>JAILWY010000005.1:5142500-7642500 GCA_022113835.1 Atopsyche davidsoni
CGTCAGCCCTGCGTATTGGAATTGTAATTAACCAACTGTCCAAACTGCAGTAAAAGATTCACCGATTGTTCATCTCGTTAAGGCAGTAAGTAAAATTCAATATCTCCAACAAACAAGTATTTATCAAAATTATCAACATAAAGCATTGGCAGCCGCCCCGACCACCAAATATCTCAATCCCTAGCTATTTTGAGTAACATTTGTTAACCTCATGTTCGGTTTTGGTGAAAAGAACTTAAAAAAAGATATGCACACTGTGTGAGTTTTTACTCATAAAATATTTCATTTAAATTTGTAAGCATAGCAAATAGATTAGTAAAAATAATTTGATTGTTTCTATCAAATGTAAAACTTAAAATGTCACATTGAAATGGAGTTTACATGTTGGAGATATTGAATCGGTCTCACTTATGTGCAATAGTAATAAACTTTACATGACGCATTCACACTCCTGTAAGCGTTCTGATATGTGTTAAGTATTGTATATATGTATAAATATAATCTATGGGTAACATTTCGAAAATAGTGTAAATTTTAACATGGCAATCATCCTCATGCGCTGCAAAGAAACCTTTTTAATTTTGGCTTACCATTGACTATTTGGAATAATAAATGCATATGATATATATTATACCTACACTATACGATACATATTTTGATACTAGTGAATTTTCTTATTGAACGCACGCAATCAAGTTTGTCCCGATATGCCGTTGTGTTGTATTAATAAGAATGCCGACTGCTGAGTGCATTCGGCCAGGGTTCTTGCTGTGTGATGTTTGATCAATGATTATTCTTTATTTAGTATTTCTCGACACGGGGAGTGATCCGTAAGGTTGCATGATGCTACATTTAGGTTGAATGACTGATATGGTTACAACTAATATAAATATTTTATTACATTGATAATTTGATTTAGTTTATTTATAATATATAATTTGTTTAGGTGAAGTGTGATGTGATTTCATTACTAGTTGTATTATGTTTGTATATTTAATATTGAGTAGTAGGATCACCCGGTCTCTGATTCGGTCGCAAGTACAATAGACTCCTGCACCAAAAATCCATCAAGCTACCTTTAAACTAATTGGTCTGGAAATTTTGGGTTTGGCAAAGTACACAAATATTGCTCCACTTGCTCGCTACTTTCCGACTTTAGCGTGCGAGGGCAAACCCTAAATAAATTCATCAACGCTGCTGGACGAAGTGTGACCTTTGAAATATCCAACCCTCAAATTAATCATTTGACTTACAGTTTAGAGACCAATTGAAAACAGGGAGACTATTGTACTTAATAAATTGCAGTGGCGTGCAATTTACAAGCAATAAACCACTTAATTATAGCCCTTTCCACATATGTTGTGCGATATTTAACTGCTACAGTTGTCAACTGGTGATAAAAGCTTGGAATATTTTAAAAATCAGGTAATTATGTGATTTTATCCTTCTTAATATCGATTCGACATTATATTACTAGTCGGTCTTTATTTTGTCACCCACACGTGAATTCCTAGCAATAAATAAAACTGCATGCCTGCTCGCCACAGACAAAATGTTAATCTCGACTGACTTAACGCCATCAGCCATTTTAAATATGCACAACACGTTACACAATTGTAAATTAATAACTACAACTTATCGCTTCTCGGTCCTTTAATGTGAGGGTACTGATAACATTTCCATGTTAAATTTTTTTGCACGTAGAAAAGCAAACACACATGTACACTAGAATTTTTTATCTTGATGTAAAATACAGAATGCAAGTGATCTTACTACTAAATGTTATTCAATGGACAAAAAACTTTTCTTTTGTTTTTTCAAATCTTTTATTTTTATTGTGTCCATTGATAAACATGATAGCTCTTTGTCTCGTAATCTCATTTAATTGCTTATAAAGAGTACCGATGTTTAGACAATGTTAATTTCGGTACTAATTGTTAATTGTATTATCGGATGTCATATGTGTTAGTTCAATTTATTTCACTGCATTTATGTTAATAAAATTGTGTTAAAATTGTACCCGTTTGTATTCAAGACACATTTGAAAATATACGTCCACCAAAAATACATTGTTTGATTTTATTTTATATTTAAAAGTTATATAAAAAAATTATTTGGCTTTCAGATCTACTCAGATTATCGGTAAGAGCTTTCACCTCAGAGGTATTCGTCAAACTCGTAGATTTTGACTTTTCTTTATGCCATCTCTAGAAATAGGTATTCTCTGTTAAGCAGTATATCTTCCCACGGAGTCAACAGAGCGCCTCCTAAAGAAGTCCAGTTGCCTCAAGAAACTTCTTGGATTCACCACATTTCCCATTGGTGTCTGAACTGCTCTGACTTGAGATATTCAATACTTTTTCTTGAAATAATCCAGGTGTATGTTCTGACGCTTGGAGATTTACCTATGGAGTGACTGAGAAGAGATTCCATTCCTAGCAGAAAAGATTGAGGTCAGGTCAAGTGGGGTCAAAGAATAAAATGAAAACGTTAAGTAACAGTCTTTATATTGTTATAATTGTCAATGGGTAACACAGATAAACTCAAAGGAAATTTACAGACAAATACAAATCAATATTTTTACAGTATAAGAATTACAATGTACATTGTTTCGTTTCAGACTTATATCTTTACCAGATAAAACAAACGGCAGTTTTAAGCCAAAAACAGACTGCACTAGGCAAGAAACAGGGACTTCCTATACTCCGACAAATATTCCCAATAAGATTTGACAGGTTCATCTGTCTCAACAATGTATTACAATCGGACAGTAGATTCTCGATACACCAGGAATATATAGAAGGTATTATAATTCACTGTCGACAAATTTTCCCCAGAAGTAGAGGAAATAGACTCTTTTTTTTTAACAATGAATCCTTAATTATTTTTAGAAATTGATATATTGTAATTTTTATAACAACGAGTAATAATAAAATACTGGATTAGTTTGTATTCAATTGATAGATATTTAGTTATAACAATAACAAATTCCAAGCTACGACAATATACTAAATATGTCTCATGAAATCGGCTACAAAAGTTCAAACAATATTAAAGTTTCTTCTGTATAGAGAGATCAACGATTACTTTGATCATGTGTATTTATACTGTAATTATAAATAATTATCAATAACTTTTTTTTGGTAAATCGAGAATCCGCCATATTAATATGAAAACTTTTTTTCTCATTTTTAAGAATCTAAGCCGGATACACATGTTAAAAAAAAAACATAAGATACGCAATAACCAAAGTAGCCTTGAATAATAAATTATGCAAAAATACTAAATTGAGACTCTGACTACAGATGACGATATATATTATTTCAGAGTTATTTGCAAAAACAATAACCTTGCGTAGAGAATATAATACAATCGTCACAGATTAAATAAAGTATAGAGCACTCATTTTTATTGCAAGTATTTGAACTGTACACAATTTGAATATCTACACCTGATAAATATTTTCTAACATCAATAATATTTTTATACAAAGAATTTTGCGCTGTTTACATAGCCACATTTAAACATATGTAAGTATTTAAATATTGTCAAAATACATTTTTTAAGTAGTTCTCTACTTAGTTTACAACAACGTGGACTATAAATATTAACCCCTTGCACTTAGATTTTCATTTTGAGAAGCCTGTACAAAATTAATAAGCGACTGACCGGGTCACAAAATTTACAGCTTTGTATCTATCTCATACTTATCAATTGCACCGTGAATTCTCAGCCCCGTTGCTCTCATATCATCCCTACTTCTAAGAAACATACTTTTGAGAGATGATTAAACATGTAAAAAAGTGTTAGAAAATGGTCGCTTTGAATTTGCCTTGCAGCTGAACAAACACCAAATGCCAGTGAAAACAAACATTTGCTTTTTGAGTTTTCAAATACTAACAGCAATCTTAGCGAATACTCACATTTTCAATATGAAATAAGATATATATGAACCGTTCTAAGAAAGGACTGATTGATATATTTAACCAATAAACACACTGACGATGATCAATACAAAGAAACGTCTGGTCATTATTTTTTTTCGACATATGATTTTTTCAGTTTAATCCTCGCCCTGAGAGTTAAGACAGTTTCGGTTCAGCCAAAGATAATTTATACTGTTTTTTTTTACACATCGGTATTATCAATAAAAAATGTAGTGTGATACGCATCAACAGGGACTAAACAATAGACAAAATATGCAATATTCTAGTACCCGGTCCTTCATTATTTTGAGTTAACAGTACTAATATAGTCTAGAATATAACCAAACACCACTGCGGGGGCAACGAATCGAATCACCGACACACCCAACACCATTGCAGACACCCCAGAAAATAAATACGATAAAGAAAGTACAGAGAACACAACCGATAACAAAGTCAAATAAAATTATTTAAACTCTGAGGTGCAAAGGTTTCTTTACAATATGACAGTACATATTAGTTCTGTAACTACAGACAGTGTTTGACTAAAGATAGTCCTAATGTACCGTTAAGGACTAATTTTTAATCAACATCAAATTTACACCGAATAGTATTCTCAAATACACATACTAATAGTTATTATCTATTGAATATACAATAATACAATTTAAATTAATACATATACACTATTCTGTAATATAAATATTTAAATTTACGTAAATATACCCATACTATTAGTCAATAATAACATGTTTAATATGAATGCTAATATAGATGATGTAGTATTCAATTCAGAAAGAACGCATTCGGCGACTCGTTTATTTAACTACTCTCTTAAGTCCAACATTCTGAGGAATCAAGTCAGAATATTAAAAAAAAAAAAAATACTCTCAGATAAGAAAAATAAGAATTCTTCGAGCAAAACTTTGTCAATATCACAAAAATGGTTGAATGCCATTATTTTACAATAAATTCATGCTATTAAGGAATGATAAAGTTTTTGACTAAATGATAATTTAAACCTAAAATAAATAATAATATATGAGGTGAGAATACTTCAAAATTTAGTTATCAAACATGTCTTCATTATAGGTTTCATTGACATTATATAGGATATGCATTTAAAAAAGATATATGATGCATTTGAAAAACTGGCTTTAAGATCTCCACCTACTTGACGCAACCGTGCAAGCTGAGATGGCACAGATAAAAAAATATTATTAGTTTATATTTGTATGTTGTAAGACAACGCTAACTAGCTACGCAATGTTCCAGTCAAAACTTGCTAGAGCATTATTGTATATTCTGTCAGTCAACATTACCAGAAATGAAGGCATCCTACCACGAGCCAACGTGTGGACGCACTGAGATATATATATATATATATATGTTTTTGTTATAGTAGCTAGTTCTTGTCTGGAAAATTTGCTTGTAACAATGAATAACGGAAAGCGAATGAAATACAGTCTAATCAGGTTACACATCACCATTAACGGTGTACAGACATTATGATCTAGTGAGCGTTCAATATTTGTGACTGCCCTGAAACGCTCTAGCATGGTCATATCTAGTGGATGGAGACAATATAGAGTGTCAAATGTATATGTGCATATTATGGGTAGCTCAAGTTATACGTGAGATATTCTAACGCATCTAAAAAAATATTTAAAAAAACATTAAAATATTTCTAAGCAGCAAATGTCCAATTTTTTGTATCAAAATAATACCCAGTAAACAAACTAATATTTAACTTCTAAATTCACCAATTTGGTCATATATCAAATATTTGATCAATTTAAAATAAAAAATTTGATGGAAGATTATAGTACATGTTGATTTAAATATACGTGCTTGTGATATATTTAAGTGGAAAGCCATAAAATGAAGATGAGTGAGTGAGCAATATGGAGTGAAATCAAAGTTTACTACTCCATACTGTAGATATGCTTCACTAGGCGACTATTGCCGGGCAATTGTTTAGTACAAAAATCGCATATCTAAAAGCACCCCGAGGACACAGTATCTTCAAACAAAGAGCAAGTCTTCAAACATCCCACAGCACACTTCTCAATATATACTATAGCATACATTGAATTTAATATTTTTAATGTTAGTAAAAATATTTATTCTCGTACTGGCCACTATCCGCAGTTTCGAGTAGCCAATAACTGTGAATATAATCCATTATACATAAAAACATTATAATGCAAATTATTTTTCTTCCGCAGTAGCCCAAATATTATGTTGCTTGATAGGTTGTGCGCAAGAATATCTGACTAGAGGAAATTGAGATTATCTCTTCGTCTAGCACTACATTGAAAGGTAATTTGGATATTTTGAAGACTTGTCTAATTTATGTATAATTAATAAAGTGATTGACAAAAGAAAATTAATTACTTACCTAATGGTAACTGGATTGAACAAGTTCAATAACTTATCTTTAAAATAATTAAAATGACATAATATTTTATAAACAAAGAAATCACTCGTAAAAATAATGATATAACTATACACGGGTAAATAAGCAAAGATCTCTGACTAGTAACATAGCAAAGATTCTTTAATTCTGAACATCCTCTGCTTAATACTCCATTTTCGGTTAACATAAAAAAATAGCCTAGCATTAATATTATTAAGTACTGGGATTCTAACTTCTAGCAAAATATTATAAGTGAAAACACAAAATCTAATAAATTCTTATTTAAAAGTCGACGTGGAAAATTTACAATTTGATCGATTATTAGAAAGTTGTATAAAATATACTTTATTTATGTAATAAACATGACATCCGTTGTAATAATGTGAAATCTACATTTGTCTAGTTTTGTAACCCTCTATAGGACTCTTATTAGTTGGTTGATATTTCAACCATATTTATTATGTATAAAGATATCAGAAAAATTAATTTAAATTCTTGGAATTTATCACCCAATATATGTTTTGTTAAGTATGTAAATCAATAATTTTTAAGTATATAAGTTGAAGAATCCATAATCTGCTTAGCACATCCACAAATACTGACATAAACACTTATGTGATAAAATATAGTACATTGTCTAAACATATTATAGCCATTTAACAATATTTCAACACAACATGTAAGGATGTCACTTTTAGAAAATATTTTTTTATGCATTGCATAAAAAAATGGCTTGAATGTAAGATATATTTTGAAAAAAAAAAAAACAATTAATTATGAAAAAGGCTATGTTTTGGTTATGAAAAGGTTTTTAGAGGAAGATATAAATATATAAAAATATAAATATATTCAGCTGTAAGCATTCATCGATGTATGGTATATTATGCAATATTTGTTTTATATTTTCACATTTACTATATCTTTATAGCTTACAGTTTGACTGAGTCATCTTGCCTCGACCCCTGGATATGGCTTTCATAGAGGGATTTTGAAAAGAATTTAAAGAAAAAAACAGCCAAATGTAACATCCTGAACAAAACCATGATACTATTTTTACTTAAATATTATTCACTCTCGAGTTGTTAATATATATTGTAACAAAAAATATTGTCCTATAAAGGGTTAAATATAAACATGATAAGATTGTATCTTCACTTTAAAGATAAAATAGACTGTAACACTACAAGTATTAGAAAATATAAATATCCATTAGATATTAAACACAGTACACGCTTCATATATATGCAATATTTTAGATATGTTAATTAAATATCAACACCTTTCTAATCAAAAACCAAATAACAGAAAGAAAAAGCATTGCAGACGAACATCTAGACTTCTGACAAAGTATATTTTTAAATAGTCTTTTACTTACCACTACAACACAATGAATGCTTTGTGCTGTATGCAATGTTTTTTCAAGGTGTAAAATATTTATAAGCAACTGAAAACATAGTTAGTATAGAAAATATTTATATTACAATGCAGATCATGATACGTTATTGTGGTCGCAAAAAAATAAGTAGCATCAATGAATTCCTAGATTAAAGTGTAGAAAATAAATTTTAATACAATATAGACATCTAAGCATATATTTCGATTTCAGCATATAAATTAATTTTGGGATATTTTTCATTTACAATTTCATGCAAAAATATTTTGAGCCACGTGAACAGACTGTGTGAAAATTTCTCCGGAAAAAGTATTGACTATTAACGGAGTAGTTATAGCGTTAATTAGAATGCATGAAACCAGTTAAGGATGTGATATCGGCAAAACGGCACAGCCTACCACACAGTAACTGAAACAACAATGCTATTACAGATCAAGTATCCTTTAGGTTTATTATGCCAAAAAGGAAACGCCAATTGGTCATCCAATTAGACAATTTGAAATATTTAATTTACAAATCAAAATTTATGCTGAAATGAAGAAACATAAAAATTACCTTCAGATGCTTATTTTATAAATAATAAAAAAAAAAAACAACCTGGATGTTAGGGATTAAGCACAGTGCGGCAAAAATATATGAACATTGCACTTCTGATGATTTCAGTAAATTTCGCCGATCCATAGTTTATCACAAACAGATTTATCCGGTCAGTACACACTGGCCAAAAATTTAAATAAAATAAATATTTATCTTTAGCACAAAATTACTTAAAAATATTTTTTTATGTAATTAATTATAACAGCATTATTTTAATGACTTCCAAATCTCTCCATTTCCATTTGAAGCTTCGCATCTCAACAAATAATCTACGACAAAAAATAGGCTTCCACTATAGTTGCAGCGTGTAGCACGCTGAATATATGTCATCTACGGCCTCACTTATTCTTTTATATGGCATTTTTTTCGGCAACCTTGCAATCAAATTTAAATAAAGAGGAATAGTTTATCATGCTTTATTATTAGTGGAATTATTAATGGAAAAAGTATGAAAACCTGTTTGTTTGGAATAAAGATAATATAGGAAGATGAAGCATTTCTAAAAAAATTGTCGACTAAAGATGGATCTTATATGTTTACTGCAAAATAAAATTTATCACAAAACTGTAAATTATTACATCTCTACGTCCACAATATACAGAATAAATAATTTAGTACTATTGTAATATTAAAAATAATGATATATTATTAATTAGATATATGTATTGCTTGTAGATATATTCATATTCTTATTCATCATATGCATAAATATTAAAATAAAAAGGCTATTAATGAGGTATAAAAGCAAGACATCAACAGTTCTAAATGATTTTTTAAAGAAAAATTATAGAAATTTAGAAACAGTAAATTATTTATGATGGATACAATTTAGCTTTTTTATAACTGGAATCAGAATTATATCTCTTACTTATAAACATAGTACACAGTCGAGTATATAAAATCCAGAAAATGTTTGATTTTTTAAAAACGAGACAATGCAATCGATCAATGCAGCTGATATTTATGAAGCGCTAACGGAAGTGAAGATGATTTTGGTATTTGGACCCGAAATATTGAAAGATAATGGACATTGAAATTTCTGTTACGGTTGGAAACAAGCAATCAGAGTGCTGTAAACGTGTGTATCCCTCATATGTGAGGTTAAACACTATATTAGTTATTATCATTCGCTCGCATAACACATTCACACTAAGATTCACATGAAAGCCTATGCAAACAAGAGCAATACGACTTTATATTTTGAATGCGGTCCAGGATATAAGTAAGAGAGTTTCTATTTCAATACTAAATGTAAAAGGCTATTTTAAAATCTTCACCTTATTATAAATTTGTAATAAGATGACGTTTCTTAGATTGTGTTGATTTAACAGTGAGTATTTTAAATTGTCATATTTTAACATAATCAATCTGATAAACTTAACTGTTGTAAAAATAATACGATGAGACTTGATAGGGAGGTACTTGGATATTTATAGTAAACGGCATAACAATTAATAATCAACAAATAATACAAATTCTGCACATTCCTCAGTAAAAATCCGGTGTAAACGAATGCTGAGTGTACACCTGATAAAACAATTTTGATAATTGACCATAAAACAACCAAAAATAAATAATGTAAACTGTAATCACAGGCATCAACGTTACTATAAAAAGTGCTTTCAATCTCGATTGATGAAAAAAGTTTCCTTGAATAAAGTTCAATACATTTAAGTAATTTATTGTTTCACTTAGAGAAGTTTTGTAAACATTTATTTTAAATATTTCAAGTAAGGTAAGATTTAAGCGATAAATATTTGGAATATAAACTAACAGCTTAATTCTATTTGACATTAGCAAAAGACTTATACTGAATTCGGCTAATACAAGCAGTTTAACAAAAATAATTAGAAATTAAAACATATTGAAAGCAGGAAACTTTATCGAAAAAAATAATATTCTCTCAAATAAATGAAACCATTGCATTCTTTTACCCAATAAAAAATTACACAATAGCCCCATTACTCAAATAATTAGATTAATTGGGTCAATACAAATAGCTTATAACAGATTATGACATCATTGGTGTGTATTATACTTACTGTATGAGTAAAATGATTGCATAAGATAATGAATACTTTTGTAGTAAGTGTGTCTAAGTCTGTGACTACAATAAATTATCAAATGTTCAACTATCAAAATATATCTATCGGGTGTAAGCAAAGCATTCCATTACTAACTCACATTCACGGAAAAATTTATATACTCTCATGAACATCAATAATTAAACTCTGCCCGTATACATTCAAAATATTTTACAGTGTTATAATTACTCAAATATGTAAGCTATGGAGGTGAAGGGTAGCACGGGAGAGGACAACTCCACGTTGAGGGCCGTGGCCATGCAGTCACTGGCTGTGTCGTACTCCCCGAGGCTCTCGAGCACCAGCCCGAGGCTGTACCAGGTGGTGTGGTTGTTGGGTTCGATTTTCGCTGCGTCTTTTAAAATCTTCTCGGCGAGACGCTGAGAGCCGAGATGATGGTGGCATAGACCTGAAAATATTCGGTAATAATTTAAGGAATTTATCAATTAAATAAAGCTTTTTATAAATAATTATTTATAATTTGTTACCTAATTGGACTAAGCTGTTGACATGGCCAGGGTTGATGGCTACTGCATTCTGGAAGCACTGCCGGGCTTCTGTCCATTCCTGCTTATGGCAGTATACCATACCTCTCTGAAATGTATAAATCATATGATATTTAAAAAACTCATATACAGTCTTACATTATTGTCGCAAGAATAAAATAAAATAATTACTAGTACTGCTAAAACTTTAGAGATAGAGATAAAAAATAGAAAACCCAGGTTTAAATTTTTCCTCGGGGCTTCATCGTTCACTCACCATGTGCATGACGTGATGAGACAGAGGGAAAATAGCAGCAGCCTCGGTGACACAAGCAGCGGCTGCGGGAGCTCCTCCTAGAGCCAAATACAACTCGGCCAGCAGCAGCCACACACGCAAGCGCAACAGAGGCCCGCGGCCCCCCGCGCCCGCAGTGCTGCTTGCGCCCGGGGATCCCACGCTGGATGCTGCTGAGCTGAGGGCGCGCTCCACTCGAGACGCTGCTAGCGAGTTGGCTTGGAGGGAGCCTAGAAGTTTTCATCATTATATTTTAGCTACCCAGCTACCCAAGCACTATACAAAATAAATTTATCACTTAGTTGCCGAAGTCAGGCCAATAATAAAAATCAGAGAGAGACGCAGAGGAATGATGTCTGGAACTGATGATGATGAATGATGGACTCTGAACTTTCTAGGAATATTTGAAGGATTCATTAAAGCATTTAATACACATTAGTCACTTACCTTCTGAGACACTTCCAAGACTTCAGATGAGTTAATCATATAATATGATCCTAATTATCCTAATTTTTTGGTTATAAAGCCAATTTTAATTTATAAGTATATGGAAACCGGTATAAAAACCAGAAGATGAATCAATATTTTGCTTCCATGCAAATTATGACATGAATACATAATACTTGGCTAGCTTGCTGACTCAATGCCAGTATGTATTATTGCTCAATTTTACTTGTCATAATTTATCAACCCAAATATTAAAAAAAAATAGATTCATTTTATTGGACTCACTTGAATCCTTGGTAGAGTCCCTGTCATTGTATAGTTGCAGCACAGATCTGGTTTCTGACTTCCTGTCAAAGTCTTTGTCGTTGTCTCCCATGATCCCCGTCTCATACAGGCTCTTCCAGAGAGAAAGCATGTGCTTTCCAGTTACTAAAGCAGCCTGAAAATAAATAATGATACACATATTACTATTATATTTATTTAATACAAGCGCAATCATGTAAAACAAACAAAAAATATACACATCACACATGACTTCTCTTTTTATTAGATAGTAATGGCAATTGTCATAAACATCCAGACCTTCTACTTAGATATTAACTTTTGCCTTACTCTTTCCCCTGTCCCATCTCCCTGTACCCCACCAACCTGATTTTTACACCAACCACATTTTCCATGTGCGAATATAATCTATTAAATCTTTACCTCTCCACCCTGACAGCGCAACTGCAACAAGGCCAAAACACGCAGAAGGTCCATACTGTGGGGATGGTCTTCCAGTGCTGCAGAAGCAGTGGCTAGTGCCTCCAGTGGTCGCCCGCGTGCCGACAGCGCCAAGCACAGCAGCTGCATGGCCGCAGAGCATTCTGCCCTCCGCCCCAGGCATGCACGTACGTGCACCTGGAACGCAATGTCATCACATCAGCACACCTCCACCAGCACCAGGCTATCACTGGCCTTGCCAGCTGACTCGTTAACTCTTCAGAGCAAATAGGCCCAAATTTCTTTAGTCACATATCAAAGAAAATTTATCATCTTTTATCAAGGAGGCTGGTGGCCTCGTCAGTTAAGAGATAATCAAAAACCGCACACTCGGCCTCATAGTTACCATCGCTTCTGAGATTTGTCCCATGAGGGCATACTGAAGTGCCAGGTAGTACAAAGCGAGATGGTCATTAGGATCACAATCTACCGCCTTGTGCAAGCTCTCTAGGCACTTGGCATTGGCTGCAACCTTTTCTGCACGGATAGTTGTAGCCCTAAAAGATAAAAACATTACTATGTAAAATAATAGAGACAGTTTGGTTCTGAATGAAGCTTTTTTATATAAATTAATATGTCAACCCAACAAGAGTGCAAGCTCCTCTCTAAATGTATGATTTAATTATTAACAATCAATTTTTTTTTTTAAATATAACCTTGATGTCATAAGATGGCCGATTCCAACATAAAGATGACAACGAGAGAGCATGTAAGTTGGATGCTCATGTTCTCTTGCTAAAGCCATTTCACTGTAAGCCAAACCTTCAGCAACCTGAAAACAATTGATCAAACAGATGTACAGAATATTTAGTTCAACATTACATCTGAGGGTTGTGCAGTAAGTTCCAAACCAAATGCTTTGAATGAAAATTTACAACTCTAGAAATAGACATTCAGAGCTCAGCTCCAATGTAAGGTATAATGTAAAAATAAAGAGCCAATGAAGAAAATAAGATGAATCTTAGAGTTCATAACCATTCAAGCAAGTTCAGAAGATCATTTTACACAATTGTAATGCATTCATTTGCTCTATGTAACACTTTGAATAGCCTGAAACCAATTTACCTTATTGAGTTGCTCATAGCACTGACGTGCAGCAAGTAGACACGGCACCACAGCATGGGGCTGAAGCTTGGCTACTTGAGATAGTACGCTTACAGCTCGGGAGGGTCGGCCCAAAGCCGCCAGGCACAGGGCCTGCTGTCTCCACACATGTGCTTCTTCAAATGAAAACTTCATGGCACGTTCCAAAGACTAAGAAGAGAAGAAAAGAAACATTTAATCTACCCGTGAGAATTTTAAAGGGTAAGCTGTGATAAATTCATATCGTCCCAGACATATGAGCTATATTTTATAAAGCTGATGTTTTCAAATAAATCTTCAATATTTCAAAATAAAATGAAATTTATTAGAAAACCAGTATAAAAAATTTATACCTCTTGGAGTAATCCCACTTGTCCCCATCTAACAGTAGCGATTGTTAGAAGATCATATATTGCACTAGCATTTTCGAAAGCATGGATTCTGGCTTGCTTGAACTCTGGACTCTGAGACAGAACTGCATCCCTCACTGCCATCGCCTCTCCAATTAAAAGAAGTAAGATAGTTTCTTCGCACTCATTGCGCGGTATAAACTGCAATAGGATAAAAGCAACAGAATGTTATAAAAAAATGTTTACACAGGGACTATTATAAGAAGGTGGAATATTATTTCAGTTCCTTACTGAAATTTCAGTAGAAGCAGTTATCTCAAAAGACAATGAACACAAACCCAATATACTTCAATAGATAATTTTTTTGCATCAATACATTGAACGGTGTGAATATATTCTAACTAAAATATTCAAGGCAGTGACATAATGTGGAGTACCTGATTAAGACCAGAATATTTCTTAGGTTTCCAGGGTCCGTCAGTTGAAGATTTGGAAGCCGGCACCGTCCATTCATTGCCAGAAACTCCACGCAGAAGAACTTCGGCAAGTTGCCTTGCCAGTGTGAGACGAAGAGAGTGAGTCCCCCATGACTCAACCGCCGTGAGCATCTCGCGATACCTAATTTCGTAATAAATAATTTCAAATGTTTCAATTGACACATAAAATATCTAAAGTAAGATACATATGATTACAAGGTAATTATACAATTATTTGTTTCTAACTTGTCAATCCACTAATCAGCTCATTTTTTATATGTACTATTCAAATTCAATTTTCAAATACATACATTCAAAGCACTATCGCAAAACTATCACTTGCTTAAAGCTTAAATACGTATTATGTGATTAATTATGTACCTCTCCACTGCCTGTTGCAGCCGGCCTGCCTGCATGTGCAGGATGGGAGAGCGCTGCAAGGCTGTTTCAAGCACGGGACCTAACCCACGCGGCCCTGGAGGTGGTGCGGGAGCCGAAGTAACAGGAACAGTTGTAGTGACAGGAGGCGCCGGGTAAGTGGGAGGTGCCCCTCCTACCACGCTACCAGCTCCAGAGCCCCCACCACCCTGCGCGCGCTGCAAATACAGCAAAGACAGCTCCGAAGCCAGCTCGAAGCATCGTATCTAAAAACCACAACAAGAATCACTCAACTACAACAAAAAAATATAATGTAACCACCAAAATTGAAAATAAAGTTATTGACACAAGTACACTGCTTATTTTTCTATCTCCTGTCTCTAGAATGTATTTACTACAATCTATTTACCAAAATTGGTATTTTTGTTAGTAACAACCTTTTAAATCTGTTGAATGTCAATTTTTACAGGATAAGATCATATTTAACACACTCATACCATTTTTTTCAACTTCCGATACAGCTGTCTCTCAAATAATGTATAATACTGAATACACACATCACCAATATAGCAATGAAATACAAATTGATTAATCATACAATTAACACCATTTTCCTAAAAATCGCACTTCGGGTGTCTAGAATTTAGGGTTGCTACATGCTCTCTTTTCCTTGGACATATCTTCCAAGTTAAATTTTAAATCTCCTTGAAGAAAGGCTTTTGAAGTATTTTATAATTTTTTTGGATTAATTTTTACAATATTTAAAAATTCACTAAAATGATTTTCAAGTAAAATTGATTTGAATTTCTAACATCAACGTATTCTTTTAAAGTATATATAATCAACAATCTACACAAAAATCAAAAATATTACACGTTTTCTCTTTATATAACTTGAATATGGTAACCCTAAAATAGTTATATAAATGACTGACTTTAAAATTCAGCAACACGTTAGTATTTAGCAGTCTACCGGCCTAAAATTTTACAGTGCGTATCTTAGAATCATTATATTGTCATTTAATAAAAATAACCAGTGGTTTCTAATCTAAATTATTTAGATGCTGAGTCGGCAACTAGACTGACCATGACTGACTGGCGGTAGCTGGCGACCTGGGCGAGAACGCCAGCGCCAAAATCCTTGGTACCACAACGACAGTTGATGTGCACAATCTTGACGAGTCAATGACCGAGGATGAGCTGACTTCCACACTAGCGACACATGCGGGATGCCCACCGGATGCGACCAGCGCCGATAAGCTCCTTCCGGCCAGGAATGAATCACGGACAGGCCTGGCCAACATCGCATAATTATCTTCAAATGCTACAGGTACTTCGACTTCAGCCACGCGGCCCACCAATGCAGAGGCCAGGACCGAAGTAATCAGTGTTTCACCTGTGGCCGGCCTGGGCACAAGGCCAAAGAGTGCAACAGCAATCCCAAGTGCTCCATGTATGTTTCCCAAGCGGGGAGAAGTGATCAGCCGAAAGGGAGTGGACAGTGTGCAGCCTTCAGAAAATACCTGAAGGCCTATAGACAGCAGTGCCATGTTTCTGTACGTAAAAAAAATTTAATGTAAGAATATTTACCATGTCATTTTCCCTCTCGGCTTGCTTGAAGCGACTTCCACCAGGTGTAGCGCTATGCTCCAAGCAGAGTCCTTTAATGGCATATGATTCTGCTACAATTCGAAGACTTCGACTGAAATATTGATTGGGTTAATTTACATAATCTCAGTTCCAAGTATCAATTCAAAGTCAGACATTTTTATAATTCATAATAATGTTTAAACACTACTTAGAAATACACTACTAAGGACTATGTGATATGTTTAGGTCTTTTATATTCTTCGTTTTCAGTAACATAAGCATTGATATATTTTTTAAAAAAAACAGGTGGATTGACTGTACATTGTCATATACATGAAATATTTCAATACAATAGCATAAATGAATTTCACCGTTACCATCACATTAATTCTTTAAATTTGATTTTCAACAGATTCCTAGACATAAACTCTTTCAAGTTTGCATCTTGGAAATGTTATCAAAACAGTCTGTTTACTAAGAAAATATATAAAAAAGATTATAAAACATGTTAGAATTTAATACATTTAACATAAAACGCACACACTACTTTGATATTTATGTAATAACACAATTTAATTACTACTTAAGATGTATAGACTTTGAACTTAAGGCACGATAATAAAAAATAATGCTATGAATTGTATGAAACCTGAAATTTACTAATACTTGTTTGTGAATCACTTACATGGGAAGCTGTTTCTCGGTCAGAGTGTGCAACTCTGCCAGGGTATAATCCTTTAAGCTGTCAGCGAACATTCCACTGGCATAGTGCAATTTCCCGAGCAACAAGTGAGCATCTAGGGCGACTCCAGCCTTCTTACCAAGCTCATTAGCAGCCAAAAGCAAGAAAGACTTTGCCTCAGCCAGTCCTTGCTTAGCTTTTGCAAAATTAGACTCAATGGGTGGCCACTCATCGAGATAACTCTCCAACTTCCCTTCCCCAATGAGGAAATTTGATAAACATTCTAAAAAAAAACGATAAAGATTACAGCACGTTATTCAAAATTATACCATAACAAATTTATAAGAGTTAGAGAGACTGTTTTATGCTATCCTTGGCTTCAATAGTCGATAATTAGTCATTTTCAAGGGAGGCCTGGAACCTTACCATAGTTTGGCGATCTGACTTTGAGCTGCTCAGCGAGCTCGATTACTTTTTTCCAGTTGGAGTCTTCGCGACTCTTTTCGATATCCGTTTCAATCCGAACATTATTTCTACCACGGCTCGTCATTTTTTAATATATGATCACATACGAAACGTCAAATCCACAAACACCCGTGCATTATTGTTGTACTTGAACAATCTCTACTGTGAAGTACATCGGTTCGAAAACTGTACAAATGTCATCTGACGTCTAGTTTTTTTTATATTTATGGCAACTGAATTTTACCATTTTGAAAAATTATTAGGAAAATATTAATAAAAATAAATTCAGCAGTCGTATTAATTTAAATCGCTTAAAAATAACAAATTTAATTTTTTTATACAAATAGATTTAGATTATTGAGCCAAAATTAACGCCAGTAGAATCAGTGTAGTAGCCGTCTTATTAAAAAAATATATTTGATTGCTTCTAAACTTTAACATTTATTCTAGTGATTACTGACCCTAATTTTTTTGGCACATCAGATAACTTTCAAAGCTACAAAAATGATTTGATCATTTAAAAAAAATCTTAAGACAATTTGTATGATAGGTCAAAATTTTGATTTCGATAATATCTAATATATTGGATTTGCCATGTATTAACATGGCATACTTCTGTGTAAATATGGTTATAATTTTAACATTGAAGTGATATCACTCAATTTTGATTTCATCACAGTATTTTTTTTACAGTTACACGGAATATATTTATGTTATACATTTAATTTAATGCTTAGTACTATTGAGTTTGTATATATTCTGTATTACGAAGATTTTTACTTTGCCATACAGATTATTAAATATGCTTTTCATAAAAATATAGCTTAACAAGATTTGTTATCCAATCCTCAAAACAAATTATTTCAATATGAAACCTGTTTCATCCATCAGAAGTCATTTTTATTTTTCAAGATGCTTAAAACATATTATATATCCAAATATATTAAAAGATTTTAAATATCAACAAGAATATATGAGTACGTAAACCATGAATTGTGTCCAATTAATCTCTTTACTTGAGAATTTTTTTTACTGATTTTTCTTGTTTCAAAGTCTTTCCCACTCCTCTGAAAAATTTGGTTTCATGAAGTCATGTACAAGGGAGAACAGGGAAATATTATTTTAAAAATACCAATTTTGTTTTATAAGATTTATTTTACACAAACAATAATATTTAAAAAAAATCAACTTACAAACTAGAATTAAAATTTATGTTAAATAAAATATTACTTAATCTAGTATAGCATTGACAACGATATATTATTCAGTGTCCTACTTCTTCGCCCAATTTTTGGATCAAGCTTATTTGATTTCTGTGTTATTTTTATGCTCCGTGTTGTGCCACTTGGTCGTTATGGTTTTAGGAGCTGGAAAAGTTCTTTACGACTATAGCTTGGTACCAGGAATCGCACTGTCCTTCAAATATAATATATTTGTTGAAAAAAAAGCTACCGGTAATAAACGGTTGCCATGCTATATGATGCAACATAAGATGCACACGTGTATTTTTTATTTTATTATATAATTAAAACGGTTTGAATTGCATGTGTTCATGGCCATACCAAACTGAAAGAATTTATGTGTTTTGTGTGATATTAAATTATAAGATTTAGCACTTCACCATCTTTAAAAATAGTCATACTGCATATAAATGCCGTCACACACAACTTGTACTTTTACCATTCTACTTTATACAACCTGATCTGTATTTTTGTTATAGAATATTCATTGAAGTATGTTTTATTTATTAAGTTTTTGATTATTTATTATATTATAATCACAAATTGTTAGTCTGCTGTATAATTTATATAGCTTGTAATATGGGATAAGATTATCAACAACATGATAAGCAATAGATTAAAAATTATAATGAACCTTCTCTACAGTTTTTATTTAATACTACTCTATTTATGAATATAAGTAAACCATTTTTTATCCCTTTAAACGTTGACACCCACATAAAATTGGGATTCACCCCAACAATTAAACTATTATTTATCATTTGATTAAACCCATTAACAACAATTGGTAGTTACTTAATGACTTATGAAAACTGCTTTTAGTTTGCTTATCTGAAAATTAACATTCAGAAAGAATGTAAATTTATACATTTCATTTAGAAGCATACCGATTTATTATAATATCCATGAAAATAAATTTCCCTTACTTTGTTGTGTAAAATCCTGTGTTTTTGTCCTCATCATTTTGTTTACACCATTGTGATACTATTGAAAAAAATGACTTAGCATTCATTGAAAACTGTACATAATGCTAGCCACTTCTATAAAGCATGGATATTATGATTTAATTGCTTTCCAGAGATAGCTATACATTGTAGGTACATAACACTGACTATCAAGACACAAAAATGAAAATTGCTCAAATAAGAAGTTTAAAAAAATTCACATCACTACCAGAAACAAAATAGGGACTTTAAAATGTACAAAAGCATAAAAGTACAACATTCAAACATTGTAAACAAGTACAAAAACATGTATTATTTTAGAGTTTATAAATACATACAAGTCATTCTGAATTCCAATATAATAATTTATTTTTAGATATAAATAATATATATAAACACAAGCAAAATAGATGAACACCAAATTCACAATGTATGGTTATAAATGATTATATTGAGCATTTTGGTTGAAAGTAATATTGTTAAAATTAACACTCACAAATACTCCTCGCCCTGGACTGACACCATTTATTGTTTTGGCCGTTTTCCAAAGCAAATGATGCTTTAATCGTTAAAAAAAAATTACTCGGACATACATATTTTATTTTCGACTTATTAGACCACCTGCCCTTAGTGCAAATTCTCACATCATGTTTTTTGGGTGGTATTGTACATGTATTTTATCTTAAATGGTTATGAGTTTGGATATGGTAAATAATGTGTTAAACACGCTTTATTTGTGCTACTAATCATAGTTTGTTGTTATTAACCACTTTCGCATCAGTGCACAATCCACTAGAGACTGCTCGAGTACGAGAACATGAATGTAAAAAAATATTTGATTCTACCCGAGGGGTCATGTCAAGTGTCAATGGAGCTAACTTTGGTAATAGTTCACTATCTTTTTGCCACCAGAAATATATATATATATATATATATATATATATATATATAAAAATAATCTTCATTAATGACTTAGCCTACCTAATATAAATTTTAATCCTGCTAGTAATCCATTTACAGGAGTTATCACTTGGTTTGATTAATATGGAATATGACCCTAATAATAATTGTATCGGGGTAAATATTACTTAATATCACAGACAAAATATAAAATGTTTTAACAGATATATTTATACAACAATTTAACAGTTATTATTTTTTATTATTACAATTAATACAGCTGCATATGCGTTATTCTTTTTGTCATCTTGAATTTTGTCGTTGGTGTTCAGGAAGCAGAAGAAAGCGCTCCGAGGCCAAGGAACTCCTCAACCGCTGGCGGACCAAATGCCAAGCCAACGGTGGTGGAGTTACCAATCCTCAAAACGTCAGCTGTATCTTCACGGGTAAGCAATCTTCATCTCTTCTTCGGTTTCTTCTCTTCATCAAATTTTTCATTGTTTCCTGATTCACTTCTTAAACCATTAAAGTAATATTTAATAAATTATTAAAAATTTCCGAAAATAATCAACTATTAATCATAGTATTTTAATTGTAAGACAAACAAATTTTGAAACAATAATCACGAAATAGTAAAAAAGTAAGTATGATGTTGACACGGTGTTCAAAAATTTGTGATGACTTCCGATTCATTTCTTCACGTATTCCTTCATACCTGAAAAATACAAAATATATATATTAGCACAGTAAAAACTGACAAAAACATTATTATTACGAAGAACATATATTTTCCTACAAAATTATTGATTAAATTCAATTTAATTAAGAGTTCAAAATACATTGTAGTTTTTTTATGATTAATATAAATTAAACTGGTAATGTAAAGTCAATTTATATTGTTTTTTGAATCATAAAAATATTTTTTTTAAATTTCACTGTTTTACGAAATTATTTATTACTTAAGAGATTTTATGTAATAACAAGTTTATTTTGTTTTGTTTACCTAAAACAAGCCGAGTTAGTGTCATTTGATGTTTTCATACAAAAATTATACTAATGGGTTTGTGGCTTTTCGTGCGTTTATGATTTCTCATACTAAAACTCTTAAAACCTTTACGGCAATATTATTAGTATGCTATAAAATGTATTTAATATTAGCACTTAAAAAACAGTCAATGCATACATTTTGAAAACCAGTGAAACACTATATTCTTCTATATTATTGATTTAGAGACGAAAAGAATTTGTATGTAATTGATCTGTTCGTAAAGACACCTCACCTTTTGATCTCAGGTTACACATACTGACAGAAGTGTTAGCATTTAGTGGTAGAATTGGATAAAACCCAAAGATTGGCTTACCTTACTTAAATCCACCGTATACGCACCGATATTTTACCATGGATTTAACACAATATAAACTTAGTTTAATTTTAAAAAAAGACAAACTGATGAATATGGCGAATTGACAGGACAGTTGTAAGTAACAAAAATTATATTTTAAATGCCATATTTTGACGCTAATAAGCCAAGCAGTATTAAAAATATTTCTGAATTAAAACTGCAGAAATGTATTAAGTTGAAAAGAATTTGTCAACGATCTAAAAAAAGCTAGAATTTACTATAATTTCTGAACCAAAGCTACGACGGTATGGTGAACGAAAACAGTTTATTGAAGCAAAGTTGTCCTGCAGTTTATTTAACTTTTTAGTATTATATATAGAACGAGCTTGTATTTATATAGCGTGGCTTTCATGAATGCACCTCACTTGCACAGGCGAGCGGAGTCGCTGTGTGAACATTTCAAATGCGCTCGTTAAAAGTAAAAAAAAAATCACGCAAAGAGGACTTTGACTCCTGCGGGCAGAGGAGGGAGTCAAACATAAAATACCTGTTCTGTAGGGACCGCATGTTAACAGTTTTACCCACCGTCTGTAAAGCTACATTAAATTAATACCCTATAATAGTACAGAAGATTCAATGCAATATCAGTACAATACAGTGGCAAGCATTATATCTAAAAGATACACACTGTGCACTGAATTCGTTGAAAAATAAAACATCTTTATATTCTTTTACATTAAGGGTGAGTTAAAATTAAATTAATTACTTATCGGAATCACTTTAATATATAATATATTGAAAGAAATGCAGTGGTTATTGCATGTATTCACCGCCTGCCCTTTTGTACAATCGATAACTTTTTTTACAAAAGATCGTAACGACCGATATCAAACTTTCAAGTAGAAATATATTTAATCTATAAGGTCTTTTTAATATTTTTAAAATAACCGAGACTTTGTCCATTGACCTTATCTCAGGTTTTTGAATAGCCGGAATATAAGATTATGGCCATAAATATCGTATTAAAAGCAAAACAGGCATTTTTTTCAGAGGACATCGCGATCGACTGGTCAGGCCACGATGCAATAAAAATCATTGATTTTTTTTTTAGAAGAATCTAATAAGGTGAGAACTACAGCCACACTACTCTTTTAGAAGAGACGCCAAAGAAAAAGGCAGTATAGCAAATGGAAGCCATTGCGGCTATAGTGATAATACATACCAAAAGTTATCGTTATGCACAAAAGTTAACGTCTTTTTAAACTACCCTCGCTCGTAGACCTCGCGCGGTTAAGTGATCGACAAGCGAAGGAGACCACTTAAAAGCCTGTTCCTGCGGACCCTTACTTCGTTTTGTTGTCTTGGGCCGGTGCATTCTGTCTGAAGTGCATCCAATGCAGTCAGCCTGCAGACACAAACTCACTGTGCCCTTGCACGTGAGAGAAGCTATAAAATAATCAATAATTATTTTATATATTTTATGAAATTAATTTAAAGCACTGCTATTCAAAATATATACATCACAAGACAAACTGACTGTTAAAACTGACCAAATTTATTACAGTACAAATATTTTATTTTATATGCCACATTTGGACACAAATAAGCCAAACAGTATTAAATAATATCCTGAAATAAAACTGCAGAAATTTGAAGCTAATTTATTAATTATTTGAAAAAAAAACTACGTTTATTTATAAATAGAAAGTCTCATTTTATGTAACAATAAAATGAACTTGAAATCTAACCGATATGTGTCTTACTTGATCCGAAAAAAAGATGTTTGACTACATAATTTAATTTCTAAAAATACACTAACTTCCAAATCAAGTTTATTTTATTAAATGTCCAATTTATGTCATGATCAATATAATCTTGATTTTCAAGAAACTCGCTGTTTTTTTTTTTTATAATTATCGGCTATAAAACCGTGCGACATAAACACTATTAGTAAATGGTGAGCCATAAAATTATAAAGTTTTGAATATGTTAATTTTAAAAAAAAAACTCCCAAGCTACTGTGTTTATATTTTAATCAACCCTCGTTAGTGATTTTTTTCGTGAAATGCCAAATTAGTGTCAAGAGTTGACACGAGAGATTTACAGCATAATAAAAGAAACGTATAAAAATAAAAATAAATCACTGCTAGTGTATTATTATTTTTTCTTACAAATGTAAATTCTTGATTTCTTGTTTTTTTCTGGTGGTAAAGAAAGAATCTGTGGGTGCCTAACGTGAAATATAAGAACAATAATTTTATTATTATTTATTGAATTAACCACACGTATTTTATATCATTTTGAGATGTAAAGAACGAGTAATTTAATTTATATTTATATTTCATTCATAGATGATATCGTATTTTCGACATTTTCAGATTTTCTGAACACCGTAGTCGTGAAATAAAAAAAAATATTCTATTACACGAGGCTCATAATAAAATGGAGATTAGCTCACATTTTAAAACAAGTTCAAAGATGCCATTTGATAATTCTACGTAGTAATCTGTTCTACTGATTTTTGTCTGATTATTTTTTTTTTAAATAACAAAATATTTTGTTAAAAATAGTTTCTATGCGTTTAATAAAACCTTAGTTAAATTTCTACTATGTCCGATAACTACGCTAGATAGTAGACAACGCATACCACAATTTTTAAGAAAATGTGTACTTTTATTAGTAACATTATATTTATTGTTTAAAGAGATAATTTTTTTTTCTACATAATATAATATCATCCAGAATCTTGCGAAGTTTTGCCTCATGTCTATTCGGAGTTAGAAGCTTTAGCTTGTTTTCGTTGCATCGATAATCGATTTATAAATTCGTCCGTTCAACTCTCAGTTCTGAGAATGTAATGACATAATTTAAAACCACTCCACCGGAAACCAAAAGTTGCTGACTTGCTGCAACCGGTCTGGAGATAACTGACCTCAAACAAAGAGTAATCGATTCAAATCGTTAGCTTGGACTGAGTGAAAAAACCAATTCTAAATTTTTCATTTAGAAAACTTATAATATTTAATATCGCAGGTAGAATTGGCCTGAAAGTAAACAAATGTACAAATAATTGAAAAATTAGTAGGATTAAACTCGCCGCAACAGGTGATAATCAAACATAGTATGTCTAGGCCAGTGGGGTGCGGTGAAGCCCAACATTATTTGCAAGGGTGGATGATAGTAATATATGTATAATGTATCAAAAAAAACCCTTGAATTATTTTTTTAAATTTAAATGATATTTTTCTTTGAAAAAAATAGTAAATTGGTGTGCTGTAAAGTTGATTAATTAGTGGTGAAATTCTATTTACTTTTATCAACGTCAATATTTTTACTTATTCATACTGAGCATGAAATGCATTTTCAACACGACACTCCGGCACTTATGTAGATGGAGTGGTTATCTAAAAAATATTGAAAGTCACGGTTTATAATGCAATTAGTAGTAAATGTTTATTTAATTTTAAAATGAAAATTAAATCTTGTGTAATATATTTTTTAGTGTATAAATATAAAAATTGCCGAGCGAAAGATCCCAAATCAATGTGATTAAAACGTGTATCCTATAACAAGCCTTTTTTTCTAGATATAGAGGACAAGAGCAGTTGCGTCTTTGTATAACTTGCAAAAATTACGGAGCTTGCGTTTATTATATTTTTTTAATTGGAAAAACCTAGAAATACTCTTGAAAAATATTTGTTTTTTTTGTTACTTGATTCCCTTTTGATTTGAAGACATTTCGTGCAACGTTTCAGCTCGACAAGAATCAGAAAAAATCGGATTTTTTAATGTTAAATTTTTGGTGTGGTGCGTTCGTTTGATAGGTTGGCGAAACCGGTCACCAATGACTTGTGGGAAAATCACAAAAGTATTTATTCAAATGTGGAATTTTTCGATTTAAATTTGGAATTATTTGAGGTCGATAAAAGCAAGAGTGAGACAGAAGCAGCGGTCAGCTCCGTGGGGCGGCCGAGCGGCGAGCGTGAAGGAATTCCGAGAGCCGCGAGTGCACGAGCTACGCAAACAGGCACACGAGGGAGGGACAAACAAACGACCAGAGCCCGTCTGAGTTTTCAGATTTTAAAAATTTTACCTATTTTCAGGTACCGATGCTTCGACAGCCCTCGATTTAGAAATTCCCGCAGTCAAATCTGAAAAGATAGAAAAAAAAATTATCAACATTGCTTTATGATTGTATTATATACAGTCACGGATTCATTTGCAATAGTATTCCCTGATTTTGTTATTGAATTTGTTTAAATATGTGTAAAAAGATTTTCTTGATAGGTGAATTGAAGTCTGTTATTGTAAATAAGTCTCGTTTAAATACTTGTGAAGCTTTTGGCGGAGACGCGTTTAGTTTACCTCGCAAAGTATCAGTAAAAGGTATGATAAAAAGCATTTCGTATTGTCTCAGCTCCGGAGATATGCCGAGGGCCGCATTCGCCAGACAGAGCGCTTCGTATAGAATCCAAAAAACAACGACGCCGCCGAGCGCATCGCTCCTTTAACAAAAAGCTTTCCCACAAGGTGGCACGGCTCCGGGTTGCCATGCGGGGCGCCCCGGCCCGGCCTTGGGCCGAGGCGCTGCCCCCGCCGGCCCGCGACTCACGACTCACGACTCACGACTCACGACTCACGGCTCACGGCTGAGGCTCTCCCTTTCCCGACACTTGCACTCTCGCTTTCTCCCTCGCTGCGTTGCCACCTGTGCGACCTGACGCAGCGGCGCAACCCTTCTCGCGGACAACAGATTTGTCGGTCACGCTTCGAGGGATGAAGGCCCCTCGCGTCCACGTTACGCTCCGACCTCTCAGCGTTTCAGCTTGATGAAATTTAAACACCAATTGGATATATATTATATACCAAATCGATGTATTTTAAAATTACTGTAAGATTAAGTTAATTCATACAATACATCACTTTTTTTACGTTTTGTTTTATTTAATGTTCGTATCAAATAAAGACAAAATTAAATTAACTATTTAGTTATTTTTTTACATTATTTTAACCGACCACATAAATAATCGTATTAGGCTACGCGTTACCTTCAACTGCGGTATAAAATATTAGATGCCGCGTATGTACCTGAGCGTAAAAAAAATGCTCTTCGCATCAGAAAGCACTAATTGCATACTATTTATTACGTTCATTTTATAACAATGGCTCGAATCGCGCTGTATAATTCGTTGTAAAGAATCACTTTTAGTACATAAACGTTTGGTATTCGCATATATACGAGTATTATGAAACTAAATTTCGTATGTACCGGAGGGGCGATGGTCTTCGCTCCTTTACGGTGCGCGCCTCCCCTCGCCTTATGCATATCAATTCAATGGTGCAGGCAGACGGACAAAAACCATTACACACCGGGAGCAAAGTATTCCGAGACCGAAGCCTCCGTGAGAGAATCGAGCATTTCAATTACCTATGCGTTACGTTTTTTTTTTTTTTTTTTGTAAAGTCAGCACAATGGAACATTTATAACAATATCACAATCTTACTACTTTACGAATTCCATCCATTCCGTTCTTCCATGTTTTCACTACAGACAGTTTATTTTAGGCGTTTAAAAAAAGCTCCGAGCTTGGTACAAATAATTATCCGCTAATATTATAGTGATAGTGGAAAGTATGCTTTTACTCTAGTAATTGCTTTCACAATCAAGCTAGATTTGGTTTCATCGGACAGAATGATTCTGCTCAAGTATAAAAAGTAGTAATAAATATCTGTTATCAAAATTTTGCAATATTGATTATAAGATGTGCATGAAACATTTTAAAATTCACTAACTAAAACGTCTCGGTTGTAACCATTATTTATAAATTGATTTAATTTACAATAAAATATACTTTCGCACGTTTAGTATAAACGCTGTATGAATAAAAACGGCTGAAACAATAAACAGTAATTACCACTACGGAAATAATAAACCATCCAGGCAATAAGGTCATTAATTTTAAAATCTACCTGTCGGATAAGATTTAAATTATAAATTATTCGCAACAACAAAAAAAATGCGAATGTACATAACAATTAAAAATCAATTAAATACACCTTCAATTTAAATTTAGACAAGCCCAATTGTAAAAAAAAAATATCAACAAATGAACAGTACACGAATAAAAGCTCTCTTATCGCGGCGCATTGTGCGATGAGGTCACCGTATAATTCGATGACGTCACGGGTAAAAGCAGTATATTAAATGACCGATTGAAAAAAAAATGAGCTTCAGAGTGTATTTTATAGAAAATTTTATAGAAAAGAAATTGTGATTATTCTCAAAGCGCCAGACTCGGACGCCTCGCCTTGAACTCCCGAGCGCGCGCGATGCAGTCACCATTTGCATTCTCGGTGCAGCCGACAATGCAACATTTTCCGAAGGAAGCGAATCGCACGTTTTTATGACTGTCTTATATAATAACGAGTTGCTTAGTTACAGATCTGCGTCGACAGGTCCCCGGCGGACTCGCCGAGGAAGGGGTCAACGCCCCCCGCGCGAGACGAATGCTATGAGAATCATGTAGGCGCTTTGTTCGAGTGGGAAAAAATCGGACTTTTTGTTACAGCTGGCAATTTGAATGGATTTTTTAAATTAATTATACCGCATAAGTGTACAGTGAGAAATTAAAATTATCAGATTTTTAATGACGTCTACGTGCGCGGCTATTATACCGTGAAAATGTGTTACACTTTTCAAAAAATGTTATCATCACAAAATCTCAACAGAGGAATTTTTCAGTTTTCATGAATTAATGACATTAGATATCCATCATATAACTATACCTCCCTGATTTCTTCATTCTGTTGCAAACGAGTTTCGTGGCTGATTGATTGTGGAGGGATGTGCTCTGGAAGAAGTACCTTGTCGAAATGGGGGCCTCTTGCTATTATTACTGTAGCCTACTGTAGAAAGAGTATCATATCTAAACGCCAGAGCTTTTAAATGATGCTATTGAGCAGCAGTAGAAGAATCCGGAGATTCACTACACTATTTTCCGCTTAGAAATCCATGAACACTGGTTCAGCATGCGCTCAGTGAAATGGTCGCCAACCTCCTCTGTGAGGAGACACTCGATGAAGACGATATAACTATATTTTTTCTGTGTATCTGCAAATCAACAAATAATATTTTTTAATTAGATTTAAATTACGTGTGTCACAGGTAAAAGACACAAATAGAATAGTTTATCATTGCCGTATACACGTATCCCCGAGCACGAAACAAAGCACATTCTGATGTCAATGTAAAGATTAATTATCCACCGACCTGTACGGATATACACATTTCAAGCACAGCGTATCCCGTCTAAACTATACACAAAAAAATACGTGGGACTCGTTCTCAATTAAAATTACAATGATGAAGCAATTCACGAACAGGGATAAGAAAGTGATGATACGATTTTTAACACCACACGCCGATATCATCTTGATTTAAATTTCTGAGTAAATATTTTGTATTTGATGAATCCCATGAGCGTGTTGGGATTTTTCTCGATCGTCTGGAAGGTGTTTGGAAGGTGTTTCCACGGGTGTGATTGAGGTTTCTTCTTGTCGTGATCGCACAAGTCTGTCGAATGGCGGTCGTGTTCTCCGATGCCGGATACCTTCAGCCGGACGATGCCGGTAATGAAATTATTAGAATCTTGAACTTCGCAGCGCCTCGGCGGGTTGAATAACTCCTGCACAATTACCTAAGAGTTGAGCGGCGATACATATTTTTTGCTGCCTCGTGCTTTTTTAATGCCAATGCCTCGCAACGACCCGCGCTTGCCAACCGTTGGAAATACTATGCCATATTCTCATAAAATTATATTTCGAAACGAAAGATTGTTATAATACATTCCACGCACTAATTTACTTATTAAAAGTACGCTATTTTTACATAAAATATATTTCACAAACATAAAAATCCTTGGGTTGTTTGGAAGGCAATATTTTTCTGAATCATTTGTTAAGGTTAAGGTAGCAATCAAATATAAAAAAATATTAATTGAATTTCTATTTGCTGGGTACTCGCTATTATCGGAGACCACGCGGTTAATCGAAGGTTATTTTTTGCAACGAGAACAGAACGTATAGTCACAATAATAAATATCTGATTTTCATCACCTCTTTTTCATTACGACACCCAAATCCTTGTATATTTTTTTATCACATAAAAATATCATTAGTTGCTTATTGCGTATGAGTCATTTTTTCCGACGTTTCCAAATTAATTCATTTGATAAAGATCAAACAAAGGTCACGTTCGGCTGCGAATTCGGAATATCCTTTCAGCGTTCATATCCATGTATTTTTCGCAAACAAAAGATTGATAGGTACATGACGTGTAGAATTTGCAAAAGTATGACCAGAGTCGAGGTTACAATACCCGAGTCTCGCGGGGCAATAGCTCCTAGAGCCTGGCCTTGAACGGAGCCAATAAACCAAACCACCAGTCCGTGATCTTCGATGTGCCAAAATCTATAGCAGCAACGAAAAAAAAAAACCCATAGATTATATATTATTACATCGCTATTTTTTTGTTTATGGAAACAACTGATCGAATTTCGTATGCGGTTATGGTATTATGTAATCTGAAATATCTATGGTTTTTTTTTTTTGCCTAAGCGTGTCTTGTTTTTAAAATAATGTTACGTATTGTGATCTGTTCAGTCCAGTGTTGGTGTGCAATCAAAGTTTTGTGATGACAATTTTGTGAATTTGCTGATGACGCCAACATAGCGAGGTAATGTGCACGTTTGGTGCATTTGATTGTTTTAACGTTTGACATTTGACACGCGGCTTCTCCGTGTCACTCGAGGAATCGAAACGTCAAAGAAGGCGTCGAATTTTAATTGTGTCATGAATGAGCGATATTTATTTTATTATTATTATTTTTTTTTTTTAATGAAAGTCGAAATTTTATATATGGTATGTCGAAGAGGCAAGGCAACGGCGCGTTGATGCATGCAATTTCCCCGGGGACGGCAATTTCGTTTTTTTTTGTGTTTGAAACAATAGTCCTGCGGTGGGCTGCGGTGGTGTGCACAGGAGGCAGAGCGATGCACCCGAGTGGCCGGGCTGGTGCATGCTGAATGCGAATGCAGGCAGGCCAGACACGCCATTGCACCGCTCAAGGACAGCGGCCAGGGACGCCGCCATGTGCAAGCCGCATTACTCGTTTCAGCGCATAAAATGGCGAGTACGTACTCACCCATCGCACACTGGCTGGCGTGCAGAATGTTCTGGATGTAATTGACCATGGGATTCGCGAATAGCTCTGACTCTAGATCAGTGCTTCTCAAAGTGGTCCCGACGGACCCCAGGGGGTGCTTAGAGAATTAAAATCGATTTGAGGGTCCACGAACGTCAGGGACTCCGCGCAAGTTTTGATATAAAATAAAAAAATTGTAACACATTTTTATTGATATGGAAAATTAAAATAACTAACAATGAATACATTATTAGCATTACGTTCTAAGTAAAATATAAGTACAGGTGCATAAAATACATGTAATAACAGGCATCGCGGTGAGTCAGGCAGGTTAATAGAGTCTATACTTGCACCAACTAGTCTATAATATGAATTTATGTAGTTTTTCACGCAGGGTCCGTAGGCAAGTTTTGACTATGAAAAGAGGTACATGGGTCAAAAGAGTATGAGAGCCACTGTTCTAGATGCTTTAACTACCTACCTAAATAAAATTGTTTTCTTATACTTAAAATCCAATATATTTTTCATGCGTTTAAAAAAATGTAAATTAGTTAAATATAACTACCAGTAAAAAGCAAAAATTGTAACAAAACATGCTGAGAATATTTTCAATAATCATCAATGATGCCTGCGGCTACGAGTTGATATATTCATACCTACCGTTTATCGCGTTAGGGACACGGCAACCCTAAGTGTTTCCTGTAGGGAAGTTGTACAAAGGTACCCATTTACAATTAATTATTTATATAAAAATATGCATTTAGTCCCCCCCGGGGAGGGCAGCCAAGCGATTATTTGGTCATCAGTGGTATGTAGATAATACGTTTGAAGCCTTGTTAAATATCAAACACAGTATGTTGTTTATCGTGATGTATTCAAACTATCCTGGAGAAATGCATTCAAGTATTTTGTATGTGCATAAATATATTTTACCTAACGAAAATAGACTGCTTGTAGGTTGAGCAGTACTCTTTGATTAATATTAAAACAGTCATTGATGCTTTCTTGTTGTGTGAAGTTATGTCGTTTTATCAAATACATTTTGAATAATAAAAATAAAAAAAAACCTGAATGATTCCATAGTACACAGTATTATTATAATTGTATTCACAAAACTGATTTAGAAATATTTCATATACCAAATTTAAGATGAATATTTGACGACCGCATAAAAATCGAAAACATTTAGTTAATAAATTTATATGACAATGGTTCACACTTACGAAGTTAATTCACATCAATTTTATTGAAATACATAAATATGTCAACATGAAAAGAAATGAGGAAACTTTATATGAACACACTTTGCTTAACGCAATATTTGTCTGAACTAATTATTTATGTCGTTCCTTCCATTAAAACCGTCACGGTTTTCATTCGATGTAAACAAAAGTGAAGTACTAAACGAAATAGGTTTTTTAATTGTAGAAAAATTCTGTTCAAATATTTTTTCCTGAAAATATATTTTAATAAATAGTCACAAAATAGCGATTCACTGTGATCATCAAAACATAATTATTCACTACCGGATTGAACATGAAATGTTTTATGTATTTAAATTAATCTTTGTAATTTAGCGAATATGTATAAATCTTTTGTTAAAATACGCAAATAGGTTTTTTTTTTTTTATACGTTTGGATTAATTTTGAATAACACAATATAATTTAATTTTCCCGGCGAGCGCACGCGGCTGCGTAGTTCTCAAGAACATTAATCAATGTAATTGGTGCCGTCTCCCCGTTGAAGGCGGAAACCCAACCCCTCGGGACCCCCGGGACCCCATTAGCTCAGAATGTCTACGATGAATCGAGAACATCCGAGATCTGGATAATTTATCCAACAGCCATAAAACTCAGTGGAGCACATTCTAATCATTGTATACGGTCTTCCAAAAGTGAAATAACGAATACACAAATTAGACCACCTCTTGTGGTAGTTTTATTTTTTCTGTTTATATTCTCTCTCGTGTTTTGTATGTAAGTAATCGTTATTGTTCATTAGTTGTTTTATACTATCGCAGAGATAGAAATTATAGTTAGTTAATATTCAATACCAAATAGTCTACTGTCAATCATTGACGCGTGGGATAAGAGATTATTTAAAATAAATAATAACGGTTAAGGTAGTTCTGTAAACGTTCTTAGAAATTCTATTGAAAAAAAAAAAAAAACTCATTGTTGTCGGAGGTTTTCATTAACAAAGTTTAACAAATATAATTTTGTATATAAAATTTTAAAAAAGTGTGAAAGAAACAGCTTCACGTTGCACGTCTCTCGGCGTGTCAAAAGGCCATATTTTAATTAATAAAAAATCCGGACTGCCTGGTTTATTGAGACGTTGGGGATGCGAGGAATGAGGTAGGAGGAAGGTGCTAATGATTCCGGGGTTGCGGTCAGCCCGGACCTTCATATTGTACTATGTTACGCGGATCGGTAAAAAAGGAATCTGCAAAAAATCTGGGGTGTCGACAGGAAGTGTTGCCTTTTTGCGTCGAGTTTTTGTGCTGGCAACACCGAATACTCGAGTATTCTCAGAAATTAGGCTCTACTTTTGCCGAGTGAGTCACTGTTGTTTATAATAAGTCATCTTTTTATAGAAGCGTGCGTAGCGGATTGCATAATAATTTTTGAAATGGACAGCACATATACAGGTGGTGATGGTAAAATAAAAAAATATTGTGGTTAATGTATTGTTTTTAATTTCGGCAACTTATAAAGTTGACATTTTTAAAAATACTGTTTGAGAAACCTGCGTGGGATTAATCTATTTTAGATAACGACCTATTGTATAAACGTTTGGAATGATATAATGCGGAGGTGTGACAGTGCATAATTGTTTTCAAAATATTTTTTATACAAATAATATACTTTATTTTTAACATTTGAATCCATCGCATTTAACAAGTGTCGATAATCACAGATAAAACAGAAAACAACGTCAAATTTGACGTAAAGGAGATTAGACGAGTTAATTGAGTATACCAAAAGTTGATTACAATCACGTAGAATAGAATCAAAACTATCTATTGTAATCAAATTCCATTCTAACTATGTTTGTCGCTCTGTGAAGGTTCATTATAAACCCCCCTCTTTATTCAAATCATTAAAAGCCTCTAAAAATGCATTTTTCAAAGATTAAAAAGCCATAATTAATGTGTTTATAAAAGAAATATTTTACTATATATAGGCATCGTTATTAATTGTAACGCACCCCTGTTGTTGTAAAACAAAGGTTTCCCATGCATTTTAATGAAGTAGCTAAAGACATACGTCCTCAGCGCGACATTAACAAAGAATACACCTGCGTGACTGAAATATCGTTAAATTTTGACATCGGGCCCCCATCAATCGGGCGACCATCGCGGCCGTACAAAAGGCAATAAAACATCCGACCACTCATTTCTGAGAACCGCTTTTATTGTGTTGATTGAAACACGAGATACGTACAGACTATTCAAGCCCTTAAGGCTTTCACGTCGCATGCACGAACCAAGCATCGAACATATATAAATATAACACATTACATTGTTTAAGATGCTCGCTTTGCTTCATCAAGCATCTCGCCGAGAGTGAGCTGATTTGATAGTTTATAAACGGGTAAAAAAAATCTAAACAGCTTCTTTTATATATATATTGAATTTTTCGTTCAATATCATATAACCGAGGGTGTGCAGGATGTGCGTTAGGTGAAATAAATTATTGGTGAAGGTCTGAATGGGCTCCTGGCGAGGGGCTGGGCCGCCCGCGTGGCCGCGGCGTCGGCGAGCTCGGGAATGACGTGGTCAAACACGCCGGACCCTCGCCAAGGGCCCTTGTGGTCGGGACTCGACAAAAACCCTCGCCAGATCCTTCAAAGGCTTCGTGCGCGGACACCGAACTTGTCTATATACGAAGCGGGTTAAAAATTAAAAAAAAAAAAAAAAAAAAAAAATGATACGTATTTATTTATCGGTTGATCGGTTGTAGTACTCGTGTATATTTATACAAATATGAATCAAAATAATTAAACGAAGAATTTTTTCAAATTTATTTAAAAATAAATTTTTTGAATAAATTTTACATAATACGAAAATATATCTACGAATGTGAAAACTTTGAATAGCTTGATTTTATTTAAAAAATATATTAGTATACTAAGTTTAAATCACTGTGATAAAAAAACTACAAATAATATTTATTTATCGCTAGGATTGAACGTTTAAAAGTCCGCCGCAGGTAGCGGTGAGTTTTAAAGTCCACCCCTGATAAAAAGGTTTCATTTTACATGTCGATAGAGGTCCGGGGCAAACTATCAGTTTTATGTTGAATGACAGTGTAAAAAGAAATAAGAACGAAGGGGCTGACCCATCTCGATGGGGTAAATGAGTCCCGAGACCTGCTTGTCCCCTCGTGCTTTTATTTCTTATTAAATAGATTAAAAAAACTCAACCTTAAAATGTTCGATTCAAACTCCCGTGAAACGGATAATATTTACAGAAATCATTTTATTATCTAAGAACGGTTAAAATCGATCATAAGTAAAGTGCGACGACATAATTTTATAAGCAATATATTAATATTACACGTATTATATAGTACAATACACACGAACCCCATAATACGATATTGCGTATTGATGTTAATAAATGAATCTTAAATATATCAGCAAGGTAGTAATAATAATTAAATACGCTTCAAATATCAAATCGTAATAGCAGGTAGTTACTTTAAATGGAACGGCCATTTTGGGTCGGTAAATTTCGAGTACAACGCCGAGACAAAAGAATGTGTAAAGGTAATCGTGATGAAATCGCTTCGGTCTTATTTCGTGTCGATAAGATCGTCGGATTTATTTTTGCAAGCACACTCGATCGGGTCCATCCGGTGAGGACAAGCGATGCGAGTTTACAGAGTCTGGCAAGAGTCTGATATGATATTTAACGGAAAATATTTGGGAAATGTCCGATACATGTTTGATTGAAAATAAAGTCGACTTACCGGCATCTTCGAAGTTTTCTGTTTTCTTACGAGGCACTTAAAAATGTTCTGAATTCTTCTCGATCGGTGTGACAGGACACATTTCAGGAGATGGAGTCGGGCGCGCGATTGTCGTACATGTGGGTAATGTATATCCAATCGTAATTCGATCACCAACGCTCGCGAGCGAAGCGGCCGGGACGCTGAGAGTGCAGTTTTGCGATGAGGAGTCTCGTGGTGATAAGAGGTCGGGGTGATGGTGGTGGCGGTGGCGGTGGTGGGGGGTGGTGGCGGTGGAGGCTTCGCTGCGGCCGCGGCTCTCGGCGCTCGGCGGACGACCCGTCGGGGCGAGGCGCGGCCGCGGACTGAAGCCGGCGCCCCCGGCCGACAGCAGCTGAGGTCCCCGCGGCGGGTCGAGGCCCGTGCTGGGCGCGATTATCTGAGACGGGTTTAATACCCCTACGCCGGCGGAGTGGTAATGGCGCGACGCTCTCACGTAGGCTCCGTTAAAAAACAGGCCGCGCTGGGAAGCGGCCGCGGCGTGGCGTCGGGACGTGTTCACACGCGCATCGCTCCGAGGCGGTGCCCGTGCCGGTCGCACCGCCGACCAGTAGCCTCCGAGGAAATCCTCCGCCTTATATCTAGAATCGGGGGTGACGGGTCTTCGTGCACAAAACTGTCACAAATCAACACCAACACACAAACGACACCTTCAAATATTGTATGATCCACATCCAAAAAATATATACTCGAATATTGAGTAACTTTCTAGTGCAGTGGCTCTCGAACTCTTTTGGCCCACGGACCCCCTTTCATAGTCAAAACTTGACGGATTCAGGGACCACTTTGAGAAGGACTTGGAAACCCACTATACTATTGGTCGCAAACCTCCTATGAGGAGAGGCAACCGATGAAGAAGAAATTGTTTAACAAAAATATTACACCCAAAATTATTACGTAGGGCCTTGGAAGAAAAAATTCATAATTTAATACTATAGATGTATTAAAACGTAGGACCTTGGGTGAAAAACTTCATAAATTCATATTATATACTAGTTGGTGCAAGTATCGACTCTATTGCGTTCCTGTATTAACCTACCTGACTCACCCCGATGCCTGTTATTGCTTGTATTTTATGCACCTGTCTATATGTATATTTTACTTAAGACGTAATAATCGCTAATAATGTATTCATTGTTAGTTATTTTAACTTCCATATTAATAAAAATGTGTTACAATTTTTTTATTTTATATTAAACCTTGCACGGACCCCCTGACGTTGTTCAGGGACCCCCTGGGGTCCGTAGGGACCACTTTGAGAAGCACTGTTCTAGTAGATCGTTGAAATGTGGCTTTATATGAGAATTTATAAAATACTACGGGTTGACCGTGTCACAACTGAGAGAGTCTTGCACAGAATGCGCAATGAATGTGGGTCTTTTATTTTGGCCACATTTTCTGAAACAATAAATATAGCATCCTACAATTGATAGTCCAAGGCAAAGGGGGCATCGAAAGGAGAAGTTGGAAGTTCGCCTGAATTAGCGAGACTGAAATGGTCATCAACCTAATATGAGAGGCACCAAAAGAAGACTTCGTTTAAAATGTTTAAAGCATATATACTTTTATGGCTACTACTATATATTATGTTTATTCGAATAATAAAAAACGTGTATTTTAGTTAATTTCTGTTGAATAGAACTGATACAATCTACCTTTGTAGTCGTACCAAAACAGGCTTTTGTATTAATATTTATTTATGAAAATACAAACACTTAAATTGATAACATCCTGGGCGGAACCCACAGCAGATAGTAAACAAATTATTGAACATTTTTTTTATTATATATAAATTATTTTAAGAATAATTTCGCGAGCTATTGATGAGCTCTGCTTGACGCCCGGGAGATCATCTGAAAACTATTGGGCTAGGCCCCGACTGACCACACTCGCTGGACCCTCGAGATCCACCAAACACTTCATCCACAATACTCGCTCTGGTCACTGTGTAGTCTGTTAACGATTTCAGCCATATTTGTTTACCTATTTACGGACAATGAGAAGCAAAATATTCGTCGATTTAATAAAACGCTAGGTTTCAAATTTGTGCATTTCGTACAAACCCTTAAGCAATGTATTATCTAAAATTTATGAAATATTAAATCTATACCATAATATAAAAAATACTAGATATGATTACAACTATTATTAATATAATTTTGGTTCACAGAATTATTTTTTTTCAGTTACAAAAATTATTATAAGATAGGGTTAAAAACAAAACTTAAAAAACGAGATTTAAATAAATTATTTTTTTCAACCATTATCACTACGAAATTATTAAAGAGTATGAAATATTTGGATTGCAGACCTTTTTGAATGTTTACGGACGTATAAAACTTATTAACGTTTGAATAAAATTAAGCGCCACGTTGCTCGCAATCTGATTTCATAATATCTGGGGCAAAATAAACATATTAATTATACAGTAATGATTATTTAAGTACGTGTAATGTATTGCTGCAGTCTTTAAATACACAAAAATGTAACAGCATTTGTACAAGCTTCTGCATTGCCTCAATGGCATGGCAATTGCAGCGAAAGAAAAGATAAACGTTTCCTTGTGAAAAATTTTACACTACGATAAGCACACCATTGTTCACAACACAGTACCAGAAGGTCTTATGTACAACATTTGTGCTTCTTCGTTAATGGCGTTTTCATGAGAATAATCTATCTGAATAAATTCTTATTCTAGGCTTTATAAAAACCACGGTGAAAATTTTAACAATACAATTTTTTTTTTTTTTAACGATATATTATTTGTGAGCATAATAACAATGTACTCTTATTTTAATGTTTGTTTTAAAATAAAATAAATTAACCATCATTCACAGATCCGTAAATTTATTTTAAAAATATTGTGTCCTGCTTTATTTATATCAATATTTGTTCGTACCCACTCAGCTGTACCATATTTAGTATGGCAGGTTCACTGACCTCGATTGGAGCCTTACATACCTACATAATATTACAGCCAAAGGAGAGGAATTTTCAAAGCCACAAAAAAACAACCGAGGTGTGTGATGTACCTCATAATAACCTGGAAAGTGTGTACGCTGCTATATGTACGTATTGTTCAAATTCGTCGAAGCATCTAGGATTGGAGAGAAAAGCTATAAGTAATAATATTTATTTTTTAAAAGTTGTCTATAAAATATTAAAAAGTGAATATACCATTAACATATTAACCATACGTATTTCTTGATATTTAAAGTTTTAAGCAAATAAATACTCAGTGTGTTAATTAATAATTCGAATTAGTAACGTATGTGTTACTTCGGTAGAAAAGTGTGCAAGATTGCAAATAAATTATCACAAAAAAAGCTTTAAAATGAATGCACCATGAAAAAAATTATAGTAAATTCGGTCAAATATATATTAAAATATTGAAGATACATATTTCATGAAGCGTTGTATAATTTGAATTATATAGATCTTAAGATTTTGTGAAAAAGATTATATATATAAACAAAAAAAAATTAATATCAAATATTGTATAGCGGCACAAATAAAATTTAACTCGTTTGTTTATGACCAAAACAATCCACAAATCATTCACTATATATAATCTACACTGCAAACCATTCGTGTCATTCTCACCGTCTTTCATGTCCACATTTTAATCAACAATAAAAAAAAAAAAAAAAAATTTTATTTACAATAATCAAATTCTTATAATGATAAAAGTAACTTTGTATCCTGTCTTCACATTGAGTTTATTAGATTTTTTGCACGACTGGTTTCGACCGAATAGACTAAGTCATCGTCAGATGCATAACTAAACATGAACAGAATACAAAGTTACTTTTATCATTATAATAATGGTTCTTCACCAATCAAACGCCTTGTCCCTCAACAAGTAAATTCTTGATAAAAATATAATTAAAAATAGTTGTCTTCAGTTATAGCTTATCACAAGTGGTATCACTCACGGCGGCGTGAGTCATGCACAACCACCCTGTGGCATTATGTACGGCGTCGGTTTGATTTGTACTCTCGTCACGTTGTGGGCAGTGTCCTCTTTGTGGGCAGGGTGTTGCATAAGGCATTTTTCTTCCTTCTCCGGCACCTTCTCGCATCTCGGTGCATCGGATGTGCCGCCGCGCCAGGCCCGGCCGGGGACCATTAACGCCCCGGGGGCAACGGTTCTCTAAACCCCCCCCATCCAAATTTCATTAAAAAAAAAAAAAAACGTGAACGCTGAGCTTCACATAATTTAAAATTAATATCGAGTCTTTTTTATCTGAAGCTCGTGTATCGAAATCACGATAAAATCTATGCTCACAATGGGTAATAATACATAGCAATTTACTATGAAAAAATGCGAAATATAATATATAACCTATTCTAGGTCATATTATATGTTCAGGGATCTTATCTTACCTTTTCTAGAAGCATGCAAAACATTTTGTGATCTACGCGTAGCCTTTTTTGTCTCTAATGTGTGATTTGAAGGAATATATTGTGCAATATTTATTTGATTATATTTAAGAAAAGTATGTATGAAAAAGGAGTTTGACTGTGCAAGATTATCGTTTGTGATGTAGTCAACTTTCAAATGTCTCAATTTTTCGCATGGCTGCTGTCTCAAGTGTCCAGGCCTGAACTGAAAAATTGAAACAACATAACATCGTATGTATATCATAAGTAGAGCTAAAAAGTATTTTTTTTTTGTACGGTTTGGTTCTGTATTTCATGTGGCAGTACGTACGCTCATATGACGTGTGGCGAGCACGATTCCACCCACGTCTTTGCAGGAGTATTTTACATCATTAAGGAAGGTTAATGACATAATGTCATTAAAGGCATCTCGCGATAGTTTGAGTGTCGCGGATGCGTCCCAGCTCGCTCTGCGAGATCTACGCCGCTCGGGATGCGGCGCAGCGCGACTTATCCTCGGTAGCCGGTAATGGCTTGGTGTTTTTTTTTTTTTTTTTTTTTTTTTTTCAGTATTTTTAATTTACTACGTGTTATTACGCGAAAACGTATTTCGCAAAAACGCTCCTCGCGATATTGTGTTAATAAAATTAAATTAGTTTATTGCACGGTACGAAAAGAAACCGCCACATTAACAGTTTTTTGGGATTGGGTAATGATAACAATTATTAAAATATTTATTCCATATTATAATGAAGGCTGTGCTTATCCGCTTATATTATCTACATACATGGAGATGCAAAAAATATATTCTTTTTTTTTATTTCTGCAGTGTAAAATACGTTTTTGCTTCTGAATGGCTCTACTGATCGTCTGCTTGTATATTTGTGACATCTGTGAAAACTATAAAGCATCGTATACCAGAAAAAGTACATTTTTATTTCACTAAGTAGGGTTATATAGGATTTTCATGATCTGTAAAATCTTTTAATAAAGCTTTCACATTGAAAACTTAATTCTGCATGTAATATGCCTTAATGCCTTGTATTTTGTTTAATGGTAATTAGTGATTTGATATCCGTAGAATATTTATTTCTTTAACTGGAATACATTTATTTTATTTATTTATACATATCATGTAATAAAATAAAAATAATGAATTTCTATTTTTTTTAAATATTATTTTATTTATTGAAAACAAAAATGTCTTTTCTATTTGTATATCTATAATTTCAAAGTCGGGGCGCGATACTTGCAGTTATGTGAGTAGTAATTTCTAAGTGCTTTCGAGTTTCCAACACCTTTAAGTTTATTTAAAACATTAACGATGATTATAACATCTAACGAGGAACATATTATTGAGTCACGCATTTAAATTCTAAATAAACTGATGTTTATTGCAATGATATCGCATAAATTTAACTATAAAAAAAAAACATTTATTCATCGATAAAATCAGTTAAAATAGTTGTTGGAGTTTAGTTCAAAATTAATTAATTAAAAGACAATTATTGATAGTTTTTCATGAATTGTCAAATTGTTATTTATTACCAAACGATTGATAGTTATGAAATATTAAATATAAAGTTGATATAAATCATGCCATTAAAATAAACCCACTCATAAGTCCAAAAACCTTACTTGACAACGACTTAAAATAATTTAACGTAATATATCTTTTTAGTTTTAAATATTTTTTTAAATTAATGAAGATATAAATTGAAATACAACTTTCATAGCAAACTGTTTTAAAACAAATATATGTATCTTCTGATATAAATAAAGTTAAATTTTTTTTTTTTTTTTTTTCTACCAGCTTTTCGACTGTATTTTCTGTTCGATCATATATGTTTTTAGATCTGTTAGCAAAAGAGAAAAATAGTTCCAAGTTCCTTGACACTAATGTTATATTTGTTAAACTTGAAATGTAAATTTTATACAAATAATAGTTTATGGACTTGCAAAAAACTTGTACAAAACAAACGCCGTTTCATCGTGTACTTAAATTAAAAACATATCACTTATGTAATAAGCTTGTTGAATGAAAAATGCAGATTTTTTTGAACTTTTGCTATATAACTGTTGTTTTAAATTTTTGATAGATTATAGATTTAATGTTAAAGCAATTTTAATATATGTGTTATACTAAAATATTTTCTACCGTTTTATTACGTTTATCTGCTTTTCTACTTCAGTATATTTGTTTTAATGAGATAGGGAGCTTTTTGAAAGAAATATATTTTTTTTATTGATCCATGAAGTGTGACTGGCATCCCTGCGCTGGGTGGATCTTAAGGTGTTCTAGACTTGTAAATTACCTTCCAAAGAATGGTCGGGAACAATAGGGGTTCGGACCCGCCATGTTCCAGTCGCTGCGCAGGGCACAGGTTGCCTCACGCGCACTTCCGGTCAGAACGACTCCTCCAAAGCTTCTGAAATATTACTGCTAATTAATATTCAAAAACTGCGTTAGAAACACAACGAAACCGAAGCATCTTTCACGTGGGAACGATTCCCTCAATATTCTTAATAATAATTTAACATTGATTTATTCAATACTACCGATTAGTAAATTGTAGGAAAAGCAAAAAAAAACAATTTTATTTTTAATGAAAATTATTAAAAAAAAAAATAAAAGCCGATTAAATTGTGAGTTGTTCTTTTTATATTCATTAGTTCACTTGAGTCACTGGGGAAGTGTATTTCAACCTTAAGAGTTTAAATATTTTTTTGAAGAAACAGTGAATTGGGTAATACTCGTATATCCAATAATTAATAATAAATAATTGACAGCTATTTTTATCTTATTTATTATAAAAAAATAAATAAGATAAACGAACAGATAAGACATGCCGCCTGTCTAGGGTGTTAAACATCAAACGATGCAATAACTTGTGTCGTTTTATCATGTACTGAACATGATTATAATATGAACAAGTGGAATAAAATACACCACCATAGTAACGGCCGGGATCGAACCATTACTGCCTTCATCCATCAGTTGATAAAGTTGGGGAACGAATCATTGGATGATGATATGAAAAGGCTTTCGCCATTTAAATATGCATTCTCGGATCAAAAGATTTATTTCGAGATCATATTTAGCACCGTCGCAACTTTGTTATTCGATGTGATTTATAAATAGAGGCTTTATAATACTTTATTATTTATATTTTGATGTCTGCAATGATGAGTTGCCATCATATATTATAATACACAAAAGCAATACAGTAATGTAAATCGAGAAAAGTATATCTTTATTCCTCGTCTGGTTAGGTGTTGCAAATTGGTTACTTTTAAGAATAATACTTTATTTCTACTCCACGGCCACAAAAGCGAATAATTGAGATCCATTATATCGGTAACCCATGGCAATGATTTAAGGCATTCATTTTCCACGGACAGTCTCGTCTCATTCTACATTGTATCGAGAGAAGACTCCGTACAAACATGCATGTAGTATCATAATAGGAGGTCAGTGGCGTCAGGCGACAGGAAAATACCTGCAAATTTTAAATTTCAGGTTGAAAAAATAATTAGTATATAAAATCGTGGAGCAGTCAAGTTTTTTTAGTTGGCTTTTCAATGGTATTAATATATGCATGATACTTTTTTTAAATAAATTATAATCGTAACATATTTTTTTAAATAAACAGATTTGCTCTATTTATGCGAATGCAATAAAAAAGTAGAAACACCAGGTAAATATTACAAGAAGCTATGGTGTATTTATACAAATTAGAATGTACCATGATATGATGACATTGCTGGTTTTGCTTCACATTATATTTGTTTTTAATTTTTTATATTTATAACAGTAGCTTTCGTGACTAATAAAAGTAAATAAGAATTAATAAACTGATTAATAAAATAAAGAGTGCAGCTCATCACGAGACGCTGGTGGCTCAGAAATGCAAGAGATACAATTTTGAAGAGATTGAGAGGCGATTCATCATAATTTCATATCTTGGGGAGGAAGTTTTGCCAGTGCCGTGGAAAAATCACACACATTTGTACCAACAGTGATTCGATAAATTAAAAAAATATATTTTACATGACATATAACACAAAAATAAATCACACTCACCATAGGACCTAAAATCAAAATGTGCCTATTTATTTTTATAAATTTAATTTCGCTATAAAACATATGTTATAAACATTTTTTTTTAATTTTATTCTGAAAAACTAACCTATTATATGAATTTTTTTAAAGTAAAAACATAACAAGGTTACAAAACATAAAAAGTATTAAGGAAAAAGTATTTTTACCATAGCTTTATTTGCCTTTAATTTTTTATGTGTTTCTTATGTGTTTCGCACTCCTATGGAGTCCGCCTGGATGTAGAAGGCACGTCCTTTTAGTGCCCACGTCTCCTGATCGAGTCTATACTCGATATGGGATATTTATCACATGGTTTTTTCGATATTTTTATTTGAATAACCTTCCCAAAATCGATCGGCCGATTCAAGTTTTCAGTCGAAATACATCTACCGACGGGCGAAAACTGCACTCTTAATATTTTAAGATTATAAGGCAGCAGCCTTAACAGAAAGCAAACACACACGCGTATTTATTTTAATTCTTACATATAATATATGCAATATACAATATATACAAGAATTCTAATAAAACTATTAAATATCAGTGTATTTTAAATCTGTACTTATATCAATTTATTGTATAATGATACTGATTCCTTAAGACAGTGGTGGTTGAATTTTGAGTGAATTCAAACCTCCGTCGGTTTAATATTTAAACTGACTATTAAATTTGAATATTAAAGTATATAAACACGCAAAGTTAATTAAGTATCTATTCTCGTAAATTAAAAGCTGTAATTGCTCTACAAATTCTATGCTTTCCGGATGGCGCGTTGATGAGTTTGAATTTTAAAGGTAACAAAATTAAAAACTAGATTTTTTCACATAAGACAACATTATTATATGTGGAATTATGTTTTTTTTTTATTACGTAGGGGAGTCCTTGGTTACATATTTACATGTTGTACGTACAATCGGAAGCTAAATCTTGTGTTCTTTGCTATTATTAGTAATTTATTAAAAAGGGCTTATATGGATGAGTTTTTTTATTTGGGAAATTAATTAGTTTATCGCAGACTTTCACGTTTTTGAAAATATTTTGTAATAAGTTTATTTATAATTTGAAGCCATCTCGTCACACTTAAAAGTTAATGATCATGAATAGTATTTACTGAAATTTAATTTAATTTCACGTTGTATTTTTTGGAGTATCAATATAATTGTATATGCTTGAACAAATGGCAAATAAGTGAGTGAAAACACATAAAAAAGATCTGATTTATATTTCGCTTATCTAGACTCGGTTCAGCGGTAAAATGACAAATCTGTTTTGACAGGCAGTAGAGTAACAGATTGCAGTTTATGATATTAATAAATCCTGAGCTTCATTGTGGATTAAACGGGCTCGATAATCCCTTGGTGGGTTAGGAATCGTGCGGGAAGGTCAAGTTCCTAGCGCAGAGAATCAAGGCCGGGTTCGGATAAAGCTCTAAATCATTATGGACGAACAAGGCAGCCGCACACTCAACTTATCTATCGACACGTCTAGACCCTATAACTGTACTGTTTAATATGCCCCTAGACCCGATAACGCCACGCGATCTTGTCTCTAACTGTACCGGCAATCAAGCAGCCACGGGCGCTCTACAATAACTCGTTTGTGTCTAAAATATGCCGCATTAGTTTGTTTTGTTTTTTTTTTTATATATTTTATGTAAATTATCAAAAGATATTGGAGCACCCATAAGCAAGTGTGCGTTTTTGCAAAAGAATATCGACGGCAAGTTTTTGGGATTTTTTTGTATTAAGCGAATCGGTCGGTAGGTGATTTTGAAATAACATGGCTTTTATGACACATTTTGTTAAAAGTTGCTATTGTTTCAAATGTTTTTTAATTAATTTATTGCATAGAGATTCAACTTAATTTCACTTTATTGTACCATTTTGAAAGCAAATAGTAAAACACTTCAAAACTAATTTTGCAGGAAAATTTAACAGGAATAATAATTGCAGTTCTCATTTGCTAATGAAATTGATCATAAGAAGCTCTTAAAAAAACCAAAAGTTCTTTATGTCTCGCGAAATCCAATGCATGTTCATTATTTATCTGCGTGCTTTATGTATTCGTAAATAAAATACGTGCTTGTGTTTACATATGACTTAACTGAGGACTGTCACCATACTGATCAATAGTTTTACCCTAAAAGACGTAAAATGGAGAATACATTATTAATTGGGTAATATTTATATAATTTATTCCTTTATATTCGCAAAGGGAGTTACATGTTTTACGTTTAAATTGCCGAATTTAAAAACGCCATTGGCGTCTTTTTTACCACGGTATACGATATTACACCAAAGATAATCATGATAATTGTCTTACTAATAATCAAGCTAACAGCGACACGGGTTAACTAGTCGTGATCGTAGAAGATCATACCTCTAGATCATAGGTGGCCAACCTTTTTCAGCTACCGGGCCAAATTGAAGAAATGGGATTGCCTACTGGGCCGGACGACAAAATTTCATTTAACACGTTGACTGTCATTGTAATTTTCAAAAATCTGGTTGAAAATGACAATTTGATTGGCATTATATTATTAAAAACTCTCATTTTAGTGCATGGTTATCATCAAAAAGCAAAATTTTCTGTTCATGCAAGCCAGCATTGATTTTTTTTTCATTTCCCAGAGGCCATCTATCGATATTAGCACTATTCCGAGTTTAATCGTAGCTGCACAAAAATGGCAAGTAACCAAGGATGAGATAATTCGTAGCGCAGTCAACGTGTTAATATAAAAAGCAAGCAAGAAATATAGTGTTTTTATAGAAGATACAATTTTATTTGTATATAAAAATAAACAAAATATATTACATTTTAATGAGACGTCTGATTTTGTTTGTCAAGAGCAAGTGCATCAATGTTAATATCGATTGATGTTGTCGCTACACGCAAACAGTTTTCCAAATGGTCATCAGTGATGCGTGATCTTGTATGAGATTTGATGTGCTTCATTCTAGTGAAAAGCTGTTCACACGTGTAAGTGTTTCCAAACAGCGAAATCATCAAAAGAGCATGTTTATATATTACAGGATATTTCTCCTTATCCAAATATGTTTTGTAAAACTCTTCCAAACCAACTTGATTGAATTTCTCCTTTAACTGTGTATCACAATACATTTCACAATGTTCCATTTGTAAAAATCCTGGCAATGAATTCACATCTACGGAGAATGGCGTTGCAAATGCAGCAAAAAGCATGCGATGCTTTTTAAAATCTTGAAATCGGTTTTCAAATTCCAGCTTCAAGTCTGATATCAACGAAGCGTATTTATCAGTCGCTATTTGTGTGACGTCTGGCTCCAATAATAATGTAGGAAAATGAGTGTAGATTTTTGCCCTTAACTGTTGTTCCCAAACCCCAAGTTTCATTTGGAATGCGCAAATATGATCATACATGTTATTGATTAGTTGATCTTTCCCTTGTAGACGAGTATTAACAATATCTAGATGGCTAACTATATCGACCAGAAATGCAAAGTCTCTAACCCACTCCTTGTCTTCAAATTCCGGGATACGTTTTGACTTGGTTGCGAAGAATGATTGTATTTCTTGCTTCAAAGCAAAAACTCTTTTCAACATTTTGGCACGGGTCTGCCACCTTACTTCTGCATAAAATGTAACGTCATTATAGTCTGAATCCAAAGACTTAAGAAACTCTTGGAACTGACGGTGATTCAACCCCTTCGACTTAATAAGGTTTACTGTTTTGATGACCACATTCATGACATGATCCATTTTAAGGGACTTGGAACATAAATTTTCCTGATGAATAATGCAATGAAAATTTAGCATCGAAGTATTACCAACTTTCCTGGCCTCGTCTTCAATCAATTTTACTAAGCCATTGTGTTTACCAACCATTGCTGGAGCACCATCTGTTGCTAAGCCCGATAAGTTGTCGAGTTGTAAAGATAAACGATTCAATGTCGATGTAACAGCTCCTAAGAAATCTTGTGAGCAAGTGGTGTCTTTAAGTGGATACAGTGCCGCTAATTCTTCTGTTTTGTTAAAATGGACATCAACACCTCTAATAAATATTGCCACTTGGGCGGTATCTGTTAGATCTGTGCTTTCATCCAATGCTAGAGAATAAAATATGAACTTGGATGCTTGATTTTTCAAATTATCTTCAATATATTTTCCAATGTCGTCCACACGCCTAGTAATAGTTTGACGAGACAGGCTTATTTTTGAGAAGTCTGTTTTCTTTTCTGGGCACATAAATTCAACGGCACTCTCCAAACATTCCTTAACAATTTCACCATCTGAATATGGCTTCGATTTTTTTGCAAGTATCGTGGCTATTGCATAACTAGCTTTTACATAGCATTTTGAGTTTTCAGTCATATTAGTAAATGTCTGATGTTGTGCAAAAAGTTTTCTTTTTAATAAATTAACTTGGTCTTGTCGAAATTGCCCTTCGTACTTATCAAACCTATTTGCATGCTTAGCCTCGTAATGACGTTTAATACTATACTCTTTTAATGCAGAAACAGAACTATTGCATATCAAGCATATTGGCTTTGATTTAAATTCCACGAAAAAATAGTTTATACTCCATCTGTCTTGAAAACTTCTGTGTTCTTCGGTGAATCTTCTCTTAATTGGTCCAAGGTTTTTACTATTTGACGCCATTTCTGTCTAACTAAGCCTAAATAAACAACCACGCACTTTGCAAGCTACCTGCGAACTGGACTTTGCACGATAGCCGGGGATTGCCCAGCAACCCGCCCCGCACCCCTCCCTCCCTTCCCCCCCGTATCCCGCATTCACGCTCACGAGAATCTACGCGAAATCGACGTGCTCGCTTTTTAAAATCAGCTTAAATTTGTGATTGTTAACACAAAGAAATTGCCACGATAGTTGAATCAATGTACTGAGATATTTCCATATATATGATATGATACGAACTACGCTCAATGGAATATTCTAATGGTGGTTTTATGTAAAATAAAAAAAAAATGTTTGCATATGCTCAGTGGGCCAAAAATAAACGCCCGCGTGCCACGCGTGGCACGCGTGCCATGGGTTGGCCACCTATGCTCTAGATCTTGTCGCTTTTTTCTTTTGCATTCCTTATAACTATTGATATAGCTATACATAACGTTTCTAAATACGACCATTAGCTTGTTATGGGTTGATTGTAGTGTACCGGCCTTATGCCAAACGTTTTTATTATGTTCACGGGTACAGTGAGGCCGCTGAACTCTGGAAACTATTACAGCCTTAGGGTACTCGAAACTGCGGATCAACGATGGGTTAAAGTAGTAGAAGCTGTTTACAAAGCTGCTGATTCTACTTCAAGTTTGTATCAATCAAATGAAATGTTTTATTTTTATTTTAAATAGCAGGCCAATAAAATATTTTAATAATTTTTAGATTTAAGATCCTCAGATATTTTTTAATTTAGTGCATATAAAGAAAAAATAATTATTATCTCGATAGAATTCATTGTATGATTTTAACAGTTGTTATTTTTTTACTATTGTTATTGATTATAAATTTTTACCAATAAAATTGATTTATTGGCCCCCATAGGCATTATGCACAACTGTTTATTCCGACTGTACACGTGAACATATAAATAATGTTATAGATGTATAAAAAATGATAAACGTTGCACGCAAACGTTCTTCGCCGTGTTAGTTAATAATTTACGATTTCCAAAAACCTGATTTGTTTTCCAATTAGGTCATTACCGTACCATTATATAATACAACGAAGTTGTTTATTTAAATTTTTAAGCGGATAAATACAGGTAGCGCCACGCTGCGATAGAAATTAAACATGTATACTTTCCGGTCGCGTATTTTGAATGTATAGTACGAAACACTACCGTCGAACTATCGTCCGAGGACCACATGGTTGGCAGTGGCGTTAGCAGCTAGTACCTCTGCAACAGCTCCCACGCCGATAGAGTTGTGATGGCCGATCGAATAGAGCTGTCCTTATTGCGGTCCATATTTACAATTAAGCCATACTTGAAAAGCGACTATTTCATAAAAAATATTTTTTTTTTATCAATTTGCGTAGTCATTGTTGTTCGGCATGTATAAAAATGCTTGGGACTTTTACAAGTCACAAATATGTCTAATATATATATTGTATAATTTCCGGTACTTTTACTCTTTTTCTTCTTCTTCTGTTGTCTCTCCTCATAGGAGGATGGTGACCATATTTCACCGAACATATTTCTATCCTGGGCCAGTCTCATTGATTCGGCCGTATTTCCGACCTCAAATTACACATCCTTTGATTTTTTTTCTTGGACAATCAGCTGTAGGATGCTATACTCACTGTTACAAAAAATGTGGCTAAAATTGTAAACCTTAATCTTTTTGACGTAGCCACATTTCTGCCACCTCATTTCTGTCTTGGGTGACATAGCACTTGGTGAATCTCCTTTTGAACATATTTCATTTCTCAAGTTATTAAACGCACTGCATACTGTGCTCTCAAACATATATTAATACAAATGCTCAATGGGGCATACATTCACTGGCCGCTCTTGTCGGCACACTAGCCACTAATGCGCCGCACCCGAATTATACTTTGGGGGTAGTGTTTCGTACAACGAACTCAGTGCACGCCTTCCGGTCAAGTGGAAGGTAGATCGGGAAAATCACGGGCGGCACGAAGGCAGTGCGGGGGATATTGATATGCATCGCTCAAGTTGTATTATTATTCATAAGCAGTTGTGGTGGGCCGACCCGGCTGGCCGTGCTTCCCGAAGAAGTGGTTTTTTTTCGAGTTTCCACCTCATCCGTGGCCAATGCCTAAATGCCGCTATTACCGACTTCACGCGACGCCGACATCTCTATTGCCGGCCGGCACAAAAACAAAACGAATAATTTACGAAGGAGAAGGAGAAAAAAAAAACCGGTCGGTTGTATTGATTTTTTTTTTTTTTTTTGGCTCCATGACGCAAATATTGTTTTAAAACTTGAATGATACCAATTTTTGCATTAGACGCGATTTATTACGGCGGTTTTGTAACCGTGTGGCCTCGTGTGTAATGCTTCATTATTATTAATTTTTTTTATCGTAATTTGCAATATCAATTATGATTCAATATCGTTAATATAATAATTAAAGTTGTATCTAATTTATAATTTATGCTTAATTTTACTGTATGTATGTGTATGAAAATGCATTGTACGTATTGTTGTCTTGATTTTTCAATCACCTGAATCAGATCTGAGATCTGATTTATTTTTAAATGAATAATGAGATATTTGTTTGCGTTTTGTACTAATAATATATAAATAGTATGCACAAACTAAAAGAGGAATCAGCTATAAAAATTTTGCATAGTCTTCGACGTCAAGTCGAGAAATCATTAAAAAAAGGCATAATTGTATTATTTTTTTTCTATTTGAATTTTATAATTAATAATATTAAGTTTTTTTGAGGAAGTATTTTGTTTAATCAGATTGCTCAATCTCAAATAAATCCAAACTTTATCAAACCAGCTTAGGATTATTTTCGTAAGAATCCAAATGTAATTTTAACTCATACTCGATACCCAGTTAAATGGTTTTCTATAACACCTAGTAGATTTGAGAATATTTAGAGAAATATAACATTAGCCTAGTCATTGTTTTTTTTACTCTACGTCAAAGGAAACGCACAAAAAAATAGATTCGTTGATGTATTCATAGAATGATACGAAATATTTGCTACTTTTGATGAAACTTTCAACCATAAATACAACATCACATTATAATCTGATAGTATTAATAATACTTTATCAGATATTGAATTCTAAGAACACATCAGTCTATCGCCAGATGGTGTTCGCCATGGGCTGTGACATTGTCAGAGATGACAAACATTTTTTTAAAATTAAATATAATTAAGTTTCTCAAAAGATACGCCTGAATTATTTGAGAGTATTTTAATAGTTCTTTATTTTTATGCCCAGTCAGTTTTATCCAAACCTTCCACTATTAAATGAAGGCTATTAATTGAAACATAAAATAAAATTTTAATTATACATAAAGGAAATAAAGTACAACGTTAAAGTTAAGAAAATATATCCAAACACCTCAAATTTTTATTCTGATGCTATTTATTTTATTTTTCTTTGAGTTTTAGTTACATTTTAACTTTCTATTTTGAGTTGTATGTACTGGTAAAATGGACATTTAAAACAATAGTGATCGGATTTTAACAAAAAAGTCGTTAGTTTAAGTCTTGATTCGGTTTAAAAATAGCAAAAGCACTAATTGTTTTTCTAGATTTTTATTTTAACCTATCATGCATTGTGACAGACGTCTAGTATTTAATGAAAAATAAGCGTTTTTCAATTTTGCAGCCATATATTGATACTTTTTATTTCTTATAATTATAAACGCTGGAGGTTCCCACTCACTGGTTGGGTAGGCATGTATGTGGATTGTTCGTGTTTTTTTACAATCTAAACTAGAAGTACAACACGCGAACTTCTGATTGGCCGTGAGCTGTACATTATGTTTTGTTTTGAATCCCGTTAAAATTGGTGTGATACCATATTATGTTTTATTTTGCAAGCGATTTATTTTCATTCTGATTTTATTTTAATGGCGTTAACTTTAAAGCATCACATAAAAACACAACCGTTTTTCGAACAGTGTCACTCACCTCAGGGTTTTATCGTTTAAAGTTATGTGATTTACTCATACGAGCGTTAAAAGTATGCGTGTATTTAAACAGATATTATATCATATATATTTCTGATTTATGAACAATATTTTACATTAAAAAAAACAGTTTAAATACTTCGTATATAAATAAACCCGATTGGATCTATTTATCCGTTTAAATTAATAAAATTTTCAATAATGTTCGCAGGTAACACAAACAAATTATAGAATATATCAAAGTACTGCAAAACGGGGTAAATATAATTTTTAGTAAAAATGTAACTACACTTATACCATTTACAATATTTCATATTATTTTATAAAATTTACATTCAACTAGGAACGATAAAAAAATATATAACACGTTCGATACGTGCTTAAAAAGTATAATTATCAGAATGTGAGAATGTAAATATTGAGTTTATGATAAACTTCAAAAATTGTTGTCAAATTGTGAACAATTTTATAAATTATCATTTTTCATAATAACTGATTTGCAAAACACATTGTGCGCAAACATCCACAAATAAATTATGCACGCGTATTCTCTGATGTCTGAGTGTATATTTTTTTAAGTACATGTTCACATTTATAATAACTTAAAAATATGCACAAAAACGTGTTTTGTACTGAAACACTTTGGAATATTATTTATGAAAGCCTCGTTGTTCCTACAAATATAATAACGATGGTATTTATTGTCAAAGGAAAGTATGAATATATATTTTAATATATAGTAGATTCTTTGGATAACTTTTTTTATGTGCTACCATGAAAAACGAAAGAATACTTTTAACCACGGGAATATTATATCGACTGATTCCATATTATCCATGAAAGCCTCGTTAATCCTACAAATCTAATAACGACGGTATTTATTGTCAAAGAAAAGTATGAATATATATTTTAATATGTAGTAAATTCTTTGGATAACTTTTTTTATGTGCTACCATGAAAAACTAAAGAATACTTTTAACCACGGGAATGTTATATCGACTGATTCCATATTATATATGAAAGTCTCGTTGTTCCTACAAATCTAATAACGATGGTATTTATTGTCAATGGAAAGTATGATTATATATTTTTATATATATAGTAGATTCTTTGGATAACTTTTTTTATGTGCTACATGAAAAACGAAAGAATACTTTTAACCACGGGAATATTATATTGGCAGATTCCATATTATCCATCATGAAAGCCTCGTTGTTCCTACAAATCTAATAACGACTGTATTTGTTGTCAAAGGGCAATGATAACTTATTTAATCTGAATATATAATTCACTGTAAAATTATAATATCATTAATATTTCTGCGTTGACATCAAGTTCATTGAACCGCTGTATCTAGTATCTACTGTGTGGCTGTGCGAACATAAATAAATATCCACAGAGCACGAGGCGCCGCGATACATTCGCCGATCTGATATGATTCGACATGCCATACATCCTTTTTATGTTTAAATATTCTCAATACGTTGTCGGCTATCGTATATTATTTCCTTCGGTATTAAATAGTTTATTATTGATGATATAAATGTTTCGTTTCGAATTGTAAACGTCAACTGTGATGTCTTGCTTAAAAATTGGTATTTATTCCACGATAGATGGAGATCAAGTGATTTCAATTATTTAATAAAATATAATAATAATGAAATCAAACAATGTGTTTATATGAAGAAAATACTTACGAAAATAATCCAGATTATTTTTTTTTTATAATAGTATTTAGATTTTCTACTAGTGTTTCACATTTTAAAATGATAAAATTGAACTTCACTGTTGATATTGGTCAATACAGACATTTGTAGTTAACAAATTGATAACGATTGATTGATTGATGTAAAGTTTAAAAATCGCCTATAAGCTCGTTATGATTAATAAGTAACTTTTAATTTAAATAATCAATATTTTTGACAGAGAGTACTCGGTGGAATGTCATTATAATATTTTAAATAAAATAAAATACTTTTTAATTTAAATTTAAAGGCTATTCGCAAACCTTAGAAAACACGTTTGAAAGCCTGCAGTCTTGATAAAAACCATCATCTTCAAACATTACGTTGATTGCATTAACTTTTTATATAGAAAATTTTAATCAATTTAAACAACGCATAATGACTTTAAACTGTCTGTTCAAAAGCTTGTAGTTTAGTTGTAATTGGTTACCTTTAACCCCTTATTATCGGTGTTCCATTAAGTGTCTAAGTAAGTTCGTTGACCGCCGCAAAGCTTCATAGATTGACGGACGAGCGTCCCGCGGCCTTCGCCCTGTAAAATACGAAAGCTTTTTTGTACCTCTGGCTTAAAAGCTCGCTGCAGTCCTTCCCAGCCTCGCCTTCCATCCATGCGGGGATTCGCTCGCTTATTGAACAGTGTCCGTCCTCTTTGTTCTCGCAATGAATGGTTTTGTTTAATACTTATATATATATAATACTTTGAACGTAAATATTATTTAAGCTGCACTAAAGTATTCGTTCTATTCATTGCATTCGTTTGATTTACACTGACTCTTTTACTTTTGCAGCACAATGGGGGCACTGATAAAGGCTGTGTTTCATTATTGAATACTCCTGAAAACGCGCTTCTTGAAGACTCATAACCGCCTCGTTTTTTAGACAACTATGTCGATTTTTCAGAACCTTAATAAATGACCCGAGAATTGAGATTTCTGTAAACACAACCATTTTATATGGGTTATTTAACCAAACGATTTGGCTTATTTTCACTTCTTTGCCTCCTCGCTATTAAGTGATATATCACTAACATTTCATATCGAATTAAGACAGACGTTAAAAACTTTTACAGCATTTCTAAAAATTACATACTATCAGAGATAAAAAAAATTGAATACTTTAATTTATGAATTAAAAATATTTTTTGAAATAATACTTATGGTATTAATAATATCGTTATGCGTGCAGCGTCATGGTTCGCAGGACTCTTATACTATAGAAATAATGTCGGTTATCCATCTCTCAGCACAATGCCAACTTGGACGTCTTCCTATGGGGACATAACTCAGATACCGAACGGACAGGGCTGCGCTGTTTTCAAATGACATAAAGTCCATCTTCAGCAACTCTCCTCTTTCAGCCAACAGGACACAAACAAAACCTACAATAAAAACACAGAAATATTCATATTTATTTATACCCTAATTTGTGCCCTTTCATAAATTATAAATATGATCTTTCAGTTCCTGCGAATTTATTGTTGAAAACTATTTCATGTTTATATACAAGTTTTATTTAAATACAGATTGAATTACTTTATATTTTTTTGCATTGTGATTAAATATATTGGTCGATACCACTAAGGTTTTATCTAATTAATTCAGAATTAAATATACAAAGCACTAAGAAATATCGTCATATTAGTGTTATACAGTCTAGTGAAGGAATATTTTATACAAAATGTAAACGTATCGAAACAAGCGACTGGTTATTAGCGTAAGCTTTCAACGAGCGAGCAAGCTCACAACGCGAGAGCTTTTCATTATAACTGCTCCTAGTGATTAACCCGAGTATTTTACTATTTTACATGTAAGGTTATTATACATTTTTAATTAATGTAGTAAGAGCCGGGGCAGGATCAGGAAAATGCACAAAGCCTGTTTTTTTATATTTAATAAGTAATTGGCATCGTATTTTTTTTTAAATTGTATGATTTATCGTGCTTTTTTTATATTTGTATTACTTCATGAATATCGTAGTTATTCTCAGCGGCGTTATTAACGTCGACATGGCGTTATAAATAATTTTATAAAACTTATGACTATCAGTTCACTGTACGTGTTTCCAGTTTTATCTAGGGTCATAATTAATAAGTTTATTGTGAGATATTTATTGTCTTTTTGTTTTGTTACCACCCCGCGCTGGTGCCCCCGCACGTCCCGCCGCCATCTCGGCGGAGGGCATAAAGAAAGAAATGAAATAACTGAAGCCAACCGGTTTCTGATATCGGCCAGTGGCGGCGAGCGGAGTCGGTCTGCCCCGAGCGCGCCGCCTCTCTTGGCTATGGTATAACGTGAAAAGGGGTTTCAAATCAAAAATAAATACAAATAAAATTTAAATATACTCATCTGATTTTTTTTTAAAAAGCATAACTTTTTGACTCATCACAAGATGAGCAGTATCATATCTCATTGAATCAGTACAAGCATTATAGGCTGTATACGATTAATTTGACAGGATATAAAATTTATGTCGATTACTCCGTGTAATATTGAACAGAATGCAATGTAAGCTTGTTTTTTAAGGTGACAGTTGCTTTTTTCTAAAATATTATTTTAAGGCTTTAAAAAGGTAGCAGTTTGTCTGCTATAAGAGTCAATAAATTGTTATAAAATTGTATGCACGGTTTCTGTGAGTATGATAGATTAATTTACTTATATATTTAAGTACATAGGATAGCCTTAATTAATCAATATTTTTGACAGAGAATACTTGGTGGAATCCCATTGTAATATTTTAGAATTTAAGACTAAAACACAATTGAAATCACAATAATCAGTTCGTATATTACATTGTCAGCTTTCTTGAATAATGTCGATTTTTCTATTGAACGTCAATCAGATGCGTATTTATTACCCATTACGGGTTTATTATATTATTACTTATATGATTATGCACATTAGTTCATACATAGAAGATGATTAAAGAAACTCTCAAAAAAATATCATCGTGATTTGTGTGGAATTTTAAGGGATAGTACACCGCCCATGTAAGCCAAATCCCACACAAATCACGATGATATTTTTCTGAGAGTTTCTTTATTCATCTTCTATGTATGAACTAATGTGCCTAATCATATTAGTAATAATTTCTTAAATAAGATATATTTTAAAATAAACAAAAATAAGCCGAATGAAATAACTTTCACTCTCCAACCTACCGACCGTCACTGTCCACCATTACATTATATTTTATAGTAGTGAAAAGTTGCACTGGTTATCTCTGCACATCCCTCTCGCACTTGCCGGCATCCCCCGTCTGCTCGTATCTCCGTCCCTGTTGCGCCTCCCTTCCCGGCTCTCCCTTTTTTATAGTCCGGCCATTCGTTATACCGTCTGGGATGAATCGGAATTCTGGCTTTTAATTTTTTTTTGTCCGTTGGCTGCTCTGCGCGGCGCGGCTCGGAAGACGCCTCTCGCTGAAGTAAAGGTTACCGAGATAGCAATGCTCACTCGTTACTCCAATAATAACAGTCGTACAGCCTTAAAACTAAGCACAGCACAAATGGCAGCGTCTATTCAAAAATAATGAATCCTCGTAGCAAATATACTGGTAAAGGCTAGTAAAACAAATTATCAAATGAGGTTATATTATTATTACGTATATAGATGATTGGTGCTTGCTAAGGTTCTGCATCTTTATACAGGAACTATTTAGTCATTGACAAATATGCATTTATATCCAATAAATAAATCGTAATGAAAATAAACGTTTTAACTGACTGGGTGATCTTCTATTGCCAATTCGTGCATAAGGAAAGACATTGCTTTGGATTTATTACACAATCGAGCATAAACTCCGAGCGACACTCTGGTGTTCCCTTCAGACTATGGCTATTGTTGTTAATAATGAGAAAAATCTCACGAACAAGTTCAAGGTAATGCATGTCGTTGAAGTGCACGAATCAATTAAAATATTTAACCGAACCTCCAGTTCACTAGCACCAAGGCTTTGAATAGTTAACTTCTAATTCACAAATTCTTACACGCTGGGCAAGTGTCTCTCTCTCTCATTACAGTTGTATACATATTATAAACAAAAATAATTCAGCATATTGCACGAAAGATAATAACATTAAAGAAAAAATTTCAAAAACAGTGTTTTGTTTCATAATATCATAGTTATGCTACAAAATCATTAAATTTGAAATAAACCTGTTTTAACCATATTTTATAAATGTCATTTAATTATTTTATAAAGGAGGAAATCTAATTAAACGGGTCATCCCTGCGAGTCCCACCCCTGGAGAGGCTGTCCAATATTGAAAAAGGATCTCCGCGCTCGCGTTGGTGCTCCAACCACATCTTCTTCACCACTTCTTCATCCAAACTGTGTTTAATCAAGTCGATAATGTGACATTACCAAACTCAATCAAAGCAATTATATGTTACCAAGATTTCAACAGCTTTACTATGTAACAGTTTCCATCATTCTCTCATACAAATACTATAATTATAGGTGCACCCATAAAAAGCTACAACGCTGGCCACAAACATTGAACTAAACGTCTGAATTTATTTGATGCTTAATGAGTTTATATATAATTTATTTACATTAATATTCAGTGATTTCTATAACTCAAACTATATACACGTGAATATATATAGTGTCAAAAATATTAAATGTAAAACTTCGGATATCAAAGACAACGACACGTATATCTTATGGATAAACGTTAAAAGTAATTTTTTTTGCGATATAAATATCGGTTAAATATTGTAAGTTAAATTCATAAATAGTTCTTCTAAATGCCTTGTAAGTATTTTAAAGATATTCTAGAAAATGTGTTCAACTTTAAGGTTGTTTGCTGAACAGTGATAGCGTCTGAAATGTAAATAAATTTGTTTAGGACGGACAAATTGCTCGCCTTGGGTGAATTCCAGGTATATAGGTGACATTTTCAACACGTTTTGAAATATGATATATCGTTTTAAAAATGACCTGCAAGTATATTTTTAATTTTAAATATTTTATAATTATAATGGTATTTTTACATTATTATATATTGTGTATAAACACAATTTTTTTCCGTCTGAAGATGACAGATAAAGTTAATAAACCAGTCGTGCATAGTAAAAATACACTGCAGCACAAAAAGTATATTCACAACGCAATATCGGATAATTTCACAATAGATATTATTTTATTTATATAAAAGGATATATTGTTACCGATGAATACTTTTATCTTCTCAGTGATTGTACTGCGAGTTTATTTATGGTAAAAAATAATTGAGTGTCTGCAAACTAGATTATTTAAATCGTTACAGGTACGAATGGATTTCTTTTGTTTGTAAACGTGTATGCAAATCCCAGGCCAGCTTCCACTCTAGCCTATAAATAATGTATTAAAGGCTAATTATAACAGACGTCCAGACAACTGGCCATTGGTTTGTCTTAATATAGACTAGAATGGCGGTTATCGCCGGCAAATTACATCGCATTAAATTCGCCCGTTTCGTACGAGATGATAATCTAAATTAATGTATCAATTTACGAAAGAGAGACTCAATTGTGTCTACCGGTCGGACTTCAACGACTTCCTGAAAAAATCCAATGGCTTATTGGGTTTTTTCAGAATTTTGGCCAATTGGCCAGTAGCGTCCTCTTTTGCGTTGTTTACTCAAATAAAGGGTCTCAATTGGTTAATTACAATGCGGGTGTAGCCGGGTTTTATGAGCGAAGCTTTCTAGGACGTCGGTAAAAAAGCCCTCTAGATCGATTTGCAATCAGCCAATTGCGTCCATTTATTTCGGGTGTTTTTTTTTTTATGGTTTTGCAAGTCGGTCGCAAGTCTTGTCGCGACGTGTGCAGAGGGCTTAAAGACCTCTACACACGTAGCAATAAATAGCCAATGGCGTCCTTTTTTTTTGGGAGTTTTTTTTAAAATGATTTTGCCTAAGTGAATAGGGCTTTGTGGGACGCTATTGGCAAGGTGCAAGGTGGTGGCGCGATTTGTTGCTACGTGTGCTGAGGGCTTAGTAAACAGTCGCGGAGGAAACAAGATGGCTGGCCGTGACGTCACGCAGGCGAGGCTTGCATGGCGGCCCCGCGTCCCGAGAAGCGTATGACTCGTCACAAATCGACGCGAATCGACACAGGCTCCTCGTAATGCCGAATTCATTTTGATTAGGAAACCCGCACATCTAAATGTTTGCAAAATAGAAGAACCGCTTAAGACAGACATATTATAATTAACATACATTTATTAAATAAATTTTACGTTTATATTATTACACAGATCTTTATTATATGCGTTTATTATTTATTGGTAATATTTTTTCGCGCCTCTGACTTTTGAGATCATAGTTAAGGGGCATACTCGCATATTAGAGTTTTTCGACCATTTGCTTGTACCTATAGCAAAATAATGTGACAATTAAATTAATTCATGTCGAAAGTTGATTTTTTTACAGAGTATTGATAAAACTATAAATTATATTTATCTATTTTTTATTATTTAATTAACGTCCATTTTTAGGGTAAAATAAAATCTTGAAGATGTTGAAAAATTGGATAAAATGACGACTTTCAAGACCAAAGTTTGTTAAAGATTTTTTTTTTTTTCATTTTCAAACTAATCCCAACAGGAGGGTTTATAATTAACCTTTTAATTCCAATTGAAAAAAAGAGTCATAAATGTTTAGGATTCATGGAACAGGAACATCGCGAAACTCCAATCCCGAAACTTCAATCGGAAAAACACATATTTATCATATTAAAAGTAGATTATAAGAAATTAAAAAAAAATGGTAGTAGGAGAAAGGATGTATCTAACTTTCTGCATTTAATTTTTTTTGATTGGTGCAGTCGATTTTTTGAAATATGCTACTTTGCCCCTTAATTGATATAACCTGTTATATGTTTTAGGCGTCGTTTGTAAGTAGCAAGTTTATATGTTTAATTTCTATTTCTATTACTACTTTATATATATTTTTTTGTTTCTTTATTCTCATGTGGGCACTCTGAAAGTACTCACAGCACATTGCTTGGCATGCCTTTAAATGCCTCGACACAACCGACGACAATAACGCCTAGATTATTATAAAAAAAAATACGAAAAATAAGTAGACGCTGTTAGCTAATTACAGGTCGGTTTTCGGTTGTGTTGCAGCGGGTGCAGGCAGCTTCGCTTGTCTGTCCGGTGGCTGGCCGTGAAGGGGCCCCGGCTCGGCACACTCGCGGTTAGGAAGCCGCAATTAGCCGGCGGGCGGACCGCGGGCCGCGCTTGGCCGCCCCGCGCCGGTGTAATGTATCCCGCCAAGGCCACGAGCCTTGCTCCCCTTTTGTTTCTCATTTTGATCGATCCGGAGTCTCGCCAGTGGAGCCCAACACGCTGCAGACCTCCACCCGCGGTAAGTTTTTAATTCAAATTATTTTCGACTGACCTTCAGGGGTAACCAGTGCTTTCTCGAAAAATATTTAGTAACTAGAAATGTTGCCCGTCGCAGAATGACGTATTCGATGAACGATTAGATGAATATTTGCTTTCATTTTTGTGCACATCTATTTTGAATAACTGGATATTAATTTCGAAAGCAAAGCTATTCTAGGTACATACCATTTTTTTAAATTATAAGACTGTCTTGTTCCTTTTTTTCCTTGCAATTCATTGCTTGACATTTCTGTCACATTTCGTGTCACTCACTTTCACTGCATCTTTATTTGATGCATATCACGTTCAATTGTGCAATTCTTTTTGAATTACGTTTTCTGTGCGTAGACATTTTGTGTAATTAATGATGTGATTAACAATTTCTAACGCAATTTCGGTAAAAAAAATAAAAAATTGGTACTTCAAATGTCAAGCTGACATAAACTGGAAATTTCTAAGAAGCATCGAATTTGTTTTTTTGTAACAAAATCCTATAATTCGTACATATTGAAACTCGCTGAAGCATATTTTATAGTTTTATTCAATTAGTTTATGAATGAAAATATTATTCTATCGTCTTGAAATTCGACACATAGCTGTGGAAAAACTTATTGAACTTACGTGCAAAAAATCAGCGTTGTATCTTTTAAGATATTCTATAGAGAACCAAAAACTGAAACATATACACACACACACAATGGATATTATTATATTTAGTAATTTTTAACCATATAACAAATTATGTTTTTATACCAATACACTAGTTAAAAATTTGAGCAATTACTCGTGAATAGAGTTGTATATAAATGTAGCTTTTCAATATATAAACAACGTCTCTGATTTGTATGATAACGTTTCGACATCGATATCTTTGCTCGAATTCATGATTGAAAAAGCATGCGATAGGATACAGTAATTATTGGTCGAGCCGGTCTATTACATATTTAAAAACACACATACATGACATTTCAGCTTACCTACATGATAAAATAAATACAACTGACATTAAGGAGAAATAATATATAATAAAAAAATTTAATCCTCAGGGGTTTGGTTTTTGACTTTTACCATAATCAATCAAAATAAATATCACAAAAAAATATAGACGAACACGTTTTGTGCAAATATGCACTCAGCAATTTACATTACAAGTGAAATTTGATTCTAATATGAAACTCTTATCCGTTTTCTGATTTATGGGCAGAACTACTTTTTATACCATTATAGTTTTCTTAATAATTATTTTTTTAAATGATTTTAGTTGAAGTTTCTTGCGTACCACCGTTTGAAGTTTACTACTAGCGAGCATTCACGACGTCAACCGAGGAGACACTTCGTTCAAAGACTTTTGTTCTGTGCAGTCTTTTTTTTATTTGGATCGGTAATTTCGCAATTATTGAAAGTGCATTGCAACTCTCCTTCAAATCGAAGGTGGGATAAATAAAATAAGCATAAAAAGGAAATACTTGAGATTTTTATATATAAAAAAAAATTCTTTGAGGTTCGTTTGATTGAATATCTCAATATTTATTATACAACAAAATAATAAAAATAAAATTATAAATAACTGTTGATATAAATTAGATTTAAGTTACTATGATAATTTTTATTTCCCCTTATTCTAATCATTCAATCGATCTTTAAATTTTTCTGAAGTCATGTAGTAAACACAGTCCAAGCTAAATTACAGTATACAAGATATTTTGCTTTTTCAAAATCGCTGGGTCGTGATTATAATAAAAATTAATGTAGATAAAATAGTTTATTAAAATGCTCTGCGGGAAGTGAGCACTGAGCAACAATAGTTTTTTTTTACAAATTCGACTCTCGGGGATATTTTTTCAAGAGTGCGGATATCTCGGCTCCATCGAGTCTTGCCCCTCTGGGAGAACAGAGGACGTGCCGTGTAGTTCATCCTGCAATAATCGTCCAAACTGCGATGAGTTTATCAAATTTTGCAATGCAAAGTAGTCATACAAATAAAAATAATAAAAACCAAAACGCGGTGATATATATTGTTTAATTAGAATAAAATTTAATTAGTGAACTCCTTATTTTTATCGTCAGCATCTGATATCTTATCAACTGAGAAACATGTTTTTTTTAAAATTATATTTTATAGTATAGTAGGCAAATGTTCTAATTAAACAAATTATTCTATTAAAATTGTAACAATAAGCTCCGGCTGATTTTGGCCCTGGTCCAAAATTATCTCCAGGTCTGCTTTGCATTTCTTATTAATTATACATTATATCTATGTTATGGATTAGTCAATCAGATGCGTATTTATTACCCATTACGGGCTTATTATATTTACTAATATGATTAGGCACATTCGTTCATATATAGAAGATGATTTAAAGAAACTCTCAGAAAAATATCATCGTGATTTGTGTGGGATTTGAACCCACATCCCCTGGCTTACATGGCCGGTGTACGTACCTTTGTACTAACGAATCACTTCCATTTATCGGGAATTTTTAACAATCATACTCTACATATGAACCAATGTGCCCAGGCCAACCAATAGTGCCTAATCATATTAGTAATTATACATTACGTACTGAGATCCTATTTAAAATAAAATGGTCACCACGATTCTTCCTATCAAATTGTTTCAAGTATAAAGTTCAATACCTATAAAAATAATATATTCACGTGGCATAAATCAATCACCTTAGTGCGAATAAGAATTTACTAGCAATTTTTTTTTTTTTAATTGCAGATATACCTGCAAGATGCAGCCGTATTGTAAGTCCGTTACATTAAAATCTGAAGTCAAATATCGTCGCCTTTTTTAAAAAATATATTTAAGGAATAACGTAAAAAAAGTACTAAGCATTTGTCTTATAAATGTGCATCTTGGTTTGCGCAGAAAGTTGTTTAATTCATATGTATACTCTGTTACTTATTCAAGCACATTTTGCAGATGATAATCGACAGTTCAACGAACAAAGTAAAATCCTTTTAAACAGCCTTGCTGCCATCGGAGCGTACCCTGTCCCGATTAGCATTCGGGCAGTTTTTGCCGGCCGCCTTTGCATTAACTAGCAGGCAATACTTTACGACCGTTTTAATAAATAATTTTGAACGGAGTATGACCGCCGGCGACGAGCGAGGAGGCCGGCGGCTCACTCTACCAGTTCTTAAATTACGACCAAAACAAGCGGCGAGCAGCAATCAATGTCATTTCAGATCAGCAATTTAAAATGGCGGCGTCCTGCTCTTTTTTGATTGATTACATTTTAACATAAATTATTTATCGTCCGTTTCTTATGGTACGATGAAATTGTATACGTCTCAAAGTGCCCAGACGTTTTACTCGAATACCGAGTACTTAGATTCTATTTAGAAAATTCTCGGTAATGGTTCGTATTGTGTAACGCTCAATTTTTTTATATTTTTTCATGAGTATTTATACAGTAGTAGGTGCAATGTACATAGTCATTCGTACAATGTACTCCACAAGATTTAGATTCCCCCTCTTCTCCAGAGCGAGAAGCCCATTTAACCTGTTTTTTTTTTGTTTCTAAACCTCTTTTTGGAAAAAGCATAAAAAATTAATTTCATTAGTGCTCAAATGTTCTCTAAGATTTAGTTATCTAACAAAGTATTTAAAAATATTTTTGTTTATCTTGGTGACTTTGAATTGAACGCTAAGGGCAATATTTATTTAAAAAATTACACATTTTTTTACTCAGGCTACTTCTTTTACTACTACTAACCTTCATGTTCTACTAACTTCAAACTTTCCTATAGAGTATTCTATAATATTCAAGATATGTTTACTTACGTATAAAAGTAGCTACGTTTATGGTTTTAAAAAAATACTTGTCTCTTAAAACGTCACTATATGCCAATATTTATAAAGCAATAGAATCATGTTTATGAATATTTTTTGTATATAATACGATTTGAATAAATGCTTCAACAAATATATCTTGATTATCCTCATGTCGCATGCTTACTTGTCATTTGTTTCAATGAGCAAACGGAAAATGATTGAAATTTCACTTTCAATATTTGGCATTGGTTAATTGCGTGGGATCTTGAATATTTTTTTTTAATAATTTGTAAATGACAATTTTTTTGCAATTTTAGCATATCAATATGAAATTTATTACTTTTGGTAGAAAACTTTTAGAATCTCAATACAATAATCGGCAAACAAATTGATATCGCTTTAAAACATCCGCAGATAACATCAGGCTCTCCTGTTATTAGCAAGCAATCTTTTATTTTATTTTACGGTGGGTGGCATTTATAAGAGTGATATCATAAAATGAATGCCGAAACTGTAAGAGCGTATCGTATCTTAGGTTTTATGGCGGAAATAAAAGGGTTATTAAAACCAATAAAGCTGCGAAAATTTGAGTTTCCATCTCGCTCTCCTCCGACTACACTTGGTGGGGGAATAATTCTTACAATGCGAGGAAACAGCACTTTTGACTTCTACGGAGACGCACAGTCAAATTTTCTAGTGTTCGGCCAGCAATTGATTTCTTTACGGGTTATTATTATTTTTTTTAATTACAATTATTTAAATATTTTATAATATGTTTTATGAATATATGAACAGCAATTTTGTTGATTGAGTTGAGTTGATTCTGTGTGGCCGCACTGGATCTTCAGGATCTTTCCCTGCTTATGTAATTGAGCGCAACACTCTGAAATGCATCAGGCTGGTTTCAAGCGGCTTTCGACTTTAGGATGTCGTTTCTGTCGATGTTGTAAGGAAGCTTGAGAATAGAATTTCAATCGTCTGACTGACAAGACTAGTGTGTTTGCCTTTGATTGTGATGGCCACTTTCAGTTGAAGCGAGAAAAGTACATCCCATCCCGAAACGAGACACGGAGTACTGAAAACTTCAGGCACCTCAACATCCAGAAAACCAAATCGACACGTAACAACGACTGCCGAATACTACGAACATAAATTTAAAAAAAATAGTAATACAATTTATGTAAGAATATTTAGCGTAGAAACAAAATATCACAATGCACTGTATGGTTTTTCTAATTCTCAGAGTCAAAAGCTTAGTAAAACGGTTCGAGCTAGTTACAGTTCCCATGTCCGCGCCGCGCGCCCCATTGTGCTGTCCTGTCGGGTGATTTAATTATGGGATGAGATTTTCAACGCCGGGTGAGCACGGCGGAGAACAATGAGCTCTTCTTATTTGTTAGATATGAAGGAATCCATAGAAAAGGCTATTAATAAAAATATATTCAAATCGCTATAATTACTCTCAAATTGCGGGTAGGTGTGGGGTTTATTTGCTTACAATTTCCTAGAATGATTTTATGGTTGGATTTTTAATAATTATTTGTATTGACAGGGTGAAGTATCTATGTCCAGATATTAAAAAGGTTGTTATTGCTGTATAGTACGATTTTATTTAAAAAATTTATTCACATTTTCTAACCGATCGTTCTCAAAATAAATTTTCAAGATGAGTCAAATAAAACTGCAATTCAGAAATGTTGTTCTGGATTACTGAGTCTAGGCAAGCAAGCGTGCGGGCCTCCGAACCACGAAGCGGCTTTGAACTCGCCATCGGTGTATTTTAAAGAATTTATCATTAAAACAAGAGTGGGCTAAATTTATTTTCAGGCACGATTCTTATAATAATAAAAAAATCACGTGATCTGCGGAGTTGTTTCAAGTCATCGAGCTTGCAAGGGAATGGTGATTTCCCCGCCGAGCCAGTCGGGAGCGCCGTTTTTCGCATGTGCCTCGGTGCGGCCGTCGGCAGTTTATAAAATGCCAATGGCGGAGGCTTCGCTGCTCCTCTCGCCCAGGCCCGGACCGTCCCCGGCATATTTACCAAGGAAACATATTAAAGCTGCCTGAGCACACCGTGACGCAACCGACAAATTAACCCTGGTTAACCAATAACTGCATCTTTTGCGCTCAAAACAAGAAGAGACTATTGACCGATCATCATTTTGAATATAAGTAATATATTTGAAAATTTATTTTGCCAATATTTTTGGTTGGAATTTTTATTTCAAATTGCTTCATTGTACGCAGGATTTTATGTAAAATAAGAGCAAATAATTTATTCGAAGAAATAAAATTGTGATTATGCATAAAATTTATAATTTAGTTAGTCGAAAATTTTTGACATAACAATGCTTTGATATGTAATTTTTAAAATGGTACTAATTTTAAGTGTAATAATAAAAAAATAATATATACCAATGCACCCCTTGAAAAAACATCATTCTTCTGAAAAATCAACCTTACTCGACATCTTTTTAAGGTTACGTTGACTTTTTAGGGTCTCTATATCTGGACACGGCGCAAGGTATCTAAACATGGCCGCGCTCGGGGAGGAGTAATCGTCACACAAACCAATGATCCTTATAGATTCGATCCATAGTAATTACTAGATCTGCACGCCTGAGGTACGACAATATAATTGACTGCAACTAATGTGTCTACCGACTGAAAAAAAGCCTGCAAAAAATAAGTATACTGAACTCTGTTTGCTCAGTAACCAACCCACGGAGCCTGCGTACATTTGGACAACTAATCATATTTCTCTGGCTATTTTTATAAGGTCAGGTCTGCGAAATCACCTTGTGATGATTAGAATATTTGTTTATCTATCACGAGATTTATACACGAGCTATAATTTTCTTCCAATTTTTCAAGAAGTATTTTTTTATAAATTATGTAAATAATTTAATTCAGGTTTGGTTTTACAATGTAACAAATGTTGGAGACGTGAAAAACCTGTCACGGCCGCAATCACCTTAAATTGCTTCAACCCCTCGTTATCTGCCGTTTCCCTAAGGACTTCTTATATTTTTTAAAAAATATAGCATATACACTTTTCGATAATTATTTCATTTATAACTCACTGTAAACTTATTTATAGTAAATCAATATTTCCTTGAAATCTGAAATTTTGATTTAATCTGATTTGTGCTTAACGCAGTGAAACTTTTCTTCGTTTTAAAATCTTATACCACAGATGATTTATTAATTACACACGTCTTCCAGTTTTCACGGCCACTGAATTGTACGATTTTCCGCTTATAATTTTTTGCTCAACTCTTCGTCTAAAAACTGGAAGCCTGAAGCAGTTAACCCATAGAATATATTGAAATTAATCGGTCGGATATCGCGTTATCGGATCGTGTGTTAACTGTTTTTTTTTTTTTTGCGGTTAAAACTATAAATTGTCTCCTGTGGGTAGCTTTCGGGGATCTGTAGTTGCGGGACTGGAACACGAGAAGACAAAAAGTACGACGCAGCGTAACACCCGAGAATTTTTTTAATGACGTGCACTGCTTCGGATTGTGAGTATTTAAATGATAGACAATCGTGGTTTAGTACGGGGGAAATTCTCATGAAGTTGGATACAAGCGATTGGGGCAGTTCAGCCATCTTATCCGCCATTGAATCGGCTGTGAGTGCGATAAGGCGAGGCGGCTCGGCGCAGGCCTTGACCCCGCGGTGCACTTGCCCTGTACCTGTAGCAGAATCAAAGCTGACTTCCACGGCGTTCGTGTGATTTTTTTAGTTTTTTGTGCTTGTTCGCATGGTAAAAATCATATTTAATCACCGTGGTAAATTAATGTAAGCAGTCGGCGCGTTTTTTTTTTACTTGCCAATACACATTTTTATATAACGTCTAAAATAAAATGATGTAACAAAAATTCCGTTTTTCTTATTTTTTTAAAAATATTTTTGATTGAATATCTAATATTTTGTAAATATAATTATAAATAAATTCAGCATTTATAATAAACTTTTTCATTTAGTGCCTCTCACCAAGAGAAAGTTGGCGACCATTTCACTGAGCATATACTCATGCTGAGCCAGTGTTTATGGTTTTTTAAGAGGAATATTGTATTCGGTCCCCGGGTCCTTCTATATTGGATTTATATTGGAAATCTGCGTATTGCTGCTGCCCAATAGCATTATTATATATCGTTTAGATCTGATACTATATTTCTAGCAGGCTACAGAAACAATAGCAGAAACCCCCCCACATCGACAAGGTACACATCCCTCCACAATTATTCCAGGTCTAATACTCCATTACCGATCCTTTACACACGCTCAGGGTACAGAATGGCAGCCATGCACAAGCAACACAATGGAGAGAGCGGGGAAGTTGTATACTATTTAATAAAAAAATAATATGTGCTTAAATTTTTATTTCAAAAACATATTATGCGTATAATTTAAATATTAAAAATTGTGATTTAATTAAAAATAAAAGATGTGGTCTAATAAATTCAATATGAGTTTAATCAAACAAGCATCTATTTTTTCAAATATATCTTATCTTACACCACAGCTACTACACCATAAACTGATGGGGTAAAGTCTTCCATCGACCATGTCACCTTTCAATATTTAACTACTCTCTTCCAAGCCACTCCAACTCCAGACTCGCAGCATCCCGCGGCCCTTTTTTGACTCTGGAGTACCACTCCAAAATCTTCTCTCTCTGCTTATTTGAACGCCATCCGAGCATTTAAACAAGCGTAATAAAAACTAATAATATTATAAACAATTCGTCCATTAACATATAAACATATATATATGTTAATTTGGGTTTGAAGCATAGCAATGAATATGCGTGTGTCTCCAACGTCCATTAGCTGATTGATGAAGCCATGTGTAGCGAATACGTCAATCTCTGAGAATACAAAAAGTCTAACACTTTTTTAAGAGACAGGAAAAAAATATTGCGAATTTGACACGAGAGTTCATTTTTTAGCTAAATAAAAAAACTGTGACTATTTTTGATTGTCGTGATATGATACATACACTTTATATTATTTTACATATCGTTTATTTTTTAAGAATTATTTCTTCTATATGGAATTATACGCACTTCTCAGATCCACGGTATTTCGCACGGCTTGAATTATTGAAATATTTTTGATTAATTTTTTTTATTTTAATATATTAATTTTACAGACAGTTCCTCAAAATGCACATTAAGGTTTTCTTGTGCTCGGGTGTTTGATCGAATCCGATCTTTGCAGGCAGGGGTGACGACCTATCTCAACCCCTGCCTCACCTGAGGTTTGATGGCCAAGCCTAAATATAAAGGTGCACACTTGGATATCTCTTAACCCGACGCAGCCTTCATTCTCACGTCTGCTTCCAGGTGACTCGAGGAATCTTAACAACGCGCCTCTTCCTATATTCCCGGTAATAAACGTCCTGTCTGCCCGTAAACAAAAACACTACAATGTTAACGATTAGGAATCCATCAGCAGAGCCAACTATCGGGTCAATGCGACCATTAAGGTTGTTTCCAGTCGGCACTGCCTTCTATCACGGCCCCGTCCATCCTTCCAGTGGCGTGCAACACCAGCGCATCCAGATGCTACTATTCAAATATAAATATAATCAATGTTAACTTATTGCTAATATAATAAAGAAATTTACATTTTATGTTCACAATCAATCAATTAAATTTAATATTTTATAATCATTGAATTGAGGTCATATTTTATTTGAAACAGATAAAAAGTATTTTCAATAACAGTTATTTTAATTTTTTTTTTAAAATTGACTCATACGGCTGGAATTCAATGTATCGAAATGGATTTGTTCCCAAAAGTATTTCTCAAGTGCCCAGTTGCTTTTTACGTCGTTATTATTTTTTAAATTGTCCCCGGCGCATTCAACTCGCATGCCGCCACTGTCCCTGGAGATGAAAGGTAGCGGAGATCGTCGAGAAAGGACCAGTTTCCTTGTGTATACACCTGATGGATAATACATGAGGCGCACTTATTCTGGTATTGGAATGGGAAATAAGTCAGTTTTTTGCCGTCTAATTAATGGAGAGAGATAAAATAAAAAACTTGTTTATATACATTTATATATATATATACAAACGTACTGCCATTTTAATATTGAACATTTTAAATGCAATATTCCAACTGCGAAAAAAGTTTTTGATATTAATTTAAATAATACATTGTATTCGTTTTCGTGGTCACTTCTATTGGTTATTAGACTTTTAGATATTTTTATTTATTTCAAATATATATTCAATGGTCATGATTATTACTTTCTTAACAATCGAGCATGTATGCATTTATCTTTAAAAGATGTATGTTAGAGTTATAATGAGCTTTTGTAAGCCAAGAGTTACATTAAACCTAAAAATAAATATCCCATATTTATAAAAAAATATGATAACAGCTAGGAAACAATAATATTCTATTATTTTAATGAATACCATCTACGATTGACTATAAAATAATAATACTTAAAATTTAAAAATACATTTGAAAAAATATTTACTCATTTAAACACACGTGCGTTCAATATGTGTGCAGATTTTATCAGCTGTAAGCATACAAAGGTTTTGTTGCAAACAGTAAAAATGTTGCGACAAGCAATAGTTACATCTTTGAAATTGTGTAAACACATTTTTTTTGCCGCCCGCGTCCATTGCCTCGCTTTTATTTATTACGAGCATTCGTTTATATCTTCATCGCAAACAGGCTCGAAAGGAAAAACCGAGCATCCGTTCGCACTGGACCGACTCGATCGGGCCGCGGACAAAAAGGAATCTCCGCAGATAAAATGCATAATTCAGCGGACGCAACTACCCCCCGCCCCCTTATACCCCGCAGCCCCCGGAGCCCCTCACCCCAGAAGCCTCCCGCCCCTTCAGGCTCCACACCCCTCGGAGCCCCGCCTTGTACAGTGAACGTGCACTTAGCGGAGCTCCAAGTAATATTTCTGCACCACCTCTATTTAAAAAAAACAATCTAACACAATTTAACTTTGAAAAAAAAAAAACAACTTAATTACACCAAATTAGAAGCAGATTTCTTTTCAGCTGAGGGTCCTTTTTTTAAAAATGTTATTACGTAATATATACAGAAAAATAAATCACAAAAACTGTGCTTAGTGTATTTGACTTTAAAAATATATTTAGTTCGAGTTTTTTTTGTTGTTGTGTCTTTACCCTTCGATGTCTAAACCTTTCCACCAAAAACGTCACTATGGAAAATATTTTTTTTTAACTCACGGTGTTTAACAGCATCCAGATAAAATTCAAACTTACATCTCTGGACTAAAATATAGTTGATTACTTTTTTTTATGTCTATTTTTTTGGATTGGACGTCAATCAGATGCGTTTAAATATTGGTTGGCCTGGGAACATTGGTTCATATGTAGAGTATGATTGTTAAAAATTCTCAATAAACGGAAGTGATTCGTTAGTACAAGGGTTAGTACAGGGGTTAGTACACCGGCCATGTAAGCCAGGGGATGTGGGTTCAAATCCCACACAAATCACGATGATATTTCTCTGAGAGTTTCTTTAAATCATCTTCTATGTATGAACTAATGTGCCTTATCATATTGGTAATGCTATTTTTTAGCATTTCTGTTGTACAACTAGTTTTAACAGATGCCATGCGGGATCCTCCAAATACTTTTTTTTTTGCGTTTTTGAATAGTTAAATGTTGTTGCCGGTCAGAAACGTTGCTTATGCGATTGTATTAAACTCGATGGCGGTCGATTGTTGTGGTGTTGTGTGGCGTTTTGTTCCTCTCGCTCGCGGCTGTGGCCTTGCGGAGTGCTTTGACAGTGCGGCTGTAGCCTCCTCGATGAGGGCCCCCGGCTGTCCTCGGCCGCTTGTCACCTAGAATTCCTCGTCGTCGCTAAAAACTGCCCCTAGGCCTGTGCCCATCTACGGTTGGCGACGAGCAGGCTCCTTTTTACCGCGCGACTTGTTCCTGATGAATTGTTCGCGGCAATCACTCCTGGACTAATATATTTTAATGGCCATCGGAAAGAAATTAAATTAATTCTTTTTTTTTATTGTAATGATAAAAAGTAACTTTGTATTTCTGTCTTCGACCCTATACACCGGGTCATCATCAGATGCATGACTAAACTAGCAAAATATAGGAATAACATATGCTTAAATACAACTAACAGGATATTTTTATTGTTACCAGTATCCTAAATAATTCTAATACACTCAAAGTGAAGACAAAAATACAAAGTTACCTTTTATCATTACAATAATGGATCTTCACCAATCAAATGCCTTGTCTTGAATTTTTTTAATTGTTAAAATAAAATTATGGCCGCAACTTAACTATTTTAAAGTGATAACACTAAAACCGTCACCTTGCTTATTTTAATGGATTGGATTGTAAAAATATCACAGGCGTGCAGTATCAGTATAAAAATATGATCAAGTATTTTTTTTATTAAAAAAGCTTTTGTATTTGATTTTTTTAAATACTTGCATGCACAGACCGCACGCCACTGAAAAATAAATATGTATGTTTTACCAGAACCGTTCATAACTAACTGCCAATCGTAGCTACAAAATAGTCAAGAGCTCGACCAAAAAGTCATTAAAATTACAGGTTATCAGTAAACTGTCTGCTTTTTAGTCCTGCCCTGCTTAGGCTGCGCATGAGGCTGCAAGGTGCATCCTTGGCAGGACATGCCAAGGCCCCCAGCACCGGACGGGGTAGGCACTCGCAACAACACACTTGCACGTCTCCTCTCAACGCAGAACGCAAAACAAAATCCATATCATTACTTTGAAACGATTCTTGGCTTAGTTGAATGGTTGATTGATGATCCTAAACCGGAATACTCATTAAATAGAGCCCGTGCTCTGTGCTAGTGAGGGCTGCGGGATATTTTAGTGCCAGGTCTCCTGTCTTATGACTACTTGGTGGTAATTAGCGCATATAGCAATTGTATGTACTAATTACTCGCCTTCCATTCATGTTTTACTACTGACGTGTACTTTTATGCCAGCCCGTGGTCCAGTGGGTAGCACGCTTGCATGTCGATCTCAGGGCCACGGACTTTTCGGAATGTTTTCAATTCATAAACCAATATTTTTGACAGAAAATTCTAGCAGGAATTTCGAAACTGGTCACAAAAAAATATTCCTTTTATTTGAATAATAATTATCATTTTGAAATTTATTCGGATTCAGTTTTCAAGAAAACCTTTTTGACTTAGGTATTTTTAAATGGTTTTCACGTATACAACAAGGCGAATAACGATTACATTATAGATTATAGAGTATAATATTCTAATTATCTACGCTGTGGTGTCTTGCGGTTAAAGCAGTCACTAATTTGAACTACGGTCAGATGGTTCTTGAATACATTAGTAGTACATTCTGAAGTTGTGTCTATTTAGCATTTCACAGAGATAAGGAAATGGTCGTATCGGTTAAAACGCAGCAAGTGTGCGTGATGTAACTTCAACGATACGACTGAAGTTGTAATTGGTAAATCTCTGGAATGATTGATTGTCGATAGACAAGAAGGGCCTAAGGCTGATGCGTATGTTGCTTGAAGACGTAAAGGGAAGACAATACGTACTTTTCAATGGCAGTACAATAAATACTCAAATTTAGCTATAGGAAGCGATGAAAACATGGGAAAGGAAAACACATAAAATATTGATTTATAAATAACAAAATAAAAATCATTTGTGTGTACTGCTCAATATTTAGGTATTCATGATTGTTAAGTTTAAAAGGTCGCTTTACCAATATCTAATATATTTATTTACAAGTTCTTAGTTCTATTATAGCTAGACCTGTTATATTTAACATTAAAAAATCCAGTTAGATCGATATAAACATTTTCAGTAAATATAATATAGACTGTTTGATATTTTTCCATCAAATGATTTTCAATGTGATAAAAAAGGTGATAAGCCTGATTTGGTTTATTTGAAGATGATTTGTATTGACATTGCAACTGTCGAATTTGTAATATGTATATTTTATCATTGTAGAATTTGATATAATAAAATTATAAAGTATACGTTTATTTATAACAATAAATAACAGTACGTGACGTCATTTAATGAATGTAAGTTACATTAGCAAAATACTACATTAGACGGTGTAGTTTCGATTTTATTATATCAGAAGTTTTGAAGTTACAGAATCCAGGTTCTATTGCAGGTTCTAGTCGTGTTATTCCATTGACACTCCAGAACACGTTTCACTTACAGGCGTGTGTATTTGATTGCAAGTAAACAGAAACTGTCACTCGACGCCGGGAGGGACTCTTCGCTTATTGCCAGCTATCGGAATGTCTAAAATATGCACACAATATTCACTGTCGCTGGTTTGAATACTAAGCAATGTTGCCAGGACTCGAGGCTGAGAACACCATGGGAAATCATGTTTTTACACCAGTGCTTACATCTAACTGCTCGCATCCGATGACTGCCCACTTTGTTAAGACTATATATAATTTTTATATATTTTTTCTAGTGGAAAAAAGAAGTGGCCCAACGCATAAACATCACGACTATATTATTTAACTTAATAAAAAAATATTTCTTTAGTGTATTTATAGTGAAAATCTAAACAAATTTTATAAGAGTTGTTTGTTCATTGATATCCAGATAAAATCCAATATCTCAAAAGTTGTGATTGGCTTTTGGCTTTATTGAATCCATTTTCATTTTAATGTGTCAATAATTATTCATCACTTGCTTTACTTGCAAAATTGAAAAATAAATTGACAAAAAAATTTCCTATCTTACTTTTAAATCATGTATGAATTTATAGCATGGTATTTTTTAGTAATTATTTTATAACCGCCTATTTAATAATTCAGTTTTTTGCTTATCATTTTATGAATTTTAATGCACTCAATTCATAAAAAAAATACTAATGATACAATATTTTTTTGTTAATTTTATTTCCATAGTATTTACGAGTACTATTGGTTTATTTCTCACGTTTCCTATTCCAGTCGGTTTATTCGAGATTGAACTCTTAAGCGATATTCTCCATGTTTCATGGTCTCGACATCGCAGACGAGACTCTTCCCACGATGACGTGCAAATGGGCATCGGTTGAACACATGCTGATAACGGTTAAAATTTTTGTCAGATTACAGAGCTACGCTGGGTGAAACAAACGTTCGTAGATTACAACTTCACTTAATAAGTTTGATGCTTCTCACAAAAGCCCAGAGCATTATCTGCATTCAATTTATAAATCTATTCTAGATTAATATGAAGATTAATAATTAAGATTCTTTTGGGAAAAGTGTACCGAGACAACGAGGCGGTCGATTTAAATTAAATTAAATTATTAATGATTACACGCACGTCCGTATGTCGAGATCCTCGCGGTCCACGTACTGCTCTACACTTAGCTCAAATCTCGAGATATTTATCTCTCGATCCCTGGGCTCTAAGTATTTTTAATAAGCGGCGGTTAGGTTCCGACACATTCCGATGTCCGCCATGTGAATATAAATTACCTCCCGACTCGGGGCTGGAAGCTGTCATTTCCCGGAGTCCGTGACGAGGAGTGTCCTGACGCGGTGCAGCAATCTGCATTAAATAACGACATGCAATTAAAATCTTCTTAGCGCAGAGTGCCGGGCCTCCGCGCTCTCGTGGCGCGGCCATTGGGTTTTATGTTTCGCGGAAGACGTGATGTGAAGATGCCCGATGGCCGGTCGATGTTAATATTTAATGTTCATTAGATACTAGAAGAGTAAACACCACCTGCTCTGCAATAACAGTTACTCTCTGTACACTTTTTATCAATATGTTAATTTAAACGTACACGTTCAGGAAGTAAGATCCGTGTATGGAAAATAGTGTAGTGCTAAATTTACGTTCATTTAATTTAATGCATTATCTTGTGCTTAAAAAAAAAATTCTAAATAATATATTTTATATTATAAGCTATATACTATAGCTTGCTGCTAAAGGAACGCTAGAGTTTTGTAAGGAAATGTTTTTATAATCATGCTATTGGGCAGCAGCAATACGCAGACTTTTCGTTCCAATATAAAATGACCCGAAGACTCACTACACTATTTTCCCCTTAGAAAGCCATGAACACTGACTCAGTATGAGTAAATGCTCAGTGAAATGGTCGTCAACCTCATCTGAGGAGACGCACTTAATATTTTAAATTATGCACATGATCTATATTTATATATAGTTTCTGATTAATTTTTTTTACAATACCTAGACTAAAATCAACTCATTACTTTTAGTGTATCACGGCGGTAAAATCTAATCTCCCTCCGGTTTGAAACAACGCGTGTACAGTGTTTATAGGGTTCGAAATTACCACAGATGGCTCCATCTCTTTTAGCAGCCGGTACACGATGCAGACAGGCGGGCAACAATGTCCGGCCAGCAGTCAAAATCGGGCACACAGTGTTATCTCACATGTATCTCGGATCTCTAATTCGGAAATACATCACGACGCGATCCTCACGATCGCCATTATGTAACGTCCAAAGCTCGTGATGCATCATTTAAACGCAAAGCTCTCACGCTCGGGCGTTTCCGCCGTTGCGAAGAGGCCCGAAGTCCGCTCGCAGGCAGGGCCCTCACCACCACGGCGGAGGCTTACAATTTACATGCAAATTTAAACAATCGACTTCAGGGCCTCCGCCATGAGAACACCACTCTCGTGATGGGAAGTATTGGAGGAGTATCGCCGGCGAATTAAGCTTTACGTGTCACTCAGTTTGCGCTTTGATTTCGATATGCATGATGCAATTTAATACGGTTGGATTCACGAGCATGAAATACTTCATCCAGCTATTTTAATGAGATGTTTATTGCTGCTGTACTCATTATGAGTTTAAATTACATGTATAAAATTAATCTAAGGCTGCAATGAACTTCTCGGTACAACTTATTGCATCTTGAAAGGTAAAATTTAATAGGAGAAAATCCGTGTATTCGAAAACGCAAGTAACTTTGTAGGCATTCTGTATCGAAATCTGCAACCCTTTAATAAAAAAATGTGATTGTGCATACTAAGGTTTTATTTTTAATATTTTAACACAAAAATAACAACCGCAGAGGCTTTGTACTGTTTTTTTTTCAGAGTGATTATTTCGCAGTGATTACCTTCATGATTAACGAGGTCCATTTATCAGTTAAGGATGACTGCGCCGTCCATATATATATATAGTATATAAACAATATAGCTATTTTTTTTTCATAAGTATGTTAACATACACATATTAATTTACTTAAAAAATTTAAAAATAAAAATCAACACGCTTATGTATGTTTTGAAAATAACTTAACTATTTTCCTCGTTGACACTGGTAGCCGTAAAACATAGACTTATAAATATCACATTATATTCTTAATATATATATATATATATATATATATATCAATAGTTTATATAATTGATAGTCTATTTAATGTAGTGTAACATGTTGTATGTTTTAAGTTTTAAAAAAAGCATCTCACATGTACGTATCCCTTGAGAGCGCGCCCGCATGTATTTGCACTCTCTTACAATTTACATGAAAATGAAATATGGATACAATCTGGAGTGTTGTTTAGTATGCGAATTGTTACATTCACACCGTTTTATGTCCCAGGCTTAACCCTGGCCTTTGGTAGAGTTTATCGCGGTATTTGCATGGGCGGGTGGTGGTGGGGGTGGGGGCGGGTGGGGGTGGGGGCGGGGGCGGGTGAGGGGGGGGGGGGGGGGTAATTTCACAAGATGGCCGATGCGAGCGCGAGAGGCGATCGCCGACCGCATTCTGTGATAATCATTATTACACCGAGTAAAGCGAGACATCTAACGACATATAAGGTTACAGAATCACAACGTATTGCATCAGGCTCCGAAGTTATTAAATAAGATTCGTGGGTGTTAAGGCGCGTTCTGCTCGCGTATTTCCGGTCCAGTAGTCTGAATCAGTAGACTAATCAAAAATTCGTCCATGTTGCTTATGAAGACGGCTCCAGTGCCGGAATGAAACATAAAGAAGTAGATTCATATTCAATCATATTTCAGCTTGAAACGTGTGCTGAAAATTCATTCATATTGTTTTTTTTTTCATTCAAAATAATATTACAACATAAATAAAATGAATTATGATGATCTTATGATTGATCTAGAAATATTTTGCAAGAAACATTTCAAGAACCTTGAAACGAAAGCAGCCTTTACAGATGTTTCTGCGGTACACCCATCACTGCTATTCACGCTCATTTCAATTCCCATTCGAGTCCGGCCTCTCGTTAGGCTTAAGTTTAACAAGTTTCACAAAAAAGCGAACAAGTTTGCAATCGAATCATACGCTTCGAGCAGCTTACTTCAAAAATAGATAGCCGGTCCCGTTAGGACAAGCATTAGCCGGAGGATAATCTAATGCCTGAACACCAGTTAGATTTTTTATACACGGTGTAATTCGCTCGGGCCTCGTACCCGCCCGGGACCTTGAACTCTTGCACATGCTGAGCCAGTGTTGCCAGCACCAGGAGGTGGACGGCACCTTCGTGCAATACATGGCGAACTCGAAACGAGCAAATTCACACTAATACCCACTTACTAATAGAAATAACTCTACGAAGCCGTGGCGAATCACGGCAGACGAGGTTCGGCCAAACAACAGCTCTTCACTCTGGTAGAACGCCATGTTCAGCATAATCGACATGCATAATATTTGTAATAATCAGCGAGATCAAATATATTTAGAAATAAATAGATTGATCAAATAATTCGGTATTTTTTTAAATCGTTCTAGGATTATCCAAATATTGCGTAAAAAATAGTCATATATTTTGTTTCTGAAAAACAAATTCAAAGCTTTTTTCGGTATTATGTCTTTGTAAAATCAATGCTCAAACATTTGATAAGACTGTTTTTAAGATCTGAAAATATACTTCAGGGCAAGCAGGTCTTATTGCTCGTGTGGACCGCACAACACTGGTATTCATATATTATGAGTCATGGATGTTCGTATTGTACGTTCAATAAGCTTATTGTTTAATAAAATACATAAATCGATAGTAGCAATACAATCATATATCGACTGTGAATACGTGAGTATAAATTTTATGTAAAATCACAGTTCTTTTGGGGTTTTTTCGCTGTTAAGAAACTTTTTGCTATGCAAGCTTTATTTTAATTATGAATAAAATTATATAGTAGTAGTTGTAAAAGTACATCAAATTGTAAAAATGAGCCAATCACTTAATTATCAAAGTCTAAAATTGCACCTCTCTGAACAATTGCATAACCAGCTTTTTTACCTTGTGTAATCGAAAAATATCGCTCGCTTCTATAAACCCAACACTCAATATCAAAGTGGAATCCCGAAAACAATGATTTCATCTGCATGACTTACTCCCCGACTACTGTATCAAAATAAGGTACTAGGATACGGTTTAATACCCAATCATTGAATTCAATTCATCAGGAAAATAATTTGTCCATAAAGCTTAGATATTTAAACTTTTGTTTTTTTTTTTATTTATGAAAAGCTACGCATACAGGTTTGAAGCTCCCGAGCCATCAATTTCGATTACCGACGGATATTAAACCAGTCATATCCCATTTTAAAAATTAAATTTAACGTTCATTATAACATCAAAAACTATGAGCAACGAATAGCCGATGCTTTGGGAGCTGATTATACGGTCGTTACAAACTCCAGTCCGTTGATTTCCCAAGATGGCGCACGGCGGCCATCACTCCCGCCGATATTCAAATACGAGTAATCTGCGATTATCCACAGCCAACCGCTTAATTCCGTTCCCCACAAAATATTCTAGATAATGCAATTACGCACACCCGCCGTGTGAGAGGACGAAAGTGCACGCGTGTGCGACTTGAAGATTGCGGATCGAAGAAAACGCACTCGGACCCGCGGTCGCCGCAGTTTTGCCTAATGGCCGCATAAAATCACACAGAGCGAGGGGCAACACTCGGCATTCGGTATTCAGCGCCGGTGCCTCAGCCCTCCGCAGATGGCCGGTGTTGCCAGCGCGGGGAGTCGAGAATGCACGCTTTTTTGCAGTCTCCTTATTTTCAAGTGCAGCGTACGCGGGGAATTATAAACAAGTATTGGCAAGACATGCGGGGAAGCCGTCGGCCGCGGGTGTCGCCGCCTCTGGATTATCGTGTCCGATTGCTTGGAAATTTATTATTAACTAGAAATGTTGCCCGTCACAAAATGACGTTTTCGGAGGCACTTTGAGTTGTTAATGATGTGATTAATAATTTAAACGCAATTTCGATAAAAAAAATAAAATTGGTCCTTGTGTCAAGCTGACGTAAATTGAAAATTTCTAAGAAGCATCAAAATTTGTTTTTTTTGCAAAAGTTCTAAATTTGAAATTCTCGCGTTGTACAATAAAATCCTATAATTCGTACATATTGAAAGTAGCTCAAGCATATTTTATAGTTTATAAATAAAAATATTATCCTATCGTCTTGAAATTCGGCACATAGCTGCGGAAAAAATTACTTAACTTACATGCAAAAAATCAGCGTTGTATCTTTTAAGATATTCTATAGAAAACCAAAAAATGAAACATACACACACACAATGGCTATTATTATAGTAGATTATCACTTGCATAGCTATGAAAAAAATTATCGCCTTTCGCATCGCCGTCGCGACGCGGCTTGCGACCGATCTGCTATAATCTAATAGCGTCCTATTCTATTGGCTAATTGGGGTTGCAGGTTGTGTCGCTACGTGCGCAGAAGGCTTTAGCATAACTAAAATTTGTTACCAATCAGTCATACGAGCTCTATTTTGGTGAGGCCCAATAAATGGTTGTTATAAGTATTTCGCCGCTTGAATTTTGTTGATCGACCTTATCCGAATAAATAATTTTTCTCTTCGTTTTAAAATAATATTTTACTCGTTGTATACGTAAATATAAGTTTAATTATAAACTGCATAGTTACAAGCGATTATTCGTCAGCAGTTGGCGACCCCTGCGGTAGTCTGCCCTCCCCCTCCCCGCCGACCTGTCTCGCTTCCCGTACCTTCCCGCACTCCTCCCAAGGCTTTTTACCATACAATGATACAACCTTTGGAAATTTGACATGAAGCTAATGATGCATCGGTTTGCTATGCAATATGCATTCGTAGGACCGGGCTCTTACGCTCGAGAGTCGCATGCAGCAGGGACGCCCGCATGCCCGGCCGCGTGGTAGAACCATAATTGTTTGGTCTACCCTTGCAACTTTAGCTTTAAGTTATGGTATTCAAAGATTTTTTTTATAAAAATAGAAACCACCATATGCATAAGCTAAGAATACTGCTTTGTGTTTAAATTAAATATGTAAGTAGGTAATAATTATTTATGAATTATTGTTGCTTTTCTGCATACTTAATATGCCATACTGTATCCAAAGACAACTTATAAATATCGATAAATAATGTTGATCGTACGTTGCCTTGGACAAGAAATATATCCTAACAGAAGTGGATTTTGTTTATTTGGTGTAAACCAGCCTCAAACATTGATTTATATTTTAACGTTTTGGTAAATATCCAAGTTTTAGCAGAGTTCACAAGTCTTAAAGACGCCGAAACATGTGAATAAAACAATACTTAATAAATCAATCGCAATCCAGTATGATTATTGAAAGCGGTATACAGCAATAGTATTAGTGATCTGGTTTCAAGAATTTGAAATGCAAATCAGCTGAACTGATAAAATAACTGTCATGTTTAAATCTGCAAAGTAAAATCTGAGGTGGTCTCACCTGCCCCGGGCCACAGTGCACCGGCCATTAGTGTGAAATTAATATATAATTTAGTATTCAGCCTGTATTCAAATTGGAACTGGTTTATTACTCTTCGGTGTTTATCTGCAGACTGCTTATTTCCGCCGCAGATCTACGATAATCTCTCGTCTCCGTACATTTTCTGCCTATCCCGGTCGACGATTCACAAGGAAGCCAGGAAGTCCAGATATGATCTCGCGATTGCACGATTGCTTGTTTATGGATTCTGCTATCCTGGGAAATAACCAATCCACGTGATAACTGTGAACTAAGTCAATTTTTTTTATTTGGCTGTTGATAATATTTGTAGTCGTGACATATATTTACGAGGATTTTTCACGGCTTCGATCCCATCTGCGGTTTTGAATGGTGAAACTGTGACGAAATTCGCTTGCAAATTATTATAAAACTCTACTGATTTCAAAATTGGTCTCGCTAAAAACTACAAAGTTTGTTTTTAGGTAAATAATTTATATGTACAACGACTAGAAAGAGCTTTTTGGCGATTCGATTGGAATTTGAACACACCTCCACGGATTTAGGTTTCGAAAAAACCTTCTAATGCAGAATTAGGCCACATAATGCAAAAATTTTCTTCAGTAGCTTTAAATCCTACTCTTATATAGAAGTGCGTATATCAGAATTCAAATGTCTTCTCATCGTGGTACTCACTTTAAAAACACATTATTATATAGAGAATAAAGCTCTTATGCACCAATCGGAAAAACTTAGAAAATTTAACGCCTGTTGAGTATATTGCAACTAAAAAAAAAACCACATCTGAGACCATAAAACTTCGCCTAGCGCATGAGGAGTAATAAACACGTGCATTTACATAAAGTCTAAGTACCTGTCGTAAAAGCATGATATATGTGGAGGTGTATTTTAAAGATGTCTGATTTATATTTTGAATGGGGGTACAATTTTACATGGCTGTAATGTGTTATTTCATTATTCAAACACCCTGAAATCTCAGCGACCGTTTTACTTTGGCGAACTTTCAGTTTTCGCTGGTGAATACCTGTCATTAGCAACCTTTCGTTTTGCTGTAGCTAATTTAAGCTCCCGCGTTACAAAAAATGGGTTCTCAGAGCTTCGCAGGCACCGAGTACTTCGGAGTAATGCTTGTAGGGATCGCTTTAACTAACAGGCCCGCACTTCCAATGTTTACCTTGAATAAAATAAATTAAAATAACGTGTTGCTATTTAAGTCGTAAACGGGCTCGCAGCTCATTGGTTAAAATTATTGCTTGCTTGGTTTGAATTATTTGTGCTTTAAATATTATAAGTTATGACTAGGGTTGAAATAATGATTTTACCATACAATAAAAAATACACTTTCTGATATTATTATTATTGGCTTGCTACGGCATTAGTCACTTTTAGTGATTAGAGCTGTAACAAATACAAATAAAAATATATTTATTCATTCGCACATCAGCGCTCTTTGATTTCGCTTCCAAAAACAAGAATCGAATCACCGACCGATATTGCTCTTTTTCCATTTTTCTAAAATACGCGTACACGTCCGCTTCCACACGCGGTCAAAACAAAACTACGAGTCCGATTCGGCTGAAATTTTGACAGTAGCCGTCTACGAGAATGTGTACTACACGACAGTAAATCTCTCTTGCGATACTAGCACCATCGGGCGGTGAGGCTTAGTACTTATCGGACCGCCCTCGTATATGTGTTCCAGTTACTATTTGTGAGTTTCGACGTTTCAACATTGTTACCGGGATTATCTTCAGGACAAGATAGTTCATAGATTTTTCTGTACATTTTTAGTTAAGTTAGTAATAATAAATTATACTTCTGAAAATTAATAAAAAAAAAATATTAAAAATCTCTTATTAAGCTAGATTCAAGTAGAAATATAATATTTTTGACAGAGAGTACGGTGGGATTCTTAAAAATACTTGAGTGATTTTCCACATGTTTTTTTTTTTTTATTTAAGAAATTCAATATTTTTGACAGAGAGTACTTGGTGGAATTCCATTTTAATATTTTTGAATAAAATACTTGAATAATTTTCCATATTTTCGTTTTTATTAGTGACCGGTTTCGCCAACCTTTCACGTTGGCATTATCAAACAAAACTCTGTTATTAAAGTATTTTATTCAAAAATATTTTTTTTATTTGTGACCGGTTTCGCCAGTTTTTACTGTTTGATAATGCCAACGTGAAAGGTTGGCGAAACCGGTCACAAATAAAAAAAAAACATGTATTCAAAAATATCTAGATTCAAGTGTCAACACATGATATGATGAATCTCACTAAATCGAGCGATTTCTCATTAAAAATGTTTTTTTTTTTAAATATTTTTATAGTGAAGTACTACATAGTGAAAGTCTCAGAATTAAATATATATATTATTGGAGAACGCGTATGATTAGTTTGCCTCTGCGGAGGTAATGTCAAAACAATAAAAAAGTGGACACAACCCGTTTCGTTGCATTTTTATGCCTCGGTCAGGGCATTTGATGGGAGCGGAGGGCTTCCGATGTCGTCCACCCCGTCCACCCCGTCCACCCCGGCCACCCCTCCCGGCGCCCTACATGGCCGCGCCTCGTCCGACAAGGCCTCGGGAATCCGGCGAGAGGGAAGTACACACTTCCCCGGAGCCCCTGTCCTCTTATTGATTCAACGGGCGACGTCGTGGTGAAAAACCTCTCCCCAATGCGCCGGCTTCTGGATTCATTTTTTTATGATCGAGAAGATTCTTCAGAGAGATTGAAACAACTCGGCTCGCAGAGACAAGGTTGCCAAATGGATGCCACGTGACATCGTAGATGTGATGAGCTAATAAGGCTGATTGTTTTATTATTTTAGAGAGATATCGAAGTAAACCTTTTTGTTGATCCGATGGTGGTATATACGATAAGTCAGCGACGTCATGGTAAAAAATGCAGATTTATGTTGAAAAAAAACGTTTTTTGTTACTTGTTTAGTAATTATCATAATAAATAATTCAGTAAAATGTCACTTTGTGTCTTTTGCCTCGGCATTGAGATATATTTAGCACACGGGGTATAAATGATGCCCATCCGGGGCACAGGCCCGAGACCAATATTACTATTCAGTCGTCGAGGACGTGCCGCAGATAAAATCTGAAATCTGATATCGATTACAATGGATGGAATTTCAATTTAACATTCACATAATTGCTACTTGCGAGGCTTTGCACCCTCTTTTTGTGAATTTATAAGTCATTCGAGGCATTCCGAGCTAAATGGAAATATTTGCAGTAAATCATTTGAGAATAAATTATTTTTGTCGTCTTCATTTTGTTTTTTTTTTTAATACATCTGGAATATTGACAAGCCGCGGTTCGACGTGGATTCCAATACCTAATATCTTTTTCTTCGTCAACATTGTTCAGCTTATGGCGTGATATCGTAATCTCTTAATTTTTTTTCAGTATTTCAACTACTTAAGTTTTGTAATCAAATCCGACTTTTATTAAATATTAAATAAATCTGCATTGAGTACCAAATGATGTTTATTGAATTTTCAACGTATTTAAGATTTGACCGATTCATACGTGAAACGACGAGATTTTTTTCGAGTTTTGTAACTAAGCATTGATTTACCTAGTGTGCTGCAAAATAGCGGGATGTAGGTTTGAATCCCACCTGTACTGAGAATTCTCATTTTTTTCACGTATGAATTTTTCACGTAATCCGTTTTCGTGTGTTGGTAAAAATGCGATATATTTAATTATATTATTTTTTTAGGCATGCAATACTGATTTTATATTCAATAAGTATAACAAAAAGACTTTTAACGTGCAAATTCTTTGAAATGGCTTTTTTATCACTCATTTCCCACATACCTATAATATCATCTAGGGACCTATATTAGCGATATGATATGCAATTCTAGAGAATCCTCACATTAAGAATTAGTTTACTCCAACGATGGGATTACACTCGTGATCGTTAGTTCCAAGTAGCTCCTGGTGATTGCATAGCTGGTTTCCCTGCTACTCACGAAGCCTGCCGAGGATAAAAATCTGGTGATAGCCGGCAGCAGGATGAAGCCGAGATGTCCTCGGACGCGGTCGGTAATCCTCCATTGCTTCGCAGCTGTCCACGCTTGGCACCTGTGATCATCTGGCATCGTCTCAATCACTATCATAATTATTAAATGCGAGCTGCAGTGGCGACAGGATGCCCGGATAGCGCAGCGGACAGAACTTGATTTCAATTCAAAACAAAACGACACAACTGCACAATATTGCAATTTAATAGAGTGACCACGTGTTTTCATTAGCATCATGTCTTCGTGTCGTTTTTAATTTAATTACTAATTACTAAATTACGAATACACTAATATGAAACGAGAAAAAACGATAGAGCTGCTCAAAGAGTGAAAGCAAAAAACCATTTCTTTTAAGAAATATATTGGCAGTTAATATTTATTTGAGATCTGACTAAATAATGCTATACTTATAAATAATAAAAAGAAAAAAACCAAAGACCAAACTTATATAAAAAAGTAATTTGTAGTCGTAGCAAAGATTAAATTAAAAACGTACGTAGTCTCTGAGTAATTAGGATTTTTGTGTTCAACATTTTTGACAGAGATTCCTCGGTGAAATTTCATTTTATATGAATGAACGTTTGATAATGGAAAGGTTTGAAAAACAAGAGTATTTCGGGATTTTCTGATCCATCATTAACATCGGTTTTTTTTTTTTTTTTTCGTAAGGTGGAAATAGAAGCAGAAGTATACATGACCGTCCATTCATTGCGCGGCGAATAATACCGTGAAACCTGTTTCATGAAATAGGTTTCAAAGGCGAGCATCAAATTCGCATCTAATCCCGTGTCCGAGCATTCGGAGTGCTTTGCCGCGGCGTCCCTGCCGGCCGCCTCCCCGAGCCGCCGAGGCCGCCTCGCGAATCCCGAGGATCCAGTTTGCCGGCGGCCGCGCCGCGCTGCCCGGCGCATTCCTCCGCGCCCCGGCCAGCCGGTTCCGAGGGGCAAGGGGCAAGAGGAGAGGGGCGAGGGGCGAGGGGCGAGGGGCGAGGGGCGAGGGGCAAGGGACTCCGGCCCTCCCGATCGCACACGAGGGGCGATGGGCCCTCCGGAAGAGCCGCTGAGCCAACCCGACCTAATGCGCTCACAGGAGTAAAATTAGATATATACACATATGGAAGCAGTCGTGATGGGTGATGACTGTACTGCTCGGCTGTTGCAAATCTAGCCCTGCTAGGAGAGACGCAACCGGGTCCTCCATCCATAACGCCTCTATGGATGGAGACTCAGCCGCGACACGGGCATGGGATTGCCCCGACATGAAGGAAGGCCCGACGTGCGCCCCCCGAGGAGGACGGAGCGAGGCGTCCGGGAAGCACCTGCACGCCTATCGCAAGCACTCGGTCATGAGAACGAGAGAGCCACGTCTTCTGGACCCGCCAACCGCGGCAGGAAACCATGAAGACTAGGCCAAGAAGAGACGCTGCGGGGACGAACCCCCCCCCCACTCTCCCCCCGCAGGAAACGAGGAAGCCTTGAAGCACATGTTTGTTTTTCTCATGTTTTTTTTTTAATTCGATGTGAGAGTGCCTGACGGCGTACCTAGGTACTGGGGTCGAATCCAAAAACAAAAAAAAAGATATGGATTACATACACACACACACGCGCATATACATATATTATTCTTCTGATTCCTCTACTCATAGAAGGTTAGTGATCATTTCATCGAACACATCCCTATCCAGGGCCAGTCTCACCAATTCGGCTACACTTCCGATCTCCAACCATTGACGCAAATTTCGCATTCACGTGAGCTTCCTCCTTCCAGTGCCCTTTTTTCCTTCGATTTTTCTTTCGATTTTTCCTTGGAAAATCAGCTGAAGGATGCTATACTGTTACGAAAAATGTGGTTAAAATTGGAGACCTTCCGCTTATTTACCAACGCACAGGAGTAAATTGGATATACACTGAAACTGTCAATGGGCTTGGCTGGGCTACACTTGGTAAATTCCGAAGAAGTGGAAAATTGGTCGGATGAACGGTTTCGGTCCAGAGACGCGTCGTTTTATTGTCACGGTATTCGTGCATTGTCAGAGAGATGGCCAAAATGTGGACGATGTATTTCTCATGAAAATTTTCCATTAATCAAAAAACCTTAATAATTAGCTTCTTCTTCTGGTGCCTCTCATCAGAGGAGGTTGGCAACCATCTCACTGAGCACATTTCAGCTGAGCCAGTTTTCATGATTTTCTTGGGGAGAATAGTGTAGTCCCCGGGTAAATCCGAAGGAAAAATCTGTGTATTGCTGCTACCCAATAGCATTATTATAAAACCATTTCTTTACAGTAAGTTCTGGCGTTTATATCTGATACTTTTTCTGCAGCAGTATTGTTACAAAAGCATTTTTTTTTATAAATACTTGTTATTAAGAAATAAGCGATTAGGAAGTTGTTGCTCCCCTGTAAAATTCAGATTTTCTTTCCTTGGTATTTTCGAGGTCCTCGTCAAAAGATGAACATCAATTTTAAAGAACACGTGGTTTTTATAGATCATATATTCTATGACTAAGAGCTTTTTCGCTCTTTATAGTAAAGTCGTCGTTAAACCTTGAGCACAGAAGTTCTTACTAATAATAATAGCGTCAATGGTTTCGAAACGAAAAAAGTATTTTTCGTAAGTCATCGATATCGTTTTTAGGAAAATATTTTTTTTACTAGTTTTAACCTTCACTGGTCAAATTGTTTAAAATGGATCTTAACAAATTAAACTGTTTTTGTAGTGGTTATTTTTTCATTTTAATGGTTTCAGAGGGCTCATCAACGCGGTGCTTACGATCGGAGGGTGCGGGAGCTGGCGGCAGCCTCCCGTCTCCCTTTTTTAAAACATTCCCTTTACATTTCTTTTTTATGCGTAATTAACGGCTAATCAATTTTCAGTCCCGCAATGAATCGCGATGTTGAATTTTTTAAATTTACCAATAAATATTATTAAATAAGGACTCATTTCTCGCAGGCTTTCAGTGAGCAACCGCTATTTGATTGAACAATCGTGAGGTTCTATTTTAAAAACTCTACAGTAATTTATTTCATATTAGTGATAATAGAAATAAATAATACATATATTTTACTTAATTTAATTGAGGTTAGCTTTAGCGTTATTTTGTCATTAATAATTTAAAAAAATATTAAATGTGGATAAGTAGAAATAAATTTGATTTTTTTGACCTCGTAATAAGTAAGTCTATGATTTGAACATATATTTTGATAACAAAGTCACACCGTTAATAATTAAGACTGTATTCAAAGAGAATGTAAAAAATATGTACTTATATAAATGAAGCCACCTTTACACATGGCTGGAGGGTGCATTTGTTAATTATTTTTTTATGTCATGTTACAAACATAAAATAATTCTGGCGTGCGTTTTATCCACCCGTATGTGTTTAATAATTTTACTAAAAAATTTCAAGGTAAAACTTAATTGATACAGTTTAATTTAAACAAGCTGCATAAGACGACAAGTCAACTAGTCGGTTCGGAAGTGTTCAGCTTGCTTGCGACGATCAGCCTCAAAGAGACTATTTATTATGTAACCTTCCAGCATTGCACTCAGAGGTGGTTCTGATAAAAGACAATCTTCCTACATCCGTCAATCTTGTAGTGGACAGGCGCACGAGAGGTCCTTGTGCCCCGCCAGACCCGCCACTGCCTTTTATGGCAATTCAAGACCGCGGACCAAGCTCAACTGTCAATCGGACTTAAACATCCCATCATCCTTATTCATGCACCATGAAATAAAATACTATTCAATAAGACTACCTAATTAAATGAACATTTATTCACTTCATATATATAATACCAATTTTTTTTTACGGTATCAGATATAACTAACGGGCAGGTTTCATCTTGAAACCACAGGTGAATTATATATATATATATTTGTATTTGATATTATTCAACATTCCAAGATATTCATTTATAAAAGTTGAATCGTCGTATAATTTAGCAATGTTCTTGTTTTCTCAACCACGTGTTTCAGAATACTTTGGTAGTAGCATTTGTCACCGTTACGTGCTGAAAGGTACTTTTTTCGTATGAATATTATTTTACCGGGGTAAGGATGAATAAAAAGCCCATATCAATTACTATGGTTATTTATTTAATTTTAGTTATAAGTACAACAAATGATAAAGTATTATATATGATATTAACCTAACAATATTTTGGTATAATTATCATTGGATTAGATATGTACTCCACAATGTGCCACTCTCCATAATGTTACTTGCAATGTTAAACTTTAACCATTAACAAATTAGGTACACATGCGTCAAGTCATATATAAAGCTAAAAACACTATTTGATAGTAAATAAAAGAAAAACATGAACTATCATACATTATGCATATTTAAGATACAATATTACGTGATGATATTTTTGTGATACCTTCACAAGATACACGGTGCTTGCGACCTGTCATTCATTGCATGTACGTTCATAATTTTATAATGGCTTCAATGAAATCATTCTAACTACCTTGTTACAAGGCACAACTATACAGTCAGTACTAAATACAACACACATCTCCTTACTGTAGACCTCTTTAACCCTGAACTACTAATCTGACATTTCCTCGTAAAATCTCAGTCCGATCAGACTTACGATGATATATTGTATCACCAGAATAATTGATTAATGCATAATACTCGTAAAAATTATCAAGCGTACATTTGGTCAGCACAGATTAGCAATCGGGGAGTTCTTCAAGCATTAACAAATATAAATACAACTACAAACCAATTACAGGAAATAAAATGATTTCGGAGCTCACTTTTTTCAGCTAGCGTGCTCTCAAAGATAATTTTTTATAAATTATATAAATACAGAATATACGTTTTGCAATGTCAAATAAGTATAAATGCAACTTATACAAAATAATAACATTTATTCAGTGAAGCTATTTCTACATTGCTACATGCTTAATCTGTTTAATGTGTAGAGAATAATTAAAAGATTATATCAAAAAAAATGTGTCAATGTTATTAAATATGAAATGAGTATTCAATGACGAACAATATATATTTTTTACTGTATTTGGCTTGCACTTAAATAAGTAATTTTAACATCCATTATTTGGTATAAGTTTACGTTATATAAATAACCAGGAAAAATCTAAGCCTTTCCTTTCATGAAATGTTGCATGAAAACATTGCAGGTACCTAATGATAAATTTATCTTCAGTTATGTAATTAGCTTATACATTTGGCGAGCACCTCATACCGACGTACATAGAATAGAATATTAAAAATGATAAACATATTATAATGGTTGAAAAAACATAGCATCTTACTTTTATAACATTGGGTATAATCATATTTATAGCCATTTATAATAATCTGTTTTGCCTTTAGTACAATAGACCTATAGTCATTGAAAATATAATAAAGGACAATTATACAACCTGTACACTAATCTGCCTAATATCTAATATTCTTTTGGTACGGGATTTATGGACTATTTTCAACTAAAAGAATTTCATATATGATAATATTTTACATAAAAATTTACAACTAAAATATAATAAAACTATGGACTAATGTCTAACCATGACTACAATAGAAATTATCCAATCAAATTAACAAAAGCATCTATTTTAATAATTCTACATTGAGGTTGTGTTGGATAAAACAATTGTTACTATTTTCACCATAAATAATTTAAAATTCATGTATTTATTAATGTATGACTGCATTTTTATAGAGATATGTGCTTCACATTAAATTCACATTGTATTAAAATAGAACCAAAATGCTGATTTAGAAACATTCACAGAAGGAAGACCACCGTGAAGGAGTTGATAATTTTTATTTGATGTCTTTTCTTCTCTGATATTGGTATACGGATATGTGACAAGTCATCAGCACTGCAGATATTATTATTATCCTTTTTAAAAATTATTATTGTTACACCATTTTATGCCGAAGACATTTTTCAGCATGTCTACTCGCCGACGTTTAAACAACAGTGTAATTTAAATCACAACCATGTGAAATTATTTATGAAAACTGTAAGAAAGTGTAATTGAACAACTTGGAATGTAATATAAAATAATTATAGAAATTCTGTGAACTTTCTGAGTAAATCTCAAGATAAACATACGTGACTAAATTTCCTTTAATTTTTTGTTTATGCGCATTGTCACTATGAACACTCTATTTTACATACACCAACAGTATCCCTTTTTAAAATAAGGGTGATAAAGTAAAATGTACTGCTATTGAATAGCCATATATTGATATATTATTTAAATAAAAATTAAACCTAACAACGCACATTATTTAATAAATATGGTAACAGGTGTCTAATTAATAACAAAACAATAATACCTACACTCTAATAAAAGCTATGATATAACTAAGTTATATTCCATTAAAAACGTAAGAAGACTTCCTCGTTCATCTTGCAACATTAATCTGTTAAATTATGCTAAAGACTACAGCTGCCGTTTCATTTTTTAAATTTTATTTACTTATTGATAAACTACCTGTTATGCTGCGTTAATATAAATTTACCAAAAGTTCTATAAAACATTGATCAACGAAAACTGATGGATACTCCTCGCACTAGCACCAATATATGTTTTTAATATGTACAGAAATAATATTTAACTCTGCAGTTTAATTTTACTACATTTTTCATTATTGTAATCAGCAAATTTAAGATGAGGTGTTTCCAAAAAAATAATACACAATTATTCAAGCAGTACAACACCATGAAGCTATTAAATGGGATGCGATGCCATGCAATACGTAATGCTTTTTTGTTGTAAAAATAAGAAGATATTTCGTAGATATGACACAAATGCATACAGTAACGTCTAGTGGTAAAATAGACACAGTTTTATCTTATACTTATAGGTAGATGTTTTTTTTTTGTAATTTTGGCTGATTTACAATCTTAAATGGATACAAACTGAGCCCGTGACAAAACTTATACACAAACAATGTATCATTAAAGATTTGTTATCATCCATTCCATTTAAGCATTTCAACATGATAATGATTATATTATCTTAAGATATTTTTCTACAATGAAAGCACAATATGGAGTGTAAAAAAAATAATAATATCTGGTACATATTATATTTCACGCAATATTCAATAAATAATAAGTAAAATTTGCTTAGATAAAAGTGCAGAGCGAAATTTAGTCATACTTTAACCTGACTTAAATGTTTTTTTTACCATTATGATAATTAAAGTAAATTTAATTTTAATATTACATTTATTATAAAAAATGGTATAAAAAGGGATCAATATTAGCATATCGTGGATCATCTGATCCCTACGATTCATTACCGTGAAGTCATTTTATATTCATACAGTGTACAAATGTACAGCCTAACTTGTTAAATTAATTTTTGAGATTGCGATATACCAATCTGCAAACTCGCTCACTTTTGATTTATTAAAAACAATTACAAAAGAAAGTTCATATACCATTTGAAGAATTCGCGTACCAGATTAGATATACTGTTAAAAGATTTAAAATAAAAAAATGCTAGTAAACAATCCTCAAATAGCTAAGCTTTTCTGCTAACAAATTTTTCAGCCAACTTACAATATTGGTAAAGATGAAGAAACAGAAGATGATTAATATCTACATAATCATTTAATATTTGTCGTCATTGGCAGCTAGGTTAATATCATTATCATTGATAATTTTACCTTGTGTTTAAATATGGTCATGTTAACTATTATGATTACGGTGAAAACACTCTTAAACTTCTCAACAGGGTCGCCAGGACATTGGCTAGGCACTCGGCCCGCAGTGCCAACTGCCCCTCCAGAGAACTGCTTCCGTCGGGCTGCTGAGGATCAGCCATCTTGCGGCTGTGCTCTCGTACCACCTTGGCCATCTCTGCTCCCGCTAGCTCCTTGAATGCTGCGGCCACGTCGTGCACTCGCAAGACAAGGTTGCGAGTCTGCAGAGGAGCTGATGTATGACGTCCCAATGCCTGAAAATAACAATTCCAGATCTGATAAGTAATTTGTTGAACATAAAATAAACTACGCTATTTGTAAGTTTTATTGCTCATTTTTATATTTTACAATTTCAGCTATATCAGGATTGTCTTCAATGTTAAATTTTCAGTAAAAAAAAAAACAATGTTTTCAAAGTTGCATAGTTAGAATAAATGAAAATTCATAGATGGTGACTTATTCCTAAATAATTAGAAAAATATGCAACACCCTTTGTGGCCTTCCCTTAGTTCAGCAATTATAAGTTCGTTGTCAACAAGTATAATGTTACTTAATTCTACCTGAGATAAATCTGCCAGTCTTCTCAAAGGCGTGAGGCATTCAGCAAGAGGGGCAGCTACAGCTCGAGGTATCCCTGAAGCTAAAGCGGCTACAAGTGAGCGGCTTCCGGTGACTAGAGCCACTGCTTCATTTGTCAGATGGTCTCTGGCCTCCTGGAAAAGGGAAACAATGAAATCAATTATAATGCTATTTGATTTGTTGAAATAATGAATATCATCAAAAGATATAGACTAACCTGGAATTTTCTTTCATCAATGTCTTCTCCGCCTCCATGCGCATGTTGATGGGAGCAGGTCTGCGCCACTTGATGAAGTCGCGCCAGCAATCCTTCCACGGCGACCTCTGTTTTTTGAAGTAATGTCTCCACACTCACAACATGGCCATTTCCTCCGATACCACAGTCACTGTTAGCCAACTTCTGTCTCATCATCGGTGAGGGTAAGGTGTTTGTTACTGAGCTGTCAGTCTGGTACTGATCTATGAATCTCACGTGGTTTGCCTTGGGCTGAGGGCTGCCACTCTCGTGCCTCAGAGTGGCAGAGAAATTGGAAGAGTTTATTCTGGAGTCGGCATTGTACTGCGCTGAGTTAAAGCATCTGTCGCTGACTACGTCAGGTTGGTTTAGAAGGTTTCCTGTAATTTTTCTATTCATTTGAGGAGAGCATAAAGAAAATATTGTGTTCATTTCTTTATTTTTCAGGATGGTGTTCTTTGTTTCAGAGTGTGATCTAACATGGCTTGTTCTATTCTGCGCCAGCGGCGTAGATGGAGTGCTCAGGCAGTGGACCGTGCACTCCGGCTGGGATTGTGTCCTGGATCTCATGGGTATAGAATTAGAATCTGTTGGACTGAAATGACTCTGGTGCTCTATTTCTAGATCTCTAAACAAGTTAGGGTTTCTCTGAAGATGCGGAGAGCCAATACTCGCAACTCTTTGTTCAGAGCCGTTCTTGAGGATCGGCTGTGGATGTTTGAAGCCAGCTTTCATTCTTAAGGTGTCTAAGCTAGGCACGGGAGGCAGAGGTGGTTTTTTAGGTGGTAAGAGGATATGAGGGGGAATACTGCCCGAACTGATATCACTTCTAGGAGGAATGATGGGAGGTATTCCATCACTGATAAATCCATTGGTCATGATTGAATGAACTTCACCATTCTGCTCGCAGACCATTTTGAAATTAATCTTTTTGTTGTTCAGCGTGTTGAATCGATTTTCAGGAGGTTCCGACAATGAGAGTCCATTGAAACTACTCGTATAACTAAAGGAGTTGGATCGGGGTCTAGTGTTGTTTGTCACTAAAATACTTTTGGGAGGTCTTTCAGGAGGTTTCATGCTTTCTACTTTGCTAGCTCTAGGGGGAGGCTTCGGCTCGGTCTCCACTGAAGTTTCTTCCCTGGAAGTATCTTGTTCGCTAGATTTAGATTTACTCTCCTTAGCACAGCAAGAAAAAACTCCTTTTCTATCAACAGTAGGATAATCAATTACGTGTCCATTGCTGTTAGAGGAGTTTTTTGAATTTGAGCAACTTTCTCGTCTTTTAGGTTCAGGGGATTCCGCATTTAAGTAAGGTACATCATAAGAGCTATTCTTTTCAATATTTTTTTCATTTAAAATTAAGCTATTACGAGCTTTACTCAGACTTTTTGCATTAAACATATCTCTAATTTCACTAACACTTACATTGCCTCTCACGACCTTTCCATTGGAAGCGAGATTTTTAGATTCTTCGTTGAGTTCCTTCATTTGCTGTCGTATTTGTGATTCATTGGAGTAAAGAGCGGTCTCATGGTTTTGTACAGATGAGCCATTAGCAAGCGGCGGGGGAGGTATGATGTACGACATGATTTCTTCCGGAGTCAACTCTACAGCCGGAGTAACTTTTAATGTAGGAGGTTCAATGGCAACAGTGGCTAAGAACTCTTCTAGATCCGAGTTCTCTGATTTGTTGGATTCTTTTCTTGCTACTGGAGGCTTTGCAGCTAAGTTTTTCGTGGCAGCTTCACCCTTTTCAAACATTTCAATTTTATCAGCGAATGATGATGGCACTGAAGCCAATACATGAGGAACATGAGACACATTATCCAACTCGTCCGGGGTCTGTGGTGGAGGCAGAAGTGTCAAATCAATCAAGTCGGGATCTAGGTCGATCATGTTTATAAGCTCTCCATTGTATAAAGTACTATCACGGTTTTCAGAAGAAACTTCACAAGTAGTTTCGCTTGCGATTCCACTACTTTGGGAATTATTTGAATTTTCACGCAACTGGTGCAAATATTCACGAAGATTCTGTTCTCTTGATCCATTGATTGGATTCCCATTAGGATTATCTGGACTGTGTAATCCAAAACTGGTTCGAATGGCTTTATTCTGAATGCTGCTACTTTTATTTTGATGTCTATGAATTGGACTATTAGTAGGAGTGTAGAGAGAATCATTGTCACTTTCAGATTGTGATAAATCTGTGCTCAAAGCTATAAGTGCATCAGTTAATCCACAGTTATTCAAAATTGCACTCAAGCCTTGACTTTGACGTTTGCTCATATCATCACCGAGTTGTGGCTTAGTTGTTGTTGACAAGATAGAATTTAATCCATTGTTGATTCCGTTTAATCCTTGGTTGATAGTTTCTGTTAAAAGAATTAAAGAATCACTGTGTTTCAATACTCCTGGAGTGTCATCTAATGATGACATTCTACTGTGGCTTGACTCATTGTCACTCTCTGGCCTGTCTATGTTGGTTTCTCGCCAGTATGAATTTTCACTGTTGTTGGGGTTGTTTTGGTCTTTGTAAGCAATTTCTCCCTGCTCTGTTAAGTATTGCTCTGAATTCTCTACCAGTCTTTGCATTTCAGTAACGCGCTTCAGTATCTCTTCATTTCTTGCTTCAACGAGCTTTGAATCAGACACATTTTCTAAAATTTCCATAGAGAGGATGCTTTGGAAATCAAATCCTAAATTATCTTCAATCCAAAGGTTTTCTGACTTTCCATATTCTTCCATTTCATCGTTTTCATTGTAATTCTCATACACGGAATTCGTTAAGTGTGATCCCTGTTTTCGATCGTAGATTATCGGGCTGCCAGTAGCATTAGCGTGATTCTTGTTAGCGATGGTAGAGTTCATGTTGGTGTCGAGACCGTTGAGGTTCATCTTGGGCGTGGAATGATAAGGAGGTGGCATACTGAATGTCACATAATGTGCCTTTGAGAGCACGCTTGGATCATCACAATTCAAGTAGCTCCATTTTGCAGGAACAACATTGTGTTGAGAAAGATATGGTGGAGCTGAAACAAATAGGGATTTTTTTAAACTTAAAACGATCTAAACTTTAAAAATAATGTAAGAATAGTACTAAAAATAAATCTTTGATATTATAGTTTTGGATTAAAAAAAAAACTTACCAATGTCATCAGGAATTGGATCTCGCTCCTGATCGATTTCCAGGTCTTTTCCTGTCACTAATCTATAGTATCTGTAAAAAAATATATTATAAATTAAATATTTAAATGTATAATTTTATGAATACAAACTAACAAATTTATTCATAGTATCATAATCATAACTAATGCTTTAACTTACCCAGCTAAAACTAATGCCAGCTCACAACCGTCTCTATCTTCCATACTAAATGAAAGAACTCTATCTCTTTGCAGATATATTGTCACATTATAAGTCAACTCGTCTTCTCTGGTTAACCTGATGGCGGCCAAATCTTCCAAACTCGATATTAACGTAGGCTAGAAGAAAGAATTCGTATAATTAATGTTAGAAAATTTCAACAATATATGTAAGATAGTTATATAATACTTCAATAAATCGATTTTATTTCATTATTATTAAAAAGATGACAACTTACTATTGAATTCCTTATTCCAGCTATTTGACTAAGCCCGAATCTCGGGCTGACTAGTAAAACTCTCTCGGGTTGATTACTGCTAAAGCATTTGGCTCCATAGCTCGGCAATCCGGAGATTATATCCAAGTAATGAAGTTTTGCCTATGAAATATATATAAAATCAATAATATAAAACAATATATATTACCATATTTTATTAAAAAAATTATGCATTACTAACTTGTAATTGAGATAGATGTTTTTGCTGATTGCCTGTCATTTGTGAATTGAGTTTCAAAAAGTGACCAATCAGCTTTCTGAGCTCCTTCCTCTTCATACTTTCTAATAATCCACATGGCACAAATCTTTCAAGACCGAATTCACGCCTGAAAAGAAAATCATTTGCACAAAATTATTTGAGAGTTTGTAGTTTTAAAAATAAATAACGTAGTATTTAATGACATAGTCACTTTAAAAAAAAGGGATGTTTCATGAAATGGTAACACCCTTAGAATTACTTGTTAAATTTATTTTTATCTCGGTTCGGCGTCTTTAAATGTGATAGCTAATATATGTGATTATATGCAGTTTTGGGATATCTGCTTCTAAGTATGTTTCTTTTTACATCAAAAGGATATTTTTATTTACATGAGAAATAATATTTTTTGGCTTCAAATAAAACCAAATATAAATTTAAGTTGTCATTAACATTATTGAAAAAATGAGGTTTAAAATCTTTACTAACATTGTAATTTGTAATAATTTAGGAATAACTATAATTGTAAAAACTGTCAGCCTCAATGTACAAAAAAATTTAAGTATTTTTGTACAATATATAGATATTTCAAAGCCTAATACAAGGGAGTGTTACTTACTCAACAGCTTTCACTGTCAGTTTAGTGGGAGACATATTATGTGCGAGTGCGTGCTGGTGCATGTGCAGGGCGGCAAGTCTCAAGGCCACGTCAGCCTGCAGCTCTGGAGCAAAGCGTTCCTGAGCGACGTCATTGCAGCACTGCATGTACAGGTAGTCCATGGAGTTCAGATCCTTCTGGGCTAATTCTGCCGCTGATGTTGGCACGAATGACACACGAAACAGGCAACGCAGCTTGTGAGCACCCGGCCGAGACGCTATCTAAAATTTTAATCATATTATGAGAAATTATAGTATTGGTGATATTTAATGAATATTTATATATTTATAGCATGTAAGTATGCTTAGTTTTAGAAAGTATAGTTGGGTAAAGATTTTTGCAACAGAGTTTTGGTTCATTGATTTATGGAGTCATTAAGCATTTTGGAATATAGTGCAAAACCTCAATTGCTCGTAATCTTTTTATTGTATTACTTTCTTTATATTTGAAACTTCTAAGCAAATGTAATAAGTTATCAGGAATTAATATTATCAAAGATCAAAACATTTCTTGAAAATAATTCATCATTGTTAATTGAAAAGAGAAAACTTAATGTTGTTTAAATGTTAGGGTTTATTTTTAGACAAGGATTGTATATTTACTGTTTAATTTTTTTAAAGATATTAAGTTCGAAAGTATTAAAATCAATAAATGAACTTTCTAGTCTGATATCAAAAGATATGTTATTTTAATTAATACACAAATAATGGTTTACCCTTGATAGTGTCTCCTTGGGGTCGAGCAGTGTTAGCTTATTCCTGCGCAGACTCTTAACATGCTCCAGTACTAGGCTGAAGTGTTCCCCCGCACAGAGGCACAGCTTGTCCTTGAGGCTGCTCACCACGTCCTGCACTGTGGTTGTTGCGTCATACTTGAAGGACTTGGTTTGACCGTTCTCCAAGAACACCTTCAGAACGTTGGCCATCGGAGGCAAACACAAATCGCCGAGGGAGAACGCTGAAGGCTGAAATACCAGAAACAAAGCAGTTGATGAAAGTTACTCAAATATCAGTCGTTTTTATTTGGTAAAAAAATTTAATTGCCCGGCAAACTTTATAATGAACATAAAAATGTTGATGATGTAAATAAAATTGCATAAAAGTGCAATTTTATTTACATCATGTTGATTCTTGCATTTCTAACAATTCAATGGAATTTGGTATAATTTATAGTATATTCCAGATCAAGTTTTTTTCTGCCTACTCAAGGCTTTTTAGGACTAAATAGTGAAAATTTGAGTTTTATACCACTGAATAAAACTCAATTTTCATGAATGTATAAAAAAACACCTTATTGTAATGATTCTGTAAAGTAAACAAAACAAAATCTTAATACTTCTACACAAATATGGTGTAAACAAAAATAACAGTGTGTTACCAAACATTGATTAAGGTCAGACAAATAGGATGAAAAGGGTAGATAGACAACGCTGACTAGATGTATCCACGCTATTTCAGAGATATTTATTTAAGTCCTTGGTTGTAACTGATCTACGCAAAAAAATGTACTGAATAAGATTCTTCCACCTACAGTGACTGACAATCAACTCCATGAATGCAATTTTTGCAATAAAAAATATATTTATGACTTCTTAAAGGCTGCATGCTTAGTTCTCAGTTCTTTGGATAATCTTATTATCGCTATATGATAAAACTTTTATTATTTCAAATGCCTTCACTGCTTAATTTTATACTATGATGCCATTATAGGTTAACTGCAAACAGTGAGTGTCTTGTTTTCTTCTTTTTGTGCCGTTGTCACCAATGCTAGGGGTAGCGGTTCTAAAAAATCCAGCTTCTGTGATAAAGCCTCTTTGCACTTTATGAGGGACGCCCTCATATACAGAGTAACGAACCACATCCATTAATCGAGAATTTTTAACAATCATACTCTACATATGAACCAATGTGCCCAGGTCAACCAATATTTAGTGATTCGCAAGCACTGGACTTTTTGATCAAAGTAACAAATGAAGCGTTTTTTAATCCTTATTTTTATATTTTTCTGAGAATTTCTTTAATCATCTTCTATGTGTGAACTTATGTGCCTAATCATATTAGTAATAATATAATAAACCCGTAATGGGTAATAAATACGCACTTGATCGACGTTCAATCCAAAAAATAGACATACATATATGATGGTGCGCGTATTGGCTAAATTAATAGATTTTAAAAATAATATCCAGTTAAAAAGAAAAAACGCTTCACAGTGCTTGCAAATCACTAAATATTGGTTGGCCTGGGCACATTGGTTCATATGTAGAGTGTGATTGTTAAAATTTCTCGATTAATGGATGTGGTTCTTTCGCCGTTGATGTTATGTTGCTTGTTGATTATGGATGTAGATCAAAAAGCTGGCGAAATGTTTGCGTATTCGTTTATTTATATGAATTGGACAAGACAGAATAATACATGGTTACTGGTCGAGTGCCTGCGTCTCTCTGTGGGGGGCGCGTTGCGTTATCGCTGGGGTTGTTGGGTTGTTGTAAAATTAGAAAGTCTCTACCTGCGGTAGGGGCGGAGCATAACAAGTCAAATAATGTAGCGGTGTATTTGCACTGACCGTTACAGTTCGTACACCGGCCATGTAAGCCTGGGGATGTGGGTTCAAATCACGATGATATTTTTCTGAGAATTTCTTTAATCATCTTTTGTGTGTGAACTAATGTGCCTAATCATATTAGTCGTTAGTCATTAGTCATTAGTGTCTCTTTTCATTATTATCGTTTCGGTGTGTCGGTGACGTGTGAGGAGTCTGAGGAGACTGAGGATACTGACCGGGAAGAGCGGCGAGCCGTTGACGCAGACGCTCTCGGCGAAGCGCACTCGCTGGGGGCGGGCGCGCAGACGGGCCCGGCGCGCCCTGGACAGCAAGGCCCCCCGCCGCCCCCCAGCGCCGCCCGCGCCCCCCGCGCCCCCCGCCCCGCGCGGCTGGCACACCTGCAGCTGCACGCGCACGGAGCACGCGCGCACCAGCTGGATCACGTGGTCCCGCGGCGCGCTGCCCACGTCCTCGCCGTTCACGGACAGGATCTGGTCGCCGGGCTCCAGCTGGAACAGGGGAGACATTTTCAAATACGATACGGCAAAACATCGATATAAATGACCGATTGGGGGGGGAGGTGTCCGTTATATAAAATTTAAAATAAATCAATTTTTTTTTTTTTTTTGAAAATACACTGTATGTATTTACTTAGGTATAAATAAAAAATACGAAACACCAAAAAAAAATTATATTTAATTGTCTTCAGACACTCATCGTGAAGTGACATTGCTGTTTGGTATCGGCGCGCTTGCTTTCGGTAATCCTACTAGAAAGGAATCAACTTTTGTTTGCACTTTTGAAGTTTGCTGTTTTTTTCATAACATTTTTTATAACAAATTTACATTTATCGGTTATATCGAGGTTTTACTGTACGCCGGTATTGCACTCATTGTATTGTAAATACCGCTGAAGAGGACTGAGGGCTCAAGAGCACTACAAGACACCATTTTCTAAAAATGCTTTTCAGCTTTCATGCTAAATAGATAGTGACAAATGTCATTGCGCTCCACGGGAAACCCCCTTCAGGAATGAATGAATTGTTTGTGTGTTTGTATGATTTTGTGTGTTCATTTATACAATTAAGGACCAACTGTCGGCAACAGGAAATATAGTAGTACCATAGCCGGCAGTATAAAAAAGGGATGGCCAAAGCGACGACCGCGTAACTATTCCTATTCGAAATGTTCACGTCTCTGATGCCCGTCTCGCATATATTATTATAATATATCATATTATTTCATACTCGATATTGAATATGTATTGGTATTATTTTCTAGTTTTTCAATGACAAATACTACAAGGTAAATAAAAAATGTGTATACGTCGTCATCCACTGAAAAAGTTTTTAATTTTCAGGTCAAAGCTGAAAGAGTCGACTAGCGATACAACCAAGAAAAACACTCAACGATCCTTCAGCTCTATTGTAAGCAAGACAAATGGGTGTGTTCAAAATTTATAATTTTGTATTACATATACAGTTTTATTACCTTCGTTATTATTCTACCAGACGCGCAATAAGTTTACGTTCAATCCGATAATACCTCCTTTGATTCGCTCTTCATGCCTTGCAGGTGTTTCGATTCGGAGACTCGTAGTTTTCTCTATGGACGCAATCAAAATGGAAAATCTTTGCAATTTGAAGTTCAGTCTTCACAGCAAGGAAAAATAATACGATGCGGGTCTCATGCATTTAAATCATCCGTTGAACACCAGTTTTAGATACACGAAGTACCGAAAACACAAATCATCGGATTCTAGATATACTCAATTGGCTTAATTTAATCCAATGGATGGATTTTAGAGTAGTTGCATGTGTTATGCATTTACAAATGGTGTCGCTAAAGTACAACTAAAGCGGGTCTCAATAAGATTATGTAATCACTTTATGAAACATAAAATAATAAATAAGCTATAATGCCACCGAACTAAATTATTTAATGATTAATAAGAAAGGTTAAGTTTAAAATTCCCTTATATTATTTTTTTAAATTTTTCTATAGACGCGTTAAGCAATTATTTATAATTATCAAAACGTGTTCATACGAGGCAGACAAACCATGTACTAAAACACACAAAAAAAAACGATTAATATAAAAAAAAAAATAACTTGATGAAAGTAATTAATAAGAAAGCTTTTCAACATATAAATATATTTATTTTTAAAATAGCCCAATTTAGGTACTAAATTATGAAGAAGTCTTGAAATTTGGAGAGTTGTAGATTTGCGCCTTTCCGCCTTATTATATCAAGTGTCCATCAAAATGTTATTTTATTCATGAGGGGATGGAAAGTGAGGCTTTCCAAGGAGCCTCCAGTAATGACGGAAGCTTTGCAATTTCCATAAACGGACACTCCAAATAATAACAGGCGCGAAACAATCGCAGTCCGCCCCGAGAGAAAATGGCCGATCTGCCATAATCTGGAAACTTCCCCCTCGCACCCGCCATGCTTACATCCGACAGCTCTACCGATAATCATAGATTATCGCAGACACGAGGGGTAGATTTCAGTCCTACTCTTTTCCAGTACACTGTTGACTCAAGAACAATATCTTTATACCAATCATACGTCGATTTATCTGATTTCTAATGTTTCAATACTATAATACAGGGGTCTCTAACCTTTTGGCATTCAAGAGCACATTCTAGAATGCCGGTCGGGCGGCGGGCACCATTTATTTTTTCAAGGTATATTTATAGTTGGACATAGTCAATAATCATATAATGCACAAAAAAAATTATTATTAAATATTGTATATATTTTTTTATGTTAAATAAATAATAGTATAAAAATTATTTTCGCTTATATTTCTCTGTTCAATTACTAAATACTATTTTTTTATCGCACAGCGGCGGGCACACACGTAAACGGTCGGCGGGAGCCATTGTGCCCGCGGGCATAGGGTTAGGGACCACTGCTATATTATAATAGGTAGCATAAATTTTAATGACTGTAAAATGTGCATTCAAAAAATAATAAAAATCTTTTTCATAAATATAATTTTATCTTTCAACGGCAAAATAAGTTATTCCATGAAAATTTAATATCAACTATAATATTGCTATTAATTTAAAAATAGTGTTTACTAAGCACTTGTGCCAATTTTATAACATAAAAAACCTTGATTCACATTGATATAAATATGCTCTGAATTTCGCTCTCAAATTGATGAATTGTAAAACATTTTGTGATTTAATAATATTTATTAATACAAATAATTTTTTTACCGTCTGATAATAACGTTTGTTATACAGAAAGTGGCCGGAAGTACAGTCAAATTAGTGAGACTGGCCCAGGATAGGAATATATTCGATGAAATGGTCACCAACCTCCTATGAGGAGAGGCACTAGATGAAGAAGATATAGATAGTAATTTCATTAAGTTAGCTTGACTTTGCAAATATTAAATATGTGGTAAAGTTTTCGACAGTCCTGTCGGATGTGAGCGCACCTCGGCGAGACAGAATGGACCGATCTTCAGAATCTGGAAGGATGCTTCTCGCGTCCCGCTTGCATGATGGTTTATTCACGCGGGAAGAGAAATGACCATCGTAAAACAAGATGGCCGCGATATAGGCGCCATTTTTATTGCCAGGCTCACAGGGCCGAGCGAGACGCGATAAAAAGCAGATAAAATAGAAACACTTGTAAGACAGTAAGACACTCGGAAGATAGTATCTCAAAAAGCAGAAGAAACACCCGTAGTTTATTTTATTGGCTGCGTTCTTGCTGTAAATAATGTAAAATTTTTGCGCATCTTCAGTGCACCCTCAAAGTAAAGCCTCCCGAACCGGCCGAGAATATAGATTTATTAGTGGCGTGCAACAGACTTTGGGGTAGGGCAAGCAATTATTACAGTTTTCACAGACAAAGTAAAACATCAAGAAACGCATGTATTTAAGGGAAACGTAAATTCTAATGGCGATTGCTCGATTCATTTATCTATTGGATAAACTAATATATATCGATATCAGTTTTACATGCAAGAGATATGAACATATTTTGAAGAAAGTCTTGTCGTTGAAGACTTTTGTTTACAGTATTTCTTTAAGTGAACTGTTCACATATTAAAAAAAATAAGTTTTGGAAAAGTTTTGCTGGGACACTCGTTTCAGTACACCGGTTACACACAATGACTGAAAAAGCTAAGATGTAAAGACCAGATGAAACAAAAAAGAGGATTTTTCTTGTCGTTTCATGTGTTAATCTAGAATAAACAATTATTAGATATATATCCAAAGTGTATTTATTCGCAATTAATATATTATGTAAATAATTTGTGGCACGCCACTGAGAAACACAGGTGTATAAAGTAGCATGAGGTACTCGTGGCTGTGGGGTGTGTCACTGTGGGATCCTTTATGATTTCAGGCTGTCTTTGATATTGACCCGGTTGGGTGGATTTGGTTCATTAAGCTTTGTGGTTGAACTCACTAATCGGCACACGAGGTTAATTATAAATCAAGGCGCCTCTTCAGGAGGACCGACGGAGTCGTAAAATTGAATTATCTGAAATATTTACGTAACTCAATATAAATCATATTAAAATCTTTGAAAGACCCTTTATGCGAAAGTATCACTGACATAATGATTGATCAATGCCTTTACAAATATTATACTCTAGCATATTTTTTGTGGAAAACACAAAATACTCATTACAGTGTTATTTTGACAAAGAGCAAAGATAAAATATTATGTTAAAATAACCAACAAATTCTAGACCGGTGCAAATTAACGATTTGAATTTAATACTAGCTAAGGTTAACAATCCACATCCTATGAAACTCATTCACAACTCTGTGCAGTCACATCTAATAAAATACCAATCCGTCATAACTTACTCTCTTGAAATATAAGATAATCAACCCCAAAACCCCGTGTATTTAAAAATTAATTTTGACTTTCTTTTGATTTTTTTTAATTTAAGTTAAATTAAAATAATATTCTGATAATACGAACTGGCTCCCGCGTGGTAGTATATTTAATTAAATATTATAACTCTGAAAAGGCTTGATTTTCATCACTGAAAGCCTTTTAGCGTAGCATATTCATCCGGACTATTTAATCTTGCTTCAGAGCCCCTTAACGATTTCCGACCTTATTTATAACTGATAATAAATATCCCTGACTTCATTAGTAATATTATTGAGAGGAAATTTTTAGCGACTTAAAAACGTAAAACACATGAAATATTCAGGAATAAATTGTATTAAATAATATTTTTGGGAATCCAAAAAAAACCAAATTTAACATTTACAAAGTATTATTACTGTTCTCAAAGTTAGAAAAATATTCATCAAAATCAAAATGAGAAAATATTTTTTTTTTAAATAGTAAACATTTATTTGTTTTGACGTCACTAAAATATTTAAATAATACAAATATAAAATAACTTACACATTTATAAATTATTTTAGTAACACAAAAATTAATTACTTTAACACGGCCTATGGAAATTTGAATAGTGAAAAAATCTTTCTTTGAAAAAAATACAAGAAATACAAATATACAAGACTAAGGATTTTGTCTAAAGCCACGTTTTTAACAATAATCTGGGGACTAAAGGACAATATTAATTCGCTTCAACCTTTCCAGAGGAATACAAAGGATCGTATATTTAATGAAACGTCTCAGGACTCAGTAATAAAACAGGAGATATAATCGCATTTTCACTCAGCGCAAAAAAGTATCCTTCAGAAGTAGCTTTCCGCACTCAGCCAGGGCTGCCACCGGGAAAAATTAAAAACGGAGTTTACTTTTTATAAGATACCACAAAAATCCTAAGAATTTTTATTTATTTTTTATAAGTAAATACGATTCAAACGGTCGAGTTTAAATCCGGCTACATAATTGACAACGAACTATTCTTATTTTTTGTGTGCCCAGAAAATTTGTAACACGCAAAGTTTATTTCTCTGTGAGGTTTTCTCTTGTTGGCATTTTGTTCAGATTAGCTGAAAACTGCTGAAAACATAAATTAACTATGATTAGGGCATAAAAACAAAGTTATCGAATGATGCTTGTATGGGAAGTCGTGATACCTGGTAAGACCAGGCGTCCCTGACGACAGGTAGCCCGAGGTGCTGCGCCAGGAGCGCTGTGAAAAAAATGGCAGTAATTACGGCAGCCATGCTGAGGATTTGGTATCTCTTCATTGGGCCCAGGGCGTTTAGATTTTATCACATAATAAGGTGACAGCAAACGTCCGCTTTGAGAGGCGGGCGGATCACGCGGAGGCGCCTTTATGAAAAGGTATTGTATTTTTTTTGTTTGCGTGTCCTGAAAGAACGACATTTTCCTTACTTTTTTTCAGCAGGAACTGCGTCGCTGTTCTTGCATAATATATAACATACAAAATAAAATGCTTGATAGGGGAGAACTTATTAATGTCCCAAACATTAATTTTCATTACTTTTAAGTTGCGTATTCTTTTAAAGAATTTCTTCCTCGCATTATTACGCCAAGTTTTTAGAAAAAAAAAATGTAAAGAACATACTAGGCTCTAGACTGATAGTCACAAAACTTTTTCTAAACATTCCACGATAATCTATATAAATAAATATATATTTCTGCTGTATAGTTTATTTTAATAGTGATTAATTGTACATGAATATAAGAAATATTAATAAATCGAATCGTTAGTTTATTTCTTTCAAGCAATAAAAATTAGATTCACGGTCACATAAAATGTATCCTTAATTCGTTTATACTTATTATTAAATAATCGTTGTTTCCAGAATACAAATGACCATTATGCTGAATCACAAACTTTTTTCCTTTTTAAATGTAATTTTAAAACGGCCTGATTGTATTTATTTTCCGTTATCCTCCCACTTTAAAACAAACAAGGGGTTAAAAAATTCACAAAGAAAATCAATAATCATCGCAAAAAGGGGGTGAGGGGAGTCGTGGCTGCATGCGGATTAACCCCAAACTCCTGTACGCCATCATCCCCGTATACATTAACGCCACACACAGCCTCCAGTCTCCAACCCTCCCGTTATACAATATGCAAATGGGAGCTTTTCACCGATATCTGATAATATGTGGACCGCCCGCTACCCACAGCGTGGAATTAGCTTCGCGAACGGATCGAGCCGCCCCCGGCTATCGACTTCTCTACCAACCATTAGATTTTTCTCTTTCTCATATCTATAACATAATCTGCGATAGACTGGCATGATAGCCAAATGGCTAAAAAAAAGATATTTTAAATAAAAATAAAAAGATGACAATAATATGCAAATGTACTGTAAACAACAACCTTAATGTGAGTATTTGAAAAACTGAAAACGTTTGCTTGGTTGTATCATATCGTAACCAAAAATTGAATAAAACTTCATAAAGACAAATTTTATTAGAAATTAAAGCAATATTTTATACATAAAAATATACTTTTAGATGTGTTAAACTATTTATTTGAATACCCTAGGTGTCTTCTTCAAGCACAGTGAGGTTTCGCGTACAATTTACAAACGACCAATTGACGAAGTATTAAGTCAAAAAATTTGATATTCCTGAATATTAACCGATTGACTGCAATACGACTTTTTTTAAATGATATGAAAATATTAAAAATATTTTTTTCCTAGTACATTGTACAGTCCGAGCATCCCCCGGTCCGGTAGTGTCGGGGGTAGAACAATCGGGATGTATCGGGGGCGGGGGAGGTTTCCGGCAGGTAAGCGGGCCATTGTCTGCTCGAGTGGGGCGCCACAATGGAGGGGAGGGGGCCTTCTCAGGTACACCCTCCCGATACACACCATTCAAGATTAATGCCCACGCAGAAAAGGCATTCTTGCAATTAAGCCGCGACAAAATACTCCACCGAATTTATACTACACAATCAATACTCAGCAGTACGACAAACCTTAAAGTTTTCACAAACAGAAAAACTTTTTCAGTCTCCTCGGAGAACTTTTGAAAATAACGTAAGCTGTGCTTAGCGACAGTTTGAAAATGACCTAGATACGTGAGCTATGCATTTGAAGTCTGCATAAAAAATTGCATATTCATAATTATATAATTTAAGACCTATTTAAATGAAGATGTCAGAAAAAGCGACTAAAAGATCTGAACGTAAGCAAGTGAGGCGGTGAGTTATTCAAAAATAAAATACTGACATTACGAAATTACTTTTTTACACTATCTTTATTTTGGCCTTTTTTTAAAAGAGATCGTGTTTATATTGCCCGTGCAATTTTTTTTAAAATTTAATATTATGAAAGACAAACAAAATTGTATATTATGGTGAAACTAGAGGCGCAAGTATCAAGTTCATAGACTGACCTTGTGTCCTTGCGTAAACAAAGTTCTTGGGTTATCGTGTGAGGTCCCATAAAGTCTCATCTACGTGTAATGGGAACTAACACGTAATGAGGCCACAGACACTCTCTCCTATGTATTATATTTAAGAGCATACGATTTTTTAGTGCTTACGATGAAAATATGCGTATGAGACTTTTGCTAATGTAAATAAAACCAATCGGTTTAAGAAATCAATAGTAAATATTTTACTGAGATGAATCATTGTACAATTTGAAAATACTCAAAAAAATATTGAATGACAAAATGGTTTTTACTTTTAGTAGTCTTCTGAATTATTCGGTTATATTTATAATTGTATGATAGTTAACAACAACAAAAAAACATTATAATTAATGGTACGATTCTCTGGCGTTATATTTCCTAACCATGTTATACAGAGTAATACATTCCATGAGGTTTATGAAAACCAATAATACAATTTGTTTGCGTGAATAAAAAAGAACCGTGGCACCATTTAACAATGATATTGTAGATATAAACTGGTAAATGATTCTATATAACACGGCAATAAACCATTACAATTAAGATACTTAGCTGAAAACACAACATCTTTGAATAGAGATAAGTAAAAATACAATTATTGTTTTAGAAGAAACACTTGTTCATAAGTCAAACGTGATGTATTATATTTGTAAAACTTCAGTAAACAATTCGAGTTATACGCTTATAGAGTTTTGGTAAAGTTTGGTTGATTAACATACTTTATCTCTAATGCCTTTAGTATCGACGATACAATAGCCAGTAAAATAACTAACATAATACAAATCAATTATGGAGTACAAAATGTGGAGCACGGAACACGGTCGGCATAGCACGGCATCTGACAATCACATTTATTATAAAGAAAGCCTTTCGAACCATATTAATGTTGTATCTTTATAAATAAGCCGTCCGATCCACGCCATATTCGAATTGGGACCGCACCAGAAACGTTCAATGGCTTTGATATCATCCACGATAGTTCTTTAGAATTACCGTTCCGCCAAACAAACTCCGGCGGCATAACTCAATGCCGAGTTTAATTCATTTAACGGCTCTGAAATCGCGCAATAATGTTATTATCTGCCCAAATAATCCACAGGGCGTTTTATTTTATCGCCTGGCGTATAAATAAATACGCGCCCTTAGGCAGAGTTGTCATGCAATTAGGGGTGCTGGCGTGCCAGTGCACCGGCGCCGAAACGTAGCCACCTTGCAAAATGGGGTGGTTTTTCGAGATAACGCACACAGTCCAATAGGCTGCATTGTTTTATTTTCGATTTATATATACGCCTATGCGACTAAGGAATAATTATATTTAGTTACATTATTTTTGTAAAAAAATATCAATGAGCATAGTTTGTATTATAAAATTTAAAAAAAAACATGGGTATGAATTTAATTGGTCATTTAGTTGATTTATGTTGATCTATTTTATACAAAAAAAGTAATATTATAGTATATTCCGCACGCCACAATGAAAGCCTTTTACAGACAATTAACATAAAATAATATTTTATATTCCATGTCTACGTGTAATATGATGATGTATATTACAATACTGCAATAAGTAGAACAATTATACTAGGCTAAATCCCCACGTATATTTGATAACTTGCACATTTTTATAAGCTATTAACTTCATCCTCGAATCGTTCCCCTTTATCGTTTCTCTCACTTACGCGGAGATAAATAAGGCTTTACCTTAATTGAGTTTCCAAGAGAGGCGCGTGAATTCCCGCGGAGGTTCCGGGCAAGGCGTGCAACAGGGCGGCAAGGAGCGTGAGTGCCGCCATTCAAAATGGCCGCCGCAATCAGATGGCGATAATTGATTGGCGGGCAATGCCGGCCACAAAGGGCGAGCCGGTCGCCATCCGTTTCCGATAAGGAAACAATTGTGTTGGCGTGAATACGAGTGGGGAAAAATGCTCCACTGTGCCGGCGATTTATGATGCAATGGGAAACTGAAACTCTCCCTCGAGCGGGTTCTTCGTTTATTAGTTTGGTTTGATTAACGGCCGATGAGGCTTCGCTTGGAGACGCGTCCCAAATTCAATAAACTTTTTTATGCACAGCTGAAAACTTTAATCAATGATTTTGATGAATATTTTTATGTAATTTAATTATGGACAGTAGGGGCAAAATCGCATATTTGAGTTTTTTGACCATTTGCTTGTACCTATTGCGAAAAATCGACTGCACCAATCAAAACAATTTAAATGCAGAAAGTTAGATACATCTTTTCTTCTAATACCGTTTTTTTTTTATTTCTTATAATTTACTTTTAATATGATAAATATGTGTTTTTTTCCGATTGAAGTTTCGGGATTGGAGTTTTGCGATGTTCCTGTTCCAAGAATTCTATACATTTATGACTCTTTTTTTCAATTGGAATTAAAAGATTAGTTATAAACCTTCCTGTAGGGATTAGTTTGAAAATTTAAAAAAAAAATCTTTAACAAACTTTGGTTTTGAAAGTCGTCATTTTATCCAATTTTTCAACATCTTCAAGATTTTATTTAACCCTGAAAATGGACGTTAATTAAATAATAAAAAATAGATAAATATAATTTATAGTTTTTTCAATACTCTGTAAAAAAAATCAACTTTCGACATAGCAAAATAAAGTGACAATTAAATTAATTAAATGACACGATTTCGCCAGGTAATGGACTGCCTCTGGTGAGCCAACCAGACACCAGAGGCAGACCAATAATGAACGGTCGCTAGGCAAAATTATATGAACGGATTGTCCAAAATATTTGTAGCGAAAAATGATACAACGCGTGGCTAGTCGCCAACAAATCGGCGCAGGGTCGCAGCAAATGCATTTCTCACATCTATAAATAAAATTTTAGTACTTATCCCAGATATTTCAAAAGTCAGAAACAGCAATTTGTACGTGTTGTGCCAAATGCAGCTGTATTCGTTTTTTTCTGCATACAAATTGGGTACAGAATGCAAATGTCTACTTTTATAAAAGGCTACTCACTATTCATTAACTTAAGCAGAATCATTTTTTTTCAAACCAGGTCAAAGTAAACCAAGATTTAATGACGTCATGATTAGATAAAACTACAGTATATAAGTTAAAGCGAGGCGTGACGAGCGTATATCTATATGAATCTTAAATAAAATACGAGGTGTGACAAGAAAATGTCGTCATCAAAAGTTTAGCAAATGAATATGCACGGAGGTTTTAATGTATACTTGAACCATCCTGTATTTAAGAATCTTACTAAACAATTCAAAGAATGACAAGACAATGACTTCAATAAACCATGGTTTATCTAGATCTCGTTTACCGAATGACTCTACATAGTAGCTTAAGAACTTTGCTATCGAACCACCCTGTGTTTAATAATCTTACTAAACAGGGCGGTGCATTATTTGGCAGGGGCGCAGCACTCAGTCTTGGCATTATTTAGCCCAGAGTCGGCGATATTTTTTCATTACCGAGCCGGTGGCATTTCTCAAACTGTTGGTGAGCACTGGCGCGGGCTGCGGTCTATTGTTACTCCTCTGTTCCTACTTCATCGCTTTCCCAGCCGGGAATAAAAAAATTTAAAACAAATCCGTGAAAGAAAATTAAAATACAAAGTTCCAATACTTTTTAATCTTGGGTTTATATTCAAAATAAACGACGCTGCTGGAATTTCTAATGCTAAGGGTGCATTTATTAAATGAAAGCATTGTTGAACCAGTTTAATGAGCATACACACAAAACGATTTTTTTAGGTGGGAAGGTATACTAAAAATTCAATAGTCAATTTTTTTTAACAATTTGATTCAATACATTTCAAAGATTACAGTGTTACTTTATGTATACTAATAATTTTTTTTATATATAATCAGCGATTATATTAAAATAATAATGTCTAATTATATAACCTGAAATTCGAGCAAAATAAATATTTTACTACTTATTGTTATAAGAAAAATAGCGTTTTGTATTTGTTATAATTTTTCTCCAACTAATGTTTTAAATAGATAATAACCCAAAACAAATAATACACCTGAACACCAAAAGCAATTACAAACTAATAATAGAAGAATGGATTTATTAGACAAAGCCTACCGAGCATCACGTCATTAAACCTATAATGAGGCAATTATTATTAATATTAACATCTATATATCTCCGAGTTTGTGTGTTCCGGTTTGGTTGCACGGGGTAGGAAGCTTTTGCGTTGCTAAGGGCGGCTGGAGGGGATTACCGGAGGTGCAGGGAGGCTTCACATTCCAGAATGAAATACCGCGAGCTTCCTACAAGACTAATTACCCCGCGGCGTGACTCACGCGACCGGGGGTGGAAAATTAAAACTGGAAGAAGACGGTCTACAGAAATCATCCCCCGCGCCAGGCTTGTGGCTTTATCTACAGCAGCTGAAATATTGCACTGTTGGTTTTTCGATATTTTCTTTGTTACGTATTGTTGCTGGGCGGATTATAATCATTCGAATCCTTGGATTGTCAGATCGTGTAGCAGAAATACAATACACTTGTCAACTTGAGAATGCAATTCCACGATCTTTGCAATCACCTATTGCAAATATACTAGAAACGTCCATTGTTAACCAAATGAGATTTAAAAATATTTCTAACCTCTTTGTTCATATAAATTTCGTTACAATTTATATTTCGATTATGTTTTACATATAGCTGTTTAAAAATATAATTGAATGTAAAAATGTACGTGGTTTTTCAGGACGACCTTCATCGACTTGAATCCATAAAATATTTTTTATGAAATAATTTAAATTCATAGCCTAAATTCTTGAAGTAACACGAATCAAAAGATTTACAAATGACTAGAGATACTTGAGAATTAATATAATACTTTTTTTAACGCACGCTGATTCTGAAGAATGGTATACAAATATTTTGGATTAACATTCTAAAAATATATAAAATATAGCTTTAATCCTATACAAAAAGTGTTACAATTAGTGCTACAATTAGTTTTGGTTACCACAATACTAGGACACGATTACGGTATTTTTTTTGTTATATTTGATAATAAAATAAAAAATATGTGGCAAATCAGAGATTAATAGTTTTTATATTATTTTTTTTATTATTAAATAAATGTATTGTTTTAAAAAATATATTTCTTATTTTTATTCTGTAAAATATTTCGGATTTTCATGTTATCTTATTATTTATTACTCGCAATTTTCGCATAATTTAACGTAAACAAAATGCTCCTAGACTCGAGAATATAGTTTCAGTCGTCCTCCCCGCTGACCGACGAAGCCTCCAGACTAAAGCCTGCATCCATTTGAAACCCCCGCCCCATCACCGGCGCGGCTAGACGGAGAGTCCACTGAACCCATGGGTTTGGGATTTACCCATTAGAACGCTTTTCAGGCAAACCTTCGTCACCCAGTAGTAAATCACTTGATATGCCAAAACTTTCACGCGAGTTTTTCAAGAATTGCATTTTTTAGATAATCTAAAAGGTTAATATATAATTATAAATAAATAAAATAATGACTAAGTAATTGAAATCACATGTTTTTTAAAAATTTACTAAATATTTTTCGTTTATTAACTTCATAGAAAATACATTGTTATTCAATGGTTAGAAAAATGGGATTTAGGTTTGAAGGAAAATTCCACAAAAAAAAATATCTGGATATAAAATTCTTTCCGTGCTACTTGTTCCATCAAACTACCCACTTACCTGCCCGTTCGGCAAGCATCACAATTTCCATTTCCACTGGCATGGGCAGAAATATGGTTAGTAAACGGTCAATTTCATTTCACCTATATCAGTATAAATTTCAAATGCGAAGGACACTCAGTGAGAATCCGTCCAAGCAATTTGATAAATGATATCAGATGCGACCCAAAACTATCATATTTAAAAGGAAATGGGAGGATCATTTTTCAGGAAACGATATCCGTTACAGTAGAAAAATCTTATGTGTTATCTTTTACGTTTGACCAATTGAAAAAATATGGAACCTTCTTTGATGTCTCCTTATAAAAAGGCATTATTAAATTATATTAGCAAAAATGTTAAGATTAGCGACGATATCTTTTATTCTAGATCTGACAATACTTACGAAAAACTTGTTAATAAATTTGTTCTTAATTATATATACATATGTATTTAAAAATTCAAAGAAATTGAAATACTTTATAATTGTATAATTTTAGAAACACATTTAATTTTTAATATTTTTATTTTATTCATCATATTAACAAAAGACATATCTGCTATACTTTTACTTTTTGTACGTATAAATACAAGTTATTGGGAAGTTTTACCTCTGATAATACAGGGAAATCAAACAATGGAAAATTGAGCCGAAGGGTTGCAAGAAAAGCGGATAGTAGGCGAGCACCCCTTGAATAAATCTATGGAGAGGGTGGGTAAGACCGTTTGGTATTTAGATGGAAAATGCACAAACTGATTGGATTGGAAGTCTGATGGAAAATTGAGATCTCCGTGTGAATAACTCGTGGGGTTGTTTTCTATATACACATTTACGTATTTACCTAATAACATTTTCAGGAAATTTCCTTCGCAAATTCGATACTGAAAATTTCCCGGAATTTTCCGTCAATGTTTACTTTCGTGAATTTGTGACTGAGATTTCTTTATAAAAATAATGCTTTCATGTTTCGAGCGGCGTTTCCTTTGGAGTGAGCTTAATTCTAATCTAATTTATGCCATGCATTGAAAATGACACGAAATGCGATTAATTTTTGTTTGGTTATTAATTTGAATGTGCACGCCAGCTGATAAATATTTACATTAATTTAATATTTTCGAACGAAAATATATTATTACCTTTTTCAGTGGTGTTTTCGCAGTAAGAGAAATACGACGTTTTAAATATAAATTAAATATTTTTTTAGCTTAATTTGAAGCGCCTAATGTACTTTTTCGTTTAACTGTAATGTCAGAATTTTTGGTCTAGAACTTGCAATGGTATAGCAGATTAATCTATTACTCTTCAAAAAGCATCCACAGCATTACAAAAAAAGACAGTTTAAGGGTAGGTTGCTTTTATTACATTTTCCTTTATTTTTTTTCATTATACGAAAAAGAAATATCCGAGCTAAAATAGAAGGTAAATAGGCAGTAGGTATAAGTGAGTATTTTTAGGCAATTACGAGTGTACACGGCTATTTACGTCTCCAGCATTTGCCATGTTGTGTATATGTGAATCAGAAAAAAATTGATTAAATTTCATTTCATTGATGACATATACTTTCATAAAAGATATTTGATTCCAAATATAGGCAAAAGCAAAAGAGGACTGATTTTCAACACTGTGCATAATCACGAATAAAACTGGAATAATTATTCTAATAGGCATTATAAAAACACAAAATTAATTTAAATGACCGTTAATATAAATATAAATGTACCAAATTTAATAATCTTTCAATTTAAGGTTTGAAGGGGACGCCATTTGCATTTTAGAAACAGTCATTATGCAAATGTGACTGGCCGGAGCAAACCGGAACGCTTCTGTGCTGCACAGCTGATGTACTGGAGCCGGTTCCCAAGTCAGCAAGTCGCTTTCAGACCCCGGAGAGATATGGATTGGTTTATTTCAGCTGTGTAGACGTTGCTGGGTAGGAAATTTCTCAGTGAGAATGTTCCGTATTAACTATCTTACTATAAATAACTTGTGGTTTACAAAATAATATCATAGCCTCATGAATTTTTTTTAATGAAATTGAATCTATTAATCTGATATGCAGCTTAAAATACTTACTATTCTAGCAAGACGGAAATTAATATGATTTATATATTTTTATACTTTGCCGTTTTTTTAGTTATTTTCTATAACTACATTATGATGAGGGTTTTTAAAAACGGTTAGTGAGTTAGTTAGCGAGGCGTTATAATCCTCAAATAAAACCTTTAAACCTAGTAGAGTAAATTCAATATGATTATGAGTAGAACAGCATAAAACCAATTAGTGGATTTATCGGAATGTGAACTAGCATGTCATATTCGCGAAACTCTGAAGTGTGTACATTTCAGATTAAAGCAGTCTAATTAGGTTCGGTTAAGTCATAAATAACCCGGCGAGTACTTGGCGGGTAGTTTGATAAGCCAAATGCTAGCACACAAGTAAATCAAACTCCAGAGCCCACGAGTGCAGGTTATTAATTAAGCCCGTCTGCCACGTCACACAAAACACTGCGTCAGTGGATGCAGACGCTGGGAAGGCTTCACAACCGCCCAACTGGGCCAGCTTGTGGTTAAGCGGCTAGCACGCTTGCTTACCAAACACGGGGTCGTAGGCTTAGATCTAGGTGGCTCAATGTATTTGAAAAAAAAAATTATTTCTGTATTTATTTTATCTCCAAACTCATTAAAAAAACGACCTTTAGTTTTTACCTGATTTATATGAATACAACTAATCAAATATCGGAAAGGTTTCATGAAGATATGACCATAAATTACTATGATTGCTAACTGGCTTTTCTATCATAAAAAAATACAAAAACCGAGCTTACAAATAGAAACGATCAATTAATATAATTTTTGCAGACAAGTAAATTATATTGATTATATTGAAACTAAACAAATCGATTTTTTTACTATATAAAATAAAAGTTTAACGTTTTTAAAAACTTTTTAATCGCAGGCATAGAAAATTAAAAATGGTAATTTTAGAAATAAATCATAATGCAAATGAGTTAAGTTTTCCATTATAGTTTGAAATTAAAAATATTTTTTCGAAAGATGCAACTTGTTACATTATTTATCGCTGAATTATTTTTAATAAGATGAAAAGAAGCGATGACAACAGAATGGAGCTTTACCAATATTAATTATTTATCCATCAATTCTTGGTTAAAGTTTATCAAAAAGAAATGTAAAAAAAATATTTTCATGAAAAGAACTTTTAAATGAGTGATTAATTATATTTTACTTAATACCTTTTAGAAGACTTTTATTAGATTTTAATTAATTTTTAATATTTCATAAACTAATTAGTGGTTTGCGTTTTATCTTTTTTCTTAGCGAAAATGTAGTGAAGTTTTTTAAAAGACATTCCTTCAAAGAGGCAGTCACAACTATTGTCTGATATCTTTATATTTGGAAATCAAAAATAAATTCTAGTGTAACAACATTAATTTTGGTTTAATACTTAGTTGAGTAAATTACATTACATGTGATTAATACAAATAATAAAAAAGGAAATTAAATCGTAAAAATCAAATCAACCTATTTTTCTACTGCAAAATTTTTCTTAGACATTTGCAATGCCAATAAAAATCGTGTTAAATGAATCTAAAACTGGCATGAGTCAAGTTGCATCACTTAGCGATACGATTTGTCAAAACGGGAATCAATCTTAGCAAAAGAATCAATTCACTCTGAAATGTATTATAATAAAATTTATATTTTTAAAATGTCGAAACAAATTCCTAATTTTCTATGCTCACACTTGATATTTATGTAAGAAAATTATTCCAATGTAATTTGCAATTACCCCCAATTGAACGTCTGGCCACATAAGAAAGGTACATGATAAGTACCCATCAAGTCATATCGATCGAAATTAAATAATTATTTTTAAAATAACATCGCACTTTCTTGGCTCATCCTTGATTTATATAGACAATGTAATATACCACTCTTCTCAGTTTATTAAAGCATCGTTGGAGCAATTATCCCAATCTGAATGATCGAGCAAACACGATGAGTACACGTTAGGTATCCATCACGTCAGATCGTTTGTAATTGAATAATTATGTAAAAAATATTTTTTTTGTGCTTTGGCACATCCTTGATTTATATAGGCAAGCTATTCGAATGAACCATTTTCCTCTTTTTTTAATAGTATCGTTTGTGCATTTATCCCATTGAACGGTTGGGCATATTGAAGTACCCATCATGTCAGATCGATTGTAATTAAATAAATATGTAAAAAATATTTTTTCACTGCTTGATTTATATGGGTAAATTATTCGAATTAAGCATTTTCCTCTTTGTATTATAGCATCATTTGTGGAATTATCCCATTGAACGGCTGGGCATATATAAACGGCACACTTGAAGTACCCATCACGTCGGATCGATTGTAATTAAATAAATATGTAAAAAATATTTTTTTGTGCTTTGGCACATCCTTGGTTTATATAGGCAAGCTATTCGAATGAACCATTTTCCTCTTTTTTTAAAAGTATCGTTTGTGGGATTATCCCATTGAACGACAGGACATATGTAAACAGCAGTCTTGAGGTACCCACCAAGTCGGATCGATTGTAATTAAATAAATATGTAAAAAATATTTTTTTTATGTTTTGGCACATCCTTGATATATATATAGGTAAATTATTCGAATTAAGCATTTTCTTCTTAGTATTATAGCATCATTTGTGGAATTATCCCATTGAACGGCTGGGCATATATAAACGGCACACTTGAGGTACCCATCACGTCGGATCGATTGTAATTAAATAAATATGTAAAAAATATTTTTTTTGTGCTTTGGCACATCCTTGGTTTATATAGGCAAATTATTCGAATGTAATATACCATTTTCCTCGGTGTATCATAGCATCGTTGGTGCAATTATCCCCAGTTGAATGGCCGGGCACATAAGATAGGTACACGTCGGGTGGCCATCATGGCCGATCATAGGCAGTGGCGTGCGTCGGGATTACACGCCGGGCTGTTTGAGGACCGGAGACACCGGAGGAGGTCTAATGGGGGCAATCCGAGCGGGCGGAGGATGATTGCTCTGCCGTCGAGCCTTCCGTACAGGCCGCATAAATTATCTTTTGACAAATTAATGAAGCGGAACAAACACGTCGACCCAATCTGCCTCTTTGATGTATCAACGGGAAATAATTCGCTTTCCAATCACAAATATATTTTTTAACGGGTGTATTGAAATTTATCAAATATTGAGTGGGTGTATTTAAGAGGAAAGTTTTAAATTAATACAATATGCGAAATATCAAATATTACTAATATGATTAGGCACATTAGTTCACACGTAGAAGATGATTTAAAGAAACTCTCAGAAAAATATCATCGTGATTTGTGTGGGATTTGAAACCACATCCGTAATGGGTAATAAATACGCATCTGATTGACGTTTAATCAAAAAATAGACATATGTATATGATGGTGCGCGTCTTGGCTAAATTAATAAATTTTATAAATAATATCCAGATGGGACTAAAATCGCTTCACTTGTTACATTGTTCAAAAAAGTCCAGTGCTTGCAAATCACTAAATATTGGTTGGCCTGGGCACATTGGTTCATATGTAGAGTATGATTGTTAAAAATTCTCGATAAACGGAAGTGATTCGTTAGTACAAGGGTTAGTACACCGGCCATGTAAGCCAGGGAATGTGGGTTCAAATCCCACACAAATCACGATGATATTTTTCTAAGAGCTTCTTTAAAATCATCTTCTATGTATGAACTAATGTGCCTAATCATATTAGTAATAATAAAATAAACCCGTAATGGGTAATAAATACGCATCTGATTAACGTTTAATCAAAAAATAGACATAAATATCAAATACTTCATAATTAAGAATGTTTTCCTCTGAGCTATATAAAGTGTGCCATTCCACAACATTCACTATATATGACTGTTTCTATCAGTATCTCCAGTATTCATTACTTTCTCGCATTATATCAAACAATCAATTTATTATAGGTCATAATATTTAATAAGTATATTACGCATTCACGGGTTGTGAATCTATACCTTTGATAAGTTTAAATTAGTAAAGCCCATAACTGAAGGATCTTCATGATTGACATATCAGCAGTTTAGTCTACAGTGCCAACACTGTCTCTGTTATTAATAATGATATTTTTTTAACAAGACATTTTGAAAAACACTACTAACTCCAATACTATGCCTATTAGTACACATGTAAACAATCGTTTAAACTGGACGACTTGTTCAATGTGTGTTTCTAAAATATTGAGATAAAAAGTAGACCGCATAGTTTATGAAACAATGTTTTAATGCATCAATTTAAAGTTTAACAAAACAAACCATAAAGCAATGTAACAGTTTTTTAAGTTACTACTATGAAGTTTCGAAAGAATTTTTCTAAAATAAGATAAAGCTGGAATAAAAGATTGTTCTGAACAAAATGTTCAATATGATATCCAGACTATAGAAAGCTAGTTTTGTTTTGTTGCCTGTCTGGGTTCGAGGATTCGGAAGTCGATCCCTCCGGGAATTAAAACAAAGGACCGAGAATAGGAATCCAGGGTGCTTGAGGGAGCCTGTACTGAGAGCCTCTGCATGTTTTATTTAACACCCCCTTGTATAGTAAAACTTAAGGAAAAATCGTGGAATAACTCTCAATGTTTGCTAAAGGATAAAAATATTCAAACCATACCTGCGTATCTGGAAACGTAGCAGTTTTCTAATGCAGATAAAATTATGTAACTTAACAAAAAAATAAATCAATCGAAACAATATTAATAATTAAAACTAACATTATATTTATAATTGATTGATGTTTTACTTAGATTCTTTGTGCAACACTTCTATACTCATTATTAACCCAATACCTTTGATATAAGCCCCAACAACTATCACCATTTCACCTTTCTTATTATAAACTCTTTGAAATATTTTGAAAAATATATAAAACTAGTAAATAAGTTTTAAAAAACCTATTGAATACCTTTGCATAGGTTTTAATTAGATTAATAATACAGAAATATAATATTGATTTTTATACTCTAATAAACAATGTGTGTAAATAACAAAGTATCAATCAGTAATAATAAAATAATTTCATAATATTTTATAGTTGAAAAGGTCAAAATGATTGCTCGACAATTAACGAAAACTTCACAGACACATTTACGCTTCGGTTCAAACCAAAACATTCAAAACTTCAGAAACATAATGTATAGTTTTAAAAAACTTTCATTTGGTAATAGAGATAGGTTGACACCAAGTTTATGTTAAATATGAAGCATATATTATATAACTTTTCTAAACATAGTTATTTTATATCGTTGGTTTAGGGAATTTGGTATCAATATTTCAGTGATACTTTTTTTGGGACTTTCGCTTTAGATTAAGGTTATAATCATCGATTATGCATCATGCTAATGCTTATACGCCCCTTGCTAAGGCAAATAGGTGAGGTTTAGAACGGATTTCCATTAGTGTAAATTCTAGGGTGGTGTCACTACGCTATTTTTCACTTTAGTGTTTGTTTAGTATTATTAAGGAATAATTCATTCTTTTTTATAATTTAGGTACATAAGTATTCCAATAGATTATCTTACAATATTTTAAAGCTGGCCCCTGCTTCTTGGAAGCTCTACTGTTTTCAAGTCAAAAATGTTGATATATATTATAAATTCGACGTATAAGGTAATTAAATCGTTATACTTAAACGATTAACGTCTATTGTAACCGCTTTGTGGTTTTATACTTGTCATCAACGGAATTCCGTGTTTTAGTCCGTGTGATTTAATACAGTATATAAATGATTTTAGATTTAATGAATTAGAAAATTTTGTGAGAGAAACTTTTTATCATAAATGTTTTCTGTCGATTTTTGGTGCACGAAAAGATAAATTTTAATGTGGAAACAATCCCAAACGCTCTGGTTGCACAAAAATATTTCTTCGTCGCCTTCTTTTCAGAGGTTTTTTATTCTAACAGCATATTTTAATTATTATCTCTCTTTTTAGATTTTCTGAATATAGATATATATATATATATATCTTAGAATAAGCATTATTAATTATTTTTTTAAATCAATGGTATATTATAGAAAGTAAGAAAAATACGAGGAGTATACAAACACGTTAGTAGTGAGAACACGTGAAGAGATCCCTTTACTGACCATCAGATAGCGTTGTGACCTCCATCGCGGTGACGTCACATCCGCAACAGAGCCTTCAGTAAAGCCTCCAGACCGGACCTCCCTACCCTAATCCCCTCACAAAGACCTTCCTCTCCTAGATAAATGAGTCCTCGGCCAAGTCTCAGTCTGCAGTGACTGGAGTTAAAGCTCGCGTGATGGACTCCGGGCGTGCCTTGCGAAGGGAATGATCTCATAAAGGCACCACGCGAGCCGTGCCAATCAAGATATGAGTATATTAAATATAACTAAAATAAGTACGGTTTCCTTATGGTGTTGGTTAAAATATAAACACATAATTTATATTCATTACTGTACAAATATCAAATAATGTACAGACTTCGAATTAATTTATCAACTATATACAATGCATCAAAATCTTTTTAAAAAATGATTGTATCTGCAATTGAATTGGTAAATTGCATTTTACATTTTTATCAAAAATAAATTATAGTTTGTAAATCTTAATACACAATATTAAAGATGATATTTTAGCTTTGGGTTGTAAGAGATATTATTTGGAATATTTAATAATCCAACTGTTATAAACCTCCCAAAGTATAAACACCTGTGACGGACGTGTGAGGGTTGGTTAAGGCATCTCTGGGGAGAATACGAGTTATAGCTAATTTTACTTCTGTAGGATTTTTAATGCGAATAATGATACGCGGATAGTATATTTATTGTTTTATAGAATCTTACAACGAAAAAATAAACTAATTACGAACATATAAAATTAATAGATAAAACAAAGTTCCTAAAAATAAGAAAATATATTTTTTCACCTTTATTCAGCATTTCGCAATCTGAAGCCACCGGTAAGTTCGTGAAACATGTTCCCGCCCTCCCCCTTAAGATATTTTTCAGGTAACATTCCCCATTAGAGTCCTTGACATTTGAGAAGGGAAATGAATCGTCGAAAGCATTCCGGGAAGGGCGGGCGCCGGTGGACGTCTACCCCGTATTTTTATACCATTTAGACGGCCGTTCCTTTAAACAGTGTTTGATGTTGTTTATTGAAAAAAGGATAAATTATTAGCAGAGAGCCTTGTGCATATTGGATTAAAAATGTCAATACAACGACATAAAAATCGTTTCGTGATAATATTTAATTTGTACGAATATAATGCGAGGTCAAATTAATTATTAAAAATTCTGTAGTGTAGTAATGTTCATATATATATATTTTTAGGTAATTTAATAATTATTAAATGAACGCTAGGGTGTCCAAAAAGAGTATCGGGTGAATGTGAATAGTGACCGTTATTGCGATATGCTGCGAAAATTTTTGGGCCCAGAGTTGCAGGAGTTTCAAGGTTTCAACTCAAGAACACTTGCCATACATCCAATCAATCAATTGAAGCTGTTAACGAATTATTCCCTAATAAGGTCATTTCACGTAGAGGTAACATCAACTGGCCTCCCAGAAGCCCCGACCTTAGCCCTCTTGACTATTTCGTATGGGGATACCTTAAAAGTAGGGTATATGAGAATAATCCGACGAACCTAACGGAATTGAAATAAAACATCAGGTCAGAAATGGCAGCAATATCGAGGGCTATGCATCAGATTAGAAGAGTGCCAGCAGCGTAACGGTCACCATTTGGATAACATCATCATTTCGAAATAATTTTCCATTTTGTGTTCTTATATTCAACAGTAAAAAAAAAACTTGGTTACTAGTAGTTTTTGTTTTACTGAACTAACAAATACCCGATACTATTTTTGGACACAGTTTCACCTGAGTAAACAACGCAACGTAGAACGCGACTCGTGACGCGGCGTGTGCAGGGATATTAGCCATCCTTAGGGATTGCAAAATCTCTAAGGATAACAGCAATGTCTGGAATATTGACCAAAGATCATTATCATGACCATATATAGATTCATTTTCCAGAGAAACCACACCATAGCATTTATTATTTTCATGATTTTTTAGAACCATCCAGTATTAGAGGGATTTTCAGGGAGGGACACCTGCGCTTGCTCTATAGGACCAAAAATGTATGATTACTAATTTTTTTGAAAGTGAGTGGCATGGGGTTGGAGGTCTCACCTTGTCGACGCTGGGGCCGCCCTCAGTGACGAAGCGCACGACCACGGGGCGCTCCGAGCCGGCCACGAAGCCGAAGCCGAGGCGAGCATCTCTCTGCAGGGACACGGCGCGGGGGCGCGGCGAGTCCGCAGCCTCATCAGCCGCCGTGGCGCCGAGCCCGAAGCCTTCAGGGGCCTCGTACGTCGTCGTCTTGTTCACATGACTGGAATTAAATAAATCAAATAAATAAAAAAAATTCTTACCTTTAAAAAAAAAAACTACAAAATACACCAAGATCCACGCATTTTACTGTTATCATAATTTTCTATGATGATGCTGTACGCAAGCTCCAAAAGTAATCAAAAACTTTTTTTATTGGTATATTATCGAGGCATAGTTTGAGTTAAATATAAGTTACTAATATGATTAGGCACGTTAGTTCATACATAGAAGATGATTTAAAGAAACTCTCAGAAAAATACCATCGTGATTTGTGTGGGATTTGAACCCACATCCCCTGGCTTACATGGCCGGTGTACTAACCCTTGTACTAACGAATTACTTCCGTTTATCAAGAATTTTTAATAATCATACTCTACATATGAACCAATGTGCCCAGGCCAGCCAATAGAGCCAGGCCAACCAAATATTAGAGAGATTCTTTAAATCATTTTCTATGTATGAACATTTTTCGCAACAATAAGTATGGCATCCTCCAGCTGATTGTACAAGAAATAACATAAGGAAAGGGAGGCATTGAAAGATGGAAGTTCACGTGGATGCGGCTAGAGATCGAATTGGTGAGACATGTTCGAGGAAATGGTCACCAACCTCATATGAGGAGAGGCAATAAAAGAAGAAAATAAGTATTAAAAATTCAAAAACAAAAAGGCTGATATAAATCACACATAATATCCCCCCCCCCCCCCACTCTCGCCATTCTGCTGCTTGTGCATGGCTGCTATTCTGTACTGCATCCTGCTGCAGAAATACTATCAAATCTAAATGCCAGAGCTTTGTTAGGAAAGGATTATATAATAATCCTATTGGAAAGCAGCAATACACAGAATTTTCCTTTGAATATAAATCTGCGGTCTATAAGGACTCGGGGACCCACTACACTATTTTACCTAAGAAAACCGTGAGCACTGGCTTGGCATAAGTATATGCTCAGTGAGACTACCTCATATGAGTAGAGGCAACCGAATAAGAAGAAACATAATATTTAAAATCTCCCAGACCCCTTTGCACGGTGTATATTTAGTAAACTAATTCACTGTTATTTTTCATTATTATTTACAATTTCTAGTACCGAATAATTCGCATCATGAATACCATACTACATATTAAAATATTTCACGCATGAAACGTGATTCAAGAAACCCTTAACCCAGTTAATATTTTTAAAATTATTTTTATGTTTAGTATCAAGCTGAATGATTTTACTTCTTACAGATAAGTCTACTGCAATATAAAATTCCCGTCTTTTGACACAAAAATCTTCTTATTTCATTTTCCAAACACGTATCGAGTGTGTGTGCACGGTAGGGAGATTTTTTTTTCAGGCAGTTTTCATCCCTTAACTGCAATTCGACCAAAATCAGGAACTTAACATGCATGTCACAAAAATTCCCATAAAAGACAGGAAGAGAATCGCGTTTATTTCGAAACTACTGTCGCACAAGTATTTTTATATTTCAAAAATAGTTGTTTTATTCCGTACAATAAAATATTATTTCAAAATTATTAATATCAAATAATAAAAATAATTCAAAATTTATCAAAACTTTTAAATAAATTTTGAATTTTATTAAAATAAAGTATAAATTAAAATTTTTATAGTTTTTCAAGGCTCTTATTTGTAGTATTAAATAAACCAAGTGTTATAAACATTCCGAGCGGGTATGAAAAATGGTACAGCACGTAAAAAATATCTCCTGAAAAACGATACAGCAAAATTATCACAGAAATTCAAATATGTATAATGAATGTGGTTTATAAATATGTATGTTGTAATATTATAATACATTATGATGTAACATGTCTATAATACCCAAAGAGTGGGTCTTTCATTATGACCCGCACGTTCTAATGGCAGCCGTACATTAAACCCAATCTTAATTCACAAGCTCGAGTGAATTGAAAGCCTTGGGAGGCGAGGCACGCGAGCGAGGTCCGGTGCAAGAGTCACTGCTCGCAATTTACGACCAGTTTTATGTTTCAGCACCCAACCGAGACTCGAAAGGTCACCGACTGGTGAACTGGATCTAAGGAATTAGAAAAGAAAGCTACTGACTCCGAACAATTTACAATCCGCCCCTAAGAAAGTCGGGAGGTTTTCATAGGACAAGGGTAGAGCTTTTAAAAGCTGCCAAAGGCAAAACGTCTTCATTTTGCATGTTAGAATCGACTCTAGAAACAAACAGATTCAGATTTATTTATAATCTTAAGACGCTTGAACTTTTTATTTAGCCCATATATTACTTTATTTGGTTAAATATAAAAAAAATAACAAATTAGTTAACTTTTGAAAAAAGTTTTTTTAGATATTTTTAGAGGTGGGATGCGAATCTTTAATCCTTTCGACCACACTGACCCTATAAGCTATACTAAAATTTAAAAGCTTTTGTACATTCAAATTTGATATATTGTAAACACAAAAAATCTGTATGAGTTACAAATGCGAATATAGAAATTACTTATTTTTATTCATAGCAAATTTTTTCATTAATAATACAATCAAAACCGAGAAATACTCGCAGGCTGTGTACTCAATAGGTTATGTAGCACAAATCTTATTTCCTGATAAATTGATACTGTTTTCTTCGTGTGTGCTTTATAAATCTCATAAATATCAATCAGGAACAATTACATATTATTCAATCACAAAAACTTTTTACAAATAAGGGTAAGACCAGAACGCCTGTAATAAAACAAATTAAGGTCCAATATAACAGCGTGAAATTTTCTTTGGTCTCCGTACCGGTCGGGTAACGACATCAACCCCTGGTCGAGAGGCTGTATCTTCTAATCAAGGAGGAGTGACTCCCACCCCCGGGCCTCCCTCAATTCTCAGACCTCTGTCACATATATTTTTATTTGATAGGCGCCAACAGTAGTGATAGTACATCCTGCCCGACTCGACTGTTTAAAAGGATGCTTATAAGCTTATATACAACTTCGATATTATACGTGTGCTTTTACGATAGGCATAAAACGTATAAAATAATAAATGTTATACTATGTCATAAGTTTTCTTCGTTCTCATAATATACGTGACAGTCCCGAGTAATAAATTTAAATTTTAAGCATGAAGTTTCATTCGTAGATTGAATATGTAATAAAATATGTTAAGTTTCTATATTATAAAAAAATGCATATATAAGTGAAGGTGGCATTTTCATTTGAAAAATTTATATTATAGAACTTAAATTCGGCAAAAACATTAACAGTGGTAGTATTTGATATTAGTTTTTTTTAAATTTTAATATTAAAATAAGTTTTATAAGATTTTATCAATGTTCTAGACTTTTAGAGCATGGGTGGCCAAACCGCGGCCTGCGGGGTGTTTACTTTTGGTCCGCGGAACATATGCAAAGTATATATATACATATGTTTTACAAAACATATTTGGACAAGGAGAGAAATCTTGCATTATACAAGCATGCTCTATCGATGATTTCGCTTTTTGGAAACACTTACACGTGTGAACAGCGTTTTACTCGAATGATTCATATTAAATCTCATATAAGAACATGAATTACTGACGAGCATTTGGAAAACTGTTTGCGTGTAGCAACAATATCAATCATTATCAACAATGATGCACTTATTTCTGACAAAAAAAATCTGACGTCTCATTAAAATTTATTATATTTTTTATTATTATTTTTTGTATTACCTAAATCTAATCTAATAAATATGTTTGATTCATATTTGTGTTGTATCTTCTTCAAAAACACTATATTTATTGCTTGCTTTGTATATTAAATGAAATTTTGTTGTACGGCCCGGTAGGAAATCTCTATCCGGCTGCTGAAAAAGGTTGGCCACCCATGTTCTAGAGCAGTGCTTCTCAAACTGGTCCCTACGGACCCCAGGGGATCTCTGGGATCATTCAGGGGGACCTTAGAAAATTAAAATCGGTTTGGGGGTCCCTGAACAACGTCAGGGGGTCCGCGCAAGGTTTAATATAAAATAAAAAAATTGTGACACATTTTTATTAATATGGAAGTTAAAATAAATAAAAACGAATACATTATTAGCGATTTTTACGTCCTAAGTGAAATATAAATATAGACAGGTGCATAAAATACAAGTAAAAACAGGCATCGCGGTGAGTCAAGTAGGCTTATACAGGAACGCAATAGAGTCGATACTTGCACCAACTAGTCTATAATATGAATTTATGTAGTTTTTCACCCAGGGTCCGTAGGTTAGTTTTGACTATGAAAGGGGGTCCGTGGGCAAGTTTTGACTATGAAAGGGGGTCTGTAGGAAAGTTTTGACTATGAAAGGGGGTCCATGGGCAAGCTTTGACTATGAAAGGGGGTCCGTGGGCAAGTTTTGGCCATAAAAAGGGGTCCGTGGGCAAGCTTTGACTATGAAAGGGGGTCCGTGGGCAAGTTTTGACCATGAAAGGGGGTCCGTGGGCAAGTTTTGACTATGAAAAGGGCTCCGTGGGTCAAAAGAGTTTGAGAGCCACTGTTCTAGAGTAACATTTTTTTATCCATTATTTCTATTCGTTCCTGACGTTCTACTTGGGGAAAATAAAAATATTAGTCAAGAGAGTTAATGTGACTTAGCAAATGTGTTATATATGAAAGAGTTCGTGTGTGTTTCCAAGTGGTGTGATGATTGATCCCTACTTGATGTAATAGGGTCGGCTGGCGTGGTCCGTGGCCTGCTCCCAGCCGTACGGCAGGTCCGCTTCAGGCGCCAGCGCCCCCGGGGCCCAACTCTCCGCTGGGGGTAGCCACCCTGCCGAGCGCGTCACGTGACTGCAACAGAAAAACCTCAATCAGAATCAACATAAAACATAACACACCTTCCCATAAAATAAATGTATTTGGACACAAGAAAAAATTTCATCATCGCTTTCGCACTTGCATATAATGATTAAAATTTTCACTCAGTTACCACCGTGATTAATATTTTTTTTTGTGATATTCGTAGAGTTTTCGATTTGAACTATTTTATGCGTTTTACGCGAGAAACGATTACTTCAATATAGTACTGTATATTTTATTCAAAATAATTATTTGTTATAGTTATGTTTACAAAAAATTTGTACTAGTGTAGAATCGACCTATTTGACACAGAACACATAAGCATTTTATATTATTAATACATCTCTTATATTTAATTTTATATTTTTGTAACCACTGTACAAAATAATATTGATACGAGGTCGTTATCATTCCTATATTTATTAAACCTCATTAAACCTCTACTCATGATCAAAATTATTGATTATTTACATTTTTATAACAGGTATAATAAAATAAATTATGGCATTTGTATGACATGAAATTTACATCAACATCGTTACAATTTGTAAAATAGTATTTTAGTATTTTTTATACACAAGTTAGTAAAATTAAATGAATCGATTGAAAAAATACAAGCCTATGTGTGCTTTTTACAGGATGATGAAACAATGCCGTTGAAAAGCTCTCCAATTATTTATTTTAGAACTGCACCCAATAAAATAGAATAAGGAAACACCAGAGACAGCACCATGGAGGAGTGTGCAAGTTTGTGGAGATCCGTGTGTATTTTCCGGAGAAAAATAAGCAACTTCCCTACTCCTCGGGGATTAGCGAGCAGAAAACTTTTTGTTTGTACACGAAAAAAGGTTTCCATGCCGATAGTAGAGTAAATAAATTAGTTTTGTTGTTAACTCCAAAGTAAGCAATGAACGCAATGTAATAAAATGGCTTACAACATCTGTTAAATCAAATCTTACGGTATCTGTTAAATCGAATGTGTAAACATTATATTCGATTTTTGGATTCGTAATAAAAGTTACTGAAAGTGGTAAAGATGTGTAAAAAAAATTGTTTATAACACGAAACATTTATTTTTAATAAAAGAGTTAAGGTTTGAAATTAATTTCAACCCATTACGTTAAGAATTTGTTTGTAAAATAATTAACTTTATATTTTATAGAATAATGTAAGTTGGATTATGAAAAAAAAATTGGGTTTAGTGAAAAGAGAGTACTTTGGTATTTTATTAAACATTTTAAAAATATGAAAAAGTACATATACGATAATGCATGTAGTCAGCGATGAAACAAGTAGACATTTCAAATTATTTTTAAAAAATAAATAAATAAATGTAGCGCTTAGCCACATATTGTGATCTCCAGAAAAAAAATGTCAACAAAAAAGTACATCCAAGTTTATCAATATAAATGAAAGATCACTTCTCACATAAATACTGTATACGGAGACTCCCAGAGAGGAAAACAAAGTTACCAAGGCAACCAGGGCGCGCTAGTAAAAGAGAAAAAACCACAAAACACGGAAAAAGCCACCCTATCCCAGACCACACCCCTAACAGTCTTCGCACCCTAAATCTCCTGATTGATGAAACTTGGCATACGCGCGCTGATGGGGATGATTTGCGACATGTTCTGGCCTTTCACACCCTTATTTCAGACATGTATATTTTATAGCATATATAAACATATTATGTGCATACAAATGTTTGTATACACATAATGTGTTTATATACTCCCAACACGAACTGGATTTTAGCCAGAAACGAAACGAAACCCTTTTGAATTGAATATACTCCATTTGAACATCTATATAAAATTAAACAACTTTATTTAGCAACTGAGTTTAAATGAGTTTTCGAGATCAACGAGAAATTTAAAGTTCTCTCCCTTTTTACTATTTGGACTAACAATCACTCGTATGGCTTGTTTGAAATATATAAATTTAAACGTTGCAGAGTCGTTCATATAATACTGAATAAGTATTTTTCACAAAGTAAAGTATTTTTTTGAGAAACACACCAATATAAATAGGTACGTCTTTTTACTAAAAAAATAAATAAATAATTAATACTGTAAATATTAAAAATCGATAAATGTTTGATAAGCTTTACTAGGAATATTTCGTTAGTATATTGAAAATTTTCATTCATTACTTGTGGTGTAAATATGTCAATACATTATACTGAGAAGATCCATCCACCTGGATTGTCGTTAATCAAAATATTTTCTTTTATATTTCCATTTTACTTTTGTTGTGCTACTGATTTCATTTTATGAAAATTCTATGATATTTTTGGTAATGGTATGCTTAATATTATTGGTATGCTTATATAGCATAAAGTTAAAGCACGCCTTTTAAATCCTCTGATTTCGTTTTGTGTATACAACTCTAACCATTTTATAAAATCTTTTAAACAAAAGGGGTTCATTAGTATATTATACGTAGCTCCTTTTCAGTGTATTTTTTTTTTGTTTGTTTCACGCTGAAGTATTTTTTGCACGACCTCTATCGAACGCCCGCCGACAGGGTTAACCACCCAGCATATAAATGCGCCTGGCTGCGACCCCAGACACTGGCGCGGGCTCCTGCATAATGCCCATTCCCCGCAGAGGGTTAGATCTGGATTACGCTCACACAATGGTTAAACGTTCTTAAAAGGTCAATATTGATATTAATATGTATAAAACGCGCTTGCGAAAATGGAAATTTCATTTTCTAAAGGCTGATGTAAACACCAATTCGGAAAATAGCACTAAGCGAGAAATGCCACGAGCGAGATTTATTTTTCAAAGTAAAATAAATAAATCAGTTTTTTTTTTGCTTTTTTTCTTTATTTATGATAAAAATGTAAATATTTTTTAATAAAATACTCAAGTGATTTTCCACACGTTCGTTTTTATTTGTGACCGGTTTCGCCAACCTTTCACGTTGGCATTATCAAACAGAGTCAAGTATTTTATTCAAAAATGTTAAAATGGAATTCCACCAAGTACTATCTGTCAAAAATATTGAATTTCTAAAAATGCAAATAACATTTTTTATAATTAGTCTTGGTCATTAATTTATGTATGCATACTTTTATGGCAAAATAATACCATCAAAACATTATTAAATTTGAGAAGCATTCAGACCTTAGCTGTTTTATCGTGTATTTATATATACAAAAACATCGGTAACTTATTTATTTTTGTATCTATCTTCATAAAAGAAAATACCCAAAGATTCATAACTCAAATAATCTTGTTATAAAAAAATACGTTTGAAACTTTGGAAAATACTAAAACTAAAATTATCCCAGCTGCACCTTCCAAAAAAAAGCAGCAGTTTTTTTTTCTTCTAGAAAAGGCAGCAAACAAAGGTCAGCATAAACTCAGACAAGTTTCATGTCTGCAAGACTTAGTCAAAAAAGTCATGTAACTCTTACTTATCAAGCTCGGGTGATTTTTGTTATCAGACCAAAACTCGAGCACGTATCACTCCGCAAAACTTGACAAACTAAACATGTCAACTTTAGAATAATCATTGCCCATCTCGTGAAGTCTAGACAGTTTTATCATGAATAACCCTAAATGCTAGCATTATGTACTTTTTTTATAACTACGTTATAATAATGCAAACATTTTATGTTGCAAACGCAATATAAAGGTCTCACGGGTTGAATTTGAATTATATACGAAATAAATTTTCAGCAGTAAAGAGATTACCGGTATCAAAGTATTTTTGTTTTGTTAAACTTCGATTCAAAGTATTACCTACTTAAATCTCTATATATTTTTTTCGTCTTTAGTTAACATTATAAAGATTATAATAATAGTACTATCCATAATAAACTCGACAGTTTTTTATTCATTTCATGTTGCCTGGTCGTTTTTTTCCAGTTTTTCAAGGAACTAGAACATTCCCGGTTATTAAAAAAATAAACTTTTATTTAGATATAAGACAATTGTTTAAATGATGAAGCATCAAGATGTCAACATAAACTGAAACCCCACTCATGCATACCGTATTTTATTTTATGATTAGCGTGCTGTATACGTTTGCCTCAGTAAGATATAACAACTTCCGTAAGTCAACTCCATAATATATTTTTCGTTATATTCTAGACTTGTTTCAAAAGTACTCATAAAAAAACTTATGCAATAATAATCCCTAATACTTGTTTCGGTTTTTTATTATATAAAACATTAAAAGTATCCAAGTATCTACCGAACAGCGAACTTTTGCTCAAGCTATGCTACGTAATTACTTTTTGGCATCTATAAATTTTGATAGACACAAACAAGAAAAACTAATCTATCTTACGTTTCTTTCCTAGATTAATGTACTGTATTTACTATTGACAACATAAAGAAGTCCAAAAAAATATATCTGTCATATTGACATCATGTTTACGTAGTGAGTCATGAGGTAATGATGCTTCCGCGTGTGTAAAAAGATGAACCCTTTTGTATGAGTTGCCGTCAAAGTGATATTATGAAGAAAATACCTCATGAGTCAGTGTCAACTAAAGGAGACAACCCCTCGTCTTGAATACACTATCGATGAAATAAAAGATTATGTCGTAAAAATATCGAACACTATTTCAGATATAAAGATACTCAGATTATTACGATTGATGGATTCATGGGGTAATTTATTTCTATTCATCATTTATACTATACCAAGTAATTACCAAAATAATTAGAATTAAGTAATATTATTAAAATTTTTGAGTTGTAAAATACTGCTTTTACACAGTTAAAACAAGAGATAAAAGAATTCAAGAGCAACTAAAAATATATTTTACAATTGAACTAAAATGGCATCTCTTTCATACGCATTAAGCCTCATTATAGTTAAGAAGTATTTGATTTTACTGGATTTTTTCTGTAAATTTTCAGGTAGTACTGACATGACAATATATAGTCGTTTTAAAGGGATTTAAAGTTACGTTATTTAAAGAAAAACAAAAAAAAAAAAAAAAAAGCATTTAATACGATAGTGTACGATATACACTTATTACAATGCCACTGAATTTATATTGATTTTGCAAATTCGATCCGTGGGTTGAAAAATAAGTCGTCTACCCAGAAGTACAACAAGCCTAATAATAATACTTGCATCGGTATATCACTTGCATTAGCACTAATTTTTACTGAAAAAGATCAAACTTAAGAACATACAACTATGAATTTTTATTCGTGAACCTGTTACTGAATGCTGATGAGAATTGAATATTTTTTCCCTAAATCATTCTATACGCACATATTCTGTAAGCTTGTAAGGTTATTAAAATGTCATTCCATTTTTTGCTTCTACGCTTCCTGACCTTTCGCTCTACGTGGGCGTTTTCAATTTGATTTTCTCTCGAGACAAGATCTTTTCAGTCTAATATAATTGCCGTAAAAACAATCACGTAAAAGAGGGTACAAAAATACGTTTTATTCAAAGTGCTTTTATAAACTCTACCATTGGAACTCATTGATGAAATGTTGATGAGTGTTTAAACAAGTTTCTTAGAGGCCAGACGGAGTACACAAATAAATAAACAGAAACCAATAAAATAGTTAACAAGAACAAGCTAATAAATAAAACATAGAGTAATACGTATTGAATAATGAATGTGTGCACAAGCATACCTTGCTTATACATTCATTCACTGAATTTTCTTCAGAAGTACTCTGAACACATTACCAAGCGACAGAAGATTTATTACCAGGACCCTACTATCGCAATCTTTTTTTAACAAGTGCAATATGAAAATTGAGCAAATTTTCAGTCGACTTCTTCTCCAGTCAAAGGAAAAGCGGAATTTTCATTTCCTCTTTATTGGCAACGCGTTTCACTTGGATGTTAGCGAATTGCATGGAATTCCACTTGGACTCTGAGATTGTTATAGAACTTTTGACTTTTATTGGAACATATAAATTTTGAAGGATCATTATCTTAAGAAATCAGCCAAGAGTTAAGACCGAATGCCGGCTTGCTACGCTTCCACTTTGTGCCCAAAGATAGGTCCGTGCTTTTATTACATTTGCAAAGCGTCTATTGGCTTTCTTGGAGATAACGGTAGAGGAAAGTAAACATTAATTATATAGTGATGCTGTATTATGAACATATGAATAATGAAAAAAATTCAATGACTTAGACCAAATGTTAATTTCATTGTATTATTTTTATTAGTTTTATGAGTTTATCTACTAGTTGATTAACAATGCATCGCTGAATCCTTGCCATTGTTTCAGAACGAGTTTCTCGATTTATTTTATATTCCTAAAATACTCTCGGCTTTTATTTGACAAAGAACATTTTACATATTTGTTGCTGCATTTTTGAAGGCTTTGAAGCCTTCGCCAATCACACAAGCATTGTGGCGAGCACCTCCACTCTTTTCTTTATTTTTCTTTATTAATTTAAATATTTTTTAGCCAATCGGTTATCTAACATAAACTTTGTATGATATAATTTTTAAACGATTTAAAATGTAAGTTGTGATTTTTTAAATTTTACCTATTGTATTAATCAACTCTCAGCTTAGAGCTAGGGTCTTTCAAACACCCAAGAAAATGAACTCTGATGACTTTTAAACTGACAATGAGTTGCAAAAATCACAAAGAATCTCTAACAAGGCTTCTTTGTAAAAATTCCTACTGCATTTTTATACAAAATCAAAAAACATACAAATTATGGTACGTAAACGTGATGAAATATTTCAGAGATTCCTATTGACACTACACAATGGAGGGAGAATCTCTATTGTCACGGAGGTGGTGGTGTAAATCTTAGGGGAGAAAAGCTAGGGGGAGAAAAACTGTTTAATGTAAGGCTTCACAACACCTGACGACACAAGCACAGTAATTATAAGGTACAAATAAACGTATTCCTTTGGTAAAACTGAATTGTTCACGGTGAAGTTGGATTCTAAACATTTATTGTGAAAATCTCATTTAAAACAGTAAACATAATCTTAGCTACTTGTTTCATTGTAATTAAGAATGGTTGTTCAAATTATCAAAACCCGTATTTTCAAGACGAAATAATTTCCCTTTAGCACATGAAGATTTTATTTATAGGAATTTCAATAACATGACTTTGACAACTTATTTGTATTTAGTTAATTTTTATCGACTACATAAACATACTACTATAAGAACACAATTCTACCTAAAATTTATAGTTTAACCAATAAACAGACAAATAACAGACCAGTGATAAAATATATAAAAAATCAATAAAACTATATTTATGTGCACTGAATATTCCATTTTTATGATACTTACAACAAAACGTTTGGAGATTGGAATGAAAGTGTAGAAATATATATTGTTTTGCAATATGTGTGATTCAATGTGAAATTCGATGAAACTACACCTCTTACGTTTATATGGGTTAATGTGCAAAGCTTCAACGGACTAAATATTACATATTCACTATACGTACAGCCCGAGGAGGTATCTCGTTTGGACAGCGGAACTAGAGTGTAGTAATAATATGGATAGTATAATGCGAGTTGCTCTAGTAAACAACGCGCCGCAAGCCGGACGCCCCGACGCGGCGCCCCCAGGGCCCCCAGCAGCCCCAGAACCCCCAGAGCCTCCACCACCCCCGGCAACCCCATCAGCCCCAGCACCCACAACACCCCCAGCACCCCCAGCAGCTCCAGAGCCCCCAGCACCCCCAGCAGCCCCAGAGCCCCCAGCACCCCCAGCACCCCAAGCACCCCCAGCAGCCTCAGCACCCCCAACACCCCCAGCACCCCCAGCACCCCCAGCACCCCTAGCACCCAACCACCCCTAGTGCCCCAAGCGCCGCGCGGTCTGCGATTGTACACACAATATAAGCTAATCTGCAGCCCGCTTCGTGAACTTCCAGTTACAAGTTAAATGATAAACAAAAGTTCTCCTTGCTGAGTATTAAAATGTTTATTGAAACAATCCTATTTCACTGTATGTACATGATAATAATTTGAACCCTAATATTATAATCTCATGAATTAACACCTTGATTTAATACATTTCAAGCAGGTATTTTTCGTTATCACAATATTACTTTTAAATATAATTTAATCATATAAGATTTTGATACATAAAAAAATAGACTTGTGTCAAAATTTATCCTTATATTTAAGAGGTTATTGAGATTTTGAGAGTGAGAAAATTTTCGTTTTTATAGAAGCGAAAGGAAAAAGTAGGTTTTTAAGAAACCTTTACAAAAACGAAAGTACATAAAGATACAGAAATTTATTAACAAAATTGTATGTATACAAAATGCCAAAACGATGTGAAAGGATTAAATTTTAGAGGATGATTGAAATATTTACAAAAATAATATTTCATCAGTCTAACTTGTTCGTTATTTTTATTATGAAAGAGCGTTTTATAGCATTGCAGGTAAAATGGAAAAGACTACAAAAGAAGGATTAATAAAGGATTCAAAAATATTTACATTAAGACTTTTTTGTTGTCAATATTATTGAAATTCTTTAAAGTATACAAAACGTGAGTTATTTTCGTGATCTGGCTGATCTCGCCTCACCTATCACCCAAAAAGTCTTCTAAACAAAATCCTATAAGCTTCCCATCTCTCACAGATGTAGACGAATGACCTCTGCTCTCTGTAAATAAAGGGAGACTTTTACAGTCTGAACGACTAACAGGTGAAATAAATTGTTTTATTTTGAAACGGATTTGATACGAGAAAGAAATTGTTTGGGATTTACAAGAAACACGGCGATATAGAAAGAAATAACGCAACCTTAACCATTACGCAAATGTCTCAAACTATTAGCAAAAATAGCAACAACAAAAAAACACACAACAAGAAAAATATATAAAGCTGTTTTCTTTGAAAGCCTTTAAGTGATATTGCATTTTTCTCATAATTAAAAATTTAACAAAAATATTGAGCGTAACGCTTTCAACACCAACATCAAAATTTTTAAAAAATTTCAATTTTATGTACTATAAATAGTATTCGCCTAATACATTTATATTAAAATTTATATGTAGAGTCCACTCCAAAATATGATTAAATCAAATGATACTAATATATAATTCTAACATCTATGTTATTAAATTTGGATAATTTTTATTTTGCAAGCTCCTCTACGGAGAAACCACTAGCGCTTTGTCCTAATCCGGAGATGAAATTATTGATCAATGAAATCCTACATCTTCCCAATCTACATTATTAACATAATTTCTCTTAACATATAATCAATTACTGAGGATAAAAATAATTCAATACAGAATTCTCTCATAGTTTCGTCAAATATTTTAATACTACAAATGTCAAATGTATTTTTCCGAAATTTAAATCTTAGTTTATTATAAAGTATTCATTTTTATAAATAGCACAGAATATTATGTCTGGTGTTTTATGTAATGATTCGTTTATGTGAACATTTTTATAATAACTTTGGGTATCATTATCAAATTGAGTTTAAGTACATATAATTACTCAGAACTCAACATAATAAACAAAGTGCTTAAAGCAAAATTATTTGTTACAAGAGCAACAACTTTTAAGGCTAGCTTAGGGTTTTTCCAGCGGGGCTATTTCTAATTTTACTAAAATAAATTATGGTACAGGAAGGCTGTAGCATCGGCCCGCTTACGAAGCGTTAATCTTAGGAATATAAAAGCTGCCTCACCAAGGGTGGAGATTTGCAAACTGTTTTACGTTCGACACCAGACATAAACAACCCCTTCCCGAAAGCACATCATCTTGGCAATTTACCGCTACGCAAAGTTTACAAAATAATACGCCCTTATTTTTTTATGAGATTTATACTGGGTATTTATAAATTTAAGAATGAATTAAACAATGTTTTCATTACATTAAAATTAATTACAAACAATGAAAAAAATATATTCATGCCTAAAAATTTTATGAGTCTTTTTGTATTTAAACCAGCTTTAATAAAGTGGAATTTCGGTATATCTTGTAATAGAAATTTGATATTCCTCAAGGGTTGTTGTTGGTATTATCTCAGAGGAGTGTTTTGTGGCTTTACAAGATAATAACCAAAAGATAAAAGCTTTTATCGCGCATTTTTTAAGGATATAAAATAAAAATTAAATAAAAATAATTTTTCAATCACCATTACAAGTAAAGATTAAACTGGTATGAAAAAAATTCCGATTGATAATAATTATACTTTTTTAATGGATTGATAAATTTTTAAATACTATAAAAATAATAATTATTTGTTTAATTTTGTATCAAAATAATTTACAAATAAAAAAGGGTTGTCTTTTATACCAGTAGTTAGAACCGTCGACTCTTGATAAGAAAATCGGAAAAAGTTTTCAGTTAAACGCTCAAGTACATTTTCCAACAAGTAGATTATCTGCTGAGCAATTCATTTGATGGGAAAACCTTACCCACTTTTTTTCAGGCAAAGTAGGTTTTTAACCAACGTACTTTACAGAACAACAAACAATTCCGAAAAGCCGCACGAGCGGTTCAGAATAAGAGGCGAGTCGATGTTCCGCTCCGCCGGTTCCCCGAATCCGCGTCCTCGGTAATTCCACCAAAGAGGAGATAAAAAACCGATTATCCTACAAATCTGCGCAACGTTCGGAAGACGCTTCATCTTCGGATTTTAGGATCGGGAGTATTCGCCGCCCGACTGCAGACGCCGGAAATGGAGCCCCTCGTGAGGGTGGAATCTCGAAACGATAACACCTTTTGTAAAAAAAAAAGTTTTTTTTTTTTTTTTTTTTTTTTTTTTTTTTCAATGTGCCCAGGCCAACCATCCCAAAAATCCCACACAATTCACGATGATATTTTATTTAATCATATTCTATGTGTGAACTAATGTGCCTAATCATATTAGTAATAATATAATAAACCCGTAACGGGTAATAAATACGCATCTGATTGACGTTCAATACAAAACATAGACAAAAGTACAACTCTCAAAGTATTTAACGCAAAGGTAATTTGTTAAAAAATAACGTATGAATTATGCATGCTTGGTCAAATTTTCCAGTGGCGCTCATACATCAAGGGTGGCACAAGTTAAAAATTAAGAAAAATTAAATTAATTAACATTAAAGTAGGTTTAAATAAATAACAAATACGTTTTTATTTATCTCAATAGATCCTGTTTCGTTGCCTTTTTTTAAAGTAAATATTATTTTTGTGATTTTTCCACGTTTCAGTTTTTATTTTGATCTTTAAATTTTAGCTTGAACATGTCAACAAGATGAGTTAAAAAAAATATTTTATCAAATAATACAAATTTAACTGACAATTCTCATGTTACAAAAAAGTTTATGTGTAAAAAGGTATCCATTTTCCATGACACTCTATTTCATTGCGGAGGTTACTGTAAAGTGTAAATTCTCGCGCAACTGATCCAAATAAACTGGTGACAATTTATATCGGTTTCGTGCCCTATCCCAGTTTACGTGTAGAGCCTATAAATATTGAGATAGGTTTTCCCTCACTCGTGACCCATTGGCAATGAGTACTCATTGACGGCCGTTCTCTGGGGATTTTATAAAAAGAAAATTATATGTATAAAATGTGTGAAATATTACTGGAATAAATATTGAAAATAAGCGAGATTGCGATAATGAAGGAACAGACGCTGAAAAGTAGTCTTGTTTGTGAGCGGCCTTGTGAGGACCTTGAGGGGAGTTTTGTGTATCCTGTAAGGGTGAAGAAAACCTTAGACTAAAATATCAAATAATTTAATCTAATAAAAAAAACCACTTGCAAAGAAATATAACGAATACTTTTTTTTTTATTTCGTGTTAATTTTATCAGAAACTGAATAATTATTTTTGATATTGCTATTTTTTCATATACGGGTTAAGTGTGTATATAATATATTTTTAAGGTATTAAATCATCTAGAATTTGAACGCTCACCGCAAAAATTACCAAGAACTCACACCTCTACGGTTCTAAGCCCAGTTTTGGATTTAAAAAAATAATTTAGAGGATATTTCTTGTAGATTGTGAGTAATAGACTTCCTACAAAAAAATGTTTAATATATTATAAAGAAAAGGCTATAAATTATGTCAAGTAGAAAATTAATGAGTTGTTAGTAAAAAATAGTTTTATGAAGACATCGACAAATTTAATTTAAGTTAGACGATTTTTTAATTTCTTAACTTTTCATAAAATGGAGTTAAATTAAATTAACTATATTGTATAAAGAATAAGACACAAAAAATATATATACTTAATGTGTGCGGTGAAGGTAGATCCTGTAACAGACATTTATTGTTTAATTTTATGGAGATTTATTTTAATTTGAAAAGAACAAGAGAACTCTGGTTCATTCGTTGACTTTATTTTAACAAAAACACTATTTTCAGTTTTTAATATTTCAGAGATGAGATAATTTTTTCAAGATAATGCTTCTTTAATGTTACATTATATTTTTGCTAAAATAAGTCGATATGAAGACGTTTGTTTTTTTTATTTCAAAAACCCTTGAATTTTTTGAGATACTTTGACTTTGATAAGATAAGAAGGCACGAGATACATTAATTATATTTTTAATCTTCTTTTACAAGATTCGTGCAAAAAAGAAATTTTATTTTCAACTGTAACTTAATAATTTTCTTTGCTATCTTCTCTATTGTAATAATATTTCAGAAGAATAAATACTGTGCTATTTATTAAAGTCTTACACTTTAACAAAGCTCCGATATTAACGACACACAATCAAGTTCTTGCGAAAAGTTTGAAGAGGAATATAAATCTTTAAAAATCACAGACGAAACAATGCTGAACTCGTGCGAAAAGTGCCGGAATTTTTTAAGCAAATACGTGAAATCCTTTAAACTTCTTATGATAAATAAAAAGTTCGGCCAAGCTCATAAAGTAAACCCTCATTTCATATTCTTTCGCAAAAATGAAATATGATAATAAAAGCCGGAACACACTCGTAACGATTACACGATTTGAGGCAGATTTTTTATTCGCAGTGTTTGTTCAAAATAACATTTATTAAAATATTTTTTCACTGTGAGTGAGATTTATTGGACAATGTATACTTGGCTTAGTACTTTTGTTTTATTTTAAACAGATTTCTATCATTTAAAAACACATATATTTATTTTTAAAAGTGAATTTAAATATATGGTTACGAGAAAGTGAATATTATAATTAAAAAAAAACAGATCATTTATGAGTCTTCATAAAGATATAAAATCATTATTTCATCGCTTCACGTGTGAAAAGTTTTTTTTCAGACCATATGTAGAAAATTTCTAGTAATTTTTTATTTGACTCTATAGTTGTCATTTACTAGAAAGACACTTTAAAATACCATAGTGTGTCTTTAAAAGCACCTTATAAGTTAATTACGCCACAGATTTTAAGCTGACTTCAAGACAAACGCGGGTAAAAGTATATTTTCAAATATCCATTTAAACAAATCACAAATTTAAATCATGGTGACGCGAGATAACTCAGCGGCGGGCGATTATAAATAAATGCCGGCGTAAAAAATGGCGCAGATCAAACGGGCTGAAGTAAATATATTGAGGGGAGGAAAAATGGAGCAAATCAGTCAACTCGGGTAACAGCTCCCAACAGGGCGTTTGTTTCAGAGGGGTGGGAGGCCGAGGGTGCGAGAGCACTAGAGCCTTAAATACATGATGAATGCTTCCCCAAATGTGAGTCTTACCACCAGTCTCATTGGTGCTATACAATTACTATAAAAGTTGTTTCAAAACTCATGGTAAAACTAAAAGGAATATATCCCTTATTTTATATATATATATATATATATATACTTAAATTATTTAAGCCGGCCTTACTTTAACGATATGTGTAACTTTCAGATGGACAAAAGCTCTATGAGACAAAGAATTGTGTTTTACCCAAAAAAGCCAAAAATAACTTGTTTCCAACTGAGATCAGCTAAAAGCTTCCTACCCTTGTAATTAGCAACAATTGAGGGCGAGTCCTCTCCTAGATAATACAACCCCGAGAATTTATAATCAGTCCTTTTATGCTGCAGTTTTTGTTTGCTGCCCTATACAATAAAGCAATTAACAAATAAATTATTATAATGGGGTTCTGATGGGAAATATATTGAAAAAAATTAACAAAACCGCATTCATGATTTATTCAAAATATTTTCAACAAAATAGTCTTGCGGTCATAACTCAATTAAAAAGTGGTTTACAATAGATAAAGATTAGTTATTTTTTAAGTGCTTAGTGTTATTTTTAATTTAAGCTAAGCTGTAAAATTTGAAATATCTCCCAAAGTGCTAAGGGTGAATTTAATATAAATATATCGAATTCACAGACACTTTAATGCAATCTAGGTAAAATGGGTAGAATTACTTCAAATTAGCATAAATTGGATCACAGACCGGGACAAGATAAAGAGAACGGCAAGCGTATAAAAAGCGAAGCTATAAAATTCGATAAATTAAAGCAGTACTCGGCCCTGAGTCAAAATAAATCGCTTTCGAATTCAATTAATGGTATACGCTGAAAAAATTAGTCTGAACAAATTAATCGAGAAAATATATTAAAAATTGTTTTAAAGAATGACTTTCTCTGAGAGAAATTCAGTAACATTTTCAGGATGAATAAAATGATTTTATATTTATGAAATTTAGTTGGGTATTTTTTTAACGTTTTGTTATAACACATTACAGGTAGTATTTAAAATCTTTGAGAGAAGATTGGGTTATAACAGATTTTGAATGAGAATATACCAAATCCAAGGTATTATTTTTTCCTTTATAAATACTTCATTTTCACGATACGTAAATAAATTAAACCTAGAATTTAATAAATTTTGCAAATACACAATTATCGCGATTTTTATAAACAAATATTTGAAGTATAAAAATTTATGAAAATTATAGTGAAAGCAAACAAAACACTTGAAGTGTACAAAATAAAAATGCTGTGTATTTATGCATTATTCTTATGTTGATTATGTTAATATTTGTCTTGTTAAATATATTTATCATCGAGATTGAAGTAAGCTTCATTGCCGGCTATTGTTCCACTAAGTCTGCAACTTTTGTTTGAGTATAAACCAATACTTCAATGAAACATTATCATTCTGTAAACAAAACAACGGTGGACAGACAAGCAAACAAGTAAATAAGCCGAACAAAGTCAGAAAATGTTTAATGCAAATGAAAGTTTGTTTCGTAAATATCGTACAATGTAATTTATAGTATGAATTATTTATTTATTACTTTGCTTTGTGGTGTGCAAGACAAAGTGATGTTATATTATTTAAATATTCGAAATAGCTTTACATATATTTTATATTAAAACAATCAATAGGTTATCGTAAAGATATGATTTGTCACTTGAAATACAGTCTTGTTTGGGATATATCAGTATCAACCACAATACCAACCACTAGAAAACTATTCATTTACAACAGCCGATGTCACTAATGACGGCCTAAACCGCACTCGGTGAGAAGCTGATTGATCAATTTCAACCACAGCTATTCCATAATAACCAAAGCAACAATACCAAAACATTGCAATTATAATATATTACAATGAAAAAAAGATAAAATATCCACTTAAAATCTCCTAATCGAAGATGGAAAAGGAATAAAAATATGGCCCGATTAAATGATCAAAACTTTACAAAGTTGCTAATTGTAAATACAACCCCAAAGCTATTGTATTAAACAAACAATTAAATATTCATTTCGTTTTTATTTATAATTTAATTTAAATATTTTTTTATCAATGTAAGTATAGCTAAATACCATATAGATAAAAAAAAATTAAGAAGCTTAAAAACTCGATTTTTTAATTTTCAGTATAAGTGAACTTTAACTCTCAAACCTTCACAGCAATGAATAGACGACGACTGAAAATATATATAGACGCAATATACAAGTATCATATACTCGTAATATAAAGCATAATTTAAGGAATATGTCACACCCCGTCGTAAATCTACCCTTCCCGGTTTTTCGACGAAAATCCCATCGTGTCTGAAATATTATTTCGAAGTATCTCCTAAAATATTTTAAGATTCATAAAAAGCCCCCAATAGGCAGATGCTGTGCGCTGGCATTGAGTTTTATTTAAATCACATATGTTCTCATCCGGCTCCTTAGCGGCCGACCAGGGTGAGCGATGTGACAGACATGCAGATGACAAGACGGAAATTGAAAGAATAATGTCCCGCCTGAGCCATTTTCGTGACTAACTGTGGATTTTGTGGATGCTTTATTGTTTTTATATGCCACTATTTTATGGACACTTCTGGTTTATGTCTAAAAATATGATAGATGGCTCTACTTACGTTAAGTAAAATATTCGCCCTCCAAATAAAAGCTTTAAGTTTATATTAAAGCGCGTTTAATTTTTTTTTTAATTTACTGCCAAAAGGTCACGTTTATGGTGTTAACACTGATTTTAACCATTCCTAGAATAAAATTAGTAAAAAAAAATTAATTCTCATATAAATAATAATCAAATGCCGCTCAGTAAAAATGAGAAAAAACCTTTGAAAAAACCACGTTGAGTATTAATTATATATAATTGATATGAGTCAATGTTTTGGTGCGAAGCAGTTTTACCTGAACTGAAAACGAAATCACTTAATTAATTAATAAATAATTAAAATCATTAGACTCTCGTTAGAATATAGCGTAAGTTATAAGTATATCTATTTTATGGATTGGTCTATCAGATGCGTATTTATTACCCATTACGGGTTTATTATATTATTACTAATATGATTAGGCACATTAGTTCATATATAGAAGATGATTTAAAGAAACTCTCAGAATTCGATTCGTTAGTACAAGGGTTCGTACACCGGTCATGTAAACCAGGAGATGTGGGTTCAAATCCCACAAAAATCACGATGATATTTTTCTGAGAGTTTCTTTAAATCATCTTCTATATATGAACTAATGTGCCTAATCATATTAGTAATAAGTTATAAGTCGCATTTTCTTACTGTTTCAGTTTTAAAATTGATTCCTTCAGTCGCGCAAGTCTCATTAACAAGTTGTGACCGACGAAAAGTCCAAACTGATTTATAAATCGGTTCCCGGGAAAGCGCCGCGCCTTTATTGGGCACGATAGTGAAATACATTAGAGTATTTCCACAACTAAATTACATACTTCAGGGGTCTAACGAGCCCCTCGCATGATTCTATATCAACACTCTGGGAGTGAGTGCCCCCGGCACTTCACGAAAACATTTATTTATTCCACGCGACGTAATGGTCCTTGAATTGAGACGTAGTAATCGCCAAACGGGGGAATTAGTCTTACAATAAAACATGTTTTGATAATTCGGGGTTGTTTAAGCTCCGCTGGTCAAAAAACGTACTTTTTTGCAATCTTGACATTAACAATGAACGTAAATTATCAAGTTTATTACATATAATTAAATTAATATTAAGTGCATTATAGCATGAAATACACAGCCTTTTTTGAGCTTTATTAAATTTCAGTACTTTGAGGTACATATAATGAACTTTAAGGCATCTTTAAGAAAACAATACTTTTACTTAAAAAAAAAACATATTCATGCCAGATCTAGTGCATTTTTTATGGCCTATTTTTAATAAATATTTTTTTTCCAATCTCATATCTGTGAAGAAACCTTAAATGTATATCCTATGATTGTATACAGTGAGCTAAAAAAAAGAAAAAAAAAAAAACAACATTACTTTGTGTTTATTTTTATGGTTCAGTGGTGTGCTGAGAGTGCCTTAAAGAGGAAGTACGCTGAAAATTGATTTTTCAACTCAGCAGTGGTGATAAATCAACCTACATCCGTCATTTATGTCCAGGAAATATAGAAAAATAAACCTTCAACCTGAAAAATTACTTCCCAAACAGAACCCATACTTCATATTTTGTGCGCAAACAAACCTAACCTACCTGCCGTATACCCCCCCATTTCCGACAATTAACATATTTACACACAGTCAAATTTTAAAACACAAAAATAAACATTTGTTAGTCGTAAAATAAATCTATGTAAATATATACAAATTATTTTTTTAACAATTTAGCTTTAAAACCGTCATATTATTCATAAATGATTAATTATTTGGTATTATTTATGATTGAACAAACTGCCTCAATATTCAGTGTATTGCATGTGTGATTGCTAACCAAAGAAATCCGGGTTTGAGTTTGGGTGGAGATTTTTTCTCAATTCAAAAGTATTTTTCGGTATTAATAATTTCATAAAATTATAAATAAAAAAGAAAAAAAATTGTAATTATGAGTTTTTTCTTCGTATGCAACGAAATAAAAAAAACCGACACTCCAGCAACTGCTTTTTAACTGCTTCTTACAATTTTTAACAATTTAAAAACTACGGTATTTATTGAATGTTGATGTTGCAAAAGTAATCCTGTATCTCGGGTATGTTTTTAATATAGCATATTTAAAACATACCTGTGATACAAGAATTCATAACAACTACCCAATTTATTAATTATTTGTCAACATACGTGCAATTTTAATGCATTTTGTAAAATTTGGAGTGTGTTCAACAACGATTTTTTTTGTTTATGTACCACACCTGGAATTATTTAAACTTCGGCGAGAAAGATATCTTTTCAACTGACAAAGAACCAGTAAATCCTTCACAGTCCACGGGCAAGTGATGATTCAACCGACAGGGATGTTTTTTTTAACCTTGACGTAATAGCTTATAATAAGCCGTAGAGTTTCAAAACCTGCTCTGCGAATATATACAAGCCTGAAAGTAAAGTACATAAAATGAAGCTCTGTATTCGAGAAAAAGACGGTCAAATATCGTAAAGATGAACCGTCATATTATTGGTACAGCTCCCCCGGGAAATATGCGACAGGACGTGACTTTAGATTCACAATAGACATTTGCAATCACACAGTGAAGAGCGCAGAGCTGAACAACTACACGAGCCCCCGGCAGCGGAGGGCAGACGTTATCGGAACACACTTCACCTTTACGACTCAAAGGGGAAGCTAACATGAAATTTTGGTCTGAAATATATTTAAGATATATATTATATATATATATTTAAATATATCCATGTTTACACGCAACGCCACAATCTGTAACATTTAATAGTGAGACATTTTAATAAATCGGTAATAAAGTTAAGAAGTATTGTTCTTTGACCTTCTTGCTTACGCAGGTCAAAAGCTTACTAATAATTCCAGTACTTTTTATGAAACCTAATTACCCAAAAAGCATACAAACCGAATAAATTAACTAAATATATAAAAATAAACGCTTTAATTTTTTTGGGCTTATTATTTCAGCAATCAGATTTACTGGCTGGCATACGTATTATGGATTTTCAGCACGTTCAGCTTCACACCCTGTCCTGTATTAGTATTTTTATCACAATGTCTACCATGGTGAGCTTACTACCAACGTAATCAACCACCAAAACTTTTAAATGTTCATTGTGTATATTTTTTAAATCACTCAGTGGTTTTCTTGCATCGATTTTTCCCATCACCAGTAGTACCTAGAAATAGAATTCGCACAAAACATTTTACAAATTGGTTATGTACATTAACCGCATAAAGATGGAGGTACATAAATATAAGATATTCGAAACACGCTGCTACTTAGGAATATAGTTTTAAGATAAAATATAGGAATTCGGCAGAAGGAATCAGGTCTGACGGGAGTGACGTGCTCCGCAGGGTGAGTGAGTTCTTCACAGACTGGCTCCAGACCACTCTCCGATCCTCCACCCAATTACGTCCCCAGTATTCGTGATTCCCTTCCATTCACGCTGTCGAAAATGTTTTGTGAAATATTGGCGATTTTTATTTATGTTTTCGTTGATTTGACAACAATGCGTGACAGATGAATACGGCGAACAAGAGAAAAGGTTTTTTTGTGTTGCTGTAAATACTTACATAGAAATGTATTCGGCTCTATTGTCTTTGCGTATTGTAATTCGTTATCCCCCTCGAACAATGCTTCTTTGGCGACAATCGCATTTTTCATCATTGTAAAAGGTTTTTTTTTTTCAATTGAATTCTTAAATAAAGACTTGAGGTAGTCAAAAATGATTCATAAACTTATTAAAATGTTTAAAAATGTTAGAAACCACATGTTGTTTTTGAGTCCAAATCAGATCTTATGTCAATTATTTTATAACAGTATCAAAAGTTGCTTTTGAAAGATATTACCGTAAAAATAGTGTTCATTATTTCATAGTTGAAACAAAGTCAGCGTTAATATGAATGTAGTACTTGCAGGAGATATAAAGAAATATATTTAATTAAATAATAGATAATAAAGAATCTTTTACACACAAATCAAACAAAAAATATATATATAACCTAACCAGAAAATATAAATAGTATAGTTTCTCGTAGTAAGTTTCAATGATGTCTGAAAACGATGATGAAAAATATATCATCAACGTACAAACACAAATAAAGCAAGAACAATGAGTATGATTAATTTTTAACAAAATAATAATTAGATTAAAAAAAAAACAATCTTAAATAAGTAATAGGAACATTACTTTGGAATGTTATAATCGATCAGTTGCCTAACATAGTACAATATTACTAACTTAGTATATAACTGTTGAAATATTTGCATAGAACGGACGGCCTAAAGCCAAGAAGGTGATAATCCGCAAGGCCACAAAAGCAAAGGAACCCCCAAGAAGGGGAGGGTTAATAGCGCCATTAAGGGATGGTGAGTTCAGGATGAATAGAACTTCATGTAGATGGCGTAGGCAGTCGCATTCAACTAAACTCACAACGCTGATTATAAATGCATATTCTAATCCGAATAACTTGACCCCCCACAAAAAGAAATATTTATTCTAAATCCTCAATGACGTTAGACTAGATTTATCTTAGCCGAGAGTCGCCCTTTCAAAATTGCTTTACTTTTGGGACATGCTGTAGTTGAAAATGCAACTGTTTACTAATTCACAAAAAATCATTCAAACCGCAGACATGTCTTCGTGTTTTAAGACATGGCATGTTTTCAAAAGCAGACAAAGGCAGTAACATGCTCATGAATGATATATCATTTATTTTTATATTTAAATATATTTCGAAAAGTTAGAGTGCTTTACGTTCAATAAGCTAATCGGAATCGACGAATTTATCACAGCTGATGGAGTTATACGATTCTTGTGGTTAAATTACCAGTAAAAGTAAAAATAAAGCACTTCTAATTAAAATAAATACCACGATGGATATAATTATTTTTATGAACACGTCTCTTTCATCTCATTAACGACAGTAATTCCAGCGCATTTAAAGGTAATGAGATAGAAAGAGAAAGTATAAAATAATTGTAAACAAAATAATATACTTATTTTTCTCACATTCATAACATTTGAGAAAAACACTACAATTCAATTATTCGTGTGAAACATTATTGAAGATTATTTCATCAAAACAGGCGCCAATGCTTGTTAAAACGAATATTTTGCGATGATTTATTATGGAAATTGAAGCTTTTGCTTTAAAATTCCAATTATTGATTAATGCGGGGAACTTTTTTTTTAGAGACAAGTCTTTTATTGTTAAACAAAAAGTATTCTAGCGATTTCGCGTTTGGATTGATTAGTGAGCGTTTATTTGTACCATTGAGTCATAAGCCGTTGGATATCGAATAGATTTCTTTGTAAGCAGTACGTAATCCGTATTAAGTATTATTAATTGCCCAAAAGTTATAAATAGATACAAATAAATAGCGCTAATCCAACTCCTAAGAAGTCTATAATAGAGTTCGTTACCTAAAAATATATTGAAACACTTGAGGGATTCATTAAAAATAGAAGATACAAAAAAGATCTGTTAAGTGTTTATTAACATATTTGTATATATTTTTATCATAGTTAACTTTAAAAACGATCACTAATTTTTGTTTATTTAACTATTTCCAGTGGTACTACTTACCTATTGCATTTTAAGTGACATCAAAGTTAATGTAGAATTACTTGTGAGAATTATTCTAAAACAAAAAATAAAATGATTAGCAGTTAAAAGAATAAAAATTGCATTATTTAGGTATACCAGACTTCGTTAAAGATACTCATATTGTATAATTATGGAGCTACTGCAAATTATTATAAATTTCCAGAGTTCGCCAAGAGGCTTAATGAGACTCATTCTCGTATGTGCCCAGCGCGTATTATTAGCGTAAATCATAAGGGAATAGAGTTTCTACAGAGTAATTGTGGTAATTTAACCCGTACGATACACATTAAAGTACTCGTATATGCATTCATTTGAATTTCTATATAAATGAAGTTATATTTTTGTCAACGGCTTGAAATGACTGAAATTATCAATTATCAAGAAACCGAGGAAATCAGTCGAGCCACTCGGGCGTATCATTCCAAAACAAAGACATTTACATAGCGACAAAAAAAAAAACACAATCACCAATTAAAGTTTATAAGGAAAGTCATTGGGCCCTCGGGGCGTTTTAAGCAAATAAATTAGGCGCCGCAAAACAAAAACGTCTCCTGGCTAACGAGATACCAACAAACTTTCTTAATTAAGTCCCGCAGGGGGTGCGGAATCGCAGAGGCGCGAGGTGTCGGCCAAGACCGACGAGACAATCAAACCGTCCGAGGGGCGATCAGCTGTCAGCTGTCAGACAAAGGGTCCTGGTCCTGGTCCCGGTCCCGGTCCCGGTCCTGGTCCTCATCCCGGTGACGGTCGGGTCTGCAATATTCACGCTTGTTTTGACATCCCGTGAATTCGGATATTAAAATGTGGATTATAAATTATTTCGCTGACAGTTCAGCGCAGATTTGAGGCTTTGGTGTGAGTTGTAACAATACTCCTGTTGAATTTTAAATTTTACAGATTATTTATTTATTGCGTTCGTGAAATTTTAGAAACGTAGCTCATTACGCAAATACTTTTTTTTGTTCGCATGGTGCATGTTTGACTTAGGCTTACTCAAGCAAACGACGTGCTTTTGCTGCATTTTGTAAAGCAAAGAAGTTCATTGTTGGTATTATGATAGATAGCTTATTGTTGACAGATATCTACCCTATATAAAAAAACACAAGTATAGACGTGTATGTCAACTGCATGTGTCTATGTGTGAAGCCTAAATACTTTCAAAAAATTCAAGATTCGTTATTTTTTCATCTGGTAAATGTACAGTAGTTCTTACATTAAGATAGCTTGTGAATTTTTACGATACTGCTTTTATACTCATTTAAAGTAATTTGTTGTTATTTCTCTATTACAAAACATGCACAGTAAAATTGTAGAATAAAACTTAATGGTGCTAGTTTTCCATAATAGTTACGAACAAAGGTTCTTTGTACCTTTGTGAGTTCCACGCTAGCGTGAGGTTTCCAGGGAGCTGAGAGATATTCCGATGGGTTCAAAGCGTCGCTATAAGGTCAGAGGGTCTGTCTTAGTCGCCGTCGTTTTATGCAATAATGACTGCCACCCCCGCAGAAGCATTCCACGGAACCTCCCTCGCACCGAGAACTCTACTACCCTTCGGAACGGAACGAGGAGATTGGCGCCTCTACAGACAAGCGCGGCGAGGCTGTATTGTCGTGGTTAGGAAAGCTGTGTATTTATATGAAACAGAGGGAATTAATTATAAGACAGTTTATAAAATAACAAGAAATTGGATTCCTTTCATTTGTGTATTTTGATGTAGAATCAATTTTCACACTCCATTAAATTGTTGAACAAAAATATATATTCAGGAGAGGGTGGCAGTCTTTGTGTAAATAAAACGATAAGAAAAATAAACTGAACTTTAAAGTATCAGAATAAATACTTATTATTTATAGTCATAGTCATAGTCAAATCAGAAACTTTATAAAATACTGAGAAGCAGTTGGAAATGTTTATTACAATACTGCATTATTAAATCCCTGAAGATGACCTCAGTACCGGGACATGGATACGACAAAGCAGCGAAGTATATAGATTTTTATACTTTTATAACTAAATCATTTAAAAATCACATTTTCACAAAAACAATGAATTTTTATTTGCTCAAAAAAGCATTCTTAAAATTAGAGTTTTAACTTTGCATTCAAAAGAGCTTTTTCTTTAACCTCGTAAGCCATTAAGTTATCTATAAAATGTTACCAAATAAATACCTCTTTAATAAATAAGTCTATTTCGATTTTATTTACTTTTTCACACCCTACTTACGCAGCGCAAATAACCCATATTACATCCATTTTGAAGTTGAAGATTGTGTAGTTGCCACACACTGATTGTGGACCGTCCTCTCGGGGCAACCCAGTAAGCCGCCTGTGGGAACAATATTTATTCAGTCATACCGGGTTGGGTTCTAAATAACAAAATTAATTATTCACGAGTCTTATGACGTTACGATAGGAAGTAACTTAGGTGAAATCCTGAAAATATCTTCATTTTAATGATATTCTCAATGAAATCAAAGAGTGTAGAATCATTGGGGTGAGATCCATCAAATTGCTGTTGAAATTTTATTTAAAATTACTTAAAAAATTAAAGCTTTTACATTGTAAAAAAAGGACTTTTTTATGTTTTTAAATAAATAATAATTAACTGACAAAAAAATATTTGACAGGAAATATATATTATGTCTCAAATCATCGGGGCTATTACTTGTAGTCTACGGACAATTATTCTTCATGAGACGGCGTGCGTCACCAGCTCCTCTGACGGATTGTCCTCCTGAAATTTCAGCCGGCCAAGAGGCAAGAGCCTCTTCCCAGGCGCATTTATCTTCGTTGACGCCTCGGTCAGCGTTCATCCCTCACTGCTGGCCGACGGGGATGAAGAGGACGCACAAACGTCCCGGGTGTCCGACCATATTTCTTACTAACACTTTTTTATGTCTAGGGTATACTGATAAGGGTTGATTCGCTTTTAAAATGAGCCCTAATTTGTCTTGATTCGGGTTTTTAGTGCCTATAAAATAAATGCGTATTTATCTGCTGTGGGGCCTAATAAAATGTAGTAGAGTATAATTATAAAATTCAGTGGTTGTATAAATTAAAATGTTATTAAAACTAAGAAAGTATTTTGGATGATATTTATAAAAAAAAAACTGTTTTCATATAACAAAATATAATATAATAAACTTTTTTCCATAAACAATTAAAGACGAAATACAAATAAAATAAGGCATTTCTTATAAATTGACACATTAACAATATCACCTTGTTTACCCTTAATAGTTAAAAGTAGGTTAACCTCTTAATAACATGGGTAAGTAAACGTAATTTATTTACCTTGTATATAAATTTGCGTCATACTGCGTACCAAAAAATAGGAATTTTTCAATTATACAGCGACGATCTATCATATATGAGGAGCTTCCGAAAAGTACTTTATGTTACATTAAACGACGATAAAAAGAATTTTTTTTTTCATGAAAAGATACATTTTTATAATCTCGACACCAAGTTCACGTATTATATAAGCACATACATAAATTTAGAAACTCGATTTAATATTTTTATTTTATTATAAAACAATTTCTGCAATAATTTTAAATAAAAATGACGTTATTAAAACATCGAACCAAATACTAAAAATATATAACATATAAACAAGATCGAACTATAAGTTGTTAACAAACCTTGAAGGCTTTTTAAGCATAGCGCACAAAATAAAAATCATTAATCAATCAATTAATAAATCACACTAAATATGAAAACAGATGAAATCGGCTTATTTTTAAAAAATACATTTAGGATTTTAAGCGATTCTAAATTAATACCTTGATCACGCAATAATCAATCAATCATTATATTGAAAACTTGAGCATATAAATTGAATGGATCTTAACACTTCGTTACGCAGGTGGGTTTTCAGGCGCCATAAATTAGATTTACTCAGGTGTAGTCGGAATAATTTGTAATACAAATTATAACTTGTCAGGACTGAAGACTTGTCAGATAACAAGCGACCTTCCTATAGGGTAGCGGTAGTTTAGCCCTACGGAAGGAATGATATATAAATAATATTTTTAAAATAATTTTTACAGGTTGTCATGAGCTTACAAGCGTAAAATTATTTGCTATGAAGTTTAGAATACAATATAATCCATTTTCATGATTATACAAATAGATTGATTAAAGAAAATTGGTAAAACTTTTACTCGTGTCTTTTAAACATGTCTGCGTAGTTACACTATAACTCATACAAAAGCGAACAATATAATTGAGATAAGCTGTAATTAAGTCGAGTCTATAGTTCTAGCTGTTGAAGGAAGTAATTAAACGCTCTTTGAAAAATTTCAGGAATTTGCCTTGACTAAAAAATACTGCAATCCTGGATCAGAGTAAGATTTTAATAACCTTTTATTTTTTTTAATGAGCATTCTGCATTTTTTTTGAGCACTCATATTGAAAACGGCAGCTTTATATCATTTAATCCTGAAATTGATTAAATCTAGTCACAATATCACAAACAACCATATATTTATAATAAATAATAGCTGTGATAACGCAGTGCTGTCCCCATCGGCAGTTTTTAATATGGTGACCCCGCCTAAGCTCGCAGATTTGAATTATGGTTATCCGAAGGCAGGAGCGGAGCGGCACAGATGTGCCTCAAAGGTCACAAGGTTCTTGTAATGAAATTTCAAAAGGCCTATGAATAAGGCATGGGATATCTTGAAAGACTGCCCTGACAATTCTAAGCGGATGGACCGCGAAAGGATTTCATCTTGATGGAGTGAAAAAATGATCTTCTCTCTGCGAAACGAGGCGAGCGGTTTAATAAATGACTGCGTTTAAATTTAACCCTTTTAACCCTCCTTTTCGAAATTTCGTGAATTTATTAATTATTTTCAATAAATGCGGAAGAATTTTCACGTATCGTTGCAAGCAATTCAATATTCATTTTTAAAAGAGATTTAATAACGGATATACACTCCGAAAATAAAAATATCAGTCTTGTTAATAAAAAAGCCAGTTTTTAATCTTGAGTAATGTCGATGAATATAGATACTCGTATATATATCGAGTAAATAATAAATATATTTTTATTTAAGTAAAATAATTGAAATGTTATTAAATTCACAATTTCAACGAACCTACGAAATCACGTCGTATTATCTAGTCCCACATTTTTTTACTTTACTTTTTGTACAGAAGTCGCCCACGTATTATGGCTTTGAAAGTGGTATAATCTAACACGGTCTATAAGGAAGAGGAAAGAAAAGAAGTCTTAGAACGGAGAGTATAAGGGTTTATCGTTTTTGCGTAATTTATTCTTTGTTTGCGCCTAGGCGGTAATGGATCGAGGCTCAAAAAGAAAAGTGAAAAATGGGCGATGGAGATTTCATGATATAAAATGGCTTCCCGAAAGAAGTGTGTTTCCACCGAATGATTTTTGACAATTCGTTAATCGTTAACTTTTAAAATGTTTGAAATAAAATTTAATAAATAAAGAATAGTATGTGTTGTATTTATAATACTATTATGTCGCTATATAGGCAAAGCAAAAATATGATATAAAACTTAATAAGCTCTTTAGGAAGATTTTTTTTAATATGTAGAAACACAAAAACGGAAATATTTACTTATAAGTAATCCTTATTAAATTAGCAGAGAAACGATTTGATATGATCTTAACTCATAGAAGACTACAAAATAAAGATATTCAAGCAAAATCAACGTACATAATTTACCTAAGTATATCCACAGAAACGATTAGCACATCTAAATTCTCAGAGATTCCGCACGTTTAATTATTAATCAAAATAATTACATCTTAAGGATAATTTCAAATGCCATATTTACATGTAGGATAATCTAGAATCCATCTCTCACAATTACAGAAGGTGGTGAGTAAATACTAGACATACAAGGTGTAAACAGGGCCGGGGAGCCAGAAATTTTAAGCCATTCCTCGGGTAAGCCAGGGAAACATCTTTGTAATGCCAGACTGTATAATACTTAACCACAATATTACTAAATTAAGCTGTATACAACTTTTATTTTAGGTCACGTAATAGCTTAATTATAAATTTAATATTTTAATCAAACAATATCGTGGTTTGCATAAAATATAAAGAACTGAAAATTTTAAGAAAGAAAAGTAGATGTGGTAATGAAATTAACATCAAACTTGCAAAAAAATTACTTATTCACTGTTGAATATTTAGTATAGTATTTTAAAAAAATTAACCCTAAAACATAGAAGCTGAGGAAAAAATACTTTAGAAGTTCTTGTTCGTTTAATGGGATGAGTTTAGATAAGTCGTGCCTTGAATATTGCGACTTTATACCAAATAACTATTATTCATCATTTCGAAAAACTTTTAAATACTTTACAGTAAAGTATCGCATGATACGGTTAGTATATTTCCAGTCAGGTGTTTGTGGAACAGTTTTGTTGCGGGTTTAAGGCATTAGTCTGAAGCGTGAAATTTGAAGAGAGCTGTAAATTAAAAATGATAATAAATACCAGCATATACAAGTCGTGGTTTGCTGAGGACTTCTGCTGTTTAATCAGCAAGCGTAAATCAAATGTTTACCCCAGCGGTTTGCGTTCTCCGCGCAGAGGTGCGAATGGATCTTGTTTACATGCCGCCCCATGCTTTTCAGGGACTGAAAAAATATATGCACTGGGAACCCTCTCGTAAGAGCTATCCCATTAAAAAAACTAAATTGTGTTGGTATTGTACATACATGAGTTCGATAAAACAGCTTGAACAGTTGAAGCAAAGTTTTTACTGGGAGTAAGCAAAATTGCGCCCCTTTCAAAAGCTCTTTCTCTTTGATCAATTATTGTTGTTATATAAGCCAATCATATAAAATCTTACCAAACGCATTATACACCAATAAAATATCAATTATAACCCTTAATAATAACAAGATGGTTTGAAAACTTTGATACTTTACAGAAAAGATAATACAAGCAAAGTACAGGAAACGTAATGTGGTGATTCCACCCCCTGCCTAAGCTAATAATTCTAATTATAATAACCTTAATTAAATTAGACGCGAACGTTATAAAATTCCTAGTAATAATTTTCCTGAAAACTTTTAAAACAAAAATTAACTTAAAACTAGTGGTTCAGAATTGTTTGATTGAGGTAAATCTTTTTTCGCGATATTGGCCACCTTTGAGAACTGCAGCTCTCATTCCATCCCCAAGTTCAGGTATCTTAAGTGCTTCGTATTGTGTACAACACGTACAAGCAACCAAGACAGTGACTGCCAACCCAACGCTCCCTAATTTTTTCGACAATCTAATTCCGCGTACTCTTTATGACACGGGCGAGTCCTCTGTCCAACATTTAACGGTATAAACGAACACGAATCTACTCTGAATTCAATCAATCAAATCTGAACGAGAGTCAAGGAAACGAAATCCGTCAATACAGAAACATTTTCTGCTGCAATTTTGTTAGGACTTGCAATCCGTCTCGAACTGAAGAGAACTCCTTGTGTTTATTTTTAAAGTTGCGGGCCGCCAAAGGCAGGACACCGGATGATCTGGGACGTTGGACGACGGTGTCGCCGAGTAATTTATATGTTCTGGAACAAGGGAAATTAGCCCTTTCTGCGTAGTTAGAGATATGACGAGATTGTTTCTGTATTGTAGACTCAATTCCTCAGCCCTCAATGCAACTAATTTACTCTCTACAGTTAGTACAAAATTTGGTACGGTCGACTCGGACGCTCCCGTTTTCTCCGAAGATCAATTATTGTTCCACAACGGCCGTTAGAACCCTATACACCCTAATCTGAACTGGAGGCTTTCACTCCGATTGTCGCCTGATATCAGGTTCACTCAGTGATTGTGAGTTTCAGATCAGCGTTACAGGATGACGGCCGTTCCAGTAGAACGCGATCTAGCGGCTTAATTCGAATTCGGCGGAACCCGCGAGTGTCCAAATTGTGGTAATATTATGTGTCAGGAGATTATTTGAGCGGCTACGCTCTAATACATACAGGGTACTAAATTTAATACTAAACACGGTAGAAAATTCCCCTTCGGCAATCCTAGCATCGAAGACTTATTAACTAATTTCTTAAAATTATTACATATAAAAATATCATTGATAATACACGCTCCCTAACTTGGCCAATCTAAAATAAACCGCACGCTCTCTTCCGTTCAACGCGCGAACAGACGCTAACGTTAATGTCGGTAAGTACCGCCCCAACCTTCCCGGCAATGCAACCGCAGACGCTCACAAAATGGCGTCCCAACCCCGCCGTAACGCAACAAGCCCGCGGAAAAATATATATACTACCCGAATACTCAAAATAAAATACGCTTAAATATCTAAAATATAAAATATTTCTTAATGTCAATAGACGCTCGATAATAATCCGAAACCCAAGTCCGCCGCAACCGTATAGCGTGAGTATAAAATCCTTTAAACGCTTCCGTACGCAGGTCCCCTCCCCCCGGCTAGAAGAAACGTAAGCCACTCGGTTACACGATCGCGTATTTCTCCAGGTAAAATACAGAGCATATAAAATAATATAAGGGTAATTGAATGATCCCAGGTGGTCCGTGAATAGCGATCGAAAGCCCCTAATGAGATTTGCTGTAAGAAAAGTACATCCTAAACATTTAAAATTAACATAAACTCAAATTAAATATACCATAAAATTACGCAATACGATCTAATTTAGACGCCTATCATATGACCGTAGAGTTAAATAATAATAACGTAAATTATAAATCTACCCTGGATTAAGACGCCGCGGACGAACTCAATACAGTTAAAATTAACCTATAACCTTACTTAACAATACTACATTAATCGAATATCGAAGCTGGAAGAAATAACACGTAATAACACGCACGTCGGCTCCGTCGCGTTCATAATAATCAGCATATAAAATAAATTGAAACTCATCCGTCTGCTTCGATGTTCCAGCTCCCCGATCGGCAGCATCCCTTGACCACTGAATCTACATTTAATTAAAGATTCGAAATAATATCTAATTATTTGGTATTTGAAAGAGACGCGTTCATCCGGGACGTGACTGCTCGCCTTTGTCCTCTGCACCAGAAGGACCCGTCTGCTCCGGCGATGACGATTGAATGCCCATTTTTGCGCGTCGGACGCTCTCGAGCCGCTGACTTTCTACCTGCGAAGGGACCCTACATTCCAGAAATAATGTCAACCATGTGTGGCGCACTTGACATGGCCTCTCTCCTGCGAAAGACTCCAGCCCCTAAAGCCCCTCGGTTTTTTTTTTTGCCCGCGAGGTTTGAAATAGCGCCCCGCAAGATAACTTCGAATAATCTCATAGTTCATTATTTGCGACGCTTCGAATTTACGAATCGTCACAGCCCTCCCCCTGATATACGAAATTTTTTCCTTTCTAAGGACAGAAATATTGTGTATCACAACATTCAACCAGCCCGCAGATTAACGTCAATCTATCTCCCTCCGCTCTCAAGTGGTAAGTCTTAATTCCCTCCGTATTCAGTAAATCTGCATGGACCTCCAGCCTCCCAGCCTTCGGTATCGTACACATTGTTAAACCTCAAAAAAAATCTTAAATTACAATGCAACAAAACCTTCATTGACGCTACGATCATCAGGACTTGAACCTAACGAATACCTCAACCGCTGCCCGCTTCCCTAAAATTACGTTACATCCCAAGGAAAATTTCATAAAATGTTCGAAGGCTGTCTCCCGTCTACGTATAACATAAGATATCGTGTCGATATGGACGTACGTCATTAAAATAATAACACCTCTGCAAACAAAACCACCTTTATTCAAGCAACAAATACGCGTCCCAACCTCAAATTTTATTTACCCTTATCGTTAAACTTCATCCGGGAGTCGAACTCGGATTAAAATTTACCGATTATTATTACTCTTTATTAAAAAATTATTATTATTATTATTTTATTTTTTTTTATAACATCCACCTAAACAGGCTACCTCCCCCCGCGTGGTAGAGTATTATTGGCTCTCCTAATTGTCATCTATTATGATTATAACCCCATACCTTAGCAAATCCTTATCACGCCGCACATATTGTCCTACTGCTAATTCAGACACCTGTGTCCGTTCGGGCGTCACGCTTCAATATCCGCTAGTTTCCATAAATTTTATAAATACTACTTTAATGTATAAATAATTTTTCTCCTTTCCCTTTAGCGAATTTATCCCTAAAGTCATAACGTAACTCGTCTCACCAGAATATCTTTTCGACAAGATGTACCATCATTGGGATTTGAACCCAACGTCATTTAAAACCGCCCTCCGTCAAAATCTCAATTATCCCAAACGTACCTGACCTAGCTTCACTCGAACATAAATTTATAAATCCGCCTAACATCGTGTCGCACCTGCATACAAGTTAACCGTAAAGTTTTATAAGATCGGTCACTAATTTGATTTAAACCACGTGAAACCCCTAAAGTATTTCTGTTTTAATTATCTGACTATCACCCTTCTGAAAACTCCTGCTTTAGCTTATGAAATTCTTCTTAGCAAAACATTTTTTTTTTCGATGGCGCACATATACCTCCCCCGCTCCCTTACAAGCATCGAATTACGTGTCGCTATTTATATACCTGGCGAACTCGCGTTCCTCTATCTATATCACAAAATTACATTATGTTCGCTACCAAGTAAATTTTAATTATACTATATTTAGAATGCCTAGTACCGCAAAAATTTTTTTCTCTCTATCGTGACCCGCCCTAAAAGATCAAACATCACTAATCTAACAGTTCGAACTGTCGTCAAGTTACGGCACAGCTGATTTGCACGGCGACCTCTTACAATGTTATTATTGATTTCTAGCTTAAATTATCCGGTTCGGCCGCAAAATAAACGCCATAATTTCATTAAGGAATATACTTCTTATAATTTATAAAACCCAGGATACCGTAGGAGATTACCCTTAAATTTGTTAAGCTTATAATTATGTATTTGCGCAATCTTAATTTAGTTCTCATCGCCATCCGAGTACCTGACCGTTGTGTGTTCATTTTTTTTTTTCTCTTTATTTCTTTGGGACTTCCGGAACAAATATTCAAATATACCCATAAAAATAACCAACGACTACCAATATTTTGAAAATTAATCCGTACATAACGTATGCCTCTCTCCTCTCAACTCCAAACTCCAATCAACAACATTTTATCACCGCGTCGTCGCGTTTTTTCGTACTATCAACCGATTATTTGACACAACCATAAAACCCTTATTAAGCTACAACCAGATAAACCTTATTAAATAAAAATCTTATAATTATCTTAGAATTAGAATAATTTTAACTTCACGCCTAGCTATTCGAACACCTTTTTTTTTTCTTAAATTACCATGGCCAATTTCGTCTAGAACCCTTGTTGTGTGTGTGGTAACCCTTTGAGTTCTTACGGAGTGAAACTCTATAAAATTATAAGGTTTGCTTTGACAAGCTCCGTCTTCTGCGTCACTGGCACCATCTGTGGTGATTCCACCCCCTGCCTAAGCTAATAATTCTAATTATAATAACCTTAATTAAATTAGACGCGAACGTTATAAAATTCCTAGTAATAATTTTCCTGAAAACTTTTAAAACAAAAATTAACTTAAAACTAGTGGTTCAGAATTGTTTGATTGAGGTAAATCTTTTTTCGCGATATTGGCCACCTTTGAGAACTGCAGCTCTCATTCCATCCCCAAGTTCAGGTATCTTAAGTGCTTCGTATTGTGTACAACACGTACAAGCAACCAAGACAGTGACTGCCAACCCAACGCTCCCTAATTTTTTCGACAATCTAATTCCGCGTACTCTTTATGACACGGGCGAGTCCTCTGTCCAACATTTAACGGTATAAACGAACACGAATCTACTCTGAATTCAATCAATCAAATCTGAACGAGAGTCAAGGAAACGAAATCCGTCAATACAGAAACATTTTCTGCTGCAATTTTGTTAGGACTTGCAATCCGTCTCGAACTGAAGAGAACTCCTTGTGTTTATTTTTAAAGTTGCGGGCCGCCAAAGGCAGGACACCGGATGATCTGGGACGTTGGACGACGGTGTCGCCGAGTAATTTATATGTTCTGGAACAAGGGAAATTAGCCCTTTCTGCGTAGTTAGAGATATGACGAGATTGTTTCTGTATTGTAGACTCAATTCCTCAGCCCTCAATGCAACTAATTTACTCTCTACAGTTAGTACAAAATTTGGTACGGTCGACTCGGACGCTCCCGTTTTCTCCGAAGATCAATTATTGTTCCACAACGGCCGTTAGAACCCTATACACCCTAATCTGAACTGGAGGCTTTCACTCCGATTGTCGCCTGATATCAGGTTCACTCAGTGATTGTGAGTTTCAGATCAGCGTTACAGGATGACGGCCGTTCCAGTAGAACGCGATCTAGCGGCTTAATTCGAATTCGGCGGAACCCGCGAGTGTCCAAATTGTGGTAATATTATGTGTCAGGAGATTATTTGAGCGGCTACGCTCTAATACATACAGGGTACTAAATTTAATACTAAACACGGTAGAAAATTCCCCTTCGGCAATCCTAGCATCGAAGACTTATTAACTAATTTCTTAAAATTATTACATATAAAAATATCATTGATAATACACGCTCCCTAACTTGGCCAATCTAAAATAAACCGCACGCTCTCTTCCGTTCAACGCGCGAACAGACGCTAACGTTAATGTCGGTAAGTACCGCCCCAACCTTCCCGGCAATGCAACCGCAGACGCTCACAAAATGGCGTCCCAACCCCGCCGTAACGCAACAAGCCCGCGGAAAAATATATATACTACCCGAATACTCAAAATAAAATACGCTTAAATATCTAAAATATAAAATATTTCTTAATGTCAATAGACGCTCGATAATAATCCGAAACCCAAGTCCGCCGCAACCGTATAGCGTGAGTATAAAATCCTTTAAACGCTTCCGTACGCAGGTCCCCTCCCCCCGGCTAGAAGAAACGTAAGCCACTCGGTTACACGATCGCGTATTTCTCCAGGTAAAATACAGAGCATATAAAATAATATAAGGGTAATTGAATGATCCCAGGTGGTCCGTGAATAGCGATCGAAAGCCCCTAATGAGATTTGCTGTAAGAAAAGTACATCCTAAACATTTAAAATTAACATAAACTCAAATTAAATATACCATAAAATTACGCAATACGATCTAATTTAGACGCCTATCATATGACCGTAGAGTTAAATAATAATAACGTAAATTATAAATCTACCCTGGATTAAGACGCCGCGGACGAACTCAATACAGTTAAAATTAACCTATAACCTTACTTAACAATACTACATTAATCGAATATCGAAGCTGGAAGAAATAACACGTAATAACACGCACGTCGGCTCCGTCGCGTTCATAATAATCAGCATATAAAATAAATTGAAACTCATCCGTCTGCTTCGATGTTCCAGCTCCCCGATCGGCAGCATCCCTTGACCACTGAATCTACATTTAATTAAAGATTCGAAATAATATCTAATTATTTGGTATTTGAAAGAGACGCGTTCATCCGGGACGTGACTGCTCGCCTTTGTCCTCTGCACCAGAAGGACCCGTCTGCTCCGGCGATGACGATTGAATGCCCATTTTTGCGCGTCGGACGCTCTCGAGCCGCTGACTTTCTACCTGCGAAGGGACCCTACATTCCAGAAATAATGTCAACCATGTGTGGCGCACTTGACATGGCCTCTCTCCTGCGAAAGACTCCAGCCCCTAAAGCCCCTCGGTTTTTTTTTTTGCCCGCGAGGTTTGAAATAGCGCCCCGCAAGATAACTTCGAATAATCTCATAGTTCATTATTTGCGACGCTTCGAATTTACGAATCGTCACAGCAAGTACGGATGAAACACAGTATTTGGCGTTTTATATAAAAAAAATGTGATAGCGTTATGGTGAAAGAACAATTTATTCTAGAAGCTTCTCACATGCAATAAATAGAGCAAAAACTAAATGGCATATTACATGTGAAACATGAGAAGTGTTAATACAGTTAATTAATAACAAAAAGTAATCTTGCACGGCAATAAAGACCCCGCCGGTGTCTGCGGTGCAGGCCATCTATTCCGATAAGTTTCACGTGGACGCACTCCAATTAAGTTCCTGGGTTAGAATTTCCCCTACGAAGGGGAGTGTGTTCCAGGAAAACTTAGATATGTGAATACTTTTATTTTTACAGGTCAGAATATTTTACTGTTAATTCAGCTGCTTAGTAAAAATAATATAAACTCGATAAGCCTTTAGAAGCTCATGTCTTATTTAAAGTATAGATAACTAGATTTTTTTTCAAAAAATAAACCGATATATTTAAGTTTATCAAGAGAAATTTAAAAACTTGTTATCAAGAGAAATTTACAAGTATAAACATACATTTGATTTTGGAGATAATTCGTTATAAAAATGTACGTGTATTTCGCGGAACCTGGGCTCAGAAACAAAGCCTTATACGCCAGTTTTGTTTTAAATCTCAGAAAGTAAATGTCTCGCATTCGTGCGGCTTATAAAAATACACAGGAAAAAAAAATTATTTCAAAAATGAATATACACAAACCAGAATATATATATAAACAACCTTGTTGTGTATTTACTAGTTGGAATTCTGGTATCTACATAATGCGATAGAAGCCACCTTATGTGAACCCAATAACATAAACGTAAAGCGGATAAGGATTATGATCGTAAAATTAATGTCAAACATAAGCATAATATCTAAACAACAAAACATATCAGATGAGGGAGAACCTTACACCGTTTTGATGTCCTTAAGTCTGAGGGTTGGGTAACTAAACTATCTTAACATCGGATACTGCCTCTTGTTAGTAGCCGAAGGCTAATGCGCCCGTATCATAGCAATAATGGCTGAGGGAAGTCTTATGGAGGGTGAAATTGTTGATGCGATAATATTGCAAAGGGGTGCTGTTGGTTTTAATAAAAATTCGCCTGTGAGTAAATGTGAAAATGGAGCGTATGTTGACGAGTGCACAATTTCACGGCTAATTAGACAAATATCTTATAACATTTTATTTTTGTGAAATATTTCATCGTTTAATGCATACTTTTTCAAATGAATTTCCAGTTGCTTGAAGCAATTTAAAATTATTTTATCACAATTATACGACAGCTAGATGAAAAATTTTATAATTATAATAATGGATATTCACCATTCAAATGCCTTGTCCCTCAACAAGAAAAAAATTATGTTTCAGCTTACAAAATAAATGTTTAAAAATGTTTCTTTATAGAAACAAGTTTAAGAAGTCATATATATTTTTATGAAAATTTATATAACCATTACAATACGAATTACAACTCTTGAATATCTCCAATATTATAATTTGGTTTCTGACTAAAACCAAATATATTTTATTCAATCTTAGCTATATGCATTCATGATATCTATTATAAAAATATTTTTTAGTAATCTAACTTTATCTTCTTATTATTATTATATACATATATATATATATATATATATATATATATATATATATATATATATATATATATATATATATAATAGTGAGCCCTTGCCTGGTTGATCGCTCGGAGCTTGGGGTGCTCGCTGCGCTTCTCTCATTAACACGAATTCCTTAGTCTTTCCCATAATTTCCTCCCAACAACTTAACCACATTAGTCGGACTCAGTTTTTACTTCCGCGAGGGAAATTGAAAACAACACTTTAGTTCCTGCAGCGGTGGAACAGAAAGAATACAAAAGAAAATACAGCAGATAATGAAAACATGTGTTACAATATCAGGTTCCTGCTTGGAAAAGCACACGGTTGTGGAATAAAAAAATATAGATAGAAAATACGAAAAAAATATCCAATATTCAACGGAAAACCCTTGGGAATAAGCATTTATTTTCTATTTTAAAAACAAACGAAAATAATATTTAATTTTTTTTCATAACAACCATTTTTTATTCAAAAATTGTAAACATAAATTACAGTGGGGTAAAAGAAAGGTTGCTCATGTATTGAATATATTTTGTAAAATTAATCTTTCTACTAAATAAAAAACATACATTATCCTTATTCGTAGCACCTTAAAATCAATATAAACATTTGAACTTTACATTGATGTAACTATTAAACTATTTTCAACTGATTTCAATTATTAGGGAAAGTATTTTTTTATATTCATGAGAACCCACATATTTGTATGACTGAAGGTAAAAAAAAAATAATTCAGTAATGCGTAATTTATTAAAAAGGTTTGTGATGTTTATTTATTTTTCATCACAGAAATTCTGCTGCATTTGTTAGAAACATTATTATGTTCCTTCGCCGAGAGCCCATACGGTAGCGTTATTTGAGATACGGTTACCCCTTATCTATGTAACATGCAAAATTGAAGATAAAAACAAAGCCTTAACCAAGCAAGTGAAATACGCTCTATCAACTTTACAAAGGAAGCGCCTGAGATGAAGCAGTGAGCCATTCAGGGCACTGAGGCTGCGAGACCCTCGCATAAAGCCCAGCACCCCTGCTGCTGAGGCTTCAGAAACTATATTATATTATAATACAAAGCCAACACAAAATTTTTAAAAAGATGCGAAAAAAATATCACTTCAAGCACACGTTTCTCTCCGGTGGAATAAAGAAAAAAAACTCACAACTCTATCCATATTGATTGCTATGCATGTTTTTTTATATTATTGATTTTTGTGAAGACCGTCTCACAGGAAGTACGATTTTTCCTATACAGGTTTTATTGATTGATAATGATTAAGTACATTTTTTCAAATATTGAAAATTGATTAAAGAAACTCTTTTTTTCTCGATTTGAACCCTTAATTAAATAGACTTTAAAAATAATAATATCCAGATCGGATTTAAATGCTTCACTCAGTACTTTGGGTTAAAAGTCTAGTATTGCAAGTCACACAATATTTTATTGGCATTATAAGTACGTTGTTTCACTTATAGGATATGATTGTTAAAAATTCTTGCTTAGTACAAGTGATTCGTTGGTATAATTGGTAATGCACCGGCCATGTCAGATTGGGGATGTGGGTTCTCAAATCCCACACAAATCACGATGATAATTTTTCTATGAGTTTCTTTAATCAATTTTCAATATTTGAAAAAATGTACTTAATCATTATCAATCATGTTTTTTTATTCAAACACCAAATCGTTCAACTGACACTAATTTAAACAAATCATAAGTTTAAAATCTACCACATATATTTACTTAATATTTTATATATTTTTCCCGCACAAAATTAAGTTATACGTAGGATGAATTTACATTAATCTTCTATTAGACATTATATTCAGTAAGCTTAGTCGGCGCGGATATCAAATTCCGGTTTGCTTCTGTATTTTCACGCCGCAAATAAACAAAACAAAACACGTGGCAAGTAATTTTGACTTTGATTAAGACGTGATTCCATTTACAGAGGCAACACAAGACACAATCACTATACGTGCGCTGGTATTTCTTTATATCTGAGATATTATTAAGATTTATATAATATATGCAACCACAATTAAATAACCCAAAACATGAGAGTCTTACACTGAATGCGCAAACAAAAAAACTCTTGACGATGGTAAAAAGCCTAAGTTATCTTATTATGGACATATTATGTTCATTTGTACCTTTAAAGACACCATAAAACCTTGATATGTATAATACATTGCACTTGCGTAAAAATATTTATTTGTATATTATGCGCAATAGATAAAAAAGTTCTCATTATTAATATTTCAAGTCAAAAAACACATTGTTCCTAAATATAAATAATGGTAAACTCTTTAAAATAAAATTATAAAAATGAAATATTAAATAATTGTTTCTTAACATCTTTAGTTATGACAACAAAAAATAAGTTGGTAATAAAAAGCAATTAAAGCAGTTTTTGTAGGGGAAGTTGTATAGCCTTGGTTGGGATTCATCCCCTGAGATTGGCTCTGATTCTGGTCAAATGAGTAATGAATGACTGAGGGGTAATTCCTGAAAAAAACTACCTCCGCTCCGCAGCACCCCGCGATGCTGAATAAGTTACGATCCCATCTGTAATAATAAGACTTTTCTGACTTTTATTCAGACACACGGCCTTATTTAAGCGGGCGTAAATTAATAATGTACGTGTAACCAGAGAATGGGATATATTTAGAATTATGTCTTAAAGTTTTAAATATGATTTTTATAATGAATCGTAACGGTTATAAGTTATAAGTTCGGTTATAAGTTCGTAACGGAAATGTATACTTTAATTTTTTTGTACGTAAAACCTGAGTCAACAATTTGCAATGCGTAATTGTATTCAAAATAATTTTGTTGTATTAATTTTCAATTCAATAATAAAAGTAAGGAAATAATATTTTTATTTGAAGAAATCTTTTGTTTGATGTTCACCTTAATATATTGAAGTTTCCTCAGGGGTATTGTAAGACTAAAAGAAAAATCACTCTGAAACTATTGTGAATGTTGTTTTCTCAGTAAAACCATGGTCAGTAATTTAGGGGTAAGAATATAAATACAGAGACCTCTGGTAATGATCTGTCAATCAAAGCCTACGCAGGCAGGGGCGGGGGGCTGAAGGTTGATCGAAGGCGATACACCGGGAATCAAATTTCAGCAGTAGATGCTCGCTTAATTGGAAATTATTTTGATTTTGACGGTAACGGTCAAATCTAACGGATTACCTGTCGGCTTATTGCTAATATTACAAATTGATTTTTATTCGAAAGCTTTTAGTGAGTCTTTTCATTACAACGCAGCCTAAAAGATAGCAATTATAGAATATTAATATATGTGTTTACCACCTATACAAGCTTACTTAATACACTGTAATACAAGAATCAACGAAGAAGTCATTTGCACTACATTTGAGACTCGTGACACCTGCAACTCCAAAATGCGGTCACGAATTTTTATCCTTACGATCAGTAATACAATCAAACTTATATTTTTTTTTTAAAACACAAACACTACAATAATCAATAAATACTTGATGAGTTGCAAATATATATTTTTTTGATTAAAAAATGAAGTTATTGAATCTTTTTAAATAACATACTTCGATTTTATTAAAATTATTTGATAAGCATGACTGAATTTATAATCAATGAAATTTGTAGTAAAAACTACTTTTTGATAAACATGTTTATTTCTTAAACTAAAAAAATACAATTTTTTCTGTGTGTAAATTCTTGAAATCCCAATTTTTGTACACAGCATAAATTTTATTTTTTTATTGATTTATACAGGTATTTTCCTTAGAGTTCCCCAAAAATTTACTGAATTCCAACATACATTGGTAATCTTACTTCATGCTGGTTTTGCGGGGTGTTTTCCACTTACCTGTAACAAAAGAACAAATACGGTTAGAAATGATTTAACATAATAGTATGCAAATAATCCGTAATTAAAAACCGTGTCGTCAAGTTGTTGTCACACCTACTTACTAAGTACAAAATGTAAAGTGAGATTTAAAAAAAATTAAAAAGTGTCATTAGAGATACATAAGTGTGGGCAAACTAAAAATAGACTTACTTATCCTATTAATAAAACTTTTCGAATGTTATTTTTTTTAATGGGAATATTTGTTAATAGATAATAGAAAGATTTCTGAGTAATTATTCCACAAATATCGCTATAGATAAATACAGCTGTATTACGTACTATTTTCTTAGAAAATAGCAAAAAAAAATATTGTATAGTAATAGCCGAAATATGATTAACGTTATATTTCACAAACAATATCTATTCACTGGAGCGAAAGTAGTATCCATTGTATCGGACAGAATTGGATGCGAACATCAACAATAATTCAATAACGATAAATAGTTAGAAAAAAAAACCAAACAATAATACACCATTAGTAACTTACACCCGAGTCCATCACTTTATTGTGTATCTGAGAAGAGAATACGACGACTGAGAAACGTTTCCCATTTCTCCTGTCGTATAAAACTTGCTCCCTCCCCGGCAACATAATATGAGTCGCGTTATTTTGTCTCAATTTCGGCTTCCCTCCCTCGCTGTGTTAATTTACTGTTCTTCTTTTTTATGAATAATGTTTTATAAATTTTAGAGCGAAAATTAAACGTGGCTTCTTTCCGACTTGGCAATTTCAATTCAGAGCTTTGGACGAAATTAATAGGACTCCGAGTCTCCCGGAACGCGCGACTCTATTACATGACGCCACAATTATTCATAGCATATATTTAGAATTCTTCCTTATAAAACAGACATCGCATAACAAAGGAAATAAATTGTTTTATTCTTGGTTTTCGTCTGTAATAATGCGAGTAGATAATTAAAACAAAGACGGTAATGATATTTGTTTTATAGTGCATTTTAGATAAACACATTAATCACATATCAAAGGGTTTATTTGAATGCATTTTTAACGATGAATTTCACCATCCTCTAATATCAATAAAAACTTAGTGATTCCTCATTATTAAGTGATTGTATCATGCCTTATTTTTTACAATTTCTGAATAATCCAGATATATCAATTTATTTTGAAAGTGACAGCTTTTTGACTTAATCTCAACATTACATTTAATTATAGTTTTCATGCGATTGAAAAACTTAATCTAAAAACTTATAAAACTCCCACTGTTTTTGTGGACTTTTTACACTTTCATAGATTGTAAATGTTAATTTAATTTAAATATTCTACTTCAGTTTTTTCGAGTTTAAATTGAAAAATTTGAAAAGATGATAAAGACCATTTTTGGAAGACTTCCGATACGTTTTTGGCTAGATGAAACAGTAAAAAGTGTATTTTAACTATAAAATCACTACTTATCGTCACCAATATATTAATTTAACAAGTTTAGTCGATTACGGGTGTATAAAAAAACAGCCTTTTTCGATCATCTTATATAGCCAACAAAACAAAAAGCGAAAAAATATAATAGTTTATACTTCGTAATTTTTATAAAAAGTAATGTGGCTTTATTCTAGTTGGTTTTATTTATTCAGTAGTAAACATTTTTTAGTTATAGATATTTAAATAATTGCATTATTTTCATATTTCAGAAAATCCAAAAGCTCTCCGGGCATTACTTCATTTTAATTTCCGCACAAAGACGTATTTAGTAGCAGCCGCTGGCAATTTTAATGAGAGAGTGGAAAACACCCTTCTGAGATAATTCATGTTTAAACTTCCAAACTTTTCATCGTAAAGAATGCAGACTCGCTTAGGTTTTAAAACCAAAACAAGCGTTCAATTCCCCTAAATAATGGGCTACACCTAAACGAATAACCGTAGATAGGGGAAAAACGCTAAAATTATTTTTCTATGGTAATCTTGCGGGCAACCCAAACGACTCTGCAGGGGGAAAATTTTTTCCGGTCTCGCGTGGCCTACTACGGAGCTGTAATTTCGTTATCCAATATAATGCATGTTGAAAAAAGTGTTGAATACATCCCTTTACGTATGAAGAAATTCTTCAACCTGCACTTAAAAATCATAACGAAAGAATAAGTATTTAATTTAAAAAATTAATTCACAAAGAAAAAGCTAATTTGCAGTAAAATATAAATCTACCTACACTATGTAAACACATATTCAAAAGTACGCTTATTTGTGTTATAACATATTTAAATCACAGATTGCACGTATATATATAATTAACAAACCATTTCAGTAGTCAGAACATATCGTTAGTTCGTAAACATATATCAATTTTTAAAACAAAACGAATTATTTTTAATAAAAAAATTTAACAATCAAATATGTTTTGTTTAATCAATTCATATTTTTTGTCTAAATCCTTTTATCTTGATTTTATTATTTTTCCTGAAATCCGATGTTTACATTGCGTATTCTGTTTTCATTTGATATTACAGACTGAAAATAATTCATTTATGTCTTTTGAGTACAGATCTTATATTACGGATTCCCACGCTTTGTTCTGAAATAATATTTTGTCACATCAAAACATATTATAGAGACAATATTTCATTTGGACAAATATGATGTATTAATTCATTTTCTGTATAAATTAAAACACAAAATATTAGAAATAAATCTAGCACCAGTTGTGTTTGTATACATAATTATAAATTGGGCAAAATTACTACAAAATAAAAAATTTGCAATATTGGTGTATGATTAATTGCTTACTGACTATAAATGTAAAAATAAATTCGTTAAAGGATGTAAATTAAATTATGAGTCTGGTATGGGCCCTAATGCGGTCCGCGTACAAAAAGTCAGTGTAGAGTGAAGACCGGTCGCTGCAAACCGCGTAATTAAATTAGGCCGCGCAGTTTGCGATGTTAATTTTGGAGCTAACCCGCGCCCGCGTAATGTGGAAACAAACGTGATTAGGGGAGGAAACGCCACCGCGTAAAACGGGGGATGCCCACTCTCCCGTATACGAAATATTATAAAATAAATTCTACTTGTAGCAATTAAAAAGTCATCATACACGTGTTTTATTTTTAAAAAATTCAAAAAGATTTCTGCTAAATAGCTGTGTATATTTTAGTAACAATTTGGTGAGTATCACTTAGTATGTCTATTTTTTGGATTGAACGTCAATCAGATGCGTATTTATTACCCATTACGGGTTTATTATATTATTACTAATATGATTAGGCACATTAGTTCACACATAGTAATAGTATAATAAATATTAGTAATAATATAATAAACCCGTAATGGGTAATAAATACGCATCTGATTGACGTTCAATCCAAAAAATAGACATACGTATATGATGGTGCGCGTCTTGGCTAAATTAATAGATTTTAAAAATAATATCCAGATGGGATTACAATCGCTTCAATTGTTACTTTGTTTAAAAAGTCCAGTGCTTGCAAATCACTAAATATTGGTTGGCCTGGGCACATTGGTTCATATGTAGAGTATGATTGTTAAAAATTCTCGATTAATGGATGTGATTCGTTAGTATAAGGGTCAGTACACCGGCCAAGTAAGTCTGGGGATGTGGTTTCAAATCCCATACAAATCACGATGATATTTTTCTGAGAGCTTCTTTAAATCATCTTCTATGTGTGAACTAATGGGCCTAATCAAATTAGTAATATTACTTAGTACATATAAGAGTATCATCAAGCTTTAAATTAAATGCTTCCACTTAAATAATATATTTTTTCAAATCTGCACTATGCTATATATTTTTTCAAACAATGATGTTTAATGTATCACCGTCGCAGAAAATAAAAAACCCAGTGATATAATTACTATAGAAGTTGTAAAAATATTCTGATGTTAAGGTAGTATCACTGTCGTGAATAAAATCTATAGAAAATTCCCTGAAAAGCAACGATACCTCATTAGCGCCCATGAAAACTCTGCATTAGGGCGCCTCCGGGTAAAGGATGACAGTGAAAAAGCTTTAATTCATGCAACATCATCCCCACAGAATTGACCACGTTTACTATACTCCATATACAATTTTCAGGGGTGACTTGTACATTTAACACTTGATATTTTTTCCAAAAAAAATTAACACAAATAACGAATGGATCAGGTCATCTCACATTTTTAACAAACAAATGTGCAAACATATAAATAAAACCATTGATTAGTAAAATCAGATGTTGCACAATTATTTTTACAACACAAAGTAAAATAGTAATAAATATCGTAAAATTTATATATAAGAGGAAAAACAGCATCTTTTTCGGGTGCATTTTATTAAATTATAGAACCTTATGAAATATCAAATACAAGGCTTCTATATGATATTACAAAATAAATCTAATAATAGACAAAGGAGACTGTAGAAAGGTGGACCGCTCTATCCAGGCGAAAATTTTATTTATAAAGTCACTTCTGTTATACGAGACGATAAAAATAAAAATAAAACAGACGGCTCTCACAAATTTTTCACTTTACGTCTACAAGTTTTTATATTATTACAACGGTACTACACGTGAGGTGTTTTTTTATTTTTTTTGAAAACCCGGTCTATTACAATTACTGTGCTAGAAGAATATTACTTGATTTTTTTTTTATAGAATAAAATAAAATTTCATGCTTGAAATGTAGACAAAAGTTTTTTTTAAGCATTGTATATTTTAGTTGGATATTTATCCAACTTTTGACGTGTCTGGCCTTCGCTATGTCGTTTTAGTAAAAATACTCGTAGTATCGCATCAAAAAATTAAGAAAAAACGCTTTGCTCAAATAACACTGCTGAAAATGCCTAAAATTTGTATGCAGTAATACAACGAGCGCTTCTCATAGTGAAGGGCACTCGAGCTTAAATTTCTTCACATCAAACACAAACAGGCGGGGGGGCCAGACAGGCGGAAGAACCCTCAAGAAAATAACAACTCTGGACGGAAAATCCCACGGCATAGGCGCACTGTGCGCCAACACGTAGACGAGGGTCCGGTACAAGCAATCACTCACAATACACTCCGCAGTACAAGATATCAGAAAAGATACCATCACAAGAAATAATACTTATAAATTTAAACAGCATAAATACAAAATAACGTAACCACCAAAAATCGCGTTATTCAATACATTGGCATGTTATAATTTTCTTCATTTTTACTTCATGGATTTATAACGCTATACTAAAATGCTGCTATGCAGTGAATAAATATTATGTTTGAATAAAATATAATTAAAAAAACAATGTCTTTTCTTTTATAGCAATGCCCGCCTCTGCGTGGCGATGTCGCCTAGCTGCAGAATCGCGAATGATGCCGTTACACTAATATAATTTCATACGAAGGAATTCGGAAATAAACGGCAAGAGTAAAAAGCTAATGAGATTTCAGACCCTCTAGCTCCGAGAATGGGCTAGGGCAGAAAGCTGCAGGTCCTGAAGGGTCCGTAAAGAGCGGAGAACTACCTGAAAGAACGGTGCGAAAAATAGAGGGTTGTTTATGATAACTCAGACGGAGTTATTGTATTACAAAAGGGATGGATTATGAAGCCTACTGAAAATTACGTGCATACTAATCGTCTTCATTATTTGCTGTTATTTTACAATTAGGGATTAATTTGAAAACTTGTTTTAGTATTTGCCATTTAAAGATAAACTTGAAAATTGTTATGATTATAACACAATTGATAACGTTCAAGCAAGTGCGCTGATTTTCATTGACAAAATAATTTCAGATGATATTATAAATATATTTAATGCATCGAGAAAAGTTTATCAATATGTCGATTTGCCTACCTTTGCTTTAAATAAAATATTACACTAAAATATTATAGATTTGCCAATAAAAATCTTCATAAATAATAATACTGTATGATAAGTTATTAATATTCATACACCTTGCTAGTCCCTTGATGTTATGTTTCACCTACTTTGGGTTTGCTTTAAGATATCGATCAGTCTCCGAGGACTTTGGAGCCTGTCACGAGTACCTTCAGAATCCCAACAATTAAAGCTAGATTAGCAGGTAATATGACTTAAGAACTTGGGGAGCATTGCTTGCGTCAATCTGTTACATGACTTGTTGAAGAGTCGGAGAATTATACTGGTTGTGCAAGAATCATATGTTCCCGACCGAATAGAATCCTGATGCGTAACTGGAAATATAATAAATGCAAGATATTATACTAATAACAACAAAAAACAAGTAAAGAAATTTTTTATTTATATAATTAAAATTACTTAACTATATTCTTAACTGCGCCTTGCAAAAATGCTGCAACGGAAATTCGTAAGTGACGTTTTAAGTATTGGAAAAATTACTTTTTCAGTATTTTAATTTTCAAGCCGCAAAAGTAGAGTAAAAGGAAATAATATTAAACTGATGCAAGACAAACAAACTTAAAGGAAATATCATGTTATATTCAAACCGAATAGATATATGATATATCTATACATTTACAGTTTACATAAAGTGTTTTCAGAACCAACTTCGCAATAACATCGCGAATGGTATTGTTTCTATACCAAAGTTCCAACCATTATCAAGGAACTGTACTACTCACAGTGATGTTCAAGAACAATAATTACCACTCACGGAGCTTTTTATATCGTCATGGCGGTTACTCAAAAGCGTCTCAGCCAAACGAACTTAATACAAATGCTGTATCCATTTGTTTGCTCTTCACAACTACTAAGATGTTTGCTTATTTATTCAAAAGCACAACAGAGCGGGGGTGGACTGAGCCCGCCCTGATACTCTGACTAACTATCGAGTTTCTGATTTAAGTGCTGAGCTAATTTTCAGGGGATATTCTTTGTTTTCGAGAGAAGTACTTCCGGCCGATCCGAGCCGAAGTTCGGTTTAATTAAAAGTCGGAAGTTTCTTATTTTTAGAACCAATATTAAGTTCTCGGAGAAGATTCAAATACACGCTGAGATCCCGGCTTTATTGACTTTGAAATGCTTTCTAGTTTACGTAAACATGAAAACACTTTAAGTATTTAAATCTAATACGACGGTTTATTAAAACAATTTGAATAATTTTATATTTCAATAATAACGATCTTACGCTTTCAATACACATAAAACGGAGATTATCATAAAACGGAGTTAAATTGAGAAATCTAAGTCTTAACATCCAAAAAACGCATGCAACTTAATAAACAGCTTGTATAAAAAAATGTAATATTTAAAATTAATGTATTAGCCGTAATAAAATTCACAAAAAAAATTATTGCAAATTTAACATGTATATAATATAAAATGCAGATGTTTTTGAAATTCTTGAATTTAAAGTGCACATTTCAAGTCTGAATCCGATAGTATATTGTTTGCTCCGTGCAAGGATAATCTGTTATTATTAGAATTAATTGCAAAGATTAACAGTGATAAACTGAATGATCAAAGATACCCTGGATGGTGAAAATGGCCAGGGGTTTAGTTACGATAATTTATTAGAATGTTTAGTTGTGCAGTAATTTGTAGATATTTGGACTGGTAATGGAGAAACTTATGTTTCTTAAGAATATTAAATGTAATTCGATTAGGTTCATAACAAAGTGATGAGATCATTAACTGTTGACCGATAGTTCTTTAGTTTGATCCTGTGTCATCTCAGAGATCTTGCTTGAAATAATATCTAACAAAAAGTGACCTTCGATTTAAATTTTAATATTAAATACGTAGGAGTTAGAAGAAAAGAATCTGTAATACTGGCTTTTTGCGAAATCTAAATATAATCTTGTCGATATCTCAAAATCTCATAAAACCTTTCAACTTTGGCGTAATCGCATTAAAAAGTCAAATCCGCGCAGAAGATAACTCAATCGTTATTTAAGATGCGTCTTGTCAAAGCAAAGATGGTCCATCTACATCAAAATAATCAGAAAGTTTGCGGTCTTCATTATCCTTAGTTGGATTTTAGGGTGAATATGAATTATTCATATTTTGTTTAGTAATCATTTTAGGGGAGAACAAACCGCCAAAGGAGTGCCCCGGCGCTACCGTGAGACTTTTATAATTTTCAGCATGGCCGTTTGGCATGCTAATTCTCATATTGTGTGCAAGCTATGCGCTTAATGAGTCTATTGTGTATTTGTGACATAATCATAGTAAATATGTGAACTTAAACGATAAATTTTGAGTACAAAATATATAAATATATTTACTATATATCATAGACAACTAAAATGGTTTCAGAAATACACAGATGAAAACTATTAGGCATTTGCAATAAAATTCACTTTCACCACAGATAAATACAGCATGGACTTATATTACTGACATTCAAAACACGTCAAGTAAATATAATATTTTTACGTTATTTTAAAATATAATAAACTTTAATTTAAAATATCTCAACTTTGATTCAAACAAATATAAACGTGTATTTTAGAATTAATTTTTCATCGTGTAAATAGACAGGACCGCCTTAGAGCGATATAAGGTTAATTTTTTTATATATTTAAATATAAATCAAAAGACTACCATTATTTCGTGTTAATATCATGCTGATCTTAGTTAGCGTAGAATCTAGTTAAGTATAGTACAATAAAAATAAATTGATATAAAATTTATATTTTTATTAATTTTTTTGAGAAGTTTTTGAAGTATATCGCGTTGAGGTATATGCAGTACTCGTTAAGAATAAACGACATAATTCATAAGCAAGACGAGGGTCAGAGGTGACGGTTGACAATATATTCCATCTGTACACCCGGAACAGTAACAAACGTGGAATTCTATAACGCGGCCTGCGTACATTACGGGAACCCAACTTCATATGCATTTGCGGAAGGGGAAAGCTTATAAATATACTTTTGGAAAATATCTGTGCGCTTTTGACAAACTGAAAAAAAAATCTAACTCTTTAATAAATTAAAAATTTTATCTCACCCTTAAAATTATTATTTGTCATCACATATACAATACAGACTTCAGATTTAGTCAACTGTTTAAAATAATTATATTTTTAACGATGGTAATTAGTAGTTAAGTTTTTACTATAATTCATGGTATAAAAATATAAAGTACATTCAATAGTATCCTAATATAAAGCTTTCAGGTGTAAAATTTGATTCATTACATTCTAAAAGCATAAATATAAGTATGAGTGTCAAGTCTGACGCTTAAATATGCATACAAGTGCAAGCGTAGAATAACAGGCGTTCCTGATATGTTCTTTCAGAGCATAATTAAAATTTTACAAAAACACAGGAGCCGGCGGGGCACAAAATCCTTTGGGGTGGAACTGGAATCTCACGAATTGTCTTTAAACACAGCCCCTCGCACGAAATGGAATTTCACAAAGCTAGGCTCTCGTGCGCCCTCTAGACGAGAGCCTACCCACCCCTTTGTGAAAAACCAGTCTGAAACCAGAGCACATACTACGAAAACAAGAAACGGTAATTAGAAAAACATACTATTATAAACTCCTTCCTCATTAAAATATTTTCATTCATTATAGTTCTCTAAACTCCATATTTTTGACGTGGAAGAATTTATTGTCAAGAATTGTAGATAATAAAAACAATAAAGAATATATAGAGATAAGTGTGTGTGTGTGTGTGTGTGTGTAAAGTTGACGACTTTTCCTAGTCTAAAAGCTTAAAATAGCTCAATAGAATACGATAAGACTTAAGCTGAAGTTGTTAAGAGGTTTCGTTGCCTTAAGTTAAGGGCGCGGGTAACCCTGGCGTAGGTGCGAATTAATTCAAGCACATAATTCTTATTTTAATCAAAACATAATATAACGATCTCCGGGTCCATTGCAACTATCAAATCCTTCCTTAATTTAAATTATAGCATTGGCCTTAATTAATTATTTTCGGTAGATATCTCTCCCCGAAGCCGAATAAGTTAAGGGCGCTCGGTAACGGCGCACACCCTCGTCATGGATGCGAAATCCTTGCCGTAACAACCCCACGGCTTAAACTAATAAAAAAGCCAGAAAGCAACGGCCGGCCAGTGGAATTGGAGGTCTAAAAATGGAGGTTCGTCTGCGGTTGGATCATTTCGGTAAATATTTACGGACCGTTTGGGAATAGGAGCCGGAAAGGCATGCAGTTCATCTGACACGGTAACACTTTTCTGGGGATGCAAAACTTATTCGATTAAACCTGGGGCTTATTTATTTTGTATGACTATTATTTTATTAAATTAAAAAAGGCATCCATACTTATTTGAAAGACAACAAGCGCTTCAGTTTTTCAATTACTTCTTCAGATGATGAAAGACAAAAGCGCTCACAAAAAACAATGATCATAATCTCCCAACTAGTTGACGATCAATGTTAGTCTTTCAAGTATAGATTATTACAAATAAAACTGTCGTAAAAATCTGTATTAGATATAAATGGTTAAAGATAATATTTTTTTTACTTCGTTGTGAGTTTTGTTAAGTAGCCTAGAATAATTAAATTAATACTAATAGAATTAATGATGAAATTTAATTTGCGATTTGATATGCAAATATATGTTTTTTTTATTTATTTGAGGATATTCTAGTTAAACGGTGCTTTCTGTGCGAGATTGAAAGCGATAATTGATGTATTTAAGCCTTGTAGATTTACGAAGCACCCTCTAACTTAGAAAGTTAAGGCCAAATCGTTAGTTAAATTAGGTTACGTTCCATTTAATATTAAGCGCGTAAGAAGTATGCCCCGTTTATACAGGAAACAGATTTTCAGAAAAAAAGTATTTTTAATACACCAAAATTAATTATTTTACGATAGAAAAAATTTAAATTTTACTGTGTAAATTTAGTTAAAAACTATCGTAGTAATTATACAAGTAAAACGAATGAGATAAGTCGGTTTACATTTTTCAGAGTAAAAATTTGTATAAAAAATATATTCCGTGGCTATGCAAAGGCCGTATTCTTTTTTATAGATCTATTATGCGGGTGACAATCCAATCAATCCACTCCTGAAACACGCGTGTATTATATTTTTTTACAGCAAAATACCCTGCGAAACCTGCGTCGAAATACAAAATGTGCGAGAAAACCGTATGGCATCCCTTGTAATTTAGTCTATGATGGTCCCCGCTGACTCCGCTACCCCGAAGTGAATCACTGTCAGGGGTCTGTTAGGGAGGTTTTGTTGCGGCAAGAGAGAGGGAGTGATGATTACACAAATTTTCCTAAGTCGTGTTAAATAATACAGTAGGTTCATACGCCTTACGCCCTTGTATATAAGGTTGCGTAAGAAATACTACTAATGACGTTTTAGCAAGATTTTCTATGCTGACATTTTAAGTATAAAAAAAAATATTTACGTGTAAGCCGACAAGCTTTTTTTCTAAATTATTTAACAGAATTTTTTTTATCAAAGGTACACTTGATATGAACGTTACATAGGATATACAATATATCCTATTTAACCTCAATTTGTTTGTGACTTATAATTTTTTTAAGGCTTGTAATATGGAAAATATTTACACAATCAATACAATCACATACAATAGAGTTGATGTTTTGTTCTTCGATCAGAGAAATTCTTGATTGCGAAATCAATTTAGTGCAAGAAATTTTCTTTATAGGGGACATTGTGATGAAGTTGATTTTTTGTTTAGAGACCGGATAGCATCACACCCTTATATACAAGATTAGTCTGAGTTGTATCGGCAACTTTTTTTTTTTTGGTAAAAACGTAAACATAACGATATAAATATAAAATACACTTCTGTAAATTAAATGGCGTTTCCTTAAATTCGGGTGTTTAATCCTTTCGGTTGGGTTATTATCAAGAAACAAAGTGATTGTGTTAAATCTCAGATTTGTCCGACTCTCCAAGCAATGAGTTTGGAATCACAATATTATAAACCTTGGCCACTCAATTTTGTGTTTGTTTTATGTATATATTTTTAACTAAAGCATTAAATACGTTCCTTGAAAATATATTAAATATATCGTTGTAACACTAACTAAAAAGAAAATATGGATAATATGATAATATACTGATACTGAGAAATTAAGAAAATCGAAACGTGTAGATATAATGAAAAACATATCAAACTATTGCCTGTTTCTTTTTAAAAGCTACAATATTAATGTAAATTAAAAAAAAAAAATAAAACAAAAAAATATTCAAAGACAAAAATAACCTTTGCATATACACGGCGTAAAATCAAAAGAAAGTAAAAGTTCTATTGAATTTAAAAAGCCTATTAAATTTTAAATAAAATGTGAAAAAAATATCTCCAAGTTTCAACATAATATTTCAAGATGTGTGTGTTCTCGAATAAATTGAATTTTCAGCGGCACTAAAAAGTTTTTAAGGGTAAACTTTGATTGGAAAAGCTCTCTAGGCTTCGGAGGCTGGTTATATTGATCGTAGCGTGACGTCATAAATCAAAAGACAGTGCAGGGACCGCCGAAGCCTCCGCAGTCTCAAAAACACTTGTGGCCTTTGTTCGCCGGGCTGAGGTCACAGTAAGTTTGCGAGAGAAGTTGTCAAGGGAAATGAACCGAGTAGGGTAGTTTGACACAGCCTTTAGTTTCAGCGCGTGCAAAAGCAATTGTCTTACATTATCACTCCAAGAAAGAGATTTTGGATAAAATTAGAAGACACCCACACTGTGCAACGTTTTAAAAATATTTAATATGCATATCTTTTAAAATCACACTGATTAATAATATAGTAAGACATACACTTTGAGTATAATATAAACCTTGAAATGCTAGAGATAATTTATTACATACTTTTATAAATACATGATTCTAAATTTTAACTTAACAATGCTATATGATAATAAAGTGTTCGAGTTTCTGATAATTTTCATGGACAATAAACATTATCAAATAACATTTTTTTTTTTTAAATAATACAAAAACATTTTATTAAAATAATACTATAAATACCTTGTGCTTACGAGTGTTTAATTTTGTCGTGTAACTTCCTTGCGTGGCATGTTTATAATAAAACCTAAAGATAATATAGGTTAATGGCATTACCCCAATTCGCGGTTTGATTCCGAGCATGTATCCGTAAGGGCTATGTACCCAATAGGGTGAATGTTCTCTGGAAGTTATGGGGTGTCTTGTCACGTTAAGCAATTTATCGACCTTACCGTAACCCGCCACCGACCCTTATATAGTCGCAACCCTAAACTGGAATGCAGAGACTGCGTTGGATTTTTATGGAGGTCATTTTTATTATCAGCCGTTATTTAGAAAAATCTATTTTAACAACCGCATATTTAAATACAACTGTATGAAAATGAAAGAGCATGTATAACTCAATTTTAATGAGAATATAAATGTATTTTTCTGAGTAAGTCTATTATATACTATTTCTACACTAGGACTCTAAAAAAGTGATTGTACATTTATATTAAGTGTTTCTTATTGCTAGTGAACCTAATTGGTTTTTATGAGTTTTAATTTCCATCAAATATAAAAAACAAAAAAAAAACACTGGTTTAGCTTTTAGAAAACCTTTTAAAGAATGTAACAATGCATAGACATAAAAAAAATTTGCTAGTGCATAGAAAATTTAATTTATTCGAGTAATCGTGTTTTGTGTCTGCAGCATCCGTCTCCGGGAGACGATGGTGATACAGCAGCATCCGGCACTTTACAGGGAATAGCATCTCCTTGTGAGACTATAAAGAATAATACAGAAGAAACCGACTCTCCCTCATAGAAATAAACTATTAGTAAGTCTCGGTAAACAAATAAAGTAGAACCAATTTTATTAATTTTTTAACAATACATATTTTATCCAGTATTTTATTTAAAACAGATACAAATAATAAGCAAACTTTCCTCATTATTTAAGATTCATTTTGCTCTTTGCTCAAATTATAATTTTTTTTTTTTGTAAAATTCAATTAATTCACATGACACATACAGAAGCAAATTAAGGTTTTAATTATTTTAGACTTAAAGGCGTTTTTTCTTTGCTTTCTATATCACCGAAATTCAAAGTTTTATCTATTTTTTAATCCTAATTGTTTTAACAAGAGTATTTTTAAGATTTCATTTTGATTTTGATTAGAATGTTGTTCAATAAAATATATTTGATACGTATAAATTTGTTTAACTTTACCAGGTATAAAAATAATCAATTAAACAAATTCCTTCGTAAAAAAGTGCTAACTTGTTCTACTGAAAAACTATCCATTAGCAGAAATTGCTTGCTTTCATTAGAATTTTCATAAACTTTCTCGTTAACCGTTTAACTTTTAAATTACTTACTCTGTAACTAAAAACGCCTGCAGCTGTCGTGTGTTTCGCTCGTTAAGCTTGGACAGAAGAGGTCAAAAAAAGACATCAACGTCTTTTAAAGAATTAATCCCATCAACGACGATAAATATATTTTCTTTACAAAAGTATTTATAAATTTATTTAACAAGTTTAATTTCATGTCTAAATATTCAAAAGATTATATTTACACAAAGTTATTAAAGGTGAACCTTTCAGTGTCTGCTGGGAAAAACTTACTAACACTCATGTAGATACAGTGTTGAAACTAAGTTTACTTTTTGAAATTGTAAATCAATATATAATTAACAGTAAACTTATTGATTGGCTTTAACTTATAAATCCAAATTCAACAAACACCATGATGAGCGAATCACTGCGAACACTTGGTTGTTCGCTGATTTTTTTAACACGCATTTGATAATCATTATATTGATCATATTTGATTAATTATATACAAAAATTGAAACAAACGTTCAAGGCTAGTGAACCCACAGGGCTATGCAGCAGCAACCCTTGTGTTGTCAGACGTAACGCCAAATGGGGGATGAAATATATCACAACCCATTGATAGCGCATCACACCATAGCGACTCTATAGGACCGCTCTTCTTGCGCTGTTGGGCGTTGAATATGAGGAGTTGTATTTACTGTACGCGATTTATTCGCCCGTGAAAATTGAGAGATATATCTCATATCTGTTTATTCCTTGAATGGAACCTGTAATATATATTTTTAGGAAGGATTTATTATAGCGGACAAATTTGCCAGAGATATCTACTTTATTGTGTTACCGCAAATGCTTTAAATTTGCTTGTGAACGGAAGATATATACTATGTCGCACCCCTTTATTTTTCAGATAAATCAGCGGTTGTCATCGCTTTGGTAAATTTAAAGTAACTTTAAAATTGATTTAGATATCTAGAATCAATGAATCCCATTGGCAGGAGCTAAAATATTTATTTAACAAGCATATTAACAATTAAGCTGTTATCAGTCAGTATAAATTCAATGTTGCGAGTGGGTTTCCCGCAACAACTTAATTTGAATGTGAATATATGTTAGACAGTCGGTGGTTAAGGTGAAAACCATTTTAAATAAAATTTCAATGATTTCTAAGGTATAACACAGTCTGATAATTAATTACATTTAAGCTTAAATTATTTAATATTTATTTTTTTGTGACAATATAAAATAATTATATATTTTTTGCATTCTTATGACTTCATTTTCTTAATACAAATGAAATATTTGTAAATAAGTAAATGTATGATAACTCTTCTAGGAATTCCTAAGAAAATAAGCTCATAATATTTATTACACAAGTTCATATACATCATTTTAAACAACGCAAGTATTTCATATTTGAAATTTAAGGGTATGTCGGACACTCAGACATCTTTCATTTAAACTTCGGATCCAACCTCCGGCACAGGGGGTATGTGTACACGACCCTTATTCAAGAATTCTTCACGGGGGATAAGCGCGGGGGTAAAATTATTTCATCATATAATAATATGGACCGACCCCATCCTGAGGCCATTCAAAGGCTGCGCTCTAATTTGATGAAACCTCCTTGGTTTTCGAATACAGGAACGGAGGCTATATAGAAGGGCACAGGGTGCGCATAGTCGTTCACAGAAACGTAACAGGTATAGACTGAAAGATTACTGACAGTTTCAGCGATTTAAACAAATTATTTCTGATGAAAATAATGGCATTTTTATCGATTAACTCAATTCCTTGAAAGTATTTTTATTGATTGCAAATAATCTTTGGAATCGAATCCTGGTTAAGTCTAATATAAAAATCAGAATATTATATAAAAAAATTAATTAATTAATTGGTAAAACCAAAGCTTTGGCAAGGGTTAAAGGCATAATGAAAAATGTAACTCGTTTATAAAGCTTCATTACTATTCAAATATGAATTATAATATTGAAGCTTGAAATGCAATAATTAAACGGCTGTATGAACAATTTTATGTAAATAAATAAAAATATTACAATTATTTGATAATAATTAAGAGGTTTTTAATAAACACCCGGTAAATCTATAAGTAACTATTAACATTCCTTACATTCATTTGTAAATCGATAACTAACTTCAGTGATATATTGTAATTCCCGACTGTAACTCTGGAATATTTTTCGCATGTTTTTCAACTTGCTTAGCATTAGTTATGTCATTTTCATACAATAATGAAGTAAAACTCCCGAAGCTCAGTTTTTATCGTTAAAATCCCCGCTCATAACGAGCTTTTCAAAAGTTGCCTTCAACAGCCATTGTTACCTGTTTCCGTGCATGCTGACTTTACGAGGAAAGTTATAGATTAACTCACATGCTGCTTCGGCAAATTGTCACCAGAATTAGAAAGTTATATAATAAATTCTGTTTTACGCTATCTAAAAATGCAGCTTATAAATATGACATCCATTTTAAATTAGGATTCGTTTACAAATTGCAAGACGATATACGAATAAAATAAAACAATTTATGCGATAATAAACGAATTGTATTTATGAGATAAGTTTGGGTGAAATGTGAGTTTATATGATACAAGAATACAACATCGATAAGGACGAACATTACAAGAGATAGTGCTTTTATGTATTAATATGAAGAAACAAATTAATGGCCACTTTAATTAAATCTAAGTTTTTATCAGGGATTATCTAATTCACCCTTGTATATGCTTAATACAGTGTTTATTTGGTGTTTTGGTGTTTTTTTAGTGGTGTTTTTTTTTTCAATGATGTGTAAAAAAGAAACATAATCGACATCTTTTGTGTATTTACTTGCCCTTATTTCTGGCTACTCCATTTTAAGTTATACTTTACAAATCTACGATATCATCAATATTTTACAAGTAGTTATACACACAGGCAAGGTATCACTATTATTTTTTGTTTTAGATTATTCTTGCAAATAATTGATAGTTATTTAAAATTAATCAGAAAATTTTAATAAAATTAACGAACGACAAAACTTTTATATCATCAGACTCAAAGTAACGCCACAACTCTGTGAATTCTCTGTTCTGGGCGGAAACGGAAGACCGCACCAAAGAAGGCCTTGCAAAATGAATGCGGAACTGAAACATCAAGTCGCCCCCGCCCCTCGCGGCTACTACTACTCTTGAAACTCCAGCTTTCAGCCTTCAGTAATACTTGCTGGGATTTCAGACGAAACGCAATTAAACGTGTGTTTTTTTGGCTTCTTAAGAATGTTTGCTTTTTTTTAACTCTGAAAACCCACAACGATACATTTTTCATTTTTAAACTAATTTCTCGGAGTGTAATTATAAGCTTTGCAATTCAAATAACTTAATTTATTTCGTGTCTGCTGTGAATACAATTTTTTTGCTAGCTCCAGAATATTTTTGAGGATTTATCTATGTTTTTATTTCAAGTGATATACTATGTAAATAAAATAATACTAATATTTTTTCACACATCGAGCTTACATAATTATAAAACTCACATATTTAACATATCTAAAAATTATTAGTGTTCTTATTTTTTTTAATATATTTGAGAAAGTGTTCAATTCTGGCTTGTCAAATAATAATAAATCAATTTTAAGACAAGATTCAAAACATGTTTGAATTATAAACAATCCAAACAAAGAGGTTTCACTAAAGTAATTGTAATGACCCGCACTTAAGATATACTCTGTATAAAAAACCTTCATTTATAATACCTGCGCAGTTGGACCGCTGATTAATATTAAAACCTCCACATTAGGGTGACTTTATAAAAGTTTTCAGGGATTAAATAACCTTTTTTGGGGGTTAATTGATAGTACGTTTTTATGAATTTCCCTAATAACCCCATTCTAGAAGGGTCAAAGGCATTTAATATCTGACCTCTGGTGTCCTTTATTCCATCATTACGCACCAGACACCGTTAATTAAAGACAGAATGGCTGCCGTCAAGAGCGGAGCGGATATCACCGCCATGTATTATTCATCAACTCCGATTTTACCTGTCTTGTACCTACTCGGACTGCCGAGGGGTGAAGCACGTGGCCTAGACTGAAAAACTTTGACCCGAGCTTGTGAAATGTTTGCTAAGTGACTTAAACTCGAGAAGTCTCCTCACTAAGTGTTTGTAGTCTTAAGAAACTTGCGAAAATTGTGTTTGTCATACAATTATTCCCTCTGTTTTAGTTAAATTATTTCTTACACCCATTTATTTCAAAGTGTGTAAACCTTGAAAAGATGAAAGTGTAGCAAAAATATATATAAAATGCGCAAATCTATAGCTCTGTGTATGCATCATTTAAAAAAAAAAAAACCTAAATTTAAAAGCATGTTTTGAAAATTTCAATAATTACCAAATATATAATCAAAGTCAGTAACAGCCTGTTTTTTCGTGAATTCATATATTTGAATTTATTCACTATAACTGTGATGTTATAATTTAATTTATTTCTATTGTGTATTAACATAAATAAAAGATACAACCCTTGTTACAAAGAAAAACAAGAACTCCTGAAGTCCCCGGAGCAGGCTGTATATGTAGCGAATATAAAATGAATAAATAGTTCCCCTCGTCACTACTGATATGTTTTATTCATCCGCTCTGATTAAACCTGAAGAGTTTTCATCCCCTTACTCAGTTGCCAGCATTCGCAATTTAATACGATGGAAAGAAATTACATTTAAACCACAGCGATATATAAATATCTACAATTTAATCACAAGTGGTGAAAAGTTTAGTACGAACCTAATTATTTATCTATTTATTTAATTTTATCCTGAATATTATACAAACGATTCGCGCGGTCCACCTGAATGCATAGTTATGAAACAATGCGGTTTACCTTAGTGGAATGAGTCGAAATTAATTAAATAACCAAAATTATATATCCAATAACGTTGATAAAAAATTGTGTTTTCGTGAAATTTCAATTTTTGTTTAAAATACCTTACTTTAAAAAATAAAAAAAACGTATTTTAATATAGGAGGTATAAATTAATTTTTCTTTCAACAAATTCATTCTTCCAACAAAGCGCTGATTATAATAATATAAGAAATCATTATAATGCTTAACCTAAAGAATATTTAACGCCTTTTAAATTTATATATTTAATAAAAAACATAAAAAATAATGATGTGTAAATTAAACACGTTGTACTTTAATTTTAATTATTATTAAGGCTTATCTCATTAGCACCTACTATGAACTTTTACCATGAATATGTAATTGTAAAATTTAACCTGCGGTGTGAATGTCGATAAAAAAGTACTGTATATTTTAATATGAACGCTTTTAAAAAAAAAAAAAAACCGTTTACATTTAATATATAATTATAACATAATAATTCTAGTCTTTAACGTATGTGTAAATGAATACTTTAAAGTTTGTATGAAAATGAGAAAATCATGGAAGGACGGTGATAGATGATACCTGTAATTTTGAAGTAGATTATTATTCATTAAAAGGGTCACAACCCTCAAACATATATTTAAAGAAAACAATAATATCTAAAAAAGAAAAGTCACATTTATGATGGTACTGTTTGTTTCTATTTTCGTATGTGTAAATATTTCAATTAATCGCAGTCTTACGAATCACAATTAAGAGTCATTTGTCACAAAAGAGATCTAAGTACTAGTAGTCTCAAGTAGGTAGCATTAAAAGACAAAACTAATTAAATACCTATCGCAACAACCGGTCCAGGTAATTTTTTTTTCAATGAATATAAAACGAATCTACCGGCACAGATTGGATATCCTTCATTCCCTAGTCTCAGGGGGTTGTGACGACCATCCCCTCTCCGTGAAAAACAACCTCGTAGGTACATGAAGTTGAAGCAAAGTTGAAAGGATCATAGAAAAAAAAAGTTTAGGAGGGGAGAACTGTCTGTTATGATTATGAATAATTATTTTGTTGTTTAGCTAGGGGGCATCCTGGCATTTATATTCGTATATAACATAAAATTATCATTAAATGCAGATATACTTTATTATCATAATATTTCGACGTCTAATACTTCTGTTTACGAAGAATGATTTCTCAAAAAGATAATTCTATGGAGAACAATATTATAAATAACAAAGGTTATAAAAACAACATGCATTTTGAAACTGTGTATTTAAATACGTTAGCATAAGATTAAAATGTGGATTGATTCCGCAAATAAACGTAATTTCATAATAAAGTAAATATAATTTCAACTTAGTTTATTTCAAACAGAAGTGGTTAGTGGGATTTGTGTTTAAAAGTACTCATTTTGTAGATTTTCTATATTAATAATAAAAAAAATATTTACAGTTGCTACAAGGGATGTGTAATTTAAAAGACATATCAACATTCAAAATAACACGGCTTTAGATTTTAAGTAAAAGCGTAAATTTACATATTATTATTAAAAGTCTGTTTGTATTACACATACTTAAGTCTGCACAAACGTTTTAAATGATAAAATCCACTTTGCCTGTGTATCTTCGCATACGAAATCGCATGGGATAGATTAAATGACTGTTTTGTATGAAAGTTAACCTCGCCTAATTGGGTTTAATTATGTTAGTTGTATAATTGGGTCGGTTCGATACCAAACCTCTGCCCAGGAGGAACAATTTGGCCTGGATATTGTCTGGGTAAGGGGATAGTTAGTAATGTGTGTGTGGTGCCATTCGCGGTTTCCGAACTAAACAGCCAGGGTTCGATCACAACGACTATCGGGCTATTCAATCCCCATTTGCTTAGTAATTGCCCTAAGCCTTATCGGACTATAGAGAGTAATACAAGTATAATAAATATTATTTTCTTTAGTATATTTTGCACATACATTTTTCTAAATATATGATAATAAAAATAGCAATTTCTAAAATGGATCCATAGTATATACAATAGTAACTCATTGAGAACCCTCAGGAATGTGCGATCAGCACACCTCGCCTTTATTAGCCCCGGCGAGAGAGACTAAAGGAGCCGGCGGTATTGAAGGCGAATAGGCTCATAACCCCGAGGATTCTTCTCGAGTTATGAATTCGCCCTGGGGGGAACTGTGGAAATTGTTGTACGAGGTAAAAGATACTCAGAACTCAAAACACCAGAACTTATAAGCGTCAGACAAAATACTTGTATTTAAACTGGAAAAATCTTACAAACTTTGTAGCGACCGAGCTGTGTTTTATCGAATATTTATTATGTTTTATAGTTTGTTTCAATTGCATCAAAATACTAGTATATTCTGTTTAAATATCCTGTTTAAAACTGAACATTAATATAACAGCATAGCTAATGGTGCATGGTACAATATAAGAGCCTGGTGGTGGTTATGCCGTGACCGTATAGTCCCAAACAAATAAGGACGTTGTGAATTAGAAATCTACACAACATTAGTATGTTTCTTCGAATCAACTTAAAACTCATAAGTCTTAACTATTGCTATTAGTTTAGAAACCAAGTCCCCCCCCCCTCCCCGATTATAATAAAAAAAACTACAAAGCAAAGATAACGATCAGTTTTAGAGCAATTTGTATTTGTATAATATTTGTCAATTTTTATTATTTATATCTCAAATGCTAAACTATCTGATAAACTTGGATCACTATAAAAAAAATATTTACTCATAGATAGCATAAAAAGTACTAACCCTTATGATCGCTTCCTCAAACTATTTTTAATTGACAACACGAGAGTTTTGACTAACAGCACACATTAGTTCTTCGCAGTAGCATAAGTATAAGCTGGCAATTCGGCCAATACCTGAATAATATGAAATAATAATAATTTTATACAGATTGAAGGATCAAACATTGTATATGCGACTCCAGAAATATATGATTTATAAAATAGCCTTTATTTATTTGAAAATGTTCATACTTACAGCATTGAAAAAACCTATTAATTAAATATCGCTTCATGTCACGAATACAAAGGGAAAAAAAGTTGTCTTTGCTTATATTATATTCACTTCCTTTTATACGATTTCCAAATAGGGTTAATCACCTAAAATATGATAAATACTCCAAAGTTTACAAGAATAAAACATATTTCATATTTTTCTATATCAAAAATTATACGCATTCCTAGAACAGTGAACGGTAGACTTAACACCTTTCGTGGTCTAAAGAGATTGAAACAACACTATCAAGAAATATTTAAATTTAATTAATGAAAATTAAAAAAGAAAGAAAGTGTTAATACTTTTCAAATGAACAGATTTAATCTCTAAGCTCAGAAAAATATTACCATGAAAGAATTAAAACCGGCTAGCACACAACGCACAGCGATATCAGATCTGGATTAAAGGAACAATTTGTAAAGAAAAATGCTTTGTATTTTAATTTGAATGATTGCATGAACGAGTACAATACTTTAATTTAATTTGAAAGTGAATTCTGATAAAAAATATCCCGCTTCTTTTTACTGTGCTAAGAAATTCAATATTAAATAATATAAATGATATTTAATCCATGTTAAGATCGACGCTAACCAAGACAGTTGGACAGCGGAACTGGTCGTTGCAAAAAAATTAAAATATTTAGACTGAAAAATATTAATATATAAGTGTCCCTAACTTGGAGAGAGTCTGTTATTCTCTCAATAATTTAAATAGTTTAAAATTAATACAAAGGTCAATAACGTATCAAAAACCAGAAATGATGTTTTAGACATATTTTTATGCATTACATATAGCGAAGTATGCTTCATTGGTTTTTTTTTTAAACTTTATACCTACCTTATAATCTATATCTTTCGAGCATTTTTTACATTAGTTTTTTAAATATCTAAGACCATACTCAAACATTTTTGGGTATGTTGATCTCATAGACAAAGTAACATTCTAGACTCATTGGTACCGTCTTTTGATACACTTACCGGACAACTAATAAAATTACCTAATGCAAAATTAAATAACCAAAATTATTGTATATCAAAACATTCACAATACAATATCTTGCCTCCACGTACCGCCTTATCTCTGAAACCCTGAAACGCTGCACAGCTGATAATACGGATATGTACGTCTAAGGGTAAAGATATGTACGTCACGTAGCAAATCAAACAAGACAACCTTAACTTGATTACATTATATAAGCCAAATTTGGGCATCAACACGTCCTGGAGAGCTTGCGAGGGGGTTGGTAAAAATAATGGATCGGAATGCACGCGGGGACTTTTCGACAATATGTGATATGAAATATCATATCACGAATTTACGTGACAAGAAATACGCTCGAATAAATGCCCCGGAAACCGTGATATTTTAGATGGTGATATAAATAATGTGGTGAATATTTTTAGAGGAAATGACGACTGGAATATGATATCTGCGTAATTGGACGGGTTATGTTCTCGGAATATATTTAATCTGTGATTTTTGGTATTTTTAGGGGATCGCATACTGCTTAAGCTCATTTGGACTTCGGTCTCTCTAATTAAATATTAAAATCATGTAAAATTTCCATCTAAATCAGCACATAACTAACTAGCAATTAAACTGTTCACGGCGAGCGTTACATTGGTGTGACGTAATTCTTCTATTATGTCGTTTTTAATATAGCAAAATGAATTTTTTCATGAAAATTGAACGAATTTTTTTGTAAATGTAAGACGAGAATAACAAAAACAATATAACGCTTAAAAAATTAATCTGCTAAATGAGCATTTTGTTAACATTTTTTTCTTTGGTAATAATATAAAAAATGAAATAAAGCTGTAAAATTTTAAACGAATTACTTAAGTAGGTTTTTCATACATGTGGATATATTTAAAGTTTTGAACAACCTTTGCGAAATTTTATATTGCCTCCACAAGCGGGTATATTAAAAGTATAATACCGACTAGTAAACATCGCCGCAGTTCGCTTCCGTTTCGAGTGTGCTTATACCGCCGCTTTACGCTGGGGAAGCACACGGCAACGGAAATAATACAAATACTGGCAACACTCGCGCCGCAGGACTTCCGCTGTGCTAAATAGATAGAGCCTTCGCTTGGCACAGCCTCTACTTCAGGCATCTAACCGAGAGAGACATCAAAAATTTAGAAGTAAAATTCAATCTTTAAAACTTACGCGTTGTAACTCAACCCCTAAAATAGAAGACAGTAATTAATACACGTCAATTAAACCGTCTTATAAATGCAATCAATGCTTTACCTGATTAATCTATAAAGTTAAAGTTACAGCACATTTTTCAACGGTAAAAGTAAAACTTTTACAATGTTACAAACTCCTTTCTGTAATTTCTCAAACATTTCAGGTACTTTTAACCACACTTGAATCACAGATTCCAGGTCAATGATTTCATTAGCAGGCGAATATTCCACAAATTAAAGTCAGAACTGAAACTCTACAAATTTTATTTTTCTCTGTATAAAAGTCACAAATAAACAAAGCTGTGATCAAACCGCGCCCGGCGAGGGTCTGTTTTATTTGTAGTTAAGTGACAAAGTTGAGTGCTGACAGCCATTTTTGTCCAATCTGAAATCCTTGAAGGACCACTCGATCCCTGTGAGTGTTTACCTGCAAACTGTAAGTCGCTGTAACTTTGTTTCGCCGTGAACGGTATTTACATAAGGGTTGTATTCGAGTCCAACCCTCAACCTCAGACTTCAATATTGTTTGAACTCGTGTGCTAAGTAAACTCGCCCCTCTGCGGTTGTCGATAGTCGCTAATATACTGAGTAATTAACTGGAATCAAACATGTTCATGTTTAAGTTTAATCTGACACGTTAGTGTTTATTTTGACCTTACAGAGTAGTTATACAAGCAGTACAATTTATACTTGATCGAATACGTTAACCTTAATTTGTCCGGATAGTTTCCTTACATATTCGCGCTTGAATTCTATTTAATCGATTAAATGATTATTCGATAATGCATGATGGAAACAGAATGATTTCCTATAAATAAAATATAATTGCATGAGTGTTCATGAACAAGGCATTGAAAAATGAGACATAAAGCATTTTAATTTGTGTCGCTACAAACACATGTTCTACGGAGAATCCAGTCCCATATATTTTCAAGCAGTAAAAAATCACGTGACATGTAGAAAATTTCATTAATTTCAAAAGTAAAATAAATTGGGAAATGCGTGAAACAGAAATATGATCAGATCTCCAGCAAAAAAGGTATAATTCCTTAGCTGCTCTACATTTGGACGATATGAAACGCCGTATTACTATGTGTCGAGTCCCAGCGACTAAATGATTATTCGATGATGCATGATGGAAACAGAATGATTTCCTATAAAGAATATATAACTGCATGAGTGCTCATGAAGAAGGCATTGAAAAATGAGACATAGAGCATTTTAATTTGTATCGCTACAAACACATATGAGGAATTCAGTCCCATATATTTTCAAGCAGTAAAAAATCACGTGACATGTAGAAAATTTCATTAATTTCAAAAGTAAAATAAATTGGGAAATGCGTGAAACAGAAATATGATCAGATCTCCAGCAAAAAAGGTATAATTCCCTAGCTGCTCTACATTTGGACGATATGAAACGCCGTATTGCTTTGTGTCGAGTCCCAGCGACTCGCGCGCATGGCTGCCGAAAAACCAAATTTTAAAATCACGCTTCCGCCGCCCCCGGAGGAGATAGGGCACGTTTGGATTTCTAACGAAATAGCCGCGAACACCCCCGTCGACTAATTAGGGATTAAATCATGCGCCCGCCTCCGGGGGTGGTGTCCGTAATTAAAAAATATTTCCACCCTGCAAATGGCCGCGGGCTAAGTGCATCGCTTACGAATTCTCCGCGGCGTTATTGCTCACAATAAATTTAAATGAGCACTGCACGAGAGATGTTTATGCGGCCTGGAGCTTCTGCTGTGTAAAAGATCGCAGCTTTACTTACACCGCCTTGCATTTTCAGTGATAAATGCTGCGAAGCCACCATCGTATGCAAGCATAAACTATATCAGCCACGTGTAGCTTGTATGGTCATTTTATATCGATTTAAACATATACCGCATCAATGTTCCCAATATAAATAAAAAAATTCAACAAGGATACTATCAATTATTCTTATATCGTTTTTAGACAACTGATCAGCTATTTAAAGTGATTACAATCGTAAGAATGATATTTTTTAAATAAAACGTTGTAAAAAATCACAAAAAAATATTTCATACAAAGAAAGTCAAAACGAATTTACACCAAGTCAAAAATATTTCATTTATCAATCGTTAGAAGCCGTTAAGTTTGTCGAAATCTAATATTTATTGATATATAAGGTAAAATGAAGAATAAAGCGTACATCTACATAATTTAAACAAAGTAACAATAACGTGTAAAAGTGTTTTTATAATAAAATTTGTATAAATGTTTAATAATTGAATTCAAAAACTGTTGAAGATCGACTAACTTTCTTAGAAAAAACTTTTTAAAACAAAGAAAAGTCTCAAGTTATCACCCTTACAGAAGAATTAGTTATTTCACTCAGTTAAAAGAATAGTTGAAATAAATACTATAAAGTGTAGAAGTTTCTTAAGGGTTGAAACACAAAGGAGATTCAATTAAATGTACTGCGTATAACTTACAACTCCCGTACAATTCTAGATGTTGCAGTGCTGATTGTTTAAGGAACTTACCTGTAAAAAAATAAATAAACAGGTGAGTTTGGAAAATATCGCAGTTTTACTTTCAGAAATTTATATTTAGAAAAAATATTACCACATTACCTCTTTATTCAACAAATATTAATAGCCAAATGGCTGAAAAATAAAAATCACTTTTGTTTGTAAATCACTTTTTCAGAGTTGCTAAATATAAAGTATTAAATATTAAAATCGTTGATCTTAGGTGGAAATTTTATGTTTATGATAAATTTAAACATGTTATTAAAATTGTATATCTTATATAATAAATCAGTCTATTCCATAATACCGTACTAACTTCATATCTGATAACCATAAACGTAAAAGAATTATTCATCTTTATATTAGTAACTAATTAGAAAGTGTACCTAAGTACTTCCACCAAACGATTACGTGCATTCGTCTTAAAACAAATTACCGATCTCATATAAAAAAACCAATTATTTGATAAATATCCAAACACTCATATTCCGAATTCGCTGCGCAGCCAAATTATTTTTTTTTTGTAAATTTAAAAAGCCAATTTATATCAATTAAAATGTGTGCCAGATTGATATAAAATAATTGCAGATAATTATTTAATTGATTCATTAATCTCGAGCGAGCCCGAGGCTGAGTGTGCGCGTTATTATTTTTTCTGCGTCTGAAGAATTGAGGCGAACGAAGGCTTCGCAGCGGAGGCGCCCTTTTTGTAAGGGTCTAGAATCTGATGGCTAATCACATAATCCGCACACTTATACCCATTAAATTACCCGGATTAGACAAGCTGTCCGAGTTTACTTTTAATCCAACGACCGTTACTTCGGTTTCGAAAAATAAACAGGAAACGGCGAGTCCCGATCCAGTAATAGAATAATGCAATAACACGCGAAATATTGTTTTTCCATGTCCACAAAAAAAAACATATTTTTTATTAAGACCTCAATAATTCTAAGAGTGATTTGCAATAAATACTAAACTAGAACTTTTGTGTTCCCTATTCTGTTGTTTTTAAGATCTTAAAGATTGTTTTTGTACTCGCAAATATTGTAACTTCTCGTGTTTTGTAGGTTTTATATATAAATTTAATCTCGAAACTCTAATTAATTAAGCGATTGTATCACAAAGCAAAAAAAAAAACAAACGCAATATTGTGACAGAAAATAAGATTAGATACTAAGTTGATTTAACCTAAAAAGAAACAAAATGTAAAAAATAATAGGAAGTGTAGATTTATATCGGCAATTATAAAACAAATAATACGAAAATATTTACGAGTTTATTTTTATTGCTGGTTTTTTAACAATTTTCTATTAAATACACTTATAAAAAATACTACGTCAATCCGACAGTAGAAGTGATTTATGTTTTCAAATTTTATCGTTTACTTTACTATTCTTATGAAAATAATATATATCTCAAGAAAGTTCTTTCTGATTACATAACCTTGCGGATATTCTCGCGGGGATTTTTAGTGAAAGTACAAACATATAATACAAACTACCCGGGATACGAATTTAAGATTTATTTCATAACGCATTTACTATTTCTACAACGAAATCAATATTATTCCCAAAGGACATAACAAGCCAGTCGCTGTTTTTTAGATTCAATACCCTTGGGAGCGCCAGATTCTCATAAAACGTATTGACTTCAAAGAAAACATAGTATAGTCTAAGGTTACAACATCTTATTAACGTGATTAATCTAAAATAATAAAAAAATTTAGAATTAAATAAATTTCACAGCAACTTTGTTCATTTCACACTATGTGATACTAAAATCTTAACTACCATGGAAATTTCCGACCGAAAACAGGCTCATCGTGATATTTAGAGACAAGTGGAGTCTGAGAGCTTGTAAGCTTCAGAGAGCATTTCCGGGTCCTTGAAAACAATTATAATTTACGTTTGCGTTACGCAAGCAGATCTAGAAAAAGGCTGTAAGTGCGGTTTTTATTATTTTTTCAAGATATGGAGAAATTACCGGTAAAGTAAGACAGTTATTACATACATGGTATATTTTTGAATATAAAATTAAAAAGTTAATACAAAGAATTTTTATTTTATGTCCAACAATGAAAACGCACTTTAAAAACTCGACTACTTTCTTATGTAATTAAACTAAAAATATGCGATAAATAAAATATAAGAAATATCAGATCAGATTTGATCAAAATTTCAGAGATTTGAGATTACACTTTATCACATGCATGATACTTTTAAATTAATTAATAATACCTTTGAATGCAAACCTGCATTACTTAACATACTACAGCATCATTTTCAAAAAGACAGCTCTCCGAGATAGCTTAACTACTCTAAATTCCGTGTAGTGCTCTGGACCAATGTAGATAATGCTATCATGTCGGCTGCAGCATCAGAGAGCACGGTCCACCTGACCGGTCGGCAGCCTGGCCGAAGATCTGCACAAGATAAGTGGCCAGTGGGCGTGCCAGCTGCAAGTACCGGCCTCGGAGGCTTTACACTGAAACTTTGAACTCAGATTTTCACGAAACTTCCAAAGTGAATTTAAAGCTAAGTACCCGAATACTCTGTGTTACTAGACCAAATAGCTTTCGAATTCATTATTTTCATTAATTTATTAAAAGCAATAGATTTTTAAATAAAACTACCATTAAATACCACAAAAAGTGATTTTTAATAAGGACAAATTTATTCTGTAAGCTACTGTGTTTTCATTGGAATTTACAAAGTGTACTAAGTGTACAATTCTGTTTTGGAAAAATCAATCAAACTGACGTTTAAAGTTACTAATTTTTTTCAATTTCATGTAGGTTAAATGAACCGTTAGCGCAGCACAAAAACTATATCACAAAGACACAGCTCAAACACAGAATATGTATGCTAATTCGCATTCAGTCCAACGGCAGTACTCCAGCGGGCCAAACAGGAGCAGTAAATCATACGAGGCACAGCCGATGTATGACGGGAAAATTTACATAAATGTTCAATTACTTCAGGCGAGTACAAGCCGGGTACAAATACTCAAAATTCCCCAGAAACGACAAAATGACATGAAATATTTATCAATAATCACGGTTGTTACAGATGCGACGAGAATTACTGGAATTTGCCGCACGAGCCTCGGCATTCAATATGATTGGCGTTTCAACGCACAGCGGCGATGTGGGGAGGAATTCAAGTTTGAATATCGGATGCTCTCGGGGGGTGAAATGAATTGTCGGAGGGGAAAATTGAAAAATGGATATAAGGAGTCGTTTTTCAATTTGATTTTTCCGCGCGTGGGGAACTGAGCGCGCTACAAGAATCCCGGTTAAATTAAATATGTTCAAATTCAATTTTAAAAACGAACATCTGCTGAAGATTTATATACTTTTATTACCTGCGTCGATTTTATTTCTAGAATCCATTTAATAACATAATAAAACTTCATATAAAGTAATTATATTATGTATAGCACGAAAACTTGAAAAAAAAATGCATATCTATTTATGGATTGGCCTGGGCACATTGATTCATATGTATAGTATGATTGTTAAAAATTCTCGATAAACGGAAGTGATTCGTTAGTACAAGGGTTAGTACACCGGTCATGTAAACCAGGAGATGTGGGTTCATATCCCACACAAATCACGATGATATTTTTCTGAGAGTTTCTTTAAATCATCTTCTATATATGAACTAATGTGCCTAATCATATTAGTAATAAAAAATAATGCATCAATATTTTGTATAAAATAAAATCGACCAGTTATGATTGTACTAAATGATTTTTAGATCGATCTTTTCTTGTAATGATTTTTATATTATTGAACCAAATGATATCATACAATAAGTATATTTCAATACAACTCTGGTTATAAAATAACCACTACATCACAAGAATATTTTACTTTCTGTTACTCAAAATATAAAAATAGAAAAGTCAACTCATGGATTTAGAATAAAAGCTTTTTTTAAATGCGGATACATAAAACGTCGCTTATTTTAATAGAATGACTTTAACAATAAGATCCGTTTCAGTCAACTTACACAAAGTTTAAATAAAGCCCGCTTTCTCTGGATGTAATTTTCTACGACCGAGATATAAAAATGCAAACAATTCCACTTTAAGTCGGAACTATTCCCCGACAGGCCCGACACAGAAGTCTCTGGAAGCAGACGGTCCCCGGGGCGGTGGGGGTGTGGCGGGGCAGAGACGACCCCACCTTTCAACCACCCCCGAGACACAGCTGGAAGGGTAGAATTCCTCAAGAAAGGATTGCATATCTTTTGCATATTGTATAAAAAGATAGAAAGTAATGTCCATTGTTGAAGTTAATATATTATGACGGTAAAAATTCCCGGTGAAACTTTACAGAATTACATTTTCTTATTAAAATTGAGTCGCCTAGTATACATTTCTGCTATCTGTGGTAATATAATCGTAATTTTAAATCTTGAATACAGCTTTTGCACGAAATATACGTTTATATCATTTGGTTTTTAATTATTTAAAACATTGAAACAGACGGCGGTGTTACATACATAGTTGCCAAACCTACGCTTAGAAATGTGTAACAAGATCTATAATAAGGGTAGAAAATTCGTTCAAATATTATTTCAGTAAATGATTCTTATACCAAATTCAAGGCATTAGGCCATGAAGAAATTTTATACAACGCAAATTTGATAATAAACCACAATGGTTTCGACACAAAACTTAAGTCCCATTATACTGCTTAAATAAACCTTTTTCAAGCGTAAAATATCTGATGTCAAATAAACACAATTTTTTCAGTAGATTAGTTTTTAATAATTTCTTTGAATTTACAGAAGGATTGAATATATTCACGCTCGTCTATGTCACATTTTTTTATGATCTGTGATACTATTTCATTATTAAAAATCGATCAATCGCTTAGAAACCGCTGGTGGAAACGTATTTATTTATATCGCTGTGTTTACGTTATATGCCATTGTTTAGATGTTATACAATTCCGAGCTTCAGTTTATAAGTCCCTGCCGTCGCGCAGTATCTCATCTATTAGTATTCAGTCTACGCCGGGCGGAGCCTGACTCAGACAAAAAAGGAAAACACTGAGAAGGGAAAACGCATTCAAATTCCACAGGACAGAAGAAAGTGGAAACTGCAGCAGCCTCGGGAATTATCGAATACCCCGCAGGACGTGAGCTGGCACAGGAAGATAATGGAGCAGCGCCTTGTTAAAATGCATACCGTCTTTATTTAAATTCCAAACTTATATTTGGTCGGCAAAAGACTGTGAACTCATAATACAGCTTATTAAATAGACGCGATTTTTTTGGCATATATAAATAAACAACAAACTCGGCATATATAAACTTTAATATTTCAGTCTATAAATGTATCACTTTTAGGTATTTATATTACAACAAGTAGCGTGTATTTATGACCTATATTGAAATAATAATATAGATTGTTTTTTCATTGGAATTATTTTCATTCTTAAGAATGAAAAGTGATGACTCTCTATGATAAGAGACTGTTTGATAATGCCAACGTGAAAGGTTACCAATAAAAATCGATATGTGGAAAAATCACTCAAGTATTTTATTTATTATTTAAAATATTAAAATCAAAAATATTGAATTTTTAAATGATCATTGTTGTGTTTTGATAATTGAAACTATTTTTAATTTAGGTTTAAAAAGTTTTTTTATTGTTTTAAATTTTTCTTAATCTTTTTCAGTTGCGAAGCAATAAATATAAAGATTAACAATGCATTGATGCAATATTAAGTTCACGGAATCCATTTTGGCAGAACACTATACGAAGATATGTTTACCCATGATGCTAAATATATACAATCACTTTAAAAATAATTGATACAACTACCAAAAGGCTTTAGTAAAATAACACCCATTTGAAATTTTATAAAAATACCCTATAAATTTTCCATTAAAGAGATACGACGTATCATTGTTTATCAAATTATATTTGTATGTAAAAACTATTATGTTTAGCTTCACTAATACCAATTTATTATAAAATTTCAAAAACAGTAGATAAGATTACAGTCTAAAAACAAGAAATACAGAGTCGGTTATATAACCGCGATATTGATTTGGTGGCTGGCACGCTGGCTTGCCAATAATTGGGACACAAGTCAATAATCCGAACTAAACAGTAACTTAACTTCGATTCATGAAAAGAAAATAACCCTGTCACAAACCGCAATTGCTTTTGGGTGGTTAAAACTACTTGCTTAGCTCCTGAATTTAATTATTGACCGCTTATACTCTTGGGAAGCAGTGTGGTTTACAGAATTTTCAATCAAATTAATATCTGAACTTACAAGTCTCTCGCTGAGGAAGTAAACATAAAAAAACAGAAGAAAGAAAAAAACTGTTAACCTCTCGAATTCGCGTGTTAACTAGCGACCATCAACCGCAAAGAAAATATTTAAATCAAAGCTTACAAGAGTTATTTTTTTCGCTTTTCGAGTTTTTTAAGAGCGTCTGACTAAGACTGCGGCTGTGCGGAGACTGCCAGCGGAAAAGAGTCGCGTAGAGTTTTATTTATATTTTTAAAATATATAAGAAACTGTTAGACAGATAAAACTTCTTAATGGCGGCTTAGCTCCCGAACTATGTTAATTTCCGAACGCCTCTTCTTTTCTGTTTTACTGACCAGAATTTATTCGACTACTCCACTATAACCATCCTCCCGAATGGCACGGATTTTAAAGAAAACAATGCACGGGCAGAAGACCGGGTCGTAGTTTCACAGGCATCTTGAAAACATTTCGAAATCAAAACATGATAAATCAAGATTTGTGAAATTCCGGTGGTTCCATCTGCTTTGTACAAACTGATGTGAAAATAGAGCTTTTTGAGAATGTTTTTCTTAATAAGATGAAGAGAATTTTCTCACTCAAACTTTTTGTAGCACGCCGGTTATGTCAACTTGGAACTTTGTATTTTTCCTTTCGTGTTGTCTTGAGAATTGGAAAATTGTGTCATTCCTATGTTTTTTTTTTAAATACAATCCATTGTGATATTATTCAATGATAATGGCCATTGGCTTTAGTGTATAAAAATATAATGCAATGACAGATTCTAATCGTTAAAAAAAAAATCTCAGTCCGAATTATCCCCCTAAGAGCCAAAGCATCGCTTAAAGAAACAATGTCACCCCTCATCACGGTATTTATGAAAAAGCTTCACGGGGCATGTTTTCAGCTTAAAGTTATGCTCTCCGTGTCTCTGTTCAGCCCACTGCATGAGCGATTCGTCTCCATCCATCTCGAGTTCGGCCGAGCTAAGTGCATCATCGGGTTAAGTCCCCGTCACATCCGTAACTTCGGCCATCAATCTCCCCGGCGATGATCCTTGGCTCTCCGCCCTTCCACATCTCCCATTATTACCAATTTTTCCACACATTCTCATTCTGGTCTCGCCCTGTGACCAAATGGCGGTATTGACATTTTGCTGCATATGGTTTTTAGTATTTCTTTTGTTTGGGGATTCACAAGATTACTCATATGTGTTTTCGTAGGTTTTGGCAGCTATTGTTATGAAATGAGTTTTTTGGAATACCTGAAGATGATTTCAGTGCTAGAATCGAAACTTTGAAAATATATATATACTTCGAGCAACGCAAAACCAAAGAAACCGAATCTACTTAAAATAACTTATTTATTTTGTTAATTTCTAAGCTCAATCGATAGTTTAACTTCAATGAGTGTGTTTTTGTTCATCTTAGTTTTTATTGAATAAATTATGCTGAATATCATATTCAAACATGACTAAAAAATTAAGTTTTCGTTATATTATTTTTAAAAAAGTTAAGTAATATCAAATTTGACCATCTTATAAAATCACTGTTTTTCTATTTATAATACATTTTCCCTTAGATAGAAAAATTTACAAGTATTTTTGGCTGATGTAAATGTATTCCTGATAAAATAGATGATTGATGAGATTCTGGCAATACATCATGTTTTCAAAATATTATTTTTAAAATAAGACTGATAAAATTACAATGTTTTTATTAATGTCAGTTTTCACAGTAGATAAATCATTATTAAATTATCACTGATTGATAAGATGTATGCTTTTCTCATTTTTTTCAACCAATAGCCACGCAAAAATTTATGAAAAACACCGAGACTGAGAACAACCATGGAATATGGAATGAGAGTATATTTTTTATTTAAAGAAACAATAAGAAAATAATATGCATGTGTTAAATAATTCTTTGGATGATCTTAAATTTTCACTTTGGTTTAAAAGAATAAAAATACTAAATTCGTCATCAATTTCAAATTTAAAGGGATTCGACTAAAAAACCATAAATTTCAATCCTTGTATCCCCAAGTTAAAATATATTAATGAGATAGACGTTTTGTTCTTTTTCATCGTAAAAATATCTGAAACACAAGCAGAGCCAATAAACCATCCCAAGTACTCTTGTTTCTTTAACGTATATTAAGCGTATCGATGAATCCTCGGCCCGGTAATAAAATGTTTAACGGCACAGCCAGCTGTAGCGCATTAATACTTACACACGCGTAAAGGAAGACCCACGGTGAGTCCAGGATTTTATGGAAGTACTTGTTGCCATAAACTTCGAAACGTATCTTACGAACTAGAAATTGATAACAACTTTGGTTCGCGTTATTCCATAGCAACTGTAATTTCCAAGAAACCTTCCGTAAAATTAAAAACACCCTGCCTCGTATTTTGACGTACAGTAATATCTTATATAATTAACACGTGAAATAAAATATAACCTTGTTAAAAATTAAGTAGTATTTCTTAATACGATGTGACATTAAATGTAAATTATCAGGTGCATGAACGTTTACAACGCCCTGAAATTTCATAAATGCCAATATGTGTTATATTATCCTTCATAAAACTGGAATAGCCTAGATATATTTTACTTACAACCATACAACACAAATGCACGTGCTGACGACTGCAGACGTAAACAATCGAGCCAGTGTTTGGGCGAGTGGCAAGGCTCGCTGCTGATAGATTAATGAATCGATTTACTTACGTATTGTTATAGTTTAGTAAACGCATAAAGATACGAGTATCGCGTGCCGCTGCCTTCCATAAACATTATCGAGGACTTGAAACGACAAGGCAAACGACGTTTAGAAATAAACACACAGTCAAATGTATGCGAGCTACACGCTCTTTGAGCTTTTGTTTAAGCTTCATTTCAATTTTAATACATCAACTAAAGAAAATTGCCTTGTACCTTCCTAAGAGAACATGTGATTAAAACATTGTAAACATTTATAATTATTCAGTTAAATTCATAACCAAAACACCTAATGAGTCATATCAAGTAAACGATCGAAAGTGGTTGGTTTGAGTGGTTATTTAATTAAAACAATACAGCTAACCATTTACTGTTGGATAAAATTATTTCTTTCTTTGGCACTTTTAGCGACTTTATGGAGCATTGCTTTTGCAAAAATGATGTTTCTATTGTTTTGAATGTCAAAGATTGCACTACAATTAACGCACCTGTTCCAGAGGTTAGCAAATTTGTTTTCCAACTTAATTTTAAATTAATGGGTTATTTTATTGTCAATAAGTTCAAAGCAGAGAAAACACCTTGAAAGTAAGTATTAAGTGGTTTATTATATATAGTAGACTTAGCTAGCCAAATATACCTGCAACAGCAATATGTCTCTTGTATGTGCAAGCATGTAATAAGTATAAAAAAATACCAAAGAAAACCACAGTTTTTAGCTATGCTTATACCATATATAGAACATAAGCAAATGTTTACAAAAAAACGTTTTGAAACGAAAACTTCAATACCGAAAACATAGAAAATATACGCCATTATTAATTTACTTTTCCCCTGTGTGAACTCATTCCCGTGGAATCGTTTTTTTTACTCGAAATGTAGTAATTACGAAACCTCGTGTTATATCTCCTAATTTGATCGATTTATCACACAAGCGTTCTTCCTTGTTATTTTTTGCCACAGACCTCGTCAGCTTTACTAATGAATCCTACGTGTACTACAGGAGAAAATATATTGAAAACAAATAAAAAAAATATCATTACCATATCTAGTTTTACCTTTAAATAGAAGACAACATAATATGTAAAAAAATTACCATAAAACATTAATAATAATTTACATTTAAATCCATAAGCAAAGCACCTAATGAGTCATAACAGGTAAACGATCGAGAGTGGTTGATTTGATTAATTGGAGAAAATATATTTTCATATAATTAAAACAATACAAATAGGTTCTTAAATAAAACAAGGAATATTCATTACCTGAGCTTAACACTCAGCGTCTTAAGTGCCTCTTTAATATCAATTTAATCTTCCTCGTAAATTGGCCGCCGCTAAGAAGGCGTCGTAAAAATGCTTTATCAGTCAATATGAAGGAAGGACATTAAACCTCCTGCCAGGGCGTCCTTTCCGAGCGCCAATTGTCCACTGAGGATGAACGACTATTTACTTTAATGAAACGTTTCAATTTTACCGCCTATCAGACTAAACGCCGCTGTAACGTTAGGTAACGTAACGTAAATCATAATGTTCAAGCAATCGTTTTACGATAAATAAAACCGTAGCTTATCTCCGCTAACCTGACAACTGTTTCACAGCTGTTATACGGATCGTTCATAATAGTAATACTTTTTATCTTTATTCCACGAGCGAGACATATTAATGTTCATATAATTCTAGAAGAATGAGTATATAACCACACTACTCAATAAGATTAGGAGTTTGAAAAAAGTGGTACACAAACATGTAGTAGAAAGCATTCAGATGCAATAGACTTTGTCCGGTTGTATTATCATTGGCAAATGCTATGTATACAAAGAAATCGCAAATAAAACCTTCATTAAAAGATTTTTTATTAATACAATTTTCCTTCTTTTTGAACATTACTTTTATTATTTTAACAGAATTAAAAAAAATTGTCTGCACCTGTGATGAAACCAGGTACTCCAGAATTGGCAAGCAATATTTGCACAAAATGGAGCACTGTGTCAACAGGCATTTTCGTTTACGCGTACCAAACTCCTAAATAAGCATCAATTTTATGGTGCATATAAACATGACTATCCGGATTAGACGGGAATAGGATGTATCCGGATAATTAAATTCAGTATTATGCTTCCACAGTGAAATAGTCTTGTTAGTTTAATTCATTCACATTAAATCGTGCTGTTCTATCTATTGCCACACGATTCTTCATTTATCAGTCTTATCAAATCCAACGACAAATAAAAGCTTCTCTTACATCGTTGGAACAACTTGCAATATGAGCAAAAAAACAGAAGGACCCGTTTATCACCCTCAGTCCTGTGCGAAAAGAAGACCTCAGGATATTTGTAAAACCTATCCTAGAAATACATTTTCACATCATCAATAACTCTTATAATATTCCCATAAAAAATAGTTTTCTTAAACAAAATATAATGGTCAACTTTCTTGTGATTATATTTTTGTACAAAATATAATCTGTTTTTGGCCTGATTCCCTAAAAAACCACAGCTTTTCTAGACTTTCGGTTTTTGAGCCTTGAATGACATAAATAGAATTGTACCAAATCTTTATATATCAGCAAAAATAATGCACTGTTTTTTTCAGTCATTCAGGAATATTCAAATAAAATTCACGTATTTAGATAATATGATTTATACAAATTTTCATTTACAATTAAATTGAACAATATAATCGTGTTTACAATAATAGCTTGAAAGTAATTAAATCAAAAAGCCACAGCGTCAAAGCTGTTTCTACTGCAATATGTCGACTAATAAATTGATATTAATTATGATTTCAGATAAAATTATTACTCGGGTAATAAATGCTACAAAAACATTTAATTAAGCAGCGATTGCTTTCTATGAGCCAAACAGACAATAGAAATGAAATGTACAATAAATGTTTTAATAAGGTATACACAGTGAATGAAGAGATATATTTCAAAGAAGCCTATTGTTATGCTAACTCGGTTCTAGATTGCCTCCACGCGCTTGTGCGAGAAACTAATCTAAAACTGATACAAGAATACAAAATGAAATGTATTATTTGATATACGAAATATTACCGCCAACTTCACTTGGCTTCTGCGAATGCGGCCATTTTTTTTTCCGAAGAGGCCAAATAAAAACATGAACAATTTTCTCGCTTATCATCTAATTACGAGCCATCACTTTGCTTTTTCCCGCCGCTTGCGTAAGCCAAATCGTTAAATAAAGGCGCTACTTGGCTACTATATTTAATTTACGCCATTGTCTGCCTTTTGAGGCACCGCTGATTCACTGCGGGATAAAAGCCTGCCTTATGATCCTCTACCGACTGGAACCCACTCACATGCATAGAAAACCTCTTATAAGTTTAAATCTTAATATAATCAACTGCTACTTTTCATAGTATTTGTTGAGTGCCTTCAATTGAAAAACATTTTAATGTTTTTTTTTTTTCAGTGTAACGTGTGCTTTTACATGAATTGTAGTATAATAAATTGTAATTTTTATATATTTACAAATGTATTGCGGTACTCTTCCTCTAAGTACACACAAGAGAATCGGCGTTTGATTAAGCGCGTTTGTCGTTAAAATGGCGTCATAAATATCGAGACAAAGGATAGCTCAATTTTAAAAACTTAAAAAGCACAAAAAGAGCAATTTCCCAAAGCTTCTGAAAGCTCTCATTTTTAAAACGTCATTTTGCTCCCTGGCATTTATGACATATCACTGGGCAAGTAGGCGACGGGGACGTATGCACTTCTAGCGTTAGCAACCCCACCGGGACGCGGGGTAGAATGTGGAGATGCAACGCTATCATCCCCCAGCCGGGCACGGGGATATACAGTGTAGTCATACACTGGAGTTACACAGAATACATAGTGTAAAGTTACACACCAAAGGTGTCCTGTCTCCAGGAGCATCAGGTATCTCAGACCGCGGAAATGCTCGTGCTGACTCTCGCAAGTGAGATGTGGGGTTGCAGGGGGTGAAGGAGATGAAGGAGCACACTGTAAAATGTGAGACCTGTGTACACTGCTGATATTTATACTCACCAAACAAAACCTTCATATTATATAAATATTCTTTTTTTTTTATATTACTATTGATAAAATTGTATTTAGAAAGCCGAAATATTTTTTTAAAAATGCTTAAAAAAACTTTAAAATATTCCTACAGTACTAATTCGACCACATTTGATTGTATGAAATATTACTAATAGTTATAGTGAACTTTGCACATTTCGCACAGATTTTATGAAATAAAATGTTAATGTAACTTTAAACGCACATCAAATGTTGATGCACACAAAAATCAAGCACATTTTCTATTGAGATTATCTATAAAAAAAAAAACAACAACGATAAAGGTAAAATGAAAAAATATATATTCATATCGTGACTTAGGTTAGATGATCTAATTTACTAACTTATATTTAAATAAAATGAAAAATAAATATTTCGGATAATTATAAAAATAATTTAATACGTACTAAATTTACATATGACATCTACAAGGTTGTCAACGATTTTTTTAATGAATTTCAATATATTCAAAACAAAATTCTTCAGTTGATATAAATTTATATTTTTGATGATTGAGAATATACATTAAAGTTTACTTTATAAAAACGCTTAGTAATTTATTTTATCTGTTTTCTCAGTGCCGTAATTTCGTAAACATCTGCTTTACTTTTTTATGCGGTATTTCTTGATTTCAAAAAAAAAATCAAAGGCAATTTAAATTAATGTATACAAATCACCTGATTATGTCAAATTAAATTTGGACGAAGATTCTGTTAATAAAATTCCTTTTAAACGATTTCCCATAATTTGTCAGGATTTAATAAAGTCAGATTCAATATTTTACTTTGTGAATCAAAATTATTATTCCCTTTCTTTCTTACGTAAAAAAGGTTTTACTTTATTTTAATTCCATGAATAAAGGAGATTAAAAATATAATGAAATGGGACTTCTTTTAGTATTTAAATATTAACACGCTCTTGAATATTTTAGAATAGTATAAAAGTTTTAAAGTCCTATTTAAATTTTGGCATACAATAGTCCACAAATTAGTTCATTTCTCACATGTTTACACTATTTAGCAATTCAAGAAGATTTTAATTAAATTTACACATATCTTAGAACTTATCCTACATGACTTTGATCATGTTTTTATAATAACACTTACATTTTCGAATACTTATTATAAAATACAATATATTCCAACAATCACAGGATAACTTAAAATCAACGCAATAAATAGATTTTATAAACAATACAGCGAATACTTTGACAAGTTGCAGAAAATTTGGTGACATAAATAACCCATCGAGCTCTACACACACGACCAAATATAACAGACACACTCTTATCTGCCAGAATCTAAGAATTATTTCAGTCATCAAAAACTAAGTTAGCAAAGTTAATTAACATGCTTTTAGACAGTAGTAACCGATGTTATTTGATTCCCTTGTATGGAACTGCGAACTAACTAGCTAGTATTGAGTAAGAACTCGCAGCAGAAGCTCAAACAGTTGCAATCACATTCAAATAGTAAACCGACTACAAACAAGCAAGCGCAGCTGCTGTACTGCATCTGCTTCACTCACTCAGCCTGAGGCACCACAATCAGCACACAATCCTACTAATTATTCAACACTTCGCCGTTGTGGAAAACATCCCTTAACAAGCCTCAATAACCAGGCGGGCCTGCGAGCTCAGGGTGACCATGCAAAACTACCCGCGGAAAAAATACTAACATGAAAAACAACTCAATGAAAGCTCTGTTTTATGACAGCATTCATACCAAAGGCAAGTTCAGATATGTACAAACATAAAATACTCTATTTAGATGCAAAACGCATTTGCTAAAATACTGAAAGCAGCAAATATGTTTTGACCATCATATAAATATTTACCAGATTTTAAATTCTTGATAAAATTATAAACTAAGGGATTTCGATGGAAAAATTATTTATGGCCTACAACGCAAAATTCTGCACTTAATGGTATCAAAATCATAACATAACAGAAGGGGAAGTTTCTTCTAAAAAGTAACCGAAAATTATACATTGATGTAGGGGTAACATACTCGCATAACACTTCGACATCGCGTGGCAACCCTTCAGGCTGCGCACTTCCGAGGTCCCGGCGAGTCCTCGACCCGAGTGCTAAGTAAACGCGCGCACTCGACATCCCCGCCACCGGAAACCGCCGAGGCGACTACCCCCGGAGGCGCGGCGCCCCCCAGCGAAGCCTCCGCCGGAACTTACGAAGGCTTGCGGCGGGACTCGCGGGGAGGCCTGCCACTACTTTGTGACCATTACTGCGCACTTGTTTAAACTGAGAGAATAATGCTCCCGAATCTCGAACTACCACTATGAATACCTGCCTCTTGAATTTTATTTTTTTTATACTTCCTTTAAATGTATTTTTTTAATATTTCATATTACCTTCTTAAAAATAACATGATTGTAACGATATGTTTTATATATAAACAATGTTTTTTTAATATTTGTTTCGTGTATATGAGATTTTTTTCAGTCTGAATCTTACCAAAAATTCATACTTAAGGCAGTTGCTCCCAGCCTTTTTATTGCCTCTGGTGTCCAACCGGAACATTTTCAGGGTAAAATAAAAAAAAAGATGTTGAAAAATTGGATAAATCGACGACTTTTCAAAACCAAAGTTTGTTAAAGATTTTTTTTTTTAATTTTTAAATTAATAAGACGCACATGGTTTATATTTAATCTTTTAATTCCAATTGAAAAAAAGACTATTAAATGTTTAGGATTCTTGGAAAATGTACCGGACGAATATTCAAATTCCTACACTTCAATCGGAAAAACACATATTTATCATATTAATAGTAAATTTATAAGAAATAAAAATATATTGTGTTCGGAAGAAAGGATGTATTAAACTTTTTGCATTGAAAGATTTTTGATTGGTGCAGTCGATTTTTCGCAAAACGGACTAGAAAATGATCAAAAAAACTCGATTATGGGACCTAGACCCTTAAGTAAGCATCATAAATTATCGCCAGATATAGTACATACGGGCAAAACTGTGCAACATGACTTCATCGATCAAATCAAAAATATATTTACCAAGTTATTGATTTAGACACATGCATAAGGTTTTATTGTGTAGATAATTATCGAGGTCCATTCTCGATGTCGGTATGATCACTATTACAAAGGAAGTAAAAGAGCGAGGGTAGTTACACCCCAGTAGAATCGTTCAGGTAATTTAACGATCGCTTACCGACCGTTTGGCTGGTTTTTGTTATAAAATACGAGTATATAGTTATTGCTAAACCGAGTGCACGGAATGGTCTTACCAGTGAATCGACCGCCGATACGGTGTAGTAAGATCAACCTCCAAGCCACGATGAAAGCAGTCGATGTTACCCAGATATATCTTAATATACATATTATGCTTTAAAATGTATTTCGTCTCCACAACTCGTTTTTTTCAATTTTATATGCATTCAGTATCCAAATTAGAAATAAAGGATGATCAATTTGAACTTTGTTATTGATTATTATTAAATGTTCATCATAAAATTAGGTTTTTAATAACTTTACATATTCGTTACTAAAACACATTAAAATGAGAGATATTCATTGCTAGATATAAATGCAATATATCACCTTTTTACTGTCGATCAAAAAAATTCGATCACTTCACTGCAAAGCTACCTTAAAATTAACTTCAACACAAATTAAATGCTTATCCAAATATACAAAATATAATACATCAAACAATATTGCAAATCGTTATATATTCTCACTAAGGCATCCTATATCTGTACTCAACGAGTATTAAAGTCAACAAGCTCGTGTCGTCGATATTTAGAGGCAACTAAAGAAAAAAAATATTTTATACGTTACAATGAACCATAACATCAGACATTGTCACAATTTTAACGCGTGTATTTAAAATTCACAGTTTTCACAAGAAGAGATCACAATTATTGCTCCGATCGGAAACTCCACTATGCAAGACGATGTAAATTGTTAAGGCAGTTGCTTCCAGCCTTTAAATTGTCTCTGGTGTCCAACCGAACACCAGAGGTAGTCCATTACCTGGCGAAATCGTGTCATTTAATTAATTTAATTGTTTGTAATTGTTGATTTATTGAGAAAACTGTATATTATATTTATCTATTTTTTATTATTTAATTAACGTTCATTTTCAGGGTAAAATAAAATCTTGAAGATGTTGAAAAATTGGATAAAATGACGACTTTTCAAAACCAAAGTTTGTTAAAGATTTTTATTTTTTTTATTTAAAATAAATTTTCTAAAGAGGGTATATAATTAATCTTTTAATTCCAGTTGAAAAAAGGACTCTTAAATGTTTAAGATTCTTGGAACAGGTACATAACGAAACTCCAAATTCTGACACTTCAATCGGAAAAACACATTTTTATCATATTAAAAAGTAAATTTATAAGAAATAAAAATATATTCGTTTTGGAAGAAGAGATGTATCTAACATTTTGCATTTAAATTTTTTTGATTGGTGCGGTCGATTTTTTGCAATAGGTACGAGAAAATGATCAAAAAACTCGATTATGGGACCTAGACCCTTAATAAAACGAACAATGTCAGAGCTGAGAGGTCGTGTGCCATAAGGTTAAAAATATTTTTTACCCAAAATATGTGGAGCGTTTCCACTGTAATTATAACCCGGCAAAGTTAGTGCGGGTAAGTGTACTCGGTGCGACATTATTTAACTCGCAGTAGAAGGGGTAGAAGTTCTGGCGACGCTGCATCTACCCCCGCCCTGTATACACGTACAGGGTACACGTTTAACGCAAGGGCTGGCATGAATAACGCGATGCAGCCTGAAGGCTTTTACACGGAGACCGGAAATTTACCGGGGAACGGAATTTCTTGAGATCACCCTTTGAAACTCACTTTTGTGAATGCTACCAAACTACGTCAAGATTGGGGCTCGGCGTATTGATGCCTAAAAAATCTTATTTTTTACTGAGTTATAAGTAAAGCTTTTTTGTGTGTTGTGTATTTACCACCGATATGGAAAAAAAAATACAAGATCTTCAAAATTATAAATCACGAGTAAAACCCGTGTATCTGTTATAATAAATTGCATACAAATAAATTCTCTAGAGTAAGTTATTTTATTAAAAATAAATAAACATGTAAAAAAACTGAAAATTTTTTCGATGAACTTATTTTTAAATTTAAAGATACTGCTTCTTTTTATACCTTAAATTGAAAACCTTCTTATACACAATGGCAATAATTTTTACTTCTTTGAGTATTTTTTTCTTCTTAATAAGCAATGTGAACAAAAAATATAAATAAATTGAAAATATTTATTGACGTAATCTTAACCGTACAAACTTTAAGTCAATGTGAATTGGTAAATATATAACAACGCAAAGTTGTAAAAATTTTATGTTTTATAATTTTAGACATAAACATAGATAGCTGCATTCAAACATACTAAGTGAAACGTGCTATAAGCTGTTATAATATAATTAAATGCATGTAACATAATGTTATGAAGCAAATGCGCTGCTTGCGGTGAAGCTACTCTCAACCGCAAGCCTCCTGCCGTTAAACTTTAATAAATCTAAAATCTTCACGGCCAGTGAGTTTGTGTGGAGTTTAAATGGACGCAATAGCCGGCCATGTCTACGGGGAGGGGAGCATGTTATAGACCCGAGTGCCTCCGTTAACTCGGGTCTATACGCGAGTGCAATGTTTTAGAGATAGTCGCCGTCTGCAGGCCATAGACTGCTCTACTCATAGTGGTACTGCTCTCTGATTAGATCCAATTCTATTTTCACCGGAAAAACGATTGAAGACAAATTCAATCCAGTTCTGCTGACAAAGATCTCTCCTTGCAAAATCTGTAGAATTAAATACCTTGCATCTTTTATTAAAGCTGAATATATATTTTTTATACATATTCCATTATATAGGTATTATGATAACAAGAAAAAACTAACGATAAAATCTTTAGTTTATTGTTACATATAAAGATTTTATTGCATTTCTTGTTTAAAATTTATAATCACCTAAGATTTATTTTTTAGATAAATTAACTCATTAATGTAACAACGTTTTTCAAAGTCAAAAATCGTAAAATAGAATTAAATGTCAAATACAAATATTATGTTTTGGAGTTTTAGGGTAAAAAACCTGTTTATTTACTAATAACAGTTAATTTTCTTTCAGTTTAAAGGTATATTTGTATAGGCACAAATTATAGCGGATCGATAAATCATTCAGTTGGTGTAAATTTAATTAATTATGCATGACTATACGCCTTGGAAAATTGGCCAACAATGCTTTATATTGAAATAGTAATAATTAAGAGAAACGTGTATTTGGTTTAATTTTCAACGTTTTCCGATTCAATCAACATATTCGTTATTGTTGTTGTATCTCACCAAATAAACCGCGCGTTAAGTAGATATTAGCGTAGATGATAAATTTGTTTAATCAAAAAGTTTTCAATGTTCAAAATAAATATTTTATATTGCTTTTAAAGAGATTTCGCCCATCGAGAATTTTTCAAATTAATGTAAAAATATATTTACAAATATTCTTATTATTTTTGACGTGTTTACTTGAAAAACTTTTGCTGCAAACATTGCAAGCTTTATATACAAACATTTAATTGTTTTCATGATCGATTATATTTATGATTTATTATACGAGTCAAGTTAAATTCTTATTATTTACAAATTTTGATTTTACTTGAAATTTGAAACAAAGTAATAATTTTATAGATTTCAAAGTCAAAAATTTAATTATAAATTAAATTCAGATCCGAAACTATAAGTTTTAATGCAAGGCGCATGTTTCGATTCCAAGTAAACCAAATAAAAGAAAACCAAAGAAGCAGAAATAATAGAGCTTGTGAAATAAGTGGCGTAGAGAGAGGGTGGATAAATCTTTCGTATCTCGGACCAGACATCTAACTTTACTATCCTTAAGATCGATAGAATCCAAAAAGTTCTAGGAATCGTGACAGGAGCCTGTTCGTGACAGGAAAAAATGTGCAAAGGCAGAGAATGCACGTATGAAAGCAATCGATAGAAGTCGAAAAAACCTTAAGCCATAAACATACAAGCTACACCAAAAAACTATTATAAAGGTCCTCTCTAAGTAGCGACCTCCTCTGAAGGATCCTTAATTATAAGGTCTTCGTTTGGAACTTGTTAAGTGAGTTAAACTTCTACGTTAGCCTTGTCTTTTAGACTTTCAAGCAACCAGGTTGTACTAGTTTATAAAGAAAATATTTATATTTATAAGTACAAGCAAATTTCAGATTACATCCTGATTTTATTTAATAATCTATGGCAAAGATTTCCAGATGAATTTCATAATAGTTTTTTTTACCAGCTTATGAATCAACTCTAGAATGATCTGATTGTAGTTTATTTCTATTAATTAACTTTAGAATAATTAACGAGTCACATTTAATGATTATATTTATATATGATATGTCGATGATAATTTTCAACTTTATTTTATAACTCAAATATAATTTTAATTTGTAACTGAAATCTAAAATGCAACTTAATATATGTATATATGATAAATAAATAAAAATGTAAATTTAATTCTAGTTATACCCCACCAACCCTGTCTGCAGTCAGACATTGAAGGTACCCCTTGTCCATTAAACAGTGTATGTAGGAGGGGTATATTCTCCAGCTTTTTTCAGGAATTGATTCGATTGAAAACGGGCAACTGGAAAGTATCTTCTCTTTTCGTCAGAGTCGACAGCCGTTTCGTAAAGGAGCTGTGAAACTTTTATTTTAGCTTTGACTTTGATAAAAAATTATAAAAGGATTCCTTTATACTGTACTACATATATTTTTGAACCGTTAAAAGCATTGCTACCTTTAAAGCTAGCAGGAACATTATTTAATGAAATGAGAAAAAGTGAGGTATGTTTTCAAATAAACGTTTAATAAGCTACGTGTTAAATTAAAAAAAGGTTTTATGATTTAAGAGGTATTTGTTTTATTCTATAGATCTATCTAAATGGTTGATATGTCGATATGGTTGATATGATAATTAATCTAAGTAAACATACCAGAGGTCTCGTTGTTACTGTATTTGATTTCAGTGTATAACCAAATAAAAATATAATATTTTGAGTTTTTTGGTATTTCAATAATTGAGATTGAGTAATAAAAGTACAAATTACACACTACAAGGTCTATATCTATGCTAATTTGATAAGTGTTTACAGTGATAGACTGTATTTGTCGTGACATCTAAAATATTGATAAAGCATCACAAGCACTCAAACGAAATCAATGCGTAAAATATCAACAAAATGATTTCATCAGTCGTGACCCCAAAAATTCGCATTGCATAATTCGAGTTATAAATTATAATTTATCGCTATGTCGTGATTAAATTCAATTGGTAAACACGTCATGGTTTCAAGTTTTAACGCATTTTATAAATATTAAAAAAAACACATATCATTGTAAATCAATATTTTTGACTACAAGTCTGCTTTGTGATTGAAATATTATATAATACATGACATAAAAAGTTCTTAGTCACCATTAAAATTTTCAGAAAAAGAGTATGGCGGCGTCTGCTTTGCTTGAAGTTGAATTCATCCGCTGTGGGGAAGAAGAGGGGGACGTCATAAGAAGATTATGAAGTTTCCTTTTCCTTCAGTCGGGCGAGCGAGAAGGCCCGGAACGGTGTGGCCGCGAGCCATTGTTAGAGATGGCGACACGTTTAACGAGAAAAACTTTGCCGATCGTTAAGAAATTATAAGAATAAAGTATATTCCCTGGGCGGATTATTTTACTGTTACTTTTAATTGTGTACCTTCAATAAAAACGAATTGTTGCGTTGTTAGAATTCAAAATTGTTGAAATGAATCACATGTCGATTGAGGTCTGAGTTCAAGCATATTTTATTAAAATTTACCAAAAACATAATTGAAAACATTATAACACAGATAGCCGAATGTTTCATAAATGTCGTTGAAGTTACTATACACTAAAAATATATTTGAGATGATAATTACACCGCCTAACAGATCAGTGAATAGAACGCTTTTTAGCTAAAAAAAATTCCGGGGATCAAAACCGATAGAAAAACAAGTTTTTTTTACATTATTATACTGTTTACATTCTTAGTTGCGTGCCGGTTTTTCATCTTTGATGGAGATTTTCTTTGATCTCCTTGTAAACAAACAAGCAAGTACCAAGGCGGAGACAAGCGCAATTGATTCTGATTGCTAAAAACTCCTCGCCTATCTTTTTTTTTTATTCTTCCATCCTTTCACCTTGCAAAATTTTATTCTTACAGAGTAATTGAGAACAAATTCTTTGTTCAGACTATCGATCTTAGATGTCTCTATTAAATGGAGGATTTTTTAACAATCAGATGAAGAAAAAACAAAAAATATCTGTACATTCATCAGTTCTTACAATTAACAAAAAAACCTAACAGTTGATTTATTATTTGAAATTTGTGATTTTCAGGGCGTTTCTATTGCTTTTTGAGATATTTTTTTCCAAATTAAAATCAAATCGCCTTTTACTTAAATAAAACAGACACGAATCTTCTAATATCAGTTTGGGATTCATCTGCCAGGACAAGGATCAAATCGTGGACCTTTTTATCAAGAATCTACAACATGCCAATGAATAAACTTGCAGCTTGTTGTTCATTCGAAAAATATATAATTACAAAAAGTAAGATCATGTAAAAAGAACAAATCAATAGTAAGAAATAAGTAAAAGTTTATCCCTCCCTAGTAGAATTAAGGCTGGAGAAAATGCACAATAAAACTGGATTGCCGAAAATATAAAATTCGCGTAAAACGCCTTTAAAAGGCTACTTAGAATAAATATGTATTAAGGAAGGCGACAACACAAAAACCAATTTGCTCTCGTCTGCGCGAAGGCTCTTCCACAATAATAAAACATGAATTTTTCATTTTCCACCTTAAATTGTTGCAGAGAGAAGAACAACGCTTTACGATAAAAAAAAGGATTTAAAAAAATAGCTTTTATTAGATATTTATTTATAGTTTTGGATATCTTCAATATCCTTCAATGTTGTTGTAGATTTTTTTTCAATTCTACTTGTATGTTAAAAGCTTTCAACTAAATCAGAAGTTGAAATACCTTAAAAACTAGGAATCACAATCGAAAAAGGACGTTGCAGTAAAATATCCCATGATATTTCTTTATTGAAAGGAAATGCAACATGAAAGTGTCCGTTTTAGAGCTTTATTGTGGGGAATAAATAAGCAGAAAAGAATCTGATTAAGAAATAAGCCTTTAGTCAATATATCAAAAGAGTGTATTTCTACGTAAGGTAAAAAGAAATAAAGAGTATCTCACATTATCATAGCAGAAATCATTATAGCGGCAATAGTAAAGCCTCGTCACTTTAATGTGCTTTTTAAATTTAGTGAAACTTTTATATCAATGTCAGGCAATAGGTTTGGCCAGCAAGAAATCAATTATATCTCAAAAGGTTTTTTTCCCTTAATCTAAAAGCAACTCAGAATATTTTTTCGCCTAGAAGCTCACGATCGATGAACAACGCACTTCTAGAGCGGGAGGTGATTTAATAATTCTCCCATTTGTTTTCTTGCCATTAAGTGTTTCAAATAAATACTCTATATGTTAAATCTCCCTGATAGGCCCCGAATTCTTCATATAAGATCTCCCGGCCGGGGTATTCCCCAAGCCGAGTAAACGCTCAATTACGACTACATAAACAAGTAATATACTTATGAATGTAGGAGACTTGTAAACCTTATTACTTAGCTCGAAACGTTGGCATTGCCTAAAAGGCTATTAAGTATTATATATTAAAATTACGTTTCCAACAGAGTAAAGGCTGTAGTGAGTTGTTATTAGAAACTGCTAAGAAACGTAGGTATCGTTAAATAATAAAACGTACTTACAGAGCAATAAACCAAAATCTAATTTATCAGGACACTGACATTGAAAATTGTAATGTATGACAACGTCTACTGTATCAATTATGTACAACATTTTCTTCAAAACGATAAACAGGTTAATGGACAATATGTTAACTTATTCAATGAGTTTAAAAAAAACTAACACAGTCGCTTTCAAATTAATCAAATTTATTATTTAAATGATTCGCATCAGCCCAACATGAATCCTAATTAAAAGAATTGTACAAGCAAAAATAAAACAGAACATTGTTGTTTTTTGCCATAAAACCCTGGCCTACTTGTATGTGTACGTATAATCGCAATGAGTGGAAACATTTTCAAGATTAATTAATTTAAGGCAAGAAGCAACCTTTTTAAAATCATAATAAGATAATATAAAAACACAGCATTCCAACAAATTTGTCTTTAAGAAATTATGCCTTTATGCGCACAGAAAAGCCAGTCATATTATAAAGTTGGTCCTTTTTTAGAATATTGGCAAGGTTCGCTCATTTTGTCCTGACTGAATGTTTTTTTTTTTATTTTGGTCAAAAGAACAATTATATTAATTAGTACACGCGGTCGCAAAGTGTTTTTTTTTATATTATACTACTATGCAAATAAAAGTTGAGTCTCCTCTCAGGAAAATATATAAATAAATTTATAATTTTTATATCATCACGAAATAATTGTCTTTCCTGTTGAGTAAAATATTATTCCCTCCTGATTGAATTCTCAAGTGGTATAAAATGTATCAAAACACCAAAGTTTCACTATTGAAAGCTTACAGAGGGTAGATAGTTAGGAACAGTCGATTCTCCTGAGCGTGAAGGCGAGAAGTAACAAGGGAACTTCTCGAGTTTCCACATTTCCGGACGTTAGCGACATCTGGTTATGTATCGTATAATATTTCGGTAAACAAGATTACGGAATTTACTTCTGACATATAGAAAAGCATAAGTCATAAAACCAAACAACAAACTTTACTCTTGTTGCTAGAGTTTGTATCGGAAAAATCAGACATGTACTGGTGGGAATGTGTATAATACTAATGAGTTTAATAGATTGTATTTAATAACTTTGAAAGTTAAATCTAACAAACACAAAGCACGTTTTTGTGACTATTTTTTTAAGTTAACTCAATGAGTTTTTAATTAAAAATACGTAATATTAATAGTAGTATTTGAAGCGGTTGGAATTTAGTGATGTTTTATAAAAAATATTTTTTCTTCATAACTTTAATTCTGGGGATAGTTTATATTATCTGCGAATCAGAAGAGCTTTGCATAATGTAAATCAATTTAAAATGATAAGTCAAAACAGCTTACGTTAATATTAGACACAACATTTATGACTTATCGGCTGATTTAAAGGCAACCAAAACCCAAAAATTGAATGCTCGTTGATGATAAATAAAAATAATATTTTTATCTAAAAAATGAGTCAAACAGTATTTAATTAAGGGATTTGTTCATTTTACGTAATTATAGTGGGTGTGCTTGTTTAAGTTCATTTTCAATATTATAACGAGTGTAATGATACACAAAAGTAAGCCATTTAGTCGAGAATCCATTGTTTAAAATAACAATTTTGTACAGAGTTTCTGTGTGAAATGTTTAATAGCTATTTAATCTCATATTCTAGCACCACCTAAATTAAACCGAAGTAATGGCGTTCTATGAGGCCGTCGCAATCTGACAAATATTCATTACTAACATTTGTGACCGGGATTAAAGTTGAAAGCTTTGTATTCATTATTACGCTACACTGCTAAATATTAAATATTTAAAATATTAATAAAACTTATCAACGTTTGATTACAATGCCTTTTTATTAAAACTTATGACACGTGTTATTTGGGAAATATATTTATATCTAGTATGTACTCGTCAGGTTCGTATTCATATTTACAATAAAACTTCGTATAACTCAGTTAACTTTAGGTCGATTAATTGATGCCAATATTCAAATATACTGAGAAATAAAAATAAATTGTGAATAAACGATAAAGCTTACAGAACTTTTTTATACAGTCACACTATGATACCTGAACCATCGGTAATTTTGGACAAATGACTTATTTTGTTAATCAGTTTTCTCTGTTGATCTATTATTTTTTTAATAATATTCAAAAAAGATAACAGAAAAATCTATATGTAATATTTTGGCCAAAGATATGTGTTAAATTAAACACCATCCAAATATCCTTCTTCAAAGCTACAATTAACGTGATAATCTAACCCACTGTTTCAGATATTATTTCAAGCATTATTAAAAAAAAATAATACTACTAACTAATAATGTCTTTTTAATCTGAGGTCGTAGTCAAATCTTTATTTTTTTCAAATTCACGTGTAGCATAAATATATCGTATTTGTGCTGAAATCATTAAATTTTTCATGCAACTTAAAAAAATGTTATATGAAACAATGTTTCAGCTGTACCACATATATACACTGCTGCTTGTATTTACTTCGTGTATACACGTTGCACGTTCCTCAAGGCGTGTTTCAGGCATCTTGTGTAAGTGGACATTTTTAGGACACGTTGAATCCATCTCCGGTCCTTTATCCTAACGATATGTCACGTCTATTAGAATTTTCTTTCTTTAAGATAAAAAAAGAAAGGATAAAAACACATGTGACTTTTTTTCACGAAAAACTTTTAAAGTAAAAAATAATTTCACTCAGTGATTTGACCATTGGAAAACTGAAAATATAAAAACAATAACAAGCTTTAAGGTTTTATAAATATGTAATTATTGTTGATTTATAAAAATAAATAAATAGAGGTGGAAAATATCGTTAATAAAATAGAAGTACTTATAAATATCTTCGTTGATGGAGTTTTAGTCTATTATAATAATAATAGATTAGCGTTTCTATTTGCAGCTCAACAATACCACAGGATGTTTTCGCTGTCTTCTGTGGAGTTATAGGAGCAATAACAAAAGCGAGAGCCTAATCTAACTTTGCTCAGTGACTATAAAATATAATACATTTATGCATGATTAATTTGAATGTAAATAATACGTCTTTGTATGACACAATTCATTCGCCGCCATTAGCATCAACCTTGCGTAAGTTTGGCTATCGCGGGTGGAGGCCTAGGTGGGACTCGGCGGGTTGACAAGGGTGTCTGAACTCGGGATAAGTTATGGCCTGACAGAGTTTGTCCACCCCTCCTGCCCTCACGTCCTAGAGGCCTAAGGATCAAGGCTGTTGTGTCGGCCCGTAAGGCTTCAGTCGCCACCCCTTCTCTGATGAGGGATATCTTTTAATTTAAATTCTAGTAATTAACAAATAAACGCAACTAGCAAACGACCCACTAGCAAAACTAACAAGTAAAAAACATTAGCATTGTCTGTCGTTCTTATAAATATAACATTTAATTTGATAATTCTGTAATTGTGGTATGCAAATATCTTAGTTAAGTCAAGTCTACGTTAAATATACTTCATGTTCACAGTTCATGATAATATAACGTTTATTCCCAGACACCTAAAAAACCAAAAATAAAAAACTAGATATGAAAAATCCATGGTGTCAATAAACCATTGCTTCCGCACTCATGGACGCAAATGTATATAATAATATCGTTTTTTTTTTTTTATGACAAAAACATGAAATTAAAATAAATATTGAGTATTACGTAGTAACATAAATTACGTAACACAAAATAATAGTATACGATATGATTTAGGTAATTCAACAATGTACAAGAATTTTTTTCAATGTTTCGATTATAAAAACATATTGAATACACAATAATAGATTTCTATGCTTATTAAGTGTCGTACAAAGTACGTATAAAAATAAAAGCATGTGAGAAAAAACATACATTTTTTTTAAAGTTCAATCGTGTTTTTACGTCTAGACCAGACTCTTGGCCCACGGACTCCTTTTCATAGTCAAAACTTGCCTACGGACCCAAGGGTGAAAAACTACATAAATTCATATTATAGACTAGTTGGTGCAAGTATCGACTCTATTGCGTTCCTGTATTAACCTACTTGACTCACCGCGATGCCTGTTATTACTTGTATTTTATGCACCTGTCTATGTTTATATTTTACTTAGGACGTAAAAATCGTTAATATTGTATTCATTGTTATTTATTTTAACTTCCATGTTAATAAAAATGTGTCACAATTTTTTTATTTTATATTAGACCCCCTGACGTTGTTCAGGGACCAATCGATTTTAATTTTCTAAGGACCCCCTGAATGATCCCAGGGACCCCCTGGGGTTCGCAGGGATCACTTTGAGAAGCACTGGTCTAGACGATATAAAAACTACAAAAATATAAGTAAAATTCATAATAAATATCAAAAATTAAAGACCTAACTTTTCAGCAGTTGTTGAAATACACGCATGAGTTAAACGTTATATAACAATGTTTTTTAGAAAATATTGAATAAATGTTCGGCAATTTTTTCTTTAACATAACCCGAGGATTTCAGCTCTCATTATTTCACCTGTTAGGCTGCGCCAGCTGAAGGCAGTTCTCCGCGAATATTAAAAAGAGCTCTCGGCAAGACTCCGTATTTTATTTTCCTTGCGCCGCACGATATAAAGAGAATTCCAGCCAAATAAAACAGTCGGTTTATGTATGCGCAAGGAGGAATTGTAATTTTTATGTGCAGTAAATATTACATGACATCCCGCGCTGAGTCTACTTTGGATCTAATTTTATGTTCAGAGAGGCAAGACAAATACGCCGCATATAAAATCTACACATTACTAAAAATGAAGTGGTAATTTACGCATGTGTGTGTGTGTGTATGTATACTATATATAATATATACGGAATATCAGTCATTTATAAAAATACCTAGCATACAATATGAAATATAAACTACAAATAAAATGTTTATTAAAAAATAATAAAAATATTTAGACATGTCCAAAGTCCAGCTTACGCGCGTAGATTGTTTATTCTTTACGAATAATCTGGGACCAATTGCTAGCTTTAATAATAATAAAAAATAAAAAAACACGACGGGCGTTCTGTATTGGTATAAAAATAATTGGTTTGTAAAATTGAGCATATATATTCAGCGAATGCGAGTAATCCGGAAAATTAAAGAACATTCGAAAAGAGGGAAAAGCGGAGAGAGACGAATATTGAGATCGGTCCAATAAGTCGGAAGTCATGAATAATAATGCTAAATGTTATACGCACTTCAGAGCCCGGGTAATACTTGGGTTTTTGTGTGGGTCTCTGGAATTGGTAGGTCATGTATTTTGATCACACATTGAAGATGATTGGAGATGAATAAAGCACCTCCACTCACACGTTTAAGGTACCTTTTTTATTTAAAATATTCAATAATCTCAACCTTTAGAGCGTTCATTGCTCATATCGACTACATTATAAATATATGTAAAAAAAAATGTAAGCATTAATGAAGGATGTATTTATCGCAGATCTTGCTTTGCGACCATATATCTGATTTATAATCGTCATTAATATTTCTAAATTTTTGGATGGGATAAAACACTGTAAAAATAAAAATAAATATTTTTCGAAAAATGCGCTGTATGGTTAATAAAATTTAAAAGATTTTTCCATTATTTTTTAAAATGTGTAATCATTAATTGTATTGTACAAATTGTACATTACACTGTACAAATAATTGTACAAAAAAAGTCTTTTTTCCAAGGGTTTTCAAACAAAAAAAATATAAAAATATATTACCTCGTTCAGATTCCAATCTTTACTTAACTTTACCAAAATATGTTAAAAATATATACATTATCAAACTCATGCTCAATTTTATAAGTAAAAATAAATAAATTTTGAATTATTTGAAAATAATATCTGATTTTAAGATTCGTTCTAGTCAATTTTCTAAAAGTTTGAAATAAAATTAAAATGTTACAAATAAATGAAAGTTTACGTCTTCGGAAGATTTCTGATTTAACGGCTCGCTGATATTTCAGTCAACTTCCGGAAAGCTGCTTCCTCTCTAGATAGGGTGGGAGTAACTGCGATTTCCCCCTATATTCTCCTCACCACCCCCATCCATTCCATAGCGTTGATTTTATTAGAGAATAAACAAGTTTGCCTTTTAGACAAACCTGTGAAGTGATTTTTTTATAAATTGAAAGCGTTGAAGCTTTTTAGTCCGATAGATTGGTATTTATTTTGAAAATATTGTGTTTTCTTCTGAACATGAATATTTCTATAATAATTGAAACTCTGAAAAAATATACTTGTTAGCACGTTATAATAAATTAAACTGGCGTTTTATTTTTAAAAGATATTGTTTTTCTCACAGTTTTATGATATTTTATATTAAAAAACTCATTACTCATACTTAGGGAAGCACAGTTCTACGATGACTCTTTAAGGAGATTGAGTTATTATAATAAGTGCTGTGCGTAAACCTATTTCATTTTTGAAATAACATATTGTTAATTAACTAATTATCAGAGATATTGAATTAAAAAAAATATAAACTCTTTATGTAAAAATTTTACTTACTTTAAATTTAAATAAACAAAACTTAAATTTAACTTGAGTTCTTCTCTGCAAGCGCTTCGTAGTGGGAGTACTTTTTAAACTTTTAAATTATTTAAAACTGTCTGCCGATTTTACATTCAATATAAATGAACGTAATTTATTTATTTTTTAGTAAAACGCAATTTTGCGCAACGAAGTATGCTTCATCTCGACGTTGAAATTTTCCCAAAATAAAAATAAAAAAAAACATTAATTTAACGCGAATGAATATTTTTGTACAAAATCTATTTGAATATTCTTCCGTGGGGTTTATTTTCCTTGCGATTCAGTTTCATAGCACTTAACCTAATTCAACTTACCCCCAAGGTGTTTTTATTCCTAAAGTGGGCAATCTCTATTCCTCCTCATTCTCAGCTGAATGCAATCTCGGTGCTTCGGATAATTTGGATAGTAGTTTTGATTGGACTTACCTGAAACACAAGAAAAAATCGAAATGTTTTAATTTTAAGAAATACAAAAAAACCTTGTTATAATATTCACTATAATTCCTTTCACGTAGATGCTAATTTTATAACTTAAAAATATATAGGGTTGATGTAATGTACTTGTAAGCAAATTGCTATCTACTGTTTCTACTATGACGCAAGAACGTATAGAAACCGATAATGTATTAAAATAAGAGAAAAAAAAATACATTTCAAGGATATACTTTTATAATCAATCTATTTGTAAGTTAACCTTACCTTACCTTATTTGTAATTCCAAGTATTTGCATAAAATACTGCGATGAGTTAAAATTTAACTTGAATCTAAAATAAGGCTCTCTTTATAAAACAAAAAAATATTATTATAAAATTATATAGAATTATCTATTTATACTTAATCTGCATTTAAGATATACACGTTACATTAAAACTTTAATTAATTAACTGGATAAAACTTTAATGTCATTAGATTGACTTGTTCACTTTATTACATCAGATGTTGGAAGAGATAAGCTCATACAAGTTAAGATGCAGTGTAGTTAATTAGACGATGTCCCGTTTGTGCTTAAATATTACAACCCTGTTATATTCTAATCAATTAATCATTTCATCTTACAAATAAAATATGGACAAAAGCGTGGAAATATTATACAAACGTTTACAATAGTTAGAAAAATTTAATAAGTTATTTGTTAGTAAATAGTTGTTTTACAAAAGAAATTTGTTTGTAGTGATAGTGTATATGTAATATTTTTACTGCAATAAATGTATGTTAATTATTTATGGCATGAATGTTTTGATAAGCTTTATTTTACAAGTTTGCTATGTTATTTTATTTTCATAAAATGTTCTTACTTCAGAAATGGGCGTTAGATAAATAGTTAAACATGAAATGTTATTTTATATATAAAGATCTGGCCGTAAATAAACGCCCATGCACCAATCGCTTGAAAATGTATAATATATGAAAATGCTTGGAGATTTTGCTTGGCGTGATTCTCCAACAAAATATTCAAGAATTTAAAAACCACTTCTTCGGTAACCAACAAAAAAAACCATGGGTTAAACATGAGCGAGTTGATATTATTATTTGGTATAAATACCAGTGCTCTGATGTTCAAAATGATATTTTTCTATTTCCTTATATGACAATACAAAAACTAATGATGTATGTAACAAGGAACAAATTTATCTTAACAAAAATGAGAAGCATATATGTACTTTGTCAAATAACAAAAAATAATTACAACACTCTTTATAAATATATCTTGCATGTGGAAAAAACAATTAAAAAAATTGTATACCTAAAATTGTATCTAATTGCTTCAATCCGCTTTCTAATAAAGCCCTTGACACATACAAAGTTAGGTGTAAAATACATGTAAGCATCTCATTTCCATTTTATTTGTTTTATACAAAAATATCTAAAAGTGGAGAAATAGAAGAGAAAATGAAACGGAAGGCCGTATGTAATAAAACTCTCGATTTATCTTATTAAGATTATAGCTGTCGTAATACCATTACGAGCTATTTACATGTAATTAATAAACGAATCTGAATTAATAATTTATTCCAACAACGGTACAACAGGAATATCTAGCCGGGATAGCCAACCGGAGTTGTGAAGCGGTTTAGGATTATTTTAATTATGCAGGTAAGAACATTTAAGTGGATGTAATTGGCAGGTAAGGCGTAGCATCAAATTTTTCGGTGTAAAAGTGTTGCAACGGTCGTAAAGACTACATCAAAGATAAACCCAAGGGAATGAATTTCTTTTTCCGGAAAATCCCTTGGAATTTTTTATCTCTGAATATTTAAAAGTTCTTCGCTTTTTTTCTGAGATTTTAATGTCAAATTTCACTTTATGAGAGTTGCCTTTTATTTTAAACGCCTGTCTGCGGCTTTTTATTCTCCTGTTCAAATTTCAGCTTATTTTTATATTATGGGTGTTATTTCAATGAATATACATGAATTTTATTAATTTATTATAAAGGCGCAATTAAAATAAAACATTGCTTATCGTTTATCAAAATTAAAAATTATTTACATTTAATAAAGGAAATCATAAATTTGGATTTTCGAGGACGTATATTAATGATCAAATTAGTTAAAATATAAACTTATTTAACTATCTTCATATGTAAGAAAAAATATTCATGGTTAAAAATGACCTTCTGGATTAATAGTTATGAAATGATTTTGCACAGTTTACGCTGAGAGTAGATTATAATTTTTTAAATGAATTATAAAACTTCCATGATTGCACCATTCCTAATTAAAAATCGTTGTGTTCGAATATATTTAAAAAAAATATTTCTCAATAAAAGTATTTATCAATTGGAGAAAAAAATCTAGTAGCATCAGTTCACAATTTGATTTGAAAAAACACTTAAGTATACATTCATCCTATTTTCATGTCAGCTATCAAATAGTATATTGCATTGTTGAGTTTCGGAAAATTCTAGCTATCACCTCATCAATATTCATTATTTATTAAAATCTCAAAACCTTTCAGCAATACTTTATTTTAATTAACATTTCAACATAAAGTGTCAATACTGTATAAAACCAAATACGCATAAATAAGTGTTATACACACGCCGAACCATGTACAGTAGCGGTGGGACTAATCGACTTATTTCAATCGTCAGTATAATTTAAATGATTTAAGATTAATGTCAAATTACAGAATAATTCAACAGTTTAATTTTCACATAAATATATTTTATAATTTAATTTTAATTTGATTTGAAAACCTTAATTTAACATAAATACATTATATGCTTTATTTTAGACATCTGGTTTCATGTGAATCCATTTATAGGTGCTGCCTTCAAAATAGATTTTTTTTTTTTAAATATGTTGCGAAAAATCACCTCTCGTGTAGAAAAAAGAATGTATCTATATTTCTACATTTAAATATTCTTGATTATTGCAGATAAATTAGATTAGATATGTAGATTTTTTGCAAGATATTTAAAAAAAAAAACAAGTAACTGGTTTAATTGTTATTAATATAAATTTATTAAATCAGATACCTAGCAGTTTTGTAGAAAGTACTTTTTAAAATATTAAGAAAAAATTAATATGAACCGCTAATTTTTCAAAATAACGAAATTGTTTATTAGAAAAATACCTTGTAACTGATATTCTTTACGAACTAGATGAAAAAATTTATTGTACTACTTACTGTAGACAATATTAGTATTGTAAAAATTCTTTTAGTGTCAGCCTGCCACCATTCGCGTCTCAACTGGAAGAAAATAAACTACTCGTAGCCTAAAGCAATCGTTCCTTGATAGGTAAACAGAGATTAAAAAAAATATATATCATATATACGCTATCAATAACCTTGCATGAAAAAGTCTTAAAAATAAAATTTACACCAAAAAACTTTTATTTAAATTAATGTTATGAAATACGTTATTAATATTTTAAGGATAACTTCATTTAAATGAATCGATTATTTCGAATAATCGATTATTTAATTAGCTTTCTCGGCTGCAGTGCAACCCGAGGCATGATTGCGTGCGGTTTTATTTGAACGCCGGATTATTTGATTACAGCCTGGTGAGTGATTTGTTTTAGTGAAAATGTATTACCGACTTGGATGAATGAGTGCATTTCGAATATCAATTCGCAATTCGAGACTAATGACGCGTGCTTGTCTGCTTGCTGCAGGCGCGAGCTTTCATTGTTGATTTTCATATAATAAATATAAATATAATATTTAATTTTGTTGGAATAATGAATCATTATAAATTGTTTTAACATACTCTTGCTTTCAACAATTAACACTTATCGTTCGTAATAATTTACGTTTCAACATTTTCAGTGGGTGTTTTATAGTGGCAGAATCTCTATTTACCAAATTTTATGTTTAAATCGAGGTATTTTTAAAACACACCTTGAACATTGCCGGCTTTAACAAATAAATTACTAAATAACTATTTACGCGTATTTTGTCAGTTGAAAATATTTAAGTAATGTATTACATTCAACGTGATTATAAAGCAAGATTTTAAAACAAAAGATTTGCTTTAAAACCTTGTTCCAAGACTTTAACTTAACTTCAATAGCTCATTATTGGACGAGTCTCTACGTATATTGATCAAAGAATATTTATTTCATTTGTGGAGAACCTTCTACTGAAAACTAAAAAAAAATAATAATATTTGCAATTCTTAGATGTATCATTAAATAGTTGTGAATTACACTAACTTTTCTGTGGGTGAATCAGACAAAATTTAAGGCAGCATAACAATCTAGGATGTAATGTATCAAGAGATGTTGCAAACTGTAAAAAAAATCTTCACAAAAGGTTTGATATTAACAAGCCACTGCAGCACCAGCCAGCGAGCGCAGAATGCATCTCAAAAGAACCAGATGAACATGGAGGAACTTACTTAAGCGAGAGAAAACTCAAATAGGGCAATTTTCTTGGGCTGAAGACACACCGGAAGTCTTTCTTGAAGACAAGGTGAGTTTCTGGAACTTCCGACCATTTGTATATTCTCTTGAACGAAACTTCAGCCGACTCGGCCTGTTCCCAGCCGGCTCGGGGCTCGGAATTTTCATCGCCTGTACAAGTTTTGTGAGCCTCCTGAGAGTACAGGTTCAACTTACTTGGTTTATTGAAAAGTATAGCCTCAGAGAAATTGAAAACAGTTAACGTTTAGTGTCTTAAAATATTTGACATGGCGGATATTACAAAGCAGAATGCTTTAAGCATTTTGAAATTCTATATAAAATTGCTGTATTTTATAGAAGGATCAAAATTTTGTTTATGAAAGTAATTTAATAACAATATTGTATATATAATATATACAACACACACTTTAGTATTCATTCGAAAAATAATAATATCTTAGCATCAAACGGCCTTTTAATGTTTTTTTTTTTTAGCTTGCGCATGGCACTTGTCATTGTGTCGCAATTGAGATTTCAAGCGTGAAGTTTAATGTTACTGAAATATCAACATGTTTGAAGCAAGCGTTTCAGAAAGTATTAAAAATACCTCCGGGGCCCACCCTCGCAGCACATCCCTCATTCGTAGGAACAATTGTTTGCTCGGGGTCACGGGCGCTGCGAGACCCTAAACTTGGAGCGCCAACTTGCTCGGCCCCTCGAGACTCCGGAATTGTTTTATTTGAATATTAAAGCGTGAGAGTTATGTAAATCATTACGATGATGAAAACAATAAAATTTATTACGAGATTATTATATAATACAATACAAAACCCTAATATTTTGAATTGAACAAGTTGGCGTGTTGAATTTATTAATATCTTTGCGGGTAGAGCTTCGCACTGGACCCCGGAGATGAAAATTAATTACATATTTTGATTGTGTGCTGTACTAAGTTTTTTTTTTATTTACATTACAAAAACAGTATTTATAAAGTATAAAATCGAGATTCTTGAAGAGTTTTCTTCATCTTAAACAATAAAATAGTTTTATATATATATTTGTTATTTTTGCGTTTACCAGTTATATTTTTACTTCGGAAAAGACCTCGATTGGATTTATTGTGATTCAAACAAATCCTATCAACTTGCTTCCGTTTCGGAAGGGAAAAAACCTTAAGACATGAACCCTTTTACTAAAAGAAAGAATACGGGAAACCTTCTATAAATCCATCTGTTTAATCGCTACGTTCGACATCTATACAGGGTTTATATATGTTTTTTTGATCAAAGAAATTTATACTAGTTTTACGCATTTTCCTATTACTCCTTTTTTCATTTATCAGTGAAATCTAATCAATAATTTATAATATGTTATATACATATAAATATTTACAAAACATGTTTTAAAAAGGTAACTGTCATCTATGTCAGTAGCTTACATTGTATTTAATTTGATTGGAAAAAATATTATCTGCAAGCCTTCTGCATTGTTGGATTCGATACAAAAAGTAAACAAAAGTTTTCAGTTGATCGCACATTGAAAACTCATTAATACCGAAATTCATTATTCTCCTAGATTTTCTGTTTGAGTAGGTTTGCAATTTTCCTTTGTGTACAATCACTAAGAAAAAATAAACGAACGAGCATCGAATAGCAAAATTACATGTGCACAAAACCATCACTCCAATAACAAATTGAAAATGTGTTATCATTTTTTATTTCAATATTATTATGGATTGAAATCATTGAAGTTTTTATTTCATAAAAAAAAAATTAATATTATGACCGTAAGCCTATTTATTTTAAAGGTTTTTCAAGAATTCATTAAGTTTAGTTTCCTTTTTTTATTTTTGTGAGCCATATTTATTCGTTACGTAAAATTCCGAATCAGCAAATTATATGTCTCTATTCGATCAAAACAGAGACCGGAAATTAGATTGACTCAAGGCCATCAAGGCAGTTAAAATAATACATTAGAAACAGTTAACAAATTGTGTATCTCTCATGCGCAAATAATTGTGAGACTCAGTCAATAATCCACCACAATGTCACCTATAGATTTAAATTGTATGCAAAATAAATTATTGATTGAATCTTATCTCTCTTGTTTTTATTACCATACAACTAAACAATCATAACAATATCATAAAAATATGATATTAATTCGTTTTATGATTATAAGCTCTATACAACAAGCTATAAACAATAACATCTAATTTATTAACAAAAATCTCAATTTTTTTGGATTGAACGTCAATCAAGTGCGTATTTATTACCCATTTTTATTATATTATTACTAATATGATTAGGCACATTAGTTCACACATAGAAGATGATTATAGAAATTATCAGAAAAATATCATCGTGATTTGTGTGGGATTTGAACCCGCATCCCCAGGCTTACATGGCCGGTGTACTGACCATTGTACTAACGAACCACATCCATTATTCGAGAATTTTTAACAATAATACTCTACATATGAACCACATTGGGAGCCACATGAAGGCATATTGGCACGATGATATTTATCTATTATAATGATATTATTTCACGATGAACTAATGTGCTCATCATATAAGTAATAACAAAAATCTCATAATTACCTCGGAGTTGAAAAACGGAAAAATAAAAAAATCAAAGAGTGCAAAGGGTTGAAAACCGCAAAATGCAAGTGCGATGCATTTTCACATGTAAAAAAAAAGATTAAAACACGCATCCCAATAAATCGCGACGGCAAATTTTATTTCAACTCTCTCGTATAAATTGCTATCCAAATGCCCACTATATGCATAGTCAGGAGGGTTGTAGATACGGGGGGTAACTTCCACATTTACGGCGCTTGCCTCTATCGCCTGATTGTCGCGCCCCGGCCATAAAAGCCTCGGCGCTGTCACCACCCCCTGTGCTACCTGCGGCCAGGCCTGTAATCGAATCGCCACCCGAGTCCTGATTTTCAGGCCCCTCGGGGGATTGCATTATAGTATGCAACTTCCAAAGTGATGTGATTTTAAACCCATTTAGAATTTATCTACTTTGCAAAATCTACGGGTAAAAGCCGCGTCTTTCCACCCATTAGCCTTCAAGCACAATACTCCTGAATTCGGAAAAACTTTTTATAAATTTTACTATAAAAACTGTATTTAATTTAATTTTCAACACGTTAAAATAAGTCCTGTCTTTTTACACCATGTGTTGTAGTTTTTTTTTCAATTTTTTTTTTTTGTGAAAATAATACTGTATGAATGCGGTTGTCTGAAGATGAAATTTATTTTCCTGATTTTCCCGGTTAGCAACACTTAATTAATTATCCATCTCGTGTACACTGCGTGTCGGAATTTATCGCCGAAAACGTAATTTGTCAATTGAATTGTCTATTCTCCCGCTCCGTGTGAGAGATTGTTAATCCCTCAAAATAAATAAGGAGCAGCAGTTGGCAACACTGGAACAATTCGAGTTATTAATCGATGTCATTAATTAAAACATAATTTAGATAATTTATTGCTTTGTGTATTTGAAGAAAAGACACTAATGCTCACCCAATCTTTATTTAGTTCGAAGTATAATTAAGATGCAATTATATTTAAGACATAAATCGTCGTTTGTATTTTTTGTCTTTACGGAAAATGGAAAATGAAAATTTAACTGGAACCTCCCGAAGTACCTGGGTCACATATTTTCAGTTGCAATTTTCAGAAAATAATAATGTACTTTTTTATTTGGAAGGTTTTCTGGAATAATAATTAAAAAGTATCATCCGAATGAGAATCCTGAAAATACATTTACTATCCGCGCTACTTAAACAAAGCCTGAAATTTCGTTACTTCAGAGCGTAGACTGCAAACACAACCTTAGCGGATAACGAATGAACCGTTAGGGATGACGCGCCGTTATTGAATCAACGGCTTTCGATGAACAAACCGCTTCAGGATAGGCTGGAATTTCAGCAAAGCCATGATGGGCCTTCAGTTCAAATTTATTTAAATGTGAATTCAAAAGCCTTCACTGAAGCTTCATAAAAAATATATATAAACCAACATAGTGAATTGATTTAAAAACTATACGATAAAAGTATTTACAATGTGTTATTTCATTATTTGGATTTTTTATTTTAATTTATACTACTTAAATAGCTTGGTGGTAGAGTAATAATAAACATTCAAGATATAAATTAATATATATTATACCGGTCAAAAATACATTCAATTTTGACTAATCGCATCAATAAAATAAAGATGACAATAATATAATATATTGTTTATACAAAACCGGGCATAGTGTTTATAAAATATATATCCAGCAACTATCAATAGCATACTAATACTTATTCATCACGATAATATTCAATTTACATATAATAACAGTAAAAAAATATATATTTAACTTTCATGCAATGTATAACTCAATCAATTCCAAAAATATTTACGTTACACAAAAGAGAAGAGTGCTATTCATAGATATCATTAATGAATGAAATATAATTAATTTTATCAATTGTGAGAACATTTATTTTAATTGTTTGTTTATATATTCCTTTGTGTTGTATGCTTAAGATAGTGCTAGTTGAATTAATAACGCGAAACATTTTTTTTAAAACTATTGTTCAAGAAAAGAAAGTGAAATGAAATAAGACTTTAATGAGAAAAGTGAAAAAATAGAACCCATCGTATAAACTATTAAAAAGCAATAAGAAAACAACAAAACTTAATCATTAAATAGTAAACAAGATACATTAAACATTTTACCGAACACATTCCTAATTGAATGGGATTTTTAATATAAAATATAAATGTACGCAGTGCTATTAGAAAAAAACACGTAAGTGACATTTTTAATAAAAAATATGTTATTCATAAAAGGTAAGACCTTAATATATTATAATAAAAAAATCAATTATCGCAATGACTCTCATAAATAGATATAAAAACTAGCGACAAGAAAATTATTCAGAGCTTTCAAATTTAAATTCAAACACGATTAGAAATTAAGTTATTTTTGTCGTTAGGTCTTGAATATTAAATCTGAATTTTATCCAGCTTAGAGAACACCTCTAAAGTGAGAGATCGAATTAAGCTAGATGGGAAGACCAGGGGACTAATGTGTCCCAAAAGAACCCTTCGCTGGCTGCCTACTCCGCTGTAAAAACACTTTGCTCGGAAGCCAGATCCGTTCCAGGTGCACAAATAGACTCCCAGGCAAGTAAATCTAGACAAGGGGGTCTATCGAGACCGATAAAATTTAATCATTAATTTGACCACGAAATTTACAACACTGTAACTACTTTAAAAATAGCTTTAACTGGCGCCTTTCAAGTGTCTACTCGGTCTATGCGATTCAATATTTAATTTCATGAAAAACGTAAAAATAGTGAATCCGGCTTGAAGGATAACTTCAAGGTCAACTGTTATCACGAACTATCAATAATGTACCTTGAAATGGATTATTTAAAATTACACATAACTATAAGATTTCAAAAACAAATGTATAAAGTTATATATTCACATTTTCGGTCCAATTTTGCAGTGAAATCGTTTTTTTTTTATATAATCATTATTATTTAAATAACAAATTAACTTTAACATGAAATTAAAACATCCAAAATTGTGCGTAAATTCAAACTGAGGATTTTTCAAATTAAAGGGTTGATTGTTATCTACAAATATCTCAAAGTAAAAGAGGTCATTAAACCCTTTTTCGAATTCGCAGAAGGTAGAATATTTACAAGGGATGTCAAAGAGATCCTTTTTAAACCGGCTAAGCCCAATGACTACAATTCGATAAGACCCAGTGAGAGCATGTTAGAACTATGGCAGGTCTTAATAGGCTTATCGACTTTGCTGGAGAGGGTGGGCGGGGGGATTTTAAGAGGTTGGAGTGTATATTTAATATATAAAGAAATAAATATTGACGTCTAATAATATATCATAAATATTACTATTTTTAAAGTTGTAACCTATTCCGAATTAGTAAATTGAATGTTTCGACGTTTTGATAAGTTGAAAATCGTGTTTGCTACATCCATATTTCAAAGTTTGTTTATAAATTTAATAGTTAATTTATAAAAATAAAAAAAGACGACACAATAATCTCGTGACTGTGATCAATCATAATCAACACCGCCCAATCTGCCCTGCCAAAAAATAATAATATTTTTGAACAACACGGACATAACACAAACTATTTTTCCCGGATGATATATCTACCAGAACTTTTTTCTTCGCTCGCAAGAATACCAAGATCCAGGCGAAACTATCCCCAAGCACGCACCCCTAAGTTTGTTAGCCTCCCCTCGCAAGTTTGCCCAGACCCGCCCTCGTGTGATTTGCTAATTGGCAAATAAGATCCGCCTTACTAGAGGAGCCATCAAAGGAAATTGGCCAAATGCAATTTGCTCCTTTTTCTATGTGTTGATTTAACGACCCTGATTGGTTTTTGATACCCGATCAAAATTCGAGCTGGACAAAATCAATTAAGATGAGAATATTTGCATATAAGCAACTAAAAAAAGACATATCGACCTTTTACTTTTTACTAAGAAAATATTGTATTTGTACATCGATGTTGAATGTTATTATTTTATGTAGTTCGAGATTGACATAACTAGTTGATTAAAACCTTAGAATTACTGTTTAAATATAAATTACTGATAAAACCTGAAGAAACAATAAAAAAAAATTCACTCACAGTAATCTCGATAACTCTCTTCATAATTTCTGATAATTTCTTACGATATAAAAAAAACGTGACATAAATTTCCCAACTGCATATTCTATTTAAACTTTTTATTTGAGAAGTACCATATATTAAAAATCAAAAATTCATATTTTATAATCGAGTCTAAGGAATGCTTAATAAAATCATTTGTCGTTTATATTAATAACACATGCAATTATTAAAATCCAAACGATATTTTGTTTTACAGTTTAATTGGACTGTTCTCCATTTCAGTATTCGGGTTATTATGGCAGTTAATCTGTTTAGAATGAGTTACACCTCACGCACGTCTTATACCCTAATGTGGGCTAATTAGGCGGACAGGTGAGCACGTCCCTTAATTTAAATCGGTTTGTTCGCAGGTGCTATTTCATTTCGAATTGCTCCTCCGTGTACATTTACGACATTAAAAGACCCACTTGGAATATACCATCGAATTTCGATTGTCAGATACTTGGATTATTTTTGAACCACTGTAATTAATAGGAAATTTCTCTGCCAGCAATATTTTCAAACCTTTTGTAAGAATATTAAAAATGTAACATAAGGCACGTAAAAAATGTTTTTATACAAAAGGTAAAACTTTAGGATTCCGTGTGCTATTCAAAATAATTTCGAAACGAATCATTATATCAGTAATTAAAATGAATTATAATAATAGAAATTTAATACGCAACACATTTTTAGTATTCAAAACATCTTAACCGTGAAAACAATAAATTTTGAAGTATACAGCTTCCTTTTTTGACAAGTGCAGTTAAACGGCTGAATGACTGAATTCATTTGTCGATCAATTCAACAGACAATTACATTAAGGTGAGGTCCCCAGTCCCACCTGTATCCCAAAAAAGTGTTATTTTTTCCCAGGGTCTTTCGGCTACCTAAAAAACATGTTGTTAAAAAGCTCTTAAGCGTTTAAAATTGGCTTAATGTACTCATCTGAATTCATTCCTCGTTCAATCTTTAAATATGTTAAGCGGTGGAACGGTTTAAACGTGGTATGTTAGCAGGCAACGGTGCAAGGGTTTTTAATGGAGTAAATGTCTCTAAAAAGCTCCAAAGAATCACGTACGATAGAGCTTTTAAAAAATAGTCTACAAATGCCTCCGGTTTGCGCGGGGGAACTTTAAAGTTGGTAAAACTTGCGGAACTTTCCGGCGAGTTGTTAAAATGGCCGCCGAGATAAAGTAGAATAATTTCCAAATCTTGCTAATTAACGTAGTGCTGGAATAATTTATTAGACGGCTGCTATTTGATACTCGGTCTGATGAATGAAGACTTATGCTGTTTCCGGAAAATTCCCGTCAAGCTTTGGTAAGAAACCGAAACTTGTTTGTTTTGAGAGAAGATTTTTCTTTCCCAGACTTACGGGCCGGTTTACTTTTGACAGGCGTGAAACTACTCTTCTTTTCTACTTATTGCCATTGTTTGGAAAAGTTCGTAGCAATGGATTAAAAAGTAAAATGATTCAATATCCACAATATTCAACATAACAAAAATTGTACTTAATATGATAACGTTAGACAATGACGAATCAAAATTTTAAAATGTGATATTTTACATTTGTATTTTTTGATAAATAAAACTCCTTGAAATATATTATTTTATATGCATTTGATTTAATAAAAAAAAGCAATCATTATACTCGAATCAAAACTTCACAGGTATATATAAAATACAATTAAAACAAAATACCCTAATTTCATTTTTGCGTGTATTTCATTTAGCCATTTCACTAAATTCAAGTATGCCCCATGTAAATACGTTCATAATTATTCATTTATGCATACATACCTAACAACTATATTTTATTTCATAATCGAATGATTCAACATATAACAACTGAAATATCGAATAGCCATTGAAAGACATTTCAAAAAAATAATTAAAACCGAGCGCTGTGAGTTTGAACGACCGCCATCAAAAGCGTTTAAACAAAAGCCATTAAATGAAGTGTCATTATTAGAAAAAAAGCTCTGGCGAACTCGCCAAAACACGTGCTTTGCAAAAGCGAGTCCCGAGAGAGGACCAAAAACACTTTATTTTATACGCCGGCTCCGAGCACAATCAATTTTCACGTCAATCAAAAGCGAACAGAAAAACGCCAATGTCATTCCGCGCCCTGCAAGGGTGTGGAATATTTGAATATTTCCAACTAGTTAGTGATGAGCTTGCGAGATTATATGTATGTATTAACTAAGCGATGAATTCAAAGTTGCGTTACATTTATCCTGAATTTTTTTTACATGTAAAGCTTTAAAAATTGGCTTCGGACATCGAATATTTGTGTTTACTTTTACGTATAATCAATATTTGTGTGAATCATAAAAATATTACTGTCAAGTTTGCGCGTTGCTTATACACAAAAGATCCGACGTTAAAGACAATTTGTATTGAAATTGAATGTGCCTTTTTGTTACTTACTTACTTTAAGGGGAAAAAATAAAAATAAATGTTTTTCGTTAAATTTAAAATTAAATTGAGACATTGGTATTCAATGTGAGTGTTTGCAATGGATTTCCTATATAATCTGTGTCAACAAGAAACCTACACCTTTCGTAAAACCAACATCAAAGTAATTCAAATCCGAGTACAATGCGGGTCAGGGCGCGGAGGTCCCGCCGGGGGTGTGTCAGGGGTGCGAGGCCCGCGGGGGTGTCGTCACAAGGAGTCCGAGCTAGACGAGTCTCAGGGGAAGCATGTTATATGTTTCTGTAAAAAGGTTTAATCCGGAACTTTTCCCGGATAAATTTCAGTGAGCCTAGGCGGGAATGTAAATGGGGACTTTAACCAAATACAGGCCCCGGGTCCTGAAGACCGGTCTTCAAACAAGAAATGGATTTTCATCAGAAATTTCAGAATGCGAGGACGTCTTGCGAGGTCTGTGAATAACTCCAGACGTGACGCGTGAAAGACTAAATATTTTGGTTGAATAAAACGCGTTTTACAAGTCTGGGAATACAAAAAAACATTGTACTGTGCGCAATGGGAAACAAAAGTTTTATTTTTTTTTTTTTGTATTCAAAACTGGAAACATTGAATTTTGAAGCTACATTTTAAGAGATACAGTCTCATATGTGTTTCATTTATTTATGTCTATCATACGACATAAAAAAAATGAAGAACGACAAAAAACTTTATGTTTATATCCAAAACATGTCTACTTTTGACGAAATGAATACTGACTATTCATAATAGATTTTATTCATTGAATACAAATTTAATTGTAAGTTCAAACGTCTTATCTAAAAAAAATGCATTAGTTTTAATTTGAATTATTGTAAATTATTAATTGAAGCCCTTTAATTTGAAAAAAAAATTTAGAAACTAAAAAATAAATTAATGAAACGGATGCTTCAAGTATTTCAGATCTTCTCGTTTTCCTCGAGAAAATGTAATCTATTGATTTTCCAACTGTGTGCCAAGTCTTCAACAATATAAAACTGAAAAGTTTAAACGATTCTTATTCATACTTTTGAATCAATTTCTAGAGTCATTACGAAAGCTCAGATAAAATGTAAGCACCCATTCAAAGGTCTGAACTTTGCTCACCGCTGTTTCTCTGATTAACAAGTGTTAACTGGAATTCAGAACCTGAAAGCGGGCAACCTGAAAAGCTGTATCGTTCCGGGGGACATTACGAAATACTTGTAACGTAGAAGCTTTCATTAGAAGGCCAGGGTTGGAAAATACCAGACTAAATCGCTTTTACTGAGTTAAAGCTAGACTAAATCAATCAATATCTTTCCGCATTATACCTATAAAGTATTCATACTTTGAACTTCATAAATCTTCTTTTTAACTAAGTTTTGCTTTGATAATTAATTTTATTTTTGAAAGTGACCCAATTAAGATGTTATTTTAATAACTGATATATAATAAATTTCTGATAAAACTCGATTAAGACAGTCAATTTTTGGTTGTGAAATTGATGATAAATAAGTTTAAAACTCTCAATTGCATAAGTTTATAAAAAAAAAAAGATAATATATAAACAAAAAGTGAGAAGATAGTGTTATACTTAATACAAGATGTATGTAATCAAGAGAGGCATTTTAGTCTATTCAACATCAAAAAAATGAATAAAGCAAGTATAAATAAAATACCTGGTGATGAATTGAATGAAAATACAAATGAAACTAATCATGAATAAATAAATGCAAGCGTGAATCACAAATTCTACAGTAAATCATTAAAATTGATTTGAAATAATTTCATTTTTCTATTGTATTATTTTCATGACCTGAAAATATATTTACTGTTTTTATATTAGGGGTAAATAATTTAATTGTCAACCCCTCTATGGTAAAGCTCTAAGTGGTTTATGTTTGTACTGTAAACGTCAATGTAGAAGTTAGCGACTATCTCTCTCTGACGGGTACATGGGGGAGTAATTAAAGTTTTAGATCTTTGATATAAAACGTCTAAGTTTGTCCGCATTAATTAAATACAAACTCTGAGACGAAAAATTATTTTAATCTTACCGAGAAATATGTTTTTCATGCATTAATTGGACGGCACACTTACCTGTAACAACATAACAACATGATTAAGCACAAAGTTAACATGAAGCTAAAAATTTAATACATTTTTTGGCACATTTCAATTTTATTTTATAATAGGTTAAAAGTTTAAAAATAAGAAGTAAAATATATTCAAGACGTGCTTAAAATAAACACAAATATTCCACAAATTATACATTCAGGGTATTTTATTTCTTATTTTAGTTTGTATAGTTTTTTTTAATAAAGAAATTATCTTAGAATTCATTAAATCGTTATTCCAATAATTTCTTTGACGTGCTATTATTCTATAAACGGAATTTAAATGATAAAAAAATTAACTATCGATCATTGGGAAAATAGCTATTGGATTAAAATTAACAAGGCTGAGAATAAAATTAATGCGTAGTAAACATGCAACTCCTTTCAAATTATTGAATTATCAGTGTTGGTTATTAGCACAATAAATAACATCATCTGTAAGCTATAGCTTTTTTTTTTATTCAGGAATGATAACCAATTTTATTTTCAGATGCTTTAGTTTTATCTATTATTATTAGCCAGAGCATTACAATTACCGCAGATATTGCGATACTTAGAAATCATGTAACAATACACATTTTCAAAATAATTGATAAATTATTGGTAGATAACTCGAGTTATTCGTGGCTTTATGGAGTTTGTGTATTTCATAGAGACTTGAAATTGCAATGCTATTAACAATATTATGTTTAAATATTATTAAGTGGTATTTATTATTTATAAAACTATATCATAATAAGTGCAACTTTGTTGATAATTACAAATGATACGGTTGTCGATTTTTTGATTAACGTCAATCAGATGCGTATTTATTACCCATTGCGGGTATATTATATTATTACTAATATGATTAGGCACATTAGTTCATACATAGAAGTTGATTTAAAGAAACTCTCAGAAAAATAAAATCCCACACAAATCACGATGATATTTTTCTGAGAGTTTCTTTAAATCATCTTCTATGTATGAACTAATGTGCCTAATCATATTAGTAATAAATGATATGGTATTTGATTTGATATTCAAGATGTTTTCTATAAAAATATATTTTTTTTAAATAAAATTTATTTGAACTCTATAAAGAATTGAACTTATCGGTTAGAACAAAAAAACGTCGGGAAAAATTGAGCCAAAATCAATACTGGCTTAGAGCGTTTTATGGTCCGCAAAAAGCACGGATTCTGGCAAATTTATTTTATAACTCCTTGAGATCCACGATCTTCCCATAAAATAGTGATTTTAAAAAACTACCTTCCGCTTATACAACCTCGTATAAGCAGTGCTTTAAATTGTACTCTGTTCATTAAAATGCACTAAACGAAAGCTATATGGTTTAGTTGACATTTTGGAACTTTTTCACCCAATAGACATCTAAATCTCAAACGTAGCGAATACTAGTATGCCAATAACATGAAGAGTTCTTATTAAAAGTATGTGCAAAGCAATAAATTTACAAGCATAATCGTCGAAAGATACTGGCGTTTGAAGTATGGCTTAATGACTTAGGCGGTGGGTTCACAAAACAGGTTTTGTTCATTTACGAGTGTGCGATCAAGTGAAAATTGTCGCTATTCCAGAAATGCAGCGACAGCAGAACCAGTGCCATTATTTGTACTGGCAGAGTTGATTTGCGAGGATCGATAAATACTCATGCAGGGATTTGAGCACCTGGCGAATTCAGTTCAATAAATAGAATATTACCTTGTAACTCTAACATGCCCTATGAGAGCAAAAGAAAATGATTTTGATTGTAAAGTAATAAAAACTTATATATACTTACTGTAGTTATCGGGTGCGTTTAATTCAAAGACCAAATAACACATCGTAAAATTAGATTTTGGGTAATGAGATACTTTTTTCATTTTAAGTTGCGTTATTTAATAAGATTTGTTTTATCGTAAATACCTTATTTAAGAGGTATATAAAATCTCCGAATATTTTACACAAACAGCTAAAACCTTCGAAATTGGATATTAGTTATATCGAACTAATATAGTTTACTGAAAAATGAAGTATTTTTATACTTCTTAAACAAAAGCATAATGTCAAATGTTTTAAGCATAATATGCTTATATTAATCACTCAAAATATATATGATATAAAGTAAACAAACCTAATCTAATCCGAGAGAGATAATAGTAAACTTTACATATCTAGAGTAATTCAACAATTTAGATATTTTCATATAAAAGGAAAATTTACAAAACACTCTGCGTAACCTTCGGTGAAAAAAGAATCACATTATTTATGAACCAATATTATAGCAGTATTTTACATGTGCCCCAAATATATTTGTACGTAAAAAAATCAGTCGGAATCCAGAGTGTGCTTTTTCGTGAGGTTATTTCGTATTTTGCGTAGTTCCCCGAAGCCAGATTACTGGCTCCAGCGGAGGCGGCTTGATGCTGAACAATGATGCCAAATCGGCTTTTTTTTATACTGGGCGTAGCGACGCCATTTTGTTATTCACATTTCGTGACACATTCCGGATTAATTGCATTCTAAAAAGAAACGGATTTGGAATTCAATTTTTTTTATAGTATGCACGAAATACTCGTACATTTAAAGTGATTTGTAAATGTCAAAGAATTTTAGCATTTTAGGAAATCATAAAAAATAAAATAATTGCTATAGTAGTTATTATTTATAAATAAAATACTCTGTGTAATGTTATGTATTTCAATACAAAACGTCATAAACAAAAATTTAATACAAGGCGAAAAATCGTAGCAAATGAGAGTCATGCACAGAGAACTTCTGATGATGATGATGTCTCGAAAAAAAACTTCAGCTAATTTTCCAAGTAATAATCAATGAAAATAGGGGACTTGGATAAAAAAAAATTACGTGGATGAGAAATTCACGCCAGTGGCTGGATGTTGGGAATACCAACCACATTTAAGACACTCTAATAAGAATTATACATAAGACCCCGTGGCGTAAAAATAGCATATAGCCATTATTTTTACTATACATAATTATTTAGATAAATATAAGAAAAAAAAATATTATGTATTAGTTAACGAGAAGGAATATAGGTCGCCTTTGTGATACTGGTGTTTTAAATAAAAAACATAAAATATTTAAATTGTAAAGTTAGTCCCCGCCCACAGCTGCATTTGTAACGAGACCCGCGCCCTGACTGGAGGAGACTGCGCTTTTGAGCTCTGAATTTGCATTTTAAATTGATAACCAATAACTTTACATTCTGAACAATGTACCACGAGAAACCACACGCCATATGTTACAGAAAATACTTTTAATAAATAATTTTTAGTTACAAAATAGTTAAAAATGTTATGCTTATATAAAAGGTGGTCAAAAGATCGAGGAATTGATAAGCTAGTAAAACTTAAATACTAAAAAAAAAATATTGTTAAAAGTTGTGGAAATCTTTCGTTATAAAAATGTACTTAATAAGAAAAATACAATTCATTCACAATCAATTAAAATAGGGTTTTCAAAAACATTAAACCGTTTTCAAAAAATATTAAATTTTATAAAATGTATTAAAATTAAACTTTGCAAGTGTGTTATTTCGACTATAAGTTTCAATGGCAATATAATAAAGCAAGTACAATGCAGTAATGTTCAACAATTGCATATTATCATCACCACACACAAAGCCACTCGAATACATAGTCGGGATGCCGTCCCATTATAAGTTATCCGAACCCGATGAGTTGAATATAATGCTATCAGTTCCGTGCAAATACGAATTTCGTAACATGACAAAAGCTCGAGAGAGTAAGCTTTAAAGTTTGTAGATTCTGGAACCTTCGACTGCGGGAAAGTGGGAACGCACAGCGAGATTGGGTGTTTAAAGTCACAAGTATCTCAGATGAGGATTATCATGTCACAAATGTGAGAGTCTTATGTGAACTTTGCAAAGAGCTTTTCATTCCGGGACTTCACAGGATCATAATCAAAGTATTATAAAGGGCGAGCTTTGTATATAAGTTGTATTTATGTTAGGGTATTATAATGCTAAATCACGAATTCATGTATATAGTGTTTAAAATAAACAGTACATTAAAATGTTTCATAACTCGAAAAACCAAAACTATAGGTTACCCTCAAAAAAAAAACTACTTTTTTACTACATAGCGCAACGCAAAGAATTTTTTTAAGTCTTTAATAAAGCCTAATATGTCTAAAATATATTATGTATATGTATTACTGTGAATATGATTTTAAAAGCCTACGTATATACAGAATGCTTGCTTTAGTGGTAGGTAACACATAAAACCTCCATCGCTTATAAAATAAATTTAATTTAATATTGACACGAAGTGATGAAATTTTTGATATTAACATAGTTCAAAACCACCTGCAAATTCCATAATATTCCAGCGTTTGTTTCCTCAGTAATACTTCATAGCTTAAATTCTTGTCCCAAACACACTGTACATGTAATAATTGAAGATATTTTGAGAGTAGTGTAACGGAGAACCTTTGCTCTTTAAGAGCATGTAAAGTTTTGATTAATAATGTTATCACGATAAAATTTTGCTGTGCTCATTTTAATGAATGCCTACTCAGAATAAACGTACAACGGTATACATATACATAAGATACAAGAACTTCCTGTATGCATGGACTTGATTATATTTACGCAGAAAAATATTACCGTATTTTTATAACTTTGCTATATATAACTTTACATTAGAGTTTAAGGCAACTGAGAATAAAAAATAGCGACAAAAATAAAGTAATCATCGAATACCTTTAAAGCACTTCATTGTTATAATTTATGAAAAAAATAAGGTAATATTATAAATATTTTTTAATCAATATTTAAAGTCTTACACATACCAAATTCACAGTCAAGGTACATCCGTTTGAATCTGTGAACACAATGGCTACAATCACAGATAAACCCGTGCAAACATTTTATCTACGAAGCACCTGGGCATTGTTATCGAGAGGCGCAACCTGGAAAGGCGGAAACGTTTTTAAATTTGAAATGCGCCCGAACAGACCGGAGCCTGCCCGGCTGCAGTCGAATCCGATCCGAAAGCCTTCCACCCCTCGGGCTCAGGCGGGATCTACCCCCAAACAAGGGGCGGGTGGATTTTCAAAGGTGAGGAAAAAATCACGACCCGAGCTCTCCACACAATGCAGACTAAAAAGACTTTAATAAAAGTCTGTGCAAGGTTCGTGTAGTGGTTTTATTTGAGGGTTGTTTGTGCGGTTCACTTCTACATTTCTATTTTTTATAGTTTATTTAAAATTGTAGAAAGTTTATTTTTTTATATAGTTTTTATTATAGGTGCATGGATTTAAGTAGTTTTTTTACTACCAAAAAAAATTGTTATTTATTTCTTTATTTTAATAAATACAAATGTCAATTTTAATGTAGCATTTCCTACATCAAAAAACTTTACTAAATCAGTTAAATAAAAAAATATTTACTAAATCAGTGCTTTATTTGTAACATATCATTGTTTACAGCATTTTTTGATATATAAAAAGTGCTATTGTACTTTTATATTAAATTTTATTATCCATTTTAATATAACATCAATAAACAATCTAAAATCGCTCGTAGAAAAAAGTTTTATTTTCAAATAATGTTTCTCAAAGCTATTGATATTTAGATGTGAAAAAAACATAATCAAAAGCTCAACGCTTTATTTAATTTACACGAATAAATTACTATACCGGGATAGAAAAAATGGCAATATATTATTTTAATTAAACATAAAACCTGATAAATGTGGAATTTTCATAAAAATTGTATATTCTGGCCGTAGTTATTTTACACAGTAAAAAAATATTTCGAGATGTGTAGATACTTCCATATTACTAAACAGTGGTTTATAAATTATTATGCGAACATTTTTGCATTTTAAAACACGGCTGTAATTACCTTAACCTTTCGAAAAACATGGAGGTTAACAAATTTACCATAAAAACATCTTGTTCCCATTATAAAGTCTACATCGCTCGAGCTCAAATATTCCACTGAAATATTTCAGAAAAGGTCAAAACTTCTGCAGACGTTTCTACGTTTTTTTTATATTTAAGCAGGGATCTTTTTAAGCACTATCACTTTACATCAACGAGTTATCTTTTAACAGAAAATCAGAACGAAAAGTATATATACAACATGGCTCTATATGATTAGGAAACTGCGAGTCAATTCCAGAAGATCAGCACGACATTATACGAAACTTTATATTACAATATAAAATAAAATATTACTTGATAAGGATTCTATCCTTGGAACTCAACGGTGAACAACCATACGCACTCACGAATAGATAAAAATATTATTTTTTTATTTATTAAGGTAATTTTATGCAGTCAAATCAATCAAATTATCCAATTATTCATCTCATCATCTTTAAAGACACAACCCTAGAAAATTATTCATTGCTTCATAGAGCTTTCACAACTTCTATATTTAAGCTTTTATCAGCAGTATTTCTTAAAGGTTAGGTTAATTTCAATGTGTTAAGTTATATGAATTATTATAAACGGTTAAATAATTTTAAAATCATTTAAATATTCAAATCAAGACAAGTCAAGTTTGTATGCTTATATTTGATGAAATAAAAGAATTCAACAGTTTAATTTACTATTTTTTTTAATCGTGGATATATATTTTTTAATTCAAATAAATGTTACTGTAGGAACTAGTAAGAAAACCAATCAATTTCTTTAAGGGTTTTTATCCAAGTGTTTCCTGGAAAAAACCTTGGCCAAGTATTATGACTCCCGAAGCAATTATTAATCTTCAATGTGAAATACAATACCAACGGTGGAACGCAATTTTACTGGAAGCGAAAACAAATTATACAACATTATTATGCAGGCGATAAAATCATTTTCAGGTAAACAAAATATAAATACGTACAAATTGGTTTCAGGAAGAAAAGTAGGTTGGCTTTCTGTTTGTTTATTTTATACAAGTTTTTATTATGGAATTAAAAAACACCATTACGGCCAAATATGTTTGGAAATTTTAATCAAAACTTGGAAGAGGTTTTGCGCGAAAGTTTAAATACAATGTTATAATGTTAATACGGTGTATTTAAACCACAGTAAACATTTTGATTAGATAAAATATTTAAGGAAGAAACGTTTACAAATTGAATAAGGCATATCGTATAAAAAACGATATAAATCATAATATAATTTACTTGGAGTTTATAAATATATTTTTTTAAAGATTTTAGAGTTGGTTTTAAATACTTTGTGCTATGTACTCTAACGATATTGTTTAAATTTTAGAATGAACTGAATATTTATCAAATTAAATATATTTAATAATTTTTAAAAGGTTTAAAAAATGCATTTTTTGTTTAAAATATTGCAAATAAAACCCATGGAAAATTAGAGCCGCCATTTTATACTTTGAGGAAATAAATTGCTTTTATACCTAAGAGATTTTCAAATTTTTAAATAAAATACTTGAGTGATTTTCCACATTTTTATTTTTATTAGTGACCAGTTTCGCCAACCTTTCACGTTGGCATTATCAAACACTAATAAAAATAAAAATGTGGAAAATCACTTAAGTATTTTATTCAAAAATATTAAAATGGAATTCCACCAAGTACTCTCTGTCAAAAATATTGAATTTCTTAGAGATTTTAAACAAATAATAAACCGTTTTTAAATCATAATTATTACCGTTTTATGTATTTGCAAAAATATAACAAAGTTGAGATAAAGACGCTTATCGATAGTATAAATATCAGTGGCGTGCAATTGAATCAACAATCAAGTAATAATAATAAAAAAACGTGTATAATGTCACCACAAATATTTTGATATATAATGTAAATTATGAATAAAACGAAGAAATAAAATATGTATTCTTAAATTACTCCCATATAGTTTTGAGAAAACAATAGTTTTTTTTGCTTGTGTGGACCGCAAGCCACTAACAAATGAACCCCATTTAAATACCATGCGGGCGTGCGATGAAAAAGCTCGCTTATTTAGCAGCATGGTAATGGATATCCGAGTAAAAGACTCCAAGACTAAATGTATTGCTTAGCAGCCTCGTAGGTTTATTAAATTTAAACTGTGAAATAAGATCCATTTAACTGCTTTGTCTAGAATTAATGACTCCAGTTAGTAAGAATTTCCACGCCCCAACAAATAGTCCTTGCAAATTTGTGATTTATCTGCGAAATCAAAGAATTCTCACTGTATCGAACATCCATGAAATTGAACTTAATTACTAGTGATTTCATTGTTTGTCGATAATTAATTCTGAGGTTAGGTATAATCCGCGTCTACTTAATTTGTGATTTCATATTAATTGGTTTGTTTGGATTAACAAATATTAAAATTAATTTTTAATCTCCTTTTAATTTGGCAATAAATATTTATAATTTGTACGGAATAGAAAAATGAAAAAGTCTGTTGAAAAGTCGCGTTTATAAATATTTACGTTTTTCGGGTTGTGGTATAATACGGCATCATTGAATTATACCTATTATTATGAGTATATTTATGTTTATGTTTTCCGATCATATATAAATCTATGTTAAGTTACAAAAATCCACATATGCTAAGGTTCTTTTGCATGATTTATAAGACAAAAAAAATTGAGGTTAAATAACACAGAACCGGAAATAATATTTTGTCCATGCTTCAGTATAAAATTTAAGGGTAGAAGGTACTATTTAGCAGTTATCATTCTCCGAGTTTAGTCGTTTAAGTATATTTAATTAGGCAGAACGTAAAACATTTTCTCTACATATAACCAAAACACGATGTTGTATCAGCAGACGTGCTTAAATGTTTAATGCGAATGTATTAAACATATTAATAATGAAGCTTGAAGCTTTACGTTGAAAATGGGTCATTCATGATTTTCAGCGCTGATTTTTTCATTAGAGTTCTAAAAAAAGCACACGTAGCGGCCAGGCTTCCTCGAAAAGAAAGCATGATTATTTCAACAGGTGTGAGCACGTCACGGTAATTCTTTCAGAGCTCACCCATGCGTCACCTGTACGACACCGCTCATTAATAACCTGTCGATAGGCAGGCGAGGCGGCTGTTTGCCGCTTCAGGGGGTCCACAAAGCCTCGCCGCGGCCACAAAAGGACGGCAGGCATCGCTCGATATTAAAAGCACCCCCGAAATAGAAAACAACCCCCGCTGAAAAAAACACCGCCTGGCAATACTGTTGAATAGTCGCATAGAATATCGATGGAATCCACACATTGCAATGTCTTTGAATAGATAACAGTCCGATCCAATTTGACAAGTGCGCTTGTCGATTATTATAATATACTTGCGGATACCCGGCGCGTGCTTGTTTGTGAAAACTTTTTTATCTTAATGCTAATAAACAATATAGTGAGTTTTTTCGGTAGGTGTGCAAACATAAAGAATTTTCGGCGTTCTGACCCATCTGAAATTGAGTGATTTCATCGTTTCGATTTGAACACTGCCATGTCACTGGCTTTGTTAACATATTTGCATATGTACTTAATGGATTTCACGGAGTTGCAGTATTCCACATTGATATATGTTTGACAGAATTGGAATGTATGGAACAATCCATCTGTTATCAATGTCAATATCAACGTTTCTTAATTTAATGGTGGTGGTGAATCCTCCATCTTCTGGCTTTTGTCGTCTGTATTTCGGATATCTATCCTCACCAGTTTGAGTTTCATTAATCAAAACGCGTGGATATCTTTTCGTGCATTTGCCGTCTTTTGTGCAAGGCGAATTCATATTCAATGCTCCACATGGGATCAGGTCGCAAATGAATGACAGTTCTGTGTTGTTTTAACGGCAACGTCATACTAATCTTAACAAACATCAAGATCAGTTTTTTTTGTTGGCAGCCTTCATATACGCAAAAATGTTACTGTTTATTTTTTGAAAAGTATTCGCTACCGCAAAATGATGAAAATTTTGTATGGGAAATGTCGAAAATCTATTTAATTAAATAAACCGAATTTAATTATTAATTGTTTCATTTATGTAGCCTAAAACCACCTCAGTATTATTGGCTTTCAAATGAAACCGGTTTGGGGCACATCGGTTCGATGGTTTTAAAGCTTAGCGCAGCCAGATCCACGCTGGTTTTTTAGTTTGTGTTTTATATATATAGATTATATTATATTATAATGTATATTTATCAATTTTTAATTAATGATTGTAAAATATGATATTTCGTATCATTTTATAAGAAAAAGTTATGATTATTGAAAAACTAAATATGTTTTAAAAAATAAAGCGCTTTGTCAAAGTAAACGAAATAATGTATTTTAACTGTATTATTTTATTTTTAATAAAGCATAAGTAGACTTTCAAATTATTGATAAAACTTTGTATATATTTAATCCACGTTACAGAAGAGTGATTATAAACAGAAGTACAAGGGGTTGTTTGATGTAAAGCCTTAATCCCGGTAGATACGGCGTCAGTCAGCTGTCCACGGGGAAAGTTGCACTCTAAAAATCTTTCAGGCTGTATCCGGTCACAGAAATTGAATTATATTTTATCAAAATAAAGAACGCTGCTTGTTTGGTAGCAGCGATTGTGAAGTACGAAAAGAACAGGTATTAAAATCCAAAGATGAATATGAATTTTAATCTTATATCTCACGGATCAAGGGTTTAAATATGTCTTTATAGCATAACAGGGATAATGAATTTTTAAAAAAATAATAAAACATTTCGTTTTGAATACGTAAAGATATACAAATATAATTTGAATTCAATTTGAATAAAAATTACGTTCTCGGAAATTAAATATCAAATCTGTAAACTTATTTCCAATAAAACAGTAGGCTACAGCTGCAGAATAAAAAAATACGTGTATTTTACTGCTTTGCATTGATCGACAAATTTGGGCCAAATCTAATAAAAAATACCATTAAAAGTTGAAGGTTCAGATTGAGTTACAAAACAAACGTTTGGAATAATTTCCAAAGATTCGTGATTATTTTAAGTTTGCTGGAAAAATTTTACATATTTTACGAAATTTTTGTATGAGGTATACAATTCAATAGTAAGTTTTATAATGAGAAAATGTAAGTAAATTCTCTGTTATAGAAAAACAGAAAATTTTTAACACATTATAAAAAAAAGACTATTTTTGATTTTTGCAATAACTTTAAAAAAAGTAATATTTCATTTTTATTTTTATAGTTACGCTGAAACGTTAAGTAAATCTTTGAATTGTTGTCTCGGTGGTTACACCGTTGATTCTTGATCAAGAAGTGCGACTCCCGTCTTGCATGCATGTTTATGTTGACAATGCATTGTAACATTGATGTTACAAATATTTAAAAAAAATATTATTTTATAGATCTGTATCTAATAATTAGAAACTGCTGTTTAAATAAGCTAAAATGTCCGTTCTCTGCGAGCTCCCTGCTGTCATTAGCGCTGCATAAAATAAGCATCGAGTGCTCGGTACGATGCCGCAGGGCACGCTTTGCATGGGCGAGGCCGGTGACTGCATGCGGCAGCAATCATGAACTCTCGCCGAGCCTTTATCCAGCGCACTCAGACCGGAACCGGTCGTCTACAACACCATTACTTTTATTTTCAATATCAGACTGCGCATAATGCAGACTCTCATTTGTACAGATTAAACTTAACTAAACTTAATTCCGAAGTTAAACTCATATATTTTTTAATAAAACCTTCACGCCATCGGTATATTCAATCATAACAATATTTCAAAAAATTCAACAAAATAAAACCTCACAATTTCTTCACTCGAAAACCGCTACGTTTTTCAGTAAAAACGAGGAATCCCATTTCCGGTCCTAGATTTTCTCCTTTTTCTCCGTATCGACACGAAAAATCACATAAAACGCCGCACATTACAAACCAAAAAATGGATTTATTTATCTTTCTCAAGATATCCTAATGTAGTAGGTCGGATTTAATATAAGAACACGGGTTATGTAAAAACAGAACTGCACGGAATGGGGCTGACTGAAACAATATTGGCACATGGGAATCCGCGGCGCCCTGCGTAGGTTACTAAAATCATAAACCAGGGATATAAAAATACCCGACGTATTTCTGAAAAAATCTCTTCCAGATAATATAACCCTACGTTATATAACAGAGTTATAAAAATGTTTCATTCCATAATCTCACCTTACCCAACCTATAGAATGCAAGGAAGCATGCAGCGTCTTTGGCTATAATAATATAGGATGAACATGACAGAAAAATTGCGACGCACAGCTGCGAGCACCTGCTAGATTTAATTTTTTAAATATCTAAATCTATAAAGCATATTAAAAACAAAAACTTGTTTTTTTTTATTGGTTTGTATTATTTTGAATGAAAGCTCAGTGTTTTCTTGTACACATACGGCTTTGAAGGTTAAGAATCTGCATATGAAATAGTTTCTTGAAATCATTGCTTGCATTTAATCTGCATTAAAAATCATTCAGTAAATGAACATCGGCAGTACTCTGAGACAGTGATTGTTTTCTTTATAATAATTGAACAAACACACATAGCCAATTTCAATAGGCTCTATTCGCCAAAAGTAGGCTCGAAGTTACGGAAGGTTTGACAAAACACTACCACAGACTAAATCGTATTATTATAAATATTGTTTTTGGTATAAGATGCTTTTTATAAACAGATCATGTTATGATTTAGTTCCTGAAATTAATCAGTTTACGGGAAATTATGAGTTACTTGACAATAATCTGTCATAGTCTCGGGCAAGCAAGTGAGCTCAAAATAATAACGAAAATATTTACATTAATATATATATATAAGAAATAAATAATATATTGACTTCGACAATATACTTTGTGGTGTTGTTTACACATAAATAACAATACAATGCTACTAAATAATAAAATAGAAAGCAAATCTCAATGGTACATATTATTTAGCATCTAGCGGGCAAATTTGGTAAAGTCTGAAGTATCAAAATGTAATTATAAAATTTTGTTTTGGAAAATGAGAAGCAGTAATCTAGATTCCATGGGAGCACATCCCAAAGCGCCAACAAGCAGAGTGCTTCAAACTCGAGTTCTAAAAAAGCAAAGAGCATCTGCCAGCGAGGGCTCAGCAGTTAGGATCTGGTAATGAGTGTTGCGTAATACTTTCTGAACATACTGTAAACCTGAGAAACTAACAACAAATTGAAGTCTCACAACTTCGAGTATATATCCAGGAGATGTTTGAATCGTTAAATAAGTAAATAAACTATTTAATCAATACTAAAATTACATATAAAAACGATGTTATATTTTAGATTAAGACTACTACTTGCTTTGAAATATAGTGTGATAGAAAAAATGAATAGTGCCTCTATATTTGGAACCGATATTTAAGGTAACACGAGAGTGTGGCCAGTATTTAAAAAAATCTTGTTTGTTTTTTACGTCAGTTAAAAAAAAAGTATTTATTCACTTTTGATAATAAAAATAAAAAAAATTCCAAGGATACAAACATGGTATCAATTTAAAAATTCGCCCCAATTCAGTGGCTTTGCGGCTAAAGGGACTAACCAAGCGACAGATTCACATCCCCTAATCCTCTATCAATTGACACCGTCTTCCTGTCTCTCCCGATAATTCAAGGCTTCCTCGCATGGCTGCTCGTCCTTTACTCCGGGGACTTCCCTTATCGCAGCCTGTCGCCCGGAATGGCCCCCGACGTAACCGAAGGCGACTCCGGCCCGCCGCGCTTTCATAAAAATTGTCCGATTTTCTCGATTACTGTAATGGATATATTGGTGTTGAGAAGTCTATATTTTGTCATCATTCACAGTGTTTTTTTTAAGAAACTGATCGTTTATCTTGTCCGTTTGGGGGCATTGACAACACGGCGAGATTTCTTGATATGGCATGGCGTATTTTTTTTTTGTTGCTAAAAAATGGATATTTTCTTATCAAAAAAAAGAACTTAGGACTTAACCTTTTTTGACCAATGTATAACATTTTACCAGCTGCAATTGTAACGGACCACTTATTATTAAGTAGTTTACTTGCTAGACACTTCCACTTGCGTCCTAATATATGTATTGAAGAGTATGGTTTACAGACGCCATGAATTTTATTTTAGTTCTCAAAACTCAATAATATCTTTAACATGACCCATAAAAACAGTTATTTTCGGAATGTTTTTCTAAAACCCCACCAAGGCTTGCTCTGGGATTCATAATATATTTCTACACTTACTTACATATTTAGCAATGAAAATTTAATAATAAACCAAAATAGATCAACCCATGCCCTGTTTACGTATTTAATGTTATAAATCTCACCTCTAGCTACTTTCCAAAGGTTCAAAAACCGGTTCAGCGAAGCGTGATATTTTCTGAGGCGAAGGTTCTAAAGATAGAGGCCTGAAGAACCCGAAGGCCGGATTCTCAGGTATTAGGATATCCGCAGACCAGCTTACTTGCGTTGATGAGACCTCGGCTTAGTTCAAGGTGCAAAGGATGCGTATCAGCGAAAGAAGGCTTCGACGGCATGAATATTAAGGGAGACGCATTATTATCTCGATGCGAAAATTTAAGACTGCGAGTTGTACCTTAACCGTTTATTTGTTTGGATGAATAATAACAAACTGAATATATGGTACAAAGAGTTTCGATTTAAATTTGAGAATACAAGCATTTTTACTTCATCAAAGTATTTTTAAGGTTATCCCTCCAGAGATGAAGGGATAAAACCGGATTTTATATTACATCTCTTATTTGCATAAAATGAATTGATCATCGTTTTGGTACAGTGACGATGTAATTTAATGGCAAAAACCTCAGAGCCGCTATAGACCCTCGTCATTTCATACATCTCGTCGTTTCATGTGTAAATCGATTTCTTAAAAACACATTGTATCACAATACGGCAGCATGAATAAAAACGTGAAATCTAAAACTCATATATTTTTAATACACCTAACCTAGCCCTACCTAATAAAACCCACATTTTATAATTTACTCGGGATGAAAAGGTTATCGGATTATATTTTTCAATAGTCGTATTAAAAAAAAGTTATAATACTTGTAGAAAATCAAACAATTAAACAACAAAAATATGCATCTTCACACATAACATCTATTATAGTATTTACAGCTCTTGAAACATTCATGGTGTATTTATTTTATGAAGTTCAAATTTAAAATACGAGGCAACAATAAAAATATACTTCAAATATTTATTTCATGGATATATGCATGTGTAAATATCTGAATAAACCATCATATCTAATTGACAATAATTGAAACAGAGGATAATCGAATCATGTTGATTTATAACATGAAATGCAAAATGTTAGAGGATCCGTCATATTTTATCCATTCCACTCAGCCGGTGCAGTGTAGAGCCATTCAAAACCGACGGATAGTATCAATTAACATCCATTTTAATTACGCAATCGACCGAAATAGATCGCCTACCTCCGAACAAAACGAGGGAGACTGTCGATTTACAGTGCGAGCGGAATGCCATTTAGCCGGTCACGTCCAATCAAACTGGATGCAAATAACCTCTCGTGCGCGTGCCTAGATCACGAATAGATCCGACATGCGCAGACTTGTGAAATTTCACTTACACATACATGCATGCGTTTGATCCATAGATCATCAAAGAAATACTTTGATAGCATTTCGCATATTCTACTTGTCGATGTCTGAAATAAACCTTTGATTGGTTACATTTAACAAAACAAAATAGTATCATGCAATATTACTTATATCAAAACTATATATTATATATACAGTACAGTTTTTTTTTTTATCAAGACAACGTCGATGTAAATAGTTTAGTCCAAAATATGTAAAATAAAGTCCACGTTTTTCAGCTTGCTTAAATAGTTGTTACTAATATGATTAGGCACATTAGTTCACACATAGAAGGTGATTTAAAGAAATTCTCAGAAAAATATCATCGTTACATCGCTAAATTAATAGATTTTAAAAATAATATCCAGATTGGATTAAAATCGCTTCACTTGTTACTTTGTTTAAAAAAAGTCCAGTGCTTGCAAATCACTAAATATTGCACATTGGTTCATATGTAGAGTATGATTGTTAAAAAATCTCGATTAATAGATGTGATTCGTTAGTACAAGGGTCAGTACACCGGCCATGTAAGCCTGGAGATGTGGGTTCAAATCCCACACAAATCACGATATTTTTCTGAGAATTTCTTTAAATCATCTTCTATGTGTGAACTAATGTGCCTAATCATATTAGTTATAATATAATTAACCCGTAATGGGTAATAAATACGCACTTGATTGATGTTCAATCCAAAAAATAGACATTAAATAGTTGTAGCAACCTTTCAATGTGCTCGTATCAATCTATGTATCAAATTTATTATGATGAATATAAATATTCATAACGTAGCTTTTATTTATTTTTTCATAATAATTCATTTATAAATGCAATGTATTATAATAAAATTTATTTGTGCACACTCTCTTATATCACATGTGCTCAACATACAAAGATAAAAAGCATACGTTTTATATAACTAATAAGAGCCACAGTTAATAAATTCATTTATATATATATATATATATATATATATATATATATATATATATATATAAATAGAAAGTGAGAGACCCAAAATCAAAGTTTTTAATTAATGTAACGCAAAAGCAGTTACTATTGATTGCTATATGTTTATAACAAGTAAGCATAAAAACGTGTTCTTCATCATCGTGGACGTATAACTTGATATTTACCTTCAGGCAGTCTGAAACAGAAGTTGGGTTCTTCGATTATAATTGAATGGCCAGACACCTTATTAAAGGTAAAAAAAATTGTAGGTGTTTTTTTTTATCCAGGTCTCTTGACTTGTATAAAATTCAAAATAGGTTTTAGATTCATCTGTAATCGTTTATATACAGTGATTGACGGTATTATTATTGTTTACAAATATAATTGTTTTTTAATCGCTATCTTAAAAATGACATCGAATGTGCGACCCAAATATATTAAATTCCACCTTGTTACGTTTTGATAGTAGACAGCACATACTGATTAATATGAAAGCAAAATATAATACTAACAACTTGAAATGAAAAATAGCCCTTCCTATTTTGTGAATATTTTTTAAATCAATACTGTGGGTACATATGACTATAGCAATCTCAAAGCGTTCCAACGTCATTTTGTACCCTTGTCAAAGTGATTTACTTATTTTTAAATTCTCTAAAGGATAGAATTTTCATAATTGAAATTTAAGCCCACAAAAAAAAAAAAATATCGGTTTTATCCACACTATGTGTTATCTAAATTTTTGTTTCATAATCCACTTAAATAAAAATTCATATGAAAATTTGTGACGAAGATGAAACATGAATGCATTCATAAATATTTGTAAAACACCTAATTTCGTAATTAATAAAATCAAAAATAAAATACTCAAATTTTCATTAAGTTTTATAAAATTTAAAAAAGCAAATAGATTTTAATATAAAAATCGTAATCAAAAATAAATATATAAATTCTAATATCAGAGTTAACCGAATAACTATTTTTGTTTTCAATCTTTGAAGAATTTAAAAAATTCCATGTTTTAAACATATAAAATGTATCATGAAAATTAATCATACTTTTAATGCACTTAAACCTTGATTAACAAAAATTTCCCTCGTACATTTTTCGTTCAAAATTGAATTTTTACTTCCGTTTTTATCACACCTCTAAAATAAACAAAGTTACACGCCGAGGGTCATTAACGGCTCGAAGACCACAGTTCTGCACACCTGCCCCGCTGGAACCACCTGGCAGAGCTCTACCTGAAAATACAGACATTAAAAGCTCCTTGAACGAGCTTGCCTGTAATTCCGACAAGGAAATGTACCCTTGAGGCTCTACAAAATAAACAGGTCGCGACAAGTAAAAATTCAAAGCTCTTTATATACATTCCTATAAGGAGCTTTCGAATGAAATGTATTGCATTACCGGTGCGTACTTGCAACTAAAAAGTTAATTCGTTGTTTTATTTATGACATTTATTTAAATAAACCTTTTATTTTTGGGGCATATATTTATTTCTAAATCTGATAAAGGCTTCAGCATAACTATTTCAGAATTAAAAAAATATTTTAATACAATTTGCAGTTTTTTTTTAGTTAAATTATATTTGAAATTAACCAATGTTTCTGCCTATAAATATCTTAAATCATTCTCAACTGGAGCAGATCCGAATTGTCACAATATCTACGATGCTTTCATCGATCTTTGAACCTATTAAAATTATTACCGTATGGGTTTGGAGCCTATCATAAATGATTTATCTAGTTAAATATTATATATAAAACACTAAACAGCTCAACACCCATAAACAAAATCATCCGATGTATATTCTATATAAAAATGGTTATTTAGAGTTTTCAATTGGCAGTCACAAGTACGAGTACTCAATTAACATATAAGGTTTATTGAAAATAAAAACTTTTTAAAATTGTTAAGAGTTAATTTCGACTTATTTTAGCTGAGGCTTTTAATCAAAAAAATTTCATTTATATTACTAACATAAAGATCTAGTTGACAACCTCTCTCGACATACACGAAACCTTTTACATTTATAAATTAAATACCTAATCTCTTAACAACTTGAAATGGCGGAAATAATCAGGCATTGCATAAAAGTAAAATAATAAATAGCAATTCACTTTACGTGCAATTTCGCTGAAACAATTAAATAAATCTAACGTACCAAAAAAAATAATGCATCATAATCGTGAAAGTGATCAAATACGCTATAATTTCATTAATATGTAAATTGCACATAATGCAGAAAAAAACAGTTATTGAATAGAATCAATAGTCGTAGCACGTGTCCGCCATTCTCCGTCAAACTTGCAAACTTGCAAAAGAGAATGCATTCACAGTGAAAGATCACGAATTATCCACCTGACGTAATAATTACACGTCTTACCTGTTGAACGAAACTTAAATGCCAACTGCGAATTGATTGGTACTACAGCGATACTAAAGATCGAACTAGGTTGATAAGATTATTTGCAATAAAATTATTACCTTCAAGAACGGCAATAAATATATCAAACCGACGTCCTTAATACCTGTAAATTTAATATAACAGCCGATGTCGTATATTATAGTAAAATGTTTAAAGAAAAGTTTTTCTGGGCCTTTATTAAACATTTCATAAATATATTGATGAAAACCTGTTTTAGAATTATTTTATTTCAAAGAATTGTTTATTAGTAAAAGGCTACCAAATTCAGTGGATAAAACCTTGAAGAAATGTCACTTGTACAAAATATATCATAAAGCACCCGGTTATACGTAGTATTGATAAACTTTAACTAGTACACAAAACGTATGATCTGTTGCGCTTGTCTAAGTATAATGTAATAGATTTTAGCTATTTCTATATCCTAAAAAAACCCTTTAATTTTTGGAATAAAAAAACCTAATTCTAAAAAATCAGTTGGTTCAATGGAAAGGTAATTTCAATATTTAAATTTATTTGAAGTTACATGATATTCAACGTACAAATAGATTTGTGTAGTTTTTAGCAATACAGATATTATAAAGCAAAACCTAAGAACAAACATTTTCCAAAATAAAAAGAATATTCTTATGATTGTCATGATGAAAATGAAATAATATTTTAATATCTGTTAGAATCTGCATTGGATACTTTGAAAATTGCTATTAACATTATTAATGAATAAATCACATAACCGAATATAGAAAGGGAGTCGCTTTGTGTGCTTTGGAGATTTTCCTCATAACCCAAGGAAAAGTCCCAATCCAATATAGGTTATTCTCGAATAAAAATATGAAAATCCGATTTGGAAATGTTGAGAAAACCCTCGGGAATAAATTTTATTACGGAATCTAATAGAGAAATACAAAATCAACTGAGGTGGCTGTTGTTGGATGAAAATTGATAAATATACTAGATAAACACAATGATACATGTGTCCCCCAAGGCAAGTGCGTCATGCATGTAACAATATCAAATCACATTTACACGTTTTCATAGGAATCGATTTTACTCCAACGCACAAAAACAATATGAAACAAAAGGGATTATTTGTTACAAAGTAAAAATACTAGATATATATCATTACTGATAATATTAATCAGCTTTGAAAAAATGCTATTTGTCAACTTGTGTTTAAAGATGAAATTTTTTTATTTCAAAAAATATTTGTTTATTACAGAAACCGAAGAACTAAACAGATTCCATTTAAGTTAAAATATTATTTTTTGTGTTAAAAAAGTAAGCAACCAGATTCTTGTTGTTGAGATCTCGCCTAGTAATGGAGATTATGTCATGTACCCTTGATACTGAAGGGTTGTTGTTCAGTTTTCAGTTGGTACCATTTTCCGAAATCACTTTTAATACAACAGTCGTTGACAAGAAGCGCCTGTATAATTGATTATATGAACTGTGCAAACACTTTGATTGAGATGAATTAGAACAAGAATTACAACAGAGAACTTAATCTTAACAATTAGTTGTTAGAAAATGGAGTCCGGAAATCAGAAAGATGATATAAGAGAATAAGCATTTCAATATATGCTTGACGTTCACATCTTTGGATTTTATAATACTACTAAAGATGATTACATTTTTTTGAATAACCAACGCTTACTTTAATGGCGAAAGTAAAATTGTAATAATTGATTGACTTAATAAAGTTAGATTGTGAATGTAGTTTTATTATAATTGTTTTCCTTAAAGTGCACAAATTAATTTAAATAAAACTAATATTATTAAGACATAAAACAGTTTACACCTATGACATTATGGTCATATAAAGTGAAAATAATATCTACGTAGTTAAACGTTTGCATGTGAAAAAATTAAAACACAGCTAAATAAAAATAAGTATTCTGAAAGCAGTTGGAATGAAAAAATTGAAAAAGACATATCATTTACTTGAAGGTTCGTTTCCTGTTTGTATTTAAACGCAAAACAACACCGTTAAAAACAAAATTAAACAAAAAAACTTCCAAAAGCTCACAATGACCTCATTCATAAAGCTTGACCTCAGAGCTTCCGTCGACGCAAAACGAATTGCAAAATAAAATACGCGAATGCCTGCGATAAATCAAGGCTCATCACAAGGGTTGTCGTGCACAATCGATGGAGGACAAGTGGTGATTTTTGCTAATAAAAAAAAACCTCTTTGTTTAATTCAAATAAGTTCTTCTATGGGTAAATTTATTACTTAATACTCACATAATCTAAATATTTACATAACAAAAAAAATTCGTAGGCCAGTACACGGTTAAAACAAAAAAAAGCTTTAAAACACATGATTTGTGTTTAATTCAAATAATATTAAAACAAAAACAGAAAGAGGGCTCTAATACGTATAAAGAACCTACTACACTATTGACAGACATAAAGATTAACGATAAAGGGATGTGTTCAAGGAGGTGGTCGCAAGCCTCATCTGAGGAGAGGCACCTGAAGAAGAGAAATAGTTAATAAATTCACATGTATAAAAACGCTTTAGTTTGGTGTAATTCTAAAGCGAAAAATTTCTGCGATGACAAAAATCTTTAAAACCCTTTCAACTCCGTTGGCGACAATGTGTCGACATGGTAAATTCCTTTGGAACTCCGTTGGTGACTATAGGTCGCCATAGTGCACCTTTTATTGTTTACCCTATAAGAAGTCTAGGTGTGTATTGGAGCAGGTATAAACCCTTTATATCAGTTTTGCAAAGTAATTGAAAAAGTCCGGAGTTCATAGGGTTAATATTCAAAGAAAAACACAGCGAACTTATTCTTTATTTGCAATTTTCAAGGGGCGGCCCTGCTGGGGGCAGGGCCTATAAACACTTCATTGTAGACGAGTTATGTTGCGTGGCCGTTGCGCGGCCGTTGCGTGGCTGCTGCTCCCCGTTATTGGCAGCATTAACTCGAAATGGAAGTAGTCGGGGATCGTAGGTATAACAAGGTGATGGAATTGTGATGGAACACACCGGGAATACGGTGCGACGGGCGGCTTACCTGTGCGTAACAGTAAATACTATCGAAATTGATTTTGCTGAAAGCGGTTGTCTTGAAAGGGTGAGTTCTCGCGGATACTTATTGAAAAAAAAAAAAAAATCTTGTACCACAAGTACACAATACAGAAATAAATCAATCAGTAAAATTATTATATTTATAATTCAATATTTTTGACAGAGAGTACATGGTGGAATTTCCTTTTAATATTTTTGAATAAAATACTTGAGTGATTTTGCACATGTTCGTTTTTACTTGTGACCGGTTTCGCCAACTTTTTTTGAACCGGAGTTTGATATTTCAGCATTATCGAAGCATTATCAAACTCTGTTTGATAATGCTTGATAATTTATAACATAGTTTTATAACGTTAAATTATTTTCTTATGCTGTATTGTTGAAACTATTATATAATGAACATTTGCAAACATTAAATACTGTATCAAAATAAAGAATAAAAAAATTTAAAATAAAGAGCATATATGCAGTAAACGAAAATATATTTACAGCCTTACTTTTTTACTAATATTTTCCAACATTGATTATCATATAAATACGAAATGAAAAATTGTTGTATTGAACATTCATTTTTCACGTGAGTGCACAGGTGGCAGGGCTTACAGGTAAATGGTCCAGCTCGCCATAATCGCCATTGCGAAGCTGCAGCTGTGGATTTGGTTTCACTCAACTCGGGTATCAACCGCAGATCCATGAAACATGGAACCGATACTGAAGCAGCAACCGATACAACAATCAGTGTAATTTAAGTTGATCTAACAACTAACTGTTAAACCATGTTTAGCTAATTAGATTAGTTATGTGTATATAAATTAAAACATATTAATATATTATGAGAGCGCCGACTGCAAAAATTTATAATTTTGCAATGATTGGAAATCGTGATATTTTGCGTAAAATTTTAAATATAAACAAGCAGTATAACAATGGATTTTCCAGATGAAGCGTTGTTACGTTAAATTAGTATGAAAAATATACGAATAAGTAGAAAGTAAAAATAATTGCCGCTGTAATAGTAAGTATTTGTTGTTTGCAGTTATAAATTGTATTAACTAAATAATATCAATGATTGCCATGCAAAACACAGAATCGATTAAATTGGAGAAACCGAGAGCGTAGATTAAGTCATTGTTAATATATGTAGTATTGTTTTTTAAATAAAATATTATACTATTTTCAGCATTTGTTTTGTCATCAAAAAATATATATATACCTAAAGAAACACACAAACTCTTTATCCATTTATATTAACGATGAGCAATTTTTTTATAATTGATTGATATAATCATTTATTTTCAGCTCGGTAAGTTTTTTAATGAGTACTCTTTAAAGTATCTTAAGGGAATTAAAACAATTTACAAAGCGTTCATAGAAAACATCTCGATTTTACGTTTTTCGTCCCGAGTGCGCTGATAGTCTTTTTTAACATCGATGTTAAGTCCTCGCCATCGGTCTCCATCTGCGAGGTCAGGGGTGGCACACAAGTTAATGGGCGTCGATTAGGACACTTACTGGGCTATTAGGAAGGACGGCGATGCCAGCCCTGCACGATGGAGACCACGACGAATTACGACAATTTGTAGTGATGGGACAATCACGCGATCGTTAACCCTTTTACCATCAAGTATTTCAGAAAAAAAAATATCGATTTATTTATAAAAAATATATGTGGGTATTTTATCGAAACGCCGCCTTAGATAGGTGGACCCAAATTATTTATAACCTCCATTATAGTTGCAGCCCTTTGATGAATCAAATGCTTTAAATATATTATGAGGCATTCATATCGTTGCAGAAATCATTAATTGTTAATTTTTTAGCATGGACAAGTATAACTGCATGACATGAAATTCGATTCAGTGTGACTAAAGTATGAATTCGAAGATTCTCGTAAAACAATAATACAGTCATGGAATTTGAAAAATGTATTTAGAAACTCATCATTACGAATAGATAGTCAAGAATCAACGTCAATCTTCTGCTAGTAAATCTTATACAAAATAAAGACTTTACAATTAATCTCAACGCAATGGCAAAAACAACCATTTAATATGAACCAAAAAGCTACCCGAAATCGTAAAATCTTAGAGCAATCGTAAATTCTTAGCTTCAAAAATAAGCCGATAAAAATGACTCCGTCGAAATTTTATAATATATTAACATAACTTATTTTACAAATAGTCATGGAGTTTGTACAGTACCGATGCTTAGAATTACCATCTTTATTTTCGATACTACCCCATCACTTATAAATATTGTCGACTATACACGAGTAATTGACATTCAATGAATCCGTCGCTTTGATGTGATTATAAGTGACAGGACGATCAAAGAATGTTAGCCCTAAGGAATTCAATGTGACTTCTTGATCTTGAGATACAAGGTTTTTATGGCGACTCGTTAGGACTTATCAAGATTCGTAACATCATTAAGTCAAAACTAACATGTTAATAAGATTATATAATCATATACAAGCAAATTAATATTGAATATAACTAGGCACTCCATTTTCATTTCCAAGGAAGAGTATCTTTCAGTTGCCCGATCTGTTGTTACCATCTCAAGATTCAACATAAGAACCACACAAAAGATCAAATATTCAAATACATCGTTTTCTCCGGAGAAAGCATTCAAAGGGACTTTCACGTGTTATCAAAGCTTTTGATTCAGTAATGCAACACCCTCTGAACAGCTTGCATTTACGAAGCATCTAAATTAATTATGAAACTCAAGCAGATGATTATAACTGGAACAAATAACATCACAGACATGAATACTAAGAAAATATCTTCCAGGGTTATTCCTGCTCATTCCCGAGAGAAGAGTCATTGTATTACATGTTTATGCAAATAAAAGCTCTGGAACTCTGTTATTTCCTCGATTCGGGAGCTTCAGAGAATACGAGATTCCCTTAGCGCCTTTATTCCATCGGCAAGTAGATGGATTCAAATGGCGGTATAAGCTCTGTTTCCATACATTCATATAATTATGCGCCACCGGTAATTTTGAAGAGGAAATTGTTCAGGCAGAGGCAAGACATCAAAGGTTAATGTAAGTAAGATTACAACACGCTCGGTATGACGTCTGCGAAGAAAACGCTGCATAGATTGTGATGAATAAAAATCTCAGCACAGCGTCTTTCAAGTCAGAGCGTTTTTAATCAACCTTGTTATAAAAAAATCAGAAAAAATATCCTGCATATTTTTACTTCAAAACCATTTTTTATTCCTACATATATCATTATTTGTGTGAATTATATTTTTCAGAAAAAAAAAATTTGGCATCTATAAAAATAAACTGACATTTGTTTACTACCTAAGTGTTTATCTGCAAGTTATTTTAAAAATTGAAAATGTCATAAAAAAGAATAAACCAACAATTAAACCTTGCAATAAAAGGAAGAGATAAGGTTGTATATATGCCTGATAATCAATATTTTTTTCTTACTATATTAAAAAAAAAAACCAGTGGCTCATCTTATTAAAAACTCATTCCATTAATAAAAGAATCCAGGCTTTTCTATTGACAAAACAAATATTCTTCATAACCACGAGGTTATTTGATAATGATTAATTAAAAACCTATAATTTAAAGATTAAATTTTGCTCTGACGAATACTCGAATCATTTTTTGCGACACCCGTAAGATTTTTTTGTCTTTTCAGAAGCAAATCCATAAAAAAATAAAATAATTTATAGACCTGGGAAAAAAAATCTAAAATTCATTGTTTTGTTTATTATAGTTTAACGGCGTATAATTTTAAGGAATTTAAATGTTAAAAATAATAGTACGTATAGTTAATGGCATTATATTATACAACAATACAATTATTCGGCTAATGACAGTGGCGTGCCTGTATTAATTATGGAAGCTCCTGGCGGGCGTTACATCAACGCTGCAATAAAAAAATACTTAAATAGCTTTAATGTCCGCCTCGTGACTTCTGCGCTCTGGTTTTCGTCCACAAATATAATTTACATTGTTTTATTTACACCACGACTGCAATAAAACGTGAAGTTACACATAGAAAGCACAAGCGATACGCCGCGCAGCCTTGTATTCCCCATGCAATTAAAATACTTCCAAATTATTATAACTATAGTTAATGCATAGCATGCAACGTTATTCTTCAACGTAAAGGAATCGTGAAATAATTGTTATACTTAGAAAACATTTCAAATACTAATAAGCATATTTTATTTTCTGCATGCTCATTGTTAATCATATTTTATTAAACAAAAATATTTTTATTTATAAGATTATTGAAATATATTTAATTTAGATTATATTAATAAGATTGTTGAAATCGACGTTTCCTCTCTGGTACCGGAGTCTTTTACAAGGAAAAAAAAATATGAAAAATTCTTTAGTACCTCAAAAGTGAAGTTTTTCAACGGAAGTATTATGCAATGGTCAAATTTAAAATAAAAAATTATTTTGATATTTAATTTTATCAAAAATATTTGAAAAACTCAAACTATTGAAATGCAAATCTTCATGATTATCAGTAATTTCTCAATTATTTAAAAAACTAAGGATATACGGTCTATCGCAGAAATTACCATAATCCTGAATCAAAGTTAACTTTGTCAGCAAATTCGAAATCACTCAATAAGCCAAGTGAGAGACGAGATCTTAAAGAGATATTGGCAGATTTTTTGTATCATCAGAAATTGGATTATTCAATGAGCTACGTTAAGACCAAAATTCGTGGTCTATCGGAAAAATCTGCAGATAAAGGATGAAAATTGACATTAACAAAAAACATTAAACCACTCAAAAAGCCAAATCTTAGATCTTAAGAAGAGATGGGTAGTTTTTATTATTATAAGCAAATATTGAAATATTCAATGAACTCAGTCGGAGAAATTTATAGGTTTGCCAAGGTAGATGTGGAATAAACGATATATCAATTAAATTGCTAATAGTTAAGATGCTTTACCTGAAGAATGGATGAGTTTTGGAAGAGGAAGGTTATGGAGTACATTAATCCTCTGCTCAATGAAAGGATTATATACATAATATATATATAGCTGTAGGAAACAGTATAAGGGCACAGAAAGGGACAATAGCGGCAATTAGTGGAGGATTACAACCAACAATGACGAAACGATTTGATGATGATGAATACTGTATTGCAGTGGCGTGCACTAAGCCGAGAAATGTAGTTTAAATTAGTGCTACCTCACTGTGCATAAAAACTAAAAACAATCATAATTGAAGCATTTTTTATGTAAAAACTCAGTTTTGAAAGCATCAAAAATAGTTGAATTAAATACTATAATTACGTTACAAATAATATAGATAAAAAGCTCTTATTTTATTTCATATTCATTTTTTATTTATTTTATCAACTGTATGACATTTCATTGTTTCCATCAATAAATAAAATCGAAATATTTTTTTATTATTTGCATTAAGTAATTATCTACATTATTCGTAATTGTACAAAATATAAAGCATAGTTCTCCCTTCTAGGGTTTGTTATAGTACGTGCCATGTAATTAACAGGCCATGGTGTACGTAAGAGCTAAAAAGGTACTGGCGAGCAGATTGCACCGAGAAGACGGATGGAATTATTATTGTTGCCTTGCGTGCACTGCCAGCGCTGTAGGACAGGTTGGCACCTAGACTGGTGCACAATAATAATACTAATTGAATCTGTATTTAATTATTTAAGTTCATTTTATTTTAGTGTATACAGGAAGAAGTAGGCGACTGGAAAATACGCACCAAAAGACGTACGCATCTAATATAGACGATTTTATTTTTTTAAAAATTCGAGCATGACTAAGCCCTGAAGATGTGTATGTTTAAAACATTAAAATAATATTCGGTTATGTGCTTAAAAATAATCAATTACGATTTCGAAAGATTTTATGGAATATGTAGGTGGTTGGGTAAATATACTTATCTCATACTAGATTTCATACCTCCTTAAAAAAAACACTCTAAACATCGTTAATCTTGTAATATTACAACGTATTTATTTCAGTAGTTTAACCATATTAATAATACTTTTATACTAAACATTTGATACATAAATGAATTTTTAATGCAAAACTAACCGTGCATTGTGTGTATGAAGTCAGAGTATGTATGTACTGTCTTTATAATATGATTAATTACACTCAAAATAGCTTAAATATATTTTTTGTTAATTATTAAATAAAACTCTGGTTTATTGTACGTTTATCGCAAAAGTAAACTATATCACAACTAAAAAGTAAATTATATCAAAAATTATTTTAGAGCTGATTTTGATCCCGCGCTGTAATAATGCTGCCTCGCCGCGCAGCGAGCCGCGCGACTCGCACTGAGTGTTTTGTTTCTCTATGGAAGGGGTTGCGAGCAAGGAGGCTGCACCGCGAGGGGCGCAACAGGACTCGCGAGCACTCACATCTCTCAACTACAAAAGCCTACAGTACATTTCCATCAATCACCTATTGTACTTGTTTACATTCATAGAACTCGTCAACTGCTATCAACTCTTAATATGTATTGTATTATTATATAAATATATTGGTTAATGGGGTTACTCTCCGAGCACGCGTTGAGTTGGAGACCAAGCAGACGATAAGCTCAGACCGTCGTCTTAAGTGTGACCTGTGTCCATAAAGTGCTTGAATACCACAAAGCTTGAACATACAAGCCTGCTTGCATTTAAGTATTTTCTCGTAGATGTTCCTAGAAATTTATATACATATGGAAAATGTATTTCTTCAGATCAATAACCAAATTTGACGCAGCTAAGTACCAATTGAAAAGGTTTTGTTTCACCTGCATGCTTGATTGGTAGAAAGGCTTTCAGGGCTCCGGATGTAGGGGTTGCGAAACATGATCACTAATTACGCCCTCACGCCCGTTTCTCTTCGATACAGTATTGATCAAAAGTCATTTATATTGTTGCTTGGTCGTTGTACTTTTTGTGAAAGAATTGAACTATTCATTCGGTCACCCCGTACAAGTATAAAAACACTACATACTCTTAAATATTTTTATAAAAATACATTTTCTGTTGTTGTTGCAAACATAAAGACAAATTTAAAATAGAAGATTACTAAATCGAACCTATTCGTGTTTATTGCTTCGAAAATAATATGTAATGTAAGTTCCGGTAAATTATGTATCTTCTTATATATATATATCAAAATATTAAAATCTTACCGATACCAGCATTATCAGTTTAAGTAGAAATATTGTAAAAGACTGGAACTTACCTGTAAAAAAAGAGAAGAAATATTTTAATATGAAGGAAAATAATGATATTAATTTATATTAATTTCCAATTTTTGTCCATAAATGGAAACTCCCATAGTATTAGAGGAATTGAAATTATGCTAACCACACATTCTAGGTAAAAAATGATACAGTAACAATTGAATGGAAATCGACGATGAGAAAACACTCTGTGATTGTCTATATACAACAAGGGCATACAGAACTGGACACGTTGATTGATTTGATGACTCTTTGTATCATTCTTTCAGCTTTTCATTATTGCTGACCAATGCAGTTATAAACTCTTCATACAGATTATTCGACCTCGCATGACGACCACATGTAGAATAAAATATAACAAAAATAATATCATTACAAAACCATTATTTTACATCTTTGTATCTTTACACAAGTACTTATTTTTTTACTGTAGGTAACTTTATGGGTCTTCTACTCCAGAGATGTGACGATTTTAAAAGTAATGCACGTTTTATGCGGACCATATTTTTTATTCGAAAATTTTATTAGCTCTATTTTGAAGTATAAATTTTGCAGGATATATCGTCTTAATGCTTTGCTTCCGCCCAGTTAGCTGTGGAGGTTGATAAAAATGTTCTTGAATATCGACTGGCACCTGCATAAGTATCGAGTACCTCCAGTTAACGTTTCGTGAGACAACACTAGTAAATTACGCCTAACGTCAAGTAAGAAACATATCTGCAGGAAGTGCAAAATATACCCGAGAAAACGTCAGTATTTTTAGTTGCGACACTTTGTCGTTACAGATATAATTATAACGCAACAACCGCCGTAAATATAACTATTGCAAATTAAAACTGTTGATGAAATGACCTGCGGGTACTGTTAAATACGACCATATACAGTTATAGCAAATATTGATTTCAATACTATGAGAAAATAATAGTCATCAAAATTCAACTATAATTCATAGCAGAGTCTCCAATTTGAATAATGTCGAGACATGGTAATTATTTTTGTCATGGTTAAATGGCAAAGTTGGGTAATTGTTCTAACGCTTGTTATATATAGTAACGTCTATGAAAATTTGCATTTCGTTTGTCGGCACAATTATATAAAAATATATATATATATATATTTGAGTGTGTGTGTGTGTGTGTAAATGACAAAAAGTCTCGTATTAAATGCATGTTTCTTTTCATACTTTCATGATTAAGTGGATTGTTGGTTTCTTCTGATTTCCAGTTCCGTTTGCTGGTACATCTCAAGGCTGACGTTGCAAAAAAATCGCTCCTTGTAGGGGGCCAGAGGTGCGGGCGACCCGTTATCCGCCCCCCGTTATTTCGAAACCGCTCTGAAAGCCTGACCGCTGCAGGCCGCTACCCGAGGCCAGTCACATAATACAGATATCGTATTGATTATCATTAAAAACCAATCAAAACATAAACAAACCATAGCAAAGACCACACTATTCGGACAAATATAAGCCAATTTTATACTGACGGCTTTACAACAGATACCAATCATTTTTGACATCATTGTTATGATGTCATCATGTGGAATAACTTTTTGTAGGTTGTGGACCTATTTGCCATGCACAAAGTGCAAAGTAATCAAAAAAATAATGACAAGTTTAACTGATATATATGGAGCTTTGTTAATATTTTTTCCGTGGTAAATCGTTACATGATGCTATAACTGTTAATAAATGTGTTTAAATATTAAAGAAAGATAGAAAGTTCATTAATTGAATTTAGTTCCTACTTCGTGAAACGCAATTATCTTCTTATACTTTGAATATTTATGTAAACACGTCTTTTTCTGTTGCTTTTTGAAGCTGCAAGCAAAATTGTAACACTCATCTACGAGGGGAAATTCGCTCATATCCTTTCTGTCTATAAACAGAGCTCTCCTTGTCAAAGATGTGTTCGTCCTACACTCATATAGCACAGGCAGCTGGTGTGGTGACGTCACAAGTGCATTACTGAAATGAGGTTTACTTTATGAGAAAACATATATATTTCATTCTGTAAATTTATAAAATTTGTAGGTTATTCTCAAAAAAGTTTATTAAATAACGTTGCGTTATAACTACTGTACTACATTTCAGTATTTTTAAATTAAGACTGTATTTATATCGACATTATTCATTATATGTACTTATGATGTTTGTACTCTTAAATCAATAAATTATCTAATAGTAAGCATAGATACTTGTGAAGGAGCCTTGGTATTGAATTGCAAGTAAAGAGAAGAATAAAGTTTTTTATATATAAATAATGGCCCTCAAAATCCAAAATAGATCCTTCGCAGAATAATCATGTTATTCAACTTGTAACAGCTAGGTTCTCATTAATACATACCAACAGTCGTACCTTATTCCAAGTATAAACGCTTGTCTAAACATAAGCTTTACAGCGTTATTCACAAAAATAAATTAAGTGAAATAGCGAAAACATTTAAAGCGCTTTTCAATCAATAATTTCAGCGGAATCGACAATCCAATGATACCTGAATGTTTCAGCTTGAAGAAACCTTTATACACCGCCTAATTACCTGACTGGCTCACTGTGGAAACAGCTTAATCCGACACGGTTAATTTAACAGAAAAGTTAAAGCCGATATAGACGATTCTAGTGAGAAACTTTTGGGCATAGTTCAGAAGTGCGTGTCATCCATTAAGATGTAACGAGATAGACTCGCTCCCGAGTTCGGTAGAACACCAGCTGAAAATAAATAAAGACTACTTCACACTGCAATCTTCATTTACAAATTTATTTAACCAAAGTTAAACAAAAAAAGCAACTTAAAAATTTATTAACAGAGATTGACATGTCTAATACATTTTTTTCAAATGTTTTCTTTATGTTACTAGCTTTTAACATAAACGATATGTTTTATTATACAGTATGTATGTTTTATACACGGGGTCCTACCACGAACAGACAAATATTCAGTGAAATGTTCACCAACCTCCTCTGAATAAAGACACTTAGATAAGAAGAATGTAAGATACCGTTACTATTCAAAAATAAGAGAAATTTATTATGTCATTGTTACACAATTATGGTATAAAGATTCATATCATTAATCTGTGCTAAATTATAAATCTTCTTTTTTAATATTTAAATTCTCTTCCGATCAATTACTCTAATCTAAAAATCTCGCCTTGGAGTCTTTTTTAAATGGTCGTTAGATAATTCAAGTTGGCAATATAAACTGAATTTATTTTTTTAAAATCCTGCATACCCGTACGTATTTGAATAGTCATTATAGTGGAATTGAGAAACTTCCTTCTTATCTCGAGTAGTTTGTTTAAACGATTCATGGAATTCGATTGAAGAGTGCTCACATCTTATAATGGAATCGAATTTAATATCGCGGTTTACTCAACACCATTATCGGAAACTAAACACATTAAACTTACAACGAAGACTTTAAAATTTCATATAACTTGCATCAAAGTTTACTTTGGAATTATCCTGTGATGAGAATTCATGTTTTCACTTCCGTTTCACATCACGTTTGATGCTACAATGGGTGGTAAGATTAAGATTTTTTTACAGCGAAGGATTATCGACTCCTGAAATTTGATTCCATTATCACAGAGCAGTCTTCTTAGCGGCATCAAGACTTTTCATTGCCACTCTTTTGGACTATAATATATCGTTCATGTAATTATTTCTCATCCAGCTTCTTTCTAAAGTATTATATAGTAAGACACAGAAATCAGGTACGAATGGAATCTGGTATCAATGTTAGACTAGTGTGATGATAGCATTGAGTATTTGTGTTTTAAAAAATATATACTAAGCAAAATTACCATTGGGTATGAGCTCATCGTGCTCCAATGTGCGTCCAGCTGTAATAACACTGGATCACCACGTTTTTACTTTGTTTACCAAAAGACAAAGAATAAATAAAAAACAGTTTATTTTTACAAAACAGTTAAACAAATATACCATATTTCTACTCTCAAAATTTAAGCAATAACTGATACTGAAATTGAAATATACTTTTATCTCTAACAATTCTCCGGTACATCTATTTTCCGCACTCACCGTAACACAGTAGTGGTGGGTTAGAGAAACGAAAGCAGTTTTTAACAAAAGCTGCTTCTTTTGTAGGTAAAAAGCAGCTATTTCAACGTTGTATATTTACAAGCATCTACATTTTCAAAATAAATTAAATATTTAATGATTTTCTATAGGCTTTCTAACAGGCCCACCGCGTGGCACTAGCAATCAGCGTCCATTTCACTTAACAGGCCGTTTTATTTGCGTGTAATCCATACAAGATGAGCACTAAACACAGAGCTTTTAATATAAAAGCAATGGCGCATTTTTTCTGCGCTCTTTTATGCGAAACCACGAAACTGTCCCCCGCCGCTGTCCGGCAATATTAGTTTTCGTCCTTATGAACTGGAGTCATAAAGAGGTTTTTTGCCGGCCGCCCTTCCGGGCCCATTGTCTTTATTCTCGTTTAAGTGCTATATTAAAATTGCTTCGTGGAACACAACAAGCCTAAGTCCAGAGTTTACTGAGCTTTCGGAGCCACGCTGTATAATGAGTATTTACATGAACTGTATTCTGCGAGTTTGAATGTGGCTGTGTACAATGAAGAGAGACATATTAGCGATATAATTTTACCGCAAGTGCGGCACATTTACTTTTTATGTATTCTTTATTAATGACCTTTTTAAAAAAAAATTAAATTACTGTGTTATATTGTATTTTTAATAAATACTTATCAAACAATTACTAATATAGCAATTATGTACTTAAACTACTCTGGTACGCTTGTATATTTCCAATACAATTATTAAAAAAACTTTTTTTTTTAAATATACTGCATTATTATGGCAATTAACTTCTCGTGTTTTTTTAATTAAAAATAAGCAATATCACTTTCTTTTAATATATCAAAATAAAATTATTTTAATATAATAATCCAATAAATAAAATATATTACGTATTACACAAATATCGAATATTTATATAATTATAAATATTTCTGTACCTAATTATATAATAAGCTTAATCTTACCACGCACTGCTATTTTTCCACAAAACGGACAGCATCAGTAAATGTAAAAACCGGTTTAGCAGATAGAGATATCCAAGAGGCGGAGACAGCGTCGGGTACAGCCATCGTCGCAATGATGACCAGGTCGCTGCCAAACCTGGAGAATACCAGTCCGGCCTTCGCGATCGCTGGAAACTAACTCTACTGCTGGATGAACGGCATTTCTCGGCCGATCCCTCCTGGTTCGCGGAACCCTCCTGACCTCGTGGCAAAAAAGATTAGGAAGAACTGGCCTGCCGGGCGGAAATGATGTGTTGGATTTCTTTTTATGAAATTCTCTCAAACAAATTTAATTAAGAAGACGTTATGGATTTTTTTACAAAAAGGATAGCTTGAATGTGAAATTTCAGATTGCTTAAATAAATAATTAAAAATGATCTTCTTAAATATTTTTAATTATTTTTTTAATATACACATTAAACATAGGCCACTTTGTGGTCTATATAAGCACATAATTGTTCTTGGACTCGAAGGTTGATACCAGATTCATACTTGATACCATGTATCAAAGGGTCAATTACGGTACAAAAAATTAAAAATCACTTTCTAGCTACAACATAATAACATATTGTAAAACATTTGTTCTCTTACATGAGTACTTTATGTTTCATACATTGTCATCGCCAATGAATGCTTTATATGAAACCATTAAATTAATTCAAAAATAAATAACGGTTGCTCTAATTTGATAAATTAGGGCAAATGGTTTGATTTATATCGATCCTATTTTTAAAATGTATACAAGGAGAAAATCTATAAGGAATTTGAAAAAAAATACAAAAAACATTTTTCAATAATTCCGATTGAAGGGGGAACACATTTTTAATAACAACAGCCCAGAGCTCGGCGATGAAAAATAATGCCTACGGTTTTAATCTATACACCCAGAAAATGAATGAGAAATGCCAAAATTTGCAGAATGAAATAAAAAAACAAATTTTAGCACGCAACTGTCAAAATTGGCGCAAGAAACGTAAAAATTTTGCATTTCTCACAATTTTAATCAAATATATAAATTACATTTTTCACTTGAACTGCTCACTGCATTATTTGTAAAAAAATATTTTTAAAAAAACATTTGAAATAATAGCTTCACATAATTGCTTTTACTAGATTTTTGATTCGATTCCCACCCGACAAAGAAATCTAAACTAAAAATAAAAATAAAAATAAAATGTCATAAACCTCATCATATTTATTATCATTGTTTTATAAAACATTAAATTATTTTATTGTTATTTGTAATATCACCAATACCAATAGTGCTACTAGTTCCACTACAACCTATTATTTTTTCGGTGATTTTTATTCTTTGTGTTATGCTTCATTAATTTTTTTGTACTCCGACGTTTTGGTCCCTGTGCTGAGATAATTTTCAAAAAAGGTTGAAGATTCCCGAAATGTCGGAGGTCAGAAAACTACAAGCAGCTTGACACTAAAGTACAAAAATACTAAAATAACGACGGTTGCAAAAACCTACAAACATACTCACATTGTTTTGTTATAAGAAAAATGTATAAATACGACATTTTTAAAAATATTAATAGAAAAGTTACCATAAAAGAGCACTACAGAGTACGACCCACAGGACTGATTGATATACGTGACAATTCCAAAAACTGGACAGTCAGGGCTAAACGTTGAGAAGGACCTATGTTTTTGAGGGTGGCTCAAATTTTGGCACGTAAATCCCGGCATGAGTCGTGGCTGTACCGCGTCGTGCAGGCTGGAGTGGAGAGCGAGGCCGGCAACGTGATCGGGTTATAGAGGAAAACATTTGAATAGTCCACCCTCCCCCACCCACCCTACCTGAAAGTTCAATGTTTATTTTTGTCGTTTCTAGTAGTTGTGATTCCGCGTCATACCTGAATTATGAATACGAAATGGGATACGCAAACAGGATCGCTGAAATGTGCCTCCTGAAAAAAAATCATTTTTATATTACGTGAAAAATGTTGTTTTTAGATATCTGCTATTATTTAAATAAATATTTAAAACTGAAAGCGATTTTTCTTGAAATCACAAAAAGGGTGTATATTGTATAAAAAAAAACTTCTTAATTCTTATGGCTACAGATCTCGGTCTACATTCTCCTTTTGTCAAATTTCTCGTTCCTCGTTTGTCCAGCGGCGATGTTGGGTTGTGTGTAAAAGATTTCAACTCTCACCAACGTCTACTGTTCTCAAGAATGCGATCAAATCGACGGATGACGAAATGCACAATAAGCGTTAAACGAACAATGCGGCTAAAGTATCTGAGAAATATCTGAGGTAAGTCCCAAACAGTTTTGAAGCAATTTCTTGTGATTGTAAACTATTATTTGTGTGCTTGGAGATTTGGGACATGGAGGAAAAAAAATTGTCAGAATACCCAAAAACACGGTGTAGAAGCAGTGCACCTAAAAAAATTAGCATGGTAAAAATACTTTAAGAATTTAAATTATGGTCATCGCTTCAAGCCTGAAGACCTGCAACGATGCGGTGATGATGGTCAGGTTGATGATGTGACGTCACTGGATCCATCCGGCTGGTATGGTATGTGATAGGTCGGCGGCCCGGTGGTGAGCCTGCGGTGCTGCATACAAATTAGGCTACAAGTCGACAACCACGCAATGCGTAGTGTCCGTTGTGAGTCAATGCCGGTTAACCCCATTTCAATAAAATATAAAGTAGAATAGAGACTGCAACTATTTATAAAAAATATAGATTTTTAATCCACAATAATGCAGGTCTATTGACAGGTGATAATCATCTGTAATGTTATGTGCCCTTCTCGGAACGCCACTAGCTTGACATGTGACTCCGCGGATGCACAATACTAGATGGACTCTCGTTCAACGTTTAAATAATAACAACTTTCAATACTTTATATTATGAAGTTTATTACACAGACAGACGGCGTCTCGTCGGTGGTCAGGCAAGTTATGATCTGAACTCCAAAAAAAAAAATTACATTGGTATATATGGATATATTATAACAAAGGATCGTAGTCCTGCACCTGAACAAACATATGGACATACAATAATGGACGTAGTACATAAGAAATTAAATGCACAAAAATGTTATTAAAGACTAATATGGTTGTGATTACTTAATAATATAAGTGTAATAACGGACATTTTTAGTCCGTTAGAATATAAATTACACATAGTTAAATTAATGCATAAACGCATTTAGCAATGGTTAATTGATATTGAGAGGCGGAGTAAAGTCCATTCCTCAGTACAATGTTTATGTGTAAGCAAACAAGGACTCTTAACTAAATGATTACTAAGTGATTAGGTGGTCACATAACAGTAACATATAGTTTGCATTTTCGCAAAAATAAAACAGACTTTAAAACGTTTATATGCCCCAACGTGAAAAATGTTGCATTTATACGAAAATAAAGTCAGGGATGTCTGCAAGGGACGAATTTATATTTTTAATGGTTTTAAATCTTTACTCAATTATAAAACCATGGTGGTTGAACCGGATACGGTGCCTGGTCATGAAAGCCGAGAGAGTGTAAGTGACCTGCTTAAAATATATTGTGAGCATTATAAGCATGTATGACGATAATACGGATTGATTTAATTTTCAATAATTGAACCAATCGTGCATGTGGTAAAATAAATAAAATCCGACATTTAAATCTTGTTTGTAAATAAATAACAATTGCCATAAAATATTTGCTTAAAACCATAGTAATGAGTGTGTATAATCATAATGTCTTTTTATAATCTCACGTAATAATAACTATAAGAATTGGGGTTTTTCCTTAAAATTGGGCATAAAATAAGATTCTTTAACATACTTTGCAAACCCAGCCTTTTATAAAAGTTTTATCACAAGTGTGATTTTTTTAACATTCTTTGAAAATATTTAGACTCTTAAATTCTTAACAGTTAAATGCGATTAAAAAAAGCTTTTAATAAAATTTTCTGGTATCTACCGACTCGAGTAACTTTTAGTAACTATTTGAGCAATGAAGAAACTCGTTCCTCTCAGTAAGTTTAAATATATTAAAATATTTTTGCATAAATAGAAAGGTACAAGCCCAAAAGAAGATATAACCAAAGTTATACTAACTCAAAGTACATATAACTGAATCCATCGTAAAAAAAATCCAATTTCTCTGAAGGGTGGAAGGACTGCAAATAAAATGTTTATATTTATTTATACCTCACCCAAAAATAAATCATTTTGAGATGTGTCATCTCATTCTGGCGTCCTCATAAGTAGGGAAACATATTTATACCAATATAGTATGGATACATATAAATGTGAGACGAGCTGGGTGATAAAGAAGAAGCAGGAGAAAGAGGCTTCAAAAAACCACCCCGTATTGAAAATCTGAGTCTGTTGCAAAAAGACGAGTGGAGATCTTAGCGAGAAAAAAAAAATATATAAGATTGTAATATTCAATGACAACGTTATAATTGTTAAAAGTAAGCCAAGGTAGATAGAACTCGTCAATTTAAGATACCAACAAATATGGCGGGTCTCAATAGATTATATTCGGTCAAGACACAAAGTACCGAGATGTACTAGAAATGACACATCGTCTATATAAACTGAAAAGATCGTTGACTCAAAATTCTGAAACACGAAATATCATTGAGCTTATTTAATGAATGAAAAAAAAAATCTGAAACATAATTGTAAGTAATTTGAAACACAGTTTCATTCATTCACTCGTGTTTTGATATTTATATGCATATTTATTTATAAATCTTTCACAGAACGATGAAAGTATAACTGGTTTAAAAAAAATTAATAAATTAACTTGCAAAATGTTCTAAACAAACAAGTTTCATTTTGTTTATATGAGTAAGGCTTACATATATTTTTATTTTTTTGTTATGACAAGAAATTATAAACAGGTTCTATAGTACATAAAATAATATCAGAGAGTTAAAAATAAATCAAGCAATTTAAGAAAGCGAACAAAATAAACGATGCACTTATTAAGTATTTCGATTAAACATTTTGTTTGATAAAACGCATTATTTTTCAAGCGGCGATAATTAACAAAGTTTGTTTTTTTGTATTTTCCAATCGTTTAAACTTTCAAGTGGGTCCGAGACCGAGTAGCTTCACGACTTTTTTACATTTTTTTTTACACAAAAGTTTTCTTGTTTAAAAAGCGACTAGCGTCGGCATGTTTTATATTAATGATGATCAAGTTTTATTGGACAAATAACCGCGGCGGGCGAGGGACGCTTCAAATTATAATTTGCTTTATAAGTGGGGATATAAATTCACATTACGTTTTTAATTTATTTATTACTATCTCGCTGCAACTTTGAGTTTTTTCACGTATTTTTATGGCAATTGTTTAAATTAATACAATGCTGGTGTCGTATAAATTAACACCAAAGTCAAAAGTATTTTTTTTAACAAACATTGAATTAAACAAAGATTCAAATATTCCATGCTAGAGATTATTAATAAATTAAAAAGCCATCACTTGTTTACAGGTGGCATTACAATAAAGACGAGCATCATAATGTCACCCCTTAACTTTCACTACTTTAATTCCAAAACGCCATTTTTTTACTAAATATTTATAAAACAGTATTTAAATTTTCGACTGCTGCTATATCATTTTTATTTCAACTTGAGCTCTTCCCTTCATTCGTTCATATTTTTTTCAATAATTTTAGAACAGCCTTAAGATTCCTTAAACTGCTTCCATCTCAAGTTAATTATATAAACCAAAAAAAATCTAATTGTTTTTACATAATATTGTACCTAATCCAATAACTCCTCAAAAAACCAAAATATCGGAAAAAATCACGCAAACATAATAAATAAGTCCCTAAGCCTACAAAACCGACACCGCAGTCTTAAAAATTGATACATTGGTACTTAGTTCTTTTCACTGACAATAAAGCCTCCGAACTCCAACCCCTAAACGCGAAAGCTCCATAGAAAGCGTCCGACCCCCGGGGAGGTAGTAGGTTCTATTCAATTGCGTCTCGGCTAAGTTGCCCGCCTATAAGGGAGGAAGCTCTCAATCAGGCTGTATTTTCTACGACTTATTTGATTGGTTACTTTCGCGGAAGGCTGCGAGGGTCGGCGGTCGCCCTTAAAGGCTAAAAAATAGCCCTCGTTATGTATGAGAATGTCGAATAGAATGAGAAATGGCGCTGCGGTAGGGACATTAGGGCGAACTGTCGCGGGGATATTTTATTTACGCATTTTTTATATTTTTGTACGCACAGCAGATGTACGCTAAGTGAGTGTTTACATTCCACTCGGGGGCTAAATAGCAGCTTCTTCCTAAGTGTAAGATATCTCTTAATGTGATAATGTACAAACAGCAATTTATTTTACTAAATCGCAGTTAGTTCTGAGAGGCCTAAAATACTTTGCGTGTTAGTCTATCAGTCTATTTTAGTATTTTAAATGTTATCGAAGCAAACATCCGTAAAATTGTTCCTTTTTATTAATAAAAAATATAACATATTTCAATGTAGGTTAGCAAGATAGTTTTATTAGAAAGCCCGATATTTATTTTAAGATTATTCATGTATTTCAGCTTATAAATAAAATAACGTTAAGGCGTCGTCAGATTATTCTAAGATCTTTTACGGTAAAAAAAGGTTTGAATAAGATTGATTGAAATTGTCTGTTTAATACATATTAAATCTTTCAATATGCTTTATATAAATAAACATTAGGTGTTAACAAATAATATAATTTTTCTTATTAAATAATGCAATAAAAGTTAAAAATGACAAATTTGTTTATTTATTTCTAAATTTGTTGTTTAATGTATCTCTTTAGTGTATTAATAGTAAAAATTATTTTATTTGCGTTATGATATTGGCTATTGAAATAACGATCTTATGTAAAATCGAAAAACTGGTTGAAGCATCTCTGATATCATTGTAAGAATGATATATGAATTTCAATGTGAATCTTCAGGGCATGAGTCCAAGAATGATTCCGTACGAAGACATGGCATTATCAAACTGAGACTCAGTTTGATAATATGGAATTCCACCAAGTACTCTCTGTCATAAATATATAGATTGGTGATAAAGTGGTCGAAATAATTTTCAGTAAAACCGAAAATTACCAATTTCCAGGTAGTGATCTCATTTCTCTCGATAATTTTTAATCGGCGTCTTATAAGGGAGCCGGCACGCAGTGCGAAGTGGGCGACACTCGGCCTGGGCGAGGCAGGCATGCGCGCCGATAACGGTCGGTCCCCGGAACAATGCCTGCCAGTTGGCATTCCGCGCCGTGCGCCCGTACGTGGCCGCGCATACGTCGCCTCAACCCACTTCCCCAAAGCCTCTGCGACTCCGTGGCATATTTAAGGCTGCGAGTGATTGGTGCCGCATCACTGATTGGATCTTAAAAAATTAAACATATACATATATATATATATATATATATTTTTTTTTTTTTCACGGTAGAAAGTGTTAACACACTTGTTATATGACGACCTCCCAACCAGTAGATTACCTTTTCAAAGGACGAATGCCGCCATTGTTCTTGTATCCTGTGCCTTCTAAGTAAACACTGCCATTTAGTTTTAATAACATTTGTGCATCTAGTTTTATTATGGCTGTGTCCGGTGTTCTATCTTTATGTTTATTGTAGGGACCGACCCTTAGTAGGAGGTCTTGTCTTGAGGTACCTGTGTATTAGAAAGCTAACCATCATTGCTCGCCTGAGAGCATAACTGACTTGACCACCGACGAGACTAGACGCTGTCTCTCTGTGTAATAAACGACATAATTAAAGAATTGAAAGCTGTTATCATTTATCAACGTTGAACGAGAGTCCTTCAAGTATTGTGCATCCGCGGGAGTCACATGTCAAGCTAGTGACGTTCCGAGAGAGGCACATAACACACTTTAGACGGGTACCAAATTTACTAAACTGATGTGCGTAGCGGGCAAAATTCGCGTAAAATTGCGCGTGTGAAATCTAGTCTAAACACTCTTTGATTTGCAAGTAGTCAAATAAATCGTTTCCTATAAAAAGTTGAACCACTTCATACAAACTTTGCGGATTACTTGGCATCACAACAACACCACTTTGTCCTAAAAATTGTTCAATAATTGGAGGATTATCATGCTCTGACCACTCCACTTCTTCATTGTCGCATTGCTCAGAATCACTGGACAAGTATTGGTAGAAGTAACGTTGACGAGTCCTAAACAAACATTTCGAGCTGTAAACCTAAAGAATAAAATGACCTTTTGCCGCTTTTAGAGTAAACACATTCAAAAACGTATTAATATGCGCCCCGCCTTCAGGCAGTAATCCGCGGAACGGGTACCAGTACCCGCCCCATCTTTAGTGTGTTTTAATAGTGCAACACCTTTCATTCCACATAACATCCTTTTTTTTCAGGTGCCTTTTCTCACGTGACCACCTCACTGAACATATATTTATGCTTAGCCTTACTTTCGTGGTTTTTTTTCAAAGAAGAATGCTGTTGTATCAGTGTCATACAATCCAAATAAAACTTTTTTTTTTTTTTTTCTTCTAGTGCCTCTTCTCGTGTGAGGTTGGTGACCTTTTCATCGAATATATTTCTATCCTGGGCCAGTCTCACTAATTCGGCCGTACTCTCGACTTCCACGTTAGTTTCATTTTTTTTATTATTCCACGGACAATCAGCTGTAAGATGCTAATTCTTTGCATTGTAGCTCTCAATGTGACCAGGCTTCAGCTCCATAAAAAAAACTGAGACGACATAACATTTGGTGAATCTCCAGTGGGTTTTTAATTGTATGTCTGTTGCACATAATACTTTTCTCAGTTTGTTAAATGTACTACGTGCTATCTCGAATCTCACTTTAATTTCAATATATAATATTTCATTGCATGCTTTTTGATATTGCTCATTGTTACAATAACTTATTTTTTATGAACAAAATAAAATGTATGCGTAACGAGTGATAAAATAATAGTATTAAAAAAGTCAAATTTCTGAATTTTTAATTCAGAATAGCATGTAAAAAAGACATATTCCGGCAAGCAATTATATTGCATTGCCTCGTAGATTCCACGAAAATAGCATACAATGCAATATAATTGCTTGTTGGGATATATTTTTTAACATGCCATTGCCTTGTGAACCAAATATATTATCAATAAAATAGTTTTTTAAAAGTATTTGGGAATATAGCACAAAATAATGGTACGATTAATAATTCACATCAACACTGAAAAATAGGCAAAACAATGAATTTTAAATATTCTGATTCTGATTTTTTTTAATTTTGGTCAAGTAGGTTACAGGTTAGGTTAGGTTAGTCATGAATAGCTAAATCATAACCAAAACGTACGTATTACGGTAGTGTCCAAACAAAGCTTATAATATAACACTTAAAATTTAGGCTAAAGATAAACGCAGTCGTACGTGTGGCCCGCTTTTCGTCGCCCAGTCCTCCTTTCAATTTTTGATTCACTGATCCGTTTTATTCAAATCTAGGAGACGTAAAGAATCCTTTGAAATTCTTGTTTTTTTCATTCCTGCAAAACATGTTTTTCGAGAAATAGCTACGGAATCGCGTGCTCCTGCATTAATTCATTGTTTTGTCGACATTCCATCACAAATAATACATCTAAATATTTATGAAAACCGTTGGAAATATTTCAAATTTATAAATGCCTGAGTTTTAATAAAGTCTACGTCTAAGGATACGAAGAGATTTCCGAAAAATTTTAATGATTTTTTTATTACAATTAGGACAAACAGTACTTACATATTTTGTAATTAAACTGCATATTATGCATGAAAATTTCAAAAGAAATATCAAATGTAAAAAAGCTTTGTATCTCAAAATAATAGATTTAAACGATTTTATGCACAAAACATCTTTTTGAATAGTATACAAACTTGATAACTTAATTACTATATATTTTTTTTAACCCATATTTTTTTCCATCAGAATCTTTTCGAAATGTTTTCAGGCCTTTATACGTTATTAAATAGAATTCATGAAGTATCACAGTACATAAATGTTTAAAAATGTTTAAGAAAGTTTAATATTCAAAGTATATGGTTAAATAAATATTAGTTAAATAAACAACTTGCAATACTAAAGAGCGCAGAATTAAAATATAAAGAAGAACTTCCTTCAGCCGGTTTGTATATTTTTTCTTGCAACGTCGCGTGTTCTAGGCATATATATCATACGAATGTTAACATATTACAGTTTAATTTATTATTCATTTGATAATAAAATAATTCACGATTCACATTAAATAAGGGAGGTTTTATAAAGTGGCATGAATGTGGGATCATCATAATGAACCGGGAGTAGTTCTGAGCACGACTGGCCTCAATGGGGTATAAAAATGATAATAGGGGGTGAAAATATTCAGGAGAGAACGTAAATACACGACGATTTTGGTCTTACAGAAATATATTCGTATGTATTTTTTTTACTTCGATTACTGAATAAAATATAAGATAGGATATCATATAACAAATGGCTGATAATACTGATGAATAATTTTTTTTAAAAAGTAATCACTATCGTAAATGTGAAATAAAAATAATCAATAATACATCAAATTTTATATAATGGCCTTCAAGTACCTTTAGATATATGCATGATGGTAATAAATAATCATGATACACATGTGGATACGCAAATGGGTTAAATTTTTAATATGTTTTCTTGTAAATATTTAAAATGAAATAGATTCATACTAAGCAACTCCACAAATTTTATTTATAGCTATACATACAAGCGTAAAAAGACGACGAAATGTTCATAGTAATTTACTTTGCTAGAACAACTATTAGATTGCAAGAAATTTTACTAAGATGGAATCACAGATCATATACACGAAACCAATTTTCTCAAGCCACTTAAACTTACAAAACAGTGATTATAACAATATTTGAACCTATAATTTTTATTTGAACTAAAAATATACCTACATTAACAAGACGATACTTAATATATTAAAAATGATTGTCATACTTAAGTAGTTTACTAGTTATTTTTTTAATTTCATCTTTAATGTACACATTCATCAATATAATTTAAACACCTAACAAATGACATCTTGTCTAACCATTAAAAATGTCTGCCAAATTTAAATGTCTATTAAGCAATTCAACACCATAGAAACATAATCTCTAATACAATACGCACACAAACAATAAACTAAGTGTAAAACATCTGAAAGGTTATAATTTAATGAAACAACACATGACAAAGTAATTACAATATAGCGAAAAAGCTCGTAACTAAGCCTACTGAATATTAAAACGTGCAGTGAAACATCTCTCGTTCAAAAGTGCATATAAACATAAAATAGGCTCGAAGCTCTGCGCATTTTTTGGTATTGTTATTTTCGGAATAATTCAAAGGAAAAAAACCGAGATCAGGTCATTAGGCATTCATGCCAGAACTGCTGTGCCATTTGTACCATTTTCTATGGTATCTGCCTCGCTTTTTAGGGGAGGGGTTGCAAAGAGTTTTGAAGCCGATATATATTCATTTCAAAAATAAAATAGATTATTAATCATCACCCTTAGTATCTTTATCAGTAAGGAATGTTATATAATTCATAATAAATATTAAAATCACAAATAAGATACATATATATATCTAAGATTAATATTTCCATACTTGCAATTTGCATCAAAAAAATTATTTCAAAATATTCATAAATATCGGAATAGTAAGTAGTAAGCATTTTAAAAGATGATTTCATTAATTTCATAAACTTCAAAAATTTAGCACATAAAAAATTATACTAAAAAAATAGAAAAATTCGAGATATAATTGTATTTTTTAATTCCATCCATACAAAAAATCAAGCAATTTAGGTTAGGTTTAATAACATAGATTTTTTAATAATTTACAATCAAACCATTTATTGTGATATGTGACGCAAATGTAAAAAGTCAACATACAAAAAAATATCAAATAGCTCACATTTATAAATAATAATAAAAATTGATGCATAGGAAATACAAAGTCAATAAATGTTTGAATTGAGGGATAAAATTTAATCATTATACTGTGTGTAGCTTAATGTTTTACCAAAAAAACGGTTTGTGTGATTCAATTTTTATTTTAAACTGGCTCATAAGTACATGTAGAAAAACAATGATTCCGTGTGGCCCAAATACAGCATTGCTTGAGCTTCCCTGCTTGTAGGCCGAACAATGTCGCAGAGCTTGCGGCCACGCACGTCGCATACATCACACGACCTGCACCATGTACAAAGATACATACATATTTATGGCATGATATGAATATATCTTGATACTCATTGCATCCAACCGCATAACCTCCATGCACTCTACCATATGATAATCAACCTTTATCACAGACCACCGCATGAGCGAGCTATGAATGATAAAGTAATCGGTTCATAGATGTAACAATCATGATTTTTTTTCAGTCACTAGAAATTTGAACCCTAACCTTTCAACCATTGAGTCTAACTCCTAAGTTAAATATCATGCAAGAAAAATATTTATTATTATTTAAAAGTGTAGCATCGTCATTTAATAAATGAAACTCTACGTATAAAACTGTCATTGAAATACAGAGTTTGTAAAAAATTAGTAGCGAAAATCACGTAACAAAAGAATGCAGAGAATTTTTTTCTCGAATGAAAAACACATTTATCTCTCTACTTTGTCTATGATGTAACAAAAGTGTAATAAATGGTGAAATAACAATCCATCCGCGGCTTTAGTTTCAGGGGTGTATGCGACGTGGCAAAAACTGAAAAATTGCGATGACGTCACATGCGGGATTTCAAACTACATGCTCTAAATACCGTGGCCTAAAAATCAATTGAAGCTTTTGAGTGGTTTTACTGTCGTAGCGAGCTTTTTTTTACGTGCACTTTAAACTATTGGTTAATTTGAATAATTGGTGGGATGATGTAAACGTGTCTCATTTATTATTCAGTAAAAATTTATTTTATTATTTATAAAATTTAGTATTTATATACATACATTAAGAATTTTTTTAGTCTCCGTACTAAATAAAAGTTAAAAACTGTGTTTATATACATCAAAAGCAATAAGCTGTTATGCTTGATTACTACTTGAATACGCAATATTAATAACTTCATCACAATCTCTGTTTGCTGTCATATATTTTTATCATTTTTTTTAAGCTTGTGTTATTCAAACTTATTTTGTAATAAATTTGATGTATTAATATTTTACGCATAGTTTTTTTTACAGATGAATCGAAAGTTCACTGGTTTATTAATAATGCATTGTTTTGTGATGAGAAGATTGCTTCGTTCTCGGTTTTGGGGTCTCTGACGTTTCGGTTCTGGTACTAAGGCCATATTCTATAATTTAAACAAACCCAAAGAAAATCTTTTAAGATGGCTCAAGTGACGAAACTCAAACGTTAAAATTTTTAACTTCAAACGAAAACCCGAGAACAAAGCAATTCAAATAACAACAGCAGCCTACAAACACATTAATCTTATTAAATTATCGTTTTCAATAAAATTTTATAGATTATTTAAACAACAAATTTATATTTAATTTTCCTGAACATCCGCTAAATAAAGCGTTATTTAAGCGGTACATTTTAAAACAAAAATAGTCGAATAAATCGCTCTACCGCTAATCTCCCCGCGCCATGTGCTGCCAGGCCGATAACTTTTTAAAAAAATATAACTAAAATATACAGCGAGTGCTTTATTTTGATGTGGCAACACCGGGAGAGAAGAAGAGGAAGACCAGGGAGCTGATTTATTTGAAGGGTGGAAGAAGAAATATGATAACCCTGCCACCCCGCCATGCATCACATTGAAATTACTCATTTATTCTGAGAATTTAGCACTGTCTCTTGTCCAGCCCTTGAAATTGTATAACGGGTATCCATATTTTATATAATAACTCGTGGAAACCTATCAATGAACCTATGGAATGAAATGAGATGTCTGGTTTAATTTGTAATACTCTATATTTATCATTTGATTACAAATATTTTTTCACTTGCAAAACGGTATAGCAAGTACTGTTTTACTTAATACTCTGAGCTGATTTTTTTACTTACAACGGTAAGTTTCAATAGTTTTTAATGATCCAAATAACATTTTGTTTAATTTTGTTTATTTCAACATTATTTAAAACTATGAAATAACGATATTGAACATTTGTGTTTTAAAACACGGTGTTAAATAAATGTAGAATTTCTCTAGAACAACAAGACTATATATAAAAGACATTTATAAATGTTCAACGTTATATATTTTTTACAATATAATATTATAAATAAAGATAGAAATTTATTATGTTTAAACCAATCAATCATTGTAACAATAAAATTTTCAAGAAATATTCATTTTATAGAGTGAGTTATATTTGATATCCATATTAAAATATTCACATAAAAAAGTCCATGGCCCTGTCAATAATTTTAAAAATACATTGTTTTTAGATTGCTTTTTTTTTCTCGCATAAAAAAACACTCGCCTCTGCAACATCAATCACCCGGACAAGTCTGACAAATTCTGGAGTACTTCCGTCAAATCAAAATCTACAGTTTTACGCCGGAAGCGACTAGCCGGACGCCGGCGCTCGGTTCCGGCTCCTGGGTAGACGCTTCAGGATTTCGCAAAGAGAGGCACAAGGACGTCGCGACGGCGGCGCCGGTCCCAAGTCTGCTGCAGATCAAACGAAAGCGTCCCGACGCCTGTGGGGATTACGGGAAATCTGTAGAAAGCTCCCGCAAATACCTGCTATACCTTAACTTCTACGCGGTTTACTTTAATATATTTTATATCTTCTTTGGTATTAGATATTTCGATTGAGTACATTTTTTCAAATATTGAAAATTGATTAGAGACTCTCAGAAAAATATCATCGTGTATTGCGTGGGATTTGAAAACCCACATCCCCAAGCTAACATGGCCGGTGCATTACCAATTAATTATACCAACAAATATCTGGTACTTAGCAAGAATTTTTAACAATCATATCCTTTAAGTGAATACAGAATATTTTATGTCAAATGTTGAAAATTGATTAAAGAAACTCTGAGTAAAATATCATTGTGATTTGCGTGGGATTTGAAAACCCACATCCCCAAGCTAACATGGCCGGTGCATTACCAATTATACCAACGAATCACTGGTACTTAGCAATAATTTTTAACAATCATATCCTATAAGTGAATACAGATCAAACGAAAGCGTCGCGACGCCTGTGGGGATTACGGGAAATCTGTAGAAAGCTCCCGCAAATACCTGCTATACCTTAACTTCTACGCGGTTTACTTTAATATTTTATATCTTATTTGGTATTAGATATTTCGATTGATAATGATTGAGTACATTTTTTTCAAATATTGAAAATTGATTCTGAAAGAAACTCTCAGAAAAATATCATCGTGATTTGCGTGGGATTTGAGAACCCACATCCCCAAGCTAACATGGCCGGCGCATTACCAATTATACCAACGAATCGCTGATACTTAGCAAGAATTTTTAACAATCATATCCTATAAATGAAACAACGTACTTATTATGCCAATTAAATATTGTATTCCATACAAATCACGATGATAATTTTCTGAGAGTTTCTTTAATCAATTTTCAATATTTTGAAAAATGTACTTAATCGTTATCAATAAATAATACCTGTATAGGCAAAATCGTACTTCCTGTGAGACGGTCTTCACAAAAATCAATAATATATTAAAAATTTCATTTCAAATTTCAAAAAAATCAACTAACGTACATATTTTTTAATATATATTTGATTTTTGTGTAGATCGTCTCACAGTCGGTGCGATTTTACCTATACAGGTTTTATTTGTATTAATATGATTAAGTACATGTTTTTCACACATTAAAACGATTATAGAGACTCTCAGAAAAATATCATCGTGACTTGCGTGGGATTCAAAACCCACATCCCCACGGCTTACTTGGCCGTTGCATTACCAACTATGCTAGCGAGCCATTTCCATTTATCAAGAATTTTAAAGTCTTAACTGTCAGCTTATCAGTATACATGAATAAATAAATTTAAAAAAATAATTATAAATCTAATTCATATTTTTGCATTATACAATATTTATACGTATCTACATTAAATAAATAAAAAGTGGTAGTAACCAAACATTATTTCAGAAAATAGATAAGTGTGCTTGTGTATAACTATTAAAAAGTACTGAGACATTTCATGATAAATTAAGTTGCTGCGTTGTTACGATCCAATGAATTTATACGATATTATCGAGTTTATATTTGTCAAATATAAAAATTATGGGTTTTCACTATATATAACACGTAATATAGTTTATTACGCCCAATTGCTTTGAATTGGACAAACTAAAAAAATATAAATAATATCCTTGTTAATTTTATTGTTCTTATTTATGACGACAAAACTTCCATCTGGTCCTTCTCAGCAAAAGCTAGGAGGATGAAAGTTATTCTCTACTCAAACATCCCCGTCAGGTTTTCCAACCATGAAATTTTCTCGGTAATACACTTATATTTCAGGTTGTCACAAACTCGTCCGAGGATATTCAACTTTAGTTGCCTGAAAACATTTACGAGTTTGATTTACTTTAAACATTAAGATATGATATCTAGTCAACCCAAGATATCTAGATAATTTCAGAAAATACGCTGTGTAATTATAAGCTTGATAGCTTTTCTCAACGTTTTGAATTAACTGCCTTCACTTAAAGATTCAATTCATATATTATATTATAACCTTCCTGAAATCTTATGCTATTGAAAGAACAGCCGCGCTTTCAAAAAGTATAATATGTAAATATATATCCGAGCAATAAAATACGTCTGTATCAAAATCACACTAAATTTCAACTTTATTCTATTTTAATATATTACGTATATATACGTAACCTTGCGACAAATTAAATATATATTTTACGCCAAAATATCATACATTGTAATATTTTTCGTATAATACGCAGTAACATGACACATAAAACACTACCAAATTATAATTTTGTTTATCTATCAATGCGTTAAAACGTGAGAAACTCCAACCGAGAGAGTAATATCCGAGAGACGTCATTTTTATTGCGAAGGTAGGGTGATAAAAAATTAATAGTGAATTGACAATATCCTGGCTGGAAGCGACGCGAAGCCCTTCGATCCTCTCCGTTTGAGAAACGCTGGAGAAGAGACAACAAAAAGACGACGATACTCCGTCTAATACATTTGATGCATCTGCCCGTTTGTGCTTTCTAAAAGTACTTGTGTAACACAGAAACGTCTTTCTAGAAAGTGTTGAGCACTACTGAATTTACTAAAGTAACGTATAATGATTTTTAAATAATAAAAATTACATAATCGATTCACACAAAATACGATGGAGATTTGAATATCTCAGTCGGGTGCTGTGTCCAATTCCACCACAGTGGCTTTATTACTAAGCGAGAATTTAAGCCTTTAAAACTGGTTTACGCAGTGTGAAGTCTAAGTCGTTTTGACCATAAAATACTAAGGAGATAGATGGTAATTCGAATCTAACCAGTGTCTCAGCAAATAAATTCAAGAACTTTTATCATCGCCGCATGTGCTGATTAATTACCTTAAGACTTTTTTTTTCAGAATGAATACAAATCAACGCATAGTTATATATTCAACTTTCATAGAATTTTCCATACATGTTGATTGCTTGTCCCTATCGACTTAACATTATATATTTATATTTTCGGTCTATCTTGGTGTTTTTTGCTCTTGAATGTAATAATATTCTAACCACTGTTTACTAAACCTCAATAAATTATAATAAGTTTATTTTATTATAAAACGTACACAGCGAGATTGTAATTTTTGATCAATATTGTACGCACATTCCAGAACTATTAATGTCCATATCTCAGAACGCCAAGGTGATCGGGATTCCTTGTGAGGACTTGGCTTTCTTTTTCAACCTCTCGTTTTCTATATAAATGAACAATAGGTTTACTTACAATTTGACGGGAAACGAGGTCAAACGAAGAAGTACACTTACCTGGAAAAAAAGAAAAATGAATTAGTTCAGTCAAAGAAATTGCGTTGTTTCGAGCAATCGAATGACATTAACAATGAACTTACTTAAAGCATTTGGAAAAGAACTTACTGTTTCCTTGTTTACAATGTGCGGAGTTCACAATGTAAAATAAAGTTATTTTTATTGACTTAAAATAAACATTTAATATAAAACAACATGTAAGCAATTTTAATTAAGATGAAATAAAAACAATATGTTGATATAGTAGCAACATTTTTTTGTTTACAATTTCGGACTTAATCTTAAAGCACGATTGAGTAAAAAATTCGTGATTAACATTTAAATTATTTTATAATAAATATTGGTTAAATAAGTACAAACTACGCAAAGGATGTAGCCATCAATAGTAAAACAATGTTATTTCAACACTATGAAATAAATATGAATATTTTATGTGTTTTACGGGGCGTTTCGTATTAGGAGTCGACAATCGCCATTTCCTTGGCGCGGTCGACACACTTTGCATTATTTATAAACGTTTTCTTAAATAGATAACTTTCATTGAAAAATAAGCAACATTCATTAAGACTATACAGTTATTAAAATAAAACCATTACTGATGGTATACATAAAATGAATAATATCAAGAGCTATCTTTGGAAAGTATTGCTTTCCCATAACCATCATTATTCACCAAGTGTATCTCTGTGCACTAAACTATTATTCATTTGATAAATACTGAGTAATATATCAAATAAATGACAATTTCCGTTTCAGGTATGGAGCACATCACAGCTGAATGACAAGTCTGAAAGCGAATAACGAAGGGCGAGCTGAAGCACACTTGAATGAGAATGCAGCGGAAAAAGAAGCAAACCCATCCAGACCGCACTAACCCAGTCAAAGACTTATCTGAGGCAGGATGTGTGACTCGAGGCTTCACAGCCAAGCCAGAGACCATGAACGATGATGATGAGAAACAAGACAGATTATTTTTTTAAAAATTGATAAACGATGTTTTTTTTCTGAGCTGTTCTAGAATGGTGAATAATTGTTTCTCTTAAAATAAGCGATATTTTGGGACAAGCAATTTTTCATCGACGATATAAGGCTGATATATTATAATACATGTAAGAATTTGAGAAGAGTTAGGTCTCAGCAGCGAGTCATTAAAGTTATGTCTACAGCCTCATATCAAAATATTATAAAGATCTCATGCATAGAACTACAGATAATTTAATGAAAAAAAATGTATTTCTCATTTCAATTGAAAAGTCGTGAGATTAAAATTATATACATAAAATATTTTAAAATATTTTGACGACTTAACATAACGTAACATACCAAATATCGTAATTAATAAAAACATTAAAAATCGAGACGGCCACTTACGACTATTAAATAATAAAATATATACAAAAAGTTAGAATATTATCAAGCCTAAGATATTCTTAACTGTATACGTAATAAAAACAAGGCATAACGAATGATTAAGTGTATAGTTGTAATAACATATTTAACATTTTAATAAAAAATAAGTATGTATATATTTTAAGGTATTTATAAACTTTGAAAAATAATTGACTATATACTTCAAAAAACAGAATCCTTACTAAAAAATTGCATGCCATGTATTGAAAAGATTTTTAATAATGTATTCCCAAAGTACTTTCAAACTTTTTATCTTTACATAAAAAAAATAATTTTAAGATACAAAGCATGATTTCAGGTTAAATTGAAAAATACAATGTTCAAATACAAATTTAATAATATACATTTTATGCATTTATTTCAAAAATATTATAAACGAATATTAAAATGTTTATTAAGAAACGTGAAAATTTAATACATAAATACTCGATAAAGGCATATTTAATATCTGCAGCTGTTGTACTGAATTATTGCCTTGCAGGGCATCACGGTGTCTCCGAGCAGACCGGCGTGCCCATATGAGGAGCAGGAGACGGTCTGCAGCGCTGGTGGAGGTACTGCATCCGCCAGCCTTCCATATACAGGCAGAAATATGCCTTGGGAACATCTCCGACCGGCCACATGGCCACTTTCTGAACGTGTTCCGATCTCTCCGTACACTCCTCGTCGCAAAAAACTGCCGAATCGACTTGATTGTCAATAACGCCGAAGGTTGTAATTATTTCGATACGCCTGAGTTTTAGTGTATAAAATTATTGCGTGCTGTCTTCGGAATCGCGGGTTACCAATAATAATGTGGAGAGAGGGATTAACAAGCGGTCTCTACGTCTCAAATATATTGACGTATTTATCACGTGATAAACGTGAACGTATTCTTATATAAAAATGCTGATTACATTACAGAAAATATCGAGTTTTGTTTAATATACACGTTTTGCATGAATATTTATATAACGATTCTATAAACCATAATACTTTTAAGGAGTAGTTCAGTAATCAAGAAGGCAAGTACAATTGTGTCCAGGTTCCTACATCTGCGGCACTTGCCTTGTGTACAGGGATATAAAAAACCTGTTTCGTGTAGTGTTTTTCAGGGAGGACTTTATTTCAATGTGAAACTGGGTACAATTCGAACAACTTGTCGGAAAATTTTGTGACATTGTAGACACTTTAACGATAAAAACACTATAAACTATAAATCAATGCATAAAAAAAACCTAATTTTAGACTTAGATAGTAAGTAATATATATACTGTGCACTTCCTTTTTATCGCATAATAAAAAAGTGGAATAAATTTATTGATTCTTATTATAGCAAATAAAATATGTAAGTATATACGTATAGTATAAATATAAAATAAGTATATACCATTTTAAGGTATTTAAAAAAAATAAGTTACATCAAAAAATATTACAGTTCGAAAGTAAATTGTCTTACGTTTAATTCAAGAAGCAGTCGAATTTTGAAAGACTAGAGCAGAATATAAAAACAGTTTTACAAAAAGATATAGCATTCAACTGGGAATGTCTGCGCTGCTGAAAAAAAAATACCGATACATCGTAAAATAATAATAAAAAAACCGAAGTCACCCTTGAAAACGTGAAATCCCTTATCTTATACAGAATGCCTGCACATGAAAGATATACGAAAAAAATATTAAGTTAGTTTCAATGAAACAATCTAACGGAAGCAAATAAAAAGATTCATCGTATTTTGAATAGAAACGAAATTCTCGTAAAGGTTCTATTTATTGATATACTTACAATAAAAAATTTACTGAAAATTCTCTCAAGAATATCAAAGTAAAATAGTATTATCTGAAACTATTGAATCTTAGTACAAAAAATAGTACATATACTTTTTTATTGTCAAATGACGATAAGGACTAAAGTGATAAATATGTATTAATAATTTTAAATCAAGGAATTACAAAATTAAGTTTATAGGAAACTGGAATTTCGATTAGTGAATAATCGATATGGAAAATTATTCACCAAACAAGTTGAAAATCAGGATAACTGCGAATAATTTATGCCTTGTTTATTGAGATTTTTTTAAAAACAAAAAATCTATGTAACCGTCGGTGGTTATTTCACTATAAGATCAAATCATAGTGCAATGATTATTTTTTTTATATAATGTAAACTTTATGTATTTTTAGTATAAACAAACGCATAGATAGATCATACGAATAAAATAAAGTTTTAAAAAAATCAGCGTCGACCCTCGCTCAGAGTAGGCAGGTGTCTGGGGCGGGTTTGTCTTTCCACCCCAGATCACCGCGGCTCCGCTCGAGGGCGCAATATTTCGATTGAAAGCAAACATCCCCGACGACTCACCCCTCTTAAGCCCGACAGACCCTCGGATAGGAGCGGCCCGCGCCCCTTGACCGCCCGCCCCTTCTCGCTGCTGAAGGCACGAAGGTAAATCGCGGAGAAGCCGCTTCTGCATTTGAATACACGCTTCATATTTGCACACCTTGAATTTCACCTTCAAAAAATTGCAGCTGACGAGTATCGAACCTGAAGCTTTGTGTATTAAAAAAATATGAATAACTAAATGTCTAAGAGATCACATTCATTTTTGTTTGTGATCGCTTTCTCATTGCAAGATCTACGTCTGGACCACACTGTCATGTACAAACAATATGTATCTAGAGCTAAAAGGCATAAAAAATATCCATTTATAATCGTCGGCTTATTATAAAAGATATCTAAAGTAACCTAACTATATAGTAACTATATAGTATGTCAGTAAAATTATGTATTTATTGAAATGATTACTATAACACATCTTTACAGAGACGTAGTTGTAAAAAAACACTAAAATCCAATAATAAAATTTGTTAACGCAAGATGTTAAGCAAACGTTATTACAATAAATGCATAGATAAAAAAAAGCTGAAAAATATATAACCGTTAAATCTAGTTTTTAAATATTTGAATTAGCTATTCGGGTGTTGTTTGATACTTATGCTTATTGCCTGAAGCTTAAAAGTAATGTTTTCTCAAAAAAAATTAAAAAAGCACCATAGAAAATAGATTAGAAATTTATTTATAGACATAAGTAAATTTGGAATCTATTTCCACTAATGCTTCTTGGAAATATTTGGCACAAATAATCAATTATCAATAATGAAATAAAAATACCCATTCTTCTAGAAGACTCGATATTATATTTATAACCGTCCTTGGAATTGGGCGTACAGTGTGTTTTATATTTATTGTAGTTTTCGGGAAGTCCTTTCAGTGAAGGTGTTTTTCAAATATTAACTTTGACTTTACACTTGATTTATATACATAAAAATATTTTTGAATAAAAAAATATATATATTTCAAAGTATAATAAAGTTATAACGTAACACAATTAAAAATAACAACTCCTTGGAAAGCTTTCAAATAATCAATAACAAAAGGCCACAAAATTCGATTTTTGGGGAAAAAATGTAACCGGCATTTCTCACAGCCTTCAGGCAGCTTCCCTTTCCGGCAAGATTCTAAAATCGGCTCAAAAGCCGGAATTTTTGGCAACAATTTCCCCCCGAACGGTCGATTTCCATAAAGCAGCCCGACCGCCCCGCCCGACCGAGCGTTCAGCGAGCAAATGCGATTTGCTTCGATTCGTGTAACGACTTTGTCTCTAATTTAAGGACCCACCCGACCAACTATACACTGATGTATAAATTAGTATAGACACTGAAAAAATAAATGTTTCATGTTTAAATTTAAGTACGCAAAGACTTTTCTTGCAGTCTCTCAATCGTGAGGATCAATAAGAAATAAGTTTTGACTCATACATGTTCGTGTTGGCACATTGGTTCGTGATTGTTAAAAATTATCGATTAACAGAGGTGACTCGTTAGTACAAGGGTCAGTACACCGGCCATGTAAGCTTGGAGATGTAGGTTCAAATCCTACACAAGTCACGATGATATTTTTCTGAGAGTTTCTTTGAATAATTTTCAATGTGTGAAAAAATATGCCTAATCATATTAGTAAGTAATGTAAGCCTGTAAAGGTAATCAAAACGCACTTGATTGACGTTCAATCCACAAAATAGTCATACATGTCTCATCACTTCATTGCTTAGGAAGCATAGCAAGGTTTTGTTGCTTTTACACGCGCACAGTTTTTAAATTGGTTACAAGTTCAAGGAAAAAGATAACTACTGGAAAAAAAAGCCTTTGATGAAGTAATCTATATTTTTTTCTTTGTGAACACCAATTACACAAAAGTATGGCATAAAAATCGGTATTTCAGATTTTTTTTATGTCAATGTCAAACATATCATGAACAACGTAAGAGATTATGGTGAGGTTTATCAACTAAACATTGTAAAAATGTAAGTGTATATAATCAAAATGTAGACCTAACATAAGAAGTGAAGAAATAAATATGAAGAGCAGCGGATCCCCAATAGTATGTATTTAAATTATTTCCTACTATTTCATGACTGATATTGAAGGATACAAGTGCTACTATTGTATAAATATCTTATTTTGAAACTGATAAATATTTTTCATATTTTACACAACGTTAAAAGGTATGTGAACCATGACAGTGTATTTTCCGATATTTTTATATTTTCGCATTCACATTTCAAGTATAAGTGCTTTTTCAAGATTTAAAAATATTCAAAAACGTTTCAATCAATACGAGTCCAAATACACCCAGGCTCAACTAATGGCACTCGCGAGAACTTTCCGAAAATAACAGGATCGCCGTGTTTCTCTCTCCTCAAAAGCAGGAAGTCGATAATCACCGACCACCTTATTAATACAACGAGCGTACGGCGGGTGTTTAGCCTTTGAAAACTAAACGAAAAAAAACCTTCTGGCGACGAAACGAAAAATATCCCCGACGCGACGGAGTCTAGCGGCGCGGCTATTCCGGGCCGCCGGTGGGAGACGCATTGGGTCAAATAAAGACCAGAAAGGAACGAAGAGGAACAAATAGGTGCAGCAGACGCGGTGAGGTTACCCACTAACAGAGATACGCGCTCAACTAAATCTGAACATGCCGAGTGTTCAATAGCCGTCGAATTTAAAGATAAAGATATAATTACTAATATGATTAGGCACATGGCGTCCCAGGCTTACATGGCCGGTGTACTGACCATTGTACTAACGAACCACATCCATTAATCGAGACTTTCTAACAATCATACTCTACATATAAACCAATGTGCCTAGGTCATGTATGACTGGGGATGTTGGTTCAAATCCCACACTAATCACGATTATATTTTTCTGAGAATTTCTTTAATCATCTTCTATGTGTGAACTAATGTGCCTAAACATATTAGTAATAATACAATAAACCCGTAATGGGTAATAAATACGCACGTGATTGACGTTCAATCCAAAATATAAACATACATAAAGATATAAAAAAATATTTCCTGTGATGCTTTGGCTTAAATCTTATTTGCTACTTGATAATGCTTGATAAATAATTTATGCGTAAAATTTTATGAGCATGTCAATACATTAATATGACGTTCGTGTAAATAAAACAAAACGGTGAGTGTGGCAAAAATTAATTACCCTCATATTTCAATTAATATTCACTGCTGTTTACGAATTCTGTTTAAAAAATATTGAATTTTAAATATGATAAATTTGACAATAGTAGTCACAATAAAATAATATCTGATTTTATCATAATATATATATATTTGCTTTTATTATTGTGGTAACAATCAACCTTATATATCATAATTATAATGATAACAGTACCTTTGTGTTTTGTCTTCACTTTGAGTTTATTAAAATTATTTGCATTCTAGTTTCGACCCAATACACCGGGTCATCATCACATGCATCACTAAACGTTAAGTGATGAATCTGATGATGTTATCATTATAATAATGGATCTTCGCGAAGCAAACGCCTTGTCCCTCAACAAGGCTTATATATCATTATACAAAATTATAATTTTTTTTTGAATTACGTTATGAGATAAAACACTTGAAATTTCGTAAGTGTGCAAAAAAAAGTATGTATTCAAATGTAAATAAGTAAAAAAATCTATTGTTTTCATTCATAAAATAATAAACGCCAAATTTGTGTACAAATCGAACATCATGCTGATGCAACATTAGAAAAAAACACTGCAGTAAGCACCGATAGACACGCGTCATAACAAAATATTAGGGAAGGCGCTGGGCGGAGTGCGCTGGGCGTGCGTGGCGTGACGCGCAGGCAACGCCGCGGCGAGACGGTTCTAATTCCGTCACGTGACAAGATGGGGGCCAAAACGAGCCGCGGCCTCTGACAGCTGATGCAGCGCAGGCCGCGCGGGGGGCCGCTATATCCGTCCTGCTCCTCCGCTCCTCTGCACCTCTGCTCGGGGACTCCGCACAAAGTATTCGACCGAACCGACTTAACATTTTAAATAACATACTCGATTGATTTTTATTGGTGACCGGTTTTGCCAACCTTTCACTTTGGCATTAATAACGAATTCCACTATAAGAAATTCAATATTTTTGACAGAGAGTACTTGGTGGAATTCCATAATAATATTTTTGAGTAACACAGGATAACTACTTTAGATAATTACCCCATTAATATAAAAACATTGCAATTATATAGAATCCTCCACTTGTCAGGTACATTAAAATCACATTAGCCCTTACCACCTGACAATCACTCTCTCTCTTTCCAACAACCTCTCTCTCTAACAATTGTTTACATAATTGCTTATTATTATATAAAATCTAACTCTGTTTGATAATGCCAACGTGAAAGGTTGGCGAAACCGGTCACAAATAAAAACGAACATGTGGAAAACATATGTCTATTTTTAGATTTAACGTCAATCAGATGCGTATTTATTACCCATTACGGGTTTATTATATTATTACTAATATGGTTGATTAGGCACATTAGTTCATACACAGAAGATGATTTAAAGAAACTCTCAGAAAAATATAATCGTGATTTATGTGGGATTTGAACCCACATCCCCTGGCTTACATGGCCGGTGTACTAACCCTTGTACTAACGAACCACTTCCGTTTATCGAGAATTTTGAACAATCATACTCTCATAAAAATATATGTACTCTCTGTCAAAAATATTGATTACTCAAACCAGCTTAATTATTATGGCATATTTCAAATAGTGCGTTTTACAGTTTTAACACGTACTTTTAATACGATAATGAACTGAAAATCATCAACAAATTACATATTAAAAATGTTTTCAGTTTACAATGACATATCATCCTCTAGTCGTCTGCGAATTCCCTTACAATACAATACGATCACACACAAAAATTTGTTTATCAATCCCGTACGAACATCAATTGTAATTTTTTTTAAAATCATTATTTAAATACAAAATATTTGATTTATTAAAAAGATAATTTTTAATAAAAAAAAATTCCCAAAGGTACTCGGTAAAGTTTAATTTCAGACACGGAGACTTTTTATCATACTTGCTTGACATCAATGAACAGTATTTAACTCGTCAGTGCCAGAAAACTGGTAACTGTTTAAAAAAATTACATTATCACTGATTTCAAAGAACGCTTAATCATCATAATATTATGAAATCGTTTGAAGTAACTTCTTTGAAATAACTACATTGAGTCCGTATATAGATATATATTATAGCTGCCCCTGCCTGTACTTACTGCGGTTATAATGGGGATTTCCAAGAGATTCTACACCGCCTTGTGCGATCCTTCATTTGGAAAGTGTAGACAGCTTTAATGCACTCACGATTACACTTCACTCATGTCAACGTCACGATAAAACATTACATACTTTATCCATGTCCATAAACACGATACAAACCATGCTCTGTCTATCAGCTTAAAGACGAACGAAGTTTAAGAAACCTTACGTCGCATGATAAAATTTAAAACATTTTTGAATTATAGAGGCTGCGAATATTCTACCCTGACGGTGAATATCAAATACTGGCATTGGAAAAGTTGAAAACGATTGTAATTTCAAGGATATGTATACATTACATATAATTGAATCGCCCGATGCTGTAAGTGTACTTATTGAAAACTACCCCCAACAGTATCATAAGAAAGAACAACAAGTATCATAAAAGTATTATTAACGTTATATCATTGTAGATTAATGAGTTCGCGTATATGCTATCGTCATAATAAAAAATAAAAAAAAAAAACTATATATTAACTCTTAACACCGGTTTGTTATTTGCTTGTCAAAACTCTAGGTTAAACGACCCCTACAACTAGACGACAATATGCAACGTTTCATCACTTTTGGAAATCTGCCAATAAAGAAAAATCCTAATTAAAAATTTTAAATATAAACTCGACAGCGCGAGTGATTTGCTTCCGATTCGATTCATTTCCGTTTTGAACAAGCCGTGAAAACTTTTATATTAAAAATAAAATATACACGAGACACCAGCTCCAGACCATCTGGGAGCGTCCTGGAGCTGCGCACCTTTGAATCTAGGCGGTTAATAGAAAATCCTCGCTACTAGATGTAATTACTGCACTGGAGTCGTCCTGAGGCGCCGAGTAAACAAGCCGCTTGTGATAAAGCCCCGTATCCTGAAGCCATCTCCACCACCTCCTAAAGAGTTACATTTCAAAAAGTCTACTTTAAATCGAAAGCTGTGGTGCTATTTACTGCTTTGTGCCTGCATGACTTAACACTATTTGCGTTGTTGTATTTTTATATGTTAATATAATATAATGTTCTTCTTCAAATGCCTCTACTCAGAGGAGGTTAGGGACCATCTCATTGTACATATCTCTATGCCTGTTCGTGATTTTCTAAGGGAGAATAATGTAGTGGGTCCCCAAGTACTTCTAAACCGCAGTTTTATATTCAAAGGAAAGATCTGCGAATTGCTGTTGCCCAATAGCATACGAGGGAGATCCGATAAGTACTTAGCCTACAAAAGAAAAACGAAAATTTTGGAAAAGTAGCGATTTAATCTCCTTTTAGCTCGATACTCTTGATCCAGCGATGCTCCAACTTCTTTAACCCATCTGAAAAATACGTTTTCTCGAGGTCTGCAAAGTAGGCCTCCGTGGCGATGATGACCTCCTCATTCGATTTAAATTTCTGCCCGGCGAATGACTTTTTCAAGTTTGGAAACAACAAAAAAATCGCACGGGGCCCAATCTGGAGAATATGGTGGATGGAAGAGCAGGTCGTAGTGCAATTCGTCCGCCGGGTGAAGTCCACTGTTTCGACTGTTCCTTGGTCTCTGGTGTGTATCAGTGGATCCATGATTCATTAATTCATTGTCACGAAACGACGCAAAAACTCCTTCGGATTGCGCTTAAGCAGCGTCAAACACTGCTCCGAAGTGGTCTCACGGTTGCGCTTGTTGTCCGGAGTGAGCAAACGCAGCACCCATAGCGCCGACAGCTTTCTCATGCCATAAAATTTCATGCAGGATATGACCCACGCGGTCTTTTGAAATGCCTACTGTTTCAGCTATCTCGCGCACCTTTAATCGGCGGTCTGCAAGTTATCAAGTTATCCTCCGTGGTAGATATTTTCGGGCCACCTGGGCGTGGCTCATCAAAAACCGACGTGCGACCACGTTGAAACTCGTTAAACCTATTTTCGACGGTCGCCATCGAAAGATAAGAGTCACCGTACACAGCATTCATGCGCTCTTTAATTTCGCTGCGCGATTTCCCTTCCAAAGACAAGAATCGAATCACCGACCGATATTGCTCTTTTTCCATTTTTCTAAAATACGCGTACACGTCCGCTTCCATACGCGGTCAAAACAAAACTACGAGTCCGATTCAGCTGAAATTTTAATAGTAGCCGTCTACAAGAATGTACTACGCGATAGTAAATCTCTCTTGCGATACTAGCACCATCGGGCGGTGAGGCTAAGTACTTATCGGACCGCCCTCGATGTAATAAGAGCATTTTACTTTATACATCACGTATGTACAAATCAATGCTGACTCGTGGATATTAAGGTTTGTATATGGATGCTTAACACTGTATTAGTATATTACAATGTTCTACTTTTCCGAGTTGGTATTGAATAGAGACATTATAGTGAAGCACTTATTAAATCAGTACGTCATTGTTTCAAATTTTTTCAACGGCAATTTTGGGCGTTTATTTCGGCTATAAAAAGTACTTTTGTTTTCGCACAACCTGCAATCAAACTCTTGAAACTTACAATCAAATTTGTCTTATAAAAAAAGTCGTACGAGATCGCGATTTCCTTTTACTTTCATTCCCATATTACTGCCTTCTAAATATATTGAGTAATTTCATAGGTCAATCCAACCTTACGAAATTGTGATTACCAACTCCTACCCCAATATCGGATATTCAACAAAACCAACATCTTTGATTTTTCAAATTGTATGACTATTTTAAGGCAGTTCAATTATTTTTCTTATATTGACTTGAGATTTTAATTTAAACCTGAACAACTCTTAATCCTGGCTCTATTTTTTGTACTTATCATATGGTTAAATGATTAAAATAGTTGCTTAATAACCATGAAAATCTGGACTCAAATTCAGACGGATAACCTCAAATTTTAACTCAATTAAAATCACGTGACATTGAAAGATTTTCAAAAATACATGTGATTTTTTAAATACATTTTTACAAATAAAACCGAGTTAGCATTTAATTAGACAAGATTTTTTTCAATTTTAATAAATCTGTGCTTAAATATATTCTCAAGAAAATTCATCATTAAAATAAAATGGTAAGTAAAAAAATTTGAGCTCCTTGTAAATATATAGAAAAAAACAGTTATCCAGCTATAAAAATAAAATATAAATGATTGAATTAACGTTTGTATATGACATTGTTCCGTAAATTCAAACAAAAACACATTTTAGGACATGACGTATGAACTCATTACACTACAGCAAAGATTTTTAACAAAAACCCAATTAATCTCTGTAAATAAAACCTGCTGTAAACTAACACGTGTGCTTAATTAGTATCGCGCACCTCGACACAGGCTTTTAATAAATAACGTCATTTATCCTGACCGTACGCTTTTACATAGTTGGGTTACATTGCAAAAAAAGACTTCATATACAGGGGATACCAAACATGCTACAAGTCTTTCAAACTGGTAGTTTTATCACTATATTGAGTTAAAAAAATTATTTAAAATCGTCATCATATACCCAAAACCCCTCGAATCCATAGTTACCCTAGCATATGAAAAATATGTTCTTTGCGTATAGTCTTAACACTCAACGCTAGTAGCCATGTACCGGGTACGTTACAAAATGATGACGTCATCGTATTGATGAATCGTGGCATGACAACGCGAAGCACATATTATTAAATGTATTATTAAAAATTCAGCTGTTTCAGGGAGTCGCCATATTTATTCCACAGCAATATTTTTTTACTCTTTTTGTACATACTTACAGGTTTATATGTCTGTAACAAGCTTGAAATCATCCTGTATATATATATATATATATATATATAGCAGTACTAAAAATTATTTTCACGTTTGGATTTTAAAATGAATAAAAGTTTGTTACAGAATAACACCTGCCACGAATTTTAAATTCAAGTTGTTTATGTCTAAGATTCATCCACCTGAGGGCACAGATTTCATTTTTTTTTTTTTTTTTTTTGATTCTTCTTGGATTTAAGCTATTTGATATTACAACCCACTTTTTTGTCTACATAGTTAAATACACATAATCGTATTACTCGACTATTCTTTGAGACATTTGAGGTAATTTGGGAGTAATTAATCTAGCTACACCACACTGTTAAGGAGAAGGCCGTAAAGAGAGAAGAAAAAGGCAAATAATTTTAGGCATCCTAAAGTAACTGTGACTGTTTTTGATTTGATACGAGTCAGTGTTTCTTGAAAGTTTGTCTATATAAAATTAACTTCCTTCTTCAATTAAATTCGAACCCTGTACCTCGTGGTAAGCAAACGAGCGTACTGGCAACTAAACTAAGATAGGGAATAAATATTTCTGTATATTATACAATCGAGCCTTACTACCTACGATAAAAAGTATGAGATCACGTCTCAAAAGAAATAATATTACATCGTTTATATCTTATAATGTTATATAGTAATTACTCCTCGACGAGTCATTCCAGTCCCGTTTTTAGAGCAAGCCGAATAATAATTACTACCCTCTCCTGAAAGTAATGTACCGATGTTGGGCGATAACTTGGTTCGTTCATCCCTCCTCGCAGGGTCGCCACAGTGAAAAAGTTATTTCAAAGCTGTTAAAACTATTATATCTCTTCATTGTCGTATTTCAGAGACTTACTTCAGAATTGAGATTGTTTCCAGATTGATATTTGAATATTTCAGGAGTGATGCTTGCAAAGAAGGGCAGAAGACTTCATAATAAAAAAAGCTACTCCACAGACACAGTGGAAAAGTTTCAGTTGTATTGATCACAGATAAATAATGCCTATATAATAATAAGAATGATGATGATACCAAAATAAGTTGTTAGTACTCTCAGAGTTCCAATCTAAAATCTATGCTTTGGAAACGGTTGTTATTTACGTCAAAACAACGCAAATCTAAATTTATGGCAGCGATGTAAACTAGAATAACTAAAGCAGAAACATGATATTATTAAAGAGAGGTATGCTTAATGGTAACAGGTATTCCCATTTATTATCAAAACTAATCCAATCTGTCGAACAAGTTAGAAATAGAGTCGAGCCCACTCAGTACGTGTGCTTGCTCGCCGCCAGCCTCGTATCGGTAGATCGGGCGAAATTGGTTTTGGGGAGATAGATTATAAATCATGCATCCGTTTTGAAACTTAGTAAACGATAGCATTTATATTTCTATAATTACTTGATTTAATGTTAAAAATCGCTGCATGGATGTTACATTTAAATTAAATAAAATAAGCAACTAATATATAATTGCGATCAATGAAAACATCAATCGTACATCGTACGCGTTGATTTGAGCAAGTTATATATTGTGTAAGTATTTCAAGTATAAAAAAAATAACAACAGTTCTATTTTGAGTACGTTTTTTTTTTAATCGCAGGTTATCTCGACACCACACGAGTATGTTCGGCTTTGTATTGTGAAATTATTTTTTTATATGAAGCATTATTACCATTTTAGGTGCAACCACACACGATCAATGACTCAGCTTGACATAGTATCATTTTGATTTATAAAATGCAGCTAGATTCAGTTTATCTAACGATTTTATTAAATAAAAACAATTTGTATCAGCATATATAAATAAATACTCGATCAAGAATCAACGGTTTAACCACTGACCCAGTAAGCCAAACATCAATATAATTACTTAATCTTTTTAAGACAGATTAAATTATTATGTTATTTGCTTTATAATTTAGAGTAAACAATCGTGGACTTGCTCTTCCACTAAAGTCAAGAAACTCTATTGGTTTTTATTTACACACCGAGAATTTCAGATATGTTTCATTAGTACTGCTTTATATATCAGTAAACAATCTCAATAACCTAATTTCTATTTATTGATAATAAAGTTCTAGAACGCATGACAAAAATACATATGTTGTTAATATTAACAAAGAAAACTGTATACTTAAACCTTAAAAAAAACTTTTTACAACTCATAGTCAAAGAATAAAATAAAGCAAGGCAGTACATAGACTAAAGAAATTCAATCAAAGAATCCCTTATTTCTGCTTATAAAGAATAAATAAAAAGGTTTGAAAGAATAATATTTAATAAATGTGAAATATCTGCAAGTTTTCTGTACTATACATTCTATAAAATCTTGTAATCGGATTTTTATTAATATTTACAGTTTAATTAAATATATTCAAAAAATTAAAACGGAATTGTAGCGAATAAAATCTGTAATTCACATAACGATTTAAGATTGATTGAATATAACTTATAATTTATCATTTAAAAAAAGTGTACCACAGGGTCACCACAGATGCACCGACGATTATGATAACTTCAGTAACGATAAATAATTTACTATCTAGATCTATTACACGAAAAGCCAATGTACTGTAATGAATGTTAACTTTAATTTACTAGCACACGTCAGCGAGGTTCAAGTCAGCCAATTATGAATTATAACACCTTCATCAAATTACAATACTCATTGATGTTTCAACACAATTTAAACACAGCCAACAAGTAGACAGAGACTATACTTAAATCAATGAAATCGAGTGCTTGGCCAATTACCCCCAAGTCCCTATCCAATACAATACGTGACAAATCCAAGGCGTGCGGTTTGATATGCATACATGATCATAAGCAGTTATCATCCACTCATACAGCATTTAAATATTCTACTAACTAATTTACTGTGGAGGTACTCAGACAGAACCACGATCGAAAGTGAATTGATATCGGGGAATAACCAACGACGAAAGCCGAGCTGTCGGGAGCCCAGCTGGCTGAGATATGAAGCCTCGATGTAGATTGACGTTAACAACATTTAGCGTATAGATCGAATGATTGAGATTGTGCTTGTGCTAAAATGTTCATACTATTAATAGATCTATTCAAAATGTAGTTCATAACATAGCTTCTGTTCTGTATATACTGTGCGACTTTATAGAATAAACATAGTTTTACGTATACGTATTGAGGTATCACTGCTTGAATATAATTGTTAGCTAGCAGCTCAGTGGAAAGGCTGTTGACTTTTGGTTAAGAATTTCCACATTTGATCCCTGTTCTGATAGATTTACAACTCGCACAGTTGAACTCTTGAATTATGTACAAAAAAACAGACCTAAACTCTCTAAGAGCTATAAAATTTTTCAATTTTATGACTCATAATAGTACGATGAATAATCACAACTACAAAAGATGACGCACTAAAGTATGCAACTGCTTCATATTTTCTCAGTTCCCATGCTTCTTATTTACATAAAAAATATATGCATATAATCATACACAATAGCAAAAAAAAAAAAACAGCAGTTATAACCAATATTAGTACTTTTAATGTATTTTTAAGTACTATAAAATATGGAGTTTTTATTCTGTGAAAATTTAAAAAAAACTGTGTCAATGTACTAACAGGAGCGTTTGAAGCGTTTCCAATAAGCACTTTTTAAAACAAACCAAAAATATGAAAGAGTTTTGCCTCTACAATATTTTATACGTCCTACCACAAACAGGTAGAACGTAGAAACAAAAATAATGTAGACTTGTTTTAAAAATACAACACATGGTAATTTTAACGTATTTATATCTCATCGTGCTAAAAAATATGTGTTATAATAACAGGAGTTATATTTTTAAAACAATACTACTAATCTGCCATTTTTCTAGGTATGTGTTTATTGGTAGTCTTGAAAATAGAGTCGATAATTTTTTTTTTAACCAAGCTAAATGTACTAAATAAAAAATTAAATTGGCTGAAACTCGAGAGAACAGATTAATTATTATTAGACTTATTAGTATTTTTAGACTGGAGAAATAAAACATGTTTAGTGAAATGGTTACCAACCTCCACTGAGGAGAGGCACTTGGAGAAGAAGACGTACGTATACAGGCCCATGTTAAACATATTAAAATAATAGTTTTAAACACATGCTCAGATGCGCAAAAAGAGAACTCCTGACTTTATTAAAAAGGCATAAGGTATCGTATAAATAATAATTGTCTGAAAGTCGGGAGTACAGACTAATTCTTGTTAGAAATATCAGTCTTAATAGACTGGGGAAATTAAATATCCTCAATGAAATGGTGACCAGCCTCTTATGAAGAGAGGCACTGAACACAGTAATATCCCGCTTTACGCGACCCCGTTATGCGCGGTTTCACTATAACGCGAATTTCACATTTTGCGTTAAAATGCTTCGCATTACGCGAATTTCTTATTTTAAGAATATGTATTAACATAATGTAGTCATTGACTTCTCTTAACAATTAAAAACAGCATTGGGTGTTATGAACGTATTTTAAAAGAAACGCTACCCAAAAGACAATAGAAGTATTTTTCAGTAAAAATAACATGTAATACTGCATAAAGTGTTCTTAGAATTAAAGTGATTGATTCAAATGATTCGTATTTTTTTTGTATTAAGTTTTGACTATGTATGTATGTTTAATCGTAAATTCTGACGATGACCTAGTCTATTTGGACGAAACTAGTCATACAAAAAAATATAATAAACTCAAAGTGAAGACAGAACACAAAGTTACTTTTATCATTATAGTATAACTAGAAATGTTGCCAGTCATAGAATGACGTTTTCGGAGGCATTTTGAGTTATTAATGCTGTAATAACTAATTTCTAACGCAATTTCGATAAAAAAAATAAAATTGGTACCTTGTGTCAAGTTGACATAAATTGAAAATTTCTAAGAAGCATCAAAATTTGTTTTTTTGTAAAAGTTCTAAATTTGAAATTCTCGCGGTGAACAATAAAATCCTATAATTCGTACATGTTGAAACTCGCTAAAGCATATTTTATTAAATTAGTTTATGAATAAAAATATTATCCTATCGAAAAATTTACTAAACTTACATGCAAAAAATCAGCATTGTATCTTTTAAGATATTCTATAGAAAACCAAAAAATGAAACATACACACACACAATGGATATTATTTTAGTAGATAATAGTTTCAAAAACATCCTCAGGTATTACAGGCTACAAAACGCGCTTCTAGCAACAGCACATCGCGGGCGTGCGGTTTAGCCGGACGAAAAATCAACAATCGGTAAGATATGACAAAATGGCTACCGCGTTTTCTTCAGTCCGCTCTGGCCGGGTGTTGCCAGCTCGGAGTGTTGTCGAGCGGCTTTCCCGAGACGTCTATTCCTGGCTGCCAGCCGGCGCGGCTTTTCGCGACGCTCCGGGGCCGAGTCTTTGTTCGGCCCGATGCTAGATAATGCGATATTTCAAATTTCACTTCTTCACAAACGCTGGACGCGATTTCGTATTCTCAAGGTATTCAAGGGTCAGTGCTTGCGGAGCTGCTTGAGACACTTCTGCGTGAAATCAGAGACTTCATGCACCATAAGCAAGATTACTGTAAATCTTACGATTATGAATAGTTGTGTTTATTTGCTTTTGGGTATTGGGTATCTTGTTTCAAAATCATTAACATAACTCTGGTTTTTTACTATTCAATAATAAGACGTTCTCTAAATTTTTTTTAATAAAATATTGTTTAAGCCTAATGACAAGTATCAATTAATTAAAGGCATATTATAGAAATCTATGGAATATCTACTATCCGATTTAGTGATTTTTATCCAAAACAGCTATACGTTACAATTTCTCTTCAATTTCAGTCGACGCACACGCCATATTAATGAAATTGTATTGTAGTTAAAAATCATTAAATGTAAGGTTGCAATGTTATTAGTGCACGATTAGTATTTCAATAATATGATAGGCATCTTCGTGAAGGAGTCTTGCACAGAATGCGCATAAAAAAGAGCATTTCTTACGATCGTAAAAAAAGGTTACTGAAGCTGATCGTACAGCGAAAATTCCTAGGAAAAATCAGACTAATAAGACTGTCAAGCCTCACAACCTACGCGCAGGATTATGAGATAACCACGCACTTTTCCATACCCTTGTAAATTTAATTAATGAAAAAATTTAAAAAATTGAAATTTATTTTTTTTATATAGAGATATGTTCAGTGAGAATGAGTCACCTCAAGCCGGAAACGGCTCGTGACGAATGCAGTCACTGTGACTTCTTTTAAATTCCGGAGGATCAAAACGCAAGATATTATCGCACAAGAGTCAGCGCACTCGCAGAGAAAGCAAGAAGCATAAATAATTGCAAAACCGAAAACGCTCTCGTCGCCGGCAGCGGGTCGTCTTCATTACGGAGAGCCGAGATATTAATCACGAATTACGCAACTCCTCAGTGAGATTGATGGATGAATGGTCGTTGGCCGGAACAAAGGGGGACAAAAACACGAGACACTGCCGGGCGGCGGGGGAGGACGCGCGGCTAATGATAACGCGATATTTTTTAATTGATTGTTATTTTCAGATTCGATTTAATTCAATTAAAACAAAAAAGCTTTGGCGATAAAATTATTTTTAATATTTATCTGTTTGCGTTTTTTTTTGTATTGATTATACTTGATGATACTTACTCCCCACTCTCCCTATTCTGATACTCGTGCCTGGCTGCTATTCTGTACCCTGAGCGTGTGTAAAAGATCGGTAATGCAGTAGTGGACTTGGAATGATTGTGGAGAGATGTGCTTCAACTATTGTTTTTGTAGAAACAAATAGGAAATAATTATATAATTATACTATTGAGCAGCAGCAATACGCAGACTTTTCCTTCCAATATAAAACTGCGGTGTAATAGGACCCGGGGACCCACTACACTGTGTTTCCTTTAGAAAACCATGCTTGATTAAGAAGAATACTTAGCGCAAGATTTTTAAAATGTACAGTTCACAACAAAGCATTGATGTTTCAAGGATATTAAAATTAATATTAAATAAAATACTCACTCGTAAAAATGTTTTATATTATTTTGGCTAGCCGCATTTTAAAATATCAATATATAAATAACATATTTTACTATTGAAAAAATAAATGACTGTCCGTTTATTTGTAATATCTCTTTTGTCTTTACGTCAGCTATTCATATTTTTTTTTATTATCTCCGTGTATTTTGCCCCTATATACTCAATATCTAGACACCATCACCACAAAGAAGTACAAGCTCATGAGAAGAAAGCCGCCGCTTAAATGGCAACACTCTTCAATGTGGTTAAAATATTAGTGGTTTTCAATTACCGATTGAGACAGAGAAAACTGATAGTGTGATGTATTCGTCTCTTTTTATGGCCTCTTTTAGATGTTTTACACGAACATGGAGATACCAAAAAAAACCACGTAACAAAAAAATACTGGTCTCGCTCTCTAATGGGCCAATTTTAAGAGTTATAAAATGCTTCGAAAGACATTTGTTATGGAATAATTTATGTTAAGAAGTATTAATTTGCTATGCTGTAATTCTTAAGTAAATTATTTTGAATATAGGCGATGATGCTTTGGCGATGTTGATGATGGAGGAGAGCTTCACTTGACGTTTGTTTATATGGTTGATTGGGAATCATGACTGATATTTACATTATATGTGTGTGTGTAATAGTTTACACATATTGCTCAACTTGAATAGAAATAAATCCCAAAATAAATTTAATATTCATTAGAGTTAAAATGAACATTCACTTTTATTGGTTATTTTGCAAACAAGTATAGACTTAAACCAATTTATGTTTGAGTACTGGAGAAGCAAAAAGCATTTTAAATATTACCTAAATAAAAAAATCAAATAACATATCGAGAATGTGACTCCCTTTTAAAATATTATATTATATAAAAATAAATTTATATACTCAAATTTTAACTGCTGAAATCTCAGCTTCAAATTTAATCATTGAAAACGTTTGCCTGTTAAACTCTTTCACAGTTAAATTTTTCATTTTGAATTATCGAGGTTCACACAATATCCACTCACTACGACCCATATATCTAAAAAATACAATGCATTAAATAATATTACTGCATGTATTTAACAATCGATCCGTGATCTAAATTGTACACACTTATTATTTGAGAATTGTTATGTATAAAAATGCCTTCAAGAAAAGATTATTCAATTTATTGATTCATTGCTTTAATAGGTTAGGTTTTGTTGTTTCTAAAATGACACAATATGGTTTGTAAAACAATAAAAAATACATTTTCCCACATACTTTGCTTGATGATTGCTTAACAACTACTTAATCACAATAACTTTAAAATGAAAATTGGCAAACCCCATATTTTGTAAAAATAATTTGATGAAGCCAATTTAATACAATGAGTTGAAACCGTGAATCGAATTGCATTAAGACATAATTAAATAATGCCTTATGCAAAATACAGCACTTTAAAAAATCATAGCTATTTTAAAAAAATATTTTATTCGCACAAAAACTAATTTAATCCCAAGTAGCCTTTAGGAATAAAGTGGGGTTTTCAAAGGATCTTTTAAATTGAGTCATTCACTTTAACGCGTATGCTTATTTTTGTATCATATAAAACTTTATGAGTTTGTCTGATGATATCCGTTGTAAAAAGGAAACTAAACATAGTAAGTCAATTATTAATAAATATTTTATAATTTTAAAACATTAAATGCACATATAAAACCGCGAGAAATGTATTTACAAAGTAAATGGGGACATCATTCAGAAGCTTGTACATATATAATTATCAGTTAGAAAGCCGTAATAGCTAGTTCTCAAAAAAAATCTCAAGGAGTTGTCCTCAAAAATAATTAAAACCTAGAATCATCATATTATGTATGTTTACGCTTCATTAAACTACAATCATTACTCAAGAGAAACCAGTAAAATATAGCAGTATGTAATGAAAAAAAAAAACGTTGCAATATAAAACTAATATAGCTACGTTGCAAGTACCAGCTTCCAAAAGATTAATTCACCGCTACCTTCAACATCCAATCAAAAGTTCCCAACTAACTGCACTCCCTATCATCCCCAATCTACCCCTGAAGAAGAAGTCTTCCTTTCGAGAAAATATATTCAATCTTCCTTCTAGCGAAGTTTTGTACCGCGCCGGCACAGACACTCTACACAGAGATAACGCGGTAAACACACGCGCAATAAGCAATATACGAAGTTGCCAAGTTTTCCCATTCAAGCTCTAGAGGGATAATAATGGTTGTTTTAAGGTATTGTAATTTTCATCAAAGCTATTTTACATAAAGGGGTCAACAAGAATATCGCAAATATTCAGAATAATTATATTACAAACGCAGCATAAATACCTACTTGCTTTTGGATGTTTACAGTTAAACTGAAATTTAAAATATATTATTAAAAACTGATTTATCAATCAGATTATATTTTACGGTTTAAAAGTATTTACTTCTAAATAAACTATGCGCTAGTTTATATCGAAATAGTGCTCTCATTCGTTAATAATTAATTCATATTTCTGATCTAATTCTCAAATATTTACTAAATGACCATGTATCAGTTTGAAAAGTAATGGCAAGATTTTTTTAAGAAAATTATATACCTTTATATTATATTCAATTACATAATTTGAAGGTAAAATACTAAAAAAACTGCTTAACGCAGTCATAGTAGAAGGATTTAATGTCATCATAAATAGATAATTTTGTTTCACAGGATTTTTTCTAAAGAAACGGTAAAATCATGAAATTAGAGGCAGCAAATGCGCATAAAGCGTGGACTTACTTTAGCGAAATAATAATTGTTACCCATGAATGAATGTAGTGCCCATTGGGATCCTAAATCACAAAGTCACAATTCTAAAAACTTTATTATTAAATATTATCTTAAAACACAGTTAGTTCAAAATGAAAAAAACGTCCGCGACAAGTGTTTTATCGGCTCAAATAAATCGTCTTATTGGGATCCATATTTGCGTAGTAAGTAGTCCGCGATAAAAACCAAACAGCAAGTGAGCTACAAAGAAAGCTTAACAGACGCAAGTTACAGATAGTTCTTGTGAGGTTGCCCCGCGCAAACAATGATAACTCACTCTGTCAATGGCGACGACCGCCATGGCGGTGACGTGTGACAGTGAAGGATCTACTTTTAATTGGTGCAGTTTTTACGCACCTGTGGATTCATTGGGGTAGTATATTTGAAAAAAATAGTTAACTACTTAAAAACACAGATTGATAACAAAAAAATAATTCGTAGTGACTCTTGTAATATTTTTCGTTTTTTTTATAATTTTATTATTCTTATAAGTAAATTTTTCTCACCACGTCATAAAATGAACATTAATAATTTATTTTATATTATTTGGTATCTTAAATATAATGCGAATTGAAAATAAATAATTAAATTCCTCAAACACGCGAGATTGAATCTTCAATGATTACAGCATACATACACGTGTTTTTTTTTACAGATATTTTTCCCTACACACTCAATAGAAAAATCCATGTACGCTACCACCTAAACCACATTTTGTAATATCAGGGGATAGACACATACATTGTATATAAACATAAAAATAAAACAAAGAATATTGATTTTTTAACCGTCTGCTTTCCCATAGTTTTCGGCGAATTAAATCGCATATTTAAAATATAATTTCAAATTAAACGGATAATTTTTTGTACAAAGAATTTTATTCAAACGTTTTAGCAAGTAATCCAAAAAAAAAGAAACATGCAAGCATTACGGATAATGTGAAACAAAGTGTTTGAATAATCTAAAAATAAAGAGTACCCGCGACCTGGATTTTTGGATGCTGTAACAGCATTATGCGGAGATTTAAAATATCCATATTTAGCAAAAATTGAGGGCGATATTTCGGGTTGACAGCAAACATAAAAACCGCAAACGGGCGGCTGTCCGCGCTTCCACCGCAGTGCGTGTCCGGCAGATACAGCCTTAAAGCTCAGCGGCCGTCGGGGATCGGAAACAGATCAGGCTTTATTTGTCATCCTGTACCAGATGTTATTTACACTTCAGCGGCGTGCTGACTTTAAAACCGATTTGCAATCAGGCAATAGCGTCTCTTTATTTTGAGTGTTTTTCAGGGTTTTTGTTTGATGGCCTCTACACACGTAGCGACACAATTTGCTACAGATTTGCAATCAGCCAATCGTGAGTGAACAACGCAAGACAAAATAACGCATTGGGCTTTAGTCGCGATATATAAAATAAATATGAATATCGACCTGTGATGCAGATGTTTTTTTTAAACTATACAATCATTAGTATGTCATGCATTCCTTCTAGAGTGATTTTATGTAAAAAAACAGTTATATTATTAAAGGCTTCTAGACACATAGCAACAAATCGTACCACCAACTTGCAGCTAGCCAATAGCAAATATTGGGACGATTTGCTGCTAAGTGTGTAGAGGTCTTATATCTAGTAACGTAGATTACAATGTGTTTATAAAAAATATAAATTTATATTATCATTTTTTTTAATTACGGAGTAGTTCAAAATAAGCATAAAAACTGTTTTCGTTAATTATTTGATGAATCGCTTACATTTATTGATAAAAATATTTTTTTTTTTTGGGTTATTCGTGTCATCCTATGACATTTATTAGTATGCTATCCATCCTTCTAGAATGATTTTATGTAAAAACAGTTATATTATTAAAGGCTTCTAGACACATAGCAACAAATCGTACCACCAACTTGCAGCTAGCCAATAGCAAATATTGGGACGATTTCCTGCTAATGTGTAAGATACCTTATATCTAGTAACATAGATTACAGTGTGTTTATAAAAAAAATTATAATTTGTATTATAATTTTTTTTTAAATACGGAGTAGTTCAAAATAAGCATAAAAACTGTTATCGTTAATTATTTGATAAATCGATAAAACATTTTTTTTTTTTTGGGTTTTTCATGTCATCCCAGGAAGGATTTCTTCGGAAATTTTATAAAAAATATTATCACTCGTGATGACGTAATCCAAGAGTTCATCTCCACTCTGGCTTATTACCTGAAGTACAGTGTGCGAAAAATATCTAGTCTTAATTACTCGGAGCCGTCGGTTGCATCAGGAGGCGTTGCGTTCAATCGGGTCACCCAGTAGCGGAGCCCCGACGCAGTGGCGGCGCGGTGGGAACAAATTATCTCTCCTCGTGACGTCACTCACTTTCTCCGCCAGGCAGGCGGTGATCAGTCATCATAGGAAGCGTCCGCACCGAGGCCGAGTGGCATAATGCCATGCGCCGCTAATGAATACTCGAAAATTTTAATGAGATGAAAGATTGTCAGAAATTGTGAAAATATGACGTTTTAAATGAGACAAACGACTCTCAAATGATCGCCTGTGATTTGTCGCCTGCGGACAAGGCGCTTTGGAATGCAATGAAGATATTCTGTTTGTGTGTTTTGATCCTGCTTAAGAATAAGCATTTTATGTTTTACCTAACAAGCGAACGCCTCGTAAAATTGATTTATTGTTTTTTGTCCTACTATTGTATAACCCAAATATCAAATATAAAGTATATAAAGCCAAAAATAAAAAATCTTGCCCCCAATGCAATTTATAATGAGATGTGACAAATTAGCTCGAATATTTTTTTATAAAATATGTTTTAATTAGACAAATTATTCACTTCATTAACGTCAATTTAAACATCGCAACAGCGGTGCTGTAAATTGAGCAATTGATAATGTGCACAAAGGCAGTGTTCCGACTTGCGTACATTTCTGATATCCATAGTGACGTAATTACGGGGTTTGTGTTTTATATTCGAAGCTGTATCCAATGAGGATAGTTTTCGATATAAAGTTTGTCTTTAGTCAGAGTATCGATGCACGCAGATTGACATTTGAAGCATGCATGATCCATGTAGAGCTCAACGTCAAGTTTATCAGATTGTTGAATAGGAATAGGATGCTTCTAAAGTTCTAAACTATTTACATTATATTAACCATCTATATTTTAAATTTATATTACTTACGTCCATGTCTGTACAGCAAAGAGAAAACACTTACCTGAAAAAATAAAACGTATATTTTGAAAAAACTTTCTATAATTAACACAAAATAATTAGGTTCTGCTTAGTTCATACTATTGAAGCCGAGATAAACTTTCTTAATAATATTTTTTTATATATAAAACAAAATAATTAACGCTTCATTATAGCATTTTAGTTAAATAATAAAACAGTGCAAAAAAAACCCATCGCCAAGTATTTTTTGCACCTCTTTACAAACTTAATTACAATAATATTTGTATCAAATTTTAGGAAAAACCATTAAAGCCAAAATTTTCATCATCAATACTCGGAATGTTTTCGTTTCCAGTGCTCGCTGGCCAAAAACAAACAATCCAACTTGAACTCGCTTCCAATGAAGCGTGTAACGAATCACAACACAATCACAAGATGGCGGCCAATGGAGATCGGTGACGTCACGGCGCGGTGAAAGGAGCAGAGGCAGGGCCGGGACCGGTGAGCGCCGGCCCCTCGATTTCACAGCTGATAGCGACTATAGTTTTAATTTGAAAAGCCAACGCGCTTCATTATTTTGACTCGCCTGTACTAACGAGCATAACCTTAAACCCTTTTCTTTGTTTTCACATAATAAAACCACGGTTCTTCTTCGAGTGCTCTCCTCAAAGGAGGTTGGTGACTATTTCACTTAACACATTTATACTGAGCTAGTCGGCTGTAGTGCCGACTTCCAGGTTATGGCACAAATTCCCCATGCCTCTCTTTTCTTTGATATTTCAATTTGACAATAAACTGTAGTAAGCTATATTTATTCCCAAATCACATATAGAAAAAGCTTTAAGACAAACCAATTTTTCATAAAATTTTATGTATAATAAATATTACATATTTTTTCATTATTTTGATTCGGCTGTACTAACGAGCATAACCTTAAACCCTATGCTTTGTTTTCACATAGTAAAACCACGATTCTTCTTCGAGTGCTCTCCTCAGAGGAGGTTGGTGACTATTTCACTTAACACATTTATACTGAGCTAGTCGGCTGTAGTGCCGACTTCCAGGTTATGGCACAAATTCCCCATGCCTCTCTTTTCTTTGATATTTCAATTTGACAATAAACTGTAGTAAGCTATATTTATTCCCAAATCACATATAGAAAAAGCTTTAAGACAAACCAATTTTTCATAAAATTTTATGTATAATAAATATTACATATTTTTTCATTATTTTGATTCGGCTGTACTAACGAGCATAACCTTAAACCCTATGCTTTGTTTTCACATAGTAAAACCACGATTCTTCTTCGAGTGCCTCTCCTCAGAAGAGGTTGGTGACTATTTCACCGAACACATTTATCCTGACCTGGTCTTACTAATTCGACTGTAGTCCCGACTTTCAGCCAATGGAGCAAATTCCCATTGCCTCTCTTTCCTTTGATATTTCAATTGGACAATAAGCTGTAGTATGCTATATTTATTCCCAAAACACGACAGACGATTTTTTCTTAAAATATTATACTAATATGTTGTACTAAAAGTTTCAATGAGTATCCATTATATATTTAAATACTTTTGTACTTGTTTTTAAAATATGTTCATTCAGAGATAAATTAGGATCACAGTTTTATGATTATATGGCTTCATTTACATGTTGTGTTACCACTGATATTGTATCCAATATAATGCAACGTGTTTGTGCCAATGTTTGCAACGCAGTGACCATGCTTCATGGGAATATACTGCCTAAATCTGAGGAGGCAACTAAAAAGCAAACAAGTTACTTTGTTTTTTTATGGTATACCGATGGCTGTATTATTAAATATCATAAACAAGTTTTGAACCAATAAACTGAGTGCGCTCAGAGCGATCTTGCCACAGATGGCAATACTGATAGTTATTTGAAAAGCAAACGCGTTTCATTTTTTTTATCTTGCCACGGTTTTGAATGTCCGTGACAAATTGGTAATGGAGATTTCTAGACGCTGTCTCGGATCTTTTACTCCATTTTAGATTTATTGTTAAAGAACTGAGTGACTGTAACGACGATTCCTTAATGACTATAATAATTCCAAAACTATTGCAATATAGCTTAACGGCAAATACAAATCTAATTGGCATGTATTACATATGCGATGTTTTGTATTTTTATTTTTAACAAGGGCTTTTTACTCATGCGTTGTAATTATAAAAATTACCATACTGATTGCTTCAATCAAAATTATCTCAATAAAAATTAAGAGACTGAGAAATTGTATGTTGTAATGTTGATAAATAGTAGTGAAAGTATAAATATAGTATTGAATCAAAGTATAAAAGCTCTTAGCTAAGCATTATTTGTAAAAAATAAAACCACAATCCGTGGAAGCTTTAGGGTGTGTATGACAAGTATTAAATTTAAAGTATATAGCGAGTAAATAGGTTATAAATCCACATAATATATATTTTCTACTACTAAAAAAAATCTTAGGATTTCCTTTCTAATTCTTTTGCACTCTGGTAACAATAAATTATAAGATTTAATACAAGAAAAAAGAGATAAACGCTATCGTTATTACAGAGGCGTAAGTAATTACTATATCCTTCCCATTACAGTCAATTAAATCCTATGAGTTTATTGAAAAAACCTTGGCTTAGTTCGGGGCTTCCCGGCGGAGTGTGAAGTCCGCGTATTTCCGTCCCGAGTATTTTTGGTGCCGCGGCCCGCGAGGCTCGCCGTCCCTCACCTCCGACTCGAGTTATGAAAGATCACGTGAAGGAAAAATTATAGTCTACATTCCGAATAAGAAATATAACTTGTGAATCATATGCGTTATTTAATAAATTTTCGATGGTTGAAAACCTGAAAAAATCAGCGAAATTGGGGTATCAAAACTGTGACGTCTTGCCAAACGCATCGCAGAAAAAATCACACAATTATCAAAGTATTATTACTTGTGTGATGTTTCTGCTTAGACATAACGATTTCAGTACTATTCTTTATTGATTTTTTCAGGTCAATAGCATCGATTAACTGTTGTAAACCGTTGTACAAAAATATATGCCCGAAGACATGGATATTACAAACAATCAACACTAAGTAATAAGAAAACATTTTTTTTGGACTCAAATTAGACTATTTAAAATTGTTCAATTGCACGGCCCTGAAATGCAACAATCGAAATATTTCAATCTAATGAATATTAATTTTTGCAAAAAATATAGACATGATTTAAAGTCGTATTTTTGTGTGTTCAATTTTTTTTTTATTTTTGCTTAATTCATTAGTCCATAGTTAAATCATTATTATTATAGCTGGGAATCCCTTTAAATTACTGTGTGTAGCGTTTATGTTTTATTATATATTTATTTTAATTACATTCAAAATCAAATAGACGACAGGAAACGTATGGATGGTAAATTATTATTTTTTGATTCTAATCACTATCGTAAAATACAAGGTTTTTGCTAGCAATAAAACAAATTTTAAGATAATTTTATGACGCTTTAAACATAACGTGGTTTTTTCACAATTATACTAAATTACGTATATCATAAAATACACAATAAAAATACACGATGACTAACTCACAACGATACGTATAAAAACATAAATTAATCTAATACGAAATTCTTAATTCATTGTGAATATAACTTTTAGCCAAAGTGAGAACAATTCATTAGGCATAAACATCGCAGCTCTGAGAGTGCTTGCTCACAATAATATTTACAAAAAGACATTACAATTATAAAATTATCACAATTGTGTTCTGCTTGCGTTTCTTGAATAAGAAAAGTGTAGATGTCAGAGCTATGAAAAATCGATAAATTTTACTTTAACAGTCGCTTAAAATAAACAAAGCATTGATTTGTTTGAACCTGGAGCCGTTCATAGTAGAGAATGCGCGACTAACATTTCATGCATACCAGGCTTGAAAACGAAACGCACAGTAGTTCGAACCGTTCAGTCTCACGACACGGCGGGTACCGACAAAACCATTGAAATCATTAGTGTATTAAATAAAAAAATTGATACAATTACTTTCTGTTTGCATTTCGAAAACTAAAAAAGTGAAGATGTCTTGTTTTAGTACTCACTCGCGGCAATACACTTGTAACAGATTTCCAATTAGCGTTCTTTAATTTTGTGTATTTTTTATGGTTTCTTCTTCTTCGTGTGCCTCTTCTTAGAGGCGGTTTGTGACTAATTCATTGAACGCATATTTATCGCTAGGTTGGTCTTATTTATTTGGGTGTACTCCCGACTCCCACTGGGGGAAGTTCCTCATCCACGTGAGATGACGCTATTGGCTAGTTACCTCTCGGTCGCTATGCTATGAAACATCGATAAATAAGACATTTACAACCACTTAACAAATCAAAGCATGGATTTGTTAAAACTGTTCATAGTGGAGCATTTCACGCATTCCGGGCTTGAAAACGAGTCGGCACCGTGGTCGGGTCTCACGGCGGCGGGCGCGTTGCCTCACGCCATTGTTCCGGGCACTCTCGCTATCGTCCCGGCACATCGTGTCTCGTGGGAATTATTGCCAGACTCAATTGTATAATTATCGTTACGGGCAACACTCGCTTCTTAGTGAGGACTCCGCCGCCTACGTGTTGCTCCATGCCGCCATCTCCGGCGCACTGCTCAAGGTGGATTATCCCTTTACAGGCCGAGGCTTCTTCGTAGAAAAATAATTTCACAGGACACAAACAAAAGTTACGTACAATATCGCACATTGGTTTGTCTTTAATTTTTTTTTAACAATTTTTTGCTATAAGCTTAGGGGAACATTTAATTGAAAATAAAATTGCATGAATTGCATTTAAATAGTTAAAATTCAAATATAAAACCAAACAGCCTAAATAAATCATGAACACAAAATATTTTGTTATTACATATTCATAAACATTCTTCTTTTGAAGGGCATTTTATCATTAAAACAGGAAACTCACATAAACCATTGAAAAGTTAAAGCTCTTTTCTCAATTAAAATATATGTGCTAAATTCTGGAGTTACAAATAAGTGCTGCTCATTTTACTAATGCCTCGTGTTCTGCAAAGGTTTTGTAATTTTAAAACTAACTATTAATTAAACTGATGACCTCAAACGACACTTAATCGACTAATTAAGTCATTACATTCCCTGTTATTCTTTATTAAGAGAAATCATTAGCCATCAATCGTATCACCTGACATGAAATATTGCCGAATCCAACCTCAAGGCGAGTGCTGTTGCAGAGCTAACAGACAGTTTTGGTAAAAGACAAAAAATATATATAAGATATTTTTATTAAATGTTGATATAAAAACACTATGCACTATCAGAATTTGGCTTGAGATACACATCTGAAATTAACGCTCAGAAAACTAAACCTCGAAGTACACTCCGCAAAGAAAAACTACGTAACTATATTTGAGAATGGTGCGTATGAATTTTGACTCAAATGTTGACTTATTGAATAAATCTCCAGTTTCAGATCTGAAACATCTAAAATCTATGGGTATTAGCATTCATAAAAACTATTCACTAACGATTACCGACTGAACATGCAAACATTTCATTATCTCGTTTATTTCCAATACCTTTCATACATGCTCAAACTTTACTGTATAAACGTATAATTACTAGGAAATGGATTAAAGCAAACGGATTGTTACCACATTGAATCCTTGCGGTTAGGCGTTGACATTCTTTTCATTAATAAATTATTAAACTTACTTTATATTATTCTTCATCGGTGTCTCTCCTCAGAGGAGGTTGTTAACCATCTCACTGAGCTATACTCATGCTGAATTAGTGCTCATGGTTTTCTAGGGGGGAAATAGTGTAGTGGGTCCCCAAGTCCTTAACGGTGTTTAATTATTTAAACATGCAGGTGTTATTGTTTTGATCGAAATAGAAAATAGTTGATGTATAATGATATCCACGGATATTTTCCATGTTCATGGAAATGGGCGCGTCACGCACGCATTGGCTGTGCTTTGTTTTGCCATTTTCTGTATCCAACCTGTGCACTAAGCATGTAAATTAAACAGACAATTCTTATCTCGGGGAGCATTGTAATCAGAATAACGTTTTATGTATAAATTTGACGTGAAGTCACGTTATGTAATGTTTAAATATAACGCAATCTTTTTATATGTCAACTGTGAGCATAAAGTTACACGGCGGAAAATTAGGGACGCAAAAATAAATGTGTAACTAAACGTTTTTGTAGTATACATAAATAAGCATATTTATGTATTTGGAAAAGATCTGTTATTGTGGTTCCCAAACTATTTGACTCGTCGTCTACTTTTCAAGGTATTAAGAGTGTATCTATTTACGGATTGGTCAATCAGATGCGTATTTATTAGCCATTACGGGTTTATTATATTATTACTAATATGATAGTATTAAGAGTGCTTTATATCTTAGTTCGTTAATTATTTTTTGAGAGCAGACATCTAGAAAACAGATATTGTGTATTTTTAAAATTTTTCGTAATGATTCTTCACATATTCTTTTTGTTGTTATATAATAAAAAAAATGTTGGGGTTGCAATTATTTAAGCATTTTTAAGCTAGGGGTGCTTTATTGCTTGAATAAACTGCATGCTGCTAATATAATCCTCAATTTTTCATTTAATTAAAAACTAAAAAGCACGAATCAATTAGCGATAAAATAAACATATATTTCCGATAGCACAGTTGAATAGGAAGCATTATTTTTTTTAAGTCCTTAATTGAACAGTCAAATTTTTAGCTCAACAAATAGCATGACAATACAGATTTTTCTGCCACCGCATAATACGATAAATAATATGATGTGATGAGGAAAGGCAATTGCGGATAAGTATTATTTTTAAAGTTTATGCCTCATTAGCACTTACGCACAATGTTTTAATTTTTTCAATTCACTGCCCTCTTCCTTTCCCAATTGTAGCACTCGAGTTTTTTTCAGAATAACAAATCCTTAGAACTATATTTAGCGATCATAACAGATAATTAGTCTGGATTATAAAGAATACTAAACAAACACGCTATTTGTTTTCGAAACCAACTCTTAGTATCTTATAATTTTGACATTTGTAAATTATTATTTCAAGTACAAAAAATAAAAACCAAGTTAAAATGCCAAAGATATAAAAAAATGTAATAAAGTAAAATGAGCGATCTCAAAATGTTTTTATTATCTCTGCAAACGTTAGATGCTATCAGTTAATTTCAGTAATGGAAAATTTATACAATTAAACCTATCAATTTTCGATATCTAAATTGCAGTAAAGTATTAAAGTTCGGTCGATTTAAGCCCATTGTTGTATATTAATGCATAAATTGTTAAGAAACTAAGTGTTTTGGTCGAATGAAATGATTTTTTAAATTTATTTTGTGGTACTTTACCACAACTATTTAAAGTTATTTAATATATTTGGATTAATTTACGTGTGCTATGGTAATATTTTATCAATATAAGTACACGTATCTTAATACCATACAAACCTAAACAAATACGATTTACGATTTGAGGTAGTCTACTATATATATCACATATTTTTTCAATTATTAAGTGTGTACTGGTGTGAAAATTCAATAAAACGCATTTTGAGTTTTAACCGTTCACGCATGTAATGGTTATATACAATATGATAATATAAATTATACCCTAAAATAATATTGAACATACGATTTCGTATATAAAAAAAACGAATAGACAATGTTATAGCTATTCCTTAAAAATAACACTCTGAAGTGTATAAAAGTACATATATCGTTACAATGGTGTATCAACTGCTCTTAGAGTCTTATAAAACATCATTTTTCATCTGTTGAGTTGATCTAATTTTCATCAAAATCTCTTCATCGCCCCAAAACTCGGTTTCGTTCTGATTGGTATTTCGTTTTGTTGGCACAGCGAGTCTCGGAGAATAATGGACTGCAAACACCAATTTTAGTTTCACAGGAAAGATAATTCAATCAGATCTGTCACTTTTGACGTGTAGTTCTTTGGCTGCCAGAAATGTATGAGGCCGGTAGATAAAAAGAGGAGAACTGTTATCTCCCGTTTCATACAATGAAATTGATTAATTGATGAAAATTTCCACCTCTCGTGTACGGTAGGGCTGATCAAACCTATGGAAAATTGCTACTACAGTGTTTATTTTATTAAAAAAAAATCGTTCATAAATATATAATTCTAATTTAAATCTAAGTGTTTATACAAAACTTCGAAATTTCAAAACTTTACAATCAAACGTATAACTGACTCGTAATAACTCATCCAAAATATTATTTGTGTCAAATTAAATATGAGCATTATCTAGATGGCCTACATATATATTAAAAAATTATATTTTATCAATCAGTCGTATGCAATTTAAACAACAAGTAAAAAAACGGTGTATATTATTTATACTTTATATATTACATAACTTTTATCGTTAAAAAATAAGTCGATATAAGTCCTCTCCGACAAAAAAGGGCTTGATCACATGTTTTGGTAAATGCAATGTATATTCGTATATGTAAAGTAATCAACTTTTTATATTTTGAGTTTATTTAACATTCAAATGATAAATTTACTAATTCATATTTAAAATACACGACGCAAATAAGTACGAGCTTATATTTTAAGCTATAAAATTTATAAAATCTTCTATGGTTCTTGGAAGAAAATGCTGCAGCGGAAAATTCTTTCCTTGGGCAAAAGCCGTACGACCGAGTAGATGCAAGCGGATTGCCTTGATAAAAAATAATAAAGTATCCAGATGGTCCAGGAAAAATTGTGCTTAGACTAGAGCAAAAATATTTGAACCCTCTTAGCCGACATTCCTAGTGGTTAAAAATACTACCGAATAAAGCTAGACTGATGCAAAATATTTCGTAATATTATTTAAAAAAATTCAATAATATCTATTTTTTATCGAATTAAGAAATGAGCTTTTTTATTATATATTTGAGATTTGAATTTTATTATATAATGTAACTTCATCTTTGAGATTATCAGAGAACAAAAGTGGGAGTACATTGTGTTTTTAGGATTATTTTTGGGATTTGAACAGACAAACACACTTTCGACTATTGCTGCCAGGTTTTATATCCAATTCAATGAATGTTACTCGATACGAGAATTCAATTTATTATATGAAGGTGAATAACTGAAGTTCCTGATCTCCTGAACATATTGTATAAACAGTAAACTAGTATTAAAAAAAATAAGTCTCATTAAATATTTGAATGTGGAGAAATGGAGGTCTTCAGTGTTATAAGATAGTGTCCTGCAAGGACGAAATACATTATTGAATTATAAAATTATGTTGTAAGTCTAATGTATATAATATATATATATATTTATGCCATTGGTGGTAGACATTTGTTTATTAAATTAGGTAACCGGCGTCCAAAAGCGATTGGGAGATCAAAACTTTGGACAGCCCTGATTACAGTACCCAATGTGGATATCCCAAATTTTAGACAATCTTTCCAATTTAATTGATTTATACCAGTTTTCTCAAATTCGGATATCTAATTAAACTGATTTATAACTCTTTCCCGTGTGTATGAGATCTGTTGCCGGGTTGAATCATCTCAATGGATAATTATCGTAAATTAACACCAAAAAAAGTAAAGGTTTTGATAATCCGTCGTGGGAATTTTCAGTGACCAGTTTCTTTGAATGAATTCACTGTAGCGGATGAAAAAGTTGTATGTTTGTTTTACTTTTGATTTAGGTACTATTGTTTATTTATCTTGCTAGGAAAGTAATGTCCAACAGTTTAAAAGAGAAAGTCAAACAGTTACAATATTTCTATGGAAACATTGCTTCTAAGGTACATGGAAACATAAATCACCAACCATTGACAAGACTTTTGAAAGGAAATAAATTATTTAAATAAAATATTGCCCAATAATACTTCCAACCGTTTTTTTTACAATACGCAAATAAGTGGAGAGTATGTTAAATAATTAAAACAATGAATGTGCTGTCACTTGAAAAAAAAATATTTTGCTAGACACTTACACAACCAAACGCCAAGTCAAATTCAAAAGATAATATTGACAATATATTTTTTTTGTTTTTTTATCAAAAATAACAGTTTTCTGCTGTAGTATACTTGTAAAAACATTGTTTAAATGCCATATAATGGAAAATTTAAATAGATACCACAAAATACGCATTATTAATAAATATGTAAATAAATCACCAATGCAATTATGAAATATTTCTATAACCTACTTATAAGTGATTAATAAATAAACAACTGTATTTGTGGTTTAATAATAAACTCTTATCAAATAATATTCAACCTAAAAAATAAAATATTTTATTATGAAATACAAAATATCATATGATTCGTATGATTGGACATGTCAATAACCCAGGATGTCTTTCTAAAACCACTGCTCCATATTGTATTAATTTCAAGAAACACATTTCCTCCGCGCTTAACTGACAATCCGAGGAAGCTTCTAATATGTTATACGGCAGATCAAAGCCTCAAAACATCAATCAGGGGTAGGGGAATCGAGAGGGTATTGCTCGCACGTGTAGCACAGTGTAGGGTAGCTGCCTTACATCAAAACGATGCAATACACGTTAAATGCTTTTTTAATATAGCAAATTCATAGGATGAATATTTATTTGAACATTAAATTGGAATGAAATAACCATAAAAAATGACGATAGTAAAAAAGTGTACGGCCTCCTATTTTGACCACATTTTTAGAAACAATAAATATAGCTTCATACAGCTGATTGTCCAAGAAAAAATCTAAGGAAAATCACCAACCTCCGAAGAGGCACCGGAAAAAGAAGATATGTTGATTATCCCATCAAGTCTGTTTAGCGAGTTGTCTCTAATAATATTTCCATAACACATATTATATCACAAACATGATGATGAATTTATTTTATTCTCTCTTTAACCTACATTACGTTATTAAAATCCACGTGCCATCCTCCTCAATGAAAACCATAAAACAAATACATAACTATGATAGTAACAAGATCTTTTAATGCCTGCCAAAGATATGCATAAAAACAAAATTATATTGAAGTTGGCCATATTTTTAAATACAACTGTTCAAAATCATTCATACTGTTTTGAATAGCACTATCCTCAACTTATTATTAAATTTAATTTTAAAATACTTTCGTAAAGGAAGCTATTCATCAAAATATACTTTCAGTTTCTGTGTTATCTTCATAAATTGAATTAATTAAAATGTAATTATTTCATTTATTTATTCATAACTACATAAAAGACTTTTCCAGGACTAATCTCTGAGGGTTTTCGCAAGAATTTAAACAAAACTAAATATTTAAGACAAAACACAAACAAACTAAGTTTTTTTTGTTAATAAAAGAGAAGTATGTCCTATGATGGCTTTTAATTTATTTTATGTGCTCGGTATAATCTTAATAGACTTTTTTTTGTTAAAATTAGCTACGTAAATATGAATAGTCTAATAGCCACAATATTATGATCAATTGTGTTTGTGAGCGCTTTCGCCTTTGAAGGGGTCCTCCAGACTGACTTAGAAAGACGAAAATGCTCAATGACAAAAATTATTGTAACATCTTATCCATTTCGCTATTTATATTTGCTTTTTAAATTGAAGAATTATAAATATAATTGAATTTATAGAAACTCAAAACAATACGTTAACTAAATAACTACATACTTCGTGTTTTTTTTAATAATGTAATTATATTTACATTGTTCCGTTTATTTAGCAGAACAAAGAATTATATTAACAAAGTATTACTGTTATTCGGTAAATAATAAACATTTCAAACAAATTAGTGCTAGTCAGTGTAATATGTATGGTAAAGCAATATATTGTTGTTGGAGTAATAAAATTAATACTTTATTTGTTTTTTATAAAATAAAGTTCATTTACTATTGCACTTTCACTGTGGTGAGCAGTTTACCGCATTCCTCCCATACAAACGACAAACAAAAACCTGAAACTATTCACAGACTATATAGTCCAGGAAGTCTTTCCGCTGGTCTGTTCACCGACTACCATTTAGTCCCATACAATGCGGCAATGCTACTATACAACATGACGATCCCTATAAATACCCATTAACTAAACAAAACCTGCAATTACATAGCCTTACTGACAATTACATGAAAACACCATCGATCAAGTATTCAAAGCAGTATTCAAATATTGTGTAATTCTAAAGCAAACTGATTAAAAATTGGTATAAAGCTTATTAGAAAGAAAAAAATATTACATATCAAAATAAATATATATCTTTCTATTTTTAAGAGATAACTGTGAGCACTTTCGCCTTTCAAAGGATTGATTGTGACGAAGCCTCTAAAAGGCGAAATAGCTCGTTAATCAAAATTTAAAAAATATATATTTGTATGCTTTCATAGTTCCTGAAAACATACAAGTAATAGTGACTATGAAAAATATATTTAATTTCAATTTTAAAAATAGGGAAAAAATGTGAAAGTAATAAGTAATTTATTCTCGAAATGCAAGGTTTTCGCGGAAACGCATTATATTAGAAAAAGTTGTCAGGCATAACTCAATTCCGCCTTGAGAGGAATATAAAAGCCAGATTTAATAAATTGATAGAATTTTCCTTTTTCCTTTAAAGGAATTTATTTCCTTTCGTAAAAAAAATATTCTTCTCGAACTACCGATAACTTTCTATTTGGGTTTTTTTTTAATTTGTTTTAAAAGCATTCTTTGGTGACAGCATTGTCAAGAATAAGTATAGTAAAAATAATGTCAGCGGCGAAGCATTATTTAAAATATGGAAAATATTGAGATAGGAGTTTTAAATTTATAGACTTTCTGCTTGATTGGACACATTGATAATGTCCATGACAAAACAATGGATTGTAAGCCGGGAGACATTAATCATACTTTTACTGTGGAATTTATGTATTGAAGTTTTTCTTGCTTTGAGATGTATGGCAGTTTTATATAAATATAGGAAAAAAATAATTTATTACGATATTGTTTATTTAATATGGTTTAACTAGAACTTACCAAGATAAGATTGTCCAGCCATAACAATAAAAATTCTAAACACTAGATTTATCGGATTCTGCTTCTGCGTTGCCTCTTAATTTCTTGTACTTAACATGGAGTTTGAATGATTTTTATGGCACTATTTAGAACTGAACTCATCTCAAGAACCTTCATTTATATTAAGTGCTGAAGTTAGCATAATATTTGAAACAGAAATAAATTTTACAAAGGTTGAACCAAAATCCGTTGGGATTCTACAATCGATTAGTAAATGTGCCAGAAACTGGGTTGTAGAACGATTATAGTGTACTGTACATACCTAGACATGTCAAATAGAAACATTTCATTATTTATGATAAGAAAGTTGAATATACGTAAAACCTAAAAACTGAATGGCTCAGCAAGCACAGCACTTATAAAAACAAAGAGATCTGTTGACAAAAATCAGAGGTGAGTCGAGTCCACAGTTCACATGTGCCATTAATCATGTGCCGGGCTCGGTCCGTCCAGGTGCCTGTCTCCGGCGGGGAGCTCACTCGGCGCAGCCTCCGTGCTGAGGGTCGCCGACCCCGCACGTGCCCGCGGGCCTCCGCGCTGGCTCGTCAAACTATTCAGGCAAGTGAGAATCTCTCCAAACTTCGGGTATTATCTCACCCTTGGATGGGTTTTCGGATATCAACCCTCCTTTACCCTCTCTTGTAATACCAATTTTTCCACGAATTCCGCGCCGACCTATGATGAATGATTACTAAAAAATAAAAAAAAAACTTTTTATTTTAACATCGTATTTTTTGTCTAGTTTTTTGTAGATTTATTTAATTTAAAAACAACAATTGACGAAAACCATTAAAGACCCGGTATGTTTTAATTTTTGTGATTCAGAAGCGATCGATCTTCTTTGTCAGATATCATATCGTTAGTAACACAATGCACTCAGGTTTTTATGAAAAAACATATTTCTTTTTAACGACAAACTTTGCTGAATATTCTTTCACCCGTTTCAAGGATGGCTACTGTACTATATTTGGATAAAAATATATCTACCGAGAGCCCAGTAAACTTTTAAGTGCTCTTCTTAAAAGTTGGCATTCGCATCATTCGAAGAAGATACGTCCACATACTAATAGAGCAATAAAACGATACGTCTCGAAATGAAGGCACTCTGCCCACACACTCCAGCTTCTGCAAGACACCGCCTTCATTCATTCCACTCACAATCTCGGCACATTAATTACAGATATCATTTTAGTGAACACATAGTGGTTAAGTGACTAGTGTGTTTATCTCGAGTAGCTTTTCAGAGTCACACTTAGCTTCTTGTTAATCTTTATTTTGAGTTCAGCAATCAATCAGCGTATTCACTCAGGATAGAAAACATGATAACTTGTAATACAAGAGAGTAGTAACACTTCAAGTAAGAGAGCAATTTAACTTTGAGATAATAAATTATACAAACACTTTATTAAAATACTTTTATATAAAGAGTTTTTTTCAATATTTTCATTATGGTAAATAACAGCCATCTGATATTGAAAAGAAGTACAAAAAGTATAAAATTGAATTACCATTTAAATTTAAACAAAAACCTTGTGCTTTAATATGATTAAGTTTTCACAAGAACACTGATAATAATTCACAGCAGTCTTGGTAATAATATCTACAAAAGTGATTACTCACACAAAACCTCTTAGTGCTGAAATAACGAGTCTTCGAATTGCTAGTGGCAGCGTCTTTTGATATTTTTCACAGTTGAAATGTAAGAAGATCCTCTTGAATGAGATATGGGAGTACTTGAATACAACGCAGAGCAACGTGGAAACGATCAACAGGATTTTTTAGATTCTATCAATTAATTACCACATACAAGACGCTTTCCGCGTAGATCTCGAGGCAGTTCTTTCCACGCGTTCCAGCATTCCGCGTTGAAGTATTTTCCCTGAGATTCCTGGTAATTCAATCAGGACTAGAACTCTCGTGGCGGACGTGCTGCCAAATCACATACAAAAAATTCAAAGCCCAGACACGAGCCACTACACATCTCTTGTGATTAAATGTGTGCATGTCCGTGGGAGTAATAAAAACCATTACGTCATAAAAGGCTTTTCGTGGAAATTTCCAGAAATGAATACGTGATCGATCGGCACTTTTTTATGTAACCGCTCGCCAGTGGCGTAAACCCTTCACTGCGATACTAGATTATATATATAATACTACAAAAAAAATATTAAAAAGGTTTTTGAAAATAACTTAGTTTTTAACAAATTACACTAACGCGTACAATGAGCTCAAAATTTAAATGGTGTTATTGTAACTATTTTTAATTTGCGAAAAGCCGCTTATTGAACAAACTGACAGAAAATACATATTACTAATCCGTTTAAGGGTTGGTAAAATAATTCCTGCCCCCTCCGCCATAATTCTCCGCCCGCCACTGGCGCACGCAGAGTACAAATCCGAGAGATGAATTTGGATGTGGTTGAATTTGTTCTGGTTCTTAGTTGGTATTTTTATACCGCTTACTGTTCTTTGTGGTTAATTTTACTTGAAAAGTCACGTAGCAGTTGTTATTTATTCAATTTACTCTTGGTTACAGCATCTTCATTCTATAATGACATAATACAGCTTGTCGACGTTATTTTCGTAGCTTTGAAGAATAATTTCGTTAAATTTACACAAACAATTAAGTGGAGAAAGGTAGATTAATTAATTATAAATAAGTTTTTGAGATAAATAATTAAACTTAAATTAGAGTTATTTTACAATTTAATTTAGTGTGTTTAAAAACGAATCATATCGTCTGCTATCTTGAAAATTACAGATAACTTTAATTTAGTAAGTTTAATTTTTATACTTAAGAAATCTTGTAAATTACTTGTAAAGAAACCCTCAAATATATAAAAACACTTTGCAAATTTACTATAATAATTACTTGAAGAAAGTTTATAAGTAATATAAAACGCAGATAAATCCTTGGGTATAATTCATAATTAAAATCAACCATCCTACCGGCATGTGCCTATTTAAACTGCAATTTACATTTGTGATAAAGTCCAATGGATGTGTCCATTCATCAGAGAAGCCAACGAATAAAATATGCGCTTCGGGGCCTCTAACTCTCATAACTCTCCTTTTTCCAACTCATTAATAAGAAAAAAGCTTCGCAGCGGCCGAAAGCAATGCTTGAGTCAAGGGGTTGGGAACATTGATACTGAAATTATACCCCACGACCCTAATTTGAAAGGGAGTTCACATTGTTAATTTTGGGAATTTGTGCCATAATATATATGAGTATGATAATATAGGTTTACTTTACATCGTACGTGGGGTTTCTTTAGAATTTGTGCTAAAAACGAATAATATAAGAAGCACTAATTGATTTCAATCTCTTTCAGTCAGGAAATCAATGACCAAAGTCTAAATAACGTACTCGTGGATTATTTTACAAGAGTTCTGGTATAACTCTCTGATTTGAGTAAACAATTACCAAAATTTACTTGTCTTTATAGACTACTTAATGTACTACAAATGATAATTACAATTTTTTGGTAACAACTAATTGAAGATGAGGTCTTAACTTTCTGATTATTTGAAAAATTGTATAGAATCATTATTTTATTGTGAAACTTAGAACACCATTTAAGCAAGAATTTCTAAATACATTAAAAAATAAATACGGAAAACTATGTATCCTAGATATATTTAAATATAACGATAAAAATATCGCTTACTGCGATAAAATTATTTATATACTGTATTTTAAAATACAAGCAACTTTAAAATATTATCAATATGAAATGCAAGCCATACATAGCGAGAACTGTCGGGTCATATCATATCGGTCCCGAATGTTAGTACGACCGTTCCCTTAGGATGAGCCACCGGCACTTAATCCTTATTATCTCCATCATCAGCCAGAATAAAAAGGCATTGTTCCACTGGACAAAGGTCCAGGATCCTTCGGGAGTCAAGGACTGCCAAAGGACCTCGAGGAGATTAGCCTCTTGTAAAGGAAAATCTATCTGAATGGTGAATTTACGTTTGAATGTTGATTTTAAATATATTTCTTAGAATTGAAGATCTTTGAAATCGCCAATAAAATTCGTGAAAAAAAATTGAGCACAAAAATAGAATTGATTAAAGTTGAAGTAACCTGATATGATAAATCAATACAAATATCGAAATCCTCGTATATACGAATATATTAGCATCTACTACCTGATTTTTTAAATATTTAATATATATGTTTTCAAAGCCTTTTGATTAAATATCTTACGTGTACTGTTCGTTTTCTTTATCCAACAAAACAATACATAACGACACTTAATTAAAAGTTTTTATGTTTATGTTTGTTTTGTTTAGTATTTACATTAATAATATTAAAATCTCACAAATAAATAATAATGAAAAAAGAATTATAAAGAAATACTTGACAGCTTTCTTTGTAACCACAAAAAGTTAATAACGATCTTGATAAGTTCCACTTGATGGTAGATACTTTTCAAACTTCACTTTCAAATATTCTGAACATCAAAGCTAAAATAAATTAGAGGACACATTATTAAAAAAATCTAAGAAAAATAATTACTAATTAGTCCGCAAATCTTCGATGATTCTTGGCGAATTCGTAACAAGCACCCAATTAAAGCCCACACCGCAGGCTTAGAACTTCTCAATACAGTCCGAAGGGATGATCTTCCTCTCGCGGAGGGCGGGGGGGTTGCCATTAATTATGGGGGAGGAGGAGGGAGGAAGCAGCCCTTGTCTCCGACAAAATGGACGCCGGGGAACCTGGGGAGACGCAGTGTATTTATTCCAGTGTAAGCCCAACAACACGATACAATTTTTTGTATGATCATAATTCATACCGAAAATGAATAGCGAAGCACGAACTGTTTAAGCTATTCTCAGGGTGGAATATCGAGGAGAATGATGGTGTTTCCCAGACAAAGCGATAAGCATTCACAACTTGCATATCTTGTCATACTACATTTTATAATGTATAGATTTATATTGTTCTTCATACTTCATCTCTATTTTTTATAACATGATTTATTTTTTTTACTTCGCCAATGATATCTGTTGGATACAAAAAAAATATTTATTCTTTTTTCGTGTATTTCAGATGATGTTATATTGCTTCAAGTAGTAAATTAAACGCGATTATTAGGAAAATAATCAGGAAAAATGTTGCTGTAGTGTAAAATGGTGTTGAATGTGACAAAAACTCTTATCGTGTCATGCGGACTGCAGATGCTGTACAGCCCAACCTGACCTTGTCGGGTACATTAGTACAAAGCACTGTGTATTTCTTACTTTTAAGGTAACTCCGGCTATTATTATAATTGCATTGCTTCATTGTGTTCTTCAACAAGAATTAAGATACACCGCAAAATTAAACTTTAATTACAAATAATACTAAACCATTGTCAAAACAAAACGTGACAATTTGATTTTAACTATGTATGAGGAGGTTAGTAGCAATATCAGTGTACCAAATCAGCTACTATTATTATTTGTATTAAAAATAATTTATTAAAACAGTCATTAGTTACTTTTTCGTGATATAAAATGAGTTTGAGCATATTCCAACCCTTAACTAAAAATAAAAAAAATCATATATTCTGTTTTTATTTATTACCTAGACGCAGTATGTTAAAAACGTTGCAAAAATTGAGGCGGTTATTAATTTATTATTTATCATTTATTTAGCACATTTATACTTCATAAGTTGAAAAAATAATATACATAAAAAAAATAACTGAAAATGATTCCAGTTTAAAAAAATATTTTGTATTTGTTGGTATAAATTAAAGTAAACATTTTACTAAGCTGTATTGAATTATGTTCAGTGCTACTTTCCGCGACCAACTTCCGATATTTAGCTATTACGCAAGATCGTGTAAACTCATAAATTTGAAGTATTCATCATGTCTTTATAAATATGTTTATAATACAATTCAACCACGACTAAAGAGGCTCGTTCAATGTTCACGGTGGCCGCACACCTTTATGACTCATGTGTAAAAACAAAATAAGACGCGCACCTCTGTAATTAACACACCTGTAACTGTTTGTATGATTGATCGTATGTAAATTTAAAAAATATTTGAAAATGATACTTGCAGATTATTTGCAATTATAAATTGCTAATATTGTTTGTTTACAAGATTGACTAACAGGACAATAAAGTTGACTCATTACTTTTAGCATAACAAAAAAGCAGTTTTTTAACATACTTGTTTTTATTGAACTGGGAAGATTTTACTTTACAATCATATATTTATACACAGTAAATATGACTATATATTTTATACACAAATATTAGTAATCGATTTTATATAAAAATGCATTTCGGTGAACAATTATAAAACTATTTTTATTTGGGCCATTGGTATTTTTTCTTGCATAGAAAAGTCACTGCTGCTATTTTATTAAAAATACAAAATATCATAAACTCTTTTTAGCTTTAAATATTCTATAAAAGAGAATTGTCGGGAACATTTTTTAAGTATACTTATTAACATTTATTTTAGCAGATACAGCTGTTTATACATAAATAAATATGCAGTTGAAAATGTGCTTGTTTTATTGAATTATTTTTACAGTACATTTATACTGTGACATTTTAAAATTAAATAGTTTTATCAATTTCAAGGTAATATTCTGTAATATTTTATAGCAGTCAATTACCTGAGCATTTAGTAGTAATTAGTACCTGCGTGCTCCCTGAAGTGTAGAGGCAGTTCTCCACAGACATAGCCCGTGGCTTCTAATCTCCCTCACTTAAGACAAATCGATAATGATTGTAATCAGCTGCTATAATTTCACGCCAATTAATCAAAAACCTTAAATCTATTACCATTAAATATCTAGTAAGTATCAATTATAGTAACTAAACTAATGAATAAAATAGTTTCTATCGAAAACGACGGATTGCCAGACAAAAAAGATACAGTTAACCAGTGGTTAACAAACTTGCTTGCCGACTTTGATGTCTGGTTTCGGATCCGGCTATACCTATAGTGTTTATTTTCGATTCCGCATAACATATCAAACGTCTCATTAAAGAGGTGTAAGTAAATAATATCAAATATTTCATCGGTCGTTTAATCTGCTTTTCATTATGGCTGGCATGGTGATTTCCGTTGGGTGAACCCAGAGAAGATCCTGAAACCCCATGGCCAACAAGCAGATGTGCTAATTAGCCAATCTGAGTACATAGTATTTGCATTTACAAACAAAGGAAACTTTCAGAAATAACATTGTTATTCCATTGAAAAGAATTTCAAAAAAATATCTAAAAACTTTTTCAGAACTAATTAGGAAAGCAAAAGAGGATAAATTTTCGCGAAGATAAAGATAAAGGGGTTGTGACACTTGAAATTTTTAACCGTTACAAAGCGAAGTGAAAAAAGTTGTCTTAAACCCTGAAAAGCCGACAGGGGGTGCAAGACACCCTGTCCGAGGCCCGCGTACATTTGTAGAACCTGAGGAGCCAGCCCGGCGAATTAAGCCGTCTCGCAAATTCAATTACTCTCGCCGTGGGATTAGCATTTTTTCGCCATTTTTTTGCAAGGCCACTTTGTGAGGGTGAAAAATACCCCCACTGTCTGCGTCGCGCTTTCAGAGACCAGGGATAAGATTACAGGACGTCACAATAATATTGCTGGATTATTTTTTATTTTAATCGTAATCCGCGATGGACTCATTGACTTTTGGTTTTAAGCGAATTAAAAATAAAACTGGGCGTGTCTTCAACTCGTTTTAACTTATCTTAACAAGAGGTTTTAAAACCACAATACTCTGCAGGATACGGTGGCCACAAGCAAACAAGGCAGGTACTGATAACAAGCGATCAAATTCAATTGTTTTGTATCCGGAATTCGTTTGATTAAATCCTGAATCCAACAAAAGTTAAAATCATACTTTGGATAACCAATAATCATATCACACTTGTACGGAATCCACACTACTATTAAATATTATTTAAGTAACTTTTATATAGCTTAAGGGTCTTTTATAACCCTGTATTTATTAAGTGTTTTTATTCTTATAATTAAAGAGGGCGTTAAACTCTAGGGATTTTATTTAATTAAGTGCTCTTTTTTTCTGGCTAGCTGATGCAAGTAAATGTGTAATATTTTCAAATTAATATTAAGCCTGACCTCCTTTAACGAAATAACTTAATTAGTTTTGAATTTTATACGAAAATTATACCGAAGAAGGCTTAAGTGCGTTTAGCAGCGACGTCAAAATTAAAACCTAATAATAACGTAATTACTGTTTTAAAAAAATAAATAGCACAACCTGTATTTATCAAAAAAAGATATATTTAATAACAAAACCTTTACGTAAGTTTATAGCAAAAAAGTTTTTTTTTTCAATATTTACTTTCAGTGTAACATTTTTTTGGGAATAAGATAGAATCCCCTGTCAATATGTCGGCGATAATAATTTACAAAAGATCAATATATATTGTAATATATGTTGTAGTAAATTTTTAACTACTAACTAATATATAATATTTATAAAGGGTTTAAATATGCTAGTGAAGACCTTGATAAAAACCAGGGTCTCTTTCTTTGGGTACTCAATTAGCTTTGGCTAAGTTATACCTCTAGCATCTTATTGAAAGTTTGCAGCACTTGTTCTATCTAGTATCATTAAAATATAGTCGCCGTCAGCGTTGGCTGCCGGGCGGGTGGTCGGGGGGTTAGTAATATATTCTCATTTGAGGGCTCTCCTTGGCGCATCTCTCAAGGGAGGCTTCACTGGAGGCTTTTTTCTTTGAGACCAGTGACGTCACGCCCTACAACAGTAAGGCCCTTGGTACTAGCGTTGCAACACCAGGTAAGTAGCAATAAAAATACTTTAAAAATAAAAAAATGTTTTTCAAGTAAGATTCATGGTGGTTTATTAAAAATTTGATACTTTTATATTACTTATAAAAATACTTGAAAAACTAGCAAAAAGTAGTTAAATATTCTGTTGAAGACCTCAAAATATGTTGCACGTATCTTTTAGTTCTGTTTACATTGTACACTAATAAAATGCCAATTTATCGAACACGCTCGAAAAAATAACATTTCCAATTTGGGTATAAAAAAAAAAACTTTTAGTTATAAAAGTTATTTTTCCAAATTTTGAATTTAAATAATTTTTCAGTAGTCTTCAAACCTTTAATAAATACTTTATTCCTGCCTATATAAGAGCTAACAAGACAACGGTTCAACCAAACTTTGTTCCAAATGTAGTCACAAAGTAGTTTTAAATTTCAATGAGTGCGCAGTTTGCGGAGTGGCCTGACCCATAAATCTCGTCAGCCCCAATAAGCAGAGCTGTAAACAAAATCCAATAAGGCAAGCAGAGAACAAAGTCGTGAGTAAAAATGTAAGAATAAAGTCACAGGCGCTGTTGCAAAATGCACCAATACACAGCTTTGCACCTTTTTTGGGTCTCTTTTGAATAAAAGATAGCACTCCTATCGAAGCACTAAGCACACGAATATATTTTTATAAGACTCTTTCCAAAGTAATATTTTTTAAGACGTCTAGTGAAAAATATATACAATCTAATTCTCAGTGGTTACATTATTTGATAGTTTGCCTGGTGACATTAACGTTTTCGACAATAGTTAAAATCATTTTTCATTATTTTCAGTTATTATACGATCTTTTAAGCTTGGGGAAATTTTCGATATACTTTGCGTCACACGCGGTAAGCAACCGCCATTTACATTCCGGGTAAAGCCATTAGGATAATGATTAAATAATTACTGGTAATGTCTATCTTATATTATTCAAAGTACAGGTAAGGAGGGGTACAGGTTTTCAGGTGTGTGTGCGTGATTTGCTAGCGGTAGCGTGCACCAAGCCCCTGTCCCGAGAGAGCCGAGTGCAGTATCCGGTGGAGATATGGAGAGATATGTGATAAAGACATTTGCATTTCCTAACTGCAGTTTATGTCTTCTGCTGCTACGTGAGATTCCAGTCAATGAGAGCAGAAGCGCCAGGAGAATCGTAATTCAAACCTGAACGATGCTCGGAGGAAGCTCAGAATTAACGGAAAAAGCTTTGTCTGCGACGCAGAAACCAAATGCAAGTCCAATATTACACAAATAATAAATAAAAGAATTTTAAAAAAAACTTTTTCTCAAATTTCATGGAACAACCATAAATTACTAAAAAAATTATTATTTTAATGTTTATGCTATAATTTCGTATTTTCTCTATAATAAATTTTCACACAAATACTTCAAATTATAGGTACAGTTTTGACAATGCAAAAACTATTGATTCATAAAAAAATATTTTTACAAAGTTATACTGAATTATTTTTATATAAAATCGTTAGTAATAGGATAATGAATAGGAGATATTATATATATATATATTTTTTTTTTTTTTTTTTAATATATATATATATATATATATTGTATGTACTTTTATTGAAACTAAAAAAAATTCTGGAGGTCAAATGTAGGTGTTTAAACATACGTTATTGAAAAATTATATTCTTAATTTTAACAACGCCAATGATGTCATATAAATAATATTTTTGTTACAATGGAAACTTTAATTACAAACGCCAATCAATTATCAACGGTAAAGTACTCCCAAAAAACATGTTTGTAACTAGTAACGAACACGCCGTCTGACAGACAGCTGAAATTAAAAACATAATAAACACGACGCTGAATATTTGATTGAATATTTATAAAATTATTTATCAATCCAATACTTTGCATCAAGTACAAATATTAATTTTAAAAAGCTTACCACAGTTGCTAAACAACGCACAAGGCTTATTTTGTAGCAAGTAACAGTAACTATAATACAATGGTTACAGCTACATCCATAAGTATGTTTTAGGGTTGGTTATATTATGCAATTTTCTCCCACACCACCTCACCACATGAACTTTCTATGATTTTGATATTTGTTTGACGATTTAAGTAACGATACAGTGCAGGAATACAATACGACTATACATTATTATGTATATAGCGTATTGAAACACAAGTTGAATCCCAGCCTTACATTAAGGGTTCGCTTAGTGAATACCTGACCCTAAAGTTAGGTCCAGGCATGAAACTAGTTTCCGTGTTGAAAACGTTTCCTGTAACTGCAAGCGACGTACGAAACTTAGTTGAAAAGTTTTTTTTTAATTTAAAATTTTAAACACAAAAGCATAAAACACTAGAAAATATAACCACAATCGAAGATGATACGTCGTGAAATCACTTTTATGATTTTTTCTTTTCATGATTGAATGGAATTTCACCAAGTACTCTGTCATAAATATTGAATATAAATAACACTTTTACTGAATTTCTTATATTTTATTGCGGAAATGGCAGAAGTCCAGAAAATTTCCAGGAAATGTGAAAGAGATTTTTCCCGCAGCCTTTCTTAGCGTTAAATGTTTTGAAAAATAAAAATCTAATTGGGTATATTTTGTTTCCACTGTAAATCAATAATAATATAGCGGAAGACGACAGTTTTCAGTTGACTTTTCACAAACATTATTAATTGTAAATAAGAAAAATTTCGATTTGGTTTGTTTTTCTGTAAAATACAAAGCAACCCGCTAATGCCGTAACGGATGGAGGAATTTATAAAAGACGTGGTATATTGTAAGAAAACGTTTTAACGGTGAGCTACGGTAATTTATAGTTTCTTAACTTAACGTTATATATACTTAGTTAGAAAGCAAGTACTAGGATATGATTAATCGAATAAATATTAAACATTATGAACTTTATAATATTCACAACCATAATATGACGCTTAATAAAAAAAAATTGATGATAGAAGGAAGAGCAGTATACAATATTTTGAAAATTCTTTAAATTTTATATGTTTATGGAAAATATGCTCCATGAGGCATGATAAAAAACATACATTAGGGCCGAAAGGTCAGAAAACAAATATAATTTTTGAATACATTATATATAATTTAGTATTAATACCTCTTCAATATTTTTAAAGATTATTTAATTGTAATCACAAGATTGCAATATTCAGAAGGTCGGGTTAGTATCAAATCAATTGAGGATTATTTATCAATTGCAAGTTTGTCCTTATTGTCAATACTAATACAGATAAGTTAAATATTTACCAAGTAAATATACTTCAAGTCGAAAATGGGGTATAAAGGATTTCCGACATTTTGTACAATACTCAAGAGTTATCGAAAGTCGTGGTTATTTAAAAATATTCAATTTTAAACATCCAAGAAATGTCACAAAAAATACCATACGTTTATTTAAACAAAAAAATGTAATATTTTTTAATTCGTTGAAATGATTATTATGAATAAAATAAATGAATTTAGAAACATTGCGAATTCATTAAAAACTGACACATTAATGGTTTGCAATTGATCGTTCCAGAAGTTTCACCGACCAAAACATGACGAATTACTAATCTACTATACACGGCCGAAGAATACCCAGTCTGTTGAGAGATATCGCAGTATTGAAATGTTCATAACAAGTGAAGTTGTTTTTTCACGTGCCTATTTAATATATATTTTAAGCGATTATTTACAATGCTCTCGCAGCTCGACGCACAAGAGAAATAGCGTATTTATGAAACATCGCTCTTCGATTTCTAAAGATGAAATTTACCATTCACTAACAGAAAGCTGAAGAAAAGAGCGTTGACAGATTCTCTCTTATTGATCTGCGTTGTCATTACTTAACAAGAGAATAATAAATGAACATAGACATCATTCTTAATCGAAAAGAATAACAATCATTAACAAATAATCTTGTGTATTTAATGATTATAAATAATGATATTATATATATAATACATTCCATACCATATGCTTGAGTCTACTGGATAATCTTTTGCACAACTAAGTAAACACAAATTCAGCTAAAAATAATATTTTGATAATCTGTGTACATTAGCACCCCTTCTTATATGCTCTGACATTTGCAATTTGATGATACCAAAGTATTAATCAAATAACTTCCCGATTACATCGAATACAGTGGAATTAATTATCACACGAGAGATAAGTCGTGTAATAAATCCTGATGTCCGCTATTTCTGAAATATCTCAGATCTTTTGTTGTTCCTTCATTAATTTTTTTATTATTATTTTCCCGTGTAATTTAAAACACTATAATGTATCAAAAAGCATATAATACTTTGATTTCATAGGTAAATCAATTCCATTTTCAGTAAATTTAAAAATATATTACAAAGCCGTGATAGCAAGCATAAATATTGTGTTGTTGTTCGCTTAAATATTTAATAACTTTATAAAAAATCAATTGTTTTTTTTTGTTTTTAGACTTATGGTGTTGCAAGTCATGATAAGTTTAAGCGTTCAATCTAACGTAAGTAATTTAAAACGCCGTGCTCCTACTGACGAGGGTTCGGTTGGATCCGAAACATGGAAGTGTACCTTCGGGCGGATGTGGGCAAGTCGTGATCAGCGGATCTAGTAGCAATTTTAAACAGCCTTCGAAATTAATGCGCATAGCATAATAAAAAATGGTTGACAAATATTTAATATACTTCGTGTGCTGGGAATATCGAACGCAAAAATAATCTTATAACTATAAATTAAAAATATTCGAGACATAAATAATTTTTCAATAAGAGCAGCGATTACAGACGTATTTATCTGACGCCACCATACTAAATTATAAATGTGAAATCTTGCAAAGACTTGCCTGTGATATTGTTACAACTATATATTTATATCACTCGCATTGCCATCGTAACTTCATTAATAAAACAAATAATTCAAATCTAACAGTCTCCAACGGCTCCCGAAGCACCCTATACAAGAAAAAACAAATGTAGGGGCGATTGTTGTTATATTTTGTTTCAAATTTCTTTGTTGTCTAGTTCTAAATTATTTATTAAATTAATTCATAAACTCAAAAAGCATTTTTACACATATTTTCCCTACATAACTCAATAATGAAAATAAATAAATACATGTACGCTACCACCTAAGTCCTACAACCTGCGCGCAGGATCAGAGGATAGCCACACTCCATATTACAACCTTAGCCATAATAGTTCTTATAACTATTGATATAATATTACTAATATGATTAGGCACTCTCAGAAAAATATCATCGTGATTTGTGTGGGATTTGAACCCAAATCCCCTGGCTTACATGGCCGGTGTACTAACCCTTGTACAAACGAATCACTTTCGTTTATCGAGAATTTTTAACAATCATACTCTACATATGAACCAATGTGCCCAGGCCAACCAATATTTAGTGATTTGCAAGCACTGGACTTTTTGAACAAAGTAACAAGTGAAGCGATTTTAGTCCCATCTGGATATTATTTTTAAAATATTGTTACGGTCTAGCAGTAAGTTTGAAAAACGAACACCATAAACAAAGGGACTCTGGAAGGATCGAGCGACCATCGATTAGGAGCGCCGATACGCGGTCTTAGAGAAGCGAGGAGTGCGCCTCGCGCGAGCTCCCGAATGTTGGAGATGCAAGGGGGGAAGCCTTTTTGTGATTAGTGTCAAACAGGGCTTCGGTCTGTCTGCACTCATAACAATGTTAATTTAAATATATAATGTGAAAATAAATACTCTACGTAGATAAATAAATATAACTTGTGTTGACATAAATAAGCGTTTAAGTGTGAACCCCGGCACGTTACAATATATTAATTTAGCCAAGACGCGCACCATCATATAAGTATGTCTATTTTTTTGGATTGGACGTCAATTGGAGAGTGTCTTTAAATCATCTTCTATGTATGAACTAATGTGCCTAATCATATTAGTAATAATATAATAAACCCGTAATGGGCAATGAATACGCATCTGATTGACGTCCAATCCAAAAAATAGACATACGTATTGTTATAATACTTTATCCGTGGATTTCGATTCCCAATTGATGACGCCAAGAGTGCACAAGTATTTTCAACGCATGCACAGCGTTTCGGTTTGGTATACCGGGAGTTATTTGAGCTTGCGGTTTCGATTTTATGATTTTTTTATAGGACATGATTCTGCATTTTTTTCGAGTAAGAGTCAGTCGTTACTCACTTGCAATAGTAGAGACGTCCATCCCGGCCGATGTGCGCGGTCCAGCCGGCCTTGAGCTCGCGCCGCACGCTCTCCAGCGCGGCGGGGGCGGGGGCGGGGGCGGAGGCCGGGGCGGGGGCGGGGGCGGCGGCCGGGGCGGGGGCGGGCGACGCCGGAGACGGCCCGCCCACCGCCGCGGCGCCCCTGGCCGAGACGCTCATTCCGCCATGGTGAGGCCACCCGATGACCGCTTGCTTATACCTGCAAACAAAACATTCCATATATCATAAGCCCCACTTGGAAATTCATAAGTATACGAGGGCTCGATACATTTGACCCAGCGATGCTCCAACGTCTTTAACCCATCTGAAAAATACGTTTTCTCGAGGTCTGCAAAGTAGGCCTCCGTGGCGGCGATGACCTCCTCATTCGATTTAAATTTCTGCCCGGCGAGGGACTTTTTCAAGTTTGGAAGCAACAAAAAAATCGCAACAAATGATGGGGGAGCAGTTCGTAGTGCAATTCGACCAATTTGGCTGTGGCGACGACGGAGGTGAGCCGGTGCGTTGTTTCGTTGTTGTTATGGAAGAGCACTTTTTTCTTCAATTTCTGCAATTCGGCGTCGAATCGGCCCAATTATTCGGCATAGTAGAGCCCTGTGACCGTTTTGCCCTTCTCCAGGTAGTCAATGTAGATCACACCTTGTGAATTCCAGAAAACGGTGGCCATCACCTTTCCGGCCGATAGGACAGTCTTCGCGTCCGATTCGGAAATTTTGACAGTAGCCGTCTACGAGAATGTACTACACGATAGTAAATCTCTCTTGCGATACTAGCACCATCGGGCGAAGGAGGAGTGGAGACCTGGTGCCGTCTATCCTTAATGACAAGCGAGCCTAGTACGGAGTCGTCTCCTATGACCTGTAGGAAAGAACTCGAGAAGCAACGCCAGCTAGGCCCCGGAGCTCTAACCTGGGGAGAAGCCCATGGACACGACAAGAACGGCGCTGAAGAGCTGAAGAGCACGACGAGACACCGTTTTTCATGCTTTTCAGCGCATCACGAAAACGCTGTATCCATATATAGATAGGGACGGATTTCAGAGATGAATAGAACGGAGGGAAGGCAGACTGGGAAACAGCAAAAAGTGCGCTCCCTAAAAAACCCCCCTCCACGAATTGTTTGTGCATGATTTACAATATATTTAAACAATTAAAGACCAGCTCTTGGCATTCGGAAGTAGTACAAAGTATAAATAATAGAAAACAAGATTATCTGTGATTTACAACGTTTCCCTAGTTTTGTTAAGAAAAGATTATATAATGCTATTGGGTAGCAACAATACGCAAACTTTTCATGCGGGACCCGGCGACCCACTACACTATTCTTCTTAAGAAAACCATAAATATATGTTCAGTGAGATGGTGGCCAACTTTCTCTGAGAAGCACCTTAGAAAATTTACATAGAAAATATTGTAACTATCAAACTCTGATTAGTTTGTAGATATTTTTTTACAAGATACATTGCCAAAACTCGCAAAAAGACTTGTGAAGAATCTATAAGTAAGCACATTTCTCAAAACGAATAAAGCCATACTATATTCAATTATTACCAAAGAATGCCTTCTTAACTAGATAAGCATATTTACCCCTCTTCTTCTGTATTGTGTCTACAAAGTGTTAAGCATCATTTAAATATATTAAACAAATTCATCCAGATTATTTGTAAGATGATTAAAATTATTCCAATACCAGTATCAAAATACCTGAAATGACATGGTGTCCGGGCTACGATATACTTATTAAATTAAAATTCAAACCAAGTACAAGGTAATATACATCACAGTGATAATTAAATACCTCACACGGAACAAGTTATAAATAACATCCGAGCCAGTCACCCTGTCAGGTCTCAGGAGCGGCTTTACGTATTCTGGGCAGGTAGTATATTTCCTATATTAAAGAGATGAGGTGCGCATTCCCGGCGCGACTAATTCCACTCATCTATCCGCAGAGATTCTGCGGTCCTTGGGCTGTACCCTTGCTCGGAAAACTGGGAGAGCTAGAGTCAAGCTCAGGGTTGGACTACCTGAATCGGCCTTTGGGGTTGCAAGAAATTAACAACCCAAAAATATACAAGGGCACCAAATTCAGTATACAAACATTTCAATGTATTTTTATTAAACTGAAAAAACAGTATCAAAACTCAATATAAGTCCAGAACAGCGATACATTTTTGTTCACAAGCAAATTACAAGTAGAAAATCATTGTTTATCTAAAATTGAAAAAGGTAAATTTTAATTTGGTTTCCCCTTACATAAAGCAAATAACACTTAATTATAAAATGATTGGAAAACCTAAAGATATCTACAAAATAATAAACGTGTTTAGTTTTGAGTGTAAATCATAATATATTTAAAATATTACGGATCATAGTTTAAAGTGGTTTGCATTATTAATTTTCTTCCTTTGAAATAGTATGTTTAATATGTATATGCTCATACTTGGAAATGTTTATTTATAAATAAACCTGACCTGTTATTAAGTTGTCAAGCTTTTAACAAAATTAATCAACTCGTTAATTTCGCACAAAGTCTGTATTTTAAATAAATTTCAAAATTGTTACCCTACAGATCAATAATCCCACATTTAACTTCTTCATTACAGATGCAGCCTCAGCACATTTTAGCACCAAATGCCAAATGCAGGGAAACTTTCTCGTTTAGTGAAAACTTTAGCGCTGCGTTTGCCGCAAAAACAAATAAAACTGGAAAAATTTGCTTTAATAAAAATAATGGGAAATATACGTGTTACTTTTAATACTCATAAATTAATGCCAAATTTATCATAATATCATTGAATAAGTTGATCAAATAAATAACTGTAGGCTTTAAGTTTATGTACCTTCATTTATTAAACAGTTTATTTAGAAATCTTGAATATACGCAATTAAATGTATAAATCATTGAACAAAACAAAAAATACGGATTAATAGTTTCACAAGACAAATGTAAGCAATGATTATTTTTGTAAAATGGATAAGGATATTTATAAAGCAGTGACCAATTTAATTGAAAAAACGCAAACAAAAGTGACAGTTGTAAGTCTAGATTTTAGGATGCAAATAACTAAATTAACAAGTATAACACCTTTCAGTGTCTGAAAAAACAACCTGAGTCCGAATCTGCGTCGACCTTTGTATAGAATGACCTCTCAAAGGACAATGGGTGCTCAGCACAGCAAGTGTTCGGAAATATAATCAAAGGATTATACGCCGGGCTGGAGCAAACCAATATTGATAGAAGCTGACCGGAGGTTTGTTGGGAACTAGACTCAACAATCGTAATGGGACTTATTGGAAGAAAACATAACGCGACGTCGTGCCCCAAATTCATTAAGTATATTTGCAGACGCTTCGAGATTTGATCTACTTACCACCTGCTTGCTCTCAGTAATTAATTAATAAACGTGGGTTATGGTTAAAGATTTCATACTGCGTTCCTGTCGATTCTAAAACACCCTTTCATACTACATCAATTATTGTGAAAATTTATAACCCGTTTAAATAAAATTATTATAAGTATCAACATTTTAGAGGCGATGTTTATTTTTAACCCCGCCTTAACGTTCTGCTTTTATTGTTCATTAGCGATTTACGACAATTTATTACAAAGGGATGAAGAAAAATATCCCACCCTTTGTGCGTTAAACAATTTACACTATACACGGCCGTGTAAGCCCGCATTTTATAGTAATACAGAAATATCATCGCTGAAAATCCTCCCAGATATATTACGCTGAATAAAGAAAGACGCGCGCTGAAAAACCGGCGCACAGTGGACGCGGCGGGAGCTTTTGTAAGGCTTCCGCTATAAATACAGCCATCAGCCAGCGACTCTTAATCGAGTGGTCGTAAAGTTACAGGAATAAAAAAAGCCTCGATAAATATTTAACTTGCAAAAGTACACCGGTTGAACAATTTTATATAAGTATTAAAATTATCGCTCAGTTACAGAGTCGCGATGGGTGAAAGAATTACGAGAAATAGATTCGAATCCCTCTTGAAGCCTGAATATAAAATTAAAGACTTTTTCTCGTCTTTTTGCATAAATATTTTCTACATTTTTTTTATTAATACATACAATACAATATTTATTTTATTCAATTTAACGTGAATGCGGAATTCGCGATAGTATCTGGAGTACAGCCGAACTAATAAGACTGAACCGGGATAGAGACATGTTTCAACCTCCGCTGAGGAGAGGCACAAGAAAAAGATGTTATTTATACGTTTTTGAATATATATAATACAATATAAAAATATATATATACGCGTTATATGAAGGCCGGCTGTAATTTTAGACAGTTATTTCCTTAATAATTCTACGTTAACCACGGTTTGAAGACGGCGTAATCACCTTTTTTAAATTTTTGATAACAATATTTGATACGCGGTCACACTGGCATGTTTATATCAATAAATAAATAAAAAACAAAGTATAATTATATTATACCATTAAACCACGGTTCACGTTAGGCAGGTTTAGTAAATGACCCTGCATAATGTGGACAATGCACGGCATAAGCTTAATCCTTCTCCCCTACTACAATACATAATCTACTAACAACTAAATGCTTCTACCCTCCGACCCTAGAGGGTGGCGATCACACTTCATATCATGAGCAAAGGTATTGATGAGATATTTCACTTGATTATCCTCATCTATTCTGCTATTTTACACACCCTGTACAAACCGCAGAATCAAAACTATCGACTTTTCAACTGATACTGCGTTTTCTTAAAGTGTGTTTTAAAATAATTTTTTAAAAAGCCGTTTTTCATTTTGGTGTCGTAAATTATTCGTTTAAGGTCCACGATACAGAGAAAGTTTGAAACCTCTATCGTAGATTATGTTGACAAGTGTAGCTGACAGCCAAATGGACCAGAAAAACTGGGAAAGGAATAAAATAATCCATTAGCGAGCGGCGCAGAGTCCTCGCCTATAGTAATTAAGGCCATTTGCATTTTTGTTTCCGCCGTACTGACTTAACAAGTGAGATAATTACCTTACGCAATCGTTCCACTTATTTTAACGTTAGTTTTTAACGTGCTTGTTAATATTGCATGAATTTTCACAGTAATACTTATTGAATTTTCACAACACACTAGGGTCGTTTAAAAAATTACAAAAATATGCGAAACGCAATTTATGTTGAAATTGCACTTTGAAAAATTATGCGTTTATAATATAATTTCTTATGGCAATTTTTATATTTTTTGTACACATTAATCCTGATGTTTATTTTTTAATCATAAATCTATTGTTTTGGCTAGATTTTTTATGTAGATACCACCAAATATCAAATATTCGTGATATATAGTTCAGTCAATTCAAATCAATAATTTCACAGGTATCAATGAAAGAGAACAATACAATTAAAGTATTTTAATAAATCTACATTATACAATATTTTTCTGGGTAATCAATCCACACTTTTATCTAATTTCATAATGTTTTTCAGGATTAATTCCAACAAGTAATTTCAATCATATATTTTATATTACGTTATAATGCACTCGTATAAAGGGTTTAATGTCATCCGGAATATAAGTTTTTCGCAAAACCACATGTATTAATTTTATCATTTTAGTATTAATTACTAGTAACATACTCGACCCGAGCTTACATGTGTTAAAGCAATATAAAAATTCACATCCAGCACAAGGAGGGCTATTCATCAAAGTAACAGGAAGCGGCGGCTGTAATCCGGCGATAACCCGCCACTCCGGAGTGTCCCAGAATATTCCAGAGCGTTCCCCATACAAAAGTGTCTCCCGGCGCGGTCCCGGGAAGTGATTACATTAGTGTATCAAACAATTTAATTAGTCGGGAGCAAGCGGGATAAGTCGGGAGGCGCCCGAACAATGCGCCAAGTACTCATAATTGAATTGCGACCGGCGCTGCGAGGGCCTGGCTTTTGTGCGAATGCGATACGGGGTTGTAATTGATAATTCTGTAATAAAACTATTGATTGTCTAATAATAGTTTGTATATTAAATTGATGATTAAATTTACGTACTAGTGGCGGCACCGTATTTGAGTGAAAACGGCCTCTCTCGTGTTATCCGTGTAGTTATATTCAGATACGTCACTGGCCTATTGTAAATTAATATATGTATATATATCGGCAACTGTCACAACAACTGATTCGCACAAGTTTCTGGTACGATGTTAGCCTATTGATTTTGTCTATAAATAATTTATATACTACTAATTATTTAATTTGCTATACGTAACTACTTTTAGCACCTCGCGCCGTGGTATAATCACCAAACATGTAATGGAAAATAATCATTTTCTGTAGTATTCCGTATTTTACTTTAATGTTTCCTTAAAAAAATAAAAAAAAACGAAAAGATTTTTTAATTAATAATTAAATTTCTTGCATCGTAAAAAATACGACAAAACGTCAATATTAACACATTAGAAACAGACTAAAGTAATTACATTGATTGCTATTAATAAACTAAATTTATATCACAAACGTCTCCATTAGTTACAATTAAAACTTGTCGTGAACCTTTAGGGAAGTGATTACTATATATTATAATTTGACAGTCGTATCAGTTAATCCGATCTCCCAGCGTCCTAGTAATTAACTGGATAATTCAGTCTTGCTGCAGATTATTTGAGGAGCTGGAATAGAAGCTTCCTGCTTCAGACAACTGGATACTTAGGAAAAACCACTTGAATACTACAGAACACTAAGAGCGATGGCAAAAAAAAATACATGTAAATATATATATATATATAAATCTTTTGAAACATATCTTGAATAAAATGAAAAATCAAATTTTAAGTAATCTTAAAAAGGACTTTGTAATTTGTATATATATCCTGCTTCCGGATATATCACATGGTCTTATTAACTTAAATTAGAGTATATCACAATAAAATATAATTTACTGTAGGGTATGAATTATGTTGAATAAAATTGAAGCCTTAAGATACGACCAATTACTTTGCATAATTAAAAATCAATTTGGTTTGTATGGCAAATATTATATACGGAGACTTATTTTGAACCTAAATATAATACTTGTAAGAGTTGTAGCGAAAGTATTACTTTAGGTGAGTAATGGAAAAGCCAATGGTTTTAACCTCTCATTGTAATTAAAGCAGAGTACAGGACTTTCTGAATAATGTAATGCTTACAACGTTGTGCGTGGAATTAATGTCAGAAAACCTGCGAGATAAATATATTAAAGCAATTTCACAAATACATTAAAACGAGTTTCCCGTGTTGTTTTGATACATTTGGACTAAGCTGCCTACACAAATTTCTTATTTTAAGATTCGTGGGACATCTGAATGAAGATAAAAAGATTAAGATGGGGGAGTTTATAAAAACTGGTGAGGCAAAAGCCTTCTGTTGCATTCGTTTGGAATAACACGTTTAAGTGTGATTCCAGCAGACGGCAAAACAGCCTTATTTTTGTAGAAATCTTGTTTAATACTTAAATAAAATATTTGAGAAAATAATCCCGTTAATAAATAAAATAAAAAGACCCGTGGAGATATTCATGCTTAAATAATCTTAACAAAGAGAATAATCCTTATTCCTAAAAACCTACAAGTACTAGATATACAAGTAGGCAAGTAGCTTTGTATCCGTAACATGTATCCATGTATTTTCTTTGTTGTATGGTGAAATATGTTAATTATAAGGGTTTTCGTTAAAAAAGTATTACATATTGTCTTTTAAACAGCAGGAAATTTTTATTTTTATACAATTTGGAAAGCTTTGCTCTATCTGAATTCACACCCTTGATCGATAAGCTCATATTCTACCTTCTAGGCCAAGTTATTACAATCTGTATAAATATCATTATGAGTTAATAGAACTAGTTATCACAAATATTCATATATCTTTTATAGGTATAATATATCCAATATGTACACTTATAATAAAAATGAGTCACCCAGCTAATTCGTGTAGTTATATGTCACATAATAATGGCTATTAGCAATAAACTAAAATAGCACTTATGTCAAAGGTTCGTGAGCTCTGCTCTAAAGCTATACACTAGTAATTATTCAATACAACTTAACGATTACAGAAATTAAATTAAATACCCCCATCACAGCAGCTAATGATCTATTAAGCTCATCTTATCGCCACGCCATCTTCGCTCGTATTAATCCGCGCTGGAACCCGGCGTGCCGTTCGACAGCAGATGAGATGACATTTGACAGGTAAACTGAGCTGCCTTCCGGGACTCTGCATAATTATTTATTAATAGAACTAAGCTAGTTATAAAAGTAAGTAACAGCGATCTTATAGACTACTCCAGATATCTATTCACTTTGAAAGTTCCGCATGTTAGCTGAAAGCCATCTACACCCGTCATGACTTCAACCTTCAGCCCACTTATAATAAACCAATAGCACCCTGTTTTGCGTTGTTTACAATTTAAAAAAAAACACCCAAAATATTGAAACGTTATTGGCTGATTGCTAGTTGTATCGCTGCGTGTGTAGTCGGCTTTAGTCTTTAAAACGTCTGATTAGTCAAACATACATTTCCGTAATAGACGTTTAAGTTTAAACTATTAAGAAAATTGAAGGATCGATTAATCACTATCAAATGTTCATAATTGAATATTCTCTGGTTGCTAAGAAATAATGAACTGTCGAGGGTTTTTTTTTTAATGTGTGACGCTTTATTGGAAAGGTCAATCGTGTTTGGAAAAATTAAAGCGTTGTAGCAGTCAAATAGAAACTGTAAAAATGTATTTTTCGAGTGGAAATGTTTAATATTGTTATTAAGGATAAAATAAAAATCAACGCATTAACTGATTTTATTTTCGTCAACAATAATTTAGCAATAGCAAAATAAACTAGCAATTATAAATACTTGTATTGTGGTTCGAAAACAATGTTAAAACAGCGTGTGTACAATGTTAAAATTAATGCATTGCTTAAAACAGCGCAGATAATTTATTCTCTCATTATAATAAATAAGCGCCTACATTAAAATTAAGTGGAAAAATTGATTCGATAAGGAAACGATAATTTTCAAGTTTAACTAATAAAACAATCTAATTATTTATTACAAACGAAGAATATAGGTTTTCTGTATTAGTCCAAAGGCTATTTTAATGAAGCGTATATGGCAGACGAGGATTTGTCTTCCATCAGTCAAGTTATCAATAAGGTAACATCCGCTTAAGGGAACAGCATCGAGGTCGACTGCTAAGAAAATGGACTGACATTGATAAAAAAAATTGAGAAAAAAGTTAATTAAATGGAATACATACATTTAGCAACTCTCATGTCCGAATACAATACCGTAGTATCGATTATAACATTTGCTATTCGTGTACGGCGCGTTCCCGATTCGCTATCCAGAGAAAATTTTCCGAATAGCTAATCTTCTTAGATATTTAAGAGAAGGTATTTATATTAATTTTAGATTAATGTTAATCAGGATGCGTATTTATTTACCCATGCAGGTATTAGTATGTTTATGTGATTAAGCATATTTTTTCACACATTGAAAACGATTAAAGAAAACTCTCAGAAAATATCATCGTGACTTGTGAGGGATTCGAACCCACATCCCCAAGCTTGGGGATGTGGGTTCGAATCCCTCACAAGTCACGATGATATTTTCTGAGAGTTTTCTTTAATCGTTTTCAATGTGTGAAAAAATATGCTTAATCACAGAAGGTATTTAGATTAATCAAACTGATTGTTATGAAATCAGATGAGAGAAACTCAAGCAAGTACGTGAAAGGGATCCGTACACGTACAATTCTCTTTAAGACGCCTGAAAATGCATTAAACTTCTCTAAATAATAGCATAACTCATAGTGTTTTAGGACTATTTGGGTCAGCGTGGATATAAAAGATGCTTTTGACCCATGACGTGTGGAAAAGTCGTGGATTTATAGGGTCCAGAATACTCGTCGGCATGGTAACTTCCTATTTTTAGTCTAAGCCGAGCAATAAGCATTTATTGGTGAGTAAGCATCTTAAAAGATCTGGCTCGGGCCACGTCGCGCGTGCTTCATGTCGCCGTGGCTATAATATATTTTGGTAAATTAAGTCAACTTAATTAAATACCAGATAAATCTTTGGTTTTACACATGAATCCATCCTCAAAAGCTTTCATTTAAACTCGACGCACCGCATCGTCGTGGTGAAGATCCCAATCTGACCACGTAAAATATTTGGTTTAAATTAATACTCTTGAATTATTTATTACGTCATAGCAGATTTCATATCTAAAAGTAAATATATATCATTTCTGGAGACATTTTTAGTTAATAATTAACTATTGCTATGCTCATTTGATTTCAAAAAACAACCTATGACCCCATGATTTTTGTGCTGACTCCTATAGCTCTAAGCGCTGAACCACGTAGCATTATTACGATAATGTCATAATATCGAAATAAATATGGGCTTGGACAAAAAATGTAAGTGAGGAATTAGACTTGCGACAGTCGTGTAGATTATAGAGAGAATATTGTGTATATAAAAGAATGGTGTGAAGTATCATAAATTAATAAATATATAAATTTTATATACTTCATATAAACGAATTGCTGAAACACTGGTCAACCCAGGACCTATGCGATGATATGAAAAGTAATATGAATTTAAATACTGCAATGTGTCATTGCAGTGTATAAATTCAAAATCTACAATATCAAAAAACTATTTTTTTACAATTCATAAAGCAATTTACCTAAAATAATATATAATATAAACAAAATATATACTTTAAGGTCTAATTAACACGATTTACGTATCGCACTTTTTAATTTGCAAAAATATTATCTTTTAAAATGTAGTCTTGATGGTTCGTGAGATATTGCGCAGTTTACCGAAAATAAACACTTGCGGAATCCAGACGAGCCCACATGGTCACCACGCCGGGCCCCTTCAAGCATGCTAATGTACCAACAGTGATTCACTGATATTTTTGAGTAAAGCTCAGATTTACAAGACGCAATACAATAAACTTCGCGGAATTTCCGCCGGCACTCTTCGATCACACCGACCCCTGCCATATTACTAAAATTTCCAGCAAATTTTCATAACCCCAAGATCGATCCGAATGAAAAACCCTTTCTGATTTTTAGATATATCAATTCGGACACAACCACAACTGCCTATGAATGCCTCATGCTGCTTACTCTACGTTGAATCAATGTATATTAAATATTACTGTTATTTTTAAGAATAGGCATATAAGGCTGTTTAAGAGTAAGTGCTATTGCCAGGAACCTATTTAAATATTGTATGCCTTTAAGGTTACAACTAATTTTAATTATGAGTAAGTAAACGAGTTTTTGTTGTTTTATCTTTCATAATAGCCCCTAACTTAAGATGTAACAATTTATTTTTGCAAATAACCGAGATTTTATAAATATATATAGAAAACCATTGAAATTATTTTGTATACAAAACCATCTATCACATTAAATCACTTTGAAACGAAGCACCTATGCTGACCTTTAAACAATAAAAAAAAAAACACTAAATTAATTCTTAACGTAAATATTTTTTAATTGAAAATAGCCTGTATTCAATAAAAAAAATTACGAAAACATAATAAATTTAGGTGAGTTTGTTTATTTGGCACGGTGCTGTGTAATAAAATAAACACGTGCGCTTGTTATAAATAAGCAGCACGTGTCTCTCCCCGCGAGTCCGCAAGGACCAAAATAGCCTGGCACTCCCGGCGCGGATGCGGGGGCGGCGCGTACGAGAGCCCGAGATCTGCCGGGGGAAACCGGCCTCTAGCGACATTGCTCGCATCAAAGCGAAACGTATTCAATGGGATGACGTCATACTGAGAAGCATTTTAACGTAATTGAAATTTGAAGATTTCAAAGATACGAGCGAGTATGAAATCTCTTATACAAGTCTCGCAAACTTTTTAAGGGCTTAGTAATTATTGTATTGAAATAAAAGTTTTCGACGAAATAAATGGAAAGCTTTCGTTTGCTCGTAAAAATAATTTTATTCATTTTTGCAAAAATATATGTTATGATTTTCTAAATTGTGTTTTTCAACTGATTATAATATAAATTGATATTTTTCATATCATATATTTATAATATCATACCGCAACGCAAATATTACCTCAAATAAAAATTGAGTAATATATTTTATTTACACCTTTACATAGCAACAAATTAACTAGTGATATAAGTATAACGTCCGATTTTTTTCTATAATATCTGAGTCTCCTGTTAGAAATTTAAATTTAATATTATGAAAATAAAAATAAAATACTTTTGTGATTTTTACACGTGTTTAATTTTACTGGTAACCTTTCATTTCACGTTGGCATTATCAAACTGAGTTCTGAGTGAGTCTCTAAAACTAAATTTAAAGTAAGACTAAAAAATTTATTTAAAAAAAACAATTAATTTAGTATAATTAATGAACCATATAAAGACATAAAAATTAATTATAATTAATATTTACGTTAGCAATGTAAATAACTAGCACTGAGCTTCTCCGCAGCATTGCCTTGAACACATCGTGGGCAGAAAGACAATCTAGCCGGAAGCACGCGAGTCGGTATCCGCTCCGAGAGCGGCGCACCAACTTTCATCTTTTCACAACGCCATTTATAAAAATAAAAAACAGGTAATTTTAATAATGACTACACACGATTACCATTAAAAACAGCCGCGGTTTTAATTCCACGCAGATTTAACAACTACCTTGCGGGCCGGGAGGATTATATGTTTATTCAAGAATGAATTGAATTGTGAAAAATAACAGGATTCTTTTTGCTGAAAATTTGCGGACTGGACAGCAAACGTTCTTTTAAATGGGAGCTTCCTATTTTTGTTCAGATTACAAATAACTTTTTTGAGAGCATGCGAAGTAAAATATTTGCCAACGGCCGCCCTGGGGAGCAGTGGCGTAGGGCCAGAGCAAATAAAAACTTTTGCTCTTCATTTAATGCTAAAAAATAAATCAAATTACACCCTTTCATTTGAGAATGAATGTAAAATAACAGAATTTGTGAATTTTGAAACGCGTTGTTATTTGGTGCTATGAATGTGGTCGGAAAATAAAATCTCTCTGACATAGATATAAAAGTTTTAGGGGGAATAAAATTTTAAATTAAAAAGATTTATAAAAATCTTTAATATATTACTGTATTAGTTTAAATTATCCACAGCGTTTAGACTAACAGCCTATGTTTTCTAGGCGGGCTATTTTTTGTCGATTATAATATATAAAATAGGATACGAAGACAAAATATATTTAAAATATATACAATCATTAGATAAAAAATAAACATTAAAGATTAAAAATCCTATTCATTTCAAAGCAACGTGATGTAATCTTAATAATAAATTGCATTATTTACAACGCGACTCCATAAAAGCACTTACTTAATGAGAATAAATTTTAATATACATAAAAACGAATGCCGTTTATTGCGAGTTTTGCGAAACTTAAATGTAGGCAGGTTCAATGGTTAAGCTTTAAATAAATAAAATACTATTAAGGACGCCTCTGCAGCCGTCAAAAATATCGAAAATATCCAAAACGAAATTCGTACACATTTACGGCACACCCACTACCGTATTTCGTATCGAAAATTGAAAAAATATATATTTTGGTGCTTAAACTGCTGTATTATTTGAAGCACTATAAGTAATTGGCATCAAGCAACATACCAATATTTAATATTATATATTCGCATTTTTACGCATACGAGTATATTATATGAACAGTGTTTTGTATATTAACAAGTAAAGTCCTGTAAAAATATTTAAACGTCTTGATATAACAGATATAGCAAAGCCACAAATACGTAGCAAAAATTACGTATGTCAGATCCAATGGCAGATAACCATTTTAATTTTGACATAATTTTATAATCACCGTAGGTCAGTTTGATTGAACAAAGTGAACTTTTTGCACAGTGCAAACGACATTGATTCCTCTAAGACTCATCCATGTGTCTTGATCTTCCGCCTGGCGTGGAAGTTCCTGCAGCGTGGGCCGTACCATCTGCTAGATGAGATCTATCCTGAGTGGGTGATCTCTCCCGAGGTCTTTGCCTCAGCTGCCGATGACAAAAGCAGATTATGAGTTGATTTTGATCCATGGGTGCTGAGCTGCTTCAAGTTTTACTGGGCGCTAGGACAATCTTCAGGAATTCAGTGGGACGGTTCCAGCATGAGGACCGAAACGTCGGAGTACCGAACACTTGAAACCGCCTTACACCCAAAAATCCAAATCAATTTATCGCAACGACTGCCCAAACCTAAAGGACAGACTATATCTCCCAAATCTTTAATGATTAAAAATAAACCAAAAATCTTGCTTAAAACCAGAATCGTTGTTTACTTCCAAAAAATCCTCGTACGTCGATATATCAAATTTATACATCAGCTCAAATAGAAATATATAAAAATATCGAGAATTGAGAAATAAAATATGTGCTCTTTTGTAAAATGAATTTGCTGAGAATATGAAAAAAAATTTGCACGATCATCGAAGTATAATTTTGCTTTAAAAAAATAAAGGGTTATTTTGTTATGTTAAATGACCAAACAAAATTCATACTTTCGAAATTAAACGTAGAATAATACGAAATACTTTTATTTAATCAATAAATAGTTTATTAATATTTTAGATCATAAAACTAATAAGAAATATGATTTATTGGAAATGATTGATCTGAAATTTTCAGCACGCGCACGGCATGTTTCAAATATTAACATAAACCATAAAATCTACAATGCATACTGATTTTAAATTAGAATCTCGTTGCACTTGCATATTTTGAACTTTAGCCTGCATTTAAAGATGAAATTTCCGTGATATGATTGCGAATATTACTATTATAAATGTTTCAGCATTTTCGGTAAGGCGCACTATACACAGAGCGAGTATAACCTTGAATATTAAAATCAGGTACAAAATGTAAATTAAAACAAACATTGTTACAGATTCACGTGGGCTTCGCGGCAGGTCATTTAATTTATTATAATGCGAATTGCCACAGGAAGGGACGCACTCCCGAGCGCCCGGACGCCTTTTTAACAAACTCATCACAATTTACTGTCGCCAGCCCAAAAAATGACGACTTTTTGTATTTAATATCTCAGGCTTATCTACCAGGTGTCGCCAGGTGAACATTAACACAAAATATACGACAGATTCTAGTAAATATTTCTGTTGCTGTCACCTGCAACCCTACAGTGTAAATATTGCTCAACCCTATTTTTTAACAAGAAAACAAAATTATGAAAATAAGCTCTATTTTTTATTGAGTTATATAATTAAAAAGTTTTTTTTTTGTGTATGCCACAGGCGTGAAGGAGATTTCTAGGAGGATCTATTGCCTGCTTTGAAACGCATAAAATACTGTGCCGTCAGCATGATACGCAAATCGTTCATTCGCTTCAAGCTAACACCAAACAATTATTTTTAATTTTGGTGAACAAGCAAAATTGATAATCACTCTGTCTTTAATGTGCATAGAGAAGCAGTAGAAGCACAGTAATCACTAAATTCTGGCTAGTTTCTCCAACTTCCGAGTTTGCTGATAGCTGTAGTTGCGAAACATTTATCGCTTCAGAGTGCTGGCCTCGGCTATCTGTTTCAAATTCAGTTTTAACGCTAATTTTGAACTTTAATTTATAAGTTTCAAAGTGATTAGCATATGAGCGAAATACCTGTTCACAGCAGGATGTGTTTAAAATGCTTATCATAATGAAGACGTTAATCTCTCTATACTAAAAATTATTGCATCCAAAGAAGTCTTAAAATAATATGCATAGACAATTCATTACACTTGACTGTGGTGGATTTTTTTTTTTAATAATTGAGTATTCAAATATTATTATACAGTGTGTCCAAAGAGAGTATCGGGTATTTGTTAGTTCAATAAAACAAAAACTACTAGTAATCTAGTATTTCTTTATTGTTGATTATAAGAATACAAAATGGAAAATTATTTCGAAAAGATGATGTTATCCAAATGGTGACCGTTACGCTGCTGGCACTCTTCTAATCTGGAACGAAGATTGGTGATAACACGCTGACACGTAGCCCTCGACATTGCTGCCATTTCTGACCTGATATTTTGTTTCAATTCCGTTAGGTTCATCGGATTATTCTCATTAACCCTACTTTTAAGGTATCTCCATACGAAATAGTCAAGAGGGCTAAGGTCAGGGCTTCTGGGAGGCCAGTTGATGTTACCTCTACGTGAAATGACCTTATTAGGGAATAATTCGTTAACAGGTTCAATTGACTGATTGGATGTATGGCAAGTGTCTTGTTGGAACGACGTTCTTGAGATGAAACCTTGAAACTCCTACAACTCTGGACTCAAAAATTTTCGCAGTCACTATTCACATTCACCCGATACTCTTTTTGGATGGATAAGTTTCTTTAGAGATATTTTGTTAACTGTAAAAGTATATATAAGATAGTATATAAATAAACGAAAACAACTACTGAACGTGCAATTTAATACGCTTTATAACGGATGCAAAGTGTGAATCAAATATTCATAACAAAAATACAATCTCATAAATACATTCAGCGCCTGTTATATAAAAGGAAAAATACGACAAAACCGCCAAACATTCAATCAGCGGCTCTGACGTCACGCCGCGCCATTTTGGAAAATGGTATTCCGAAATGGCGGCGGTAATTGTGTGCATCGATCAGTGCTCCGAGGCGCGAATTATACCTTCACGCGTTTTTTTTCACATTTCATTAATTCGGCCGCGATTAATAATATCCCAAGGGATGATTTTCTCTCGCTAGTTAATTTTGCATAACAATGCGATGCGTGGATGGAACAATGTGCTGATATTAAATGAGTTGTTTGTCACTGTTTGCGGGAACGTGATGCTCTGCCACATAAAATTCATCCGATATAATATAATAATTTCTCTTTTCATTTTATTGAGGAAAACAGCAATAATCCAGTGAAATTTTGAAACTGAAAGGGTAATTTGAACATTGTTTGAATCATATTTACGTTGACATATTTTTCATAAATTCAAATCATATCGTTTATGCAGCGATATACTTTGCAACTATTATTATACATATACTCAAAAAAATTATCGATGAAGCTATAAAAAATATTTTTCTGAAAACGATTGAGTCGATTTTACAGAGAAAACAATGTGAGGGTAGTTAATGCAATTTTTAAAAATCAAAATATTTTTTTTATGAACAATACTTGTTCTAAAGTTCAATAATGTACAATTTATGAAATTTATAAAACATATATGTGTTAATATTTGTATTATTAAAAAATATATATGTTTGTTCTCTGATTTTCGGTAAAAATTAAAAATACAATCCGCTGGCTTTGTGAATTTTCTGCAGTATTCATGTTTACTTACAATCACGCCCTCGTTTATATGAATTGTCGTATTCATATTCGATATTCTTTATATTTCGCCATTTTAATCCGAGCATTTGGAAAATAATGGAATTCTTTTATAAAATATTCTAACACAGATGTTTTTGATATTTTATTGAAATATTGGTTTCTTATTATTGGTTGGCTGAATATTTCACCTGTCAAATGCAAACATCTTCTGCGTAATCACTTACAATATTTTTGGCATGAAATCGACATTCTGTAAAATGCTAAAATAAAAAAATTATTTTTAGAAACAAATATTTATTAAGAAACATGAAAAATGTAGTTGTTCAAAAAAATAGTGTTTCGGGAGTTGATAAAAAATATTATTGGTTCTGATCAGAAAAAAATATATTTGTTTTGAAATAAAATTAAATGGAAAAGTGACTGAGCCACAATTGTCTAAGCAATAAATTACCAAGCTACGTCGACTTCCACTTGTGTTGTGTAAAAAGTTCTAGATTTTTTTATCGTCGATTGATGAGTGTCCCGTTTTCTTCAATCGCGTTGCCATGCTGAGGAAATCGTTAACACAGATAGGTAAAAAAAATCTAGTGCAAAAGATTTTACGTAGACACGTGCAGATCACTGTGTATACTGTACATTCTAGTCTTTATCAATTCAAGTGGAAAAATATCGCTGAAATCCAAGGTAGGCGTCTGCTCGGATCTACAATCATCGAGTGATGGATTCTCTCGACACTCGGGCGAGATCAAACGAGTGTTCTCGGTGTGTTGTGTTGGCGGAAATAGATGAAAATCCCACCCCCTTTTCACCCCTCGCCTAGCTCCGCGCAATCGCTCAAATGTGTTTTACATCAATCTCTTATGTTTTCGATTACGCATTCCAAAATAGACACGTTTGAGATATACGAAGGCGATAAATACCGGCCGATAGTTCAACGTCTCGGAAATTTCAACTCATAGTAATTTTCACGTGAATTGTTTATAAACACTTGTGACTTAATGATACACATGCGTATTTTTAATTGATTTTAAGTTCAAAAATACGGAAAAAAACTCTTTGAAAAAAGCCAGACTGTGTGTTTGGAATACAAGAAAAATGCGTAATAATCCATACAGTCATTATTGCTTCTAACTGCTTCAAACTACTTTGCCTTTTTATTGCAGTCAAATATTGTTCATAAGCCCTTCGTTCAGATTATTTGAGATGTATTATGGGTCCGATGTATGGCATTACCAAAGATTTTTAATTGTCATCTTCACTGTGAATAGGAAAATTTCGGTTTTGTGTATTATCTTGTTGAGAGACAAGGCATTTTATTCGTGAAGATCCATTATTATAATGATAAAAGTAGCTTTGTATTTTGTTTTCACATTAGTTTATTTAAATTATTTGCATTACTAGTTTCGACCCGATACACTGGGTCATCATCAGATCCTTGACTAAACTGAATGATGCTTAACTGTTTAGTTAAGCATCTGATTTGTGTATTATTTTTGAAAATGTTTACAGTAACAAAAAACAGAAACTAACTAAAAAAGAATGTTCGATTTAAACACAATCCGGATACGAACTGGAATACCGATCTCTTTAATCTGTCAAGGTCGCAGCTTAACTGCACGCCTGGCATTTATATATCAATAGGTAATGATAGACAATACATCGATTTTAAAACACAAACACAATCGCATTTGCGTTGTGTCCGTTCGATTGAAACAATGTGTAGAGACTGAATACAATATCGGGCAACAGTTCCATCACAGAGAAGCCTCGGTGACAGCAGGAATCGATCGCAAATAAAATATTCAAAGCAAGCATCGATTAAAAACCGTCTTTCCTATAAAATTTCTACAGCACTCGTAGAAAATATTTCCAGGCAGCATTTTGATCAGATCTTTTTTTATTGAAATACACAATATTACTTTTCATATGAAAATCTTACCAATCACCGCATTATAAAAATAAGCAGGAATATTTCAATGACTGGTTGGTACTCACCTGTAAAAAAAGAGAATAAAAAGTTAGTTATTTGACTTTTAAAAATAATAATTCGTGTTTATATTATCAATATCATAATTCATATATATTTTTTAAGTTACTCATTATACACATAATATATAACCGTGAAACTTTCTTTTGAAAGGGTGTTTAAGAGGATTTCTCTCTTTTAAAAATTCGCCAGTATATCAACCTTCCCTTAAGTTATACCCCTCAAAATTTACCCTGGATATGACAGAACACTATTCGCTTAAAAACAGCCGTTCAAAAACTTGTTAAAGTATTATTGAAAGCCGATTGATGTATGTTTTGATATTCTTTCGATCTTGTCTAACATGATTTTGTATGTCTCATCTTCTCGTGTTCGCAGAAGTCGACGGTTTATCTATCTTTTATCAAAAATCAAAACGTCTTTTGTTCATTGCAGAGCAATTGTAATCATTTACATGGTGGCAACAAGATCAATGTATATCTTGTGCAGTTTTTCTATACTTTTCGAATATATAATACAACATTGCAAGTACCAAAAAATGATCAAAGACGTGCACATCTAAAACTGTGTGTAAATGCTTCATATTACATATCTCTCTGATTTTTTTCTTTACAGTATCTTTATAGAAAGATTAAGGGTGCTGTGAAATACACGTTCTCAGATTTAGCTGATAAAATATTAATATTCAATAATGTTGATGTTATCTCTTGGTCTCAAAAGAATATAAGTTAATCGCATCCGACATTTCGACTGTAGGCCAGCAAGTGACCGAGTTCAGAGACAAACCCGCTCATTGTGCAGTAAAATGTGACAACACTGCCGTAATAAATTTCACGCGACCAAAAACGCGCTAAGCCCCGCTAAGCGATTTGTTACGACAACACTCAATTGCCATTGTGCTCCCTGGAGAAATCTCCGACGGAAATAAAGGCGATTTTAAGCACTGGCAACACCGGTTGACGAAAAACTGTTGATGGAGCGGCCGTCCCCGGAGGCGATGAACAGAGTTATAAAACAGGTAATAGATTTAAATCAAAATAACAATACGCATACAATAATAATTATAACCACTTTATTTCCAAAATCTAGCACAATATATCAGTATTATTTTTTGCTATTAACTTCACAACTTTTTTGCCTTTTCATGCTTATATCGCTAATAAACACCATAGTTACTTTTTTTATGATTACTCTCTAAGCAAGGGATATCAGATAATCAAAACAAAAGTTGAAGGCTACCTATAAAAAAAACAAACAAGTTTTTCTGAAGCATTAAAGGCTATTTAAAGGCTATATACAATTTGAAGCTATACAACTAAGTTTATCACTCAAACATTGGAAATCAATCGTTGTTGTAGCAGTACAATCAATTGATGGTTTAAGCTATTTTTCTTTAACCAACAAATAACAATATATCAATTAACGGTTTGATTAATATAAAATTGTTTGTTGGGTAAGTTTGGGTGGCGCTTGAGAACCCCTGCCTCTTAATATTACCTGCTTTCATTTTCTCTTAAGCACTATCAACAGGAATCATCTGAGATATTTCCTATCTACATTGTCGCAGTGTTATTAATTTTGACAATCATTATTTTCGGCTCTAAAGCGGAAGAATGGATTAATCTCCCCCGCGCTATCCGGCGACATCAAGTCGGCAGTTTGTTTATTTGATACAGGAGATTATAAGCGAAATGGGATTGTTATTGTTAGGCGTAATTATAATTGAAACTTTAACACCTTTAGCCAGATGCTTATCTATTTGGAAAGCGTTCAAACTATTAATTCTGGGGAAATTCGTTCACGTTTAAGGCGTTAATTATTTTTTGTCTTTCGTGATTCTGTAGGTTTGTCGCGATGTCTGCATTTACCGGAAAATCGCTTTTGGATTGTTTCTTCCATTAGTAAAGGCGACCTTTTGTTTTTGGATACTTTTGTTTATCGAACTAGGAAACGAAGCGAAAAAGCCAAAGTAAAAGGAAAGAATTCCGAGGAAAATATCTTTTAGATTAATTGCTGAAGTTTGGTGAGATAATTGACTTCCTTAGTTTTTAAGGACTTCTAGAAGTAATAGATCATATTGCGATATAAGTTTTTTTTATTGAATTCTATGAATCAATGTGCAATATAAAATATATTCTGCCAAATGGTACAAAATTATTATGCAACGACGATATGAAGTTTTATTTTAATTATTTCTGAATAATAAACTTTTATGTCTAACATGGACGATTATTGCCACGCGAGATCTTAGATTCATTGATATGTGATTGATTGATATTGTTTAAAAAAACAAATACTGGAGAGGTTCTTATGAAAAATGACTACAAAAATCAATTTATTTTTATTTATACAATATCTTCTAACAAACCCGCCTTGCAGGCGTGAAAGTTTAATGTCTATCTATGCCTAATTATGATGCATGAGAGTGAAAAAACAAGCTATTTTTTTTATGGTTTTCAAAACTTTATTGTATGCGTTGATATATAAAATATATGCAGTCGTATAGGCAGGCATATGTAGATTGTGAATTCTAATTAAAACATGATAAATTTTAAATAAATAATTATTTTCCTCTCTTCTATGAATACACGTATGTAATCTCCTTTAATTATATCGAATCTATTATCTAGGTTAAACGGGGTAGGGACAGACAAACAGTGAAAAGTACCGATTAACAAAGTTAGATAATAGAATTAAATTAACAAATATATTTTATTTGTACAAAGCAAACGTACGGTAAACCACAATTGTTTATTTTATCTTAAACTAATGTTTATAAAGTATTATAAATTTTTTAAAAAAATTATTCAACCGCGTATGAACAGAGTGTCATATATTAATTTCTCTTTAATCTCTTTTTTCAAGCGGACAATTTATAAAAGCTGCAATACACGCCTTGACGTACAGTCTGATTTGAGTAATAAAGCAACAATGCAAAAATATTGTTAGATAACTTCCTTCAGTATGAACGTTTCCTACAAACAATCGGTTTATGGGAGTTATTTTTCTTCTTTGATCGCTCTCACGCTTTGGAGATAACATGCAAAGCTGTGAATAAATCAAACATTCAGCACCTGTTCGTAGAATTGAGTTATTACGCAATATATTATTCTCAAAAACAATGAATAAAAAATAAATAATAAAAAAAAAATATATATATATATATATATATATATTAATGCAGAATATTGTTTCCAATAATAAGCAGAAGCAATATCAGGAACCCTTACCCTCTCTACAAGATACTTCAAAAACATATCTTCCCACAATCATTCCAAGTCCACTTCTCCATTACTGATTCATTAAATACGTTCGGAGCACAAAATGCCTACGAAGCAACAGAATAGGAAGAGCGGGGAAGTCTATTTTCTGTGAAATGGTCACCAACCTTCTCTGAAAAGAGGCACTTGAAAAAGAAGATACGAGTTTTAATTGTGGAAACCCTCCAACCACCTAGACCCTCCCTTAGGCGAAAAGCCAATTAGAATCCGCTACAGCTCTGTCGTGTCAACACTAGACCTTATTTTAGAGTAAGTAATCGTGTGACTCTTTATGTGCTTAGTATGCGCTACAGAGAGATCATCTGCAACTTTCTAAAAATAAAAAATATCAATGGCAATAGCTTATTATATACTTTTGGAAAAATTGCAGAAGGCAAAATATTTGCATTTTAAGATCAACGATCAGTACAAGCAACCTCGAATCATCAGCAAATATATAGTCGAATCTTGTCCATCGTAGATTGGACACTCTCGCAAGTTTTGACGGTCGTTGTTAATGGAGTCATTTTCATGGGTGCTAAGGCGTATCAAATGTCGATTGTTGTTATTTTGACTGAAGCTGTTTTCCTTGAAAAATACTCCAGCACTGGAAACGAAACGTTTGAACATTTATGAAAGCCTTAAACTCAAAAAACAAATTTCATCAAAGATAATTTAGTGCTTAGGTAATTTTCATTTTTTGTTTCTGTTTGGAAATACGCATCACATTAATATTTTTTTTTTCTCAACTACGTAATATTGATATGACACTCTGGTACTAAGTTAAGCCAATGTTTTTCTTTGTATAAAAAAGTGTAACAAAAAAAAACAGGAGGTATATGAAAAGATGCGAAGGGCGACCAATCAGATGACTATAGAATCCTACTACCGCTAGAATATTGGCTCATAAATAGAAGCGGACCGTGAACATTACTGTAGGTATTTCTGAGCAGGGAAAATGGTGAAGGGGTCCTGGAAAACCCCAGGGAGGGAGCGGGGGAGGGAGGCTTATAAACAAGGTGGACAATCAGGGAAACAGGGCGAGGGGCTGGAACAGCCCCTGTGGCCGATATTGTATTGTAAAAACGCAATGTTATTGATTGGTTATTTTACGTTTATTACAATGTCGAAGGTTTATTTTATGCCTAACGTGTAATACGAAACAGGATATTTACGAAAGGGTTAAAATTTCAGATTTTCTGCCAAAAGAACATGAATATTCTTATAGGTTCTCCATTTTGGGCACATCATATAAAAAAAACCATATTTTTTTAATGTTACTTATAGAAAATAAGTGTGCATGATAATAATAATAATTCGTAATCTAATAAAAAAAAAACTAAGTAAAATGCGTTTTCTGGTCTAGAATATACCAAAAAGGTTAATGGTTAAATATGAATACATATTATAAAATATTTAACAAAACAATAACTTTTCTCGAAACTTCAATTTTTACTTAACTTGAGCAAAGTTTTATAAAATTGTATTTGCATTAGAAAAAAAAGCCTTTTCAGGATAAAAAAAATCTATCACCAAAGCAATTTATAAAAGTACAATACTGAATAATGTTTAAGTTTTATTCCATCTTCCAAAGAAAGGATATGAGCTTATTGAACATAGAATATAATACATAATAATATAACAAACAAAGCGAAAACGTGTTTTTTTCGCGTTTCTATTTTTTTAATACATATATATATATATGCTTATTTTTAAAGAAGTTCTAACATAGAGAATACGAAATGAGGACTTCGATAAAGACACCTCTTCTGAATTACTTTGTTTTTTATTATATTTATAAAACATAGAAACATTTTTTATACAACTCACACAAAAAAATTCGTTCATTATTTTACTTAAAAAAGTACTTTATAGAATAATTTTATTTTTACCTGAAATCAGAAATTTTTATGTAAAAATTCAGAATATTGGAGTATCGCTTGGTTAGATAAAATGTCACTGATATGTTTGATTTTCATTTCTTAAGAGTTAATGCCATTTATTCTTATAATTAAAGCTGTTTTTTTGTAATATCACCTGCCAGTATGTTATTCCGATTCAGGTATAACTTGTCAAGACATTTAAACAGAATACAACCAAAAAATCCTCAGATTTTATACGTATCCAGTTCCCAACACCTAAAACATATATTGATCGTCGCACTTTAAAATTTTATACATTTGCTTATATTTGGCAACTAACCTTGGCTAGAAGAGCTGTACCTGGTTCTCTAATAATAGTTGAAAATTATATCTTAGCGACAGCCTTCTGATTTGTTCGTCAAACATATCGAACTTTTAATATTTGAACTATCGTGTTATGCTTGTCCTTGTCATATTATAAATCTTTATCTTTTCTTTTGTGCGTACATAAGACCACGCTGTATCTTTTATTAACAGGTTTTAAACCTAAAAGGATTCGTCACAGAAAGATAAAATGAAAGTGTAGAAATATATTTTAATAGCACAATGTCGAGGCAGGAAGACCACAAAGACAAAATAAAATGTCGCAGTAGCAAGCAACCCCAAGACTGGTTGAGTAAAGATTTCATCAAACACTACTTGCCAAACGAGCACTAAAGAACTTGAGAAACTGTAATTACCCACCAATGATTGGTTAAAAAGTCAATAATCCAAATTACATCATTTTGTTTAACGAATTACATCTGCGTCTAAAGAAAAGAGGCAGAAAATAGCAGTAGAGTTAGAGATACACCCAAATACCAGAAACATTGAGTTCTTTTAAACAATTTGCAATCGTAAAAGAAAATGTTTCGATCAAGCCGAAACAGGCGCGAGTCTAATGACACCGGCTGAGGATCTACCCGTCAAGAAGGGGATCAACCCTGTGAACTCTCAGCCGAGAGCAATAAACTCCCGAGTGATAAAATACGTTTAAGGCGCCGGGCTTATCTGGGTTAATAAAATAATAACAAAGCACCTCCCGAATCGGAAAACCGTCGTCGTTCTTCGGCGAGCGGACGGAGCGAAGGCCGCGGTGATAACAATGGAGCTGAAATATAAGTCATAGGAGCGATTGCAAATCTTCAAATGAGCGGAAATGGCTTGGAAACCACAACAGGCATTTAGTACAGCGGATAAAGATAACTGCGAGAGTAATTGGCCGCTATTACGGTGGCCTCACCGCATGCGGACGGCACGTCCACCGCCTGGATAACAGTACATACTCACAATCCTACTCTCGATTCTATAACTCAATTCTATATAATAATACGTACTTGCCGTTCATTTATTCTTCATAGCTTCTAACGTATTCCACCGATATGATATAAAAATATCTTGATGATATCTCATCCCTTATAAGGTGCAAGTAGAACCCTCCCGCCAAGAAACCTATTCAAAAGTCTAAGTAAACAAATTATTTTTTTATTATATTCAAAACGGTTAAAAGAGTGTCGTTACATTGAAAACATAAATCAAAAGTCATAATATTAAATATGCAATAAACATCGAGTATAAATAAATGTGGTTAATATATAATAAGATTTAGCATTTCTATTTTGGGAATATATGAAATATGAACTAGATATTTCCTACGCCCACAAATCTATGTAAAGGTCAAAAAATGTTTTACGATAACATCAGTGGAGACAGTATAGACATAATGATTTACTTATTTACAACTAATTATACAACAAAAAATAAATTCACGTTGTGTGTCAATATTTATTACTTTATATTAAATTCAATAGAACACCTGCAAAATCGTGGAAACAACACTTTTGACAAAAAATTTCTTGCTTACGAAATATGTCAACATGTGCATAAAAATTTACACCGATGTTTATAGAAATTAGTGAACGAAATAGTAATTTGTAGAAAAATGTACACAAATTGGTATTCGATATACTTTTTTAAAAAATACTCACACTGAATAAACTTAACATAAAACTTATTTAAATGAAAGCATCGTATCCTACTAGAACGAAAAATTGTTAAAAATATTGGTTAAACATGATTCATTTTAAAATTGAAATACTTTTTAATGTAAATGCTATAAAAAAATATATCAAATGAAATGATAAGGTTCATAGTACACACTATTTAAATATGTCCTCTGACTTCAGTCCCTCCCACGCACATGACATGCCAACAAAAAAATAGTAAGCCCATGGAATAAATAAATACATAAATTAGCATACATCAAACTTGGTCAAGTTAGCAATTACTTGTAGTAATCTGTTGACATATTATTGGGTTTAATAGTTTTATCCTTAGGATGACTTTTGAGCTGTAAACAAATAATCGATCGAGCATAACAAGTATGTTCGGTACACGAGCATTGGCCTTAATGATCGATATGACCGTGAACGGTCGAATGACATAATGCTGTAAATATATTTTACACACTTGGGCCGTGTCACACGAGATACACTGCATTAAAACGTGACATAATTTCAGAATCTAAATTAAAACATAATATCATTGCCTATATCTGTTGGTGACAAAACCATTTAATGACTCACGCGTAATTATTCTAGGGATTTTATATTTTTTAAATTAAAATATTTTTTTAATTAATATTAACTTCAGTTGTGTATTTAAGTTGTTAATTATAATAAAATAATTTTTTATCAAAAAAAAATAAAATAGGATAGAATATCCTGACAAATATAATACATATTGGGGCAAACTTTTTTTGTGTGCCAAACTATACAAATACATGTGTGACTGCTTCGATTTGACCGCACCTTTAGAATCAAAAATCAAAACACAATCCGGATTGTTTAATTAAAGCGAGAATTATCCGTCTCCTTCTGGTTATTTAGCAATGTCATTGTTTGTAGCCATTGAGCCACAACCTTCGCTGGGCAGACGTGAGATTTCCTCATAAAGACAGATTAAACGAAATCCGTGTTTGCCATTCAACGAACTAATTGTATTTCCCTCAAGCCGTCCCCGCCGAGAGCCACGCTTTCCAATGGACAATTTAATCAAACAAAACAACAAAAAAAAAAAGTCCAGCCAAAACGAAAACAGGCGACAAATTAAATTCAAAACACGTTTCGCGGTTTCAATCCGTTTCTTGCGATCTTTTTGAACGTAACGGTTAGTTAGTTTATGAACCAAGAATGCCTGGCCTTTGATGAATCCACCTTTGAATATTTTAATAACGCGAGACGCCCTAAAAGGTCCCAGAAAATATTTATAAAATTAAAAATTTGATTTTTTTTTAAATTGCTTATATGTAGCCCAATTGAATCACATCTAAAAGATATTTGATAGAACTACAAGGCGTTGAGAATATAAGCAAAAAAGATCTTTTGCTCTTTTTTATTTTTATTTTCAAACTATTATAGCCCCAGAAGCAAATATTGCTTATTAAAAAAGTGTTTCTTAAAAATAAACCTATTTTGTATTTCATACTATTTGATAGTATGTTTTCAATAGATATCGAAATAAAAAGTGCTATTGATAGCATTGCGATGTAAAACCCTAATGGGTAGTACAGTTGCTTACTGAGCTGGTCCCGGGTTCGTATCCGGGCAATAATCAAAACCCTTTTGACTACATACATCGGGGCTGTTTCTTAATTATCACACAAAAACCAGAAACAATCAAAAACAGCTGCAAATATATCTGAATATATTTAATATATCATAAAATAAAAATTTCGTCCAACCCTATAGTCCTCAGTTATTTATTTAGCACATTCTTCAATTTGAGGTTTTTTTACACATATAAACTAAATTTCGAAAATAGAGTAATCCATGTAATCTACCTCCTAAGCCACAGCTAGTAAGCCCCACAATCTGCGCGGAGGATCAGGGGATAACCACACACCATATTGTAAATTAACTGAAATAATCTTAAAACTTAACTTAATTATTTTTTTGTTTGCTTGCGATGCTTTATTTAAGTTTAACTCGTCTATTCTCATACACAATCAAACGCTCTAAACCACATTTTCTCGACCTGCATGGCTTCTTCCAGCCCGCATCCTACACCACCATCATAAACTACAAGCACTATAATGTCTGCAAGGCAAGTACTATAAAATGTTACTGCCTTTTGTGGCACGTCTGCTTCGCAGTGTTCGCGTTGGTTTCTTCGGCTTGGCCGAAACCGCCAGAGCCTTGACTCGGTTACGCACCGTTGACACTACGCCTTCGCGAGCATGTGGCCCATCACTTATTACTGCTAGTGATGGCCACGATCGAATAATATTTTTTTAATCGATTATCTAAATTTATATTCCGGTGGGTTTCTAATTAAATTTCGACTATCCATCATGAATAAACGTCAGTTATTACTGTTTTTTTTTTAAAAATCGATTATCTCAAGTAATCGATTTTTCGATTACGCATGTTCGACTATGCCCACCGCGAATGCCATACCGTTGTACACTATTGTAGTGTGGGAACATTCGGATCATTTGACTATGAACATTCCAAACGAACTGAAACCACATTACGACAGTAAGTCAAACAATGATTATTTGTTGTTTAAGTTTAAGATGTGATTATGGATTCAATTATCAAAGATTACTGGGATACGGAACAATGCTCTGAGGCAGGCCCTAGAGGTCAACCACTTTAATAAAGCGAGTTTACATTATAAACTTTCATAAATGAAAATAATACAGAAAGGAAAATACGCTCAAACAAGCATTGTCCAGAACAGATAACACATAAAATATGCCGAATTTTAAGGATAATTCAGAATCAATTTATTTATTAATCTCACAAAAATAATTGTTTGAAAACAATACCAATTTTTCAAAGTAGCCTAACTTTAAGCTTATATAAACAATATTCAATTTATTTATTAAAGCACGTGTGTCATAAAAGTAACAATATTTAAATAATTAGCCGAGTGTAATTTTTTAACGATTAAGTGTACAGACAAAATCTTAACTATCTAATATTTGATTATTAAACTAATGAGACGAATACGAAAGTAATCGCCCATGAATTATCTCTAACTGCCTTATTCAAAATGGTTGTATGGTTTAATGAAAAAGTACCAGATTATATATGAAGTCATATTTCAGAAAAATGCCTAAATAATATATAAATTTAAGATGTGTGATTCAATCAACAATGATTACTTTTTCAGGGCGACTGAAATTAAAAAAATTACAGAATGTATGCGAAATATAAGCGGACCCAATTTTCATGAATATATAACGTGAATTCACAAAACCATCCAAAATTTTAAAAACAATAACCAAAGATTCGCATTAAAATTTCTGCAAAAACCTTTCAAGAGTAATGTTCAGTATTCTTTGTAAGACAGAGCTGAAGTTATTGGCAAATTAATGTCTTAGAAAAACTTTGGGAAGTTATCGGAGAGCTATATCATCTCCGTCGAAGCCTTTTGGTAGACGCTAAGTAAATATTAATCATTTTACATTCTGCTTTTTATCAATTCTACCGAGAACTTTTACAATCGAACTTTAATCTGATGGGCAACTTGACTTTCCAATGCCACTTCATTGGTACAGTTTCGAATTACATTTCGATTTCTGAAGTCATTTTATTTGCTGACACGATCGGCTTAAGAGTACTTTCATATTTGAGTATTCTAATATATTGTAAATAAACATCAAATAATAAATAAATAAAAAAACATATTTAATCCTAATCAAATATTTGCTCACAAACATCAATATCCGCCGAAATAATCCGCGCGCAAATTTCGCGCAAAGTCGTAAAACTTAAACAAACCGAAATTACACAAACACTTAATCGTAAAACCAACTCGTTAGGTAATTCATTAAACAAACCGTTCGGGTCGTGTGAGGTAAATCTCTAATCCCCGCGTTTGCACACCTCGGCGGGGTATTGATTCACGCCATTGTTGTATTGAACACGCCGGTGCTTATGGCTGACAGGATTCGCCATACAAACAGCGCGTAAACAAGATCAAAGTCGCTGTGACGTCACAGGCCCGCACGCTGGGATCAATTAATAAAAACAATGCCCAAAAATATTAGAAATATTATTTTATTTCTAACATATTTTTGTAGAGACTCCTTCAGTTTTTGTGGGACGACTTTTGTCTTATGAACGCCGCTGAAAAAAGATCAAAGTCAAGATCATCACAAAAGATGAGAGCTTAGCATTGGACTGTGTAAAAACCCACACAAAAAATCAGTTGTGAATCACATTTTCCTCTAATTATATTTTTATATTTTTGCTATTGTTGTAGTTATCACACAGAATTATTTATTTACCGTTAGAAGTAGGCATTGCTTATATTTTGTCTATTTTAACGCGCTGATTAAGAAATATCCAATGAGTAATTAAGTAGTAGATTATAAATTGCAACTAAATAAGCCATGATGGGCTTTTTGAATATCACCGTTTACAGCATATAATATGCATTTTATTGATTTTAAGAAATAACTGTATAATATTAAAGTATAGAATTACACATTAATATTCTCGTATATTAAATTATGTTAATTAGAATATCTACGTATATTTTATAGAATTTAAAGAAATAAAACTAATAAATTAAATTTTACAGTTATTTTAACGTAATTCAATCAGTGGTAGAATCAAGCTGTTAACGGATTTTGTTTTTTTTTTTTTTTTAATATACTTATTATTATGTGCCGGATACTCTTCACGCCATCCCTGTTCAAACATTTGCGTTACGGATTGGCCAATTTAAAGTTTGCACAATACAAATGGGTTTCCCTTCAAGGAGAACAAGAAAACATAAATTCTCACTTGCTTCCCTTACCGCGAGGGAAGTTTTTATATACTCCGCCTCCGGTAGAAAATCAAAACTGCCTCGGCCCCCTCTTCCAGAACTTTTAAATATCTTGATGTGTACCGATGATAAAGCGGTGTAAAATATACAAAATTTAAATTATACTTGTTTCAGAACTGTACGGGAAACAAAAAGACAAGTACTCGCCAAGCAGCCATTATAATGACTACGTACTCGCGAATATTTAATATAATATAAAAAAGCGTAATTTCGAAATATTTACTTTAACATTTCTAATATAAATACTTTCACTTTTGTAATTATTTTTCTATTGTACAAAAATATCACAGTGTGTAATTATTAAAAGTATTATTTTTTTATTTTAGCTCTTCAGCTTACAAACCGCCCACTACATTTTCTTCTTTGGTGTATACGCAACATGTCAATCAACACTAATTAAAAATATATCTTAGTATAACTATCTGCTTGTTATTGTGTCTAACTTAGATAACTATCCGCTGTTGTAATTATATTGCATCAAAAACAAATATAATAATCAAGTTATCAAAGGAACGCATTAGCCATTTTGCGAATCAACAAATATGTTATTATGAAAAAAAATTCACACCGCCCATTTGCTTGGCTATCGTTTCTAATTCAAACTGCAACAATACACCCGTCTGAAATTTTAATTGACACCAGTGTTGCCAGCGAGTGCGCTAAAGACCGTAACAATGATGTGTGCAAACGTTCTAATGCTCCGACAATGCCATAATTCTGGCTCCTCGCAAATAACCATTAAAGTCGGCGGGTAAGTAATCGCGGGGCAATTCTCGCCTTTAGGCGTGGATAATTTGTATGCCAAAACGTTTTACTGCGTCGCTCTTACAATTATTATTATTATTTAGCCTTTGTAATATATTTGCGATGAAGTAATGATGACGTCACCGGGCGTGGTGTCGTCACATGCCCGGCTGTAAATGACATTGCTCGTGGAAACGACAATGGAAACCACCCGAGATGCTCACCGTTCTGTTAAATTACAGTGTGCTTAGTACGCAGGTGTGTTTACTTAATATTTACATCAAATACGCCATGCTTATTGTTACAAAATATCAATATAATAATATAAGTTAATTCAATTTCATCTCCTTTGGGTGCCTCTTCTCAGAGAATGGCGACCTTTTCACAGAGCCACTGTTCATGGTTCTCTAAGGGGAAAAACGTATAGTGGATCACCGGATTCTTCTACACCACAGTTTTATATTCAAGGGAAAAGTCTGCATTCCCAATACCATTATTATATAATACTTTCCTTACAAAACTCTGGCGTTTACAGCAAATTGCAGTAGCAGGACCCCCCCACCTCGACAAGAAGGTCCACTAGTCCATTATCGATCTTTTACACACGCTCAGGGTACAGAATGGCAGCTATGCACGAGCAACAGAATGGGGAGGTTAAACGGTACAAAATTTAACATTTTTAATAAATATTATATAATCACTGTTCGTTTATTCAATGCATGTAACTGAAAAGGATTTTTAGGGTTTTTATAAGTAAAAAAAGTCTCCAAAGGTTTCTGAAAGTGTGAATTAAGAAGTGAAATCAGTCTTCAATGTCACCGACATCGTTTTAAACAAATGTACCTCATTTTGTTTATTTTTCAGGGAAGCAAAAAAATTATTTATTTCCCGGATCAACACAAATAAATACATAAACATATATTTGAACTTTTAGCGAATTTATCAGAAAAGGTAATTTTAAAACCTAAGTGGGTTAAATGATTTTTTACGCTTAGTTTTAACATAAATACGGTGTAAATTGTTTAATTCAGCAGTATTATCCAAGCATGTTTGTCCACAAATATTTACTTCCAATACCAATCGCTTTAAGTAAATTAAATCCAGAGCAGACTTATTGCTCCATTTATTTATATATTTACACTATCCAAAGAGTAGAAAAATATTTATGTACATCTAACAGACTCGTTTGTTTTCCTTTGTGGAGGTCATTCTTATTTATTTTATCAAAATCAAAATCATTTTATCTGCTGAAAAGTTAAACGTTAAGTTATCAATTATTTGTATCTGTTCTCATATAATATTTATAAAATAGACGCGAGGGGTTGAAAAACTATATAGTAATTATACACAAATCAACTTTCATAAAATTATTTATTTTATATCAGGGTAAAAGTATACAGGGGAGGATAAAACAAAAATAATAAGCATTTTATGCATAAACATCAATACTTAAGTCAATATTTTTATTTCTTGACAGTACATTCATTTATAAAATATAATTTAATTTATTTAGAGATATTCTATACATACTATATAAGAAATTATTTAATTAATTTTAGGAAGATAATAAATCAACACTTTAGCATTCAATACATTAATTAACTGTATAAAATCATAATCCACCATCAGTTGAAAACTAGAATCAATTATATACAATTTAATATTGACCTTATTTAAACCCAATGTCAAAACAATTTACAAATCATGTGTATTATCAAAAGCGAGTTCATTTGAAGAATCTTCAATAATATTATGGAACCCCAAGGTCACTAACGGTCATCCGAAATAAACCTTGACATAAAAATCTTTACTCAGTTACAATATATAATAAAATATTTATGCCAGGCATCGAACCGATTACCACTGCGGCTACGACCGGAACCGGAACCAGAGATGAACCTAGTTTTTCACGACTGAAAAATATTATTCATTGAACCGCAATATATCTTTGGAACTATACGAGTAACCTGATAAAATGAAAATAAAATATTTTTACGATAACATAACAATAAAAAAAGTTTAGCTTCAAATATGGTTTAATAAAAAAGAACTGTTTTTCACGGCTTCGGAAATAAATTTAATTGAAAATACTGTATACGCTGAATGTCAAGTTACAGTTGGATTTTTTTAATGTATTAATTCTAATAAATTTTAATTCAATAAATTGGTTTTTATTCATTAATAATGTAATGTTTACTCTATTTTGCAATAAATAATAATTTCTATATTAAATTAATTTATAATGTTTATTCCGTAAAAGACGACATATTGTATCATATTGAGTTATATCATGATATTTAATTATATTCTACTAGCGAATATGAAATAATATTTATTAATACAGATATTTTATTTTACCAATTGCTAGTCAAAAATACCTTATTATAAAATGAGACAAATCGTTGAAGTTACAACGCAAAAGGAAAAAAGGTAAAGGGTAACCTCTATAAAACTGTAGATCGAAAGCATTTGAAGGTTATGATAATATATAAACTCCAATATATAAAGATATCGTAATTCTTTGCCTTGTTTTCCAAAATAATGTTGATGTTTTATTCATTGAATAATAATGTGTATTTCATGAAGGAAACCATACAATGTTCAACCACAATAAATTTAAATGGAAATCAAATCAAATTATCAGCAATTCCTATGTTATCATACTAGTTCTTAGTGTATTATTTATCTACGTACAATCAAAACAACCTAAACAGCTAACCGACTATTTAAATAACTTTTCATATCTCAATTGAAACCCACTGGCATGTGGTTAAAGCGCCTAGCCAGTCACAACTAACTGTGACAACACAGACACGGTCAAATTAAACGCCAATATATAATAAGTATTAAAAGTTTATAATTCACTGTCTTAAATGCTTTTTGTCGTTTTCCGTACACGTAGCATTGTTCACTAAGTGAGAAACCTGGGCTGGTCTCGACTCAGTGAATAAATACACTTAGGTCGTCTTCTTCCGGTACAACTCGGCTACCTATCCCTTTTTAGCTTCCGGTAGAGTTACCAGCGGAATTAAATGCCTGAGAGCATATTTAAAGAATCAATTACTCGTATTAAATGCTCGAGAACAAAAATCAATCAGCTATAGATCCCATTCCGATTTAAGTCACTAATGATAAAAACATTTTTTTTGAACTAATACTATGCAAAAGACTTGAATAAACGTTCGTACTTTATTAGTTAATAAAACGATTTTATTAGTTCATACAAAAAATCATAAGTATCCTAGCAATTAGCCTCTACTTGTTTCTACTAGCCTCTTGCTTACTCGGTAGTAAAAAAAAGCAATAACAAAATATTTCTCCTTACGTCGATACGCACTTATCATTTTTTTAAAGTTTACATAATGACGTCACTCAAATCAAAGTAGGCTTCTTTGCGCTAGCCATTATCGTCATTACTTTGCGGAGAGACCTCTAATAGTAATGCGGTGCGGTATACCTAGCATGCCTTTTTCAGGTTCCTGAAGGTTTTTTTTTCTTTTTGAACGCCGGCTGGATCCAGACAGTGCTCCAGGGCCGCGGCCCTTTGTCAGGGAACAATAATTAAAGCCCGCTCCGCCCCTGAACTGTCTTGCTCTCTTTGCTCTCTGCAGGACCCGCCATTTTGAAAAATCCTTATTGCAGACTATATTTCAGGCGCCTAGGTCTGGACAGCCATTTGCATGGGACCATTAATTTGAATATTTCTGATATATTGAAAAAAAATTGGAGCCAATAGAAATAAGGCTTACGCTCGGTTTCTGTCATATTATAGCAAAAATAATAAAGAAAATACATAATTTATACTTTTCACGTTAATTTATTCATAAATCCTTTTTTTTATTTTTTAAATTGTGTATAATAAAGTTATAATTATTAAGTTGAAGTCCAATTTATATTGGTTGTTTTTATATAATATGAATAGATAGTAAAAGAGTTTTAACTGCCTCTGTTATAAATTTCAGAAGTCTCGTAAATAAATATCTCGATTGTTAAAAATTACACTAAGGAATACTACAAAATAAATCTCATAAATAAATCACACCACCTATATATAGCTCGTTTTGTTTTCGATAGTAAACAATAAATCAAAGTGATCGGAGAATTCCTTCAAGTATTTTTCATATAAACTTTCAACAGTGAAAAATGATGTTGTCTTCTGAAAAAAAGTATGTAAACGATAATATTCTATTATATTTTATATAAGCGCTCGATATATCAATGTCATTGGAACTTAAAAGCACTTAAATAAGTTTTTTTTGTGGTATATATACATTGAAATAACTTTTAAATCTAATTTTATTTTTGATACTCGTTTGTAGCTTTCATTGGTTTTCACTTAAAAGCGTAAAAGCCCCAAAAATATGATGCACAACAAATATACAAATAAACAAATAATAGGCCGTATTAAGTGTAATACATTTATAGAGAAAATTATCATATACAATATCATCGCGTCATAAATCAGTTATTTGATAATTAATGAAGGAGATTCAAAGGAAAACTGCTTACCGCATACAACTTAAGTTTTAAGCAAATGTTCCAATGGCTAAATCTAAATGATCATTTTAGAGAACACCCCATTTCATTGGTCTTTACCCTTATCGTTGTAAACAGGTGATTCACGTAAGATAACAGACCTTTTCTTTTCCTATAATGTATCACCTAAAAACCTTTGAAAGATAACCTTTTTTGTTCAAATAAATTCGGGTAAATTAGATTTTTTTACAAATACTAATACTCAAGTTTTTTTTTTTTTAAATAGTTAAAAGTTAGGTTTTGAAAGAACTCTTTAAATAAAATACGTTATAACCCTGTGAATTCATAATATAAATATGATAATGCAAGAATAAAATATTTTCTCTGATTTAAAATTGGGTTTCAAGTGATATCATAAATCTGTCGTAAAATATAAGGTATTTTTATGTATCATTGAAAAATATATATACGGGGGTTTTTCCAGTGATTTGTAACGACAAATGCTTAATCACTTCAAATCACTTCAGAAAGCCGTAAACCCAGATATTCCGATCATAAACCAAACACAATTAATCTTCGAGGTAACAATCAATCAGAGATCACCCATCTATAATTTTAAAAATATTTTCAGATTATATTACGATTTATATAATAAAATGCTGACAAAATATATATATATATATATATATATATATATATATATATATATATATATATATATATATATATATATATATATATATATATATATATATATATATATATATATATATATATATATACAAAATACAAAAATCAATTATCAATGATCATATATGATAAATACTATGATCTAAGGTTGCAATATTTGCTTTTATATAAAAACCCTTGGCCTAAATAAAATTCTTTGTTCATTCACTTACAATAAAATATGGATCTATATTTTTTTAATTTAATAGTCTTTATTTTTTTAACAAATCATAAATAAAATTGTTGCGAAACGTAAGAAGAATAAACAGAACATTTTATTATTTACAAGATTTATTTTTTTACTCAAAGTATATTTCGAGAAGTTAAATACAAAAGCTACACGTGTATGAGACACCCATGCGTAAATTTGCAAACGATTTTTTGATGATTTTCAGGTGTACGCGTGTAAAAAGAGAATGAGCCTTCATTCACGTGAGGCACGTTCGGCATTACCATACATGGCCGTTCCAAAAGTTCCCGAGCAAATTAGATGCAGTCTCTACAAAGGGTCCCCGGCGGGTCATCAGTTCCTTCAGAATCACCTTCGGCCCGTTTGGATTCAGGCCATGCCCTCCGAGGGTCTAGCGAGCCCGAATACCGAGGTGCGGTGACCATCCGCGAACAATAATTAACGGAACTCCCCACATACAAACTATACTTTATTCTACCAATGATTATTATTAAAAAAATCTACAATTAACTCTAATGTTTTGGGCCATAAACTTTTTTCCTGGAACAATTAAAAAATCAGGTTCTTAAGATATTCTGAGTCATATTATTTACTCGCGTAAACTAACAATACTTTTTTCTAAGAAAACGGCGCTTTAATAATACAAAACAAAACAGATTATTTACTGTATAAATAGTTGTGTATTACTTATAAGTAAATATATTAATTTGTCCCTGTAGATTGGCGAGAGGGCCCACCCTGGTCCCCCGACTGTGCGGGTCTTTGCAGGAGAGTTCAGAAACTAACTTGAGATCTCCCCTGAATGTATAAAAGGATTTATTTAGTGTTGGCATTCCGAGTCAAGTCAATTTGTAGACCAGACCAAGTTTTTCTGTCTGCGCTGCATGCTGATTATACCCGAAGTAAAATTAGAAACCGATGTAATACAATATGTAAATTAAACTTAATTGACTGTGAACGCTGCGTCGTAAATCTTAAACGTAAACGACCGGAGGGATCGAGTTCGACTCCCAACTGGATCAATGTCAATGCTGGGTATTTTTTATTTACAAAAAAAAAATTACGTTAACAATCAAACTCGAGACGGAATACATGCATAAATTAAAAATCGTTTTAATTGTATATATTTTAATTCGATGAGATGCTCTTGGGGTGTTATCTATTTTAATGAATTGATAATATAAAAACTCATTTTTGACTTCACAATAATGCCAAAAAATAAAAAGCAAATATGTAATCAATATTGTCATTGTCTATGTCAGAGACGCTTTTTAAATTCACTGTTATTTTTAATTTATGATTGATATGTTTCCGACCATTCATAACCTTTCTCAGTTATGCCGCTAAGTACAAAGAATTTATCAAAAATATTTTTATTAAAAATCGTTTAGAAATCGGAAAAAATGACGACTTTTCAAGACCAAAGTTTGTTAAAGATTTTTTTTTAATTTTTACAATAATAAATCGCACAGGGCTTATGTTTAATCTTTTAATTCCAATTGAAAAAAAGACTTTTAAATGTTTAGGACTCTTAGAACAGGGACATGACGAATCTCCGAATTCCTACACTTCAATCGGAAAAACACATATTTATCATATTAAAAGTAAATTTACAAGAAATGAAAAAAATATTTTTGTTCGGAAGAGGGGATGTATCTAACTTTTTGCATTTAATTGTTTTTGATTGGTGTAAAACGGACCTGAAAATATTTTTAAAAAACTCGAGTATGGGACTTAAACCCTTAATAGTTTTTGGTAAACATGTTTTAAAAATCTTATATTACACAATACTTATACATAGTAGTAGTTTAATAATTTTCTTATTCGAGTGCTGACTTATATTAAATAATAAATAAAAAATAAATGTAGCATTTCTACAAGTTGGGTATGAAAATCCAAACAAATTAAAGGAATTTATATTACCCCCGGCGCCGTTTCATAAATTACTACCTTCAAAAGTCAGCAAGCGAGATGTACCGACTCTAAACTTGTAGCGCACCCCGAGCGAGAGGACGACTGAATTTTAAATATTTCAGCAAAAACGTCCTGAAAATGAAGTCGTGAGCTTCACCTGAATTTCGGCGGAGCTGCCTCGGCTTTATGGACCGACTCCGGCAACTGAAATTAATGTTGGCTCGGAAAAGAAAAATAAAACTTAAGCCCCAAGTATCACTCAGAGTTTGAGTTTAGAAAAATATTTATACCTGCGAATATTTAATTGCTAACTGCGAAATGTCTGGCTGCTAATTTAAATGCATTCATTTTATCGTATTGCTGCTTTACGCAGAATAAAATATACTTATAAAGCTACCTGAAAGCTTTGCACAGTGAAATTGTACAGCACTTTTTTGGAGATTTTATTTTCAAGCATAAAACCAAAAATATCACCAAATCGAATACACGAGGGCACGTAATCATTTAAAATAAATTATCTCAAAGACATCAAATAACTCACAGATACGAAAATAGCATTTCACTTACTAAATCTGTAATTTCACGCTACTTAATTTTATTCTGAGGAAATCTGAAATCGCAGTAAAAAGCCCTTCGAAAATAACATCACTGAAGCACACTCAGTTCGTTCGGCGAATTTTCAGAATTTCTTGCCTGAAATGAATCGAGCATACAGTATTTAGGGTAATAGGTAATGCGAATGCCTCCAGTGCTCTAATGGTCGCATCCGATCCCGCAATAGGCGGAAACAATTGCGATCCTTTGGGGGCCTTTACCTTAAAAGGGTGCCCTTCGGCTCGTGCGCCCCCCGTTTTGTACATAATGTATACATGTGTGCCGTGTGGGGGCTCCGTCGCGTGTATGCAAAGGCAAATCCTGCAGTCATCTTTTTCGATTTCTTTCGATCGCCGTTTTACATGAGATGAATTTTTGACCCAAAGAGTTTTGGAAATTGTTAGATTTGAAAATAATATTTTTAACTCGGTGTGTACTTGTTGACATATATTTTTAAATCACGATTAATTTTAAACCCTTAAAACGTTACATAAAGAGAAAATCATAAAAAATGGTTAAGGAGGCATTGATTGCTAAACAAATAAAATGTTATTTATTCAATTTTCCGAAATACGTAACATTTTTAATATACCAATTCCGTCTTCAGTTTTTAATATTTCCTTAAGTAATGTGATATTTTCGCAACCGTAATCTTGACATTTTAATAAGCCATGGATATTTTTTTATTTTCTATTATTTTCTTTTGTTATGTAATATCATGGTTATTCAATTTGATTTTTCAAATTTTATTCACTGTTTAGTAATCAAAGCGATATCATTATGAAAATTTATAACTACTACAAAAGGCTTGCTTGCCTTATTGTATCAGTGGTTTAATCGTTCCGAGAGGTCCCAGGTTCGATCCCTGTTCTCACAGGCCTGTTTTATAGTAATTTGCACATCTCGACACAAATTGTATAAAATAGAGTAAATGTATGTAAAGCGTTGACGATTTTATATTTAAAAGTAATACTTCCCAGTTGGCTCGATCACAAAAGAGATAAAGATAGTATTATATACGAGGAAAAAAGAGAATTCAGTGAGATCAGATCCTTGTGAAATGGTCTATTGTCTAACCTTTTCGGCACTTGGACCCTTGTCATAAAGCAAATCGTCCGTGTGATGCGATATTAAGAAGCTGCAGTGAATATTCTGGGGTACCTTTATAAAATAACAATATAAAATGATATGCGGACTTCGTATATATTTACCCCGCGTATCTTTTGAGTCATTTGACTCACAACAACAGGCCGAGATATAAAAGAGCGACGTGTAATAATGTATTATAAAAACATGAAATGATTTATGAAGTCTTGGAATATATTTAAGAAACCAAAGGTTCTTAAGACGTCATTGACTGCAAATTGATGGCACTCATTAATCAAGTATATTAAAGTTTTATATTCATATTTTTCTTAAGCCATTGTTCTGTTCTGTTTTCAGTTTTCCAGGATTTTGGGAATTCCCAAGACCCTCGAGCGAATAGTTTCTTTTCTCTGGAAAATCTCAAGCCATGTAGCGTGTTTGCATTCTTAATATTAGCTTGAAAACCAATAAACTGAAAAAAGAAACCAGATAAAATGTAATAAAGTCTAGTAGACAATCGAATAACACTGTGAAAGCTTTTTATTACTTTTGTTAAGATGTTTTTTTTTTTATGGACAGAAAAATAGACAAAGTATTTTATAAATACCCAATTTTCTTTTTCGAGGGATACCATGAGTTTACAAACGTCGCTTACAATTTCAGTAACTGAAAGTGAAGAACATTTTTTTATTTTTATATGTATACAAGTAAAATCGCTATCATAATAAAGATGCACACTCCAAAGAGCGAATATTAATTATCGAAGGTTATCCGTTAATTATTATTCTTCGCCATTCGCGGTATTTTATGACAAGAACAAAGGCCACGCGGCCATAATGCCGCAGACAATAAATCCTCGATGGTGGCCGCCATGTTGGATAGACCAGCTGACGCATCGTCTGGTACTCGGATGGACCTTTTATGGCTATAAAATATACGTACCTACGCTGTCTACATGAGTTATTCCATTCATATTAATATTACTACTAAATATATCCAACAATAATGTTTAATCGAAAAATGATGTTGGGTATTGATAAAGCTAAAATGGACAAGCAAAGAGACGATATGAACCTCTCAAAAATAAGTTCGTAGCACATCACAAAGGTAAGAGCTTTGAAACCAACTTATCTACGCAGTCGAGATCAATAAATAAATCAAAAGATGAAATACGTGAAAAAAATCATCGTAATATTTTTTTTTAAATCTGCGGTATATAAATAGCACTATAGGGCCAAATTCATTTTTTGAGTTTCATAAAAATATCGCGGTATTTCAAAATGAAATATATTTCAAGTGGTGCTCGCCGTTAATATTTATGGAGTGGAATCGCGAATGATGAAGGCCAAGAATCGCGCTGTAAGATGGGAAAACGAAAAGAGATGTGATCTACGCTTGCATTAGGCTAAAGGGACAATTTTGTGGGTAATTTAAAACCTTTAGGATAAGAAACGACAGCATGTGCAATGTGTTTAAAGAATTTTTTTTTAACACATCGTAACACATTATAAGAGATAACCGAATTTGGTGGATCGACTCAGAGGTGCAATTATCATAGAAAAAACATACTACTCATATCTGATTCTGTATGCACTAATATTTAAACCATTGATTCATATGTTTATTTATAATAAATATTTGAATTTCATAGCAGCATTATCACAGGGTATTGAGTGTTGATCCGCCATGGCGTGTGCCAAATCCGGCCAAACCGAAGGGTAGTTCCGCAGCTGTCGAATAGACCTAATAAAATGTAACTGACTATCTATACTGTGATCAAAATGATCCGCTATTATTTAAGTCACTTCTATGTGGATGTATTTACTTTGTTACTAATATGATTAGGCACATTAGTTCACACATAGAAGATGATTGAAGAAATTCTCAGAAAAATATCATCGTGATTTGTGTGGGATTTGAACCCACGTCCCCTGGCTTACATGGCCGGTGTACTAACCCTTGTACTAACGAACCACATCCATTAATCGAATAATAGCTAAATAGCTAAATCACATCCATTAATCGCTAAATTAATAGATTTTAAAAATAATATCCAGATGGAATTAAAATCGCTTCACTCGTTACTTTGTTTAAAAAGTCCAGTGCTTGCAAATCACTAAATATTGCTTGGCCTGGGCACATTGGTTCATATGTAGAGTATGATTGTTCAAAATTCTCGATTAATGGATGTGATTCGTTAGTACAAGGGTAAGCACACCGGCCATGTAAGCCAAGGGATGTGGGTTCAAATCCCACACAAAACACGATGATATTTTTCTGAGAATTTCTTTAATCATGTGTGAACTAATGTGCCTAATCATATTAGTAATAATATAATAAACCCGTAATGGGTAATAAATACGCATCTGATTGACGTTCAATCCAAAAAATAGACATACGTATTTACTTTGCGTATAAATGATTAGATTGAACTTTCAGAGAATATTGCACATTACGTCATATTCAAAGAACTCTTGAAAAGTGTTAGTGCATATAAATTTTCAAGTGGTGTATTTTTTATACAAACGCGCCTTATTTTTCTTAGGGGGTTAAAGTTCGCAGGGGGTATACATCCGGCGTAGACGCCGTTTTCATTCGTTTCAGGCGGCCCCGACTCGATCCCCCCCGATCGCATCTTTTGTCTATGTCCTCCAGTGGCTTTTAGCCCCCTTGTTTATGAATGGGCCGACGCACAGAGAAAAAACGGCTTTGTTAGGTGAAAGCGAGGATGATCTGAGGAGGAGATGATTAAAGACCAGAGCCCCAGAAGTGCGGCAATTCCCCAGCCGATGTCTGGAGGGGCGCCAAGGCGGCTTATGAAGCGATTTTCTCGCTCAAACACAAGGAATAATGGCGGACATTCTTCATCTGAACGATCAGAAAATATGACGTATGGAAATGGCTCGAAGCTGGAAATTGCTGATTTGCGATCTTTGACGTGGCACGATTGACTATTAGGTTTTAACTCCCTCGTAAAAATACGCTGATGGTTTAAATTTTGAAGAAATAAAAACTATTTAATAGAGCGTCTGACAGTCATCAGTATTATGTAAAAATTAAATTTAACGATCATATACACTCAGTAAGATATAATTTCATTGGAAAAATATTTTTTTTTAAGTCAAAACAGTAAATGCTCTCATGTCCAAAAATCAAGTTTTAATTGATTAAAAAAATATTATTGACTCATGTGTACACCGTCACATTTCGTGCATAAAATTTGTTTTTTTTTAATACATTATATATAAACGGTGTATATTTGTATAACAAGGACTTTTTTTTATTGTTTAGACATACCTAATGAGAGACTCCGTACGATCTGACTGACTCGCCCCAGTTACCTCTGAACGCTTAGTGAATAAAATACGTTTAAGAAAGTAGACTAATTAAAGGTGGAGGTGCGGTTGGAATTAAAGGTTTTTTAATTAAAGGAGCATCACCTAATTAATTAACATCAGATGCTGTAGAATGACCTGCTAAGGCGTGACAGTCTTCAGTAATGAAGAGAAACTGAAATAGTCTGTATAAATAGATAATTAGGGGGATAACTATTCATTACAATTTATACTTAATTTAAAGAACCTGTTTACAGACTTAAAGGGTTTTTTTGAAATTAATTGAAATTAAATTAAATTATAACTCTAACTACAACGGTGAAATAATACGTAGAAACTTGAAAATGAAAGTCAAAGGGGACTACCCAATATCAAATCAATTTAATCAAATATCAAAATGGGTCTGCATTATTTTATAAACTAAAAAATATTCCTAAAAGTAAAAATGTACGTATTAATCAATTTAGGCTTACATATTCATGTAATCGACAAATATATATTTAATTTTCCAAAAAATTTTGATTGTGCAGTTTTTTATGCAAACGCAGTAAATTAGTAAGAAAATTCATTTCAGTAAAATTCGGTTGTTCAGAAGTAGATAATGATGATTTAAAAAAACTGATGAAAGATGATTGTTACTTGTTTTTAATACGCAGGATTGCTTTGTAGTTTTTGGTGACTAATAAGAGATTAAGTATTTAAAACGACATCCACTAAGGCTTTTCGCTTCAATAAATCTTTCAGTAAGCTGTAAATAACAGGACGATAATCTTTAGCATTAAAATAACAATACGTTTCAGATTAATCCCTTTATTTAAAAACCACTTGACTTAATGACTTCGTGTTAGAAACGGCTAAACTTAAAACCTGTTTACAATTAAAGCAATTGTAATCATGTTTTTAATAATAAAAACATAAATTAGTTTCTAACTTTTATACAGCTGTAGAAAAAATGCTTCGACCTTAAATAAGCATGGGTAAATAATTTACTAATAACATAACAAAACCGGTTTTTATAAATAATAATGGTACCTATTAAAGATGATACCTACTATATATAAATATTACTTGACCGTGCTTTAAAAAATCACTATTAAATAAAACACTTTCGCTAAATTTCAAAAAGTCTGATTAAATTGAACAACGATTACCAAGCTGTTAAATGCATTGAAAATAGGGCATAGAACTTTATTTCTAGCCAGTTAGTTAGTTTATCACAATAACCAATTTTAAATAGAAATTAATTTCAGAGGCTTGTGTGTCGCTTTAAATCGCTTCACAATCACTGTTTAATTTAAAGCGTTAAAATCATACTTAAATAATAAAGAAAGATACGATAATTTTTAATTGCAAAAAGGGTAATTTTAACATGGATAAAGAATTATAAAAATAAAAAAAAAACAAGAGTTCATTAATAAAAATGATAATTAGCGGAACTTTGACAGCAAGGCGTTTTTTTTTTCACACGACATTGCCAACGTATCAAATTTAAAAACCATTCCCACGTTTTTTTTTGCAATCTAATGCAGTAAGCATCAGCACGCTTGCATTGTGTATACTCGTAATAGTGCGTAAGCATTGCCACAAGCAAAACTGCTTGTAACAATCAATCGACAAGACGTAACAAGATAAAAAAATTGCCTTTAAAATCGATTTTTTAATCTGAATGAGCATGCTAACCCGATACAATGCAAATTTGAATATGCAATGTTGTTGTCTTTGAATTTGTTTTTTGAGCTTACAAATTCTTTCAACTCAAAAATATTAAATGTTTATTATTGATTTTTTTGTGAAGACCGTCTCACAGGAAGTACGATTTTGCCTATACAGGTTTGATTGATTGATAATGATTAAGTACATTTTTCAAATATTGAAAAACGATTAAAGAAACTCTCAGAAAAATATCATCGTGATTTGTGTGGGATTCGAACCTACATCCCCAAGCTTTCATGGCCGGGCATTACCAATTATGCCAACGAATCACTATTATTTGACAAGAATTTTTAACAGTCATATCCCATAAGTGAAACAACGTACTTAATATGCCAATTAAATATTGTGTGACTTGCAATACTAGACTTTTAACCCAAAGTACTGAGTGAAGCATTTTAAATCCGATCTGGATATTATTATTTTTAAATTCAATTTAATTAAGCCAATACACGCACTTGTTAAATATATTATTGATTTTTTTGTGAAGACCGTCTCACAGGAAGTACGATTTTGCCTATACAGGTTTTATTGGTTGATTATGATTCATATTGTCAAATAATAGTGATTCGTTGGCACAATTGGTAATGCACCGGCCATGAAAGCTTGGGGATGTAGATTCGAATCCCACACAAATCACGATGATATTTTTTTATTATTTTTTTATTGATTAGTTGTTACGGTGTTGGGCACAGTTTTTGGGTGTTTTTATCTCATTCGGCGAGCGGGAGACATCCGACATCCGCAGTCTCGGATGTTGTCGTGAACAGTCATTGATCTGACAGGATATGTATTCACGGCGCAGCGAACCGTCGCCGAAGGCTCTGGAGGCGGCGTCGCTGTCAGCCGGGCCATCAGCTCATGGTAATGCGGTTCATGAAGGAACACATCATCGCCATACCTCCACATTCCTCGGGTATCCGCCACAGCGTCTATCTGACTGACGCGAAAGTCTACCATTGTGACAAAGCGTATTTTTAATTCTTATTCTCCGATCTGGAGGACGTCCAAAGAGGCAGACAATCTGAATGGCAAATCTATAATCATTCAACTATGTATATAACAATAGCAAGCAATTGGGGACAATCAGAGGTAATTGCGTCTGTGACCAGCTTTATACTTTGTATGAAAGAGTATGATGCATGCAGGCATGCAGTTGGAATAGCATTATTTTCTTGAAGTTGTCTTTCTTCGCTTTGAACCTAAATACAATTGATAACTCCAATAGACTTATTTCTTTACTATGATGCGTGCTAACTACTGGACTACGGTGTGGATAAATAAACATTACGCAACTTTAAAATGTGTACGTACCAGCAGTTTTTTTTTCAGAATTGTTGTAATTGCACAATAAAACTATTCAAAACACCATTGTGCATCACAGTCATGTCGTGCATTTTTAATATGTGTATTTTAGCATGCAATGAATGCAAAGTACATCCAATGAAAAACGAAGGCCATATAAAACTATAATTGTCATCAGATGCAAGTATCGTACTTTATAGTAAAAAAAATCTAAACGTATTTTTTTAATTTAGAAAATTACGTTTGATAACATTTAGTCTCGTACTTTTTTTTATCCTATTATTTTTTACTGAATGTGGACGTATATTTTATTAATTTTATTAATTCAAATAATAAATATCATTCATTGAAATGTATAAAAGAATAAAATGCTGAATAAACTAGTTTTCGATTATTTCACCCATAAATTAAACATGAGCATGAACGACCTTCAAATACACCATTGTTATGGCAAAAATAAATTGTTCTTCAGGATATAAGCAAAAAATTAACTTCAAAGATTTGATACTGTATCAAAAAAATAGACGTAACGATATTGTCCAATTTAGCACTTGCAAATTGACTCGACAAGTTGCAAGGAATTCTTGATGGCACTCATTCAATTGTCTCGAGGCGACGTCAGACATCGCATATACGATGCAGTTTAATAGATATGACATGTCGTGTCATTCTCGTGTACTCTCGTTATCCATGGCGGCATCTTCAGAAGACGTCTCGAGTGGATGACAAACAGCTGATACTGTATCCACAAGGCTTGCAATTAGTGAAGAGAACCGGCGATTGTAATAATTCAAGCCAGCGAGACAACTTGCAACCGATTTGCAAGTAGTCAATCACATCCCTTTTTTTATGGTTTAGCCTGAGTAAATTTAGCGAAAAACAACGCTAATGGCTAGTTACTATACCATTCGATTGTCAGTTGTGCCACAGCGTGTATAACGGGCTTTACACATCTAGAGTTTGCTTCGTACAATCAATTTGAGACTTTATATAATCGGTTTAAATATAAGGGTGAAAGTGGAATAATATTAATTTAATTATTTGGAGATCTCTGGCCTCAATCAAAATTTAATCTAGAAAATAGCTTTGACGTGTAATTCAAACTTAAATAATTTTCAAAATTTAATTAAATAAACAAATTTAAAGCCTGGTATCATTACAAAAATCTTCTCTCCCAAATAGAAACATTCGATGTAACCATGATTTATTTTTTCTTCAAATTATTCTGACGTTTCGATTCCCACTCCAAAATTCATTTTCAAGAACTGTTGAATCAGTTCCAAGAAAACAATGTAAATAAACCTTGAAACTTACTTGGAAGTTACAAAGTTACTTACTTAAGCAGGTCTAAGTATAGTTTGGTTTAAAAGCGTCCATAGATTATTTTTTAAATATAAATTATGAAACTTTACCTATATAAGATACTAAAGTAAAAAAGTAAGTTTAACGCTATAAACCAGTTTAGTAAACGACTGTAAGGGTTTTCTTCCCATGTTACAGAAAAAAAGTCACCTTTTTTTGCTAGTTCAGTCACGTTAGCCGATTTAAAAAATCTACATTTTTTTATGAAACAACAATCTTCCCATCACTAAGTATAATGATTTTAAAACAGTGTACCACAAAGGAAGTAGCTTGTTATTGTTGACTTTTTGTTTGATTCAACAAGTAGTCATGTACACATATAAAATGTACTGCAATGTATTACATAACACTTGAACAAAGAATCGTATTTATTTTAATTTAACATTCTCGTCTTTAAATTGATATTTTACAACATTTACTGACGCTTAAAATGTTTTTTTTTTTTTAATATATATACTTTCATTCCAATCGAATCCGCTGTTTTCCATATATTCATGTATTGTGTCTTCTTTTTGGCAGTAAGCATGAATATTATCAAAAACCGAGCCCACTCGCCAGGTGGGTTGGTAGATGAACAGTTTGATATAAATAATTGAACAGGAAATTCTAGTTATCCAATACAGAAACGATCGATGTGAAATTCACATTGAAACCTGTATATGTTGTTTTTTTTTTTTTATTGAATGTACGTTTAAATAATATTTACATTTTACCAGAAGCTTGCGTTTTCACTGAAGTCGCTGCACGTTACTACCTTGTTTTTAATTGAGAATCGTATTTTCTGATCATCGAGCACAAATGGTATCATTAAACATATTTTACTGTATTTTATTATCTTTTCCTAAATAGGGTATGACTTAAGTGCGCAATTCACAAAGCTACCTCGACACGGGTTCGAGTTAAGTACACCTGATTAAAAGATCATCGACCTATCCACGCAGCCACGTCTTTTAGAAGTGAATCAATTATATCTGAGCAGTGCTTTAATATTCAAGGAGCGTAATAATCACGGTACAAGCATTCCAGATTGACTCATTAAGTGTGGATTCGGACGTCAGCCCTTCAATTAAGAAACATCATTTTATCCACAGGCCTATTCTTTGACCACATTCTATATAGAAATTGTAAACTTACTCTATAATCTAACTATACTAATAAAATACACATAAAAAATATTTAAAAACACTATTTTTGATAATGATCTACATGTCATATGTGTACAATTACTCGGCACTAAGATCAAGGATGTTTTTTTTGGCATTGCGTAATACCATGAAATAACAGTTTATTGCTTTGTAACAAGCTTTCGGGGAGCTGAAAAAATACTTGAAAAAGTCAACAACGTCGATACGTGTCTCCGGGTTTTCGTTTCGTTCCTACAAGCTTCACATTTTACAAATTTGAGCTGAATGCGAGCCGTGATCAAAATGTAATAAAAACTTCATACTTTGATTTGCTCCAGAACGTGACTTCATGCAGAGTAAACGAAAATTTAATAATATATGTGAATTCGATACATCGCTGTTCATTTTCCACATTACCTTCACTTGCTTCTATTTGCTTTATTTATCAAAATGTATTGTATATAGAATATTGAAGAATTTAATTCATCAGTATCACGTAGTGGCATCTAAAAGCCAGAACTTTGTAAGGAAAGGATTATATAATAATGCTATTGAGCAGCAGCAAAATGCAGACTTTTTCTTCGAATATAAAACTGCGGTATAGAAGGACTCGGGGACCCACTACACTATTTTTCCTGAGAAAACCATGAACACTGGTTTAGCATGAATATATGCTCAGTGAGATGGTCGCAAACCTCCACTTAGGAGACTCACCCAAGAAGATGCATTTGGCAGATCCTTTTTCATTGTATAAATTTGATATTTAGCTTTAAAATATACTAAGCATGGATGAAGATAAAATTTAAAAAAACAGTATTAAGCCTAATTCATTTGGCAGGACTCAATACAATGTCGTACACGCAATTACTTTTTTTTTTATTATGATTCAGGCATTGGATATGCAGAGATTTTGTTATGTATTTTTTTTAATTTCACTGACTAATAATATATATTTTTTATCATGGTACGTTGACGCACACGTTTTAGGAGAATTCATAAACTCGTTTTTTCAAATAAACCACGGAGGGGGAGAGTCTGGAGTGATTCCTCTACTATATGGTGGCCGATATCGGATCCCCGACAGATACACACAGCGAAACGATAATTCTCTCGTCGGTATTCATTCTAGAAGCGTCTTATAAATCACATGTATTTTTAGATCCCCACAAATCCAATATTACGGACGGATTAAGTAGGTTCTCGTTCTTTATCGGTGCCATGTGGTGCTCCGTGCCCGCGCTCGATCTCACTTCGGGAACTTTCCCGATAAATCACACCATCAGTAACAGGTGAAAAATCGTTTGATTTTTACACCGACAAATCCCGTAGTAAATTAAGACGCCCAATCGCCTTGAAATCTTCCTGTTTGGTCGATAATTGTTTATTAAACTCTATCAAAGCAGAATTTGCTGATAATTGAATGTACATATTAGCAATATATTACATATTGATCTGCGATGTGCTGGGATTATATTTTTTCTCCAAAATAGTTAACACATGCTTTAGCGTGAAGCCATAGTAATGAACATGAGGATTGTATCAAGATAAGTGTTTGTATTTTTTATTATACATTATACATTACTCATAATAATATAGGCATTTACAATATTCATAAAAAAAAAAAATTACTAACATTCGTACTTCAATATATCATGCTATTTTTATTTATAAACCTACGCTATACACTTAGTATCCAATCATTTTTTTGTATAATATCATACTCTTTTAGGGCAGATATATTTTTTTACAATCATACACGTTTACTCTACTGTATCACCTTCTGTGGGGAATATAAAAATAAGCGATAAAAAAAAATCTTAAACGACTGTTTACATTGGGCAGTTTGCCGAAATCCGCGGTGCGAGTAACCTGGTGGCCGTGCCGAGTGGAATTCGTATTAATCAGGTGGCTTACCTTGACACATAGTCAACATCAACACACTCTTCATTTCGCTGATTCCTCGTGAATATTCATCGGCCGGCGCCTCTGCCAACTGCTCACCTGCCGTGCCGTCGGGAATTACTTAATGCCATAATCAGCGTCAGGTGTAACAACGGTAAACGTTTGCTTCTACTACACCCGTCGGTTGTAGCATTTTCTACAAAATTACTCATTAACTTTAATAAAATAGCGGCAACAGAACATAATACTCTTAGAATACATGATTGGTTTTTAAAATGTGTGCATGATTATTAAATAATAATGACCAGTGGCGTGCGGTTAGTGCAAGCAAAATAACGTTGCTTGCCCTCGAATACAGTTTAAACAATCAATAATTAATAAGCCGCATAAGATGAACAAGCATTCAACGATAGATGTGTCCGGCATTTGCGAAAAAAAAATTTATGAAAGTTTTCTTCCCTTTTGAGCCCAAAGAGAATTTATAATATTATTATATCATTAATTATTGCTCCTCCTGGATTCGTACCGGAGATCCCATGGTCGGCAACCGAGCAAGATCTCTCGACGACGAGGCCGTATGAATATGACTATAATTTATTATGTCTTTAAAATTAAAAAACGCAGTTGGGATTAGACAACGATAAACCATCAAAGGACATGTAGAGGCGTGAAAAGCATTATATTCTTCAAAAACAGAGAAACCCATGTACATTACAACCAGACACAAACCGTATTGCAAGCATAGCCCTTAAAACTATTGTAAATTACCATAAAAGAAAATAAAGAATCTAGAAATTTTAATTATATTACTATTAATAATATTTTGTTTTGAAATGACCTCCAGTTCATTCGTCCAGCGTGGAGTATTCGAGATATTGGAGCTTATAAAACAAGTTTTAATTATAAGTCAACAAAGAGTCGACGCGAGGGGGGGGCGATTTAGATTAATTTCAATAAAGTGTGCCGGCTAGAATTAAATTCAATCGAAATATAAAAGCGTGAGTAATTATTTTATTTCGGTCTTGCGTGCCGGGAAAAATGTGCCACTCCTCGCCTGTCAGCCGGCATTTCCGCAAATTGTAAAAATCTCGCCGTTGAGATGTTGTTGATAACAGATGTGCGGCATGAGACTTCAGAATTTTCTAGAATCCAAGCTTCGTATTAGCCTTTAAAATTAAAACCATCATATTGGAGGTGTCTCCGATGCTTAAATTCATACAATCGTGAATCATTGACTATTTTTGGTTCAATCCTAAAAGAAAGCCTTCAGAGAAAATGTATTTGAAAGTTTTGATAAAAAAAGTAACAAGTGTATTTTGAGATTTTTTTATAAGGGCAAGTGTATTACTATGATCTAAACAAAAATGTTTCAGCTCAAAAGCAATGTTTTCAGCTTTAAAAGATAAGAAACCCAACCACAATCACCGTTATTTTAAAAATAACCATTATACTTCTTCTTCGGGTGTCTTTCCTCAGATGAGGTTGGTGACCATCTCACTGATTTCTATGTCAGTTCATGGTTTTCTTAGGTAGAATAGTGTAGTCCCCGGGTCCTTTTACTCCACATTTTTATATTCAAAAAAAGGTCTGCGTATTGCTGCTGCCCAATAGTATTATTATATAATCATTTCCTTGCAAAGCTCTAGCATTAAGATCTGATATTCTTTCTGCAGCAGGCTTCAGAAACAGTAGCAGGAATCCTTATTTCTACAAGCTATTTTCAGAACTATTCCATTACCGATACTTCACTTACGTTTAGGATACAGAATGGCAGCCATGCACAAGCAACAGAATGGGGAGAGCGAGGAGGCTTCTCTTGAGTGACATTTAATAGATAAGAAGGAATTGACACATTTATCGGAAAAGGCTCGCCTATAGTTATTTTAAGTAAAATAAGTGAAACGAAAAATGATACTTAACCCTTTTGTGTCAGTAATGTAACGGAAAATCGGACAGATATTTCAATAGCAAGATGGCCAGGTGCTCCGATACTTGCAAACAGTTATGTATTTACTTTACCGATCGGCACAATTAGACGCGCCCGATCAATTAATATTCCGTCGGGATCCATCGCCGCTCAGAAATTATTTTTTTATTATTGACTTGCATACCTTTTAGTAGCTCGGCGAAATGGCGGCATTGTTGAGCTAAATAGAGGCGATTCGTGTCAAGATTTAAAAAGCGATATGCGCCTCAGCCGCCTCATAATTTGATGCAAATGGAGGCGGCGATGCTCCTCGGTGTGATAATGCTGAGGTAATCCGCCGAGGCGACTGAGTAATTAAAACAATTATTATTGTTTTAAATTCTCATATTTGCATTGCGGTCGAGAGGATTGCTCGGATTTCGTCTTCAACAAAATCTCACTTGAGCTTCTCGAGAAATATAAAATTTTCACGATACACATAATGAATTGAGATAAAGACCTCACTCTAATCCCAATTAGTTGAGCTCATAATTACGTAAACACTATACTCGGTACACTGTCTTCGTCTTTTCGTTCATGACATCCTGCTTCTTTCTACTCAAAACTGAGAATTTTCATTTTAAATTATATAGTTTTTAACTTCGCAAAATTATTTTCCCTCGACAAAGTTTTTTTTTTGTATAAAAAATAGATCTCGCATTCCAGAGTAAATCTCGAAAATGTAGGCGTGACTTTTTGTAAAGTTTTTTTATGGCAAGGATGACATGTTTATAAAAACAATAATGGCTTCCTTGGCGCCGGAGGAATGCCGTTAGCTCGGCGTGAATGTGACTAAATATTCATATATTCGTCAATATAATGATTATAGCATCGAGAGGAGCGGCAATGTATTATCGTTCATTGACTATATTTCTACAGGGTGTTGATAAATCCGCGCTTCATCCAAAATTTGTCTAGAATAGATCAGCATAATTATATCGAAACGGAGACGATCCGGATGTGTGGGCAGTCGGGTGTCAAGAAATCCGTTAAATGGGCAATCCAGGAAGCCATTCATATTACGATTATAGTGCATTCGTCTTCGATAAATGCATCTCGACTACAGGAACAACACCTTTATGCGTCTTTTTATTATCAACAATCAAACATTACGCAACGGAATTACCTCGGGGTTTTTTATTACCGCAAAAGAAAAATGTGTTAAATGTGCCGTCACAATAAGTATTAGGTAAATAATAATTTTGTGAAATCGATTATTTTGTTGTCTTTCTGCGCTTCAGCTTCAAATACAGGAGACATCATTCATTCCTGAAGGAAATCCCAAAGATTCTCGCCATTCAGCCGAAACTGAGACAAATATTAAAACAACTGTCGTATTCGCGGGGACTCATAAAACATGCATAAATTATTATTAAAATCTAGCTACAAAAACTTATAAATATTTGTTTTTTGTGCGATTGCATATCCAAATAATCGCATCGCTCGCATTCTCAAAACCGGTACCGCGTTTCAATAAATTAATACCGCATGCAGGTCGGAAACTACGATACACATTTGCGAGCATATGGTCTGAAAGTAAAAAAAAACACACGTACGCAAGGAGAGGCAATGCCAGGTGTTTTGTTTACAATCTGGGCGACTCGAGCGGGTCAGATGTGAGCGCACAATCAATCTCACATAAACTTTGCAAACACTCGGACAGTCGACATCGAGTCGCATGCTAACAGTGAAGCACTCGGACTCGAAGAAAACGCAACAATAATAATTATTGCAAATACGCGGTCGAGGGGGTCACGAGGTGCAACACTTGCGAGAAACTTTAAACGTAAACATTGCAGCCGAAATCTCAGCAGCGAGCGGCAGAGTATCAACAACATGCACAAAAAGTAAAGTTTCTTACTCGCTTCTCCCGACGTCAGGCAGCACGCACAGTCGCCAAGTTTAAACCAAAACACCAATCACAAGTTTCACAAATGATCATCCACTCACTGTTGATATGAAATCGGCAACAATCGGAACACGTCTCGAGATGCACTGGCCGCTGAGCGGCTTGTCACTCGACGGCGGGCCGTCGGAGCGCTCTGTCCGAATATTTATTTACACGAGTGGAGCGAAGGCGAGGGAAGGCGAGGGAGACGAGGAGACGAGGAGACGAGACGAGGAGACGAGGAGACGAGGGAGACGAGGGACGGGCGGCGCGCGCTGCTCCCGGCGCTGGGCCTGTGCGAGCACTGACTGCCGTCCCGAGTCCACACAGAGCTCTGCCGGCCGGATGTGCACCACTGACATCTGTCGGGGTCGTTCAGTAACTTTATTTCAAATATTGGTTGTGAGCGTGGATAATTTTTTATAATACTGTGTTCATTTCAATTTGTAAAATTGGTTCTGAGCGTGAATATTTTTTAATTATTTACATAATTTTGAAATATTGGTTCTGAGCTAGAATATTTTTTTATAATAATGTATTCAAATAAATTTTCTAATATTGGTTCTGGGCGTGAATGTTTTATATTTTTTCAAATAATTTTTTTAGATTTTAAATATTGGTTTTTGGTTTTAATATTTTTATGAGATTTTTAAAATATTGGTTCTGAGCATGAAATATTAGTTGTTAGCGTAGATATTTATAATCTATTACTATAATTTTGTTGATATTTTCAATATTGATTTTGAGCATAAATATGTTTTTTGTAACTTTTTGAGCGTGAATAATTTTGTTCTTTTTTATAATTAAGTATTAGTTGTGGGTGTAAATTATTTTTAATTTACTCATTTGCACTTATATATTTTTTTCATTTAAATATTTTGATACTAAAATATTATTTTTTCGAAGATTTTCCCTTGAATTATTATCAATTTAAGTAATAAGTAAATAATTAAAGCAAATAGTATTTTTTAAACTATTATTATATGAAGTAAACAAATTTTTGCTGATTTAAATATTTAGAGAATTTAGTATTTTTGCACGTAGTTTCTGACCTATAAGATTATATGACTTAAGAGTAACTTATAATAAAAGATCATGATTACACTCTTTTTATGATTTTGTGTCTTTTTTTAGGACAGTTATAATTTATTCAATAATTTAAAAAATATCATTGCTAATTATGTTTTAAAAAATAAATATAAGTTTATAGTTGTTTTAAACAAATAAAATAACGATTATTATTTTAAAAAATATTTCAAATGATTTTATGTTTGTGAATATATTTTTTACACACGTTCACCTTGGGAATATAATTTCTGTGGAGTGGCAACACTGAGCGCTCTGTACTTTTTGTTATTTGCGGTTTCGTTCACATCGCAGATGTTGTTCACTATTTTGTATCATTTAGTTATTGAATATGGTTGACTTCGGCAACGGATAGTCGATTGCAAAATTATCGCGCTCTCATTAGTCATTAAATGTAATTATTAAGCGATAGTAATGGCAGCTTCCGGGGCTGACATCGAAGAATTCTTGGGTGGGCCTCTAGTGTCATGGGTAAGTTACAATTCGATACTCGGACAAGTAACAAATACACCAGAACTGACTGCGGCAAGCCGTCATGGATGGTTGCATTTCAGTGTGTTTTAAACTTAATTGTATCACAGGCCTGCGGTTTTTAGTTACTCGTTGCGTACTGATTATTTAATCTATGAACGACATTGCGACGTGAATAAATTTCGCTTCGTTCGCGCGTAAGTGTTTATTATTGTCAGTAGAAAGTTTCTCAATGTTTACAGTATCTTTTCCTGTATTTTTGGCTATTGTTCTGTCCATTGTTGGCTCGTACTTTTAATGCGATCTTCAACTTTCGAGTGAATCATAGCATTATCAATTATTTTAAGTTCTCACGGTTCATTTCCGAGTCGATGCGCGTCTTTGCGATTAACCGTTTAGTTTAAGCGACGCTTTAAATTTGATGTTTCGATTTATATTTTCAGCTCGCGTCGTGCCTGTCACAACCGGAGCGCCTAACCGACTATTCTTCTCTCTGGAACGGATACTTGCTGAACGAAGTGGTTTTACAGATAGACCCCGAACCCCCTCACCAACTGAACAAGCTAGAAGGACTGGAAGATCCCGCTCTGATGGTCGGGAGAGTAAAAAACTTTGATTGCATTGTCAAAAATATCAAGGCTCTATATGAAGAAGAACTAGGTCAGACCCTTCTCATTCTTCCTGAGTGCATCAGTTTAGGGAAAACACCAGAATCCAGAGAGGGTCTAGAAAATATGAAACTTTTAATACTCTTACTACTCGGAGCTGCTGTGCAATGTCCCAATAAAGAAATATTTATAACGAGAATCAAGGAACTGGATGTAGAAACACAGCATGGGATAGTTGAGTGTATAAAACAGGTTAGTTATCTCTTACATATGCTCTTAGGACAATTTACAAGTACAAAATGTTGTGAAACCAAACGTCCTGTATGAGTCACCTCAGTTACTAGATAATTGTAATTTATTCTACTTCAAAATTTTTAGATTTACTTGAATATATCTTACCATGCTTGGTTTAATATAATATACTTTTCAATTTTTTGTTTTTTTTTAATATAGAATGTGCTTTTTTAATATTTAGGTGACTGACAACCAAACAGTGGTCCTTACTCCGGATTCATTGGAGTTGTTCCAGTCGGCAGCGATGTACAATCACATCCGTCGACTAGCCAAGGAGAGAGACCATTACCTCAGCCACTGGGCTAATCTCATTGTCAGCGAAGTCATTGTCACCAATGAGGAGAATGGAAGACACGCCAACAAGCCTAGGAACGTGCGCTCCAACTCTAACTCCTATAATGTGTCGGCTCCGGCCGGGCCCGACACTAACCATCTCGCGGTGGAGCTGGCCGACTGGAAGGCGCGACTCAGGAAGCAGAGACAGGAACTGTGAGAATTAATTATTTATCTTATCTAAATACATCTGTAATGTTTAATGCATTAAGCATCCTATTTGGCCAACAATCCTTATCTAGAATCTATTTTTTATTTTAATATCTTCAATCAACCTTGAGCATATATTATTAGCTTTGTCTAACTGAGATTCTATGACAAAATATGTTGTCATCGTTCTACTTTTCTCGCAGGATATAACTTTTCATTAGTTGTCAATAAATAAACAACTTCCTAATCTTTTAAAGCAGCAGTTCCAAAATTTGCATTTCAATTTATTTTTCCATTTCGACAAAACATCAAAATTTATGGTGGTTATATCTTAAATGCTACTCCCATTTTTATAATAGTCAATGTGAACTTATAATGGCTTGAACATGCTCACGAGTAGCAGACATACTGTATCTTATCTGAGTAAAGAACTTTCCCATGGATTCATTGTCTTCATCAACAATAATGAACACAAGACAACAAAAAGAAGGTGCAAGCTTCTCACTTTGTTATTAAAATAAATTCACACCACCTGTAGTGTTCATCATGTCTCATTGCACGGAAGGTTAAAGTCAAAAATTTGCATATATTTCTAGGTTTTTAGTCCACATTTTTATTACTATTCTCGTGACTTAAAAATGAATTGGCATCATCATTTTTAGAGCTAACTGCTTTCAATCCTAAATAAAATGCGTTTTTATGTGTTAGGTAACAGCTTATCTACTTTGTATTCAATCCTTGCAGTCATTTGCTTAACCGTGTCCAAGTAAAACAAGGTGTATTGACTTCATAGTCTCGTCACACCTTGCTTTTTTATTTTATAGTTTTGTGGATCTTCAGGCTTCAAAGTTTTGTAATCTTATAATAAAATACGGACTTTAGTGGCATTAAGTCATGATTTTTTATATATAATATTATGGGGTATTCTATTCACACATAAAAAGTCCTTGAATGAAAAATTTCACAACCCCAAATATTATCTATATATATTTTTACACAATTAACCGTGTAAGATAATGAAAACATTTATGCTGAAGTAGTATTTCATTTTAAAAAAAAAAAGTGTTTTTTTACTATTTTGTATCACAGTTAATATAAATGAATTAATTTAATATAGGATTCATTCTGTCTTGCAAGGGCGTAGATACTTGTATTTTAGCACGGTAAAATTGTTGAACATTTACACATGAAACCAGTTATTCCGATCTTCGTATACATATATGCCTATAGTATGTGTATTCGCACAGAAGTTTATATTACAAACAGGTGTAACTGCTTACTAATTACATATTTAAAATGACTCTTTGGCATTTTTTTAGTAGGCATAATTTGTCAATTATTCAAAAAGCTCTGTGAATTTCTATGTCACAACTAATAAATCTATGTTATTTTTTCCTAATTTGCCTGTTTTATATGATGATTATATTATATAAAAAGGGACAAGATTTTTCATTAAGCAATCAAATTTGAGGCAATTTTTTTCCCTGACAAATGACAAATATGAATGTCCAAATACTAGGAAGCTTCATTTAAGGAAAAGTGATAAAATATATTTCCCGTCAATAAAAGATTTCAAGAATTAGATATTAAAGTTAATGGTTATTTTACTTTTGGGTTTTTCAGCCGCTTTAATGACTCAATTAGTGAAAGTGAATAAAGTCCTTTGCCCCTAATACGGTGAACTCCATTTGTAAATAAATTTTAAACTAGGGCAAAGTCATTCTTGGATTGAAAAATCTTCACAATGAAGATTTATAAACATTTAAATGCTCATTTATGGTGTAGCGGGATTATTGTTAGAAAAGTGTTAAGCAAATTGAGAACCGAGTTTGAATTTTTAAAAAAACTATCCTCTCTTTAAATCATATATTATAACAGATATACTGGGACAAATATGTATTTTCCTGATAATGTGTATATTTCTTTTAATATATTGAAAAAAATATTAAATTATCAAAACAAATCATCAAGTATGAATAGTTAGGATGGTTCTCATTTATGAAATCTTTTGCCTTCCGTGTGTTTCTTCAATTGACTTTCAATAGCCTGTATATGCTAATAATTTTAGGAATAATTAACTAATAGATATCATTCATTTAAAGATTTTAAGAACTAGGTAATAAATATAATGGTTATATTCTATGGGATTTCCGTGTCGTAAGGGCTCTATAATGACTCTATTAGTGACTTAATGATGGTTGATATATCCATAAAATTTATTATCCAGTTCTCAAAATCTTTGAATGATGAATATTCTAATATATAACTTTTCCTTGAAATTGTCAGCATATATGAATCATAGAAAATCATCCATTAATTGGCCTGAAGAAATGGAAAAATGGTCATAATCTCAATCTATAAATGGCTATTCATATTTGTTTAAATACATTGATCTATTGAATGGCATCACAAGAAATGTCTGCTTATGGGCAATGTCTTATGATAAGTCTTGTGGCTCCAATCCTTCAGAAAATATTTAATTAGAAGTACTTTACCATAATACTATTTCTCAGAATCCCTTGTATAAAAATACAGAGTAAGTGATTCCTCTGTAAACTTTTCATTATATACTTGCACATATATAATTTGCTTCTACAACTTTCAGTATTTATATTATTAATGTATAATTAATATGCTTGGAATTAGTTTTCGTTTACAATTCTATAATAACTTGTTTAGAGAATTTTTTAATATTGTATAAATTATTCATTCTTCGAAAGATTTGGGTTTGATATATGACTTGCGTTATTCAATCTGATTTATTTGATTTCAATTTGAAATGACGATTTTTCATTTCCTGCCTTGGTTTCTTTACAACCTTGAAAAAAATTTATACTTTTTTATTTGTTTGCTAAACCAATTGTGAATGAAATCAGTAATAACTTCAAATCATAATAAGCTCTCAGAATTGAAAGCTGTCCAGTCGCTTTTGAATTCTAATTCAGTGCAGTAAATTGTTTAAATAACTAATCTAAATAGCCAATCTTCAACCAAATCAATGTTATAAGATAATGGCTGGTTAAAACAGAAATATTAGTTTGTGAAGTTTTATTTTACAGTACTAATGTGCAGTTTTTTTTTAAATGCAATTTATCATTGATTTTTGTTTCCAAAATTTTCAGGGAAGAAAAATCAGAACAGCTATCGGAGTGTAAAGAAGAACTGGAGCACACCAAGAGCTGCCTCAGCAAACTGCGAGCAGACAGCCAGGGCTGGTGCAGTGAAGCCAGAAAGACTGCTGCTTATAGAGATGAGGTCGATGCACTCCGGGAACGAGCCGACAGAGCTGACAGGTACATTACTCATAAAAAAAAACCTGAGGTTTTATGTGAATCAGAGTTGAGAATCTACGTGTTTGATGAATATAAATATTTCATTTTTGAGTTTGAATAATTATATGTCATAGATATTTTTTTCATATTATATTTGTGACTTCCCAGGTTCGAAATGGAAGTACAAAAGTACCGCGAGAAGCTATCAGATATGGAGTTCTATAAAGCGCGAGAGTCAGAGCTCCGTGAAGACAACCGAGTCCTCCTGGAGACCCGAGAGATGCTGGAGGAGCAGCTTGCCCAGTCGCGCCGCCGAGCCGACAAGAGCCGAGCCCTTGAGCATGAGCTCGTCAAGATGAAGCAGAAGGAGAATGACACGGCGCTTGTAAGTCTTCCCTACTTTATTCTGAAATAAAGAAATTTAGGATCTGTGTAACTTATTATTATTGAAAAATATGGAATTTAATTCATGCATTTATTTCTTTTATTATAGGAGCGTGATATTAACCAACAAAAAATACAAGAACTCGCAGAGGAAAATACTCACTTGCAGTACATTATAAAATCAACTTTAAATACAAGCAGCATTAGCATACAAAAACAAGATGATATGGATTCAAGTTTTCACGGATCAGAATCCGGCGATAATAGTTTATCTGAGCAACTCACCAGTAACGCGCAAGCCAGAGCTCTCAAGCTAGAACTCGAAAATAAAAGACTTATGTCCACCATAGACACTCTCAAAGAACAATCCTTCCACGAGTCCAGTGACAAGTTCCTCGAGCTAGAGAAAGAAAAGAAAAAGCTCGCTCTCAAAAGTGAACAGCTTCAGGAAAACTGCAGTAGACTCAACCAGCAAAATTCAGAGCTGGAAAATATCTTTAAAAATGCCCTAGAAGAAAACAGAAAGCTTCAAGACACTATCGACAGCCAAAAAAGCAGCAGTGACAGGCTTAGTGTGGAGCGTGATTTAGAAAGAAGCAAAATACAAGAGCTGGAGAAACATCTAGAAGCAGCTTCCAATGATAAACAGAAAATTCGTATGCTTTGCGACTCCATCCAAAGAAGAGCTGAGGATCTCGAGAGATCCATAGAAGTTAAAACTAATGAAATCAAAATCTTGCAACCCGTCGCACAAAACGCTGAAAGATTACAGGAAAAAGTAGTAGAGATACAGAAGAAGATGACTTATTTGGAAAAAGACAATACCTCTCTCGGCAAGGATGTGACCAAATTGAGAGAGTGCATTGAAGAAAAGGACATTGCTCTCGACAAGTTCAGCATTGACAATGATCAGTCCAGTAAGGAGATTCTCAAGCTGAACAAAGAGATGGACAATATGCACACTCAAGTTTCGAAACTGCAAGAGGTAGAAAAGAAAGCCCAGGAGCTTCTATCGCAGACTATGATGGATATGGAAACTATCCAAACTCTGCAGAAGGATCTCGTGGATGAAAAAGTACACTCGGAGAAAGTTAAAATGTGCGTTGAGAAACTGGGATTGAACACAAGCGATATAGTTCGCAACGAAATGATTTTGGAGGATGTAGTTGAAAAAATAATGACAAATACTGACATTCAAACTGTGATTGATGATGTTTACACCAAACTCAAAAAAGATCCATCCAGTAGTAGAGGTTGCGTATGTGACTGTCAAACCAACAAAATTGCTGACGGGGAAATGCAGTCCGAGCAAGTAAAATCAAACATCATCGCTCAGTGTGAGCAGCTTACCGCTGAACTCTCCACTGTCCAGGCTTCATATGAACAGTGCCAAGCAGAGAATGCTAAACTCCAAGTTATCGCTTCCACGCTCACTTCTCAGAACACATCCTTGGCTTCTCAACAGATAACACTCCAGCTTGCCAACAGTCAGCTTGCTGCCGAAAAAGAAGATATTGTGAAACAACTTGATTCTGCCAAATCTCTGTACGATAACTTACTTCGCGACCAGGAATCTTTGCAATCTCTGCATGAGCAACTAAATGCGGAATATGAATCCTTGGTCAAAGAAAGGGAGACTCTCAAGTCTTCTATTAGAGACTTCAAACTGGAAAACAGAGAAATGAAAGAAGAAAGCGTTCTGTTTGAACAGAAGATAGCCGAATTAATGGAGGAAAGGGAAGCTTTAAAAATAGAATCAAGAAATCTCACCAATCTGCGTAAGGAACATTCAAAATTGAAAGAGGACTTCAGAAATCTGTTCTCCGCCAGCGATAGACTGAAGAACGAGTACAGAAACCTGCAAGAAGAGTATAGAAACACTAGGACTGAGGCAAGTCAACTGAAGCTGAGGAATACCGAGATGTCCGGAGAACTCAACACCAGAACCGACATCACTAACGGACTGGAGCTGGAACTCAACAAGATCACTCAACGTTGTGAGGTAAGACATATGCTGCACCATAATAATTTCAATGAAGCTTAGATTAAATTTCACTACATTTTTTTTATTTTCGTTACAGATGCTTATGCACATGAATGTAACGTTGGACGCTGATCGACGTTCCCTCATGGATCACGTCTCCTGTCTCCTCACTCAGTACCACGAGCTCTTGGCTCATTCCATGGAAGACAAGCAACATTATCACCAGGAAGAAAAGATGTTTGCTGACAAGTTGAATAATCTGTGCCGTCAGAAAGAAAAATTGGAAGAAAAAATTATGGAACATTACAGAAAACTGGACAACTGTACCCCTAAAAAGAAGAGTTTTGGTTCCAATTTGGTTAAGAGAGTTTGCAAAGCCGGATCGGATTTGATCAATAAAGTTCCGTCTCGACACAGTAGGCGTTCGTGGAGTGTAGACGAGAGCTCCAAACTCACTCAATCCCAAGCTACCCTGGGAGGTTCAGAATCAGGAGAATCGGATCCCGGTAATTCTGAAGAAGCTAACACTACAGATAAGTTGACAGCATCGAAGGCTGCTAACGATCAACTCAATATGTCTGCCGCTCCATCTGTCTCCAGTCTTGAGTCTCCCCGTCACAGTGGCGATGGTTTCAGTAGAAAGTTATCTCATAGTTCCTTTCACGGTTCCCTGGGAGGCGGAGACGATGCTCTCATCAGAGCCTCCCTCAGAAGAAGACAGCAAAGCCATAATAAATTGAGTAGCACTCTTCTCAGCGGTCATAGGAATAGTTTCCAAGGATTTGAAACATCGGAAACGTCTCACACCAACGTCACCGCAGCTCTCGGTTTGTGCAGAGCCGGATCACGTCGCGCCGTTTACCTAGCTGAAGACAACTCCCAGGCGGCGGCACTCTCCTCCCCCATTGAAACGGAGGTGGAACAAAAGGCAGACGAATCTCCGGAAAAACCAGAAAGTTCAAAAACTTTTCTCGTGTACAATCGAATATCTACAGTAATTGGAGACGGTGCCGCTCAAACGCTGCAAGCTCAAGAATTAAGAAACAACGAAAGTAAATTAAGTCCTCAGTTGGAGTCTAGTGCCGCTCACGAGGAGAAAGATTCTAACAAGTCCACCGGCAAGGAAAATCCCAAGGAGACGGCGGTGTGGTACGAGTACGGTTGTGTTTAAAGTGTCTTTAGCTGAGAAACGTTGATATTATATGAAATATTTTATGTAGAATCGCCGGGTGCTTGGACAAGCTGTGGTACATAATATGGTATTTGCAAGTACGTTGTCGACTAGGGGCGGTAGCCCATTGGCAGCTGATCACGGTGCAAAAGGGTGATTTATTTTGTGCCTTTTTTTGCAGAATGAGGAGAACGATGATTCGGTGTGATATATAAATATTAGGATTCAAATTATTGATTTCAGTTTGTCATATCAAGTTTTAAATATAATTTATAGAATAACATTTCTTTTCGATTCAGGCAGTATCATGCTGCGTATACGATAATGTGCACTTAGATGAACTAAGTCGGTAGAATGTGGATTATTCTGCATTTTATTATTTTGTTGCCAGATTGAAATAAAAGATGTACAAATATTATAATTTAACATTACACTGATGAATTACTACTCTGTGAAATAATGAAATACACTCCTTCCGCACAGCTATATAAGAATTGAAATGTTATTCTAGCGAAAACGTAATTTAATGTGAAGAAATGATTTTAGACACATAACTGATATAATTAAATAATCAATATTTATCTTAAAGGGTTTTCCCTTGTTAAATATATTTCTTGCCAATCTATTGACAATAGCCGTTGTATATTAGCGCTAGTATCAATATTTGGTAATAACTATCTATTATAGCCCTTCAAAATTTTCCTCTCGTTTATAATATTAGCGAATCTAAATCATGACTATTGTATTTATCCAATTATCGTCAACAGATAACAAATTGTGTTCAGTACCCATTACGAGTGCATCAAAAGTGTCCATCAGATTTAAAAATGAGCTTATTAAAATATCGCCGCAACTGACTAGAATATCTTATAATATAACGTTGAAGTAAATATTTAATCCGGTGGTTTTATCTTGCAAAGTTAAAACGCATTTCGTTTGATATTTTGACGAGTCGCGATCGAGCACACGCGTTACTGTAGAAATTCTCAGGCCTCCCCAAAAGGAGGCAACCTTATGAACCAAATGTTTATTTTAAGTAGTAGCCCCAGTATCCTTAATATAATTGTGTTTAAGGCATAGTTGTAATGTGATAAGTGCTTATTGCATCAGTACCAATATTTTGCTATTTATATATTTAAATATATAATTACTCTCCAATAATTTTCCTCTAGCTCTATTTGTAGATTTTATAACTTACTTGTAAGCTACCTCCAGATATATTTATATTAGATTTGCATTTACTCAATACACGAATGATTGACTTTTGATTTAGAATAAGTTGTACTTGCGTCCTCGCTATCTGAAATTCTCGCTTTGTACAGGTCCAGAACAAAGCCGCGTGCTCACAGAGTACACGTGCACGTACGAACTCCAAATATTTCTGGTGTTTATTGATATTAATCTGTCCATCCTTTTACTAATAAATTAATTAATTTTCGCACTAATTATCGAAGAAAAGGCATATTTTATATTTATTTCTTATATATATATTTATATTGTTTATTAGGCTATGTTCTGTGTTAACATTTTTTTTTTTTTTTAAATTTGTGATTATTGAATGTCATTGATCTTCAGTATTAAAGGCAGAATAATGAATGGTAGCTTTATAATGCGAATGTGATATGGACTTCCTGATTCGGTTTTAGATCTATTGAATTTATTATTTATTTTCAAAATTGTTACTGTCTTGCCTTACATTTCCAAATATAAACATACTTTACCCCTTGTATTTAGGTATAAGTCAATGATTTTTTTATATTTTTTACACTAATGTATGTCTATCGTTGGAATTAATTGCAATAGTTTTTATGCTATCGATGAAAGCTGAGATCTGACTATATTTACTTTACTAGACTGCAACCTTCTTAACTTAGCTTCTTCCATGACATTGCATTTCTGACTGAAGTTATTTTTATTATACTTAATAGAATATGTTTTTGATATTATCCAGTTTACAAGACTTTCTTCCCACGGTTGGCATTTCAGAATATTTTTTACTTTATTTAATGCATATTAATGAATTAAGATGAACTTAGTTATCATCAGGGTAGTGAGCGCACAATATCTTCAGTATAATAGTCACTTTTATTAATAATCTTGTACTTAAAATAGATCAAAAGACTAATCGACCAGTATTCCTGTTTTTATTTCCTGAAATTTCCTTTGGCTGTATATGTTTATTTATACTAAATAAATTATGCCGAACAAAGCAAAATTCAACACTGTATTTAATTAGTTTCAGTCTTCAGTTCCCATTTGATCTCTGGTTGAGGCTTTACAAGAAAAGAAAACGGGACGCCTCCCACCACCGCCTTTGTCCCAGCTTTCACATTTTGAGGCAAATGAGATAAAACAAACTGAAACAAAAACACAAAATAAACATCATAAAAATTGAAAAGACTAGAAATTTTTTCTTTTCTACAATGAACTTTTTACTTACCTTAGGCTTACTGGAAGACGAGGTTTCCTTATATCCGATGCACATAGAGGGAGTGGTGTGTCCCCACAGAAACTCCCCACTTCCATGGTGAGGGTCATAACAAAGCCCTATAGCTCCACCAAACTTTTCAGGAATATCCCACAGAAAGGGGGACTCACAGAACTTTTCTTTGAAACATCTAGCTAAAGAAGTCGTCGGACAAGTGTCAGCAAGGCTCTCCGCCACATTCTTAGCAAGTTGAGTCCGTATGAGGTGCTCCCCGCAGCCTGATGTGCAAGTCGCTACCGAGGGCGTCCACTTAAGTGGAGTTCCCATCTCGGCCCACACTCCGCTGGCAAAGGAGGCGGCTTGTCCCACGCGACCTTCATGTTTGAGCGCCACTCCCCCGGAGCTCGCCCCGGCAGCTACGATTCCGTCAGAGTCTATGCAAATAGCTCCCACTGTATCCAGAGGACTAAACTTCACGTCATACTGTTGAGAGTATCGCTTCAATTTTCTCTTACAGTGTTTAAAATTACGGAAAGCTCTAGCTGAAACCATCTCACTGCCCTCCACCACTCGCAGGCCCAGCCTCTCCGCCCAGACCTTAGCTCCAGTTCCAGTGAGTATACAAGGTGGTATTCTGCCGAGAGATAAGTTTTCACACTGTTTATTACACAAGTGCTTAGCGAGCGTGATGGGATTCTGCACATTGGGGACAGCTCCACAAGCACCGAAGTGCAGTGTCTGACCATTCATAACTGAAGCATCACATTCTACAGTTCCTTCCCAACTAAGATTTGATCCAAAGCCGGCATTTGTCATACCACTGTCTTCCAACACTATCAATCAAAATTATAAACAAATGTAATAACAATACTTTTACATTGGTTGCATTTTAACAAAATATACAATGATTACCTATTATAGCAGCTTCTACAGCATCTATTGCACTCCCATCTCTTTTAAGGATGTCATTTGCTTTTTGACATGCTAAATGACACAAACGGCGATATTCCGATTTTAGTGAATCGTTGTGAAAGCCAGCTCCTTAATTCAAAGAAAACCATAATTATAGCAAAAAATCGCCGAAGTAGATGATAAAAACAACACACAATCCTTACCGCAGTGTACGGCAATAAATCCGGCCATGTTTACGATTACCCAAGAGAATATAAATATACTCTACCAAAATTTAAACGTTTATTAGTTTATTATTATTAATTTCAGGGAATATGTGCTTACATAAAACGAAGTTAAATTTATATTAATATAAATACGAATCGATACAAGACCTCGTAGCATCACTGTCACATTGTAAACTGACATGAAGATGGCAACAGTCTCACGGCAGAGCTGCCACTAATAAAATATAATCCTCAGGGGAAAATTATAATAACTATAATTAAACTATACACTATGTACACTACTATATATATGCATATATACTTAGTATATCTTTACCAGGGGTGGAAATTTTTTTTATCACAACAGGCAACCTGTTTTTTTAAATTATAGGCGGCAGTCTACCAACACATGAAAAGTTCCAATTTAAGGCCAAAAATAAGTTTAAATTAAAAATAAACATATAATACTAATAAATATTAAATATCAAGCTATTTTTAAAGGAGAAACTGATTGGTTTATGTGAGACGGGCATCAATATGTGTATATATCAGACAGGCGGGCAACTAGGAATAGATACGCGGAATGATCAACCAGTTTAATTGATTAACATTTGCCATTTATAACAGTATATGCATTCTTCTTGTTCCTCGCCTCAGAGGAGATCGGTGACCATTCCACATATTTATTCTGAGCCAGTCTCACTAATGTGGCCGTACTCCCGACTTTCAGCCACTGGCGTAAATTTCACATATTTATTTTAGGCCAGTCTCACTAATTTGGCCATACTCCTGACTTTCAACTACTAGAGTAAATTCCACATCCACGTTAGCTTCTTCTTCCCAATGCCCCTTTTTTCTTGAGCAATTAGCTGCAGGATGCTATATTTAATGTTTCGAAAAAATGCCGAAAATAGGAGACCCTATGCTTTTTTACCATTGTCAAAAGTTTTCTTTCATTGCACATTCCATCAACATATTTTAATAACTTTCCTACGAAGCCACAATTCAAACGCCTCGATTTTTCACATTGTAGCTGTCCATGATCTTCATCTGATCAATTGCTATCAGTCCAACGTAGTACAGAATCTCTTCATCACACAAATTATTGATGGCGATTTTTGTGACCAGCATCTAAATTTTTTAATATCAGAAATTACAGCCTGCAAAGATATAAACAAGAGTTCACTGCAAATTACTATGTGACACATTTTATTCCCGTTAGCAGATGTTTCTTTAAATATTTAAAATGACATGTTTTGCTGATAAATATGTATCGTCTAATAGATGCAACTTATTGAGTAAATATACTTTACATAGATACAAATTATTGCCAGAATTTTGGGACAATGTATATAAAGGTCTTTGATGTAACCCGCATTCATTATTTACTGATTAACAGTTATTATGATCATTGCAGTTGTTGAGCCACGGTTACATTCCCCAAATTACTGTATTTCATAAATTTTAAATGTTCCAATCTTTATAATGATTTATCAATTAAACTACATCACTTTTATTTGGGTAATGAGACTAAGAAACGAAATGACAGACAAGCTTAATTTTTTTACTTCAAAAAGTTAGGACTAAAAGCAGGACTAAGGAGGATGGACAAAGGGTTATGTAAAAAAATTTAAAACAAAATCCAAAATAATATAAACATTTTTATTCCAACTTATATCCTTACATTTATATTATATTATACACAGTACAAAAATTTACTTGCCCGACGAATTGTGGCAAGAAATATTAAGAGTCACATTAATAACTGTATGAAGAGAGAAGAATTATAAAATAAACTAAATATCTACAAAATGTAGTAAGTAATGTACAGTCATTGCGTTGAACAAATAACTTAATAGTCTTGCATGGCTTCACAGTATGACCGCCGACCAACGGCGGCGGCTGAGTGACCGCTCAAACTAAATAAATGCACCTTCTAATGCAATTACAAGGTGGGCAGAGATTATTTATTTATTACACATTCATTGTAAATTAACATGAATCGTTGTTATTTCACACTTCTGAGATCAAGAAATCAAAATGGAAATCAATAAGCAAATCGCAGTCGGTGCTAATTTGAATTAAAAAGTAAAAGATTTCTATTAGTACTATGCGCTAGCGCAAGGTGATAATAGAAACCATCCCTTGCAGCCGAACCGGGCGAAGTGCTCCTTCTCCGTGAGAGTAACGCCCCAGCCTTCACAGTACAGGGCCGTCGAGTTACTCTAACGGAATACGTTGACTTATTTCCATTTGCAAATTATGGTTAGTATCAAGCATTTACATACTAAGTGTGATACAGACTTCTCACATCTGGATATGAATAGAAACTTCAAATTGGCACTTTTTTAATGAAATAGCACTTAAATCCATACATTATCAAAGAGTATCAAAGTGGACAGATAATATTTTAAACACACATTGAGAATACTGCAAATTGAACGTACACTGCACAGTTATCTTTCACGGTTGCCAATTATTAATCGTAAAAGGGTTTCTAAGCGCTAATTGTCGACGCATACGCTAGGGCGTCAGTACGCACGAGGAGTTATCACACGGCCTAACACGAGATACTTAACTACGGGAGCTCACGTCTCCTCTGCCAGTCCAGACCGGTCCATTTATACAGTCGCCGACAAGCATGAGCAATTATCGTAAGGGAACTAGCACTCAACCGACAGTCGCCACGGCAACTCTAGTGCATCACTTACAGAGAACTATGAGTGACAGGAAGATGAACCGTGCATTGCATTTACATCCCAACACTTGAATGTACAACTTAGCATAGTTTAGGATCGCATGAAAACCCTTTCATTCCAATGTACAAGACGATCAAAGTATTTACACAGGTATCGTACTCACATTTGCTCACTACACAGTAATAAGAGTATCACAAATAAGACATGAATGGTCCACCGATATTTACAACGCAAATGCGAGTCGCCCCTCAGGAACTTAGTTCCGTATATTAACCTCCGACCTTCGCCATTAACGATAAAATTATTTTTTACATTGCCTTCTCGATCGACAATGAAAGCGATGAAAGACCGATGACTGTCCGCAAACGTTGCTTACTAACTACTTAGTCGTTTTCTTTATACATTACATCCTTTCAAAACAATATCACAAGCAGATAAGTTTAAAAGTTCATCTGTCAAATCGTCTGATCACCAAAACGAGTGCGCACTACCGGCCTCATCCTTCGGAGGGCTCAAGGAGATGATTCCTTCTCAGAATCTTTCTTGGTCTCCTTCTTGCTTTCCGCTTTGATGTCTGCGATGGTCTCCTCCTCTGCATCGGGGACGATACGCGCCGCAGCCAGCTCGGCGGCTCGTTCGAGGCAGTGTAAGGAATCCTTGACGGCATGGTAGATTATGTTCTTTATTTGCAGCTTGTCTTCATGGTTAGTGTGTGTGTCAGAGAGGTCGCGGAACTCCTGCGTGAGATCAAAGCAATGCGACACATGCTCTGGAGACACAAAATCTTCTGCGACCTTGATGCAGTCGTGCAAATTACGCACTTGATGCGGTGCGCCTGCAGGTATGAACACGGCATCCCCGAGGCACTGTGCTACGGCATAGCCCTCTACCTTGTACTCCATATACAGGCGCTCCCGCAGGCCCGCATCCAGGTAGCAACTCTGATCATGGATGCGGTCATGGTAAGGTGGGGGGTGCTCGCCGCGCTCGATTGCCGTCTTATTAAGTAGATCGCGGATCTTATCAGCATCAGATGGGCTGTAGATGTGCCACAAAGCCCCGGGTAGTTCGCCACGTTCACGAACACGCCGGCGTGTGAGGATGTCACAGCCAGCTTCATCGATCGCTCGATAGGCCTCGCGGGTAGCACGTTCACCAGCATCACGGGGACCACTCACATACACCATGACATTAACGGCGTCACTGACATCCAAGTGCAAATTGGTAGTGCCGCATCCTGGATGTAGAGCCGAGCCATAAGCAGTGTACATCTTCGGCCCAAGATCAGGGCGCACAAAGCAGTCAGGGAGGCGGGAAGCGAGATTGAGACGCCCAGTACGGTGCGTATACTCTCGCAAAGGCAGATTTTTCATTAAATCGGCAAAGCGCGCAGGCAACAATTCTGCAAAGTCATCTGATGGTGGCCAGTCCTTGAGCTTTAGGAGCATGGGATCACCCCGTTCGTCCTTGAGTCTCCTGGCCGTGTGTTCGAAGCCTTCCCAAAACTTCTTCATTGGTTGGTTAGGAACGATGTAACCGGTAATGCAGTTGATGAGATCATTCTTCTCTTCTCCGAAATCTCTTGCGAAGCTGTCAGGTGTCCAGAGATCTGCATTCATGCCTGACATAACATCAGATACGATAACAGGCTGACCGCGCTTCCACTGATCCTGAAAAAAGAAAAATAAACACGTATAAAAAAAAGATGTCAAAAGATAGATGATGAATATATCTCGTAAGTGATAAGTTCTCACCTGAAACATTCTATAGTTGCCGGGATGATTGGGGTCAGTGAGCCGGAGTAATTTTCCATCGCAGAGCCAAGAATGAGGAGTGTCAGGGTAGTGGATTTTAGATTCTGTAAGTGTCATGATTCTCGGAATATTTTGGTTTTTTGATCTGCTGCCTAACTGAACAGGTCTCACAAAGTGTTTCAGTTTAAACACCTTATCATCTAACTCGGTTTCTTTGCCTTCTGGCTTGTCCATCATTTGGATAACATCATCAACCATGTCTCCTCGAGGTCCCCTTTTGGCAGCTCTACCATTAGAAGCGGGAGAGTCATTTCCCCCGGTAGGTTTATTACAAGGACGAATGAGAAGTTCACGGAGAGTGGAGAAGTTTTCAGACTCAGAGTCAGAACTGGTGGAGTCGTCATTTGCCTTTTGTTCTTCCGCTGCAACGGCAACGTCCACAAGCCAGCTGAAGGTGGGATTGGTGGGCTTGGAAGAGCCGTTGGGCAATGCTTCTTCTTTTTCATTTACTTCATCTTTCACTTTCTGTAATTTAAAATTTTTAATTAGATTATGGGTGTTAAATATTTTATATAAATTGTTTGAGACTTTTGGAAGGGTAGAATTACAGTGGTGGAGGCGGCTGCGGCAGCTGTGGTAACAGCATCCAGCAGCATGCGACGGCAAGCTCGAGCCAGGGCAGGTGAGGGTGCGGGCTGAGTTGGACAACAGTCTTGGGGCACAGCCCAGAGTGCGCGGGCCGTGTGCACGGCGCGCCCAGTCCGCCGCAGAGCATCTCCGGCTGCAATCTGTGTCAGGAGCAACCGTGCTTGGTCATGTGGCGCTCGAGAGGTGCACATAAGCCAGCCGTGTTCGTCTCGCTCCCGCGCTGTTCCTGTCATTGCCATAGGTATCTTACGAACACCGGCAGAACGACTCTGTAAAAAAAAAAAAACACCATAAGTAAGCTGCATTTAACAACAGATTAATTTAAAGACAAAAGATCAGAATCTGAACTTTTGAAGCATAATTTTGACTGTTAAGATTGTTGTCACCAAAAAGCTCAAGATTGGAAAGAAGGAATAAGTAATAAAACTTATACTAATAAAAAAGATTTTTTTTAAAAATGAGTAGACTTGCAATAAGTACAAAAAAAATCTAGCTTTAGTGCTTTCTTAACATTTTCTAAAATTTTGAGTAATGTACAGATTTTTCTATAAAAAGTACAGCTTACAAATTTTATCAGCCCTATACATAAAATTTGATCTGAAAGAGCCGGTCTGTTAAGGTGTCCCAATGTTTTAATTGGAGTTTAACTAAAGTACACACATTATATCAACAATTCACATATAACCACTACAAAATAAAAAAAACTGAAAATTACCATACAATGAACAGTCAACCAAGAATAACAGTAGCTGATATATTAATTGAATCGCAATAATTTGCTCATTTATGAGAACTGATAATTACCTTGTAGCAATCTAAGCAGACCACGAAGCCACATTTGCCACAAGCCCAGTGGAAGTTGAACAATGTCGTCTCACACACATCGCACATCTCTCTGACTCCTTGGACCACTCGCTTCCATGCTATTGTCTTATCTGTAACAGATACGAGTATATTTAGAAACTCAACTTTAACAGTTGATATGATTGAGAGTATTTAAGTGATTTTTTGTTAAGTAAATGAGTGCGACTAACTTTTGATTTTACCTTTATTGAGATTATGAGTTTTGGCCTCTCGTTCTTGCTCCAAAAGTTTACAGAACTGATCGCCAACTTGTCTCAACAGAAAGCAACTCATTTCAATATCCAGCTCTGAATCTCCTGCCTGAGTCCACAATATTCTGTCTTCCTAAAATTATAAAAGTATCACATGTTTAAATTGTTTGAAAAGGAAAGATGAAAAAGTTAATCAACAAGCTTATTAATAATAATGTGATTTAATTTTAAATTATCCTTTTTAAGGTATTTGTAGTTCAGTAAAATATAGAAACATTAAGTTATATTACAATATAAGTTACTGCCAATTGAACAGTAATTACACTAACCTCAGAAGGATCCTTGTTGGGATCTGAGAATCCAGCGATGGCGAGTTGGCCATTTTTGGTGTATCTCAGTCTTCTAAAGGCATAAAATCGGCAAAAGATATTTGGCAAATTTTTGGATCGCTGATGAGGTGTCCACCGACACTCCCGACATTTGGCCAGCTTGGGGGCCACATCGAAGCAAGCCCCGTCCTGCAAGAAAGACTCGCCTGTCTTTTTCAGTTGACTAATCGGAGGCTTCCGAAATGGCGGGGTCGGAGGAGGCTCATCCTTGGACTTTTTGCCCTTCGGGGGCTCATCGTCGCCATTCTTGTCAACCTTGGAGGACTTGGGCCGCCGACCTCGTTTGCGCGGCTCCTTATCCTTGGTGTCCTTGGCGGCACCGGTAGCCCCGTTTCCTCCGTTAGCGGTCCGCTTGGTTGCCGCCGTGCGGCTCAGACTAGCTCCCGAATCCGAGTCCTTGTCGCTGATGCTTTCTTTGTCGCTTTCGCTCGCGCTCTCGCTGACTGTCACATTCTTCTTCTTCTTTACCTCCTCGGCTAGAGTCTTTCCAATTCCTCCTCCCTTTTTTCTCTTCACTTTAGGCAATTTTCTCTTGGGCGGACTTTTAACACCTCTTTCCTGATCAGAACTAGAGCTGTCCTCGGGTTTGCGAGAGTCGTCACAGTGGCCGTTGACTTCCTTAGGCTTGCGAGACAGTTTGGGGGTCTTAGCTCGGATAATGCTGTTCACGGCCATGGACCCCACATTGAGCAGCGTCAAAGGCGCGAGAGGCGCTACAGGCGGGGGTGGCGGGGGTGCCGCGGGCGTCACGACAGGGACGGGCGTCGCCACGACCGCCGTGTCGCGTTCGTCTTCCGGCGCCGTCTCGTGTCGCTGCAGCCAAGCCTTCTTGAGGTGCCGCACGGGCGCGCCGCTCTCCTTGGGTCCACTGGAAGGCGCCGGGGGCGGGGGAGACGGGCACGGAGTCGGGACGGAACGCACCCCGATACCTTCCGCCTCGGCGTTCTTCTCCGTCACCTCGGGCACGCCGGGCGGTCGGACGGCGCCGTCGGCGGAGGGGATCCGCACGGGAGAGTCGGTCACGGCCCGCGGCGCCGGGGAAGCCGTGCAGTAGGCGGCCGTGTTGACCATGGTGGTGATGGTGGTGGCGGCGCTGGCAATGAGCGGCGTGGGCTCGCTCACGCGCGACAGCAGCGGGCGACAGTCCGCAGAGTACTGCGGCCCGTCCGAGTCCAGGCGCCGTCGCTTGCCGTCCGCCGAGGGGCCGTCCGCCAGCTCGTGCACCGGCACGCCTCTGCGCTTGGGCGAAGTGTCGCTCTCGTCCCGGTCGGAGGAAATGCCAAGGTCCAGCGGCTGCGTCTGATAGGAATCGGGCGCGGGCGCGGGGTGCGCGGCGGGCGGAGAGGCGCCGGCCAGCGGCGGTCGCGTCTCGCGCCAGTGCGCGGGGGGCGGCGGGCGGCCCGAGCCGGGCGCGGGCGCGGGGTAGCCGCGGGGCTTCACGGTCAGGGCAGCGGAGCCCAGCGGGTCGGCGGGGTCGCACACCTCCTGCGGCCGGCACGCGGGGATGCCCGTGACGATGCCGGCGCTAGGTTTCCCGTAGATGTGCGGTGGGGCGGGACTCGACACTTTGGGCTTACTCAGTGGCGCCGGGGCTAGTACCGGAGAATGATAGGCATACGCGGGAGCGCGATAATGCTGCTGTTGGTGCAGATGCTGTTGCTGCTGTTGCTGATGTTGTTGCAGCTGCTGCTGGTGTTGTTCCTGCCGCTGCTGCTGCTGTTGTCTATGTTGGTGTTGCTGCTGAAGGTGGTGCTGTTGATGAGGAGGATGTTGCTGATGCAGCTGAGGGTGCTGCGGGTGTTGCGGATGCTGAGGATGCTGCGGATGTTGCGGATGTTGCGGATGTTGCGGATGCTGCGGATGCTGAGGATGCTGAGGATGCTGCGGATGCTGCGGGTGCTGGGGGTGTTGAGGGTGTTGAGGGTGCTGAGGGTGCTGCGGGTGCGGGCTGTGTTGGGGGTGCTGGGGGTGTTGCGGGTGCTGAGGGTGCGGGGAGTGCTGAAGAGATGCACGCGCAGGTGACGCGTGCAAGGAATGCTGCGGACGACCGCGCGGAGCGGGAGGCAGCTGCGGCGGGCCGCGGTAACCGACGGCGACGTGCGGGGGGGCCTGCAGGTAGTGAGCGGGGAGCTCGCCGGTGCGCAGCTTGGGCGAGTGCGCGGGGTGACCCTTGGGCTCGAGGTGGTGATGAGGCAATTTGCCCTCGTGCTTGACGATGACCGAGTTCTTGAGTTCGCTCATGAGCGGCGGAGGAGTGGGAAGAGTGCCGTCCCGGTCCCGGTCCCGGTCTCGGTCGGGCGCACCGGACTTGGTGACGGTGATGTGTCCGTGCACCTGCACCTGCTTGGAGTGATCGGACTTGTGCTTGCCGTCCAGGCCGACGAACCCCGCGGAGTGGGCGCGGTGATAGCTGTAGTTGTAGGCGTTGAAGTTGGGTTCAGCTTTGGGGAGGCCGCCGTGCCCCGGTAGCTTCTCGGGAGGTTTCTGCGATGGCGCAAGACGGCTGTGAGCGGGCGGAGGATATTCGGCTTTCGTCGGGACGCTCGGAGGACGCTGATTCTGCAAGGGCAAGAGCGCGTAGATTAGAGTGAGGTCTTTCACGGTGACGAACAAACGGACGACATTAGACATTTAAGCGAAGGCTACTTACGGGTGCGGTGGGGTAGTAACTTCGCTCCTGCCCCCCGAGGCCGGGGCTGGGAGGCACCAGACTGTTGATGATGCTCCACGATAAAGTCCGTTCTCTCTAAAAAAATAATACATTGTTCCGTTAACGAGTGACTTGACCTTAAATCGAACGCAATGCGATTTCCGGTGATATCCGAGCTACGCTAGATGGCATCGCATTCTACTGAACATTTAAAATGTAGGGCAATATCATCTCGCGTCGATCGGATTGCACTCTAGTTTCTCACCTTCTGATGGGCCAGGCGCAGGGAATCTTCGAAGTGTTGATGAACAGCCTTCTCTTGTCTCTCTCTCTCCTGCTGGGCGCGCTCGGCCTGCTTCTCTCTCTCCCTCTCCCTCTCGCGCTCCCGCTCCCGTTCCCTCTCCCGGTCCACCCGCTCCCGCTCCCGCTCCATCCGCTCTCGCTCTCTCTCCATCCGCTCGCACTCCTTCTCGCGAGCCTTCTCGATCAACTGCTGGTTTTCTATTTCCTTCTCCCTTCGCTCTCTGAAAAGATAAAGGCGGCCGTGAGTTTCCAAAGACCTGCACACGTCCGACCGTATTTCGCTGCACGCCGATAATTTGCAGACGACGGAGATGACTATCCTCATATTTGCTCACTTCTTGCGATGACAAGTTCGCGTTCGCAATGAGCACAAGCGGTCCGAGTTTGAAATCCTGTTTTCAATAAGAAGAATAGAGTTCGACGAATCCGAGAACATCCGGTCTCCCGAGACGCGCCCGGTTCTCCAATTTGATATCAATTCACATCATAAAAACAACACACCGGAGAATTATCGGGAGTTCGATTGCACGCGATAAGGGGACGTCAGCCGCATCCGCGGAGGGACAGACGCGCGGTCGCGGATTCCTTTCGCTCGCTATTCTCGCTAGACAATAGCGGCGGCCGGAGAAAGCCGCGCGGCCTCGTGCGCCGCCTCAACGACACGGTGGGTCTTTGCAGGGAATTCATCACTAAGAAACCATCAATGAAACCGTTAAAACGAATTATTTTTTCAAACGGAAAATGGAAATTTTAATATTCAGATCGTAAAATCGACGTCGCCCGCTCGGGTGAACGGCGACGCTCGAGCGCGCGGCCGGCTCGGCGGGACACGACTCGCCCGCAGTTATCGCGGCGCGAGAGGAGGCTATCGCATTGTTGCGGGAAGTGAAATCGGTACCAGTTTGAGTCGGAACGGAGCGACGAGACGCCGGGCCGAGGTCCGACTCGCGCAGAACGGAGCGAACTGGAAATGCGGCAATCCCATCGCACATTACATTTTAATCTGCGACCGTTAAGTAATGTACTGCTTTCGTATTTGTCCGACTGTATAAAGTGCGCAGTTGGAAAAAAATACAGATACTGCGTTTAGTCACAAAATGCCTGAAAAAAAGGTGCTCTGTTGTGTCGATCGCCAATACGATAACAAGTATAGCGGAGCAGTTGCACGCACGAGGGCAATGCCGCCCTGCCGCCCTCCCGCCGAGGTGTCACTCGTGCTTCGCGCCCCGGGCCGGGCTGCGAGGGGCGAGGGCACACGAGCGTGACGCTCCTCGGTCATCGCCAATCGGCGGCGTCTCCGCTGTCACGGTGCACCTGAGCCAAATTAGCTTGGCGCACAGCACAGCTGTCGACATCGTGCGCGACTTCGATGCGCGCGTCGCGGTCCGGCGGAGAAAACTCTCTCCCCTCGCAGAGGCGGAATAAAAAATAGCTCCCATTCGACACGGGATCCATCCGCCTGCAGGTAAAAGTAAACGCACTCAACACGGCGGCGGTCACGCGGGGATCCGCGCCGATCTGCATAACGCAAAATTCCTTTTTTTTTTTTTACGAAAACACCGGTCGTGCCGCGCGGGCGGAACGGGTTACCGTTCGGTCACGCCGACTGGATGATCCGGCACGAGACCACTTTCTTCCTCCGAGCGCCGGGGACGCCCCGAGAACGCTAGCGTATTCTCGAGCGTTGGCAAGTTTCATATTTCAAAACAGACTCCCGAGTCGCGGGATCGATGCGGGCCGCTCTATCTGTTATTCGTTATCAGACTCGTGTAGTCAGCTATAAATTATCGAGAGTCGATAAAAATAGACGTTACATAGTCGCGTTTCGGAGGATTGCGTTATCGGTCGATCCGGTCCGACCGGAGTCGGGAGGTCCGGCCGGCGCTCTCGGGCTCGTCACGGTCACGACTCGGAAGTTTGTTTATTCGTGTCACGGCGGCCGCGAGACGCGCGGCTCGCTATCCAATTAATATACTATATAAATGTGCAAACAGTAAATTACATCTAGGTACTGAATTCCCTCCGAGTAAACGACGTTACGCGAGAAAGATCAGATAATAAACGGCGACTCGATTGTATTACAGATATCGCAAATGACAAACGAGAAAAACAGCACGGGTAGTGAATAGCGCGAGACGCGGTGCTCTCCGAGGAGTGTGCGGGAATCGTTCCTCGGTTGCGTCCTTTGCTATTATTATTCCAATAAAAATAATAACAACGGTTTGTAAGATTTACTGGGTTGAACTTATTAACTATTTATCATTTACAGTGTCAAAATTGTTAATTTATAATAATAAAAAAAAACGTAAGTGAACTTCAAACTCCTCGACTACTCGGCAAGGTTGAAATATTCGTTTGGGTATTGATAATGCTGCTATTTTTGCAATTAAGTATACTCAACCACAAAAACATACACATTACTAAAATAAAATAACAACGAACGAAGCCACGATGATAAAATAATAACTTCATGCGTCATTTTGCATCAAGGCTCCTACTAAAATTGAAGTCCCGTTTCCGAGAAATCCGAGTGAACAGCTCGATTTTCCATCAACAAATCTCCTCGCTAGAGTGCATTACATAACAAAGCTACACACCTGAAGTTAATTTTGATAACAAGGGATTTTCTACAAATAACAGAAAAACAATGCAGTCGGGGCATCGCCCAGCGCGCAATCGAGGGGGACACTGCGGGGCTGCAATGCCGCCGGGAGGACAAAGCGCACGGACAAGGGCTGCGGGGCTGCGGGGCTGCGGGGCTGCGGGGCTGCGGGGCGGCGCGAGCATGCCGGGGTGCGGGGACAAGCTTACTGAGTGGACAGACGTACCTATGCCAAGAGAGAAGATGCTGGGGCGGGGCGGGCGACGAGTCCGCGTCATAGGACACGGGCGTCCGCAGCACGCGCTGGTTCCTGCCGAGGACGCAAACAAACAGGGGCGAGGGTCAGTCAAGTGAGTGTTAACCGCGGAGAGTGCAGTCGGGGGCTTCGGGGGCTTCGGGGGCTCCGGGAGCTCCGGGGACTCCGGGGGCTCAGCGCGCTGCGGCCGCGCCCTCGTCCTCGCCTCCGGAGCGGGCGGAGGCCCGAGAGCGCGGCCACGGCGGGTCAGAGGTCTCCCGCGGCCCGGGCTACGCGTCAAAGTGAACTCGCTACATTCGATGAGGTCAGGGCGAGGGATGCGGAGGGAGGGGGCGGGCTGGCCGACATTTACTCCAACGATGATGTGAATGGTCAACATCGTTTTATTCCAACTGCGAATTTTAAGGGAGAGACTAGACGAGACGGTGCTTCGTAGCTTAAATTACACGCAAATAAAAGATCCTGTATTTAGTAATTCTTATCTAGTAAATCACAAAAGAACGGGTCATAAAATAAACATATCCATAATGGTGTCGGAGACGACCGCTGCAGAGCGTCCTGGCAACTCTTCGTTTATTATCGCGTTAATTGTTGAATAATAAACTCTTCGTTTATTATTCGTTTATTATCTGTTGAGGAATCAAAAAAATCACTTAGGTTTTTTATTAACCGTCAAACACGTTAAGCCTATTACTGAATTGACTTTAATGTTTGATATTTATTCGCAGAAAGTGATTATAATTTATCGAGAAAACCGAATGCAGCGCGTCCCCGGCTCGCGAGTGGGTCATCGCCGGAGCCGACAGGTTTGCCCAAAGCGACGATGTCACCGGAGTCGATCGATTATTTGCACGGATTTATCTCTGGGAATTCCGGTCGGGAGGACGGTGAAGCGAAGAAAAACACGCGAAAATGCCAACACAAATTGGCAGCCGCATGCGAAGTATAAATTTGTAGTCATTTAAAAAAAATACGTAATCGCGTTAGCTCCGCGAGGCGGTTGTGAGAATCTCGTTTTAGAATAACGTCTCTTTGTATCCAAAGTCACACACTTTTTTTTTGTTTTTATATTGAACACGAGAAACTTTAATCACATCACTTCTCGGAACTCAGATAAAGACGTTTTCCATCGGCACTGGGTTTTCTCGGCAGTCGTTCACTTTTTAGCACTTGGTTGTTTATCACGACTCGCGTTTCGGGTGAGATTCCTTCCCGGCACTTCCCCTCGGAGACTTCGTCGCGGCACTCGAGTCGGTTCAATCGTCGAGCCTGCGGAGGAGCGATGCAGGCGCGGGTCCCCAGCTCTGCCCGCAGGAGACCCCGCTTTGGTGTTGCGTTTCTAACAGTTCTATTTTATTTATTGCACAATATACTTTAACCCTAATACTTAGTTTTAGTGTTATACTTAGTATTTCTAATTACCCGTCATAATTTGATAAGGTCGTTTGCAATCAGGTGCATTCTGTTGACCGACAGAAAAGTACAAAAATCAAAGAACAAGACGGGTTCCTTGTTAACCTACGATAAAACTCCGATCGGGACGATCGCCGCCCACCCCGTTAAAAAAATACTAAAACCTGAAATCAAAAAGCGGCAGCGGGACGTTTCTAACGGGCCTCGAGCTCGGCTCGGAATCCCTCTTCCCTTGTGTTTTTTTTTCGAGGCGATCGTTCAAAAATGACTGCACTCGATTTGAAGCGCCAGCATGGCCGCAGTTGTATTTATTATTCAAGGTTTATCACCCGACCGAAACCGATAAAGGGTAAATAATGCGGAAGATAAGGATATGTTATTTTACCCGCTGACTGATAGGCCGAATTCGTGAATAATACAATGTTACAAAAAAGACATTCGCGCGTCGATAGCGGGCGCGACCTCGCTCATTCGCGTCGGCGGTTTATTCCAAATAATCAAAATTCAATTGCCCCGAGGAGATGCGCGAGGAATCGCGGAGTCGAGTGCGATGAGCCCAGGCAGGAAACTGGGTCATCGGGGCGTTACATCACCTAATTAATTTCCTGCGATATTACAATAAGCTTATTGCAATTTCAAATGGATGATTGTTTAAAAACGTTTGAGACGGAAGACATTCGATATTAAATTTTAAAAAATACGAAAAATTTTCCATTTTTGATGGTTGAAAATGAAGAATCCTCCCCGACGACGATCCGCGCTGACGGCGAGGCGCTCCGCGGAGATGCAAACAAAGTTGACTATTTGCGTTCGCGATGTCTTTGAACTTGAAATTGTATGTCAAGGTGAGCGCAATATTCCAAAATAAAGCGATAAAAACTGTTTATTGTATCCCAAATAATTTGCCAGTTCAGATCGTACCGACTATAGTGTCATTGTACATGAAAACGCCGCAATAAAATATTTATTACGCAGCTAAATGCAAAGAACCGACGTTGCACAAAAGCACCGGCTTCGTAGGTGCGAAACAAAGAGCGAATCGACGAAATCGGTCTCAGGTTACGCGGAGTTCACGGTTAGATAGGCAGATAATGCGGCCGCGGCATCTTGCATAAGAATTTCTTTTTTTTTAATTATGAGTATGAACAATGTCAATGACGAAACCTCGTGTGAGGCGACGATGGCGATGGCGGTGGCGGTGGCGGTGGCGGTGGCGGTGGCGGTGGCGGTGGCGGTGGCGGTGGCGGTGGCGGTGGCGGTGGCGAGTCAGACGGGACTTTCCGCAGTGCGTGGCTTCGCGTCACACCTGGCGCATCGGTGGACGCGGACTGGAGACGAGAAACGCAGACCTCGAATGGGGTCTGAGCCTCTGTCTCGCAGTTGTCATTCAGTGCAGCAGTATACTCGTTAAGCAATTAATTTCGTATTGTGATATCGATTACTTCGAGCATGACATAAACGAATTTAAGTAATAGCCGGTGAAAGATATGTCTGGTATTGTGTTATCGTCAAATTGCTATCTGAATGCGTAGTTTATTTTACTGTCACGAATAGCAATTTTAACAATGCACGATGTGACCGATTTATTGTTATGATTTGCATCGAACACTTGTAGGATACGACGTTTCGGTAGGAATGTTTCAAAATACTACACGACTGGCCGCGTAACAGCAAATTACTTGGAAAGCTAAGCGTAACGATGTATAAATCGAACCGACGGTTACGAAACGCGGGCCGATTCAGCGACGGATGGCCGCATTGAAAGCGGGCACACGACAGGAAAAGAAACTTATTATGAATGCAGTTCGCATTTGTGTATATGAATATTGCGTATTCACCCGGAGTTATAAAACTACCTGCAATTAAAACGGGCATTGAATGCGAGGGGGCGTTAGAAATGGTAAGAGCCATGGGAACTCGAGCGCCGGCGAGTCTCCGGAGCGCAGTGCTCGGGGCCCGGCGGGCGAACAAGCCGCCCGCGCCTGGTGTATTTTAATCGCTAATCTCTAGAAGAGAATCACTGCACCTTTCTAACTGAGAATCACTGTCACTTTACTTGCGTGATAAAAAGTTACGTTTTATTTACAAAGTCTGCACTTTCCGTCAAAATAAACTTAACCTATATCTTATCCTAGATTTCAGGCTATCGGGCAAATACCGAAATTCACCGGACAACCGCATGCTGCGCTTCATAGTAAACTAAAAGTTTGTTTTAAAACGCAATAGGAAATATGTTTTTTTTTCTTTCAAGTAATTGAATTACACTTCTATGTAATAAACGATTCCCAAAGTAGTTAAACATGAGTCATGCAAAACGTCGGAGACTACATTGATCAATTTTTTTTTATTTATAAAAAATGCTAATGTCGAGTGGGACAAAAAATGCGATATAAAAGAAGAAAATAAAATTAATTTCGATAATAGGTACTTGAAAAAAGTAATTAAGAAGCTATGAATCTTTTGACATATAATTGAAATAAAAAACATTTCAAAAAATTAAATACTTATAATTATCAAATTAATTAATTCGTAATACTGCTTTCTCTCAGCGTTATAAATTTGTTTTCTAGCTTAACGGTACACTCTGATACTGATAATATTAATAGAAATTCTGTATCGTCATTATTTGGTTATCACATTTAATTATCCTAACATCGACTGGGAGTAACTTATAAGCCAGCAAAAGCATTAAAATGACCTCATTGGGTGCATATATTATGGACACCTTACAATTTTTTTTTCTTAATTTTTGGTTTCAATAATCTCAAGTCGGCGTAACGAGAGCTGACAAGCCAGGCGCCGGGAAACTACTTTCCAAAGTTATCTGCTCTATCTACTCAAATACTAGACGGAAATTTTGATCATTTCGTATATTTTGGTACATATCGTGCTCGAGCAGCTCGGATCGCGAGATTAAAAAGGAGTTCCAGCCGATGGCGACATTAATAACCACTATCGCCCGTATCTTTGACACCATTAGGTCGAAAATAATTTATTTGACCGATCGTTAATCTATAACCGGATTGCGCGAACTGCGAATTCATTAACGATAGTGTAATGTAATAAGATTCGATTCAAAGATAGCCGTTTTGATAATAGTTTTACAATAAATGTTGTTTTTGAGCAGGTCGTTTGCGACGGATGAGATCAAAAATGAAAACGATTTGTAAACGTTATTCGAAGGCAAGGACGAATTTCAAGTTGGGATGTCGATTTATATTCAGTTCGGTACGAGCGAGCCGGCTCGAGGCCGCGCGGCTCGGGCGACAGTCGCGGCACAACCCGGCCATAGGTCGGGGCGATCAGGTGAATTTAATTAAATTGAAAAAAATAAAATATATATATATATACATGGCAATCTCTTTCCAAACGATTTTAGTTGTAGTTAAAAAAAAAAAGAATTGTTAGAAGAGTCTTTTTCGGTATTTCATAAAGCACATTTCGTAATGGCTTTTATCGTTTTAAGTTATAAGATTACAGTTATGTAGAAAAAGCTCCACGACACCCTAGCTGATTATATATATTGTAAGTTTACAATTTATATTAAAAAAAAATCAACGATCACTTTGCGGATGCATAAAATTTGAAAACAAACTACGATGATGTATTGCGGATGGTTGGGAAGCCGTGATATGTGTTCCGTATATATTTTTTGTCAGTGCCTGAATGAAGTAATTCACTGGCCACGATGAGCTGCAGCCTTGGGAGCCGGCGGGCGATCGCACCCGAAGAGCGAAGCGATTCAATAAACATCCTCAGCTCGGTAAAGCCCGAGTCAGCGAGGGGAGGGCGGAGCGGAGAGCGCTCGAGCTGAGGTCGGGCTGCAGATTCGCGGGACGGGGAGGGCAGCGGAGAGGCGGGGGCCTCGACCGGGAGCAGCTGCTTCCGCCCGTAAAAGCCCGAGAGGACAAAAAAACTCGAATAACAAGTTGCCCGCCGACAGGTAGCCGGCCGGGCGGCACACCGCCGCGCCAGGGCGAATGATTAATGTCATATCTGTAACAGCAGTACGATCGTCCACACCTTCTTCGGATTGAGGGTTATCGATAGAATTCCTCAATCGGAGTGATCGATGTATGTGCAGAAGGCACAGGAAACATTGCCCTATCGAACATCGGATCTCGGTCTGATTTATGCAATATGAACGGTCAAAACCGCAAGGTCCCTCGTTTATTTGGGTGCAATCGGAGTTCACGACTTAAGGGAGAGGAAAGTGGACCGCAGTTTGCGTGGAATGTTTCCTGTTCGACCTCCGCAGCGCACGTTTGACTGAATCGATCCTTGTACTATTCATCCGGCCTGCGGATATTGACACAACGGTGATAATGATAGAAAACGGCTATCCGAACAGAACCAGGGTATTCTTCTCGTCGAGACGACTTATTTTATAGAGAGGTAGGATAATTACCTGAGAAGCCGGTCCCTCTCTCGGTCGAGGTAGTCGTCCTGGTAGGGCTTGCTCCAGAGCAGGTCGGGCGGCGGGTAGAGGTCCGGGGGCGGCAGGTGCTGCAGCGGGGGCGGATACAGCGGGTGCGGCGGGCCCGCGCCGCCGGGGTGCGCCATGAGGGAGTGGTGCTGCACGCTGTGCACGTGGCGCACGTGCGGCTCGTGCTCGTCGGGCGCGCTCAGGGCGCTGGAGCGGGAGCCGGAGCGCTCGTCGCCCGAGGCCGAGCGCAGGGAGCTCACGCCCGAGTCGCTGCGGTCGTCCGGGAAGCGGCCCGCCTCCTCCATCCCATCGTCCGGCCTCACCGCATGGCCCGTCCCCGCCGCCGCCACGGCCGAGCCGGCCCTCAGCGCATCGCCCCCCGCGCCCTCGCGAGCCACCTCCGAGGGAGCGGGCGCGGGCGCGGTCACAGTCGCGGTCACGGTCACGGTCGCGCTCGCCTCCGCCGCCGCCTCGGGCTCCGGCTCGGGTTCTCTTAACTTGCTGTTGTTGGCCTCTTCCAGCACTTTCTTCTTGCTGACTCCGCCCTCGCCGCTCTTCTTGTCCTTGTTCTCTATGTCCTCCTTCTCGGGCTGGCGGTCGCCGGGGGTCTTGCCGGCCTTGCTCTTGGATTTGCTGACGGCGGCGTTATTCTTCTTCTTTCTAGTATTCTTTTGGGTTCCTGAAACGAGAAAGGAATCGGTCAGGATCGATCGAAAGAAGCTCGACGGACAATCGAAAAGCAGTATTCGGAACGAGAGAGGGAATCGACGGCCGGGAGAATCTCGAGCGTCGGCACGATCGATTCGGATCGTGAAAATCGAGTTTACCCCACGCGACGGCAAAATTGACATCGACCGGTGGAAAATTTCTACCGGTTTAGCCGTCATACCTCGGACCACAAGGCTGCAAGAATTACGCAATTAATGTTTCCTCTGCAAAACAAAAAACTCTCCGCGCGGAATACGCGAATCGTACATTGCGTGAATCACAATAGGACACATTGCGGCTTTTAATATGAATATCCCAGATCATAAATTGAATACATTAAAGAGCGGTCGACAGATGTTCTCGGTTATTGCAGAGGGGATGGAAGAGTGGGGGCGGGGGCGGGCGCGGGCGGAGCGGCCATTGTCATGTGGCGGGAGAAATGCGCCGAGCCCGCCTGCACGAGTCTCCGCGCGGGCCGTGGGCGTCAGGCCCGACTTCACGCTCGGCACTGGATCGAGTGAGATACGAGTATACTCCTTAAGCTCATCTACTGGCGATTTTTTTTAATTACAAGCTGTGCACTCAGTTATAAATGTGAGAAAGCTTCCATGCGTTCGGTGACTCGCGTGGAAACAAGCGACGCAAGTCGCATCGGACAGTTAATGAATAAGTGCTGGATAACAATGTATCGTTGCGGCGCGTACCTTAATTATAATTAAATTAAATAAATCAAAATTTTATTTAGAAAAAACATACGAGTAGTTTCAGGAAGGAATTCATGCAGAATTTGTATAATTTTGAAGACATTAATGCTGTAAAATATATTTTGAAGATCATCACTTTCTGAGCAACATTTTTTTTTTTTTTTAAATAAAAATTTAGGTTTATTAACAAAAATCGCGCTTACTCGTGTCAAAATATACAAACATATTCTACAATTAACATCTATCCGAATAGCGTTTAGCAGTTGCAGGAACGGGGGCCGCCAGCCCCGCGCGAGCCGAGCGGGCGTCCCCTGCAGTGTCAAGGTGACTGGCTCGAGTCCCGGCAGCCGGCCAAGCCGAATAAATCACCCGACAAGTTAATCAACTCTTTTGCCAGTTATTTACGACCGAAATAATGCTAATACCGACCGTCCCGCCCGGCTGTAATTCACGGGGAAATAATTAATTTAACCTCCCGGCGGTGCAGCCGCGAGCCTCCGCGCCCGCTCGGCTGAATATTCCCTTTCGCGATTCTGAAATTGGGTGGAACTTTTCCCTACTGCGGTTTCGCATCAGCGCGGCATTTTGGAACAGCTCCGGGCAGATTTTGCAGACAAAGCCTGTTTTGAAGGATGTTCCGAAAAAAATGTCACCGGAACCGTGAGAATCCGCCCGAAAAAACCCAAGGTCACTACAAACTAGGTACAACTTGCGAGCATAACAGAGCAAGGCGCACGGGGCGATCGTTCGGTAAGTTATGAGATACGATTAATAAAAATGCAAAGTGTTGTAAATGCCATTAATGTCGACAAGTCAAGGTCACGTCATAGGAATAATTCGCGGGCAATCAATGCAAAATGTATATTAATCGTCGCGGTCGTATTTTGCACGACGCATCCTGCCTCCGGCAGTGGTACATTCCTATATAGGATAGAGGACACGCCAGGGCCTGGCTCCGAGAATTAGCGGGCGATCAGTATGCGCGGGGCGCCCCGACCCCCGCGAGTTCTATTGACACGGTTCCTCGGCGGAGGTGACTCCCGCTGGATGGCCACGCTCGCGACATAGAAAATTAGCACGGCATTAAATGCTATTTGTTCGGCGTTCCGGCGCGGCCTTCGCATACTGGCTCTATCGTGCGGACAGAATACGTATCGCCGCTATGTGAACGGCCATTGTTCAAATTGCCAACGCTGAAATGAGTGGACGACTCTACATGAATAATACGATTATTATTTTGATTTACAATAATGATATTTTTGTACACTATGTGTTCTGCGAAATTAGAAACGAGGGTGTAAATTGATTTGGCGATTTTTTTACTGTCAATCAAAAAACGTAAGAAAGATGTAACGGCGGGAGTCCCTGTTTATTTGCAATCGCAATAAAAGTATATCGATTGAACGGGAATAGTACTAAGTAGCCACGGAAGCCGGGGAGGGGGAGAATTGAGTATTCCCGGGGCGCCTCGCTCCCCGGCGACGCGCACAGAATACCCGCCGGGCAGAGGGTGATCGCAATATTAATTATTGCATTAACTCGCTCGGGGCCGGACCGACTTACTGATCGCTTTTTGTACCGGTTCATCGATTTCCCTGCGCCCGCAATTAGCTGCGTTCCTAGCAACGAGAACGTCCCCAATCAAAAAGTATCGAGAGATGCATAAATAAAACCTAACTGAGAGCACGCGGGAAATAAATTCATTCCGCAGCTTAAATTTTCGTTATCCGCGAAGGGGCCTATTTAATTTCTGACATAAATATAATTATGTTTCGGTTGAGTATGCCATTTTAAAAATATCACTTTCCAAATTATGCCTGCACACTGAGCCGAGCTGGTGTGTACGTCGCGATAAGGTGTCGCATCCTCGAGTGTTCGTTTCTGCCGTACACCGAGAGGTCATTTCAAGGTTACGGCGATAAATCATAATGCAAAAAAGCCCACAGATTTTTATGCACATGTGTACTTGGAAAAGCGAGTCGGCGACAGCCGACGAGCCAGGGGCGTCGAGTGGCTCGCGCAATGACTCGCGCTCGGCAAACGTCTCTCGAATCGCGACACGAGCGTTCAACAATCCGCCGGGAATCGTTCACCATGGCGGTCACCTCGGCTCGACCGGCCGAGGCGTTCTCCGGAGGCGAGAAGTAATGCAGCTTGCCGGGGTGACCTTCGGTTTTTTGTTTACAAAATTGACTGCGGTTTTTGGACCCGATCGCGGGAAGGATTCGCGGGATCCGACCCGATAGCGCGTCGTTGTCGAATGCCATCCGGGAGGGAGGGGGACGACACGATTCAATTTCCAAATCGGATGGCCGACCGACAAAATTCCAAATGAAAGCGAGCAGAAGGTTTTGTGGCAAATCTTAGGGACCCATGGATCGAGTTATCGACCGCGATGTGACTACATTTTTGAAAACTATAAATATTATCCAAATCTATTGAATTCGTGAGGATCGCTCGATCAAAATTATTTTAAACAGAACAAGAATGCAGAGGAAATGTACAACGCATTGTGGATTTTAATTTTTAAGTAAAGATTCAATAAGTAAACAAGACTGTGGAAGCGAAGTCAAAGTTCCCGGCGTCCGAAGCGGGTCACGTCTGGCGTCATCGGGAACAAAACAGACAAACTCGTGTGGAAAAGCAAATAATAAGCCGGACAGCGCGGAGGAATTCGCGGCGGCGCGCGCCAGGCGAGCGTGTCGCTAATGAAACGGCATTACGGTGTTGCGCAATGACCCGCGTGGCCCACTTCCAGCGAGAGGGAGCGAGAGCCCGCGCGAGAGCGGGACGCCGGCCCGCCGGGTAAACAAAGGAAGACAGACGACCGGAATGAGATTTGCTGGGAAATGCCGTCTGCGAACTTGGGCGGGGGCGGGGGGGGGAGGGAAGGGGCGGGGCGGGGGCGGCTCCCCCCCGGCGGACCCTCGCGCGGGGGTGCGGCGATTGCGTCTCGAATTAGATTAAACGGGCACGGGAAAATCGTGTCGGGCGAGACGACTCGACGATGCCGCGCAATAAGCCGAGGGAGGGGTTGACAACGTTTGAGACACACGATCTAGTCGTGATCATTTTAGGGGTGTAAATGTTACAAACAGTTATTGCGTTGATCGTGCTTACCGAAATAATTCAATGCAACAAAAAAAGCTTACATGAGAATTATAAAAAAATAAAAGAAGATGAATAAAATAAACAGAAATATTGAAGTAAAATTATTTATCGGAGGATTCGATCACAGACGGAGCCATCAACGTCGACTACCGGGTAGAGTGCGATTTGCAATGCGCGGGCCGAGGATGGCGCCCGCGGACGGCGGAAACGACGAGGCGGCCGATCGATGAGGAGATTGTCCGCAATCAGCGAAGAACGCTCGTCGACCGAAGCTAACTCGCGGAGCGCTCGGTCCGAGCCGCACCGAATCCGATCCCGGGGGGACGATCTCGTCGGAAAATCCCATCCAGAGAAGTAGCAGAGAAAAACGCTCGAGCGGCGCAAGCTGGATGCGGCTCACGGCGAAGAGGCGATCCGGGCCCGAAAATAGCACCCCACACCGGTCACGAACCGGCCGCGGAGGAGCGGGCGACACTCGCGAGCCTCCCGGAAACCCGGCGGACGCGAACTTTCCCTCGCGCGTCGAGATTCCCCGCCCGAGACGCGAGACGGTGGCGACGGGCGGGGCGGCCGGTCTGCCACGACTGCCGCACTCCCGACAAGACGCACCCGCGAGGAAGTGCAGTCGCAGATCGAGTGCACCGTTACGCGGGCGGGCGCGAGGGAACGCCCGGAGAGGCACGCGAATCGGCACGACTCGAGTGGACATCGCCGGTAGTCATCCCCCGCAGATCCTCGGCCGCCAGGAGGGCGTCGCCCGGGCCGGACGTGCCGACGCATCGAACCTCAAAATCACCGTCTCCGCGCGGGGGTCGAATCGCTCGTCAGCGAGAGCCGCTCGAATCCACTCGATCTGCCTCTCGCGAGTCACGGAAGCGGGTTACGAAACCGACGCGGCCGTTGAGAATGAATCACCGAAAACGAATAGCAAAAACCGGTCCGCGGCCGAGGCGCACTTTTTGCCGAGCATTGCGCGTTACCCCGAATTTATTCGACTCCAGATCGTCGGAGCGAAACGGCAAAAACTTCACTCGCGCGCTCGTTCCGGAGCTCGGCGTCCCGGGCGGAGGCGACGCCGCACTGAGGCCGCACTCCGGCCGCGCGTCGCCCGAGAGCGTCCGCTCGCTCGCCGACCGGTACATTCCGAACGAACGTCTCGCCGTTGTTTTCCCCGTTTTCATTTTCAATCGGGAGTCAATAGTTTTATACGATTCGAGAATCGGGTCGCGCGATCGATAAGTCATCTTCGCGTCGAGGGATTCGGTCGCTTCGAGAGTGCTTCTCGATTCCGAGAATAGCGTCCGCTCGGTCAGTTTCCGAACACGTCGGCGGCGCATTCGCCTTCCTAGACGGGTGTTGATATTTTTACGCGACCGAGGGAGCTTCAGTTTCATTCGGCTCGCGATGCCGCCCGAGGGCCAGGGAGGCGCGGGTCGGGCGTCTCTCCCTCCTCCCTCGTCGTGCTGATCGATCGCGATCGAGTCAGCGTTGCAAAAACGGCCGGCATTCCTCATCGAAAGGAGACATTTTTTTTTTACACCGGAGAAAGTAGCGTTTCCCGTATCGGCGACTCGAGGGGACGGGGTGACTCCATTCTTGGCCGACAATATGCGAAAGTATTTTTATTTATTTAACCTGAAAACATCATAAGCATTGCGCGCCCGTTCGGCATGTCGATCCAAAGGGCCACCCCTGCCAGTCGTGCATCACCCGCAGCTCGCGAATCGACAGCGCGATTCTACTATACCTGTCGAATACATTTCGGACGGGTATCCCGCAGGCAGTAAATGCATCACCCGACTTCGAGCGGACGCATTTCCGACGAGATGCGAGTTCACTTTGACGGCCAGTCAATCGGGGATCGCCGGCGGAGCTCGATTGCAGGATTCCCAAAACGGACCGAAGGAGAGCGGGAGGGGCGCAGGAAGGGACGCGGCGGGCGAGTGTTGGGAAATTTATGAATCGCAAACACCGAGGGGAGTGCGGCGGACGCTACGGAGAGGAGGCGACACGGATACGCACCGGGGCCCGCGATTCACTTCGCAGGGAGGAGATCGACACTCGGAGCTATCGCGGAGGTAGGAAATAACGCAAGAAGGTTTGAGAATAAAAATATTGTCTAGGTAATAAGTTTCGTTCCCCTTGGGCACTCCGCGCCATACCGAATGAAAATAGTTAGCGTTTAGTCTGTTATAGAGATATTGTGAAAACAGTTCAGTGTTTATTATTTTAATTCAAGGGAAGTATCACTGAATAGGGCAAAACAAACATCGTAGTTATTGGCCAAAAAGAAAAACGGTGAGATATTTCACAGTAAGATTCACGAGCAATAGAAAATTGCAATGAAATGCGTATCATCTCGTGAATTAGGTTACTCACGTTTAATCCGAACTACTTAAGTATATTCGCGATTTTGGAAAACTTACTGCACGAATAAAAATATTTTGTAATACCGGACGAGACAAGCGTCATCGGACGGCGGAGTTCGCGATGAATTTGTTGCTCGTGAAATTCCTCTGCCCAGTGCAGCAAGGATGTTCGGGAGTGGTCGCGAGGAGGGCGGGAGGAGGTGGGCGGGGGGAGGGGGAGCACGCTGCACCCCCTGCGCTAGCGGAGAAAAGTATTCGGCGACCTTCTCGGGAAGTATGCCGGCCGTCCGAATCGCCGGCTCGGCTATTAATACCCGCACATGTGGAGCCTCGCGTCACGCGGGCAGCCCGCCAGGCGGCTTTGTCTCTGCCGATCTACTTTATTTATTTATGTGGCTACCGAGAAAGCCGACGACTGCGCGGAGGGGAAGCGAGCCACCCACTGTACTGGGAAATTTGTTTCCGCCCTGTTACAAAATAAATAAACGCCTACTTCCCGGTACTCTTCGACATCTATCACCGTCACTACGATACTACCGCCTGCCAAAATCCACCCGATCGCTCAAACGAAACCCCGTCAGGGAAGTCAGTGTTGAATTTTGCGGTTCACGCCTCGGTAAGAAGGGAATATCGTCCTTCGGAACGCTACATCCGCGGGTCAAGCCCATTTCTATGCATTCGAATCGGCCGAAGGCGCCTGTGCCCGAATCGACGGAGGGCGAGCGGGGGAACGTCATCTCGCCGGGGGGTGATCGATCGCCTGCAGCTCCTCGTGAATGGTGAACGTCCGATCTAATGCGCTGCCGGCACAATTAAAATAATAAAAAAGGCAGAACGAGAAAACGGAAGGTCAACAGATAAACCGTTGGCTAACGAGGAGGGGCCCCGCGCGGACCGACTGCCGCGCGGGTCCCGGGGAGCGAAGCCGTCGAAGTCGTCCCACACGCCATATCCGATTTGACAAGTGCGACAAGCCCGTCCGAAGTTCGCCGAGCCGGCCGGTCGCTCTCCCGAGACACCGGGCTGCGATAACTGACCGACGGAGAAGTTCGGCAGGAAAACCGAGATGTTACCTAAGATAATTAGAAAGCGGCGAGGAGCCGACCGACCGGCTCGGCGGCCTCCGGAGCGGCATCGCCGACTCGGACGGATTCGTCCGTTTCGAGTCGCCATCGCGAGTACCGAACGGCGGTCGAGACGATCCCTTCCCGATCGCGAGGGTCGACGCCCCGCGCTCCGATCGAAAGGTCAGGATGGACCGAGACGTCCCCCGGATGACGAACGCCCGACGTGAGATTCGATCCCGGAACGATCGAACTCGTTCGCGGACAAAAACGTTCGGGCGAACGGCCTCAGCGGAAGCGCGCGGGCTCCCCTCGCCGGTGCTCCCGGCCTGCACGCGCGGCGCCCGCGCTCATCGATCCTCCGCCCGGCGCGACTGGCGGGAATGCGGCAGGTGCCGCTGCACCCCTCCGCCGGGCCTTCCCGAAGGTTAGTCTCGAGTTCCATCCGGTTCGGGTAAATGTCGATGCGAGAGAAAAACTGGTTTTGTCAACAATAACACTGCGAATAGGGAATAACGTAGGAAACGTTTGCATGCGCGGTTTTGAATTCGAATTGTTGGCGTATTCCACAAAAACAAAAATTCGATACATCTACGCGGAGGAGACTCGACTGAGAAGGTGATCAAACTGCGGTTCAGGTTACTGGGTCAGATTAAAATGTTCGATTGTGAAGAAACACCCGAAAAGTTACAAGGAAGGATAGTTGCTTAATTTTTGACAAGTCTTCCCGATTGCTCGGCCGACAGCCTCCCCACCTGCGTCGCGCCACAACATGCCATCAGCAGTAGCGTTGTTTACTTAGGCAAAACTTAAAAAAAAAACACTCAAATAAAATGGGACGCAACTGGCTGATTGCAAATCGTCCGCATGTCGCATCGCGACGCGTGCAGAGGACTTGACCGACTTCCTTGGAACTCGGGAGGTGCACGAAACGCACCGGGGCTCGTCGCGGAACACGATAATGTACACGAAAAACACAGTGGCCGATTTCCAATAAGCAGACAACTTCCCCGAAATTTAACTGTTTTTTTTTGTTTAGCCCGAGTAACGCATCGCAAAAGAGGACGATATTGGCTAATTACATGTCGAGTGAGGGACCCTCCTTGCAATTGGCCGATGGCGTCCTATCTCGCGTCGCGTTACTCAGGCAAAACGACAAAAACACCCAAAATAATGGGACGCAGCTCGCCGGGGGGGAAGGGCTCCATCCGACCTGAACTGAAACGGTAAAGTCCCGGCCGCCGAGCGCGCGGAGAGATCGGCCCGAATCGAGCCACTTTCGTTTCCCCGCTGACGATTTATCGCGCCGACGCTCGCCCTCTGGGGCCGCGGTCCCGTCGAGGAAGAGTCGCCCCCGACCGAAGCCGAACTTTCGTTTCGCGCCCGTGGAAAAACTTCGGAAAACTCGGGTCCCGAGCACTCGGCCGGACGCGACGGGGCGATCTCGTCTCCCGATCGGCATCCCCGGTGAGCTTTTCCCCCGCGATACGCACTCGTGCCGACGATGCCGACGTCGATACGCGAGACCGACCGGCATCGCCGGTTAGAAAGTTCGCTGCGAAAACTTTTTCACTACCGTAACTCCGAAACGGAAGAAAACGACGCAAACTGCAATTTTGCACGATCCGGTTGCACTACCGCTTTCCTCAGTCGTTTCGCTTACCCTTATCGCTAAAGGTCGGTCGGACGCACGAAACACTGCACCGAGGTCGCCGGATCGCATGCGAACGATGCGGCGGATGCGATGCGATAATCCGTTCGCAACTGGCACAACTGAAACTGAAATACTCCCGAGGGGATATTTCGAGCACGAGACGGATCACTGAAACGCGGGCCGGAACATCGCACTCGGTCGGTCGAATCCGCGGGGTTTTCCTCTCGCGCTGGAGCTCGAGAACACTGTCCCCCGTGCACTGCGGAAAGCGCGATAAGATGGCGTCGCGGGAACTTCGTGTGCGGCACGGCGAGCGGCGCCGGCGAGAGCGGCGAGACTTGCCCCGGCAGCTGCGCACAAAGGACTGGCGCGGGGCGGGGCGGGGCGGGAGCGCCGCACTAGCAACAAGTGAACGCTCGGCTTCGGGCGCACTCGGCCGCGCTCGGCTCCGCCCGGCCCCGCTCGGCCCCGCTCGGCTCCGCTCGGCTCCGCTCGGCTCCGCTCGGCCCTAGACTACTTCCCCGACGCTGACGTGGTGGCTATCTTGAATAATACGCACACTTATTGAAGCCCTTCGAACACGCGGCGACCCGGCTCGCGACCGATTCGCGATCGGCCGATATCGTTCCCCCGTTTCGAGTGTTTTTTGTGGTTTCGCCTAAAGCCCTCTTTGGCGTTGTTGACCATAAAAAATCCCGCAAATTGAAGGGTCGGTGTGGTCGCGAGTCGCGGAAAGAGAATCCCGAGCCCCGCTCCGATGCGAAACATCGGGAACGAGTTTTTTCCGCGGCGACTGGTTCTGCCGGCGTGTCTATCGGTGATGTCATGGCTCGCCGAGCGGCGAATGTCTATCGACCACTATTACCACGCTAACCTATAACGCTCGACGTAATTACTTATTGACGATTACTATACATCTTATTGTTGAATGTTGAATAATAATTTTTGCATCCGTATTTTTATGGCGACCCGAAGAGAAAATGTCGATATGAAAAGATGACGCGAGGCTGTCGAGCTTCGAGTGCTCTGTATCTTGCGAAAGACTAGCAATAAACGATATTTTGATCCAAATTGGGACTGTATCAAAATTAATTTGGTTAAATTATAAATTAATTAATTAACGATTAAAGGCGAGTCGAGACCGTTTTAATTAAATAAATAGTCCTTGCCGCATAATTTATTTGTTTATGTCTAATATACTCAAAATTACTTTGATGTCGATTGAATTACAGGATCACTTGAGCGATCAACATTTTTGACAGAGAGTACTCGGTGGAATTCAATTTGAAAATATCAAAAATTAAATCGGGTTAATTTTTATTGAGTGAGCGGTTTCGTCAACTTTCACGTTAAACTGAGTTTTGATCAGTTAGACAATGCCAACGGGAAAGGTTGGCGAAACCGGTCACCAATTAAAATTAACACGTGTAAAAATAATTAAAGTATTATATTTAAAATATTGGGTTTTTTTTTTAAATCCATTATTTTGTAAATGCGACGCAGGGAAAGCACACAACGCTCGAAATGTTGACTAATAGAATACGTATTGTTTGCGTTTTACACTGGAACAGAGCAGTGTTGCTTTTCTGAAGCAGTAGCGAATCACATTACGGGTGTTCGCCGAGTTTGCACACATCCTAAACCGCAAGCTGAATATAATTAACACAGCGGTCGAAAGAAAGACACCGTGCGTACGAAAGGAAATTCTCATCCGACCCGTGATACGTGTCGGGTGCACGACCAGCTCGGAGTGCCATGATTTGGATCGCATCCGCTTTGGAAAGCGCGAGGGGTTTTGCACATATTTTTCCCTATACAAACTCAATAATGAGAAAAGATAAATCCATGTCCGCCGCGCCTTGTGAGCCCCGCAACCTGCGCGCTGGATCAAGGGATAACTACATACCATATTGGAAGCAAACCTTTTATAAATATTGTAAATTTTTTAAATAATAATGAAGAATCTTTAAAAAAAAATTATAGAGCAAACACAGTGTTTTCTCGAGCCCCGGCGAGTCTCGCTCGGCCACTGTCGTCCCTGCACCGTTATTCCCTGCACCGAGTCGGACGCTTCCCCGGTGCAGGCAAATCCGAGTGCGAGCCGACAATAGCGGAGCTCGGGGGATCGAATACCGCGAATCCGCTATCGAGCTCGCGGAATGTATAAAATTAATACATATATCTAATTACGCGCCAGCTCGCGAGGGAAATGAGGCGATCGAGCGAACGCACTGAGAAATGCGTCGACAGGCTTCCTCGCACAATGCTGTCGTTGAAAATGAATATCAAATGTTTATTCATATCGGTTGTACAACTGGACGATTTACTGATAAACAAACAGCGCGATACGGCCTTATCAATTCCGAGTATTTTATGAGCGGGCTTCTGCCGCGGAAAGCTGAATTTACACACCCGTGAAATGATATTGCATGCCCCGTCCGTTTATCTCCGAGTGCTCTTTCGTGACACTCAGATAAACAATACAAAGACACTCTTTATTGTTTACAAACTAATTTAATAAAATGTGTCGGAGTGCCGACGGTACTTCACGTTTGCGATAATCGCTCGGTATCCCCGCATTCCGGTTTGAACGAGAGGCGAGGAGATTCTCCCTGCGCGCAGTCGGCGTGGCTCGGGACGCCCTGGGAGAGCAGACCTCTTCTGGAGCTGGCGACCGATAATGGGGGGAGAACTCGGCTGGCACTCCTCGGCGGGCCGATTTCGATGCGAGGAATTCGGGACGGAAGATGGCGAGAGCGAGAGCGACCGGCAGCGGCTGACGGACGCCGGTCGGACGGGTCGCGCGGCTCTCGCGAATAGTGCGCGGAAGGGTGCGGGCGGCCGCAGTCGCCGGCCTCGGCCTCGGCCTCGATCGGTCTCGATTCAGCGGTCGCCTCCGCCCGGCAGTCGTTTCGATTGCAGTTCGTGGCGGCCCGGTGCCTCGGTGCCTCGGTGCCCTGGACGTCGCGAGTTCGGGGCGATAGAGCGGCGGACGCCTGCTACCGAATCCGAAACCTCCCCGTTACCGCGGAGCGAGATGCGCCGAAACTCGCCCGGCGGCAAAAACTTCTCGAGGAACACGTTTTCTATGGACGCATCGATAAAGAAGAAAGATAACTTATAAAAAATATATATTTAACAAAAAGTAGCTCAAAGATAAGTAGATGCAAAATTATCAACAGAGGACTGCTTTTTTTTAGTCGGAGCAAAATCGAACGAGCGCCTGCGAGCGATCGAAACTACCGTTTTGCGATTTCTATTAAAAGAAATGTGACTCACGAGCGAGATCGAGGCGACGACTTACAAAATTATACCCAAACTCTCCGCGCCGGGACGGTCGGAACGATCACTCCGGCTTCCGCGCTCGCTCGACATTTCGCACCGGCCGGCCGGCTGACCGTTTCCGAAACCGAGTCTCGAGTCGGACGCTTCGGCGCCGACGCTGGTGTTTTACCGAAACGAGACTCGGTAAAACGTCAGCATTTCAGACCGGCTCGTCCCTCGCTCGAGAGTCGACGGACCGCAGAAAAAACCGACGCCTGCGAGTGGAGATCGCTCGAAGACGCGGATGACTTTCGCCCGAGGCGAGTGGAGCCCCCGGCTCGGCAAAGTGAATATTAAATTTTCAGCAATACAAAAGGACGGACGGAAAACCGAAATTACACAAACGCGAGAAACGGCCTCGGTCGTCCGCTCCCTCTCGAACGATCGACGCGACGAATGCTGTTTTTTTATTACTCGCAAATGCCCGCCCGCCGGTCCCCGCGGCCGCGTATCTGCTGCGAGCGTTTTTTCTCTCGATGTGATTACTCGATTACCGCGCGACTGGCGGTTCAACGCTCTCGCAAACTCCGGTTTACTTATTACGCAAACATTACGCGAGGTACTCGATCGCAATCGTTGCATGCAATTATTAAAATATCTCCTTTCAATGCCAACAGCGTGATTTTCGTGCCGCCGCTTTTTGCAGCTCGACAAGGAACGCGGCATTCTCCGGGCACCCGAAAGGAGTTTTTTTTTCATATCGACACGAGTCACTTTCGACATTATTCACGGCTGACGGTTCTCGGAGTCACGGCTGCGTCGGCATTCTCGCCCGACTGAACGTTTCGCAATGAAGTCGTATTGTTTTCATTTCGACGCGATCTACGAGCGGGGCCGCGATCGAGAGTGGACAATCGATTCGCGCCGAAGTTTCGGGGAGCACTCGGAGTTAGTGATTTATCGCCCGGAGGATGTCGAGCGATGGAAGCGCTCGTGAATTATTTAAAACGCAAATATAGAAATGCAAATTTATTTGGTTTTCGCCGCCCGTCGTGCGTTTGCAAGGAGTCTTCGATTATTTCCGGACAGATTGCGGTACTCTGGGAATACTTATCGTTCGGAAATTTGCATCGGAGATGACGGGGACGGCGACTCGAGAGGCGGGCTGACGCGACGACGGACGCGCGGGGGAAAGAGAGTCGACGGCGAGAGCCCTCGGCCGAGGGGCGATCCGCGGCGGCCTCGAGCGAGAAATACGTCTCTCGGCTAGTCTTCGAGAGTCGGCCGGCACGTGACCGCCGTTTTGATTTTCCAAATAGAAAAAAAGCGAGCGACGTTGCAAAATTTCGCCGACAAAAGAGCATCGTCGCGCAAAAACCGACGCGCCCGGTCGGCCGCTCGGGCTTGACGCGCGAGCCGCGGCAGCCCCGCTGACATCTTCGATTACGGTTTTGACAGTTTCCATTCGATTCCGACTTCCCTTCGACCGGACCTCCGAGGCTACCGGCTCTGTCGCTCTCGATGGGCAAATATCTTTATTTTTGACTTCTTCGAGGGATGGCGCCGAGCCGGTCGAGACTTCTCCGCATCCAGACACCGCATGACGAGTAATTTCGGTCGGATTCTGAGAACCGCCATTGACATATCAATTTGAAAGTCGATCACCGCCGGCCGGTCGGTTTGCTCGGTTCTATTCTCAGAATCGGTTCTGACCGGTCCGATTGCGGAGGACACCCTGCGACGTTTCGTACGCAACCTCTTTTGTTGGCGAAAATCGTGCGGGAAAGCGTTCCCGTTGCCCGACCGAATGCTCCGATGGACCGATCGGACTCCGAATGCAAATCTTCAAGCGTGTACGTTTGTACCCACAAATGCACATTCAAAAGGTCAAGCGAGCTGCAAACAAACCTAATTCGCATTTCGTCCTCGAACGAGGCAGAGCAGAGTCGCGAGTCGATCGGAATTAAATCTCATAATATGATGGGTTACGTACGCTCATCTCGCGCAATTATCTTGCGATAAAAATTTCATATATATATATATATATTAAAGGAATGTGCGGATATTAATCACCGAGTCAAAACAACGCGTTCAAAAATGATATTCTCGAGAGAAGCGAACCGCTCTCTGGGTTAAATCTAAAATTAACTAGGAAACTTTGCCAGTTATTTATTTGAGCGTGTTATATTTTATTTATTAAATCATAGAAAGTTAGCGTCATCGCAGTTCTGAAAAAAGCCGGTCCCGAAATACAACTTGAAAACGTTTTCAATCGAGTAAAAATCGACAGTTATGAATCTTCGGCACGATTTCCGCCAGTGTTGGAGCCCTCTCTTCTCGGGAAGGAAACGAAACTCCTCGCGGAGTACGGAAGGCGTCGCGGACCCGACCCGCATGATCGCATGATCGGCATGATCGGCATGATCGGCATGATCGGCATGATCGGCAGCCGCACGATTGCAAAGAAGCGAGGTCCAACGCGAGCCGCGGCCGAATGCTGGAAAAATAGCCGTCCTCATTTTCAATGTCAAACTATATCATTGAATATTTTAATCAAAATATAGCTCCGCGTAGAAACGAGTGATCTTTAAATATGAACAGTAAATGTGCTGACCTCCATATTTGTAATGAATTAGTGCGATACGAGAATAAAAATTCCCACTTGTGATTTCGTGATTTACGGCCGACTTCTGACTTAGAATTCACCGCAATAAATTAAAACAAAGCGAGGCGTTCTGAGAAAGCATGACAAGAACGGATGAGGCGTCACTTTGGTTCTTTGGTATATTTTGCGGCGATAGTGTTATTAAACGAATATCTTATCGTCGCCTACGGAAATAACCGCGCGGTCGTTGGCCACGAGTCGATAAATATTTGGACCCAAAAACTAACACAGGGAAGCGCGGGATTCCATCGCTGCATTGTCTTCTGAGAAACATCGCGAACGAAGCGAAACCCGCCGCGGGTAATGATGATCTTATGGAGGTTTATTCGCACGCACCCGCCGGTATTCACAACGAAGCTTACGCCATATCATTGTCCTAGTTTTTTTATACATAAATACGTACACAGATTGTCTTCAGACTCGAGATAGTATTTTGGAAGCAAAACGAGAGCATTTAATCTCGTTTGATCCTGCTGCGCGAGCCCCCGAGCTCTCCCGCGTGTCGCGGCCGCCGCCAGATGTTCGGCTCCATTCAGGTCAGAAACTAAACTCTGGAATTCCGAGCAGACTAAGAACAATGCCCTTTTGGGCCAACTGCCGTTTGAGATTAATTCCTCACACATTTCCAAGACAATTAGCCGACAGAATACAGCGCTTTCTAGTCTGCGCCAGTGTGAGTGCTCAGATTCACACCCGCTGCGAGAATACAATGATCAGACAGATGATAAAAAGTGATATTTATGGCAGCCTCAAAATAACGCCACACTGCAGAAGAATGAAAAGAATTACAAGCAAAGGCCAAAACAAACTTACATGCTTGAACGGATTGAACCAGAAATATAAAATGTTTAAATTACCCAATTATTAAACCAAGCGTATTCATTAAATTATAATGCCAATAATTGATTATATAATAAACAAAACGCTCGAAACGCTTCAATAGACTGAACGTTATAAGTTCACAAATATAGAGAGCAAAAAGAAATTCCGCGTAATTTGTATTTTTATGTTTACAAGTAACTCATTTGAAACATATTGAATAAAATCAAACAAAGAAAAGTATAACAAAGAGCGCATTAACACAAAAGAAAAAAATAACTGAGCTGCGATGACTAATACAGTTAAACATAACCATAAAGAAGCACTGGAGTTTATCGAAAGTTAAAAATAAAAACAAAAACAGAATGCGGTATAATAGGATTGCAGTTTTGTGAGTATGCGCCAGTGAAACGAACGCAGCCTCTCGGTAGTCGTGGATATGTGCCACGGTGTGTGATTTCTCCTTATCTCGAATTGCATAAAAATACCCCGGCTCGTGGATCCGGTCTATGTTCCAGTCAGTCCAGTTTTCGCCGGGCCGGTCACAGTTTAGAGTCGACGAGCGAACGGGAAGTGGCGTCGTATTTGGAAGCGCGCTCAGTTCAGCGAACCGCCTGGGAAAGCTGCTCCCGTCGCGGCTTCCTGTTCTAATTGGCGAGACGCTGGGTTCCTTGTTGTTCCTCGTTGTTCCTCGTTGTTCCTCGTTGTTCCTCGTCCGGCACTCTGGATGTGTGTCACCGCGGACCTCGGCCTGCCGATGAAAGCGAAGGCGTTCCCTGCGCGGAGTGCGAATCGCCTCATCGATGTACCGAATCTGCGGCACCCGCTGTAACGACACACGAGTGTAACGGTAGTAAGTTTCTCGATTAATCGACATTTCACTCGAGTTCTAAATTAGTTTTTCCGCTTTATATTTCATGTTCTCGTAAACTTTGGGGGTCTTTGTTTGTCTTGTATGGCGTTTGACGCTGAGCAAAGGGAGTACACTGTAGAAACGAGTAAAAGTCCTTGAATATACAAAGCTCCGGATTCTATAATACGTTGGTAGTGTACAAACTCGTTTCTGGAAAACCACTCACCGCAGGATATCGAGCTGGCACGGCATAGATCGCTATGGATGATGCGAGGCACTCGGCGTGCTTCTTCCGAGGCGTTCATCCGTGTGTAGCTTGATAATAATGTGATCATCGGGCAGCTTCTGATTTATTACAGAGAGAATAATTTACAACACAAAACGCTCCGTAATAATTTACTCTTCCAAGTTGTAATTTATTAGAACCGGTAGGCTTGACCTTCGACGGTCTATTACTCGGTTATACGGTGAATCATCTTCGGGCAGATCCATTACCGCCGACTGCCGACCGTATACTTCACAATCGGAACAAAAGTAACGCACGTGAGCTCGAGAGGCGCTCGAATCTATTTCCATACTCCGAGGATCGATCGGCAGTAATTATTATAGTGCAATTCGATATCGACAATTCTCCTAATCGCAAAAAATAAACGGCTCCAGCGTCGTAATTCGTTATTTTATATTCGGTTCACGTTTCGCGTATGAGCGAAACGAGTTTTCTAACCTGGTTGTATTGCATGCATATTAAGCGGATTAATGCAGCCGACGGAAAGAATAACACCGAACCTCGAGCGCAGGCGAACATACAATACATCGGCTTCGTTTTATGCATTCAGCTGGTCGGGAGAGATTTTCACACGAGTGCGAAAACGTTATTTCTACCCAGGGAAAGGCGATGCGGAGGTAGATTTTATTTTTAAAGATTTATCCGCCGAGGAATTGAATGCCCGAACTCCCGGCTTCGTACCGAGTAAATAGTGGCTTTCGTTTCGATAAGAGCGAAGACAAATCCGCGCACCTCGTATAAAATCTCGAAAACGAGTCAGGCGACGTAAATCGATTAACATAGTTCTCAGAGTTTGGCAAACGTTTCATAACACGGCATTAAGGGCGCGCTCTGTTTGGGTGTTTACCGAGCGGGAATAATGTATGCGTCAGGAAGTATTTTTAGCCCGGCGTAGTGCTGGCGCTGGCTGCACGCTAGCGGACCATGCGTGAAAATATTCTGATGGGAAAGTGTACGCCTCAAAAGTGAGTCAGCGTTTCACGTGAAAATCGCTTTATTATCATTAAATCAAAGTTTCGCCGATGGTGCCACGGCCTCCCCCGCCTCGCCAGACAGATGGATCGCCGCGAAGGTGTCCCTCGCAGCACCCGGGAACTGGCAGCGGTGATAACATCTATGAGGTAATTTCCTCGAACAGAGAGCCCACACAAGATGGAGAAGAAATAAAAAAAAACATGTTAAACAAAACGGGGACAGAACTACAAATACGACAGAATCACAGATATATAAAAATAGACTACAATAATCGAATAACACTGCTTGTATTGTGTTTCTAAATGATAGTGAAATATTTTGGGACCGTTCCAAGATTAAGTTCGGCTAACATAAACAAGTCGGTCGTCACAATAGAAGCCAATACCGCAGCAAGAGAGCCACGGCAAGAAGTGAACCATAACCGAGCTGTGGATTTAAAAACGGCAAACAGAGAAACCTCGTTCGAAGGACTGCAATGCAGAACGAGGACATCCTCCGTCACAAGTGACAGAATAATACTCGGCTAAAGAGCTTTAATGTTGATATACTTCGTTTTTAACTAATTGACATAATAGATCCATTGTGATGATAAATTTAAAAATAGCATTTTCGTGATCGAGATGATCTTTGACCGTTCGGGCGGCACTTAATCTCCAGAGAGTCATTCACGGCACGTCTCGTGGTTTAATAAGATGATAAATCGACTATAAACCTCTGACCTTGCACCTCATCTCTCTTATATGAACCATCAGAGCTCCAGCGCCGTGCGGTGTGACTGACTCTCCTCGAGTTACTTTAAAGTACAATACCAATAAATTACTCACGGATAAAAATATTTACTGATAGCTGTTAAAAAACCGAGCAGGAACTGCGGAGCCAGACTCGATAAAACTCATTGTAAATAAATTTAAAAAAATATTCGGATTATATATTTTTACTACTAAAAAAACAGTACAAATCTAGATTTTCTTTACATAGATGTTTTTGTATAAATCTTTCTGGATACACACTTAGGCCGCAAGGCATGTACGTATCTCGAGCACAATGGTATTTTTGGCAAACACAGACAAATCTATATAAATTAAATATATATGTAGTGATTTATTATAATAACAATAAAAAAAAATTGGGTCGGTATTCTTGATATAGTATGCATAATTTTTGCAATGCGGAAGTTTTATATGGTAGATTGGATCACTACTGACATGTGTTTTAAATATAAATATTTTTAATATATAACAAGATAAACTTTGTATTTATTATAGAAAATTATTAAATTTATCATAGAAAAACCTTGGCCGTTCACCGCACCGGCGCTGATAAAATTACTCATGTTAGCGTATTCATTTCAGTTCACATTTAAATACTACCTGAATAATGCACGGCACAGTTGCTACTTCAGTAACGAGCGCGTGTTGTGCCAGGGGTATGGAGTAAGTATATGCATTTATTTGCTACATATCCAATAATACAATTACTAAGTGGATAATATTGAATTATGCTTTAAAAACTTGCTACTAACTTTTTGTTGCAGTCTTACTTCGAAGTTATTCGGATACACATACCAAGAAATAACCCTACGGAAAAGACACGTGGATCATTAATTCCAGGGAGGCCCAATGTCAACGTTGCTTTTGAAATGTGATATCGGCATCCCCTAATTCTGAGGGTCGCGTGGACAGGAAAACGAACAAAGAGGTCTGGTTTATCGGACCTGAATGTTGCCGGGTTTCTAGTGGATGCTCGCAGCGCTTTTAAAATTCTTCAGCTATGTAATAAATACAACCTTGAAACTATTATTTTAGGTCGCATCCCGATGAGATGGTACGACCGGATGAAACACGACAGTAATCGATTCTACTCGCGGGCTAGCAAGGCAAAAAGGGATGTCTTTTAATGTAGTTAGTCGAGAATGATTTGATATGAATGAGAGATAGCTTGTCGATGTCTCAATTATTATTTTTAATTAAATATTTTACTTTAGAAACGTACGCTATGTTTTAAACGGATCCGGGATTGAGTACGGCGGATGAAGACTCTACTAACTTCTACTAGCGGTTATAATAATATATACAAAATGTTTAGTTTGAAATTCAGGCCTCGGTGTGGTCTGGTCTGCTTCACTGCCACCCCTCTCCACCCTCTCCACCCGCTCGCTTCCGTACGAAGAAAACTACCGTAAAAATAGATGGCATGCTTTTGTATTGGAAGAGAGAATGAAAATAGAGCAGCGGCGTCCGTCAGTATTGGATATTACCGGGAAGTATTGCAACCACGCGAAATGCTACAAATGAAATACCTCGCGTCTGCTTAGACTTGCCGATTTAGATAATCGACTTTAAGCAACATAGATGTATTTTTTTGATTCAAGTATCCGTATATTTAAAGAGCGTTCACGTGTCTATGTGTGTAAATTTCACCAGTTTTATAAATGTGGTTTTATTTTAATAATAGTAATAATTATTTGTCTCCCGGGTTCACTCCTGTGCTGCTGTGGTAATATAATTTAAGAAACGAATTTGTATATTTTATCACTGATAATATTTAAAAACATGTGATAAAGTGTGCTCGCGAGCAAGATGGAATGTTTTTATTTTCGTTTTGATAATAAAAAAATGCGATTATGTGTTGGTGTTATCCACTTTGTTCCTGTCTAAATATAATACGTCCCAAGTAAACAAGCGGTGACTAAACGGAAAGGAGACGCCTGCGTCACAACTCGCGCCCGGCCTAGATTGAGGTTAATAAATTTAAATTGGCGTGTTTAATTAAAGCTTTGCAAGTACACACGAGAATCCAAACCGAACGAATTATTATGAATTAAATATACCACCGCAACAGCGGCCGCTCTCCGCGCTCGAGGCGAGGGAAACAATGAGGTTGCGTCAGAGCCGAATCGATTACTACATTATGATTTTATGGTTTCATTGTATGGAGTGAATTTACATATTCGCACCCAAACACGCGGCGATCGGTATCGCGTGGAATATGGAGTGGGCCCCTCGCGCGGCGCCCGAATGCCTTAATGGCAAGTGCTTTTTTTAACTCGAATTAATTGTGTCGCCGATTTGCATATCAAAGTAAATATTGACAGCGTTAATGTAGCCGTAAAGGTTACGCGGTTGTGTCAGAAGCAGTCGCTCGCCGACGTCACCGCTTAACTTTCTAGAATGTGCGGTAAACATAAATTCTGGCAAATAGTCATGCACATCGTGGCCTGCGTCAGGAGCAGCGGAACTCATTTTTAGCCATTTGTAAATGTTTATAATTTTCGGAATCGTCATGGACGACAATGCGCTGCCGGCTGTGCAAGTATTGACTTGTTAAAAAACTAGTTCTTAGGACCTTATGAAAAGTTGCTAAGATGAGAAACATCTGCTTGTAGCGCAGACATCCGCTTCAAGTTAAGTATATACAACCGCATGATACACTTTCGAGATGATGATTCATTACATTTCATTGAAATTATATATAAAAATAAAAAAAACAATTGGAAGAAATGCATCATGTATAAAAGTTTCAAAGCATCATATTCAACAGAGCTCTTTTGCATTTGTTAAGTAAGAAAAAAATAAGAGATTTTTTTTATACAATTGGTACTTATTTATTACTAAAAATGAACATGGTGTGGACCGATCCAGCCGCCAGGAATGCGTTGTAACCTATTGCCGATCTCCGTCACGTTAACATGTGTAGAGAAGTCATCATCCAGCAGTGGATAGAAGTTCATTTTGTTACGCTGCAGATCTACACAACATACTCCCGGTAATGAGTATAGTTCCACCAAAACACGCCGTCCTCAATCGGTAAGCCATTAATCATCGAGAAATAAAATTGAGCAAAAAATAACAAATAAATAATAAATCTGTTACGAAGCGCGAGACGTGCCATTATATAAGGTAATACAGGTTTTTTTGGATCGACCCCATAAATAAGATTCAAGAATTTATAGTCGGGCATGGAGCTGCTCGGACTCCCTAAGGGCGAAGAACCACTCGCGCATTTACAGATTATCTTTCTCGGCAAACGGCGAAATTTCAATGCTTTTAATTATACTATTATTTTTGCAATAAATGAAAGTAAAAAGTCCATATCCCATATATCGGATCTGTGTATAGTCCGCTGAATATATAAGCACACCTCTCCGAATACACGCTTTCTAGCGGTGACTATCATGGGACACAAAATATTACTTAAGTACTTATTCACGAAATGTATTAGTAAAAATAAGGTCTAAGTGTGTATTGATTTATAACACTCGTAATTAGATTCGGAGTGCACCTCTTCGAGCGTGCAGTCAGACTTTCTCTAGCAGCAAAGTTTTGGACTAGTTACTAGTAGTAATGTGTTTACGTACCTCTACAGTATTCTTGGCAATCACTCAGAAATTCACCTAAAAAATCTTAATACGAATTCCTTGGAAGTTGTAAAGATAAGCACATATTTTGTGTGTCTTTTATGAATCCTAATAGCGTACACGAAATATTTTATGGAAAAACATAATTAACATCTTTTGACACGAATCCAAAGACTCGCTATATACATCTATTTGCCGTGATACTTAAAAATATCGTAAATCAATAGTAATCATTATAAATATATAGATACCGGTTTGTTGATTATTCGGTCTTGGATATGTTGATTTTCATTGGGAATATTTTAAGAATATTTCAATGCTCCACTTTGAATAAGAGTGAAAGTCATCATATAAAAATATAACGATATATATAATATATAACGTTGTACTTTCAATCAATCTCATTTTGATCATATTAATAGAAAAATATTTAGTATAAAAAATTTCAAGGGCATTATCAAGCCAAACTTTGTTATGCTAATATACACCTTACAGCGCTCACATTAATAATGAAAAAAATATACTCGTATATGAATACACTTCTCGGTGCAAGGTTGTAAGATAATTGCTGCAATTTCTCTCTGTTTCGTGGGCTAGAATCTCCATTCTAAGAATGCATTTTCCTATTATTCATATCAAGTGAAGCGCGTCACAAAATCCACACTGCAGGCATTCGCGTGGAAATGAATCGATACAAATATTTACAGAAACACAACAAAGCAACAGCTGCGCAAAAAAAATCACAGAAGCCGATCATTCGACAACACATGAATATAAGAATAGAAATCTCTAAATGCCTGCAGACTTTGTTAGCGATGTTGGAGTCATTGTGTCGCTCGAGCCGTCCGACGGTTAACCCGAGCGCTATTTCTGCCCGGCCTGACTAAGAAAGCACTCGCTTAATATGATCGTTTTAAAAAGCATAAAACGAGAATGGATTCCTCCACCCACCCGGGGCCGGAGTAAATCATGCGAGTGTACGTGCAACAATAACAACTTGGCCGCCGCCCAAGGACGACCGGCAATGTTGTGCTGGCCGAGCTGTACGCCGAGCTCTCCCGCAGGATCTGAATGGAGGACGGGTCGAGTCGAGACTCGAGCACCCCGAAATAAAGTTCCTTTATTATCAAAAAGAAAAAAAAAGAAACGAGAGAAGCGCGATAGCTTTTGGGTACTAAAAAAAAGTTATAGACAACCGACTTCCATTAATTTGTTTTCTATTGTTTTTAAGTAAAAATTGAAAAATAACGAGATCGTTTCGCTTCTCGGAACCAGTTCGGTAATCCAAAAGAGATTAGAAAATAAATAGGTCTTATCTGAAGATCGAAAGAATCTCCGGTTCGTTTCTGGTATGAAATGAATATTCAGGGATCGTCGTGTTAGGTAATGTATGGAAAATAACAGTTTGTATAGAATTGATGGTTCGCGTGGGATTGTGACATCACCCGTTTGCTTCGCCATATTCGGAATGTAAAAACATAGTTACAACGAAACAGCTTGTTGCTTTATAAATAATATTAAGGATTAACAATTCGTATAATAGACTTGTGGGAAGTTTATAAATATAAAGCTGTTTCTATAGCGGCTACCCAAAATAAGAAAAAATAATACTATGATAATGAGTTCATTCGTATGATAAAAAACGCGATATTTATATCTATAAAAAAAATCTAAGACGTATGTGTCATTGCTATGTTCAAGAAAGACTGTGTGCCATTTCGAATTCCGGAAACAATATATTTTTAGTTTGAAACAATTACAGATAACTAAAGCTAAAGATTCATATGCTATGCATGCCGGAAATGTGCGGGGTTAGTCCATGTCACGACTTATATAATCTAAAATCTAAACGAATCAATTAAAATAGATAATATTCATATTATCTTGCATTAAGAATGATAATGTAATAAACAGGCGGTCGGCGTTACAAAGCTCGAACGCATAAATATTCATGAAGAAGACCTTTCTCGATCGATGAGCGAGCATTCGGGTTTTACAAAAAATATTATTTAGAGGTGAGCGCGAAGAATCATCAGTCATCAAGACCACTCATCTTCGTATAATTGACCGCTGCGTCGTGGAATTTCACTTCAGATTATACTAACAATGAACAATGACTCAGGTCCGGAGTCATCTTGGCTGTCTTGAAGAAAATCGTGCTCTATGCTGTAATAACGGAGGGTTAAACATCACGCAGACAATAAGTTTTAGTTTACACCAAACAAATAAAAAATAGTGAACGACTTTCATTGAATTTTATTTTAATACATATTTAGGCCATACATTGTTTTTTATGGAGTATCATAACGTAATTTGACGTTCAATTGAAAATTGTCCTCATTTTCCCATTGAATTTATTAATTGTATAAGTCTCAAGCTCGACACTTTATTGTGTGGTAATTTATTTTCGTGTATATTATTTTTAGAAATTGATTGAACATTTTATTGTTGTTCATATAACATAAAAATAGCTTCAGAACAAAACCCTACTTTCAATGAGATATGAATCACGTACAACGCTTTGTTTAATTATACACGTGTAAACTATTAACACACAAGTTTTTTTTAAATAGGTAGAAGAGAATAACCATTGACCTGTAGTCGAGATGTAAATACTGTAGTTTTATGAAGTTACTTTATCCAGTAGTGCGTTGATACAGCCTGGTCGTAGTGCATGTAGTGTGTATAAATATGTTATCGTTTAGAAGCATTAAATAGTATACTGTTGACTGATTAATATCCGTGGAGATAACAAGGAATGCGTGACCTGTTTTTATATACCTGTGATGAAGGCACTCGTGTGTGTATCAGGTATTATTACTCATGCAAAGATAGTTCTGTTGTTTGTATACTAGTTGTAGAGGTGACCTTAATCAATTATAATTATCTAACACATATGCAGTAAAAATGTTCGTAACTGTTTTATGCAGAATTCCTCCTCGCAGCGTCGAGGCATTTATTTAATAGTAATTGAAATGCGGTTTTTCCTTTAACTATTATAAATAACTATTCATATACACGGATAGATAATTTCTATGATCTGCAATATTATTATCTTTTTATAATTATAAAATATAATTTTAGTTATGCTAAAAGTAATCAACCCTGCATGAGGCGCATTTTCTTTGTCCACGCACGATCATTTTTAAGCCCGGTTCAGCTAAATATGTGAAATGTAGCGTACTCGATGAGCCAAGAACAAAGATCAGAGAGATATACTCAAGGCCACTCTCAGATAGGTAAACATACAGCATACAAGCCTGGCAACGGTAACCGTTTCTGAAACAGGTTGGAGGAAAAAATAAAAATAGTAATGGGAGGAAATCTAATCCGAACTACACATTTAGCACCAGGCTCAAAGCCCCGTTTGTAGTTGAAGTATGTCCTTATTCCGATGGTTAAAAAAAAATTTTTCGAACATAAAAGTTCCTGATGTTTAACTTCTAATAAACACAAACATTTGGGGGGGGGGGGTCTCACTAGGAAGTCGGTCTATACCACAAAAAGTCACCGGTAACGTATGATTAAAAAAAATATTTCATATAACGTTTGACTCACTACTGAAAGTCAAGTCTGACGTCAAATGTATATTTATGTAGTTTAATAGATTAGTCTGTGGCAAAGCCTAGATAATTGGTATTCGTATCTGTGTTTGATTTGCTGTTGGGGTCTACTACTAACAACTTGCTCCAGCAAAGTGTCCCAGGGACCTTTGAAACAGCTGTATCTCATATGTTCAGTGTCATGTCAATTACGGCTATTGCTCCCTACTCACCAGGGATTAAATGGCTGATCGACGGTTGCCCCAGTGCTTAGTAAAACTAGCACATCGTCAAGTATGTAGACACGGAGTGTGAAAATATAGTATTATAAAAAAAAACAAGGTATACAGTATACATAAATACGAGATGTCAAACTTGGCTTTTTATAAGTACTCGGCGCTGAAAATAAATTAAATAAATTGGTTTAGTATTATCGCTTCAAAGGTGAAATAACTTCCTATACAGCTATATTAATGTGTATTGCTGATACGGACAAAAAGCATGACAAAGCTGACAATGCGCTGACGCACGGCCGGGTTCATCACACCGCACTGTGATAAACAAAGAAAATGTGTGAATTGGCATGCGCGAGATTGACTGGCAATCGTATTAGTTTCGGTGGGCGTACACTATACACGCGCATACTCCGGGTACTACGTCCAAAGAAAACTGACCAAAGTACCCGGCGGGCCTCGTTCATCCGAAATGATTTATCAATCTGCTCGACTACGTGGCCAACTATTTTGCAAGGTTGTTTTTTTAACTACTTAAAAAAATAAATCTACATTTGATAGTAGGAAAAGAGCACACAATGAGATGGGTGGTGCAGGCTTGTAATCGAGTGTCCTTGAACGTGTACAAAGGCTATTTATAGTGTTCAGAGAGTTGCGAACATTCTATTTGCAATCTACTCGTTGAAAGGTCGCACCATCTTTATTTTGGGTATTTGCTTTGTTTGAAGAACTTATGAGTGTATATAATGCGAATTAATTTATCAAAGATAAACTTATCTAACATTGCGATAAAGTGTAATTGTAATTGCACCAACACAACTTGCAGGTATTATCATTATCATTCCCCTGAAGGATGAAAGTCACTGTCTGGAGAGATCAGAACGTGCAGCGTGCACGTTCGACTACGACATCGAAACACTCACGTGAGACCTGAGTCTCCAGCGTTTTATTTGTGGGAGTTGAAATGGATGCTAACGGTGTTTAGCTTTCTGTAGCACATACGTTTCAAAAGTCAGCTTGTGTTCATTTCGTGCAAGCAATGTTACAAACGCTAGAACATTTATAAGGAGAACATCGATGCTATGAGCGAGGGCATTATTCAGTACACACAGATCAGTGATCTACCACTCGTTACAGTAGGTCTCTTTAAATGATTTTATTCAACAAATTAAGCAAGATCTAAGTTTTACGAGCCCCGCTCAAGGGATGCACAAATCTGCGTATACAAGTAGCCGCTGTTGGCCAAGAATTGTAGAATATTCTGGGTTAACATTCAGCAGTAAGAGAAATGTCTCGGGGTCCGCCGCCGATACGCGAGAGGCGAAAGAAAGCCATTGCTCTTGGCAATCGAGCCCGGCTTGCATAACGCGACGGCTCAGACAACGCGAAGAACGATACGGACGTTGCGCGAGCGCGACCGGAATTCACAGCTGGAGCAAAACACTTCAGTATGCAACGCGCGGGACGGATGCACTTACATTTTGTGTTTATTGCTGCAATATATATTTTCATCAATATGAAATTAAATTAACATTAAGTGTGTAGCAACGTAATACAAAGTTTTAAGAATCCAGAAAATGAACGAACATAATTGAAAAAACGCTCTCGGTATATATATATAGCATTTTCGCTGAAATAAGGAGTAAGTACACACTCATATTAATTTTCCATCTTATATCAATAGATCCAAGTAAATTGCTCCACTTGGTTATGCATTGTTTGAACCCTTTTTGGGTGAAATCATGGCGATGTTCATCCGCACAGACAGAATTCCCAAGATGCCAACAAATATATCTTATGCTGGCTTATTTGCTTTCAGGGTATTTCCGTAAGTTTATTTAAATTATGACTGTGTAGATTTGAAGTTATAATAGCCCAAGAAGCAATCAAAAGTTAAATTTTGACCGTAAAAGTTTCCCTAGTAGAACCTATATTAACTGTTCATTTGCCTCGCTCGATCGGTTTAGCAAACTTTGTGCAGAATGGTACAGCGGGGCTACGTTAATTATTATTCTCCCAAACTAGACAATGCCTTGTAAAGTTTCCAACAGAAACAACAAACTACAACTAGGCTAAGAGTGAATAGCGCCACCGGATACATAACGCAAAGTAATAACGGCGAACAAATATATCAACAATTTCTTTGTCTTCAAAGTAAGAAAAAAGCTATATTTAATCGCACAACGTGATCTTAAACTGTGCTTATTGCAAGTGTGGGGGTATTGCGGTATTTGTGGCAGCTCCATTGACCTTGATTACTTTATTGATAACAAACCTTGTTGCTTTGTCCTTTATTTACGAAAGGCTAAACCAAAAATGAATATAAGTTATTATATCGTTTATATTCACTGTATTTTTTTCAATAGTTTCACTTGCGTAATGAATAAATAAAATCCAGCATTAAAGAAGTTCCGTAGTATGCTCGATGGAGTCGTGAAAATTTATTCATTATTAAATTATTTTTTTCCTCCCGATTGCATTAAAATTTCATAACTACCGCTATTACAAATCCAGCATAACATTATTTATAATCTCCTCGGTGTTTACATACGTCTAAAATTCATAATAATACTTCGGAGTGAATAAATTGTTGCGTTCGATATGAGTCGAGCCGAAACCCGTTTAAGTGTGCTAACTGTAAAAGTAATAACGGAGAGAGTTCCTCGTAGCGCCATGTGTATTTTTTATTCGGTAGCATTTCCGACATGAGCCATAACTCTTCGCTCTATAATAAGCATCAGGTGTAATTGCCTCTTTACTCGTCTGCGCTGAGACGGCAGAGACGCGGTCGTCTCTTCCGGTGCGGGGAGCTGCGGCACGCCACCAAACCTAACACAGAAAACGCAAAATAATCCACTGTCAATTACTCATTTTAGAGCATTATTGATTGAATTTTATAAAATTATTTGTCAGTCCTTGTAAAGCAATATTATACATTACATAATATTTTATATATGTATCTGTTTTATATAAACAGTAATATTGACTGAAAAAACTGCACACAAATAAATAAAATTTAATACAGATGGTAAAATTATCAATCAAATGTTTTATTTGCTTTATAAGATAAAAAAATAAGTTTTGCCGATTTTTTAAAAGTGGTTTTTATATTTGACTTTTAAATGTTGAATGTTTAATTTTAATCAATATACAAGTAGGCCTTTGGATATCATATAGAGTTCGTTTAATCTTAAAAGATTATCACTGGCTTTTAAATTATGTAAAATCACTTGCGTAATGTCGTCTTGTTAAAATATCAACCGATTGATTTATTAAGATATTTATTATTTTGTATCTGAAACCATAAATAAAAATTAGTTAAGGTTGTCAAGAGCTTTTTTTTTTTTTTTTTTCCTAATCTTTATTTTTTATTAGCAGCTGACATAACATACAAAATTTGGCAAATAGTCGGGGCGATTGCAAAAAACGTAATATTTAAAACGTTGCAAAAGTGCCAATTTTTTTTAAACACGGGAGCCGCCGTATTGCAAAGCAGTTTTTAATTTTACTCAAGCACGAATCAATTTGAAGAACCCTCCGAGGGTCGCTAATTATAGGCGCTGCGCTTTACAAGATGTAATATTTCACGACGCGAAAAAACAACACACAATGGCGGCCGGCCGGGAAACAAATGCATTCCGTCTAATTTGGAGCGGCCGCCCGACCAGCTCGGCAGAAGGGGCCTGGCTCCGGGCCAGCGGTTCCAGGAAGTGCTGAGGACGCTCCTGCCGCGCTTCCGAGAACCCTGAGGGACGCGCCGCCTGCTGGCCTTCATCTCCTCACCTCCATGCGCGGCGCGGAGAGACTGAAAACAACGATCCCGAAGAAAAAAAACCACGGACGACTGCGGTCGGGGCCGCGCTCATATCGACAATATATTTTTTTAGACACCTCGAAATTGTTAAGCAATTAGATTTAAAATATTTAATTTAAAAAATCTGTCCCGTATTTAATGCACTACTTTGTTATTTTCAGTTTGCTCAAGATAGCGGAGGCTATTAATACGCTGTCGTATTTTCTTCACAGCCAAAAAGGACGTCCGCAGACAGTGTAGCGGGGTCTGTTGACTGGAAATTCCACAATTAAGATATGCAAATACAGATAAGTATTTTGCCGTTATCACATGTTTGCCACTTGAGTAAATAATTATAATGGATGTTATTTTTTTTCAGCGCTATTGGCGGTCGGATTGCTCAACAATAAATAATACGAGTCACGAAGTTATTAAGTGCGACCGGGCGGAAGCGAGAGACGCGCTGGAGATGCTCAAAAATACCCGTAGACAAAGAAATTATCGACAAGTCGAATGCGACCGATCAGACCGAGCTGAATTTAATTTTGACTTTCGGGGCCTTCTTCTGGGAATGAACGTTTGGGGAAAAGAAATTTAATTTATTATTTAAACATGGGTCTCCGAAGGAGCCGATCCCGAGTGTTCGACTGAATTAGAGACAGCGTCCTTGTGAATCGAAAAGCAAAAACTTAATGTAATATTGTGGTATATTTCAAGTGACACAAAGTAATTTTTAAATATGAGCACACTACACACTATTGCAGCCTGCTTTAACAAAGACAAAAACACACAGTGTGATAGCATAAATACGTTTTAAAAAACAAAATAATCCCACACACCTGTGGGAGAATGCCGAAAAATAAAACTAGCCTTAATATAAAAACACTCCATGGAGTGTTTGATTATCTTTCAAGATTGTATGTGATATGTAAAGTATATTTAAAAATATATATATCTCTTCGAAGACACGAATCGATTCTGAGTGTGATCGATTATTTATTATGTATAGTTCTTTGTCTACGAAGCCTATGATTCAGACTGCTGTGAATCTGTTCCACTTTGAATCGTCGCTGGATAGATTATTTTGTGAGTTTCAGATATAGCACTGGAAGGAAGGATCGGGGCAGATGAACGCGCCGTTTCAGAATGTCATGCTGAGTCATCGTGGCGGAGATAACCTTAAATCTAGGAATGCTGCATCGCGTTGTGTATAACCAGTTTTGTATTAAATTACTCGCAACGCCGCACCGCGCCGCCATTGTTATTCTGTGCGAAAATATAGAGTGATTAATTGGTCGTTTCATAATGGTTAGTTTTTTCAATTACATTTTACAACAGTGCATAATTCCAACGGCGATGATTGTGCTGGAAAAATGGAGATGGAATGTACTGCTCTTTCGACATATCTAATTATGTTGAAAATATTGATATAATAAAAATAAACATTATTTTCGTACATTGCTACATGTGTACAACGTTTGAAACAATTTCAATTTGCAATTAATATTCATAATAATCATATACAGTCAAAAAAAAAACTCATCGCCATTTTCATCATTTCCTGGTCACAAGAACGTTTATGAATACAAAATAAACACTCTCCATGTAATAATTGCTCGTAAAACGACGTAATAATAATGTTTGCGAATGTATTCAGCGGTATCACATATCACAATACTCGATTGAAGATTGATTTAATGGCACCATAAGTCATGTGATAGCACGAAATTAGATATTTAATTGTTGACGCGTCGATTCATTTTATTTTAATCGCTTTATTTGTTTGAATAAATATAGTAGTGTTTGTTTTTGAAATAAGATAGCATTAGAGCACAAACCTCTTGGGACAGTGGGACTTCCAGGTATTTGATACGCACCTGTAACAAAAAAAGTTCACACATTAATATTTAAATTTTTACTGTAAATATCTTTGGATACAGAATAAAGTACTAAAAATAAAATAAACACCTGATCAAAAAAATCTACGATCAACGATTATGTATGTATTGTATTTAACAAAGAATGGACCATGACTTTAACAATAAAAAAGAATGAGTATTTTATAAATAACTCAATAAAAGAAATAATTCTTTGATTCTATTTTATTTAAGCATACATTGAAAATATCGATTAACGGATATTTTTTTATACAAACACACATACAAAGGATGTTTAAATTACGCAATATACTATATCCAATACAACATCGAAAATAATATATTTTTTTTATATAATCCATATGAATTGGCGTTTTTTTTTTTTTAAAGCCTAAATACACAAACACAAGGCAGGTGTCTAGCAGCAAGTACGATTCTGTGTACACTTCGATACTTTCGCGATTCACCGAACATCTCCAAGGTCGTCCAGGCTGCGCGTGTCCTTCCTCCAGCAGTGACCCATTTGACGGATGATTTAATCGCGCCGCTAAGTGGGCTGCAACGAGCGTACGTTTATCGCATGCGATCATATTCCACCGCGCTCATATCTACCATACTATCACCGCAACACGGCCCTTATCAACGGCAAACAAGTACGCACTGCATATTTTAAGGACAATAATATTTCATATCGCAAAGCCCAGGGTGTTCAACCTAGATTCACGACATGAAATACTCGAATCTGCTCACTACTTGGAATTATCAAGGCCCCGATACACGTCGCGACAAAACTTGCAGCTAGCCTATTGGCGTTCTACTTTTCGTTGCTTACTTAGGCAAACACATAAATCCCTCGTCACCAACTTGCAGATAGCCAATAGGTTTTGACTAAAACGTAGGATGTACATTTTGGTAGCGCGATTTGTTGCTGCATGTGTACAGTTGCAAGTTGTGTCGCTGCGTGTGTAACCGGCTTAGATTAAAATAATAAGCAAACTCTTGTATCTCAATATTCTTTCCCCACACAAACTCAACAACGAAAATAGAGAAATCCATGTACGCTACCACATAAGCCACACCTTGTAAGCCCCGCAACCTGCACGAACGATAATCACACACCGTATTGTAAGCATAGCCATAAGAACTATTGTAAATTAACAACAACAAAAAATCTTAAATTATTTTTATCACAATATTCAATTTTATGTTTTTTGGTCGTACTAAAAAAATGAAAGCTGATCAATCCGGTCTAAAAATATTGTGTTTTGTAGTAGGTTATTAGAAAATATATTGCGAATGATTTATTGTTCATTTAATTATAATAAAAATGACAGTCTTAAAATAAATAATAAAAACATGCCTGCATTAAGATATATAAAAAATATATTCACAAAAAATATCAAGGCGATAAACTAGAACATAGCATTTCTAAATACTATAATTTGCCTTAAATTATCAAACTTCAACATATTATTTCATAATACTTGCTAAACTTTCTCTGCAATCCAATGATCCAGTTGGTGCAAGATCAAGAATTATGTTTAACATAAATCTATAACCAATTATCACAAAAGATGTTAGAATATACTATTAGTGGTACGTAAAAAAAAAATAATAACGTGTTTGACTATATTTTTCTGCTGCTAGATAAGGACCTCCCCATTCATGTTAACGCGGGCGAAAGAGAATACAAAAGATTCAATGTGAATATTTGCTTGCGCCGTACACATTTGTACGATCATAAAGAACCTGTTTCAGAGAGGGTTAAAAGGGTTGAATGGCCATGTAACATGAAGTTAACTTTAAACATCGCTTTATTCGGTTTCTGACCCGGGGCGCAGACAGCTGAGCTCAGCTGTATGAATTAATTTTTGAGGAGATCCAAAGTTTGATTTCCTATTGTGTTACCAATTCAACGAGTGCATTACTTATTGTATTTTAACTAACGTTTGAGATGCTTTACTTAGTTACAAAACATATAAATGCTCAGGTTTAGGTCAGTAAACATGCAACTCTGTTATTCGAAGCTAGGCTACGAGATAAGGTTCAAAATAAAATTTAATACATGTAAAGATAAAATATATAATACGATCATATTCGTGAGAGCAGAACGCTGAGTACTCGGTTAGATTGTATTTATAACCTTTGATACTAAACATATGCGTCTAAATTTAATAAAAAAATAAACAGCGTTTCAGATAACTCTTCAAACGAAATTCTTAATAACTTTGAAATCGAAACAGATTTGCTTTCACTGCGGAAAAATACCGACGAGAAAATGGGCTGAAGGTCATGCAAAGGTCATCACACCATCATCGCTCGACGACTGACGTCCACACTAGAATTCACGACTAGAATGAGATTATATTTATTACTTCACGCCTGTGGAACGGGCACGAGCTGCAAGACGGCTATGTCAATAGGCCTCCATACATATGCGTAACAGGGTAAACAAGGCAAGGTGAACGATAAGATACTCGCGTGACACCCGATGAATGTGTGATAGAGGACTATTTATATATTTAGTGGTTTTGTAACAGATTTCACAGTGGACCTGAATAATGTAAATAAACACAATGTATATTAATGAACACAGCGAAGTTTTATTGGAATACCGAACGTATCTTTAAGCAGGCTATACACGCAACGACACAACTCTCGACCGATTGGCAATCAGCCAATAGCGCCCCTTTATTTATGATGTTTTTTTTATGATTCTAAGGAAACAACGAAAAAGAGGATAGACCTTTGCCGTTTGGGAAAATTATCGAATTTAGTCTCACTGGTGATAATATAAACTCAGGCAGCAATACACACAGACATGTTAAATATAGACAACAATGAAATTACCAGTCGTGACTTTGACTAAGTCTTAGCTCAAATTCCAATAAAAGCAGTGACCTCCAAAAATACCATGTGGTAAATATACTCGCGCTGTTATCGATGAATAAGATTATTCACCAATGATTTCACAATCAGTATTTACATTGATTTCACGTTCGACTAGGTTGCTGATTAAATGCTTAGTTTTCACTAAATCCTATAACTTTATCGAGCTTACACTGATAAAGTTTGAATGATGTGTGGGTACATATTTTTAAGATTAAAATTTTTGTTATTAGTAAAATAAAATAAGAGAAGGTATGCCGAGATCAATATAGGTTGATGGTAATATTAGTAGAAATATTCAATAAATATCTAGGAATTTACATAAAAAACTATTCAAAAATACGCTGATATTAAATGGATGCATAATACATATAAATAAAACGATATGGATTGCATGACTACATATATTTACAACGTAGATAGTGACCGCGTTTTCGTTTTTATCAGAGACATCATCAAAATGATAAGACCGATTCAATAGAAGCAGTTTTATTTATATTTTGCAAGTAACTATATATTTTTAATGTTTGATATGTATGAGTTATTCATTCAAGATACTGTTTTGAGGCGATTCGCACCGTATGTGCTCAAAAAAAATAGATTTTTTAAAGAAAAAAAAAAACGAATAGATTAACTGATAATTCATAAATTATCATTCAGAAGTGGTTGCGAATACCACGTTTTATAATATTTCAAATGCCGGATAATAAGTGGGCAGACTCTCATGTCTATTGCGAGATTGTATAAGGCACAAAAAACAATATTTAGTCATTTCTAAAACAGTGCGAGAGTCGCTCGTCGCGAGTCCCGAAGCACGTAGAGTTCTGTGCGAGACCTTGTAGCCGCTGAAAAAAAACCACTGAAACACGATGTTATTTATCTTCCAACTTCTATTCACAGAACAATTTTGATAAATTAATGCCCGGTCATTTATATAATCGTTTTTTTTTTTCACCGGCCGTATCAGTAGGTTAGTGAGAATTATTTATAGACAAAAGTTTTATTGCGCCGAGCGAGTTTTTTGTTCGCCTCGTTCGCCTGAAAATAGTTTCAGATTGGGAAAGGAGAATCAATGAAAAAGTTATTTAGCAACAAGTTGAAGGTTTCTTTTTTATTCCAGATCGAGCGAGCTCGCGCTCGGGAGCGAACTCGCCGAGTGATAAACATAAACGGTCACGTTTCGTTTGTATTATTATCGCAAAAAAACGCGTTAGTACGTCATCGCGCAATCAATATGCAAATTACACTCATTAAACTTGCTGTATTTATTTAATTAAAATTGAGATAAAAATTCTAAAGTGATTACTTCTGACCCACATTTTTATTTAATACTACTAATAGTATTTACACACAGACGGTTGAATACAACGCGTGACAGAGTGAACGAGTACGCGGATTATCAATGTGATTTTTGTGAGCGTTTAAACAATTTACATTAAACACTCGGTCAGTTTTATTTTTTAGCGATATTGAATAAACGTTTTAATCGATGATTACTTGTAATACCGGCATGGCGAATTTAATTAGTTCGAGTGTTTGTATCCCGGCTTTCTCAGTCGCGGCGTCCAGTGCGGCCACGTGGCTCGATAAAAAGTACCAAGTGTTATTTTTTTGCTGCACTGAAGATGCACGATGCACCCGCAGCCGTCTGCCGAGGATAGCATTGAGATAAGTGCATGCGCTATAAACAATGCAGGTTCTTGGAATGCACAAAGAGTGGAAACAACAAAAAAGAAAAATACATTTCTGTTTTGTTCTTCACGGTGGACCAAATGAAAAGAAAATCAGTTAAAGACGAAAAAGCTAAATATACAAAAATATCGTAGGATTTATTGATAATGAAATTCAATAATTATCAGTGGTTTAATATCTACACGAATGACCTAAAAAAATATAAGATAAAGATAATATTTTTAGCCGGTTGAATCGTCGCAATGTAACGTAGAATCTAAATAGAAATACTGAAATTCACGTTTTTGTCTAAAAGTGTAAAAAGCGGATTAAAATTGAATTTAAATTAATCACGAATACGAAGAGAAAACGAAGATTGTTTTTAAATTATAGTATTATAATAATCACCGAAAATAATCAAATCAAGGCTGTTCAACTCGACTGAGGTCCAATTAAAAAAAATAATGGCATCGCAAAAAGGGGAACATCTGCTTTTTGTTTATTTATCTCCGAAAAGATCTGCTGAAATTGTAAGACTCGTAAAAATACCTGCCGAGGAATGTCCGCCGAGGTAATTGGCTCGGCCTTTGTTTACAAATTATTTCAGTCGATCTGCCCGCGAGCGGAGACGATTTCACGTGCAAACACTGCGGGGGTTGGTATGGACAAAACAGCAGTAAATATGAAACGTATCCTTTAGATGTTATATTTAATTTAAATGGAAATATCGCATATGCGGAATCGTTAAAAATTACTGAAAAATGCTGAACCTTCTTTGGTATCGAGCACGTACAATTACTCCATTCTCTGACAAAAGGAGGCAGTCTTCTCGAGCAAGGGTATATATACAAAGCTGAAATTTTATAACTTTGCGGACATGGCCCGTAAGTCTTAGAACACTGTCCTTTTTGGGACAAAATTAACATACTGTAAAAAAAAAAAAGTAAATACTATACAAAAAGGCGTCTCGTTGTGAATGCAGTTGTTTTCGATGTATACTATAATATAAATGCTGAACAAAACACTTTGCTATAAATTTAAATAATAATTCGTCTATACATTTTTAATTAAACAAGCACAAATAACTCAACATTTCTACTTGATAGAATATTATTTAAAAAAAAAATTATAAATAATAATATAAAATATATTTTACATAAAATATTTATATTTTCTCAAATAATATGATTTGTTCTTTTCTAAGCACATATAAATGGTGGTAATATATTTTTTTTAAATATTTTTTTATTTTAATACGTGTCATTGTTTAGAGGGTAATATCAGCTGGCGCGGCGGCCATCTTCGAATTAATCAGCGACTTTCTCCCGACGCGAGACAGAGCTATCGCGGCGTCTCCCTCCGACTCTTTGTTCATTATAATTTATTGTGCAATTGGAGAATTACGTTCTCTTTTCCGCCGGTTCATAGATATTATTACCTATTACAAATTAACGAGAAGCCTGCATTTTTCTATTGAATAATTATGCTATTATGTTAAAATTATTCATGCTTCAAAACTACTTTATTGGACATAATGAATACAAATGTATTTATGAACATTTGAGTATGTTTTAAAAAATATAACCCACGTTTATACATTTGTACACATAATCATACTGGGTGATTTTTTTTATTTATGAAAGTTTAATATGGTATCGATTGAATACAGCCATTATCATACTAGTATAATAATATTATGTTTATGATAAATTCCCAGAAACACTTTTTTGAATAATACTTTGTCGCCTGATACATAAAATTTATCATGATTGATTATTTCGTTAGTTTGGTATTATTTACGATGTAATATTTTGTGAGTAAAAATTAAATAAGTGCCTATAATAAGATATCAAAATATAATAAGAAACGATACATTTACTGTAGATAATCTAATTGGCACAACTAGACATCTTTTTCACCAACTTTTCGCTTTCGAGTGAGCAGAAGAGAATAATAACCACACTGTCCATTTGGATGAAAATATTTGCACAATTTTTTGCAAAAAGGTCACATGGAATGCCTAAAAGGTTACGATATATTTTTTCAAGTGAGCGCTTTGCCTTTCAAGGGCTACAGTCTGAAGAAACCCTTGAAAGGCGTGAGCGGTGACAAACAAAAATAATAATTATATTCTAGCTGTTTGGCAATTTATATTTTTGTATAAATATGCAATATTACAAATTAAGCTGGTCTGTCGCGGATAAACTGAAAAAAAAAATATTATTAGGTTCCAAATTGTAAATAATAAAATCTAAAAAAAGTTTAACTTATAAATTATTTTATAAAAATTAATACATTCATTGAATAAAAAAGATGTACGAATACAAAGTTTTATTTGTAATTAATTGATTTAAATAAGCATTTATAATTTTCTGAATAAACTTATAAAAACAAGAACAAATATTGAACAACAATTTAAACATTTAAAACAACTTTAATTTTATGATAAATTAATATTTTTATTGCTCAATAACATGATTGCCGATTTTGTGTATCTGTTTTTATTTCCCGACTAGTCTATTCATATTCATGCGATATACCGGTGGATAGAATATTAATAAGACCGAGCTCATTATGGTAAGTAGTCTAAATGTTGAGAAACAAACTTAACAGTTCCGAGACAACTGGTTTTGTGCCGACTTCCAGCCTAAAGGTTAAAACGCAACAATTTAAAACTTAATTTAAATTCAAAGGAAAGTTTAAATACTTTATATTTTTTTATACAACCAGATTTATCCGATGTGGGTCGAAATATTTTTTTATCGAAATATTCAAAACTCGACATAGCAAAGTGAAAAATTGCTCTGTTACAATTGTTAGTATCCTTAATAGTTTATTAAAAATAGCTTGTATAGTATACAATAGCAATTTAGTTAATATTTCAGGGCTTCAAATCGGTGCTATCCGATCTGATCAGGGTCACACGTGTTAAGGTTTCACTCGAAAGTGTTTGCATTGAACATATAATTATGTAGGTACGTGTCACTGAAAATTCAGGACGCGTACCAACTTTGAAAGTAATCAATGCAACATACGTGCAATCAATATATTCTAGAAATAATTGTATTCACATTGAATAAGCAAGCAATCGCGTACGGACAAGTAATGCTCGTAATGATGAGTGCGAATCAGAGAGTGGATTTAAAAATCTGAATTAATTCAGGAAAGCGTTTAATTTTACGATTATTTGGTCGATTTGTGCCGTGTTTTAAAACACAGGTTATTAATGACGTAAACGTTTAATAAATCGTTTCCTGAATATTTGATATCGAATTTGAAGTGTAATTATACAAAAGAACGAATACAGATAGTTTCACATTGTGTTTTTGGACCAGCGATGGTCATTGCGAAATCGCATGTGCTGTATGTGCAATGCTGAAAAAGCTAACGGTGGTTTTATTATGATAACCTTTAGGCTAAGTGATCGTCTTGTTGTGACATTTGGAACAAGTTCTTCGCGTCTCCATTTTTACAGACGAGAGATAAATTGTTCAATGTGAAAAAATATATTACTCGAGATAGTCCCGGTTAGGAGTATACCATAACTCACCGCCCCGAACAGGACGTTGGCTGAAAAAACTGTATCCTGGTGAGTTTTTTAGATTCTCTCTGGGCGATAAATTACGGAATGCTTGCTTTAGCTTTTTTTTTTTTTTACTAATTCGCACTATTCAATATTAATGCGGTTTCTAAAGGTTAAATAAAAAAAAAGAGTTTTTTTCTAAAAACGGTGTAACATACATTCATGCACCGTTAAAATTAATACTTCTATTATCCGCGTAGCTACATATTTAACTTAATAGGTTACCATGATGTTTATTTATTATAACGTCTTTTTAAAACTTCTAACAATAACTTTCATTTAGACGGCTTGGTTAGCCTGAAAACTAATTAAATCAAGATTGAATATAAACGATATTAAGTCAAGTATGGCAGCAGCCGCTTAAGAAAATCAATTATTACACATTGCGCAAACATTTCTTTTTCTTATCTCCGAAACACGCCACTAAATACAAGTTATCACAATGAGTAAACCGTCCTTCTGCAATTAAGACTCAAAGATAAGATCTTATGTAAGAACAGAACTCTTTGGTAGCTGGAATGCTCTAGAAAAGCAATTGTAGGGAGACTCCGTATCGTGCGAAGACACTCGAAATCGACCTAAGGGTGGGTGGGGTCGCTGATAAAGGCGTGGAATATTATTACACCGACAAGAGAGCTAATATACTAGACTAGGATATTGTTTATAGTTCTGAGCCTCTGAGGGAACCAGCTAAGCGACATTGAGTGCCACGGTTTTATGGCGAGGGTTGACCGGCAGAGAATAATGAAATCGCGAGAATGTACCATTGTGTCATAGCACTTGATTGTATTATAATTATAATTTAGTTCAGGTATTTATATTTTGTATTGAATGTAACTAATGGTTAGACGTGAAACTTAATGCGGGTAGGTAATGAATAAATATGAGTAATCAGTATCGATTACCACCCACATCCTATTTATTTATAAGTATATATCAGCTGTCGTTTTCAAGCCTGAAATTATGCATTGTTTTACAGTGAAAGAAGATTCATACGAACAGATAAAAAATAGTTCATTTAATATGGGTATAGTGGAATTTAAGCACATTTCTTCCAGGAACAAGACCGTGAACTCATTAATATTCCGCGTCTACCCGAAGGAACTTGAAGATACTTTCATTTCTGATCGTAGATTCTTGTCAACAGGAACATGAATGCCATATTTGGCTTATGTGAAAGCGGATGTCTCAATATTTAAGTTTATTGTAAATATTAATATAACCGCTTAATGGTAATCACTTCCGTTCTAATTTGATACACATACTATGATATTGTGAATAAATAAAAATTTATGAATAACACCACAGAAATGAGACTACAAATGAGTAATTTAAATAATAATTTATAAATTAGCGTATATGTCTACATTTTCATACGAATTACCATTTCTGTAATAATATGTAAACCACAAGACAAAGTGTGTTAAATAACGTAACACATATCCGGGTATATAGTCTAATATTTGCAAAGAGATATAAAAATATGTATGTATAAAATAACAAGTAATATATGTAAATTGAAACATCATACAATTTCAGCTCTTTTCAGGCTCAAAGGAATATAGAGTGACGTGCAGGTCTCATGATCGATTGCCAGTCGGTAAATTCCACTACAAAATATTTATTCAGTGTTAGACAAAATTTAAATAAAATGCAGCGGAAGTAATCCTCCTGAAACATAAAAAGCTATTACCTTAATACCTTATTATGAAAATACTTGAATTAAAATCAAATACCAATAAATTAGGTCCATTATAATCGCCTGCGAAGGTCTCCATTCAGGCTCGGGAGCTCTCCGCTGCAACCTCCAGCTTGTTTTCATTCTTGCTTCCAACCTTGGCCTTCTTTCAGGTTTTTTAATTCCTTGTGGATTCCACGGTTGGCCTTATACGTCTAAAGTATGATCACTGTCTAGGACACGTGTCTAATTACATTATAATTTGACGTCTTCACTTCCACGTGGGAGCCTCGCGACTGTGCCCTTCCTGTTTCAAAGGAAATATGTAACAGCGTAAAAAAAAAACAATAAATCATATCTTCTTTATACAAGACTTTTTTGATTTGCATATTAAATATACTTTAAAAAAATTTAAAATATTTCATTGTTTCATTTTGCGTATTGTAATAAAATATGATATGGTGTAATTAAATGCCTCTACACACACTTCATAATTATTGATATTGACGGCAGTTAAAAAAAAATAATTCCGTGCTAATAAATAAGAACATAAATAATATAAATCATTGCCTGTCTTATCTAAAACCTGTATGTCTCGAACTAAATCGTTGAGAGGCAGAAATAATTTATAAATAAATGTTTACTTCCGCTAAATTTTTATATAATAAATCTGACTTTGAGCTCAAAAAATAACTTGATTAGTCACAAACGGATTTAATTTATAAGTGATGATTAATTTAAAAAAATATTTTTACTATCCAATAAAACGTATATGTAACAGAAATAAGTTTTGTAAACATTAAACAATACAATGTGATAAGTACTGATTTGTGATGATTTGATATATTCCGCAATCAATTAATATAAAACGTGTATCTTATTGATGTTAATCGAAACTAGCGATTGAATTTGCTGTCTTAACACATTTGTTGCTAATGGACTGATATAGGTTAAATACATCGTTAAATGTAAAAATAACTATAAACCAAGTCGTTTAGAGCGAATCATGCCAATAATAGAGTATGATATCCACACGAGTACATTATATGGACAATGCCCTACACGTGACCTCTAAACACGGCCGCAGCGGCCGCACTACTCGGCGGATGCGGTCGGAGCAAATCTCCGAGAAAAAAAGATAATACAAAAGTAAATACATAGCGTTCTTTAATCGTGGAAATATATTAAAATTATGCCTACACTTAATCTTGCATATTCACTTCAGGGCCACAGCTACAATTAGTTTAAGATTATATAGTGATGGGACGACTGTTAGCTGCAAATCAAAGTTTTGGAAAAAATATCGAGCACACAAACCAAATCACAAAAATGAATGATTTTATTCCATATCTAAACACTCAATTTATTTAATCAAAATACGCGAGTAAAACGAATGATGAATGAAGAATCAGCAAGCGGTTCAAAGTCGATATCGAAATATTTATACATAAATTGAATCGATAGTGCATTTCGTTACTTTTATTCACGGTAAGCAATTGAAACACAACCGAGTGAGATGCTGAGCATTTTTTTGTGTCACGCTTTACCATCTGTTTCTGTTTTATCAGACCCAAGGCCGCCAGTGGAAGATATAAATATGTATTTTAATAATTACTGATACAACAATGAATCAGACTCGGGCGGATTGCATAAATAGCCGGAGCGATGAAAAAACAGGCACGAACTGCTCTCGGCGTGATTGGTTTGAGAGTCCATCGGGTGTGTCGGAACTGGTCTGAGTGCGGCGGACCCATCGTGACCGGGTGATTATCTGATGATGGGCAGCATCCTGAGCACTGCGCTGCGGCCAGGACCAGAGCTCATTTTATTGCATACGCTACGTTACTAGATTAAATGGCGCAAATGAGGTGACTTTGCCCGGGGCGGATAATTACCGATTAATCTACATAAACCATGCGTTATTGAATTGATATATCGTAGTCTCGTGATGTGGCGTTTTTCATTTACGGTTTATAAGTACTCAGGCGTAAAGAGTTTTATAACGCTTTTAGTGTCAGAATAGTATAGCAAACATATCAGTATACATATAAACATTTACTAATGAAATAATATATTAACTAAGCTATGATTAATACCTACAATTCTTTAAGATATAGCGCTATGCGAGTCTCCTGCGCGGTTGTATCGTTAGTCACCACACTTAAATATATGTGATATTGAAAAGATGACCAAGTATTTAAATTAAACAGAAAATGTTACGCCCTCGTATGACGGATAACTCTCAATTGTAAAATTAGTAGTTTCTGAAAACAAATTGGCTTTTTACAATTAAAAAAAAAACACTTCATAAGTGACTAGTTGCGTTTTATGTATAAAATAGTATTTGCGGTCACAATGAATTCTAACGAAGAAAATATGGCATAGTTTTTATTTAAAAGTCTTCCCAACCACAAAACATTGAAATGATAATAGTTTATCAGTAAACAAAGCACATTGTGTTTTTGGTATGCATTACGTATCTTGCTAGCAAAGCAGGCGCATTTCATACACTCGGCAATAATTTGCCAGCTAGGAGTTTCAGAAATTCGTACATTCTCACACGACAGCGGCAACGGGTTTCTGGTTTCAAAATAACTTGAGATATGCCAAGCAGAGCTCAGGCCGGGCTCGCCACTGGCTGCTCGCTTGGCTGGCACCACATGCTCCCAAATGAAATGTTTGACAGTTTCAAGTGGCACAGAATTGAGACCGTTGCTTTGTTAGTCCAGTGGTGTTCCCATGCAAGCTTTAACGACCTGTAGCACTCGTGACCCTGAACTGTGCCGGTTGCTACACACTGCGCCCTCGTTTACAATATAAAGTTGCAAGAACAAAAACACTCCTAAACAGCAGTGCATACATTACACACACACATATTTTTTTGAGGTACAGTATTATTCCTAAATAAGTTTTATGCATCATGGTTTAGTTAACTGATAATTACAAAAAGGATATGACGTCATTAAATCGTGCTTCAGATAATAACTAATCTTTAAAGTGTGGTTAGCGTAGTCCACAAAATTGGTACGATCCCTTTATTTTTTTATGGTTTTGCATATATGTAAACAACGCAATTGCTATTGGCTAGCTGCAAGTTGTACCGTTCAGTGACCGCAGCATTCCAAAGAAGGGTACTGTACCCATCGCCGTGGCTGACTACCTGGCTGGGCATGAGCTGCTCTCGTGGTTGCCGGACTGGACTGACCCGGAGAGAATGTAATCAGATAAATTATATGCGTCTACCATCCTCGTCACGATAAAGATGGAGAGTGAATGATTATCGGAAATAGTACGAACATTTTGGGTGTGTAATTAGTGATTAGACATACACGAAATTTCACTGAACGTGACGCAAGTTCGCTGCGGTAAAAAAATGAGCAGCAAAAATACATTTCTCCGAATTAAGTATTTAGCTTTTTTGCGTTTTGTAGGCAGTTTTTCTGAAGGTAGACTGCTCATCGTTATTGCCGTTCTTAGCCAGCCTAAGACACTCATGCACAGTTAGAAGTTAATAACCAAAATAAACTTTCTCTCATTATTAGTAGAGCGCTTGTTGGAGTTCCGAGAGCATCTTAAGCTATTCTTACGCCGGCAACTTTCTTTGCAATTAATTAAGTAATTTCCATTGCAGTGCAACAATTGCGGTAATTATGCCACCGTCGGTACGATTTGCATGCTATAACAGCGTGTTTACGACAAATGCATAATTACATCTCTTGTTTCTTGTACTGTAATGACCAGGAGCATAAATGATTTGACCGTCTATAATAATACATTATTTTGATGTATAATTAATAAGTTGCGTATAAGCGCCTATTGGAAAAAAAACATTTTTATTGACTTCTAATCAGGAACTACGGGGATAGCAGCAACTTCGGTAATTGTCGTTGATATTTGGCGGTTTTAGAATAGTAAAGAATTGTAATTTGTAAGCAAGTCAAACGATCAACAAACAAGTCAAGATTTATATTACTGGGGGTGTTTAGCAGTACGGGTTGCATACAGAGCAGCCTAATAGGCACACTTCGGTAAAGCACTGGGGCCTGCCATGCCATCAACCTGCCGATGGCATTTATCTTTTATACTCAAAGAGCATCTGGTTGAAGCTCAAAAAATATACTAATGTAGATTGAATTAGATCTGCAAGTCTGTCGCACTTAACATTGGTTCTTGTATTATCAAAAACCCTCGACCACATGAACCGACTCCGAGACGAAAGGGCAGCTGATGGGCGATGTCCGGGGGGCCTGGAGCCTTGCCAGTCACCGGTCGGCTGCCGTGCTGGCAATTTACGACAACTTAAATGTTTTTATGTTACGACACGTTTCGGGAAGTGAGCGCATTAATTCGCACAAGAATTCGGCTAATTCCGGCGCTCAGCGGCTATCGCCGGTCCATTGTGGCGGTGCGTTCCCACTGACAACGATCTGAGCAAGGTCACGAGCCACTCTTGCTCGATCTCCGCTCTGAACACAATCACCCACAAATCTTTTCGGGCAAATTAACGAACAAATTAGTACGTTGGTTATCCATACTTCCTCGGAGGGGCGTTGAACCCGCGGAGACGCCTCGTGCGCTCTCAAATAGACACCTTGCATGCTTCATACTTCTTACATTATGTATATATTTTTGAGCATGACATTTAAATTTCAATGAATTATTCAGCCGAGAAATAGAAATTTTCAGAGAATTATGAAAATAAAAACACACTTAATTTGAACTCTGGTATTTTTTAAAAAAAGATTAGCACTGGTGGCTGGAAGTAGTGAGACTGGCCCAGGATATGAATATAATCGTTGAAATAGTCACTAACCTCCTATGAGGGCAGGCGCTAGAAGGAGGAGGAAACATAAAATGCTCAAAGCTAAGGCATTGCGGAAAAGAAATTGCGGAGACGTGTGCTCAAAATTAGCAGTAGAACTAAAAACTGAAGTTATCATCGAAATGGCTACAAAAGATTATTATATTATTGAAGGCATACAGTGGAGGGACTACGAAAGCCTGCGAGAGAAAAAGTAAGATAAAATTTCATTGAAACACAAGAATGGAAAATATGTTATCTCAAGATGTATTAGGAGCAATCGCGAGTGAAACATTGGTCCTGATTACATTTAAAGTTCTATTAAAAAGCAGATCGACCGAAAAGACATTGAATATTCCATGCCACGAGGGAACGGTTAAATGTCAGACCTCGATTATTATTCAGTATGGAGTCACGTAATATATCAGGACTGTCGGGCGGGCCGCGCCTGCAGGGAGGGAAGCACCGGGTGGAAATTATATATAATACTAAACAAAGCATCGTCTCCCGAATTTAGTCAAGTTTATCTTTTTTTTTAATTTGCAAGAGTTTTTTGGGAATAACTTGACCTAATACCATTTTTGTATCTTTTTTTTTAGACTTGTGCTCATTTTTAGACAAAAAATGAGTAATGTGTCGCTCTCTGAATTTCATTTCTTTTTAGGGGAGGAAAGAGATGTCATGACTTGCTCCCTTCATAATATAGCCATATTCAGGGTCAAGGCGTAAAATACTGTTATAATAATTTATTATTAAATTTTATAATAATTTATTATTGAATTGAAGTTTATTTTTTGGCGTATAAGTATGTAACTACTATAAAAGTCGCCCATCACTGATGGCTGGCGATGTCCGCCGAGCACGTGCAGCGCGTGGGAGGCTGTCCAGGTACGAGTCACTGAGGTTTGTGTTGATTCATGCACTTATTGGTTATGTGAAGTAATAGAGATGACGCCATATTATATTACAAAGTATAAGGCAATGCGCGCCATCGCGTCAGCATTAGCGTTGGTTGAGAAAACAATTTCCGCTATGTGAAATGTTATTAGTACGGTATTTCCAGCACTCCGTACGATTGTAAATTAGTATGCGACTAATATTCAACGCAGGTATAAAACTCGGAAGTACTCGTTTATATGCGAATAATAATTTATTAGCGAACTCGAAAAAAAATTATTTAAAGCTTATATATTTTTTGATCTTTTTAAAACTATTTTCGGGTTAAGTTTATAGACAAAATTCCATAAGAAGTGATTTATTTGAAAAACATATTGTTTTAGTTATTTTGACCACCATTAGTAAATAGCATGTTCAAATTTAAACAGATTGCACGCCACAAGGTAACATCGTTTTATCACGTCGGCATTTCTATCATGAAGTTTTTGTTGTGAGAGAATATAGATATTGAAAAAAAAATGTATTTGTACTGGTATGTGTAGTTATTTTTGCTTGTGTTTGAACAAAAACAAGTTTAAGGCCAATTACTTTGATACAGAATATGATTGTACCTTCGACTTCTCGGTATACAGTCGACACACAGTCTAGCTTACTGAGCTAAGAAAACAACTTTTTATACTTGTACTTTACAATAATACTATACGATTTATTATAGATGTTATTTTCATTCTATAAATAATAACAGAATCACGGTTTTCAGATGTAACTAAAATTTTATTACAGCTTTGTCGCCTTGTTAAGTGGTAAAGTTAGTTGATGGCTTCATAGAGCAAAAAAGCTATAATTATAATTAAAAATCAGTAGTCTTTGTAAACCAGTTGGTTTCGGAACGATTTATTAATATTATACTAGTTAATCCTTGAGCACTCCGAGGTAGTATTTTGATAACTCAACAAGTCTTAATTACAGTAATCACCGAAGCATGTTAAAAATTACTATGATATTTCGAATACAACATAAATTAAGTTGTTTATTTTTAATCCAATCCTCCCGGTGAATAAATTAGCGGCGCGGTAATAAACGAGAACGTGCCGATTCTGCAAATTGCAAAGTTCAAGGACATTTTCTATTTTCATGCGAATAAGGCTTCGGTTCTTCTGCCGGCGCCCACGCCAGCCTCGTCCGGCGAGGAAGGAACTCTGTGCCGGGGAACTAACTTTTACATAATTGTTCCACTGGCAAACACAACGAGCTGGAATTAAGCGAGTATCTAATATCGCTTAACTGTACATCGTCGTCATCATCATTATCGGCCGTTATCTTCAGAGCTAGGCGAGAGCCATCGCTTCCTCCGCGGGTAACGCTTTCTGCTCGATTTCAATGGTGCAGGTACAATGCCTTTAAGGCGAGGCATGTCGTTCCATATACTGGTCCGAATGCATAAAATATTTCAATAACTAGTCAATTATAATTTATGTGTTTGTTGTCAGGCTGTGCAGGTATACTTGGCGCTGTGTAATATACAAGTATTGTGAAGGGCAAACTTCCACACACCTATTGACTATTCAATGGATCCACAAACACAATGCATTGTAAACACGATTGAATCCCATCTGCGAGTAAATATATTTTTAAACGTTTAAAGTAGACAAATTCTTTGAGGAAAAAAACACATTATATTTTTGAAAAAAATTAAAGGCATGCTTTATTTTTATTTCATACTAATAATGGTGTTACTATATCTCTATCGACAGCAAAATTATAATTTGTAAAGTGGGTAAGATATATATATTTATATAGTACATGTGTGTATGTCAGATCATTTATTTATTCTTATCATTGAGTCCAAACAGGTACAAATTCGGTAATATTCTTAATCATTCATCCATTGAAACTTGCTTATCGACAATCTTTATTCTAATGCTGAGTTCCCAATTCGGATTCTACTCCATTATGTTACTATTTTGCCTTGAAATTCCTGACATAAGCCTGCCTATATAAGTTTTACTTATCTCTCGCCAGTATTGGATACATGCATGCCCAATAGAAGTTCGTTCTTGAATTCCATATTAAGCTGGCCGTCCGACTCAGTTTGGAAATTCAAGCAATTTGTATGTAACTGTAACAACCAGTATGTAGGATTGCATAATAAATGAGATCGAACGTTCTAAGTCCCATATTTTTACACCGGCGATAGACTCGATGAATAATTTACAGAACAATATCCCACGGTCCCATAAGTATAAATCATAACGAGAATTGATTATCTAATACCCATTCACAGTATGACGGAAGACAAAAATAAAACATTGCAAAACGGAGTTTTTGCCGAGAATCGCCCACAGATCTAAGCTGGCAAATGGTAGATACAAAAGAACGCGGCCCAAGGTTGGCAGGCGGATCTGCACAATGGCGAGGCGGTCCCGCTGGGTCGGCACTCGAGATGCTCTCGGCAAAAAACGAATTAGCTTACCTCAGACCCGGTCACGCCGATCGAATCATACTGGAATAAATTTCTGTCGATATTGATATGCGATATGCGCCTCGGCCGAGCTCTCGTCCGGGAGATTTCGTCTGTCATAATTAATAAAACGCTGTCAATACAACCTCGCCCAAATTGATGCTTTATAAATTACTTAATTGATATTGATTTATGTTTTATGAACACATTTACTGTGCAGTTTAATTGAACAATGTACACGGAATAGGAAGGCGATGACGATTTTCAAGTAATGTGTTTTATTTCTATTGTAATCATCTACCACACAATCATATACACATCTTCCACAATGATGTGTTGCAGATTTTAGCGGAATAAAATCGGGAGGGTCTCTTTTGGTTGCTAATGATAATATATGAAAAGGAACTGTTTTCTATGCGACTCGGTTACCGTAGAGTACAATGCTCGGGTAACTATTATGCCACACAATGTAATGGATAAGCCACAGGAAGAGGCGTTTAGAATTAACATAATAATATCACAGTATTATTATTGTGGATATTATCTTTAGAAATGTTACTCGGTTGTTTTGGATTTCCGATACATATCGTGAGTTCACCTTTACAAAATGCCATCTAGATGTAGCAAACGATTGCGACTGAGAAAAGGCATGACGTTTTTTTTTATTTTTATATTACTACAAAATCTAGATTACTCAACTAGATGAATAAACAACAAAATGCTGGAGAGTGCTATCAAGTCATCAAAAATAAAAGCGTCATACGAATACCTACATAATATTATGAGCAGTATTTTCCCGTCACACCATGCGTCATACGCGGGGACCACTTTATAGCTCGGAAGATCGTATTCAAGATATCGAGTAAACAAAAACACAAACACTAGTTTCGTCGGCGAACTAGCGGCTATTTATAAATGTTATCGAATTAACAAGCCAGGTATCGCCACGAGGTCACTCGGTTCGTTTGATCGGACTGACTGCGGCCCCCGAATAGCGCCAGACGGGTCGTGGATCAGACCATTAAATTACAGAGACCGCCTGAAATTAAATTCCGCCGGGGGCTGCGGGGCTGGCCCAGGACCCACCCTCTTAACTAAGTTTTGGTTTATTGAACAACGCCCGGTGAATGGAAAATTAGATTGGGTTTTAATCTGCGGTTAGCTATCAGAGTAAATTAGCATGAATGGATAAAATTTACCTATGTTTATTCTTTTAATCGATAACCTGTAATTGTAATTCTAGAGGAGCGAGGATCTAGGTTTTGGTATTATCGAGTGTAGTCATCACCACCATCATCTACTGTATATGGTGATCTAGGTATTGAATTTAACACAAGTAGCGATATTTACAATTAAATCAGCTTACGAAAGAGAATGTCGAACCAATTGAAAAATCCATATTCATCAGTTTAGAAGGAAGGAGGAGAGTTGCATTTAGATCAAATCTAATACGTGATGACAGCCTACACGGCCAGACCTCGCTCGGCAGGATATGGCTCACGGCGGCCCACCTCGGGCTGTAGCGCAGCAGTCTGTGTATATTATTTGTACAAATGCAATCATCAAACAAAAACACGAACAAGGTAATATTACCCAAGAAACCAAAAACCCAGGCATGCAAAACGACTTATTTTGCCATAAATAAATTCAGAAATTAACGATTGATTCGATTATCGCAAGCGTCCTTTTTGTATCGCCTTTTGTAGAAGCAGACGTACAAAAAGCGGTATATTTGCTATTGGGTTTTTTTTTGGTTTTTATAAAGCGTTGACAGGTCTGCTCGGCCGACCGAGTCGCCCGAAAAATGTGAGAAGGAAATAAATGTAAAATGAGAGGTTAGGAGATCCACAGCGAGATTCCGGCGGCTCGCCATTGTTCATTGTTTAGCATTTGTTACGATTTAAACTCGATTTATTGTTGATTATGCATTGTGTTGCCTTTGATATTGTTTTAATTGTTGTTGCTTGTTGGCATTTCATTTTTAGGTTAATTGTTTATGATATGGAAAATCAGATTCCATGCCCGCGTATTTGGTGTGAAAGACTCCAAAAAAACAGATTCATTAAACTATTTTTGTTTGGTAGCAGGTTTCATAGATATCGATGAGTGATTTAAATTAAAAATATACTAAAGATCTTGATTTCGAAGCAAACGTTTATATGAACATAAAATTTTTATAGGATTAGCTCATATTTTTGAGATTAATAAAATAATTTTAATTCCAACGATTTATAATAGATTTTAAGATTCAATATTGAAATCGGATCCATCGCTAATCTAAAATTATACTATTTCAAAGCGTATTGATATTCAGTTTAATCGCCCAGCCAAGTTTGACATGGGGGGTTTTTCGACAGTTAGTCTCTTCATTTTGTTTAGATTCCGCTTTTAAGTATCTATTTAGATAACAAAGATCGCTGGAAGTTTTCTTTAATAATCATAAAGCGACGCACGATCTCCGAGCGGGGCACGTTTGTGTTTCTTTGTTTCGGGAATGATTATCCGGTCGGGCGGCCAGAGAGCCGAGCGACTGGTGTATTTGCAGTTCAGTACCGCAAGAAAAGAGCTCCGAGTGTTTTTAAGTTAATCAGTAGAAAGTGGAATACTTTGCGGCCATTGTTCGTCTCTAATTGCTTCATTTTATTACGTGTCTGCAGAGAGATAAGACAGACGTAAGATTTAGTTACGAGACTGAATTAGACCGGAATTATCGCGGACGTTACGGTACTATTCAAGTCGTAGAGCATGTGTGTGTGCATTGACGATAAACACTGTACACGTTGTGGGTCTTGGGAATTGGGTTCGCATGTTATTATGTTTTTTTTCATTTGATATTTTGTGTTATTTGCAGATGAAGTTTTATGAATTCAAATTGCCGGGCGAGAAGAAAAAAAACTCATTATCAAGCACTGAGCCATTTCCTAAAATTGAGGAGACCGTGACATTAAGTAATAATATTTAATAAAAAAAAAGGTAATGTTATGCCAAATTGTCTCAACAACTCAAGTGGATAAACGGGATCAACGAATGGTAGATTAACAAAATTAGTATCAATGTTTAGTACAAATGTTATCATAGGGGATTTTTTTGATGAATCAAAACATGTATTATGAATGGTCTTTTATCGACGTTTAAAAATATAATGATTAAAATTTAATCAAATTTGGTTTAGATAGTTAATATTATATGATATGTCTGAGTATGTTACGATATAATTAGGAGGTTTGGACTTTAATCCTATTTACTGATATTCAATTAAATAACAGGTAACACAAGCTCATAAGCATTATCAAAGATAACTCGATATGTAAGTTTCAATTTACTTCTAATATAAAACTCGTTTCAAAATATTTAAATAGGATGGAAATGAATGTGGAGAGTCCCTGTAATCTTTATTAGACATTCACGTAATGAATATGAACATAGCTGTAACAATAATTATTTTAATTGAATTCATAACTTACTTAAAATATCCAAGATTAGGCCCTTGTGATGAATGTTTTTCTTACCTAAAAATAAAAAAAATACAATTAGTCAAGTAAATATTTAATGTTAACCAAACCATAAGTTTGCAATAAAAAGTCAAAATTTAATTTTACAAAATAAATAAAGCGTTTTACTAACAATTGAAACTGATTTTAAAATTGTATTTCGTTCAGATATGTAGGGCACAAAATAAAATAGAAGAGAAACTGAAGAAGATTTGAAACATTTATTGAGTAAATTATGAGACATTGTCGTATTGTATCTAAGAAAAATCGATATTAGGATAACAAAGGATTCAACGTTTCGAGGAATACAAAATATGATATAAAAGAGGTTTCTGAACCATCAAGGCAAATGAATACTTATGGCCTAAATCGACTGACTTGTTTGAAATATATTTAAGAGAATAGATATATAATAGTGGGAATTTCATAATGATATGGTATAAACGTTCAATGAGTTCATAATTTGTTAAATGCGTCATCCTTTTCAGTACTACGCTTATGTGAACAGTTATTTATGTATGTAGTATTAAAGTCACCCTTGCGTTCTGAAATTTTTACGAATAGCAAAAAGGTCAGAACTGGTGTGGGTTCATGAAAAAAATGTTCAAGCAAATATCAAAAGGCTACCAGTTTGTAATGACGAAAAACAAATACACATATTTTGCAGTATTTCCAATGTTGTATAAGATCATGAACATTGACACAGAATGCAGTAATTCTGCAATCAAGTGCCAAGTGTGTATTATTAACTGCGTAATGTACACTAGAGTGAGCTTATCTTATCTGAATAATCTTGCAAAATCTTGTTGTTTCTGCAATTGCATTTTATTATATTAATCGGATTCTCCGGCGACTACAGCCTGCCCGCATTTCTGAAGACTCCGCAAGCGTGCGCATATATTTATTTACAACCTGACCTTCCAGCTGGCTCGTTTACGACCTGATAATGAACACCATAAGTAACTTTAATAGCAAGTGAATAAGCATTGCGTAGCGATTTTATTCCAAACACACCCAAAGGGGAACACGCAGAGCTTTGAATGGAAACGACAATCGGGCGTATTAGCGATGAGAATTATTTATGAAAAACTGAAGAAAAATTGTTTGAATTTATAATTACGGCTAACGGACAGGATTGCCTTGAGAGTAATCACTTCTGTAATTAATGTAAGTGTTAAATTTATTATACGACGTAACTATGCCTGAAATATAAATTAATTAAAGATGAGTTCCAAAAACACACAAACAAAGCTAATATCTATTAATATTGATGTATTTAAAAGGCGTGGGACCGATCGGATCACCTTGTAGAGTGTAGTCAGAGATTCTTAAGATGAATTTCCGTTATTATTAAATGTAATCATAACAATATGTGGGAGGAAGTTGTACCACCATATATACAATGTAATCAATATTATTGAGCATACTGAGCTGTCAAACATCATCCTTATATCGACACTAACAAACCTTCATTAATTCGAGATTACCATAAAATGAAGCCAACAGCATATATACATTATTATATATTATGTTTGATGAACTGTAGAACTTAATTGGATATTAAATATTATATATATTTTACTGAATTAAGTAATAAAATCCTCTTAACTAATATAGTTAGTAAAAAGAGAGAAACTAGGTTTCCTGGTGAGAGGAACACTTAACTGTCTAAACCTGTAAATACCAACGAAGTGTCCCAATTTCATTGCTTCCAATATCCGCAAATAATATTTTTTCCTATAATTATAATATTTTAACACATTTTTTACATCGAGGTATTGCCGTATTCAAAGAATCCGGTGAGTTTTTATGATTTACAAAGCGCCAATTTGCTCGTCAGTTAGTAGAAAAAATGTTACAAGTTATAAAATTTAATACTCGAAAAAAAATTCACCGGTTGACGATGTATTTAAAGTAGCTGCGTTAATGCAGGCGATTTAAAAAGGTCACGAAGTCCGTTCGTGTGATTTTTTATTGGAGTATTTTTCAATTTAGATGGCCGTCAGGATTTAATGAATCATAAAAAAGCATTTCACCGATCTGGAAGTTAATGAGGAAATGATTCATACGTCGTTTCGTACTTGGTATGCATTCAGATGCATTATTGATAATGTAGGTATTATGTGAATACAATTTTTGACAAATAAAGAGCTTAATAATAAAAAAATATATATACATTTGTTTGAGTGGTTGGGGACCTTAGTGTTCTAAATTAGTGTTCATGGTTTTCTAAGGGGAAAATAGTGTAGTAGGTCCCTGGGTTCCTTCTACACAGTAGTTTTATATTGCTGCCCAATAGCATTATTATATAATCGTGATAAATGATCATTATAAAAACTACAACGTAGCCTATTTATCGACTCTCTTATTTGGAAGATAATTTTTGGCCATGACTTGAAATAATGCTAATACACAACACAATCAATACATATTCCAACTTAATTAGTATTGTCAAAAACTAGAACTGTAAGCTTTTATTAAAATAAAATCTGATTTTATATGTGCTAGAGGTGTATTAAAAAGAGGGAAATTTTATGAATGAATGATATATCCTTTTAAAATAAATGTATAAAAATGGACGAGGGTTGGGGTGGCGGCAGACATACGTCTGGCTTGAAGCGCGTTCACCCATTTACGGGGCCGGAGAAGAGATAAAACGCTGATCCGCCGATTGTCGTCATTCGTCAGATGCTCATAAACTGGTACAGAGTAGCAGCCGCAGGAGGCGGAGGCGCGTTCGTTGCCCCGACAGGCACCGAGTCTGCCTCCTGCCTCGTGTGGATGAGCTCGGCGTTATTACACAGCCAGTTTTAGTGCTTTCACGAGTGGCCGGCCTACTCGAGAACGTGACAGCTATCCGTGGAATAATCATAACCAGATGTCGGCAGGCCCGCACCGGGAAATCCCCCCGGAGCCCCTGGCGCGCAGGGTTCTACCTTATTGAAAACATATTTAATTACAACTTAATATATAATATATAAGTTCACATTTATACATGTGTTGAATCATCTTGCGTACACCATATTCCGGAGACGTAGCCGGTTGAATAAAGCCGCAAGTTCTACTTGCGGCAACTCCTAAATTATATCTTGTGCACTCTGCTTAGATGACTTCTTACAGCTTAAAAAATACACTTACGACCAAGTCAAATTAGCAGTGATTATCAAGCAGTTAACTACACCACACGATTTAATAAAACGTTTTATTTTTGATCAACGATATGAAATTTAGACCAAACCATCAATCATATTAAATTGATACACTTACATTTTTTAAAAGTAATCAGCGAAATAACATTTATGCACTATCTAACTGGTAATCACTGTTCAATTTGATCTCTCAGAACTTGTAAGTGTGAGTCGATTGTTACTAACCATAAGTCGGAGGGTTACTGTTATCGATGTGAGTGGAATAGTTAAGCGGTATGTAACACTGAGCGCCTCACGAGAATTGCAGCCGTACAGGTTTCAATTATTATTGAGATCCGAATGTAACCGTTGCGTTGATGGGCTGGGAATGTGTGGAGAAGCGAGTGTGATCATCATCGGTGCATGCCACATCATCCGGCGGACACGTTAAATTGCTCGCTAGTTGAACTACAGCCGCGCATACAACAATGGCCTTATAACTGATATCTCGAAGCTCTAGATTACACCGATTTGCAATCAGCCAATAGCGTCACTTTATTTGGGTATTTTTTTGCCTCAGTAAAGGACGCTATTGGCTAATTGCATGTCGGTTGCAAGTTGTGTCGCGACATGTGTAGAGGGCTTTACAGTTTTTTCTTATCGGCAGTTTGAAATTATCAATAAATAGTAAATGTTTTTTTTACTGATTATTCCACCAACTCATTTATTTTGCAATACTTAAAAATGTCCAAACACGCATGAAATTCCACGTAAATTAAAATTAATGCAAAGTAAAAAAAGTGTTAAAATCATGTGTTTTTGATCTAGCTATAAAAATAATCAATAATGTTTTTTTAATGAATTTGTACACTTTTGAACATGCGCCGTTTTTTTTTTTAAATCACCAATAGGGATATATAATAAAAGGGAGCTAAAATATTGGAAATTAACAATCTAAAACGCTCGGTTTAATATTTTATTTTGTTACGATTATATAATAAAAAGTGGAATGTTTACAAATAGCTGATGTTCAAATACGACAAGCACACTGTCATATTTCTATTCGATAGTAAACAATAGCTTTGATTCATGAATGCATATGTATTCAAAGCTTTGGGTGATTTATGTATGCAATCGTGCTTAAATTATACATACGAGATAGTTAAATTAATTGTGCCACATTTCTATCATGTTCTCGGTGGATCTTTTCGAATAATAAGTAAACATGGCACAATCGCGTGTCATGGGTACGTGATACTGTAAAGTAAATAGGTGAGCGTCATTCGGTTTTATCGAAAAGAAGTGCAATGACTTCATTTTTGAAACGAATGAAATAGATGTAGCATTACGGTGAATCGAATAGCATATGTGTAATATCAAATAACTTAAGGGTGACCTGCGAGACCTGCTCTTTGGCGTATAAAACACGAGCGGCCTTGCTCGACGTCAAAAAACTTGCGGTAAGACCAACTCGGGTAGTCACTTTTTGGATCCGTTAAAATACTTCTCCGCGGCTTGGAATGCTGCCAACTTGGATCGTTTTTGAGGAACTTTCTCAGCTTTGTTTCGAGTTGACAGCCGATGGGGTTTTTGTTCGGATATTTTCAGCCGTCGAGAACTCGCGCGCGCATTTCGGCGAGCGAAAAAAACCTGCGCCCTGAAAAAAACTCACGCGATGGTCTGAAAAGAAAATAAACGTCGCGTTACATGCAGATCTATTTAAATATAGTAAACCAAAGCTTTAACGATACGTAAGACGTGTTTATTTTCGAGTGTGCACCGTGCAAGTTGTAAATAAAACGATTTTGGCACAGAGCGCCCGGCGGAATGTCTGGCACACGAGAGTCAATGAGCTGAAATTAATGCGGCAAGAATTAACGCCTAATTCGTGTTCGAGTTTTATTCGGTTTACTTTTGCTACAATGTCTTCACATCCCGCCGTTGGGATAATTTCTCGCCTCCGCTGACGTCCCACGGTCATCGCCGATCATAGTATTTCATGACTCCCCGTTCTCACGGCAATTGTCTTAGGAAACTCACAATTTATTCTGCCCAGCGAACTCGGCCGAGACTTCGCGGTTCGCTTTCCAAACGCAAATTCATCGCGGATTTTTCATTATTACTTGTTAAGAGATTACGCTCGTTACTATATATCAACGCTGGGGATCGATCATGCAAACGGCCTCGTAACGATACATCGGTTAGGGGTGATTAACCGAAACGAAAGCGATAACGGCGCATTTATAGCAACAAATGTTTTTCACAAAATTGATTTGATGAACCTAGGAGCGGTGCACACACCGCGGGCTCGTTTTGTTGAGACTCGGGAAGCACTTGCACATCTGATTTTAAACCGGATTGAAATGGATAACGTTTGCGGTTAGCAGAGTGTAATTACATTTAATATTTCTTTCGTGCTTCTCGCTTCAGTTTCGTGGTGGCGGAGGTGAGCGGGCAGCCGAGACGTTGCGACAATGGGATAGGTGGTATCGCATTAACGAGTTTTCTCTATAAGGACTGCGGATCCATTCGAGAAGAACCGGTCCGTCTGTAAGGCGGTTAGTCGTGCCGGCCGCTGGAGAGGGAGGCTCCCGTCGCATCGTCCGTCTCTCTTTGTGGTTCAAGGGACGCGCCCGCGGAGGCGGCGAGACGGGAGTCTGCTTTTTATCGGGCGCTTCTTACGGTAGCGTTTGTCTCGGGACGGGCTCAGCCGACTGGGAATTCGCGGGGAGGAGGAGGCACAGCCGAGAGAGCTGCGTCGAGGCAGAGGAATGACTGAATGACGATAATTTATGGAGCGACAAGACCGGCGAGCGCCTGAATGGACGAGCTCATAGATCACCGGCGCGCACAACCACACTCGGGGGCGATCGTCTTGAAGATTTTTTAAATCAAATACACAAACTCGAGTACCTATAAGATATCGAAAACATCATTAAACGAATTGCTTCAAAACTAAAAAAAAAACCGTTATTTTAGGACATGGATATATTTGTGTGATTTTTGCATTGCATTGCATTGCAACGATCCTCGCACTTTCCCCTCCGCGCCGAATCAGGCTTACAGCAAGACGGGTATTTGATTCAATTCGTTTTATGCTTCTAGTATAGGCAGTGAGTGTGGGTAATGAGGCTGAAAATATCCCAGGCAACGCCATGTTAAACTGGTAGTTAGTAAAAAAAAACTACACGCTTTCATACTTAAGTATTTTCATATAATAAAATTGTTGATTATGTTTATTCTACACGTTTACTGTTTTATGTTGCGGATAATTAATCGGGCGTTATTGAGTAAGTAATTATATCAAAAATACGTTTACCTTAGATACTTCGAAATCGCTGGGAATATTTCAGCTGTTTAAATGCACCAATGTTAGATAGTTCGCACTCAAATTGATTGATCAGTTATAAGACAAAAAGCAGTAATGGATTTATAATAAATTGAAAAACACATATTTCATTAAAGACTGTAATACTGGTGTGTGCGTATTTTGTTGCACTCTATGGTTATAAATTGTCTGTGTCATGTTAAAATATCTATTAAAAGCGGAGGCTAAGATCGCCATGCTTGCGGGAGTGCAGACTCGGCGATGTTCTCCGAAGGAGGCCAAACCCACGGCAATGTGAATCATGGCGCGTTAGTCATTGAAATACCGCGTGTCTTGCGAATTTATTTGGGCTATTAGGATTTCTCCGGTTATTGCAAAGCCCGCTGTGCAATGGAGCCATTACCTCTAATGAGCCGCCGTACCTGCCTCACCGGTCCGGCGCCGCCGCGCCTAATGAAGACGAACCGGGAGCGCGATTGTGTTATGGAAATAAATGTCCAAGCCTCCATATTCACGTTCATTAGCAACATTTAATTAAATAAGAATCTTGGGACTACACTATTTTCCTAAGAAAACCATGAACACTGGCTCAGCATGGTCGCCAATCTCACCTGAGGAGAGGCACCTGAAGATGAAGCAACATTCAAGATTTACATTATTGCGATGTTTTTATTCCTTTCGCTTTACCATCGATAAAGGAAATAAGCCTTTCTAAATAAATAACACAGCGCTTTCCCTCGACTAGTGATCTATGATATATTTCATAGCTACGAGAAAATGAAATAAAATAGTTTATTACTTACTATTATCGGTAGTAAATTTATTTTATAATTTTGAAATACTCTATCAAATCATATTACATCGTCTTATTTCATTTCCTTAAACCATAAAACGTAACATGATTACTAATCAAGCGAAAGCGACACTTATCAACGACTACGCGTAGTTTTATTTTTTAGCCATGTGTATTGTTTTTTAATGCGATACAAAAATTACAATTAAGTGCACTGTCCCGGGATGAAAATGAGTGTAATAGATTTAGACGTTGAATATGAAATGCGTATGTTATAATGGCAGGGGAAACGTAAGCCATAAGCCAACTCCAGTGGTCGCCAACTCAGGAGTGCTGCCGAATAAGAAAGATTGACCCAGGGTAAATATATGATAAGGGAAATTGTCACAAATCTCCTCCGAGGAGAGGCACTGAAGGAGTGTGGGTGTATATGGAAGTAGTCTAAACTTATTTATAGAGAAATAAATTTTCAATGGCAGTCGTTGCGCAACTTTCTTCTGCGCCGTTTCGCCCGCTTCCCATTAATTGTCTTCGACAAAAAAGCTGTATGGAGAGAAGCGTGATCGTTCCAGCACAGTGAAATTGGTATTTCCCGGGACAGCGGGTCGTGGATGCTTAGTTAGCAAACGGTTATTCGCAGAGCAGAGAGGCTCGTGCGCGGCCATCCTTGTCTCTCCGCCCGCTTAAGGTTAATGCATTCTTCGAGGTATTGTTGCAGATCGTGACTGACGGAGAGAAGACTTTTTTGTGGATTGAATAACGCTCAATGTTATGTGAATCACGCCATGCAACAGCTTTCTCGGAAAACTGCGACTTGCTTCGGTCGCACGGCGCGTATTTATCGGCTTATTATCTTTATAAACAATGGTTTGACCTCAGAAACCAAGCAAATAAAAAAACCTGTCCCAGAGAATCATGCATCTATCCATAAAAATGTTAATTTTATCTGTATTCGGAATTATGTATTTAAGTTTATGTTTATATATTATATTTTGTTTTTGGTTAAATCTTACATTTTTTATTAACATTGTATGCTGATTTTTTCACTCAAATATTTTACATAAATATGTCGACAAACCAAGACACTTCTATGACTTTCTGACTTATAGGAAACATCCAGACAATCAGCGCAATAATCATGCTTACGATTAAAAACAATTCTGTACATTAATTTAAAAGGAAAAAAAGTTTTTTTTTTAAAACAAAAACAAATCTCTCCGGCAAATTCACATTTTCTCTCAAAGAATGGCCAAGGTCATCCGCATTGTGAACGCAGCGTAACTTGTATTTCTTATTTGTTTCTCTTGCGTCAAGGTCGTTTTCGTTGAAACCCTGAATCGGAGATGTTTTTTTTATGTTTTTCTTATCCTTTAAAACTGGAGGCAATTTATAATTTGAAAAGAATTTAATAAAGTTTTGTTCATTTAAAAAACCTTTGATCTTAGCCACGAGTTGATGGAGCGATTAAATGTAAAGATAAACTTTTTTTAAATTTATACAATGCAATAAATATAATTGTATTATTGTCAGTTCTTCCGAAACTTCTTTGTTGTAGATATATTTCGCTTGGACAGTACATAATTATTTTGGACGCGGAACTAAAAATTCACAAATTGACATTGTATGTTATTAATAAACAAAGCATGTTGCGTCGAGCAAATGCAAAAATGTTTTATTTTGAAGAATTTTGTTTGTTTTCGCTTGACCTTTATATGGACGATTTATGATCAAAATTTGTATTTAAATTGCTGAAACTCTCTTTATTTAGTATTCGTGTACATAAATATTATTAAACCTCGATTCAATACCATATTTTTGCGATAATAAATATGATTAAATGTTTTCAAGTTATAGGTCAAATACTTGCATGTGTTATCTTTATAATCACTTGGCAATATTTGCTGTAGATTAATACCAAGTGTCTACGTGATTGCAAGCTGGTGATGACTCGTGTTTGTTTTTATATAAATATAATTGAATACTAAGTAGTAATTAGAGAACCTGGTTTTTTTCTTAGTAAATTGTGATATATTTGTTCTATGTAGTCTCAATACACGCATATGTGAATAACAAGTTTTATTCTGTTTTCATAGTATAGTGCAATAGTGAATATATAATAATGAGGTCAGTGTGAAAATGACGTATTTACGTCCGTAAAATATGCAGTTGAACTCTCGACACAGTCTGCACAAATAAAATTTACACTTATCGGTTTTATTTATTACAATGATATTATTAAACTATTCAAGATTAATCATCAGTTGTTTATAACATAAGCCAACTCGTAATTATGCTATACCACTTCAGTGCTATGCCAGGGTTTGATGATCACGGGGAAACAGGAGAGGAGCCGAGAGGAGGTTAGTACACAAGGCACAAAGCACACAAGCCTCGGGCTCTGCGGGCATTCTGATATTATGATATAAACATTAACCTCGACTAGAAACACAGACATGGCTAAACACTTACAATGCCCACACCAATATAAATGCAAAAAAACTAACATAACTAAAAACAAGGATGTTTTAAATAGATATTTCTATTTTTATCGCAATCTGACGCCAGAGGTTTGCGAAACTGCTGATCCAACACTGATGAACCTCTTTATCATACTGCAAAAAATCCGATTGACAACATCACCCACATACCCAAAAAAAAGAGCACAAATAATTAAAAACTTGATTTTAATTAATTTTTTTAAATTTTATACAGCTTTTTGAATCAAAATTGTTGAAAATTTATTCTATTATATAAATTTATTAGCAGATGAATCATTTGATTAATTTAACATTTATTATTTACATTAATGAATATATTAGATTATAAATTAATGCAAATCATTAAAAAAAAATTAACATAAAGTAATATACCTAACTAAAACGTTATAATTCGCAGTTTTCTACGAGGCATACTCTCTGAGGCTTTCGCGTTGATAAGACTTAGCCATTCTCATGAATGATTCAAAATGATAATTTCCCAGTGAATTTTAAGTGTGCAAGGTCATGTAAACAAAAATTCCAAAGCTTACAAGTATTCTCGATCAATTGATTTGAGAATATAGAAATCAATATTCCTCTGGAATTAGTCGGAGACTCTTGACAATTTAACAAATTAAACAAAAACTTGCTTGGTCATTAAAAATATTTTATTTTAAATATAACAAGATTAGTAAAATTTTCATTTTGGTCATATTTCAAATATAAAATGCTATTTCACATAATTAAATAAATAATTCGTCGTCAGGAATCACAGTTCTATTAACAATGTTATTTAATTACTCTTTGACACAGATTCAGAATATCTTTTCGTATATCTGTGAAATGTTAAATTGAGCTTAATCATTATTAACAGATTATAATCCAAGCATGTAATCCTATACGAATAACTTTAATAAATTATTATAATATAAGGAAAAATATGATCAGCAGCGTAACGTGTGTGTGTGAATTCTGAATTGCCTTGTTTTTACATAAAAAAAAAACTTTCTCAGTTCATAAAAAAACGAAATTCGGACTATCAAATTATTTTTATCGACGGCTTGATATTCGTTAAAATATATGTTTATCCGACCTCCAATTACTGAAAGCTCGTTTTCCTGCGAAAAAATATCAAAATCGTTTATTGACGGCATCCTTATATTATACCGATTATTTTTATATTCGATCAAAGTTAATCTGTTAGATTATTCAAATGAATACTTGAATGATAAAAAAATATCGATTCGACAGTTATTACAATGAATCCAGATGTAAACGTTAAAATAAAAAAAAAATACATTGTATAATTATTGTCGGATGTCTGGTTGGGTATTGAGGTATAATTGGGTCACTCTGAGTTAACAACATAATCGGCAACAGCTGGAAATTTTACCACGCGTGCGTTATTAAATCTACAAAAAAAGTTACGTAAAATATATATAAACGCTTTAAAACGGATGTAGCGATGTCTGATCGATTGCAAACATCAAGCCATCGAGAAAACATTACTATTACAATTAAAATAAAAGCATTTACCTACATAATAACTGAGTAACTTTCTCTTGCAACATTCAGCTTCTTCTTCTGCTTTTTTTATTTCATATATTTTTTTATTTTGTACTGTATTAATTTTTTTGTATTGCATGAAAAATTCATCCGAAAGTTACTCAGCGCCTAATTCAAATTTGCTCTTATCCAATGTCTCTGACGATTCATTAAGCGCGCCCTGTTTTAAATTAATTAATTTCTTTAATCAAAGCCCAATTGGATTCCACGTATTTGGAGATCAAAGACCGTGAAAAAAACGCAGCCATTTTGTAATAAATTAAACGCAGAATTTACATTGCGTTTTTAATGCGCGGAGTCGAAGTGGCTCGGGACGCACACCGACGCGCTGAAATGCACACCAGTAAAGAATGGAAAGTATGTGTACGAGGCGGAAGGAATAACATAATTGCTATTGAGTGCAGCGTCTGTTATTCACGTCTGATTTTCCGACCACTTTCGAAACCAGTCGCGAGCCAGCGGAGTCCAAGTGTTCTCGACATTCAACCGGTAATTAATGTGCACATGACGTTTGTCATTCCGGTCGGCCGCAAAGCTCGTGACGTCAGCCGTCATTACCGCTGCCGGTAATTAAAAACAAATAAAATATGCTAATTTAATTATTGTGTTTTTATAAAAAAAATTGGTGATTTTTTATAAGCGTTGTGTTTGAATAAACTGAGGCTTTGTATGCAAACGTTTTAGTAATAAAACAACAACGGGATTTCCACTTTTATGAAATGCGTTTTAAATCATGTTAGATATATTAAATATATCATAAAAATCGGATAGTTTATCCGCGAATGCCACACGCGTCTTATGTAAGTTTAAGTTGTTGTTCAAGGTTTCAATATATTTTTCTATCAAATTGGCTAACCGCAGGTAAATATACACTAACGAAAGTTATAATAGTAATTGTGATAGAAGAGAATGTACGAAACACTAGTGTAGTAAATTATTGTTTGTAGTTGGGTTAGACAGTGTTGGCATCAAATAAGGCAGCAAATTAAAGCTGTCGCTGGGAGAAATTAATTGCTGTGAAAAGCTATGTAGAGCGAGACAAAGGATGCTTAAACGCAACGGAAATCCAACTCGCGGAAAAGAGATAGCGCTCGAAACTTTAGCAACGGAATAAGAACAACGTTATGCGATTGCATCGTTAGATGTAATAAATTTAGAGCTTACTGGAAATTTAACGCAGATATTTATCAGTGTAACCTTGAAAATTGAAAAGAAATTAATTTAAACATGAGAGAAACGATAGTAAGAAACTTTACAACGTTTCATGCGTGTGCAAAATGATTTATACTCTAGCAAGACCCCGAGTAGAGTAGAAAGATAAAAATTAAATTAAATGATTTAAGAGACTACGGACATTTAGTACTTAGATAGTGAGAGCTTTTCCACCCTATAAAAATACCATTAAACTAGATTGACCATTTTTAGTGTCAATAGAATTGTTTTATTGGTGAGTATTAAAAAGAGAGAAACCGGAATTTCAGCAAGATGCGATAAGCGAGAAGCAGCAAGAGTGGTCGGAGACCTGTCCAGTGATCAATAACGGCTCGATGGGTTAAATGAGGCACTTCATGAGACAGGGACAGCTCCGTCGAGCTTTAATATGACACGAAATATCGTAAATGTTTATTTACGGACACAAAGAAAGCAGCCTTACAGGCACGAGGCGCCCCTGAAACTCCCACACCGTTGTGTCATTAAAATATTGCATATTTCTAAATGGTAATAAATCTTTGACATGAAAAAACGTGTTACCTTGTAAATATTTTAATTTTAATGAATATCGCTACAGGATTTTTTTTCATACATTAACAAGTAGATTTAATTTATTAAAAATTGAGACTGACGCTGTTTTTAAATAATGTTTTATGGTTTGGATTAAATTGTGATGATCTTTAAATTATTTTTATTTAATATAGAGGTTACGATGGATCCAGCGTTATTTGTCCTAATAAATTTAAACGCAAGCATAATATTTTGTTTTCTATAAATGTTTTATGTATGCGGGTACGATGAATACCATCCTTACGAATATAAATGTTTGAGATTCACTGTATCCGTGTTTTGTATATTTATATATCTTGTAAATATTAAAGAATTTAATTCTCAGAAAATATTTATTTTACTACGCATATTAAAATGCTAATTAAGTGCTTGCGATTAGGTCGCCTTTGTCATCTATTTTCTCTTTTGCAAAAACGAGTCCACCTAACCCAAGCCCGGTGCGACACGAACTTTCAAAATATAATAAAACGTGTTTTCAACACGATAAGAATATTGATGATTAAACAAAAAAAAAAAACTTATATTTTTTGCAATGTTTACGTTTGGTAAATCATCTGACTTCCTGTCGTTTCGAGCCGATGGCGAGGTTTATGCGAGATATCTTTTTCATTTGTGGTCTACCGCGCGATATAAATTCTCACAGTTATTTATGACGGAGTGCCAGCATGGCAACGCCGATTTATTATGGCCAGGAACGTGTTTGATATAACGCCAGGAACAGATGCAAATCCGGAGTGCCCGAATGTCAACCGCTCCGATACGCGATCTGACCTATAGAGCTGGGGATATAATTTAACGACAGCAATAGTTTTACAATCGAAACTACTGACTTGTTATGCACTATCCCTAATCATGACTTTCATTTATTGTATATAAAAAAAAATATGCTTATAGTATAGACATACGCTTTTTTTTTAAATAAATGATTCAATTATGACAAAATGACGGGTCAATAAATATACAGTGAATTTCTAGAGTACTTGTACTACATGAAAGTTATAAATAGTATTAGAACTTGAAAGTTACATTTATACATTGTAAGTGTATAAAACTTGCACTCAATATTAGAAAATCTCAAATTTAAAATATATTTCATGTCATGCAGAATGCACGTGTAAAATTATATAATACCCTTGTTAGGGCTTGTGTGATTTCTTATTATCAAATAATACAAAAGCGTGAGTTCTTTGATGTCTGCGGAGCGTGAACGATCGTCGATGCTGGCAATGACCCAGTGTGACAAAAAAAGTGAAGAGATTCGGTAGTTTTGGGTCTAGGGATGTCCGGGGCGAGTCACGCCGCGTGAGTCACGAGCGAAGGGCCGTGACTCAAGGCAGTCGCGGCTCGTGAGCGCGCTAACGGAAACCGAGACTTAACCTCGTTATAATAATCAAGCCGCGGTGCGAGAATATTATTCAACGAAGTTTACATTACACGCCATTGTGGAGGAAATGTGCAGTGATAATTCTTTCTGTATTTACTCTGGAGCGGGCTGGTTATGGCTGAGATAGCATCGCTTCGAGAATAATGAATTACTTCGCCGGCTACCGTCACCTGCTAGCGGCTCCTACACAAAAATTCTACGATTATACCATCGCACGTATCTATTTAGACGGAAGTCTTATATTTGCAAAAAAATCAAACTACATGGTTGATAATATTAAAAAGAAACCTGTGCGTCACGCAAAATATCTTGTTATTCCAGCCACAAGCGTGCATTATTGTACTTGTTGCTATTCATAATATACCTACAAGCAAAACCAAATAACATTTAATGTTACTACTATTGAGAAATCTTTAGTAGGCGTAATAGGAGTAAGCATTATAAAGTAAATTGAGTTTCACGGTGTTTTCATAATGCGAGAGAGCTTTGACTATTAGTAATAAAATATAATAGTGCTCTCTAAAAACCGTATCGAAGCTGGCAAAGTAAATTGTGATACCAATGTCTTTTAAATAAATTGCAAATAACACATTTACTATTTAAAATTTATTTTTCTTCTTATTATGAATCTTTTAATCTTTATACTTTATGCTCTGGTGAATCCTAGGATGGTTAAATATTTTCTAGTATATAAAATAAATATAAACTAAATAAAGTAATTTCCTCTCAGTTTATGTAGGTACACAAAAACACTTCCTTGTCAAGTATGTTCGCTTCGTGTAGGAGTACTATATCTAGTTTAAATTCGATCGAAGATTGTTTTTAATTACTGTTGCTCTTATATTAACTCTTTATCCGTAAGTAAATTAAATATAACAATTAGACAGATAGCGAGATCATGAAGAGATATTACGGTCGGTGTACACGAGCACATTGCAGAGCTGCCATTGCTTCTACTTATTAAGAATTTACTTACATTATTAGTAATGTACTTCAGGGTGTATTATTGCCTTACCTGCAATGAAACAAAATATACAATTAAGAAAACAGTGAGAAATAAAATTGACGATAATTAAAAGTTAAATTGAATTATTAATTCAAGCAAATAGTACTGGGTGATTTTATATAAAGTCCTGGTTACATTTATAGCCTTTGTGGATGGTGATTGAACGATGTTAGTACAGAGCTAATTTTCGAAGGGGAATGTGTAAGTAAGGAGTAACCCAAGGTCCTGGGAAAGGTTGCTTATTAGATTTGGCAAATGTGTTACTAATGTGATGGAGGTTAGCAATAACGCAATCTAGATAAAATAAAATTAAAGTAATTTGGAGTTTCCTTATTCTATTTTTTCGCTATAATGATTTATGTTACTGTCTTTGGTATGGTTCAAATCAAATATGCATGTTTATGAGTTGTGTTGTTTATTTTATATAGTAACCATATTTTAGTCGAAAGTAACTTAATTTTAATACTTAGACGATAATTTCAAGTAATACAGGACGAGTTAAAATAATCTAATTAAGTGTGAATATTGCAACTAGCATGGAGAAATAAAACATAGAGTTATGGATCGAGCAAGGCGAATCAGTGTCTTATTTCATTATCAAAGGTGCTCACAAAAATGACAACCACCGATCGCTTTATATGTTAGAAGAGGAACTGCTGCGGCACAAAGAGAATAATGAATTTTACTAAAATATATAAAGCATCCATCCAGGGGTTCAAGTTTGACTAAAGGATCATACGGCGAATCCTATAAACACAAGACGGGGGCGCGAAAAGGGTGCCCCGGGGGAGGAAGCGCCGAGCTGAAGGCTTCTACACACGTCGCGACACGACTTGCGATAACGTCCCTGTATCTTGGGATTTTTTAAAAATAGTTTTGCCTGAGTAAACAGCGCAAAAGAGGACGCAATTGGCTAATTGCAAGTCGTTTGAAAGTTGGATGTATTGGCCGAGTCAGGAGAATACAAACGGACCGCTTCTCGTCGGCGCCCTCTTGGATTCCTGCCGAGAAGAGAATACTAATTGCAATTACGCTTTGTTTTGAGGATTTTCTCCGTAAAAGTGACTCGCCTTCGAGGTCTGTTCTTCTTTTGTTAATTTACAGTTCAATTGGAAGATAAACCGCAAAAGATTAACTTTTAATTTATCAATGTTTCAATAAAAATAAATTAGAAGCAATATATTTAACAGGTTATACCCCCGAGTGCATTAATCTATTGGAGCTATTATATAAATAGTAACACGGTAAATTAAATTCTAATTGATTGTTCCCTCATTAATACACCTTATTTCCTGTATTACTTATATATCGTACAATTATTTATTATTTATAGGCAGTAAAAACCATCATCACGCCCGTGAGAGTAAAATCTATTTATTTTCAAAAACAACAAACTTCAATTTAGTTAGCAGGAAGTTTGAAATACATAAAACTATCAAATAAATATTCACTTTGCGAACTCTCATCCGCCCTGACGTCACTCTACAAAACTTTCCGCTCAAAAATGTCCAACACGAACAGGAAAATAAAACAGATAAAACGCAAGACGCGAGAATACAAAGCGGCGCGCCGAGGCATTGCTGAATAGCATTAGGCCAGCGACGCTCCCGTCATTCCAAGTCGGGCCGAGCCGCCTGCACGCGTTGCCACACGACATGCGACCGGCTCGCACCCGCCCAATGGCGTCGCTTCATTTTGGGTGTTTTTTTGTAGTTTAGTTTTACACGCAACGCAGGACGCTATTGGCCGGTTGCGAGTCGCGTCGCTACGGGTGCGGTGGCCTTAAGTCACCGTTTAGCGAGGCCCGATTATCGGGAGTTTAGGGCGACGCCTCATGCTTGGCATGCAGCTAGCGATGGTGTTTTGTATGGAAATAACGCGTCCGTCCGCGGCCGGGATGTGGAACAGCGGGCCCAGACGAGTCGATGACCTTCGTGCGATCTTTTGTCTCAAAGCCCCCTACACATGCAGCGACACGACTTGCAATCAGGCAGTAGCGTCCCTTTAGGCCAATCAACTCTTTTGGCCCACGGACCCCCTTTCACAGTCAAAACTTGCCTACGGACCCTGGTTGAAAAACTACTTAAATTCATATTACATACAAGTTGGTGCAAGTATCGACTCTATTGCGTTCCTGTATTAACCTGCATGACTCACCGCGATGCCTGCTATTACTTGTATTTTATGCAACTGTTTATATTTATATTTTACTTAGGAAGTAAAAATTGCTAATAATGTATTCATTGTTATTTATTTTACCTTCCATATTAATAAAAATGTGTCACAATTTTTTTTATTTTATATTAAACCTTGCGCGGACCCCCTGACGTTGTTCAGAGACCCCCAAATCGATTTTAATTTTCTAAGGACCCCCTGGGGTCCGTAGGGCCCACTTTGAGAAGCACTGCTTTAGGCCCTCAACACCCGTCATTGGACGATTGCAAATCGTCATGTCGCTGCTGCGTGTAAGGAGGGCTTTATTTTGGGTGTTTTTTTTGGATTTTCCTGAAGCCCTATACACATGCAGCGACACAACTCGCGACCGACTTGCAATTAGCCAATAACGTGCCTTTATTTATAGCTAATTGCAAGTCGGTCGCAAATTGTGTCGCGACGTGTGCGGAGAACTTTATTCTATTATATTCGACTCCGAATATTTGTTTCAAGTCAAACAAATGTTGAATTAGGTTTTTGGTCAAAGAGATTGAGTGCAACTACCGAAATCAAATATTTTATATTTAATTTGATTTTAAATAGAATTATTAAATTGCTATGTGTGATGACGCTACATGTTTAAATATAAGGTGTACATATTAAAAAGCTAAAAAAAACAAATGCGATTAATTTCACTATTCTGCTGATGATTCGGAATATTTGTGTGAATGGTTTTAATGTATTATTATAAAAAAAACAAGTAAAATAAAAATTTGCATTTGATTTTAAACAACAAACGCGATAAATTCCACGAATCAATTTATCTGATTTTTTAAAACAGAATGTATTCATTTGCATTACAATAAAACATGACATGTTGCGGCTTTATGATTAAATCACAAGTTTGTATTAATATAATAATAACATTTAACGTTTTAAACGATGTAGCTGAATTTACAAATGATTGTTTTCAAAACATTGATGTGTGATAATTACTTATGATGATACATTTTTTAACTAGATAAAGCAATTCTATGAATTCATTTTATTATTATAATCTTACGAATACTAGAATAAAAAGTTGCCTAATATTAAATTAATTGTAATATAATATTTTATGATATTGATAAACTGTTACATGTTTTTTTGAATATTATGTCAAATCATAAATTGAATAGTATAATTTAACATTCGCTATGATTAATTAATTCAACAGGAAAATATCTGAATATTTATGATATTAATCTAACTGTTTTTCTCACCTACATAGTCGTAAAACAAACAAGTTTTAGATACGCTAGTGTTTATTTAATAAAAATTACATAATATTATACATTAGTCATGTTTACGGATAAGTTTAAAGTAACGTCTCTTTCCTAATTCAATGAGCAAATATTAGGTGCATACTATAACTTGAACAAAAACTCACGAAATGAGACAAAAATATTGATTTAATAAATTCATAAATAGTCATATTTATTTATATATTTTCTTGTTATTTAAAAATGAGCAACAATATGTTTATTTATTTGCAGCACCTCACATTTAAAACCTCTAATTCAATGTATGCACGGTAAAAATAAAACATGTGAGTAGTATCATATATGATAAATTATTTGCAAGGGAGATGGGTGTATATACAATGTTAGTTTCTCTTTCGAATCTAGGGCACTTAAACTTTCCTTTGTGCCCAACGTAATCTATTTTCTGTTTCACTACAAAAAGTGGGTTTAATTGAAATTTTTATTATACAAAAGGTTATGTGGGTTAACTATATAATTCCGTTACGCAACAACTGCACCTCAAGACGAAGCCTTACTCCAGGTACATCTATCGTTTTTATACTCAGCATAAATAAAACTAATCAATAGGAAGAGTTTAATTTCACTTATAAATATGTGCTGTGCGAATATTTTTACAACTCTGGAAAATTTATAAAATGCTTCTAGTTTTATAGAAAAAGAAAACTATCTATTTACAACTCATATGTTTACCGTCCGCTTGTACAGATCTTTTAATGAATATAAATAAGTTCAATATACTTATCATTCAAATTATCTAAGTTCGGATGTCATCTTAACAAATCCATTATTTATGGTTAAATGTATTGTTTTTCAAAGAACATATAAGCTTCTAAGACCGTCATCCAGAAGTGCATAGGAAAGGATCAATTCAATTCCTCTTGGTATAATTGTGTTTGAGCTCAAAGTGGGGTTGTTGTGTTGGTGCTGTAAAAAGGCATCAGCTGTTTCCGCAGGGGAACAGCTGTTCATGCCCCCTCTAAGAGTTATTTCAAGTCGAGTTGTATTAGAGAATTCTCATGCAGTGTGAGAAATACTACGCTGTGCTGTTTCAAAACCACAAACACAAGCAAAAATATCAATTCAACTTTTTTCGCTCGTTAGCATTTTATTATAATTATTTTATTTTACCCGCAATAGAAATGCGTGTTAAAACTACTTCATTATGTTTGTTTTGAACATTCTCATTCAAATCAAGTTATTTTATATTAAACAGGCTGTCAGAATGCTTCAAACATAACACAAAAAAAAAAAAAAAACATTTTCACCATTTCTATTTAAAAATCACAGAAACAGTTAATCATATATTATAATAAAATTAAAATACACGAATGATTAAATAGAAAAACAAAAGCGAAGATTATTAACAATTTTTAAAAGGTCAAAATCCAAAACAGAATATTAAGCCAGAACTTCAAAAATAAATTAAATAATTATAAGATCGAAACGAAAACATTCAACAGACTGTATGGAAGTTTCTTTGCAAATTCAATTAGAAAGTTCAACTAAAGCGTCAACCGAGGCTGAGGGAGAACAGAATCAAGATTGCGCCCAGAAATGACGGTACACGAACCGAAGGGAGAGTTTCCGACCCCCGGGGATAAAAGGGGGTTGCTAAGAAATTACCCTCGGCTACCCTTGTATACATTTGCAACCGTAATATTGGAATTCATAAAACTGAAATAAGCACTGACCTGACTTTGGACCTCGCCACTAAAACCGAAATGTTTATGCTAACTGACGAGGACTATTCATTATAAAAATTTAAATAAACTAGATATTTACAAGTTCATGAATTATTTATTTTAATAAATATGAAGCTGAGTTTAGCTTAAATATGATGTTTAATAAAAAGTCCAACTAGGGAAACATCTGTTGAAATAAAGATTTAATCAAATGTTTATTTAATAATTGTTTTATCTATTTTTGCGTTTAACTGTAAAAATGATGCGGTATTTCAATCATAAGGGCATTAACCCGAAGACTAGGTATACATTCCTTCAAATGTTTGCACTTGTGGGGTACATTTTTATACATGCCTGAATTTTAAGTGCCAATACAGGTAGCATATTTTAATTCTTACCTCACATGGTAACCAAAAGTTTTTTTTCATCTTAGTGAAAGAAAAAATAAATAAATATACTTTGGGTTGCTTTCATGTAAGGTATATATATTCTGTGAATCCATAACGAAGCCCTGGACTATACATCTAAATTCTTTGATGATAAAATCTGCAATGTTACCCCTATTGTTTGAACCCTCCAGATACCGCACCCCCCGACCTATATCGAAGGGGTTCTTCCGCACAAGCGTGCGTATACACGGGATGTTCTGCTTTTAAAGGCTTCCCCGCGCTGCTGACTGGGTTAAAAATATGCCCGCTACGTATGAGTACATGGGGATGCCGTAATATCATCCACCAACAAGTACGCATAAAATACATGTCTTCGTTTTCTGCGACGGCAGTGGTTTTAAATAGCACTCGTGATAAGTAAGCCTATTTGAAGATCGAGACTTTTTAAAGCCTACTTAAAGAAAGCTAAAATATTTGAGAAATAAATCAAGTATTATAAGCGGATTTCAATTTTGAGTAATTCTGCAATAATTGATATAGTCTGCAAGATACTTTTGAGAAATTACTTGGACGGAATCGAATGTGTAATTTGATGACGTCATAGGAGTATCATGAATTATGCTAATGACGAATTATTGTGGATATTACATATGCATATAAGCATAAATAGTACAGTCTCTAGAAGACGACATGTGTCAACATGATACTATAGACTTTTTAACGCTGTATTGTAATTAGTTTTTTTTTATGTTGGCCTACTTAAAAATGCAAATTCTTACAAGCAATTTAATAATATTTGATATGCGTGGTTTTGCGGAACTGAATTTGCAAGTACGTGTGTCACCTTTACTGCAGTTTTTACAAAAAGTGTTATGAATGCCAATATTTTAAATTTATTAAATGAGTACAGGAACGAATAAAATGTAATGATAATCTAATGTATTTAAAAAAACCCAAATTACTTTATAATGCTTTCATCTGTTTCATCATCCCCTACGACGTTCTTTCTTGCAAATCAGCGTGGTCGTAAACACCTTTTTTTCAGATTTTCTGCTCGCTCTTGGAATATGTATTAAACGAAAGTCAAACTGCTAAGGCTTTACGTAACACCGAGATCCGCCAGCCGCGCCGGTTCGTCCCGAAGGCCACTCGGCGCGACCCTTCCCTCGCGGGCGATGATTTAACAAGCCCCTGAAAATGCTGATCCGCAATCGCCGGGCGAGCCAAAAAGGGCAAAAAAAAAAACCAGAGCGCCTCGCCGAACTAAAGAGTGGCTATTTGGAGCCGCCCGGCGGGTATAATGGCGGGCAGGAATGCGCCCGACCCGGCGGCTCTCGGCTGCACTCGGCTGCTCTCGGCTGCTCTCGGCTGCTCTCGGCTGCCTACATTATTTACCGGTTTGGCTACCAGAGCCGCTGGAATGGGGGAGAGGACTGCCCTCCGCAGCAGCTCCTCTGTCTGCCGCGATCGCACATTACGATATACCTGAGCGCGTGGAGCTGAAAGCAAAGCCCGTCGCTTTGCGAAGGTTCGTAACACACAACACAAATTGTTGCATGAGAAGATTTAGTTTAGCAGAACGAGAATTCCCCGTTACGAGTTTCTATTGTATATTTCGTTCAAATTAATTGAAGAAATAAACTATGACATTTCACCAAGTCTGTTTTGACTCGTCGAAATGGTGAGATCGTGGAAAGTTATACAGTTTAAAAAATGCCTTTTTTAATACAATAACCGGTTTGGTTAAATGTATTTACTGTACGTTATTCAAATACTATAAAATATTCAGTTTCGTTGCTTGTAGTGTTAGATTTCAATATTGTGACATAATTCAAAATCTTTTCTGAAAATATTAATCAAAAACGTTTATATAATGTTTCTCTCTCGTCGGCTATTGAGCTTTGTGAAGCGGGGTTTTGAAGGCGCCTTGATTTTCAATCGCGTTTTTAAAGATCCAAAATGAACAACAAAGGCCAGAAGTAAGCCGGCCGAAGAAGCGTACGCGAGGGGAAAACAGAGACGTACAACAATCCGTCTGTCCGTCAGCGTATTTAATCCTTTAGAAATCCGCTTTTAAAAAGGAAGTCATAATACAGCGTGACTTGCAGCAAGTCCCCGATGCCATTACATAATGGGAGTGCTCGCCCTCGAGGCCGCCACCTAGCGCGGCGCGTTACGGACAGTCATTACTTTGTACACCATTACGAAGCTGGATTCAAACACACTCCTGATTAGATTAACCGCCTGATGTAACAAGTATTGCTAAAAACCGAATAAACAAGTCATTCCACGGCCGGTGGTCACGGATCTCGGTGAATTGTAACTTTTCGATATTTTGCAATAAACGTTCGACATTTTACACTTTACCCTGTTATTGTTTGCTGATATCTCAGTTAAGCACTAACCGTGTTATGCAAAGTCACTTGCAAAGCCACGGTTTATTGACGTCACAATCACAGGCGTAATGTTTGAATGATTATAAAATATAAAATACTACAAACACAATTGAGCGAGTAACTAATCACGATTAGGTCAATGTACAATGAAATGCAAATTTTATAAAAAAAAATCATTAGGGACAATTTATTTGTGTTATCTTTTTATGATCATGAATGTTACATATGTTAATTACTTTTATGAAAATGAAATAAATTCCAGGTTAATCATCCATGAATTGAGTTCTGTTATGAGTACATACTTTTTGATAAAATGATTTTAATAATAGAAAACATAGACCTATTCGTTTTTATTGAAAGTAAACACAGTTGATATATTATTATGCGATCAAGTCATTCGTCAAGGTGATTTTTCGTGAAATTCAGTATATTCAAATAAAAATTAATGGCCTGAAATTGATAGTGATTTTTCCCTTATGTAGATCCATCCAAATAGCGAAAATCGAGGGGCGAAAGTGCGCTATCAAGGGTGGAAGTAGAAATTGTGAAACGCGGAAGGGGAGGTTTTCGTTTCATGATACGGCACATGACGCATTCGTAGTGTATGGTGATTTCTAGATCGAGACGGTGTTTTCACAAAAGATCCCGGGGTAAGCCAAAACCGGGGGAATACGCCGCATTTGATTAGCGAATAACGTGACGAAACTTTTGATTATATTTACATTGGAATCTTATATGATGGCTCAGATTGTCTAACGGGCCAAATTTCACGTGGTTAATTTAGCGAGAAAACAGTAACTGAGCTATCTTGCGGCTATTATCAAATGCGAATTTTCGTTTACGACTTGGCACCGTTTGATGGCTACCTTTTTATAACATTTCTCACGGAGAGCAACAGATATGCTTCCAAACTCTTGAAGCAACGTTATAATATCTCGTTTGATACACTTCACTATTTTTTAGTATTTTTTAAATATAATTTAAATAGGTCAAGTTACGTTGATGAATAATATTTTTTTATAGTCTGTGTACTTTCTTAAACAATCGTTTAAGTAGTAGGGCTTCCGTCCCGAGTGACCTCGGGCGGGGAGTTGTAAGTCTTCCGAGACAAAATGACAAAGCACAGTTGCAAGGCAACTCGCGGCTGCGGCGCCAGCGATGCAAACAGAGTACAGACTCAGTGTCAAGAGTCGAGGGGATTATCCCTTTTCATGGTGGCCGATCTCCAATTATAACCTCGTCAGCGAGCGAGACGGCGGCGGGCCTCTCGCTCGCACTCCGGGAAGCGGCTCGGCCGGCTCGGACTGGTGTATTTCGAGCTGGCCCACGCAACGCGAGTCATTGACGCATTAATTGCAAACGTATTTTTTGTATGCGTGTAGTAACTTAAAAAATGTATCGTAACGCCTTGTATGATACTCTAATGACGCTAAATGTTGTTGTATGCCATGTTACTAATTATAGGCACGTCTAAAAAGGGGCAGACGGCTACTGGAGAATACCGGCATACTGAGGCCACAATAAACGTGCACCGTTGAGCATTATAAACGAAGACATCAAAGTAATTTTGTTATAACTTAAATAAAACATTCAAAGAGGAGATAAAATAAAATACAAGTCAATTGCTTTTTTTCTCACATTACATAAGATGCCTTTGTTTTGAAACTTCAATACAAATTATATTTTAAAAAATTACGTGCATTCATCTGTTGTAGATGGCTGTGTTAAAATTGTGACAGATTAAACCTGCAGATGTTTTAAATATACATACATTACAATTATGCATATAGGATGCATTTTACCTGTTCATTTCAAAATCTACGATTGTACGACTGTAATTCGCTTCATTTTGATGTCGGCTTAACGAGCCGTGAAATTATTCGTCAAAACAATGTTCATTGATGGAACCAAAATGGAGGCGAGGCGAGCGACGCAGCTGGCGGGTTCAACGGCCAAGGGCGGGTCGCGCTGCGGCACTGCCGCACTGCCGCACTGCCGCACTGCCGCACTGCCGCACTGCCGCACGCCGCATGCCGCACGCCGCACGCCGCACCGCTATACGGCACGCTCGAGTGTCTCCCACAAATGCAGACATATGACATGTATGCACCGGTAAGAAATAAATATAAATAATATATTTCTGTTCTACAGGTATATACTCTCTCTTTTTGTAGGAAGATATCTTTTTATGAAAATACCCCTAGGGTAATAAATCACCCCTACGCGACAATATGATAAAGCCTTATTTAATATACGGCCGTGAAAAGCTCCGAAATAATTTGTTGTGGTTTCATTAATTTGTTTTTGTACGTGTGGGAAAATTTTATTAATGTTTGAGAATGCATTTGGGATTTTTGTCCTATTAAAAAAAAACTATTTTCATAATCACATAAATTTAAAGTAAATGTATCGTATTCTTCAAACATAATTTTATGCGCAGGCGTTTATTTTGTATGCCAGAATATATTTTTTTTAATGAGTGTTAAAAATAAATGTGAGAGATTACGTAATTTAAATAGTAATAATGTAAATATGTAAAAAAAAAAATTCTTTCATATTTCGTTGAATACTTAAATCAAAATAAACATTTCTTATGATAATCATATGGAAGCTGATACATTGATCAATGAAAAAAAAAAAATGCTTTATGAGTCTTGTTTAACCTATCAACAATTCAAGATACTTACATCATAAAATATTATTCATAAGCTATACAATAAAATCAAAATAAATCACAACACTACCTGAAATAAGCAATTGAATAAAAACCAGCTTTAGTAATATTTACCACATATCGAATTCCGCGAAGACCTTGAGAAGAATTAGATTATATTGATATATTTTAAATGATATTATTATTTGGCTATATATACTTAATGTTATCTAACAAAATAAAAGTATTCGGAAATGGGGAAATTGAATGACGTAACTCGGTTGACTATCGCGTGTTATGTAAAAGTTTGTAAACAAAAATATTTGCTCGCTCGAAATATTTAATTAATAAAGGTCATGACTGTATAATTTGTACGAGTTAATTGAACATACTAAAAATTAACAATTTATCCGATGCAATTCCTGTAAAACCTTCAAAGCTGTTATCCGATTAAGACAGCGCCGAGAATAACTAAACTGTTGGTTATATTTGTTGGTAGTAGTAGCGTTTTAAAGTGAGTCGTAGAGATATGATCAGTCTTATAGTTTACTAAAACCGATCTAGGCAAAGTATGGTATATTGTCGTTATTATATAAGCATGGTTTTTTTAGCTCTATAGATGATAGGGAATTAGCCAGAAGCGCATTTCTTAGACACTGTTTATCTAACGTTTGCCAGCAAGGTTACCAGAACGCGGGGTTATCTGGCCGCACTGAACACAAAACACTCGAGTCCGCCGACAGCAGACATCCCACAAAACAACATAAAAACAAACCATTTTACGATCTTTTCCTTGTTTCTTTCTAGAATTTCTTTGAGGATGACGTCTGATTTATTTTAACAAGAAAGTATTCCGACTATTCAACAGTGTTTGTGTTGCACAACTGTAAATAAAACGCGAGAATAAAGCGGATATTAAAATCAACGTTTTATTGATCTCTAAATTTTTATCATAAATTTAAAAAAACACAAAAAATTACTCAATATCCAGTTAGTTACGCAACAGCTTATTTTATGCTTAAAAATATATTATAATCATTAAGAAGTTTACCCAATATCTAGTTACATAATGTTGATGTAAACTTATAGAAATAGAATATTTGATACAGATTTACCGGTCAGATAGTTACGGTGAACTGGGTTTTCGACAACTTTGTAAGTGGATTAATCCGTGGGAACGACCTTCAGAGAATATCGGTTCAAAGTTTCCGACGGCGAGCACAATTCCGAGAAGATTAATAATCCGGGTGTGAGGGTTATCACGCGGCTCCACGAAGCGATGGCTTTATTTGTATCCCGGCTTAAGCGAGAGCAGTAAAAGCTCTTTCATTTCGAAAACTACTGCAGAATTTCCACGACTCCGTGAAGTGAGACGCGACATTGTGACCGAGCTGAAATTGTACGAACTGGGTCAAAAATGCACTGCGGGAAACGTGCCTCTGCAGCTCTTGTCGCTTTTCCTTTACAACCTGCAACCTGCCGAACACGGAGAAGGGGCACTGAATAAGCCTTTTTATCAAAACAAGAAACACATAATAAAATGAATAAATTATATTACAAATCTGCGTGTTTTCCCATGCCAGTATTACCGGAATCGTGAATATTCATTAGGAGAATGCATAAATTGTCGCGACGAGATGCGCCTCCGTCCACACGATTATGTAGAGGATTTAATAATATGTCGCGCTTGCTGGTGATTAGAGAATTGTTCAAATAATCCCGTTATGCCCAAATTCTTTAGTGTATTATATTTTGCTTACTGTTGGTGTTATGCAACCTGATATGTTTATTTTGGTGGTGTCGAGTGACGGATTCCAGCACATTGACGATCAAATGATTTCTGGGAAGTGCTGGGTTTTGTTAGATTCGAGTAACTGAAACGCGTTATTTTGAACGTTAAAAGTGGATGTTAAACATAATGAACAGCTCATATTACAACTCTTCAGCACGGAGGCAAAAAATAAACCTTTGAGTTCTTATTGTTTTGTACTATTAGGCTTATGCCAGTGAGAGGTAAGTGGTTTCAGTTTTATTGCATTATAAAAAAACTATGAACATACGCATTGTTCCTCTATAGTTTAGAATAATTCATGAACAAATGCGATTCTTTTTTTTTTTTACTTGATTGTGATCTTTATATCAATTTTTTAATTATAATACATTTGTGGTGAGATCGATGCAAGGTTCGATTTGTATCAGATACATCAGGTCCGAGACAAAATCGACAAATGTTTTGAAAAAACAATGAATTGCGAATAAAAAATATTTTATTTAATAATAGTGTAAAAATATTCTCATTAATAATATTATAATCTTATTTAATTTAATACTTTATAAAATATACATTATTCGTACTTTCTACCAGAATAAATATTTGAAATTCTCAAAAACCGATTGTTAAACTGGAATTCGTCGTCTTAATTAAATCGGTCGTTCTGCACACGAATTACGAGCATAAATCAAACCACCGATTCCTTGAAGCCAGTCAATCAAATGCCTGCAGCCGGTGCGTCAATCGCCGGAGCTCGACGTCGCTATTGGCATACCCAACTAGCCAAACAATAATGTATGCATTAAAACATTGAAACACGAACTCCGCGATCGACAGCTCTACGGGCTACCGAAATAGCCGCGGCTATTTCCGTCCACTTATGGACGGTGATAAAAGTGGAACAGCAGTTTGGCAGAGTCCGATATGAAGCCGAACACATGGCTCGGAGCATGAATACCGGCGGATTGTTGAGAGTGCTGGCGAGTTGGGAAATGGAATTCCTTCCTCGGCGTGGCGGTGTTGATGCTGAGCTATTTTCCGCCTCTGAACCGGAATCGGTGTTGTGGCATCTGAATTAGGAGTCGTACTGCAAAAGTGCATCACGCCGTGAGAAAATCACCTGGACGCAATATCAATTATAATTAATTGCCACAGGTATCATAACACTAGTAATACGTTGGGTTTATAGACGTATTTGAAGTGAGGATAGCGAGAGTACGTGATTTCTTTTAATAATACTTGCGGAAGTATTATGAAAGTACGGCCATTAATGTCAGAAAACACTTCATTTAATTATTACACAAGCATAAAATTAATATTAAATTATTATATATAAGTATCAAAACGATTATTTATTTTTAATGGCAGAACATTTGCAGCTATATTTCGTTGTTAGTATTTGCTGAGATTTATTTTTGGCTCCACCTGAAAAATATTTGAGAATTCTTCGAGTAAACATCGACTTACAAAAATAACTTGTAACACAGTCATGAGTTAGATTTTACGTAAACTTAAATGACCTTTACCTGCATACTATTCTGATTTATGTCTTATGTACAAGGAATTAATAAAACACGCTCACCCAATTATAAAATGTCACGAAGAGTGTGTCATTTAATTATTCCGGTTTAAGTTACATTAAATAAACCGTTATGGACGGCTGTCGCGAATGGCAAATGGCATTTACGCTATGAAAAAATACTGGCAAATTTAAGCGAAGGAGTGGAATTAAAAACACGCCACCGCAGAGATATCGATCGCACACCCCTAAGTCACGAATACACGAAGGGGTGTTACATTATAATCACATTAGGTAGCAGCAGGACTGTACCAGCTGGGGGATGATGTCACTGCCAGTAATTCATCAAAATCACCAGGTTGCGGCGCAATGGCCGAGCTCAATAGACGAGCAACACAACCAGAAATAGCTACACACACTACGGGGGTAGGTTGTGGAGTGGGCACACAGGGGCTTGCAGTGATAGGGGATGACAATGTTCTCGGAATAGGTAAATAATCAGTAGCCACATGGATCGGGGAGCCAAATTTATGATATTTGGTATTCTATCAGTCGCCTGGACCCCCAAAGGGCTCGACTGTTCAACTCCCAATGCCTCATATATATTCAATTCTCGTGAAAGTTAAGTTTTGTTTGACGAAGTTTAAATGTGTACTTTCCAAGCCTCCTGGTAAAGACTAAGTAACCACTTCAGCATTCGTTAGATATTCTCACTCTGGCGCTACCCTTGCAATATCAGATATTAATTCATAAATATCGAAATGTTATAAATGTTTTTAATTTGATATAGTGACCGAATCGACTCGGTTTAATAGGTATATCGTGATTTATACACATAACAATTGAAATAGGGAGGTGAAATTATTCTTTGAATTTAAGAGGAAACCGAGAAGAAGACAGCTCGTTCTATATAGTTTTTAAGTGCACCAAATGATTTTCATGATTTCCCATGAATTTATTAATTTGATTGAGCAAACCACTGAGGCTGTTTTTGAGTTCAACGTTTCATCCCTAAAGAATAGCCGATGAAGTAATGCTGTTCCCGTGTAGGTAGGAAACAGCTGATATGATGTGGAGACTGGCTTAAAGTTGTCAAAAGCATAAATCAGTATGTCGGGCGGTCCACAGATGCGATCGGTCGGCGCCGTTGGCGACGCTTCAAGAGCTGACGACTTCATTCTGCCGAGGATGAATGGACTGCCCCGGGAGCTGGCCCCGAGCCACGGGAGCAGCCCAAGTCCGAGTCCCGTGTCGAGTATTTATTTACTCTGGGCCTGCTAATTCGGGAGGTGCGTAACCCGCGGCAGTAAACTACTTAGGTCTCAGATGTGTGCTAATTACGTGATTTATAATACTCGAGAACTTCTGGCGGAAGCGGTTGATCTTGCTCATTTTCATTGTTGATCATTTTCATTTTTAGCACAGAGCTCTCTTGTACCTGTTTGTGTCTGATTCATTATTGGCATCGATCGTTTTGCGAGTTTACGGTAATGACTGGATCACATACTTATAAACGATTATTTTATCCATATTTTTTATTTTGAATATCTTATTTATATATGCGTGTCAACTTTCTCTATATATTTTGTTATCTGACCTTTAAGCATCATACTAAAAAAAAGCAATATATTTGTTTGTAAATAAAGAGAAGCGTTGAAAAAAAGCAGTAAAAATAAAATATAGCACCACATAACGACCTTACTACTGTGAGCTTTCTTTCGACCTTACTTTTATAAAATACAATCCCACAAGTAAATAAACACTCAAGTTTCCTTGCAAAATATAAATATAAGTCCGCTCTTACCAGTCGTTCTCTGCGTAGGAAGTTTTATTTTATTGCAAGTCGTTTCTTACCTAGAACAAAAGAAAAGAACAGTTTAATACACAAGAACACATTTATTAGCTTGAAACGGTGCCATTCACTAAAAACTTACACTACGATTAAACCCTGAACTTCGAAGCATCCCCGGAAAAAAATAAAACCAACTGAACTGCCAGCTATTAAAGTGATTTTAGACATTTGCGCCCGTAGAGATGCGCTCCCATCGGAACGAAGGAACAACACTGGACCATTATGATAATATATGTATGAAAAAAAAGTACTGGGGTTAAAATAAATAACTATTAAAAAAAAAAATAATACAGACGTATGTGTTGAGAGTTACAGCGATGTTCAAGGGTGGTTTTTAATTTAATCCAAGATTCAAACATTTCGTTTACAGGTAAGTGTATGATATTTAGTAATAAAAATTCTAGCTGTACCGTTATTACAAGCATGCAAAGTATCTTTAGGCTTGCCTGCTTTATCGCTAAGAAATGTGCGCTCAGATTGCAAATTGAAACATTCTTAGAAGCCTTCCTGGCTACCTGCGCCGCCCCCGCCCCGCAGAGTCGCCAGGAATTGCCGTCTTATCGTCGGGGAAATTCTTAAAATCTCGGCATCGAGCACTCCCCCTGCGAAAAGAGCTGCTAACGGCATGCGCAACAGCGTGAACTGTTCTACTGAGAATCCGACAAACAGGTTTGGAAATAATCCTCCATTAATGTATTTACGTAATACACGACCGTAAATTAGAGGTTAGCTGCCGTAACGACAAGGTTAATTAGCTACGCAGTGAGGTTACGTTATATATGTCAAAATATTCCGTTTAAGTATTAATGCATTTTTAATGATTATTTTCATATATTTAATGAATGTGGGAAATGCATTTCAAACTAATAAATAAAATTTGAGAATCATTTTTAACAATGTACTATATATATATTAATATCACCTTGATTTTTTTATTAATAAAAAAACACACTTATCGTATTAAGCTAACGCAAAATATATTTTTTAAATTTAAATGTTGTTTTGTCAATTTTGAGACTTTGTTATAAAGTAAACTCAACACAAATTAGCCACGGTGACATTTTTTTCCATCATTTGACCTTACCTAATGATCTAAACTCTACGCCTGGTTTTATAGCATGGTGTTTGTATTACTTTACAACCTAGGGGCGAAAGCTTAACTATTAAGGCATGTTTCCTAATGCATACGTATATTGTCGTATTTTATATTATGTAATAGAGTTTTAGTAATTTATGTAGAAATATGTAAAACAAGATTGTTTATATATCGATTCATAATAAATACATTTGATTAATAACATCAAGCGCCATATGTCAAAAAATAGGCCACGGGGTCACAAAATTGATTTGTACGGTTGAGTAAAAATACAACAGTTGCAATAGGTTTTTGGGAATTGTATAAAAAAACACGTGCTTAATGCTAAGTTATTAATGTATTATGAGCATAACGCACCTAAAAAGTTTTCAAGGGGAAAAAATAATGTCTTAAACATAAGTTGAAATAACATTGAAAATGTTTGTTAATTAGAGTTGATGTTAGATGTTATTAACTGTTAGATTTTTATACAATAAGAAAATGCTTATTATCAGTTTAAAGCGCTCACCAAAGCGAGCGTCTAATAACCTTTATTTCTTGATTTACTAGAATTTCCCAAACGAATCATACAATTTAAGCATTCGTTAAAATTATATAATAGTTGCATGCATTTCACAAGCTCCAGGAAGCCGTCGGGCATAAATAATGGATGTGTGAAAGCGAATAGACGAGCGCGTGTATTTGCATGTATTTATATTCAATTCTTGGCGAGAATCAATCGCGCTTATCGCTCAGAACATCAACGGAAATAAATAAAGAATATAAGCAAAGCGGATGTAGCCCGAGCCGCCCCTGGCGAGAGCGCCGCGGAGGACGGCTCGGATTATTAAATTTATGATTATCAATTATGTATGCGGTTAGTGGTTGAGAAACACAATCAACTTCATTATTAATAACATACACTTGTTATTAAAATAAACGTTAGATTAAATATTAAACGTCTGCGTTAAAAATACAGGTGTTGCTTTATCAGCTGCAGAGTTCGAGAAGCTCGACACTTCGACTACATTTTTCTGGAGGATCATGAGTCATAATTTATTTTGAGCAATCTCTTTCATTATTCAAAACAAACAGTTTATCAATAAAATAAACAAAATAACAACGTTTGGGTTAATATTAAACATCTGTGATTAAAAATACGGAACGATAGCTCGAGTTCAAGAATCTCGAATAATTTACTAAATTTTCTTGAAAAACCTTGAGTCGTCATTTATTTTAAATAATCAATTTTGTTGTTTATAATATATACTTATTAAAGCAATATACATTTTTTGATAAGATATGACACATTAGCGCTAAAAATACAGGTGCTACTTTATCGGTGGCATATGTATTTAGAGTTTACGAATTTAAAATCTGACTAGATTTTTTCCCGAAGGATCTTGAGTCACAGTTTATTTACAGTCGTCATAAAATACGAGAAGTATATTATAAAAATGCTAATAAGACGTGCACGCTTAAATCTTTCTCCTGCATTAGAATGAGTATAAAGTTATTCAAATTAATACCGAGCCACTTAGTCACGGTCCATCGGTATTCGTGGCATAAATTAATAGCTCGCCGGGTTATTGCAGGTAATGTGTCAGTTTAAATAATGTGTGCCCAAAAAAGGCGTGGCGTTTGGAATATTCCACCCCGGCGTTTCAGATTACGGACGTTTAAGGAGGCGATGAATAGGCGAGCGATGGTGGCTTCAGTATGCAAATACTGTTGCGTATTTACAGTTGGTCTTGAATAGCAAGCGGCGACACGGGCTGGCCTTGGGACGTCCACAGAGGTTGATGGTGAATAACAACAATGGACGTGGCTGACGGGCGGTGGTCTTCCCGGAGCCGACTCGGTCCATTTGCTATTGCTCTAATTATTCTAGATACTCGCATGACACAGCCAGTTTATTCTATCAATCACAATTAATAAAATTTTCCAAAATAGCAAGTGCTCCAGAGTGATTCGTTATTAAAGCCAACTTGTTATACATACGAGCAAAGCTACTTTAATAAAGTTCTTTGAGCGATGTTTTTTCCATAATCCTGAAGGTCTCAAATAAGCTGTAGTGTAGCTTACTAGTATGTCAATATTTACAAGATAAATAACTGGTACAACAGTTATTTATCTTTAAACAATCAATATTTTTGATAGAGAGTACTTAGTGGAATTCCATTTTAATATTTTAAATAAAATACTTGAGTGATTTTTTTTAGCGAAACCGTTTTTAAACTGGTGAAATATCAAAGTGAAGCTTGGATTCTCCCTTTGTACTATATAATACAGACAGATGTTTCCTTGGGTAATTTAATTTAAATAATCCCAACTGCTCCCGCACGAGAGGAAGTAAACAATCATAACAGTTTAAAAAAATCTTTTCCCACATGCATTGTATAAAAACTGCAGCACAATGCAAGCAGCTTTACACATCGATTCCTAGTAGCATTCCGAAGTGTCTGCCAAACGATTTACGTCCAAAATACTTCATAAACAAACTGCATCGCCTGCCCGAGAGCCCCGGGGGTGCGGGTGCGGGGTGGGGTGCGGGGTGGGGTGCGGGGTGTGGGTGCGGGATGGGGGTGCGAGGTGCGGGTGCAGGTTGCGGGGTGCGGGTGCGGGGTGCAGAGGCCGGGGGCCCTCGGGCGCGGCTGTCCACGAATAGCCGGCGCATCGCGAGGTGCTCTCGAGACGTTCAACGCCCGGCCGATGTTTTGGTTTATTTTTTCACCTTGCAAGCGTCGGCCAAAACGACGGCAGGGACGGACGAGTTATTTATCGCGCCGGGGCTCTGATGTGTTTTATTCAGGACACTTGCTGGAAGTGCTGCCCTCGTAAATATTGCGATGTTATTACAAATGCACGAGCGCCGTGGGAGGACACTCGTTTTGTAAACTATAAAGCATTTACATTACAAATTAATTTTGAGAATAGCCGTTGCGTCATTGAGGGACAAACATAAGTTTTTGTAAAATATAATATAAGATGATTTTGACCCCTTTTCAAATTTTGATACATTTGACCTCATTTTGTTGCTTGTGCATGGCTGCCACTCTGTACCCTGAGCGTGTGTAAAGGATATGTAATGGAATAGTGGACTTGAAATGATTGTGAAGGGATGTGCTCTCTAAGTACTCCTATTGGCTTTGTAGCTTGCTGCAGAAGGAGCATCAGATCTAAACGCCAGATCTTTGTTAGGAAATGATTATATAATAATGCGCAGCAAGCTAAAAGTGCGGTGTAGAAGGACCCGGAGACCTACTACATTAATTTCCCCATAGAAAACCATGAAGTAATTGCTCAGTGAAACGGTCGCCAACGTCGCCACTTGATGAAGAAAAAGCATCACTATCAAATTTTACAACATATCCTGATGCATTTTTAATTTTAATTTTAGGAGACACATATGTGACAGGTGCTTACCCACCACGAGGGGTCAATTTGTCACAGTGTTCCAAAAATATGACATTATTAGGCAAAATAAAAAAAACATGGTCAAAAGGTTTCCGGATATTGATGGACAAGAACTTAGAGTGAAGCATTTGAGTGTTTTGAAGTAAAATGTTATAAAGGCTATATGCGCGCGGTGCATATGAGGCAAAAACTTTGATCAATCGTATAATTAATGGGAACCCCATTTTTTTCAATGTTATGACCAGAAATAGAATTATAAGATTTATATAGAAAGGCAAAAAAAGCATCCGTTTACCAATCAATAAATTTGCTATGACATTTGAAACATGGTGCCAATTTATTGTAAACAACGATTGACGCTTTCTTTCTTCAAATTAGTACTTGTAATATAAAATTGTCCAGGTTTAGAAGAATGAATACCATATTAAATCGAAAGGTCAAATTGACTCCTGCTGTTAGAAATAGGTATACAAAAATCTATAGCTTGATAATTTTTTAGACTGAAAACTTTCAGAACAGGTAATCAACGGTGAAGGTTTGATAGCTTGCAAGAAATGGTTTTCACAAGTGGGGCTTTTATATCTGGCGAATCTTTTAATTTGATTTGCGCTGCAGCCCTGGCGCTGGGCGGGGCTCCAGTCTGGCCAGGGTCCAGGGTGCCGGGCCGACATGTGCGCAGGAGCAGATTAGTCTCCGTCATGAGCCCGGCTCGGGGCTTGACTGACACACATCCGACGGCGCAGCGCTCGCCAGCGGAATATCAACTCCGTAATAAATTTAATGACAACATTGCTGAAGATGAGAGGCGGCCGATCGGACGATACATTCTTGGCATGAAAGCCCGCCACTTCAAGGTCATTTGAAAAATGTGCAGTGAAACGCCCATTTGTCCCGCTTGAACCAAACCACAATTCAAAGCATTATAAAGCCTATGTGTAATGATGAAATACTGTGCGGATACTTATATTCTGATCATCAATATATTTTAATAACAATGATTACTAACATATAAAAAGTACTTTATATACAAATATATGATATTTAGTATTATATTAACAGTTCACAATGTTTAATCTTTAATTCAAATCTGATTGAGTTATACTTGCTTAAATTTATGGATTGTAAAGACTTGGCGACACATACGTAATCTAATTTGATCGCAATCGATCGATAACGTGAATGATGTGCTATTTATGAATTAGTGTTGGCAAGTTTATTTCATTCTAACAAGTTAACAATGCATTACATTTTATGCGAGAGAAGATTCTTCGTGTTCTTGCATACGATCCCCAGTTTTAGACAAATCGGAAATAGGCTTTATCAAATAACATAAAATTAATGCATTATGATTATTGATTGCTAAAAAACTGCTTTTTTTAATTAATGCAAATAATAAAAACCGGATTATATCAAAGTATAAAAATAGTCGGTTTACAATGAATTGGCGCGTATAGGATATGGGCAAATAATGGCCGTTTTGTCAAGTCGAGGATGGCAGATCGCTCCGGCCATGTTGGAGGTTGCTTTTTGATTAAGTGCCAAGTCCTCCTTATCGGGAGTCCATCGCCTGGGAGCCGAGGCCCGCCGCTCCGGGAAGCGCCTCGGCGGCCATTGTCTCGGAATAGGACTGCGCCGGCATGTGTTTTATTCGTTGCGGCTTAATTGACGTATGTTCAATGCTGGGAGATTACGGCTTCGCGAGCACTTCAATGCAAAGCGTGGATATGAACTGTAAATAGGACGCGCACTACGTAATACAATGAATAAACTAATATGCACACTTGTAATATATACTTAACTGATAGAGCACGCTGATGGAATTGCAAATGACTCGACCTAACTCGTAAACAGAATAGATATTGCTGAGGTACTTTCCGGCGTGAGTCTCGTTTTCGATCGCGGATGGAGTAAAATTGAATTCTCCAAACCATACCTAGTAATTTGTGATTGTAATCTTATTATGAACTATATTTAAGGATTTACTATATTTATGTCAAATGAGAAGGAATATCTTTCGAAAAAACACTAAGCACAGGTTTTGTTTGATTGATTGAATCGCTTCAAAAACTGTTTTCGATCGCCGATTATTCTAGAGTAAGACACTACTGGTTCAGATTGTCTGCTGCTTGTGAAATTAGCATAAAAATGATTTTAGGTGAGTTATGAGAGTATTTTTATTTTACATGAAATATAGCTGGCAAATATTTATGAAATAATATTACAAGAACTAGAAACGTAATAAATCTGCACGCTTTCCAATCCAATCTCGATATGAAGTGGTTATCTCGAGCATACTCCCACTCGGCTCCGAATAAAATCAATAGTCTCAGCTCTATTCAAGAAAAATATGACACATGATTCATCATCCGCGAGTAGAGCGGCCCGCCAGGTGCCTGCTCGTCATTGATTCACACAATTATATCTCTTATTGACTCACTTTATCAGTTATCGCACGATATCTCCGTGAAATTGAATCGAAATAACGAGGAGATACGCCCCGGTGTATTATCGGAACACTTTCCGCGCAACCTTGAGGTAATCTCTATTTTTAAGCAGCCGCGCCTCTTTTATAGATTTTCTCTTCTTGAAAATCATGCTTTGAGAAAGCGCGACAAACGCGTGGGCGAGGACAATTTAAAATAGATTAGTTTTGCGATATAGTAATTCAAGCGAATAAAGCAAGACAGTTCACAAAATTAACGAGGTCTTCAGCGGACGTCTTCGAGAGCATTAGCAAATATTAGGTTGACAGAATACTAAGTGGTAATCTCAGCCACGCGAAGACGATTGATTTCAGAAAAGTGTAATCTTCATAATTTTAACGAATTAGTATAATGCGTACTGTTTAAGCAGGCGAGTGATTGCGTGGAATGAGGGAGAGCTCGTCTATCGATATCGGGACATGGCACGGCAAAAAGTACGAGGGGGAAGTCAGGGACACACCCCGCATACCAAATGACTTCCTAGAAGCCGCGAGGGGGACTGAACCTGCGCCTGTCGAGGCAAGGTGTGCTCCTCGGGAGGCACGCACGAGGCCACCCATTCAATTATAACCGTGACTCTTTGTGGAGTGAATTGAGTTAAGTGGCCGAGACGCAGGAAGGCATCTACTCGCGCACGCAGGGCGACGAGCGCACCCGCTTCACTCCTCACAGCAGGGTCGCCCAAGACCTGATATAAGATATAATATCAATTGGGTATCCCACTTCATATAAAGTATAAATATGCTTTATAAAAATTTGCTCATTCCCAAAAAAAATAACAATGGTTTACATAGAACTTTTCGTATTTTGAGTGCTTCGGTAGTTTTAAGAATACTTGTAAATGTGTATTATTATTCACATATATTCAAAATAAAATACCTGTGGAACTACGTTGTATAAGGGCTGTTATCAAGGAATATACCAGGTACTATTAATCTAAATACCATATACAAAGTTAGCTTGGGTTATAAAGCTTGTTCAAAATATATTGTTAATATTTAGGCATCTTGGAGTAGCCCTTTCTTGCGGTCTGATCTCAAATTATAAAAGATACTGAGAACATAACCTTAATATTAAGGTATACTGTTTAATTAATGGTATTCTTGTGGATATACTCTTCAAATGCATGGAAAAAGGATTGAGTGTAATGTTAAATTGATTATTCAGTTTTGCAGAGATTGTAAGTACAATCTTTCACATTTGATTAATCAATATTGCCGTAGATAAACAAAAAAAAATAAAAAAAATCGTTGATTATCACAGTATTGAATGATAATGGTAAAAAGATAAGTGACTACAGTTTAATTATAAAGATAACAGTGTCCAATTTTAGCATTGTATGTATAGCTAATTTAGGTGTTTTCAAATAATTTATTTATTAAAACACTGAAATTTGAACTAGTTAGTTGTTTCTGTGTGCGTGTAGTTGGCCGCCCCTGACCAGGAGACGTTACGTCTCGTGCTGTGATGGAACGTTTGCGCTTGTCAACTCAGCTGATGATGTGAATTAGAAGTCATTAAATATGATGCGTGTTTATCTGATCGTTTAAAAATCACTGCACATTTGGCCAAATTGAGTTTTTCGTGAGTCGCGATGGCAAATCCTCTACGAGGCGGCTTGGCACTTTTTATGGCATTTTTTGGGTTAATGTGTTATTGAGTGCTGGATTTAAACATGCATTATGGCTACTGATTTGAACGAATACATGTTTTAAAACACATGAAGTCATTTTAAAAGTAAATAAACTGGACATGATATAAATTGGTGTTGCGTTAGATTCACTCTAATGTTCGTGTAAATATATTGTACAGTTTTGTTTAAATTTCATGTAGAAAGTTAGATAATATTTTTTTAATATAATCAGTGGATTAAGTGATAATACTTGTTAATGATTAAAACCCATAGTTATCAATCAATCATACGCGATACAATCAGTTTTCAATACTTAATATTTTTTTTCGGATATAATGATGTGCATTTATTAAAAGTTCAATATATATGTATACTATTATTATAATTTTTTGTAGGTCAGCTCATGAAAGTAAAGGGTTTTTCCGCACATTTTTCCTAAACCAAATTCCATAACTCTAAGGAGAATTCCATGTACGCTAACCACCTAAACCACTAATTGTAAGCCCCACAACCTGCTCGCAGGATTGTATTGTAAAACAGTTCTAAGAATTATTGTAAAATACCAAACTATTAAAGACTTTTGCAAATTAGGGTATTTTCACGACAGTAATAATTGCAATGTCAGTCTCACACTATGCAACCAGCTGATACATGAAAATGATAACGTTGTATTTAATAAATAATCAACCTTCATACAATTGAGAGTATACATAACACATCCAATAAAAAATTAGTCCCACTTGTTTGATAATAGTGTTATTGTTTGTTTAATTAATAGATAGTAAAACTAATACAGATGACGAGATGTTATATAAGTCGTGTTCACAGGTGGTATAAAATAAACGTATCAAAGCATGGCTAGTCTGAGAACAAAGCAACGGTCTTCAGGTTGTTTTTACTTTCATGACACAGGTAATAATACTCGTAATCAGGTATAATACCTGCCATTATCGTGATTGGCGGGCGTGACATAAGAATGCTACCAACTATACATATTAAAAAATAGCCTGCGTAAATAATGCGATAACGTTTATTTATATCTCGTGAAAATAATGTACTTCAAAAAATGTCATATTATATGATTAAATCATAACGGAGAATTGCGATATTTCTATTAAAAAAAATATTTCATTTTTTATTTATTATTTCAACCCATAGTTAATAATAAAAAAAATATACGTGAACAACCTGTTTGATGTTCGAAGATCGAGATTATACTATGATATAAAAAACCTGTTCATATAATACGTTAATAAATAATTTCAAAAGGTCATTATTTTTTTATCTATAGAAAATATTTGGCAGCAGATTATCATAAATTTAGGAATTGTGGATGCATTTTTTACTAATATGTAAATAAAAACAGGTTACACCTATTTCCATAACCAGGTGAAAGGTGAAATGTAATCATGTTACCATATGGGGGAAGATGGGTAGCGTATAGTAGCTGGCACGTAATGAGGCAAGAGGCGCATTAATGAAGCTACTGACTGCATTCCTCACGGATAATTCCAATTAGCAGTAGCCCCACGGGACGTGATCCATCGGCCAGTTAGAGATATAGTCGAGCCTCAATACGTTCTTGCTTGTACAGCGAACCGGAGAAAATGTCATTACTTTCTTTTTCCTCGTCTTCTATGACATTGAATGCCGTTTAATGCGTTGCATGGAGGTAATGGCGGACTAACGACTTCATTGAACGTTTTCAATTAGGAAAAATAATGGAAACGCCCGAGGCTCGGAAAACTACGCGATTAGTGTAAGTGGCTTCTAACATTTTGTGTATAAGGCAGAATATTATGAAAAATAGCTCGGCATATGTAAATTAATTGTGACAGAATGACAGTAACGGCGTAAAATGGGATGTTCCAGAATTTTCCCTCTGAACAAATGAAATAATATTTTTTTATAACATGGACTGATGTGACAAAGTGGAGTAACTAAGCAAAAAATATATTTTTTTAATTATAGCAGTTATATTTTTTATTACAATAATATATAAATCTAAATTATATTTAATCGCCTACTCATATTTTACTAGCATGCATATACAACAACAACAAAAAAAACACACTATAAAATGTATATAGACAATGCCTTTTAATATGATCACGATCGATTGTGTTTTTTACGTTTTAGAAAAAATATAATTTAATCTAATCTAACATAAGCACGGTAAAAAGATATAAGCGATGTTAACGATTCCTATTTAGTTAATTTGGATAAGTCAAGGTCTTTTTTAAAGTTAAGATTTGTAAAATTCACAAAAAAAGCATATGTTTAATTGAATGACATCAGAATAAAAAAAAATAGGCTAAGTATTTAAATAACAAAATACCTTGTACGATCAAAGAAGCAGAGGAGTTAAAAAGCACGCAAAGAAGCTGTTTTACAATAATTTCGAGTTCTTAAGGTTGCTAAACAAAAATAGCATTTATGATCAAAACACGACTCACTTTGTAGTTTATGTCACGCATACAATCTAAACATACACAAAGTGATCGCACGAGAAGGTGGCTACCTCAATCCGCGGCACCCCCCTCGGCGGCACGTGCCTGCAGGAGGCTCCATGGCAACCGGGGGTGGGTCGGGGGCGGCGACCTCCCCCGCGGGCACCCCCGGCCCGGGTCGGACCTCCTCCAGAACTTTCGGATTTAATTGCTTTTTGTTTGGACGTTTTGCCAACCATGATTTGCATTTTTGAATAGTTGATGAAACCGGAATTTTGTTCATTTTACCTCTAGATGAGAAACTATCGAGTCATTTTAATTTTTGTTTTGAAAATATGCTTTATTTTTGATATTCTAGAAAATATTATTGAGTAAAATACTTGAGTGATTTTCCATATGTTCGATTTTATTTGTGACCGGTTTCGCCTACCTTTCACGTTGGCATTATCAAACAGACAACCTCTGTTTGATAATGCCAACGCGAAAAGTAGGCGAAACTGGGCACAAATAAAAACGAACATGTGGAAAATCACTCAAGCATTTTACTCAAAAATATTAAAATGGAATTCCACCAAGTACTCTCTGTCAAAAATATTGAAATTCTAGAAAATAGCAAAAAAAAACACCTATTAGTACATTTTCAATAATTCTATATATCAAATATGTGTAAGGCTGCTTTGTGTGATAGTATAAAATAACATTTGTATGAGAAAGTGTTGTGGGAATTTTAGAGACTTCCTAGCAGAAACGTGTGATTTTTTTTATTAAGCACTGCCGTGTATCAAAACAGCTCGAGCGTCGTTATCATTATAATAAATATTAAGCACGATATTGAAAGAAAAAAAAAAACCGGTTTGGACACGGAAAAACGAGATAGACCGAGTTGTGTAACGCGAGAATTACCGCGAAACTCACAAAAGAGAAAGAAACGAAACGCTCCACCGAAAATATCACAAAAACGGTTACTTTCTAAATCGTGGCAGTGACCTACGACGAAACCGTAAAAATTACCCAATATTACGGTCGCCAGCCTGCTCCTGCTGCACGTATGGAACCGCAATCGTACGTGATTAATTAATTTTAATTAAAATGTTAAAACCTCCCCTGTGACGCAGGACGAGCAGAAATACAACCCCGACGTATACGCGAGGTTTTCCATTTCGAGCAAACTAATTGCTGTGGCAAAATCGAGCTGGGAGCGAGCAGATGTAAATACACGAGGCGACGAGGAAGCCGTCGAGTATATTCTCGATGCGTTGCGGAGGCATTCCAATGGAAATAGCACCTGATCATCGGTAAACTAATGGGGAAATCTTGGGAGAGATCACCAACTCGCTAGACTGGCGAAGATTATTAGCTAACAAGTAAATTATTTGTACGAAACATAACAAAGTTATTTTTGATATCATCATTTATCAGTTTTTTCTTCTGTAATGTGCTCTAGTTTTAACGGAAGGGTAATCCTGTATATATCTACACTGAAAACCGCGTATGAAGCCATATAGCATAATTGAGATAGTTGGCAAATATATGTTTCCATCCTAGATAAATTGAGTACGAAATACTGAATTAATTATACCTAAAGGTACATGTTATAATAACGCAAGCCAAGTTCTCGGAAACGTGTATTTTGAAGTACATGAACTCCTAAAATATCAAACTGAATATTATTCAACAGCTGATTATAAAACTTTTCGATAACATCTCGAGAGATCACGCTGAAGTATCTGACCGCACTCTCAATTAATTTAGCACAGAGAGCCGTGCGGGACCACAGCCGATGCAAAAACTTGGTTATTCGGAGTACAATGTTGCATAAGAGAGGCACACTAACTCCCAGGCAAGAAACACGTCGAGGAGAAAAAGAAGAAAGTTATCCGAGAGAAGGCAGTCACGCTGCAAACTTCAAAGTTTTACTGGCAGTTATGCTGATATTACTTGAGAGTATGAACAGTATTATCGTACAGCAAGAAGTTTATTTACTACACGTGCAGCAATGAATTCGCATGGATATATACGAGTATCAAAAGTCTTTGCATATTTTTATGGTTAAACAATATTGTGTCGTAATAAGAAAGTTAATACGTTTCGAGTGTGCGGTTAGCCGAAGTCCAAGAGTGTGAGAATATTAGTAATGCGGCGAGCGGCGTCCCTGGCCCGGTCCGGGTTCAGTATTGTGTACAAGCGAGCCCGGCGGAAACCAGGCCGGCTCGAGAGCTCGCCTAATGCGATTTTAATTGAGAAAATGAGAGTTTATAGCCCGAATCTATGGGGCACTTACAATAAACGCAATGTCTGAACTCCAATTTTAATGCCGAACCTGGTAGCCGGTTTTTGATATCAAATTAACAGCGCACTGTCGCTGCTTGGGTTTTATGCAAAATCCCGAGTACGGTACTCGGTAGCTGGATTTTGCTGTTGAATTAATAACGCACTGGCGTTGTTTCAATTCAATAAAAAAATATGAACAAAGAAATTGGCAATCGCGATAGCAAAACGCTGCTGGTTTTAAAAATCACAATACACTGACGTTCATTGAATACAGTATGAAATTGGAAATAGCAAATCTGACTTTTATTTTTATATCGCTGATATCAAAAAGTCATATTTGTCGAAATAATACATATAGCCTACATTGTAAGAAAGAAACTGACGTGGATGCGGAATCTACGCCAGTGGCTGAAAGTCGGAAGTACTCGTACAAGCATGTTTTCAGTGAAATCGTCGCCAACCTCCTTTGAAGAGTTAGAGAAAAAATACTTAATATGTATTATAATATAAACCTCGAATGCATATCGCGCAAGATAAAGTTTTGAATGCTGAATTTAGTCGACATCGCTGTAGGTTGATTTAAAAATACAAGGATTTGAACTGGCTTTAAATTGAAAACAAACTGTCGCTGTATGAATTTAATGCGAAATTGTGAATATCGAATCTGATAGCGCGCCGGGCTGTGTTTCCGAGTTTTATTTACGCGAGGGGGTGCCGACAGTTTCCATCGTAAATAAAACTGGCACGCTTTGATAAAAAGCGTTGCGTTATACGACACATTAATTAAAATTAACAGTTTGCTCAAGTGTAGCGCTAAAATGGATGTTTGTCGAATGTACACTGTTTGCGCAAAGCATTCAGCCGGAGCTGGCTCTGAACAGCTCCGCAAACAATAACAAATAAGTACTAAATTGCGCTGTACAATTTTTTTTCAAACATCTAATTACGATTGTAAATACGGTACACAATATTAGCGGCGGACGAAACGTTTAATTCCCATACAAAATTATCCCCATTTGCATATGCGTTAGATAACGAATATTTTAAATAACAAAATTTAAATTGTGTATAGCGTGTAACTTCTGACAAAAGTGTATACAGAGTCCAAATTAGTTTTTGTTTAATAAAGTAATATTTTATGTATCGGTGTCTTGGTGTCAAAATATGTGCGCATAATGTATTGCAGTCTTAAAGCCCTTGAAGGGCAAACGTGCTCACAAAAAAATGTTTTTAGTCTTAGCTGTTCATATATGTGTTGTAAAAAAAAAGTATTACAAAATAAACTAGTCTTTGTGGATGCGACAAATATTGTTTAGTATAAGTCAGATAGGTTGAATAAGGCTTTGAATATTAATCTTTGGTATCATTTAAGTATGTTCTTGTAATTATAAGCGAGTTTCTCCAATCCACTGTGCGCGTTTCCGTGCCAAATACGACTAAATGCAGATAATTTCTAGCACTCTACATAACTACATCATGTACAAACTGCAGTCTCTGAAATGCTGCACGAAGCTCTTCTCGTGTCGGCAATTTTCTCACAGCGTTTAGCATATCAGTGCATCCAGATTAACAAAACAAAATTGACGCCACAAGCGGGTTATGCATATTAGCAATAGATTTTTTTAATTTAAAAGCCAAATTCAAATCATCTTTTGGATGTCCATGAATCAGCGACACTGCTTTATAAGTTAATGACACAAGTTATCAAAAAACCTGTTTCGTCAGTAACTGGGTTGACATCTTCTGGCAGAATCGATTCTGTCAAAAGCATTGCGTAAAAAGTGAGCAGCAGAATGCCAACATAACATGGCGATATTTATTATGATAAGGTGATGTGATGTATTTAGTGAGATTGGTAGCGAGCTCGGCCCATCCCGCCCACCGCACCGGTTTGCTTCCACAATGCTATCCGCCTGATAATAAAGCAGTCCAGGACCAGTTCTTCCAGTTCCAGGCCTCTGCCAACGGGTTCTCTCGGTTCGTGAGCTTCAATCTACATAATTTATAATGATGCAGAGATCAGCGTGTACCTAGCCGTGTATTAAACGTGTATTCAAATAGTACAACCTATTACCAGGGGTCGACAAGAACGCGGCGATATTTTTCTAGCGATTTTACGAGAATTTGTTTTATTGATTCTTACTCCACGAATAGTAGACATCCATGCTCAGATAATCGTAAACAGTAGTCTATATATATATATATATATATATAAATACTATATTACTATTTTTTTTAAAATAGTTGCACGCTGAGCTTGCTTTAGTTTTATGCACTAAAAAAATAAATATCAACTCTGGTCGCTAATACGCGAGGTGACCAAGTCAATAATTTTAGTAAAAAAAGAATCAATTGATTTACTTGCATACTTTTGTAATCTTGAAATAAACAAATAATTTATTTTTTAACAAATCAACGTTATTCATACAATTATATTTTTCATAAACAGGAAAATGTAAGATAATCAACACTGGAAAATACTCATTGCAACATTTGCTATGACGTCTATAACATACCGTGTGTTTTATTATATTACCATTGTGTTTACATCTTAAGTAAGACAGCTAGCAACGAGTGCTGGAATTTAATTCGAAGAAGCAATAAAAACTATAACTTACATTCTATTTTATAAATTCGGTTGGTTTTTTGGCATAGTGATAAGATCATTGAATTTTTTCGAGTGTTTTCCGGTTCGATTTCTGAAAGGTGTATAATGAGACGACTACTGTGTGAGTTTGGTCGAAGACGATTTTAATTGAAACTGCATGTTTGGATTTAAATAATAATAAAAAAAATCACCCATTGAAAATTTTATTAATTAATACCTTCTAAATACTAACTTCAGTGTTATCAGTTTTCAATATACTAAGTAATGTTCTCATTATATTCATTAAGAAAGTCTCTTTGATAATGACTCGGTGGGCATGATACCTGTTACTGAGCTACATAAACACAGGGAAACTCGCAGATATTATATTACAAGTATGTGTTTTTTTTTTATTTGTTTTCTATGTAAATAATTATTCTCGTATTTGTTTACCTGAGCAATCTCTCTGACGTGTTCACAACATCATTAATGTTTACCCAGTTTACGATTTCCTTTTAGTTTACCTTTGAGATTTATAACTCGTGTTTAATGTATTACATATTACAAATACTAATGAGTTTGAATATTTTAATATTATTGAATATTCTATTTCACTTCCACGAAAATAGGACGCCAAATATACTAGTGAAAGTTAGATTAATATTTTAAATGTACATTTATTACTTTTGATAAATAATAATTGATATCATTCTTATAAACTTTTCTGCGTGTAATGTGTTTTTCACTAGATGAATAATAAACGCACAAGATATTTTTCAACGCGTATGAAACCAGGTGTACCAATAATGTAATTTTCATAATTAGTTATTTTCGCAGAATATGAAGCAACATTGCGCTCAATTGAACGATTAACACACTAAAGGCGGGGCGGGTACTAGTACCCGCTTCGCTGACTGCCGTCTAAAAGCGGGCGGGTACTTTAGTACCGCCCCGCGAGATCATTTGCGTTGGCCACCCCCCTGTTTTAAAATAAATTTAAAAATTCAAATTGTATGCATAGTAAATTATTGATAGACTAATTAACTCGGAGTTGCTAAACGGAAAAAAATCAATGATTGCAAAGGGTCAATGTATAGACTAGATTTCGCACGCGCAATTTTACGCGAATTTTGCCCGCTACGCACATCAGTTTAGTCAATTTGGTTACCCGCCTATAGTGTGTTAATATCAAATTCTCGCCGAGTCGTTCTTTTGGGAGTCGAAACCTCGGAAATGGAAGCGTTCCCGATGACTCGTAGACGCTCACCTTAAACATTAACAAAAGCAAATCCGGTCAGGTTGCCTTGTGAGAATTCTCGCCAATAAAGATGATCCTCTACCTGACCCAATACCTGCGTCCTCAAACTGCACCGAGTGTACGAAAAATAAACAACGGCACGCATACCCGAGCGGGCGCGCATGCACAAAAAGGGGGCCGCGGGCACAATGGCCGTGCCATCTGCCGCTAAGCAACTCGGAAAAAACTGCTTTTTTACATCACTCGCCAGCCAAAGGCCGGGGGAGTGAGCGAGACGGAGCGGCCCACAAAGGAGGGGAGCGAGACAGCAGACGTTTTTTCGCCCCGGGTACGGGGAAATTATTTATGGTAACAAATAAAAGTTGAGATCTTTAAATGGTCGGGAACAGCACCGATGTTATTGTGCCGGACTCGGGGTTTTTTTTGGATCCTCTTTTCTCTAGACAGTGATACATTGTCGTCAGCACCGAACGATCGTTTTATATGGGAGGTTTTTAGTGCGAGGGACGACTGAATCATTACGTTCTTCCTAGAAGACTAAAGCGCTATTCGTCTTATAAGAAAATTATTATGTACTATTATTATACTGCTAATACACATCCTCGAGTGGATACGAGGGAGAGCTGTCCGGATACGGACCAACGAAATAAATAAACCATAACAGCGTGATCCAAGACAAATTTTTTTTATTGGTTTGATCCAGTTATATATAATACGAATTTGCTGAATTACGTTTTAAGAAATTCAATATTTTTGACAGAGAGTACTTGGTGGAATTCCATTTTATTATTTTTTTGATAATGCAAGGTTGGCGAAACCGGTCACAAATAAAAACGAACATGTGGAAAATCACTCAAGTGATATTGAATTACGTTTTATCATACTCTTCTTTTCAAGTGCAACCGAAATCAATATCTACAGATTACTAAACAATTTTCGTAGAATGAAATTTTCCCTGCACATAAATTTCATATAACTCATCGATTTAAAAAAAAAACTCCTTCTCTCGTGTAATCTTCAATTATATTTAACAGTTAATATATCCTTATTAACAAACATTCCTGGCAGTCCACCGCCCTCTTCCCACCCGCGGCCGCCAGTTTCCGACTCGCACATGAATCACGTAAAACTTCACGAGGTCTTTATTGTCTAACAAAACCAACATACATCAGTAAAACGTACAAATAATTAAAATTTTAAAAAAATGTACAAATGCGATTATTATATAATACTTAACGCAGTGAATCATAAACGTACACACGTAGATAAGCTTGAGTAGGTAAATAAATTACACGAGCGATTCCATTGATAAAATACTACTCGATTAAATGATGTAACATTTGCGAGCATAGTGCGGTGTCCTTGCAAGCTGGTTCTTTGATAACTTCAATACCCGGCGGTCGGCAGATGTTTTTTTGTTCGTCTACCTTTGTAATCCCCAGTTCCAAGAATTTGTATAATAACCACACTGGCACCTGTAATGCCCGTACAAGGTTATATACCGCATAAGCCTCGTTATTATTATTTACAACCCAGTAAATGAAGGGTTATTTCGCAGTAGGTAAAGCGTATACACGTACCCATACTTACAAAGTATGAGTACAATAAAAGTTTATATGTAGCAAAGTATGAGTGTATACAAATTCTACAATGTTGAATTCAATATATTTGGTATAAATTTGTTCTTGATTGTACGAATCTACAAGGTCACATTGTAATTTCTCAATTAATATTTTGTATTTGGGCTTTGACGTCTGTAATTTCAGAAGCTCTGGGTATTGTGCGGCTTGATATTGTATTAAAATTTATTATAATAATAATTGATGTTATTATCTTCTAGCGTCTCGAGCCGCGTACTTCAGGCACTGGTGATTTCATTAAACAAAGACTACTCGGGGTTTCGCAAACGACAAATTGGTTTTACTCAAAATAAAGAGACTTTTTGTTTGACTTAAATTGTTTTTAACAAAAGTATTTGGTGAAAATCATTCGAGCTCTGAGAAGAACGGCATGAAAGCAATGTTGCAATAATGGTTTCATAACGTAAGCAACTATTTCCGAGATGCATGAAAAATATCGACGCCATGAAAGAAGTCGAAACAAAAATCAAAATTTCTCACTGATATATTTTTAATTGATTTGATTTTGTACAGCAAATATTATACACGCGGTTTCATAATTCTAATCCACGAAGTCTTATATATACACGCTGATGGTTGATTTAGAGAATTTACTTTCGTGATGAATCCACGCCAGGCTGAAGAGAGAGGCGAATAGAAATTGGCTGGGAGCATTATATCAAACCATCCTGGTATACTCAACGTCAGATACAACATAAAGGACGTCAAAGATAAGATGGATTATCGACAGTACCAAAGACAGAGGGGTATAGCACACTCCAAAATCAATAGACATATCACAGAGATCACTTGTATCTAATAATTGAACAAAACTATGTAAATATTCTAATAAATATATATTTATCCACTTACTCGCTGCTGTGCTTTGTTATTTTCGATTCTCTCTATCTTTGCCAGGAACAGTGCAGATTAATCGTTCGTACTTTTACTCATTTATAGCAACAACGAGGGAAGAATTAGACTCGCATTTATGGCGGAAAAAAACAATAGCTTTCACTGTACAGCATAGTAAGATAAAATTATTTATAGCTATTGTAGTAAAGTATATATTTCGTATAAAATGTAGTACGCATGTAACATTTTCTATTGCCAAGTCATAAGTACATCGCTATAAATAATTTATCTATTCGCTGGCTGGCACACAGCTCATTGAGTGCACACTCGGCAGTACATCAATATTCATGCAGACGAAATTAAAAATAGCTGGAATTCATAGAGCGTCCATTCAATTGTTATTTTTATTGATTGATTCGGTGCCAAGGATCAATAGCATTGATGGGTCTGCTATAATACGCACCCATCGAACCGGCGATATTCATCAGTTATTAAAGCATACTTGGGACATGACTTCAAAATTGAAGCAAGAGTGCACACGAATGTCGTCATTAAACTATTGTTATTACAGAATCAATGACACCCACATTTAGGTTGGTGATTACTTTTTTTTAACGCTTAACAAAATCTGGTGTAATTTTATTAGAAACACGTAGTCAGGTACCCAATGTTTGAAGTTGACTGCTAGTTTTTCAACATAATATTTATATAAATATAATTTTTACGCAACCAATAAATGTTCAGCTATTATTAAAAACAATTAAGTAATTTAAAAAACAGCTATTTGGGTATTCATACTCCTAAAATAGACAGTAAGAATCAATTATAAATGTAAACGTGTCCTACATAATAAAAATGTCTGATGAATAATAATTAAGAAGTTTTTTTATATTATTGAACGTATTTACATATCGTAAATGACACGAGACATAAAATGAAGAGGACTCTGTGAAGGACAAAAACAAGTTTTAATGTAAATGAAAAACGATAAACATCTCGGGAAACGAGACTATAAAGAATGTATCGTAACTTGGCTCGACTATTTGTATTATAATAATTTGATTGCAAAACATTGTATTTTCAATAAACTGTACTAGAAGAATAGTGAGTAAAATAATAAAAAATAAAAAAACATTAATACATAACTTATAAAAGAAGTCCCCTTAGCAGATTGGCAGGTTATATTATGAATATAAATAAACTCGGTGAATTCGTGTATTGAAGAATTTGCATAAATATTAGATTATGGAAAACATTTTTATTTAGTATTCAGCGCCAGGTATTTTTATCCGTTACGTCCAAATACGAATGTCATTAGCATATTTATGCTTTTGTCAATTTAAAACAAATTAATGAAATAAAACCCGAACAGGTTTAATAAAACTTCGAATAGTATCGGCTGAATGGAATACCCGGCGACACAACAGCTCCACGTGAAGTGTCTCGCAAAGATCTCAAATTGATGAGCAAAATTTAATACAAACGACGATTAAATACTAGACGTAGAAACTTAACGACCGAGAACGTTCAAAGGTCGAATGAAAGTCAACGCAATGAATAAATATAAGTTTATTTGAACAAAAATAAACGGCAGAATCAAGAGGAAAGGCAGTACTAAGAGTTGTGCTAATAGTATATACAAAATAATGGCCGAGAGTTACTTATTCTATTTAATATTACACAAATTACGAATTTACTATATAAACCCCTTTCATAAGTAGCTAGCATGAAATACTATAAATATGTAAACTAGAATAGACATTTTATAAATAAAGCTATTCCTTTTATACTTGAAAGTTCGTTAGTTCATTAATTTTGGAGGGCATCGAAACATGTGTTCATGAAGGTCGTGTCAAGGTGACTCCCCCAAAACTCCAGCCAAACTTTTGGGTAAAAAAAATACTACCTGCTCTATTCTCACCCTCGTGGAATATTTCACATTGGATGCACCCCGACAAAAACCGGTTTCATGTGGGTCACTTTTGTGGAAAAAAACCCCGAGATTTAGGGGATTAAATGCAGTCTTGTTTTTACGCTCTGGAATGAATGCCTTCGACAAAAAAACGGGAAGAAAAAAAGTTGACAACACTTATTATTCCTATCTTTGGAATTATAAGGGTGTGGCAGGTACCGTGCGAGGGATTCCTGTTTCCAAAGATGCCCTTATGGTGCGGTCGGGGATCGGACAAAAAATACCAAAATGGCTGCCTGGCGATACATCTCGTTATTTGCATTTAGAAACAGCTGATCGCCGTGCGTTGAATAGCTCCTTTTAATGTATGTGCATACATATTTGTGTTTATTTAAATCTTTTGGAAATATGTATGTTCTTACCTCGCCTCGAGTGCGGCGGATATGCCTCAGGTTTTTAAGGCAACTTTGATTTAAATAATCTCTTTGTTTATGAAGTAAAATCTTACATTTAGATGAGGAAGCACGAATAAAGTAGCACATTTAAATAATGGGAAATGTCCAGGTATTTCATGTTTAGCTTAAATTAGATAACGCGCTCTAACGGTAAATGATTTAAAAAATTGTTGAAGATGCCATTAAAACACAATCCCGCTGCATAAACGATATTAACTTCAGAAATAATCTGAAGCAATAAAACTTACTACGTTTACTACAGTAAACTGACTCCACGAATATAAAAACCACACTAAACTGTTGATAGCTGAATAAATGCCGAAGTGTAAATTATCATGAAGGTATTAGAAAGTTTATCGGTGCGGATTGTGGAAATATCACTGTAAAAGTGAACCTGATCGGCCGAACTATTTCGGATTACAACTTGTAAATTGTAAATCTGTCGGAGTCAGCTCTTCTTGCTTTTATTTACGGCTCGGGACGGTTACGTAGGTATTAGGTGATTCGTTTAAAACGAATCCTACAAAAAAGGACGCACCTTGGGGCAGGTAGTGAGTTCATAAAAAATGTATTTTGGGCCGTAAAAGAAATCGGACACAAAAAGTCAATCTTGTAATGGAGTGAGAGAGGTTATTGACCGAGCCGAGAGCATATTCTAACATATTAACAAGCCAGGCACGGTTACGAGTTATGGGAAATTTATATAACACCCAATGGCATCGAGTAACACACAAGTAGGCTAATGAACACGTGTTTTGTATGTATTTTCGGAATGGTGTTATGTGTATTGAAATGAAAAGAAAAACAACCGAATCGAGCCAACTGAAGCGAGGCAAGACGCCATATTATCCAAATATACTAAGAATTGATTTGTTATGTTGAAATCTTATTAGAATAAACTTACTCGCATACGTATTTTATTCCATGTTGTGAAAACGTGTATAGCGGAGAGGTTAGGTTTATTTGTTTTAATTTTTGTCTTAAATTGTTGTACTCTATATTCTAGCATCTTAAATGTTCACGAACACTTATAAACTTAAAGAAATGAGACGTTAGATAACAGTATGGTTGATTTTCTGTGGTTTGCAGGTCAGGCATTGTATCGATTGCCATGTTATCATAACTGAGCTATCAATTATTAGTTTTTATTCGCACCGTCGATTTCTAAAATAAACAAACATTATATTATTTTCTACAATAACAAAGTTAGAGAGCACGTCTTGGGGCTTAATAAAATTATAATTAGGTGAAATTCAATCAGAAAAACAGATACACGAGAATGATCAGGTCTGAGCTTGATATCCAATTTTATAGGTCGCGGGCATTAACACGGCCGGTGTGCGCAGTTCTGCTTTACAGAATCGTGAAGTAATCTCGTTTAATGCAAATGCGATGCATTTTCTTGTCAGTCGTGCAACAGGGGATTTCCAGAAGCCAACAATGCAGCCAACCAACACACAACTGCATCCCGATGCCATCTAACGGCACCAAAGACATTGCAGGAGACTCGAATTCCGTGCGCCGCATCATCGCACACGTGAAAGAACTAAATTATTTTTTGTTAATAATGATGACATATTTTACGGATTTTCCACACCCGAAGTAATTTATTTAACACCTATTGGAATTTATTAAAATAAATATACAATTTTTTAACAAAACCGCAATCGTATTTCTAGCCTCTCAGTTTAGCACTTCTGAAAATTAGTTTCAAGTGTTGAGATAAATCTAACAGTGACCGGCCACAATGCATGAATCGAGATTTTTTCCACCGCTGCCTTCAGACCAAAGCGCAGATTTATAGCTGGCCCATATGTTTTATCGCGTAATAGGACTAGTTCGTTATGACCGATCCGATCGCGTAGACAATGGAACTTTGACCGAGTAGAAAGTGAAATTACGACAGGCAGTAATGGAGCGATAGACTGCGACGAGAGATGCTCGAAAAGGAAACTTCCGACTCCGGAGAGCACTGCTGAGAAATACTCGTTTACTGAGCCAGGCAAACCATTTAATTCTACGATTACAAAATAGTCGCTTCATTGTACGCTTTAAGCCCGTAAAAAATATACATCATAGTACCGAATTTGTTACGTACTTGTAAACTTAAATGTAGACACCTTTATAGTAAAAAGTTGGGAATGACGAGACTATGGTATCAGTACGTAGACCGGTTTAGTAAATGACTATGCATATTACGGCAAAAATACAAACTCAATAAACCTTTGTTATGTCTACATTCGTACAAGAAAATAAATCGACATACCTATTGATATTTGGAATGTCGGTGACTCATGAGGAATGTTGCCGAGTAGGGTGTTTTTATAGTTTGTTCAGAATTAATTTCACGGAGTCATAAAAATAAATACAATTCAACAAGTCGGTATGGTAAAGTTTTAATAGAGCTACAAATTGCAAAATTTTACTTTTATTATTTGTACAATAAAATATTAGGGCTGTGGTGCTTTATGCAGGCCACTGCGAATTTAACGATGGCTTAGCGTTCATTGTAAATAGTGTTATTATTTATGATCTTTACTGACTATTTGTAAATGGATTATTGCATCCACTGTGCTAAGACTTTATTCAATAACTAAACACAAGTTTTATTTTTGATATTAAATAAAAAAATAACGACGAGATTTTCTTTTGAACACAGGTGATCTGACAGATCACAAAAGCATATTTTCCAATCAAATGCTATACCGGTTATTGGAAATAAATATTCGTTGTCTATTTTATTGGATTGAAAGCATAACAGCAGAGCATTGCAAGCTATTTTGACAGTAGTATTAAATTCTTGTCGTATCTGAGTCGTGCTAATAACCTGCATGGGGAGGCACCCGACGTCAAGGGGAACTCCATTCAATCCGAGTTAGACGATTCGGAATCCCATACACTGAAAACTTATTGGATTCACACAAGAACATCGAAGCAGTGAGTTTTAGCTATTTGATTATAACTTAGTAGAACATTTCATTATTCAATAAAATTATTTACAATACTTCACGTTTATGCAACAAAAATTGCCATAAGGCATTAAATAAAATAGTATAAATTTGTAAATCCTTAAACAAAAATAATCAAAAATTAATGATTATATTATACCTGCTTAAATATGTCATTTTTATTGCTTATTAGTAATATGCCTAGACAAATAAAAATAAATATACATTAATATTTAGGAACGAAGTTCAGCTTATCAATGCTTCATTTGTCTTAGAGTATAAAATCAAACTCTTATACAACATAATCGTATAACTATATTATTATAAAACTGCAAACAGTGGATTAACAATGTCAATTTTAAGTAAAATAAAAAAAAATACAACTAAATCTAAAATTTCATATTCTTCGACAACTGTTTCAGCAATATACGATTTTTATCAAACCAAAGCGCTTTGGAGAATAAAGGAAACGAGTTTATACGATAGGTGTGTTTTTTTAATACAAAATAATATTTTTTTTATGGTCAATATCATATAATAAAGATTCATAGATATTGAATACGGCTGCCTATAAATATTCAATATATAATAAATAACAATACAAGAGAAAGCGTTGTATTAACTCGTTCACTCTCTTCAGAATAATTTGATGCATTGAGGTGGATTATTGGAGTTATTTCGTTTAATATTTTGAATTTGTGGAGTACGCAAAAAGCATGTCAAAAAACGACACGAAAAGACGTGGGACGAATAGATAGCCAACACGATCACGGGGACATGTAGGGGTCGTAACACAAAGGATTGGATGAAAGGAAAAACAAGACAAAGTAGTCATGTACGGAGGTATACAGCTGAGATGTCGAAGGATACATCACAAGGTTTCGAGAGCAAGGCGAAGCTAGACCCTGAAGGTTAGGTTTTAACAAAGAAAAATATATCACTTCGAATCGGTTTAGCTACGGGCCAAAACATGTTGATTGACATAAAAACTATCTCCATACAAATGAAGCGTACTGTGGATACAAGCTAACAACCGAAAAATCCTAATTGGGAAAAAATATAGATGTCACTCTTTAAAATACATTTTTAAATACACAGTGCTTTGTGGTTAAAATGTTATCAAATACTACTAACATTTATGACTCCTAAAAGTAGTATTTTTAAATATTTTTTCAATTTAACTTCGATCATATAAAAGTAGCATTGCTAGATAAACTATGAGTGTCCAGCGATCATTAATCGATTAAGCAAATAACAACCAATTAAAAGCTTGATTCGACCTACAAAGACACGAAGAAATATCTGCTCTATAAATCGCACAATCAAATGCAATCATCAAAAAAATCATATTACAGCATTTGTAAAAAAAACCTATTGTTCACAGTGATGCTTCGTTATCAACAATGGAAAGTTATCGCCCATGTGGATGCAGTCATCAGCCAGCAAGTGCTCACGATGATTTGGGACGATGCGGTCAGTCAATGCACAAACATAATTACTCAGTCGTATGCAGCAACCGTAAAAATGCATTATGCATCGGGAAAATGAGCTGACAGCACTGTTGGTTGCGAAATGCGCATATACTCGTGTACGCGAAATGAATACTCCGAGCTTCGTATTGACAAGTTGTATGCCATTCTCAATGTTAACCATATTTTAATATGTGAAAAATAAAAACACTACATACAGCATTGTGTGGTTGGCGTGCTTTTGGGATCGCGAGTTCGCATCCACGTGGAGTAATAATTGTTTCAGTTTTTTTCACAAGGAAAACGTGTACAATAAAGCAAATTTTGGAGACGTGTAAAAAGACGTAAAACAGCAATACCTTGTTAGTTTTTTTATATTTTATTATTAACAAGTTTGTTTATTTAAATTTTTAAGTATACCGATGACTCAAACCGCAATTTTTTTTGGTTTTCTACATAAGCCACATGACTAATTATGCAAATGTTTATACGGCATACCGCTATATTTCAATTTATTTATAGCTACTTACGTATGATTATTTACATTCCAAGAATTGACCAAATGAATATTTATATCTGTCAAATTATACCATTTGCAGAATGACTATGTAGTAATATTAATAAAAAACCAATAAAACGATAAGATGTTTAATATTTGGTTTCTAATTAAATATGCTGAGACGTGTATAATAATCAAAACTCATGTTATTGGTATTGCAAAAAAGCCATCTATGCGCTATTGGCACGAAAACGAATGTTTGATATTTTGGTTTTACGGCTTTAATAAAGCATTGGAGTTGATAAAACTAGATTATTTAAATAATACGATTTGTACAAATAATAACAAAATATGTTTATACGCTCTGTTCATATTATTTCCACAGAGACAGTATAGAGGTATGAGAAGAAGAGCGCACAAAATTCATTTACAGTATTTCATCGTCGGGGTGAATCGAGACTTCTGGCTAGGATAATTTATTTACTACGATTCAATACTTATTCTGTAAACTTTATTGAAGCGCTAACAGAATTCCAAGAAGGAAGAAATTCCAAACAGACAGAAGTGGGTATCATATTGGGTTTACGTAAGACTTAAATATCAGATTCTGAGGTCTGTATATATCTACACGACGACTCTCGTGCGCGTTGGCAACAATTCCAACGCCTTCCAAGAAGCGCTATGCATTAAATACCTAAAAAAAATATTTTTTATATTATATGCTATATGCGAGATACACGCAGCGCTGTATTCAATTCTCCATTCCAATTCAATCAAAATAATGAATAAAAAATGAAGCATAAAATAAAAGCGATACTGAGCTTAGAGTCTTGCATGAATATTTGAGGAATGTAGCGAGAATTCACAGCCATTGTGATTCGATAAATAATTGGTTTGGGCTGAATGATTCATCAGAAAGTATCGAGCGCGGCCCGGAGCCCCCCGCGCCCCTCGGAACCGGTCCGCGGGCCGCAGGTGAGGCGCCCCTGCCGAGCCCCGCCGAGCCACGCCGGGGCGCGGACAAAGGATGCGGTCGGCATTTCCGGAACTCCCCTCTGGTTAACTCTTCAGCAGGTTTGATATTATCGAGCTTTGTGATTCAGAGATGTTGGAGGTAAATTATCCTGCTTGAATTGGTTGACTCATCTATTCGACGCATTGACCTCATACAAGCCCAGACGTTTCACAATAATAATTTATGTAATTAAATGTAACATCGCAACCACATTGTTACAATAAATCCGGGCGATTATATTTAACAATTGAATTTTAAAAACTATTGAAATTCATGCATTTTACAAATACACTTTAATATAATGTGTTTTAAATTTTACAAAAGATATTTCACAGACTGCAAAAATTACACGCTTCAATGCACTTCCAAGCACTGAAGAATGTGTACTAGACAAAGTATAAACATTGGATACACTCGAGTAATCTAATTGGCTAATGTGTTATTTTTTACCATTTCGTTCTTGTGGGTTTTTTTTAAAGGTAGAAATACTGAAAAACGTGGGATTATCATACACAAATAGTTTATTTTTCCTTTGCGACTTGCATGGTTTATACTAATCCGATCTGGGTAGTACTATATATTGATTAGGAATTTCTTTAAAAAAAAAAATGATATATAGGAAATTGTCTCTTTTATTAAAGAGTGGTATTGTATAGCTGTGGGATAATGAACGGTTACAGAAGAAAGTAAAAGTTCTTTGTGTGAGCGAATAGCCCCAGAATAATCTATCGATACGTCGTTGATCTAGACGGGCGCCGCGGGAGCACTCGGCGCTTCTCACGCGATTCTCCTTCTTTGATATTCACGTAAATAAGTAATGTCCTATCGTTTACTGACCAGTAATACAAAACAAAGGGAATACACGACATGCTACCATAATTGTCTCTCTATTTACAGCCGTTCAAGGAGGTTTAATGACCTCACAAATCGGAAATATTACACAATACGTACAGCAGGATCGAATAATCACACCATTCGCGTGATTATTATTAAACTATTGATTTTAATATCTGTTACAATTATACTATCTATATTGAGACTATTTCGCTTAAATGACATGATAAAAACACACTTCAAAAACTGTAATAAAATTACAAATTTTGGCGCAGTATTTTTGAACAACTTGACCCTTAATTGGTAATCTGAAAAAAAATTAAAGAAAAATCTAGCTATCGGCCATGCTGAGTAATGCGATAGTGAAGCGTGCGACTCAATCACAAGTCGCTGCCCCAATTGGGTCAATGTATTATTTCAGCCGTTTTATCAGAAAGCGTCAGCTGCCAACTGCTACTTGTTGTTTCCGCCGTTTGAATGAAACCCGACCAATGCAGTTGGCTCGATAGCAGCGCAATGCGCACATTGCGAGTCGATATCGGCGCACTCGCCGCGCACAATCGCGCGACATAACCTCACGGCACCGGATTGTTATTACGCCGAGTTATGAAACTCGCCACGCTATTGACACTGCTACGCGTGTGCAAGTAAAGCCACACAGCTACACAGCTAAACAGCTACACACGCCATTATGCCGTCGGGCACTCGAGAGCGTCTCGGCCGTTTCGACAAAGAAACAATGACCTGTGTCAATCGCCAGCAGGAAAGGATACACTCTATTTAATTGAAAACAATTCGTACAGCGCTGAGTTTATGTCATTAGGGTGCTCCTTGTTTTATGACTACTTTTTTTATTGGGACACTCAATTGAGACCACTTTGCAAGAAACTTGACTTTTGATTACTAATTTCAGTGAGATGTGGTTTTGTTATACTACATAGTAGTTCAGTATTTTTTTTCATCAGTTGTTTTTGATAACATAAATTTTAATAATAATAAAGTATTATCTTTCGTAAATTGTAAATATTTCTGTAACTAAGTTTTGAAGGTTATAAAAAAAATATTTGGTTAAATCGTTCAGTATTTCAGTAAATGTATTTCAAAATAACAGAATTTAAAATTACAAATAATTAAAAGGTCATTTTTGGATCGTATTGAGCATTTTATGAAGTTTTTTAAAAAATATATATTTATTATTATAATATTATCATCACAAGGAAATTCTGATAGTGTTTGTATTTTTCGTATGGACCGCCCGCCATTGATTTTAAGAATACACATTTTGTTCGCGTCTCGGTACAACCGCATCCTCTAGAATACACATCATAAAAAGATAATAAATGACTACAACATTGCCAATAAAAAATACAAGAATACAGATGGTCCGCATTGAATAATAAAAAAAGCATATTTCACACGGTTATAGTATTATTAATATCAGGCAATTCTTCGAATTACAACGTACATTTAAATAATAAGCTAGTTTTTTATGGCCGCATTGTTCACATTGCTTGATCGTATCACTTCCGCATTCGTGGCAGGTTTTTTCTGAACAGATTCGCTCTTCCGATTGGACGCGTGCCCGCGCGAGTCGTTTCCCTCGGAGTAATATGCAACATAACGGAAGCTCTGCCGTGAGACTTAAGCGTTTAGCAAAAACACGCCAATGTCTTCGCGGTTCGTAATGGACGTGTTTCTAATGCCAATAGCTTCGTGGAATTTTTATACGATTGCTAGAAAATTTATGACTCCTGAAAAAAGGTTAAAGAGGTGACATTGGATCGATGCTAGTCCGCTTTGTTGGAATCGGTCTGAGCTCGCGCCGCGTTAGTACACTTTGTCCGAATCTAGACTTCCATACGACGACAGCAGACAAAGGGAGTCTCTAAAGAGACATAATAGGCGGTTCGTTTGCAGCCAGTCCGGGTCTCGTCTGACCTAATTTTGACCCAATTATATAAAAATAGGTCGGGTCAATTGTGTTATGTTGTTCTCAAAATCAATACCAATCTTGGACAGCGTGCATTGTTCGAATGTAAATATTTATTGTTGGTTTGGTTACTTTTTTATTGAAAAGTAAATGGTATTTAAATTTTTTCGAAAACCTACCTTTTTCAGGGTGTGGTTCTTCTACAACCAGAAGAAGACTGCTGGATTCCTTTTTGTTGACTCGCGCAGCTCCTCTGCCACTCACACGTGCCTGAAAAAAATATATAATTCGATTAATAATCATAAAAAGTAGCATTTATAGCGTATAAATTGAAACTTAAATTCGACAACAGTTGCAATATATGTATAAACGTTGAGTAATGCTTCTAAAAATATACAACAGCCGCCGCCGCCAGTCCATTGACTGTATTGACGTATGTTTTTGTGAGCCATCCAAATAATAGTATAAGTAAAAAAAAAAAAAAAAAAACTTCGAGTCGAGCGTTCATCCATTATTAAAATTTGAAAAATTAGGTCAAAAGATTTAGTTACCAAAGTTCAAAGGACATAGCAAAGTAAGTTCGTAAGTCATCTCTTTATTATCCATCCATCTTAATTTAAATGAAAAACTTTCTGTTTACGAAGAGCCACTCGGCTTCATGAGAGAGACGCATTCGGAGTCCCGGCCCCGCGGGGCAACGACCCCTCCGCACAAACAGCACAAAATTTGATAACTCAGCGAAGCCTGAATATTTATATCAAACGCTGAAACGGCGGAACCTCCGTGAAAACAAGCTACGTAGACTCGAACCGCGCTACGTGGAAATAATCATATTATACGTGATTATTCAATACTCTACATACGCGCATTTTATTCTCACCATTGTTTTGATAATATATTTAAAATATACGCGTTAAATGGCAAGATTTTTTTCTATGACATTTCTAAAGGTAAGGGTTTAATACCCTACGGTTAATTTACGATTTTTGAAATGCGTCAAATGATGTATTATATTATAAATATTTCAACAAAATATCACACTAAGTATACATATTTTTTGCTGACACGGATTGTACAAAAACTAATTGTGAACTGATAAAAACTTTTCAAGGAGAAAGTCGAGTGTTGTGACTGCAACGCTTCGACTATATGTTTACACATTCAACTTATTTATAACATCAACAAATAATTGCCTGTGAATAAACTTTAAATTATTTTGATACTGGCTCGAGTGCGTAAACAAATAACTTAATCAATTCCAAACTTTGTAGCAAATACTTAAAGATAACAAACTAATCGATTGAATTATAATTTAACGTGCTTATTACAGCGTATATTTTTTTCGAAAATAAGCCTGTAATAGCACTTGTGTATCATTAAGTTTGTTATGAAAATAAATAATTTATCGGTTCCGAGAAAATCACCTTCAACGGAAAAAAAATAACGCAGAGAGAGTTCAGTAATTCAGGCGAAGATAATGTAAAGGGAGATATCTACTTATTCACTATCGAAAGAGTGGGCTCAAAGGAAAAAAAAACTGAATGGCGCGAGAAAAACAAGATAAAAGGAAACATCGATTACGCCGTGAATAAAAAGAAACCTGGTAGGGGAAAACTTACCCTTAATATTCATATTTCCAATAGAGGGATACTCGAGTTAAAAGATATATTTCCTGAAATATTTATTTGAATTATTTGATCATATTGTATCTACTGAAATTTATTGCTTTTGGTGTGTTATTGCTTTTAGGAGGTGTATTGACGAAATAGTAATTTTGTAAGAAAAATAATTAATAGAATATAATCTAAAACCCAACCAACAATGTACCTTTGAGTGAGTTGTACTATAAAATGTATCGCGTGTCAAGGAATCAATTAAATATTTATTCATAAAAAAAATAATTAATGCACGGATACGTGTATTATATTACATCGAAAGTGGATCAATATAGTACAATCTTAAAGTTAGAGGTTTACAAGATTCACGAAAAAAATATAGAAATGCCTGTTACAAAATATATAGTTCATATAAAGAATAAATGTAACCGTATTTTCTTTGTGCTTAGACTGGAAAGAGCACTTTATCCGTAAAGGGGTTGCTTTACCACCCTCATCCCTCCCTCTCCCGAACCTGCCCTTTCTAGTCGGGTAGAGTTTTATACGCAAGCAGACGTACATATACCACCCCCCCAAAGTATATAGGGTTGTAACGTAAAGTATGGACGCACACAGGACAATTCATTTCGAAGGGAAAACGTTTAGCTCTGAATCGCAATATAAACTGGAATGGAAAATGAAATCGTAATTTGTACTCATTGCGCTGGAAATGGAAAAGTATTGTTGTCGATTGCGACGGACGTTATTAATTGAACTGATTGTACATGGATGCGATCTAATTAATTTATATTAAAAGTAGCAGTTTTTAAAAAAAAATTATGTGTAATATTATGCGAATAATACAGTGATTGTTCAGTCTTTTGTTATTTTAAACAAGCAAGATGAAGGATGGTCTACTGTTATTCAAGTATTATGTGTTATTTACTGCAAGCAAATCGTAAAAGTTCTCACAATCTTACAAAGGCTTTTGTTCTCTCGGGTCGAAAGAAAAGTAAAAAAATTCCAATATAAAACAAAGCAGCAACAAACGCACCATTAATTGATATAGTGTGATTCTATTTAAGTTACAAACAATACTAAAAAAAACCCATCAAATATGTACTAAATCATTTTAAGTTTTGAATAAATAAAATAAAGCTATATGTAATAATAAGCTATGAGTAACACTATATATATATAGATAATAAAAAATAGATTTATCTCTATTATTTTTTATATGGGTTCACGGTATTCACCTAGATTGAATATACAAATGAAGAAAATAAATACGCTCTAAAGTTATATAATAAATGGTTCAGTTGAAGGGTGCAAATATCAAATAGGGCTTCCGTGGTCTAACCCGGCAGAGGGTTGCCAGAGACAGGGATGAGTGGAGACGACAGGGGAGAGGGTGGATCGATAACAGTTGTTACGATGGTGATAATATAACTCCATATTTTATTATGCACTTTTAAATATTTACATCTGATTGTATGTAGAAAACAAAAATTAATCAACGAAACATATTTTTCGATTTTCTAGAAATAATCATTTAATTAAAATTGCGCTCTACAGTGAATGGAAATGAATTATATTTAAGTCTTTGTTTCGTATGTGACTGAGATAAAAATAAAAAAGACAGAGCCATTTAAAATTACTATTTTTACAAAAATAGTATTTTATGCTCGCTGAAGGATTTATCGCTATTACCTTTTGGAGGTTTACGGATATAAAAAAATACGAAAATAATGTTGTTATTCTTCAAGCGCGAGTAAATACTTCAGAGATTGGTAAATATGAAATAAACGCGATTACGGATAAGCGAGCCTATTTATAGTGAAAAGGTTCAAGTTTGATTTAGTATTTGAGCTTAGCACATAATGCTATTATATACGAGGCTATTGTTAATTCTTTCACGCCCAAATCCTCGGCGTCAAAAGGCGAAATCAATATTCAAAAATTATAACACTGGATCATGAAAAACAAACGTCTATTTAAATTAAAAATATATAATGGACCACGTCTTTAGCCATAAGAATTATTGTAACATTTTTTTATTGATTAGAAAAATAACAGGTATATTAAAAAGACAGAAATATCAAATTGAGTATTTTTTTTTCACGACTAGAATATAAGTAAAAAAAATATTGTAATAATATTAAAATAATTTTGTGGAGTAGACATTCTAATCTAAAAATATTAAAAGTTAAGATAATTGATTCACAAACATAACGTAGAAAATGGCATAAGAACCCGACACCCTGGCTTCTGCACTATGGCATCGTTAACACTGTGGATGTATAATTCAGCGATTTTTCTCGCCGTTTCATGTTTAAACCGATTAAATAAAAACACATTGAAAACACAATAGGTATTGAATGCGGATTTTTCATAAATATTTTTAATATTCATCATTCAAGCAGGTAAAACAATAACAATATTACTTTAATTGTTATGTACGATAGCGTGCAATATAAATTGTACATAAGTCCATACAATTGAATGACTCAATTTATTAACCTTTAATCTTAAACAAGAAAATAAAAAATAATTAATTTATCAAGGTATTGGTATTTTTATCAAACGTAATGATTTTGTATCATATTTCCAACTTTACTCATTGAGAATCTAAAATGGTCATAATAAGAGAGTTTAGGCATTCCTCTAAGCGACAGTATTTATTGGGCATTAATAAATGAGCGCACGTCTTCGAGATGCAGCCACCCGAGTTAGCGATAATCAAGCGGAAATGATCACAAAAAAGTTCCTTATCTAGAATGACCTTAGTCCCAAACTTGTTACTTTTTATATAAGCGGTTAATTAATCTTCGAAAACAACAAATTAATCGATTGTTAACGTGCTGATAAGCATGATGAAATTAAAAATCTTCCATGAGAAATTACCCAGCCAGCTGTAAAGGCTTCGGCCTAGTTTCAAAAAATAAATGGTTTTAAAATTTGATCCGATCGAAGTACCGTTAAATTTTCAGCGATCGGTGATGCAGTTAGAAAAATATAATAATATTTGTAAAAATTATTCATTTAAACTATATACTATGACGTAAACGCGTCACAATAAAAGCGAGTATACTTGTAGCATTTTTATTACAGATTGTACCAATATAATTGGTTTCTGTTATAAAATAAATATAGTTTATTTATAACCGAAGATGACTTATGTAATCATTGCTTTACAGACTAGTTAACATTTACGCAATAAATATTAACCATTTCCCTGCCGGGCATTGTGAATATAATGGGCTGTAATATTCTGAATTGATTGCTTTGAACATTGATATTCTCAGCATAAATAAGCAAGTGTGTGTGTTATTTTGAACAAGGATAAATTTAGACACAAAACTTATTCCATTGTGTACACATGAATAAGTTTCTCAAAACATGGTTTTTTTAAATTAGTTAAAAACGCCTCGTGGTCGAAGCGGGCCGCAGGGAACATTGCGGTCGATGCAAAAAATATAACAGGCAAAAAGGCCGAGTGTATTGCAAAAATAGCTGACCGCCAACTCGGTCGCCGGGGTTCGACTCCCTGTGACCTCAGACCGTTTATTCCCGAGCCAGTAAATGCCAATTCGCGTTTTATGAACAGTCACGAACCTTCCACAGAACCGCAGTACAATCATAGTTTTGCATTCACTATTTACAGTTTAAAATTTTTGTATTAGGTTTTAATTGAATGTCAGTCAAATTTAGTCGTACGTGTCAAAAAAACTATTTTGAGTTAATTTTTACACATGTTTGTATATATTGTAATTATTTTATTCTCTCATTAAAGAAACAAAAAAAACATCACTTTCTTTTAACTGCAATTATAAACCCGCTGGAGCGTAGCATAAAAACTATAATTACTAAATCTAATTAACTATTTCGCTAAAACTAAGCAGCAGGTTGTTATAATTGAGTAGATTTTTTTAATTATATTTAACATGTTAATACACGGTTTAATATTTGATTGGACGTTGTAGTTGTTAAGGTTTAAGGGAAGATTACATCATACAGACTTTGCACAGTAAAATTCAAGGTCACCGCCACAAATGGTGAAGATCCACGAGTGTCTTCTGAAGCCAGAGCTGACTCAGTGGTTGGACGGGTTTCTATTGACTGCCCGAGCTCGCTTCCAAGAAAGTCCAACGCAATATCAATTGATATAATCACATATGCCACATAGGTCAAAATGCCATTGAATTACGTTAGCGTGTGTCTCACATATCGATATCAACGAATTTTGTATTTTTTTCTAATATAAGTTTTATTTACATACAATTTACTCAACATCATCTTCTTCTGATGCCTCTCCTCAAAGGATATTGATGACCATTTCATCGAATATATTTCTATCTTCGTTTTTCCCTTGGACAATCAGCTGGAGGATGCTAAAAATTGTTACGAAAAATGTGGCCAAAATAGGAGACCTTCCGCTACTTTACCAACATCTCTTTCTTTCATCAAGACTCTCTCATTTGTGACGCGGTCAACCCATGGTATTTTAAGGATTCTTCTATATAGCTACATTTCAAACGCATCAATTTTTCTCACATGTAAATAATGCCTTTAATACTTATGGTTTTTTTTAAAGCTTAATTATTTAGTTTTCATTAATTTTATAATACATCCAGCTCATTGAAGTTGAACACAGTGTGTTTGCATATTTATGAGTGAAAATGAAGAAATTGTGCCAAGAGTTTGTACATCTTTGAAACAGAATGGCTGCCGTAACTAAAACACTTAAATTGAAATAGACCTAAAGCGACGGATGTGCTGTACTTTTCGCAAATTTACAAGAAAGATCAAAATTTCAATATTGTATAGATACAAAAAAAAAACTTAGGTATAGAGGTTGGAGAAAATAATGCAAACTGAAGTAAATTATCATCAAGCGTAGCTAATCTTATAAATATCTCAATTATTTATGTTCATGTTAACAAGTTATTTTAATGCTGCTATCTTATGAATTAATTATATTTATATCGTTAAAATAATCAAAGCTAATATGTTGTTATCATGCACAGATTCATTAGTGCAATCGCGGTTATCTCAGGTCAAAGATAATAAAACACACCACGAGATAATGCAGTATTAGTAATTAGATAAACTTATCTTAAAGTGATTTTGTCGCAAATTATTTATCTCATTCACATTTTTATTTGTTCCAAACAAAAGTGGGTTAATCGATAAGAGTTCGTAATGTCTGCTACAGATTAAATCTTAAGAAATTATATTCATTGTTAAAATTTTAAAAGAATAATAAATATTTGTCGGGGGAAGAATTCGGAGTGAAAATATTATGCTGTAAAATTTCCGACGCAAAGACTTGCGGAAAATATTCGTCAGGCTTCAATGATCAAGTGAGTTTCCAAAAAGGGGTTCTTTTTTAAAGTCATCCCTTAATTCTAAGGGCGATGTTCATTCGCTCGCCCGAAACGTTAAGCTTGATTGATGGCCTGGCATTAACTTTTCTTTTGCAAAACATATCTGATTTGTAAAGAGGATCAAAAGAGTACACCTACTGTGAAGGTTATATCTACAAAGTATATAAAGTGCTATCGATTCGGAGCTCGGCCCGAGACGTGTTCTAAAGAGACAATAAAATAACGTATTTTTTGTAACCGTACAGGCATGTTATTTGAGGTGGAGCAGATTTAGGTCGCTTCAAAGTTATACTTACGATGTCTAGTATAATGGTTGATAAATGGTTTGCGCTTTGAAGGTGAATTGTAAGTTACCGCGAGTATAAAATTATATTAATAAAAACACGGCCAGTTTGCTTGATGAGCAATGCAATTTTTATTTTCAAAGCAAAATTAATATAATTTGATCACCTTTTAGCCAATAACCGATTTCATAAAAGAAAAACACTCACTTAGAAAGAATAAAGCGAACTGATAAATTGAATTTTTAAAAGCCTCCGCGAAATTCCGCTGTGAAAAATCGAGGTTAGAATAAAAATGGGGACGGATAAAAATAAGAACGAGGGAGAAATCGCAGGGGGCAGAAGAGGCAGGGGGGAAATAACGAAATGAAAAATGGAGAAAGGAAGGGGAGAAAGGAGATAAAACGGGGGTAGACAAAGAAATAAGGCGCGGGGGAACTCCCGGGTATTGCGTCTTGTGTTTTTTAGATTCCGAAGAAATGCACAATGGCAGATCGAAAAGCAGCTATATCGGTATGATAATTATTATTTCTCGGAGAATCCCCGCTTGTGAGTATGCAATTATGAAGCCTCCAGTTGAATACAAATGAGTTTTTAAATGTTTGAATAGCGAGTCGGACCATGGTCGCCAGTATCTCGTGGCAGATGTGACGCAAGCCGAGCGGGTTTCTTATGGAAATTTAATGCGCGGCTCGCTGTTGGAATATTCGATCCGTCGGAGATTTATGTCTGCCTCGCGGGGCACACTACCAGAAAAATGTGGGATTACAGATTATACTTTGGTGATTAATTATTCCTCCGTTAAAATAACCTGACCTCAGTTGGACACGAATATTAATAGCTTAATAAGTGGCAGACTAGCAAGCCGTAAATTATACAGATGAAACTCCTTATTAAATACTATAGTTTGTAATAACACAGGCGCTGTACCTGTTGTTGCTTTTAATACACTTTACTAAGCATGATATACAGGAAGTGAAACCAAGCCACGGCAGCTATACAAGACGACTTCTGCGCGGATACGGTAACAACAATTATAAAGAATACAAAAAGTTGTATCATCCGTACAATCAATTATAGAATATAAATAACCAATATTAAAAAAAGGATGATCAATAATATATCAATTACTTGTAGCATACAATTATCAAGCCAAGGTCAATGTAAGTGGTGAGTCACAAAAATTGAGCTTAACCTTGCAAAGCTTTTTGAATTGTGTAAATTGGATAATAACGAATATATTTTTAAATATAAGATGAGACTACCGTGAAATACCCTAATATGTCTAGATCGGGTATTGATGGCTACGAATGACACAATTAAAATACTATTATTTACAAAACAGTTTGTTTGCCATCGATTGTGATAGATGTGAAATATGAAAATCTCACATATGTCTAAAATATCACTTTTGACTTACGATCTGTCGTTGCTGTATTCAGAAATCTCTTTTATGTAGATACCGTTTCTAATCGCCTTGATTTCGATTTCACCATCAATAAAATAAGTATCAAAGCAACACTAAAGATAGATTTATAATATAAACACTGAAAGTTTTGTTTGGTCGTTACGTAGAAAGGGGGGACTTGAACACTGGCGTATGCAAATTAATCTGGCTTTCTGCCAAGGGTTTCCATATGGTTGACTGCGAGACTGTAGAGATCAACCTTGTTATTGCTGCAGTTAATTATATGAAGAGGAGTTGGTTTGACTCCCGTGGCTTAAAAGGCGCAGTGGTTAGAGTAAGGAATTCAACTGAAAAAGCAGGGATCAAGATTCACGCGATCATTGCTGAATACACTTCAGGAAATTTATTAAACTATACTCTTAAGTATGGCGGATGCCTTAAATACTAATAAATATAATTTAAGTCCGACTATTAATAAAATATCGTCTGTCTACTGCATCCCACCAATTTTAAAAATACCCAGTAAATTATTGGTTATGTATTCAACGAAGTCGTAAATTGAAATATTATGTGTAGTTATGGATATACAGTATTTTTAAGTTAATTATGCATATAAATAAAACTGAGACTGTGTTACATATCCGGTTATTGTAAAACGAAATAACTTATAGTAATTAAAAATTACAAATATGCGGTAAGTTCGATCAGATAAATCAGATAGTTATCGATACACTATATTTGATTGTATGTTTATCTATTGATAACATAAATTCATAATAATTGTAAATGATTTTGTTATTAAATATCCTAGAACTAAAAATGACAGCTTATCGTAGTAGAAAGTTTTAGTAATTTTTATAAGCATATATATAATTAAATTATATTTTTAGGCTGTGGTTGACGATAAATATGTTGTTATCAAATTAAATTTTCGTTAAAATAAAAGTCTATACTACTGTACTCACACTTTCAAAAGTTGTACAAGAAAATAGCATATGGCAGTTATACCTGTGTTATTACAACCACAGTGAATAAAAACACATATAATTAAAATATCCATTCGAGATTCTTGCTCTTCACGAACCAGGTCATCACAACAGACTACTCGTATTAAAAACACGAACATAAAAATAATTAATTTACGAAGACACAGTAAATAGCACGGAATATTACTCTATTTAATAATACCGAGAATTCTTTGATCTGAGATTAATAAAAAATAGATTAGATTTAAAAATAATATGGTTTTATGAGTTGTTTCGTTTGAGAGATGATAGATTGCGATATATTAGAGAGGGAATGGTAATTACCCACTCGGACTCAAGATTTATGCCCTGGTCCCGATTTCAGTAGTGGGACGATGTATACGTTTTTAAATATGCGATAATCACTCGCTGCTTCTTACATAATATCATAATATTTATTTCATAAATAAGCAAGACATAACTCATAAACTTTTTCTATAAATTATGCGAACACGCGCAGGGGAAATTACTTTGATATATCTCCACTTTAACTACATTATTTTTAGAGATGAGCCGATTATCAAATGTAGTGTTACGAGGTGAAAAAAAATATTGACAATATTTATAGTTAGCAATATATGCTGTATACACAAGAAACGACGATCGAAATCCTAAATTATTTCACACTGACTTAAGCCTAATATTTAAAGATTTATACTATTGAGTTTTCGTGTTTTGGTCTGATATTAATTTATAAATTTTTTTGAAAAATTATACTAATGAATAATGTATTAAAGTGTTGGCAAATAATGATCATATATTAAAAAAACACAGTATATTATTTAAAAAAATATGTATAATAGTAAGGTTAGTTTATTTGAATACTCAATAGTTTTCAGGTGCACGCATCATGTATGCACCATCAATAATGTGTGTGCGTGCGATGAGTATATGATGATTGCAGACCTTGATTTTTTGCTAGTTGCTAAAAAGTTTTTCAAGGGAAATAAAAGTTTCCGCCGTAATTTAAATACTTTTACCATTATTAAAAGTAGAGTTAGTCTAATCGCAGAGCGCAGTGGAGTGGCGTTCCCAAGGTTACACAAAAATGCGAAGGCTCGGCGCCGAAGTTTTGTTTTGTTCTACTTGTTTTGTTATTCCCCGCAAAGTTTCCGCATAACCGTACAAAGTTTCAGGATGTCGGAGCCCGAGCAGGGGGCTGGAGTGGGAAAGAAAGGCTCTGCGGGCGCCGCAGACAAAACAAAACCTTTTACACCCCGCAGATGGAGAAACATTACAGAGGAACACGGAATGAGCGTGGAACCTTATGCCGGTTACATTTTATGCTTCATATTAAAAACTTTGTCGAGCTTTAATGAGCGGACATAATTTATTTTGTAATTAAAGTTATTTTAATATTCATCTATGCGCACTCAAGACATTCCGAATCTGTGTAACAAACAATTTTTTCTTCATTTTGAACCATGGCAAATATGTTAGATTTCATTTAATTTCAGGTAAAATTGTGTACTTGTAAAATAAATGTCATGTGTGTAATGTGGCTCAAGTAATTAATGTTATGCCGTGAATGCACATATTTATGTATAAGCTAAATGCGCCACCAAGCTTTCAAGGTTTTTATTGCAGTCCTTAAGTAGAACTGAGTTGCAGTATGATTGACACAATTGTGTAACCTTGGTTTGAATTTGGAGGCGAAATAAACTCAAGGAATATAAATTGAAAAACAATCATTAGGTAACAATAAAAAAATACAACATGTTACTAAGAATATTTTATATAACGATACCTGCTAAAAACTATAAATCATTAGTAACAATTTTACATAAGGTTTGTGTTCCTACTGAATTTTTTTTGTAAATTTATGTATAGGATATAAATGTTTAAATTGATTTATAAGTTCTTGGAAATTTAGCCCTTATACTTATCAACAAGGTCATACTGATTTGCATATCACTCAATATATATTTTTAATTGCGAATATTTATTTGGTAGTCTGTTTTTGATTGCTAATTATATCGGCATTTAAGAATGTCATCGCGTTAATGCTGATTAAGTAGAACGGTCTAAAAAATGCAGTTGCTGAAAAATTTGCATTTCTAACGTTTGCTATTACTGCTCGAATGAACATGATTACAGTAATTAGTGACATGCTACCTTAAATTGCTGACAGGGCATGTGTGCATCAAAGGCAGGTGTTATTTTACAGTTTTAATGTTGATTGGGGGGCATTAGAGGTATTGTATTTTTTTTACTGTAGGCCTATATTTAAAATATTTGTTACCTAAGAAATAATATACATTTATAATAATTAAAAAAAAAAAAAAAGTACGGCTGCATTGTTATAGTTAGTAAAGTACGTTGAAGTTGTTTTCCTTGAATAATATTTCCTTGAATAACATGATACATTCACGTTATAATTTTGTTTTGTTTAATACAGATCATAACGTTGGTGACACGAGCTCAATACAAATAGCAAAACAATTACTGCTTCACAAAAGCGATAATGAATAAATATTTATACAAGCTTATCACATTACAAAAAATATATTACGTATATTGGGTCCTGAGGGCTAAATAACAATAGAAAATATTGTAACACGAATCGAATGATAATCAAAATTAAATCAATTAGAAACGGAGCAAGCCACTGCAACGTTTCGCCACATCGTCATTCAGAATGACATTCTCGAGCCAGAAAAAAAGCATCGGCGTATTTCTTCCAGAACTCGTGTCCATAAACAACACTCGTTAAGTGGGATGAAAAGCGCAATCTGCAGGAGAAGAGACCCGATCGGGTCAAATTGACATTCACAGCCCGTTAAAAATAATATATTTATAGGGTAATGCGTGAATACGTGTACCTCCTGAAATTCAGAAACACGTGTTTAAAAATAAAAATATTTATAACAGCGCATTATACTAAAACTCGAAGACCCACTACACTATTCTCTTTAATAAAACCACGAACAGACATAGCTATATGTTCAGGGAGATGGTCATCGACCTCCTCTGAGGAGAGGCATCTTAAGAATAATAATATACTTTGGTTTAAAGCTATCTTAGTTATAACTTATTCAATTATTACATCTATTAAATGACAAAACATTAATAGTTAAAAAGAAATACAATAATAATAATACCCCAGATCGCGTTGATAAACAAAGATTGAAGTAGAAAGTAGTCTTTGTATTCTATGTAATTGTTGAAAGTGTCATGGAATGCTATCTCTAAAGTGAGTTTTCATTGTTAAAGTTGGACAGCCAGAGGAAGATTGCTGACTGAGAGCAGCTGAAGAGTTCTAGATAACCAACTGTTCCTCGACCTTATATAGTTCTGTCGATTGTAAAGACAAAAAAATGATTGCGATCTTCAATTAAAAAAAGAGCAAGCAGTCATGCGTATAATCTGTTTTTAATTAGTAATACTTTTGACTCAATTTACAAAATAAAACATATTAAAATCATACCATTAAGGTAATACTAAATATCATACATACTTTTTTAGATGGTGAGATCATAATAAACCAGCTTTTTTTATAAAAACATAAATTAAATTTTAAATTGATTCAAAAGTCAGACGATTTGTTAATGTTATTGTTGTTTAACACTGTGCGTATATTTTTTAACGTATTCAAACGTAACTGTTAATATTATTTTTTATGTTAATAATGACTATTAAATATGCCTCATAACGCTCGACGGCATCTGCAGGAAGGTAGTTTTTTGTATTTTATTATTCTGGGGTGCTAACGATTTAATTGGCAGAATATATTGCCGTATTCAAAGCCAGGTGAGTTCGTGTTATTTAAAAACATAATAAACAACATGAAGCGCGAGTGTATGGGTGATCGATAATATCGACAGAGCACAGAACCTGAATGCATACATTACAGTAAAAACTGTGTCATGTAAATTTGAACAGTAAATATAAAACCCAGTCTGATCCAACAAGACATGATTTTAAAATTATCTAACAGCTCCGCGCCGAATCATAAATATTTACAAGAGTGACGTAATGCTCGGTCTTTTTGAATTTGATTGCTTTTTATTTATTCAAAAGTGCGAGTCCCGCAGAAACGGCCTACGCAAAAAGAAACCGCAAAAAATGTAGCACGAATGAAATTATTTCTCTTTGTCTGAAGCGGAAAACTTGGTGTGTTTTGAAACTTGAAAGTTTGGAAAGACAACGGACAGTGCGCCGAGAGCTGACTGGGGCCGAGGAGGGGGTGAGAAAGGGGAGGATATTTCAATAAATTAATAAATGGCTTTTAATTTAGTTTGAAAATTAAAAGGCGTAACGATTTCCAATATTTCTCAAACTACTTAAAATCTCATGCTATTTCCTTGAGCACCGAATACGCAAAATAAAAGAAATTTCTTGCTATAGAAACTTACTGCGTGAATATTGCATTTGATCAAATAAAAAAAAATCGCTTCTACAGCGTGTACACGTACTTAGTGGAATAACTAATAAAACTGAATTTTATTTACAGGCTAACAATATTTTTTTTTACAACAGGTACAACGTTAAAAAGATACACATCATTCTCAAAACGCGTCGTGTTGTTGGTATTCTTAAGAGAATAATATAAACATTATACATATTTAATTAAACATATGCTGTCATTCTACAGTGCAAAAATAATATACACACATAAACCAGAGCTTATCAGTTTTTACCGTTATCACTTATCGTTATCACAATGTAAATATTACATAATACGACAAACAACAAACACCGATAAAAAGATTTGCACAAAAACCGCGTATCAATAACTTAACATAAAAAAATGCATAAAAACTCGAAGCGTGAAACCTTGATTTTAACCAGCCGAATATTTTAAAAATAAAATATTTATGTGATTTTTCAAGTGGCCGGATTCGTTTGTGAACGAAATTCGGTTAACATTAATATAAAACACGTGGAAACATTCCTAAAATATTTTATTCAAAGTATTAAAATGTAATTCCACCGGTATTAAACCTGTCTTTATGGTGCATTTAGGCATTTGGAAATGCACGCAACAATGGCTCGACTCGTGGGTTCTCGTTCTCGTTTTTTCTCTCTCTCATAACTCATAATTAAAATGTTGCCAGTTTTCAAATGTGATTCATATGGCAATGAAGGAAACCTGTTTGGATGGAGTGGCTGCGAACTTTATAATGTAACAGGATCTGCTAAAGTCACCGCATTATTGGTGGGCGTGAGGCTCTATATTCCAGTTTCATACCGTGCGTGTTTTGAATAACACATTTGATCTTAAAACGGATACGGACAGGTGGATTTGGACACAATTAATCACGTCTAAGTAACTGCACTCAGCGACCAATTATTTCACTAAAGAAATTAATTATTTTTGATATTATATATACTCGTCTCCGCCATGTTCACATAGCATATCTGTTAGGACCAGATCCATCTTACTTAAGTTTCGTTTAAAATTTAATCCAAGTAAAGCAGAAGCAAATGTTGAAAAGCGAGAAAATCAATAAAATAAAATGGCAAACTCGTTAAACATTTACGAGTGACGTACTCTAATTCTATTTCCGTCACTGTGGCAAAGCTGCGTCAGGTTTTATAAAAACATCCCCCCATCACAATATGAAAATACGTGCGGTCTATAAAAGTAAAATTTTCCATGCGGTGTTTACATTCTCTGTGTATTTATATAACCTGATTCCGATTTATATTTGAAAAGGATTAAACAAATAGGAGCGGAAGAGGCGAAAGTATGATAACAGAAATAGGCCAGCGGAAACGCTATCTTAAGGAATAAGGAAACGGAACTCAAATGCCGAGTTTCCAGCACGCCATTGCCATCTGTCGGCCGGCGACCGAAGCAGCCGAGCCTTCAAGTACTAAAGAGGATCCAAATTAAAGCCGCCTGCACACGTCGCCACACAACTTGCAATTAACCAATAGCATCCACAATGCTTAGACAAAGCCACATAAAACACACACAAAATAAAGGGACGCTATTGGTTGATTGCAAATCAGTCGCAAGTTGCGTCGCTGCGTGTGTAGTCTGCTTTAGGCTTTCGGGTGATCAAAACAACATTGATTATATTTTTATCAAATAGTAGACACCGAGTAATGCTTAACACGTATAAATCTTTATCATTACAAATTAAAAACAGGAGCCTAAAACAACAAGCGTATTCCATTCAATCGTTATCGTTCATTTGAAAATATGATTAATTCATGAATTAATGTTTCAGGCAATCTGTTTACGGCTTACAAATTAAATGTTATAGTTTCTGTAATATCCATGAACTGGTATTCTATAACAGGTATTCGATGGAATCTTAAGGAAGCAATTACGCTAATTGGTGAGCCTGGCGAGGTCAGCTGTGAGGGGAGTTGCCAAGTCAGATCAAATGCAACCTGAAAAGGCTCGAGACTGCGGGGTTGAGCCATAAACGCCATTTTAATTTGAATGCATCAACTTTGATGTCATGCTGAAGTACAGTGAAATTGTTAAATCGGTGTTCATTATAATATTTAATTTTGTATCGAAAATGTAATCCACGAGAACAAAGCAAATAATTTCAATATTAGATGAAAAAAAGTTGCGACGTGGAATTATTGCAAAGTTGAAGGACCAGCTCGGTTTCCCTTGGATGTTGCTGGTACTCCCAACTGGTCACGAGGAATCTGGTTTTTGCGTCCATTTCCTCGGGGACTGGTTCGAACCGGTTTCGACGGTTCAGCTTTAATGGCTGCACTTTGGACGGCGGGGAACGGGAAAGTATACCGGCCATGCCGCAGCCCGCATGGCACTGCCGAGGAATCTGCAGTGTGCAATCGCTGACTGATTACCTTTAGAGACACCTGCCACTATTCAGCTTTACCTGGATACGTAAAAAGGCATTACCGGTGATAAAATACCAATTCACTGCATTATTTATGTGAAATTATATTACAATTCTGTATTTAAATATCTTATAAAGAAGAGTAAATTTAATTATTGAAAAAAAATAAAATATTATAACAAGACTTAGAAACTGTACAAAAAAACTATACGAAATAGCAAAATTATATTTTAATGATAAATAATACTCGGTAAAGAAATCAGTATAAGCAGTGTAAAATATTCTAAGTAAATATACCGTTAAAAATATCAGGACCAACTTTGTTACAAGTCTAAAATGATACTAGAACAAATTTTAATAAAACTTCTATAATTAGTTGCGGTGATACTCAGGTGATTAATTATTTATCTCGCGTTAATTTATTTTGTTAATGTAGTTAATTAATGCTAATCTCTTTCTGCGAATTTCGATTTTGTATTTATTTGTATATAAAAACAAAGCTATTAAAAATAGTAATTAAGAATGCTGAGAACCAACGCTAAAAAAGGTTTTGAACTAATGATTAGGAAGTAATAATTAAATATCAATTTACTTCTGAGAAAGATTATTAAGAAGAACGTTTATCAATCACCATACAACAATAAAATATTAAGTGCATGAAGGATTTTAATCGAAAAAAACGTTGCTTGAAATATAACTGCCTAAGCGCAGATTCAAGAAATAAATTTGAGAAATAATATTAGGAAAATAGAACAAGTCTTTTATCATATCAGAGTATCAAATGACTATAGGAATTTTTTAAAAAGGCTAGTATGTAGCAGTGATACTGAGATGTTACGAAATGTGTTTTATAATATTATAAAATAAAAATATAAATTTGCCTTTTAAAATAGTTATTCGCGTATCAAGATACCCTGAAGGTCAGTTTGGCGGGGGTTTGATTTTTGCAAGTCTGAACAGTTCTTGAAAGTCCCTGTTTGTCGGTGCACGCGGGGCGGGGCGGGGAGGGGGCCGACATTCCTGGGGCGACCTCTGACATTTGCGGGGTTTGTTGACTCCGCGTCGCTCTTAAGGCTTCTCGGCCCCGCCGGCTGTGATCCCACCCTCCCCCTGCAGGTTCCCAACACGGGGCGGCGCGATGAATCGGACCCGAGACGCACTTGGACGTGACGGGGCGAATCACAAAAAACCCAAGTGTACGTCGTGAAATTCGTCATTTAGCTTTTTATGTGTAATATAACATGGTGGAAGTCACGACTGAACTGTAACCGGAGACAGTTAGGCAATAAAATTATAAATAAAATCTAAACGAAAACGTAATTAAGGAAACGATAGCAGTGATGTAGATAGACTATATTTTAACTGTAGTATAAAAAATCTTCACACAGTGCCTCTCATTAGAGCTCACAGAGCTAGTGTTCATGGTTTTCTAAAGGAAAAATAGTGTAGTGGGTCCCCGGGTCCTTCTAAATCAGTGCTTCTCAAAGTGGTCCCTACGGACCCCAAGGGTGGGATCATTCAGGGGGTCCTTGGAATATTAAAATCGTTTTGGTGGTCCCTGAACAACGTCAGGGGGTCCGCGCAAGGTTTGATATAAAATAAAAAAATTGTGACACATTTTTATTTATATGGAAGTTAAAATAAATAACAATGAATACATTATTAGCGATTTTACGTCCTAAGTAAAATATTAATATAGACAGGTGCATAAAATACAAGTAATAACAGGCATCGCGGTGAGTCAGGTAGGTTAATACAGAAACGCAATAGAGTCCGTGGGCAAGTTTTGACTATGAAAGGGGGTCCGTTGGCCAAAAGAGTTTGAGAGCCACTGTTCTACACCATGTTTGATATATAAAATGTATATATTTTCATTTATGATATGCAGTTGTGTCTTGTAAGCACCGTGACTTCTAAATCTAGTTCCCGTGATTTTTGACACTCAAATATCCGCGAGTAAAAAAGTATCAAAGTAAATAAGCGCATTGTTTGTTTGTTCGAGAGTTCGGAACCACTTTCCCGTGTCTTTGAGGCATTGTTCGCAGGTTTTTTTCACGTAACCCAATACCTCTGAAAGTCTGACGCCGATGGTCGCGACGCGAAACTGGTATACCGAGCCTCGACCCCCATCGCATACTCCGAGCATTCTAGTCTTGTGAGAATTTCACGTCTCTTTTTTGTATCGGACGTCTGGCTTGCTTTTTGCATATACAAAGTTGCCGTACTGCGCTTTGATCTCATCACAAAAAAACCCCTCGTCCATTCTTGTGTTTGAGCAACAAGCGGAATATGAGTTTGATGCTTGGCGTTTTGTATGATTGGGCTTGCGCATCCATCTGTTTTAAGCTACTTGTTTTTATGGACTCCATTTCTAATTATAGAATTAATCTACAGACGAAATGACTCGCTTGTAACATCGATCGGACAGGCTTGATTGATTGCAGTGTGTGTACTAATGAGGGGGAGAAGAATGACTTTTTTCTATTGAAGTCGTAGTTTTCGGAGCGAAAAGAAAATGCTGCAGCCGCTCTGCTAATTACAAAGTGATTTTGTGACGTCATGACCCTAATTAAAAAAAAACAGAAGTTACATATGACTTGATATGCTTTAGATATTTAAAATGTATAATAATTATATTAAAAAGATGCTCACAAAAGAACACATGAACCATTGATTTGGTTTCCAATATCAACTCAAGACAGAGATCATAAAAACTAATGGATTTAAGACTTATTAATATTTTAGTAATATTCCACTTTGCCAAGAAATATATATGAATGAGTATTTTTTAGTAATTATGTAAACTGCTTAAATAAATGGCTATTTTTATACTGAAAATGATATATTAGATTTTCTATGAATTTCATTAGATTGACTTGAATTTAAATATACTCATATTTGTGAGACAGAATAATTAATAATGTAATCAATCAATGATTCTTTAAAAGAGAGTCGATCTAACATTCATATTACAAATAAGGATTCACACATTTTATATACAAAAATTGTATTATATTGCAAGTATTATCATAAGATAAATGCAGAAATCTGAAAATGTTTATTCAAGAAGCGTCTAGTCGCGCGGAGGCAATATCTGGATACGAAGTTATTGGGATCCGAATAACCTGGTGCGATCCATGCTTCTGAGGATAAATAAGCCAGCCGTGCACCAACCAGCCTTGGCTCGACCATCGATCACGCAGTGTGCTGTGAATTTTCATGAGCTGTTTGCGAAAACCGCTCTCCTGAAAACCGAGACGGGCTCTTCCGACTGGATTTATGGCCGGCGATAAAAACGATGTTTATAGATAAAACATAATTTAGATTTGAATAAATTACTTTTCTTTATAAAGCTAATGATGTATTATGCAATGCTGTTAACGTAGTTTATGATCGTATCGCTGATTATGCATTTTAATTATAAGATCTAGCATCTTCGAACCCCAATTTTCCATTATATACAGAGTCAATGAGTTGTAAATAAATGTGGCATTGAGTGCAGTGCACATAAATCAAATAAAACAAATTATTTACTATAGATAACATAAGTAATATGTATAGTAAAAAAACATGATGGTTTGAAATAAATTGATAACATAAAACATATCTTCTTCTATAGGGGCCCCTTCTAAGAGGAGTTCGGTGACCATCTCGCTGAACATATTTCTGTCTGTTCATGGTTTTCTTATGGAGAATAGTGTAGTCCCCGGGTCTTTCTACACCGCAGTAAACATATATGTGAATTAAATTCAATGTTAGTCAGTCGCCAGTAAAAAGCGGTCAGTACGTGTGATTCTGAAAGTCGATTTTGCCATATCATTCTATCTTATACGTGTTTTATTTTGTTTCAATAAACGAGTTTCGGATTTGAATTCAAGAATATAAAATATAAAAACGTTTGGTTTAACGACTTGTTTACATTTTTTTTTACCTAAATGATTTATTTGTCAGAGTAAAGACATAAATATAGCCACGGTGAAAAAACAACATCCGCGGTATATACGCTTATGGGACAGCTAATAAAAATTTCAAATGATAGTCATTTCCAATTCAGGACTCGGAATCCGACCGTCGTAATTCTAAACTTAGCATAATCGATCGTACATTATTTATTTATTGCGGAATTAGAAAGTGCCGTATAAATATTTAACGGAGGCATACATTTATTTGCCTTCTTAAAATGGAATTGACTGATACAAATTACAGTTCGTAAATACGATATACTCGCATGGACACGATTTCAGAGCTCGCGTGGTTTAGTGATTAGCATAGTTGCAAACGGACCGCAGGGTCTCATAAAATATTTTTTTTAAATAAAAAATGTATCTAATAAGAAAAAGAAAAAGCCACTCATAATAAGCCACACCCAATGTTTGTGATTTTCACCTGTATAATAAGGGAGACACTGCCACAAATATTTTGGTTGTGTATAGTCGCGTATTTACTTTCTTTTATAGCTCCACGCTCAATGCAATAGACGAGACTATTATATACAGACACAGATACGCGTGTGTGTATATATATATATATGATGGCGTGTGTATAGATCGAGCATCAGTAACGAAATTTAAATACAATATACAAACATAACATTATTTACAATCAAACAACTCTCAATCGATGTCGCCTTAATTACGGCCAGGGGCACAGTTTAACGTCGTGTTCTCTCCCCAAACGTGATCCCCCCCTGTCAGTTGAATGGACGGGACTTCAAAGGGAGCAAAAGCCATATAGGGGTGGCTCGGGGGCGGAGGGGGAGGCCCGGGGCGCCCCGCTCTTTATATTCAACCTCGATAGTACTAACTCGTTTATGTAACGAGGTTAAAAATACAAAATCATCTTGGTCATATAAATTGATGTTGCTTTTGTATATTTTGAACATCGCTGTTTCCGGGGAAGGATAATTTTGGGAACGCTACGATAATTTATATATAACAAACACAACAAAGAATCTAGTAAAAAATATTTATTCAATTATTAAACCAATAACAATATATACTCGTGTGAATACTTTTTTGAATATTTACTATTTGTATATTTTTCAGCATAAATTAAACACTACATACATTTTTTGATACATACCTACATACCTGTCCTCGGCGTTTTCATACTGTAAGCCTATGCTCATTTAATATGGACATTTTCGTCGATATTCAATTATACGTCAGATGAGTTCAGTAGAAGAGAACAAGTTTTTAGAGATTGGATTTGGGCGATGCATATTATACGTATTTACTAAAAATCAATGTCTGTACTTGGCAGGCTTTGTAATTTGCAAGTCGCAAGCGTTACGTTTCCAAGTTTGTTATTGTCTTGTTCGCTCGGCACTGTGTGTTATGTAAACGTCGGGATTCTCGGGTTTTGAGAGGTAGACATTGTTCTGCGAATTCTTCTCACGCGAGGCGGCCGGGCGGCGCGGGCAGCAGAAGCCATTAACACGCGATCCACGTCGACTGCATGACTCACGACACTACATCACGTCAAATGCTGGAATTCCGCAGGAAATCTGCGTTTCCTCGAGTGAAAATCATCTAAGAATAAGACACGACGTGGTGTCATCATTTTGTTGCTTTTTGCGTAATCTACCTGTAATTATCCAATAGCGCTGCTTGCTTAAGCAAAACCATAAAAAATACGCAAAATAAACGAACGCTTTATGCTGGTTGCAAATTAGTGTAAAACTCAATAACACATTTTAAAGAGAAATATCAGTTTTGTATGGGAATAATAAATAATCTACTTTAGACCGGAACATGCTTTTATCACGTAACAAAAAAATCTGTTCATATTAATCTGATGATGACCAGAGGCTTCCAGTCGAATCTTGTAAATAATCACTTTATGTAATTATTTTCATAAAAAGCAATTTTGACATAGAGGTGATTGAAAGTGACGGCCATATTTCATAAAAACGCTAATAACGTTTTTAGAGCTATCTGTAATGCATATAATATGAAAATTTAACAAAAAATTGACATATTACTTGACGTTAATGTTAAATCAATGCATGTTGGCAAATTTCTGCAAGTAATCAGGATTTGTTTGGTGGATAATTTAGAATCCAAAAAAGATACGATTAAAAAAGCGTCTGTAGACGTCACGGAAAGTAATGCAAAAGACAATAGAAATACCCAATGTTTGTTCACAATGGAATGGAAAGTTTATAATAATTATCGTTTTTTAATGCTGATTTTGATTTGAAATAGTAATTTTCGTACAGCTTTGTTACGACCTGTGGAAAATCTTAAATCTGCTTTTAACTCTTCGTTTTCATACTTTTACTGACAAATCACAAAAACCATGACACGATGATTTTTAAGAGTAACGGTTTCAAAATGACTTCTTCAATTATAGTACAGAAACGTAAAAAAAACACATTTTTTTAACGAAACTATGCATAATTTAATAATATATAAAAATAGTTTAATAATCCGCTTCATACGTAGATAATAATGATAGACAGGTTTTAAGGCTTTTAATATCAGATATAAAAAAATGCTGAAGGGGTTTATAGCTACTAGTAATGATACTCGACTAGAGTAGTGCAACACGCTAATGGTGCTATGATACAAGATTTTCAATCAAAATCATTACTCCGAAGACAAATAACGTGTATCAAGATGGTAACGATGGGTTGTTCGCACGTCAGCGGCCTCGCCCTGAGATGTCTGGTTTGATTCCCAGTGGTTTACTCGTGGCCCGGAGGCTTAGGGTCCTGCGGCAACCGGTTCGAGTCCCGCCTCGGCCTTTGTCTTCTCGCATTACTCCGCATCCACCACGCCTCCGCCGGGCCTCCATTACGGACCCTCGATTTCCCTTCAACTCGTTATACAGGATTCGATCTTAATAAGCACTGGCGTCTTATAAACATGTTTTATCGTGTTATATAAATATGGGAAAGAATTTATACAAATATTCATCGACATTAATATATTTTTTCAGATTACTATTTTATTATATATATAACTTAAAAAAAAAGTTAAGCACATTTGGAAAGATACATCACAGACTTTTGAAATTAAATTTACAGGTTCAATTGAGCTGTGTTAGTCATATTTTATCATATTATCATGACGGCGAATTCCCTTTCTATTAGGTAGTAATATAAAATCGCTTAACTTGAATAAGTTTCCGACCTTAGAAAAAACTTTCATAATAAAAATAACATGTAAAATCTTTGCGAAAGCTATTATCATAAACACTTATTAACTATGTAAAACTTGACTTAACTTTTAATCTACCTCTTTACTAAAATTATATATTTTTACATACGTTGCATACGTATAATATCCAATAAGCCATAATTTATTTCATGAATCAATGTGTTTATATAAATAAACGCTGATTAAATAAAAACATTATGCGACGTTCGAGAATGCACTACGCGTAATAAAGAACGTAATAAGTTATTTATAATATGGGATTATGACCGTCAACGACACACTTAATGACTTTCAATACACGATGAGCCGAGTACAGGTTTTACAAAAGCTTGTTGAGCCATTATATTATCGCCCGCACTCGAATAAAAAGAGATAATAAAAACCGAGCAACAAATCACCAGGCGCAGAGCAAAAAGAAAACAAAAACCCCGTCTACGTATAATGCATTACGATAAAACGAATAAAAAAGGAAACCACGAGAACAAGAAAAAAACAAGCTCAGTTATGGTGGCCGAGTCTCGGCCGCACTTCCTTGCGAGAGGAACCCGTTTCGCCTCGGGAGGCTTCGGGCGCCTTCGGGGAGAAAATGGTGATTCCTGAACGTGGATTCTCTGCCGATGGCCAATTTGTCGTTATTTTTTTGTTAAAAATAATTAAGTGGGACGCGAGGGGGGAAGAGCATTTGCGAGTACGTTATTGTAAGATCGGTTTCTTTATAAAATGAGAATGCACTCGAACGTGAATGAAATCTTTGCAAATGCGGCGGCCATTTTTAACAATTTGCTATTCATTAAATTTTTGTCGTGTAGACATTTCAATACTTTCTTTTGATCTAGCGTGTCTACTGTGCACAAGCGAGCGCCAGCGTTATACATTTTGCACGTGAAAGGCGCCACAGCAATGTAAGGTAAAAATCAACAACAACAAAAAAATATTTGTGTTTCAATATTCACAACAACTCAATTTTGTTTTTTTTTTTTGTTGTTGTTGTATAGAAGCCATTTTAAAATGAAGAATTACGCTTACAAAAAAGCGGTTGATTGACGGCGATCCGGTATGGTTCTGCCCATTTCCTAAAACAATGCCCGGATAAATGGAGTCGGGTTCGACGCCACGAGCGTTTCCATGCTGACGAGTCAACCGTGAACAGAAGCCGTGACAAAAAATAAATTATTAAGACTGCCAGCGACCCAACGGTACCTTCGACACCTGGCCGCCATTTGTTGCCTCTCGTGCTCGAGCACTTGCCTTTGTGTGCTTTGTTACACTCAATTTAAAAGTATTTAGTCACTACATACAAATATGAATAATACCAAGAATTTAAATGATTTTTAACAATTATTTAGGTGCATGGCTATCTCATGGTCCTGCGCGCAGAGGTGGGGCTTACAAGGTGTGGTTTATGTTTTAGCGTACACGGATTTCTCTATTTTCGTTATGAAGTTAAAAAGCCTTTATTCAAATATTTATTTTTCCAATGCATTGACTTCGAGCATTCTTAGCCAGTGTTTTAGATTTATCACAAAATCCAAATTTATAATCACGCACCCACTATTATCAGCTGTAATAGCAGCATTGTGCGTTATCGCCATCCAGTAATAAAGTCAACAGGGATTATTTCGCGAACATCCAAACGTAATATCCCTGGCTGGAAAGTCTCATTTTTATACGAGGCGGATGATAAATGACGTCGGACGTTATCCGGACATCTCAAAATGGTGGATCCGACTTAATAAATGGAATTACCGAATGACCTTGCCATTGTGAGAGAATATAAAAGAGCTTTATTACATCCATGAAATTTCATTAATCAGTTATATCATAAATTATGCAACTTTTAAATATTGTAATGTTATAATGCGTTATAGGCGTTTCTGTGGTAAATTAATTTAATTGTAAATGTTTATAAAATGTGTTGAAAACTTATGTTAATAGCACTTTGGTTTTTTGTTATCCGATTGATTTAAATATATTCATAGACTACAAGTGTAATTGTCAGTCATTTACCAGATCTATAAAATAAATTAAACATGTCTCAATTAAGAAGGGGTGTGTGTTTAAATTCCATTTATTACAATTTATTTTAGCGACTCCCCTCATATATAAAATTAAATTAAGTGTAAATTGTATTATTATGTTTAATATATTTGAAATACTTACACTTAATCGTCCATCTCAAGATTGTGTTTACCAGAGAAATTAAAAGATTTCAGGAAATACATGTTGTTGACTGATTCAATGTATTGTAATTAAATAAGCTTACAATAAAAATAACATATTTTTTTCGTAAATAAATCACCCTCAACTAAGGGGAGAGTATACAACATCAAGATTAAAATGTAGAATGAGTGTAATGGGGGTAGTTACCTCCCTTCTGAATCGATATATAAATTACAGTCCCCATATATATTCGAGACGGGGTCGCCAATAGTTAGAAAATTCCACCCTACATTCGTGCGCAGCGAGTCATCCCCTAGTTCGGAAAATACGACTAGGGGGAAAGCAAATCTTCTAGACTTGAAGTTAGATTATATAGAAAAATGTCGACTGAAGTTCCCTTAAATGGATTCTAGTATAATAGATTGGAGAATGAATTATGAAAAGCGTGGACGCCCAAGGGAAATCTATCGGTGTTAATTTTTGATAGCTTTTTTTATTATTTTGTTTTTATCGGAGTTTTGTATAATTATTTAATAAAAAGCAGTCTGTGATGCTTTAAAATTCAGTTAACTAAAGCCTGGTTAGAAGTAAATAGCTCTGAATAAGCCGATTAGACTTTTACTATAAATTCAAATATCACTACGATATTAGATATGGTATTGCGAAAATATCAAAACAAGGACTTTTCTTTATAGCTTAAGAGTATATCGTACATGCAAAAGTATTCAAATAAATTTTTTATTAGATTTTCAAAAGTAGTATTATCTCGGCAAGCGTGGGATAAAAACGACAATAACGGCGTCCATCCTCAAAACTGCCATTAAAACTCGTCGGCGCGAGGAAATCGCATCAAAGTTGACCGACGGTTCCGTATTCACGGCACAGCCTCGACTCGGCAGGACTCGGCTCCGCTCGGGGGAGCTCGGGGGAGGTCGGGGGCGAGCGAGACGGCGGCTATTTAATATCCTTTCACGTAGACAGCCATACAAAGGGAGCTACGGAGACACGGAACCGAACCGGAGCCCCGAGGAACCAGGGGGGATTGAGGCGCACCTGCAGGGGCACTCGGTTATTCATAATCCGAAAATTAAACCACCTCACACACGTATCAACAAATTGACGTCACGACAATGGTGTAGCCACATACCAGTGAATATCGGCGAAATCTCACAAAAACTACTGGTTATGGCTACACCATTGTTCAATTTGTCGAGCGATGCTTTCGTCAAAACGGCTTTAATACTTGTCGGTTTCCAATTAGACTGATTCAATCTGGCCCAACTGTATTTCGCCTGCTTATAGCGTATTATTATCGATCACCATAGATAACAAAACAATTTATTAGTTATTAAACTTGCGGTTTAATGGAAATCTAGTATAAGTGAATTCAGTGGAGCCAGGCACGCGAAACGTCCAAACCACTGCCTTCAGCAGAGCTAATCGATAAATATAAAGATCTTGTTGCATACGTGCCAACAAAGGAACTCACCAAAGTAACAGCAGGTATATCAGAATAAGCAGTCGAAATATTATATTTAAAAAAAATATTATTATCTAGTTCTTAGTTATTTATTAAATGTATTCATAAACGTATGCAAAAAAAAGGTTTTTTCACATATTTTCTCTACATAATAAAGAAATACATGTGCGCTACAGCCAAGCCCCACAGCCTGCGCGCAGGATCAGGGGATAGCCACACACCATACTATTGTTAATTTACTTATTGAAAAATAAAAAAATATTGAATTTTTTTATTTTATATTTAAAGTTCATCTTTTAACGCCAAGAGCAACTCTCATTGTTAAATCCATGTGATCCAAATGTCTAAAATATATATTGTTCAAATGATGGCAGGTTTTGGCAGCAAAATATTGAGTGTATCGTATGCAATATTCGCTAACGTACATAATGCGATTTCGTGCTCGGTGGTGGAGCCAAGCCGGTTTCCCGGCGCCTCCCCCGACCCGGAGGCTCTCTCGGCCCGGAGCCTCCCTCAGCCCGGAGCCTCCCCTGGCCTGGAGCCTCCCCTGGCCTGGAGCCTCGCCCGGAGCCTCCCCTGGCCTGGAGCCTCGCCCGGAGCCTCCCCCGACCCGGAGCCTCCCCTTGGCCCGGCCCTGCACCGTGTCGGCGAGCCGGCGGAGTGTGCGAGGTAATTCCGAGTTGCGGTAACTGCTATTTATTTTCAGCTGCGTACGAATATTCAAAGGGGAGAGCGACTGATAAAATGAGCATACAAATGGCTTATTGTTACTAATGCAGGCGTAGTTTTCCGTGGAAATTGTACAAAGGGAGATTTCTGTTGGGGAGATTTTGGCTTTCGTGTGCGTATGCAGTAGTTTTAATACAAAAGTGAGTTACTTGTTTGTATTTTTAGTCTCAAATCTTTAATAAACAAAATCGACTAATAAAATAAATATTTTCAATCAAAATATTTAAATAAAAAATTCGAGTTTTGTGTATTTTCTAACCGTTGATTGGTATATAGTATATTATATAAAAAGTTGGCCAGATTTATTACACTAAAAAACGTAGACACTCATATTTTATAAATAATTATTTTTTCAAGGAATCGCTTTTACAAGTTAAGCTATGTATCGAAGGTTACATTTTTTGTATCGCAGTATATACAATTGTATAGGTAATAAATACAAACACAAAAAACAAAACTTTTTTATTTAACAAAAACAACGGTAAATATCGTATCGTGCTGGAAAAAGATGCTCGAATGCAGTGTTTGAACAACAACAAAATAATAAATCTCGATAAAGGACGAGTGTTGCAATAGGTATAGTCGGACACAGATAACAGGTAAAACAACGAAGGTGTGGTGACAAAACAAACGTACCTACCTACGGAGCGTATGACACACGGTTTCACTTTCACATAAATAAAAAATTACAAAAATATAGTGTACATAAATGAGATGCGAACAGAAAAAAAATAAGCATGCGATATGCAAATAACGGCACAAGTGTAGTGTTATTACTGAACAGAAAACTTCAAACAGTGACGACGTGCACTAACGCGGCTCCGAACCGGCGCTCACTCGCAGGGGGGGTACGGCAAAATCCAACAAAACCCAAAATAATCCACATTTACACGACAAAGGGACGGGTAACAATGGCCGCTAAACAATACACGTTCAACCAAAATTAAAATCGTAAAATAAACTTCAAAATTGTACGACAAACACAGATGCGGCGCGGCTAGGTGGCACAGTTCTCGCAAACAAACTCACGATTTAGCTTCGCTGGTCGCGGAGATTTTTTTTTTGTGGGGATCTTTCTGAAAGCGCGCAGTTTGAGACGTCCGCTCGGCGGCGTGGCGTGGACTGAACGGCCGCGCGGGGCGAGCGAGGGGGCGGGGGCGGGGGCGGGGGCAAGTGAGGGGGCAGGGGCGAGGCGGGGGCGGGGGCGAGTGAGGGGGCAGGGGCGAGGCGGGGGCGGGGCGGGGGCAACTGAGGGGGCAGGGGCGACTAGCCCCCTCCCGCTCGCACCCGCCCCGCTCGCTCGGACGCGCTCGCCCCGCGTAATTGGCTCTCCCCGCGATATTGCGTAATTTGCGAAATTCTCTCGTTCAAGTGCATTCGGTGCATTGCCGAGCCGCCCGGCTGAGATCGTGAAAACGACTCGTGCACGTGCGGATTGACATATCTGATTTTCCAAATCCCTCCACACACCTCGCGACCCGACACCAACAGAATCCTATTTCGCCCAAACACAAAATAAAAAAACGCTATCAAGAAATTTAATATCTTTGAATTCTATTTTAATATAATGCCAACGTGAAAGGTTGGGGAAACCGGTCACAAATAAAAAAAAACGAACATGCGGAAAATCACTTAAGTATTTTATTCAAAAAATATTAGACTGCAAATTGGTCAAGACGTTGCTTTTGCGAACACTTCAATTGAGATAAAGAAAACGACTGCCGTAAAGCTCTCTACAAACCCAATCATAAAGAGACGTTATTAACTGATTGCAAATAGATCGCGACGCGTGTAGTAGAAGGCTATTGCAAACACTTCGATTGAGATCGGGAAAACGACTCGTGCACGTGTGGATTGACATTTTTGATTTTCGAAAGCCCTGCACACACCTCGCGATCCGACACCAATCCAAAATAAAGAACACTTCTATTGAGATCGAGAAAACGACTGCCATAAAGTCCTCTACACCCGTCGCGTTGTTTACTTAGGCAAAACCACAAAAAGCACCCAAAATAAAGGGAAGCTATTGGATGATTGCTAATCGGTTGCAAGTTGAGTCGCGACGTGTATAGTGGGCTTAAATCCGAAATATCAACCCACATATGTATAAAAAAGTTATCGGTTCACAAATATCGGAGCTCGGTTTCCGTTGAAAGTATTCTTTATTAATAGCATCGCCATCGAATGACGCAGTCATTCAAACAGTTAAAGCAGCTTAACTTAAGAGAAAAAAAAAACTACACATATAATTTTTTCCAGGTTTTATTGCGCGAAAAAAACGAAATAAATTTTTCGATAAAGATGTTTTTCAACACTTTATCGAAACAATATTTTTTTCTTTTCTTGTTGCAGCATAAAAATGAAAATTATTATGAATAAAACAAGTCTGAAACATATAAAGATGTTACAAAAAATAAAGAAAACATTACTTGTGATTTAAAATTATTTTTAGGTTAGGTTAGGCCAAGAAGTGTTTAAATATATATGAAGAGTTTTTTTTTTTGTTGATAGTATGGGTGTTAAGCTATTTTTATAAAATATGGTTTTCAAGGATGATATGAGAATGTATAGTATATGAATAAATAGATAATATCATATCTACAGTTAATAAATAAAGAAATGTGTGTTTTTAATATAATTCAATAAGACGTACGTATGGCATGTGGAAAAGACTTTTAGCAAAACCATAAAAGTCCGTTTCAGAATGACATGTTATGATACTCGTCGTATTTCCAGCGAAATGAAATTAAGAAACGAGAGCTTTCATTACGTTAAGCTCACTGTAACAATGAAAATGAAAATACTCGAAAACGTGTTTGCAAAACGTAAAAGCCCCGCTTAATCGAAAACAACCCGACCGGCCGCGCCTCTGAGCGTTATTGTTTCGCTTTGTCATTATTTTTTACTTAAAACCCAATGGAATAAACATTAAGGAGAATCGGGAACTTTTCCTTTGGAGCGTTCATTCAGGAAAAGCGAAAACAAAAACTCGGCTACATTTTTAATTAACATATTTTTGCAGAAACGCGCCCTCGAGTCCCGCGCATAATTGCGGGCTTACAGGGGCGCGGGAGGGGGAAATTTATATAAGGGATGGGGGTGCCTGGAAATAGAACTCGTATTTGATTAAATTTTAGTTCATAATTCGTGCAGGTATGTAGGCTACCTCTATCAACCCAACTAACCAGAGTAAATACCCTCTTATGTGTCAGCCTACCCTTCAATATAAACGGATAAAGGGTTTAATACGTTTCTAAACGTATAAGTTTTCAAAGTGACTTATCAGCACTATAATTAAGATGAATGTAGGTACATAACCTTTATTTAAACAAAGGAGTTTTATATAATCCGTTTTCGTGGGCTTGGAGAGGTTTTGAATTGTTATAGCTTCAAAGCCATGTTGGAAATCGAAAACAAATTATAATGGCCGTTACATAATCGATTTTCCAATAAACGTATAAAAATATCAAATGAAGTCTGGTTAAATCTAAAACGGTGAATGAGTTCACATAAAAATAATGTGAATCGAATATATATTTATATTGGTAAAAAAATATTATGTGTTTTTTTTGCAATATGCATTGAAATAAAAAAAAAAAAGCACAATTCATATTTTTAAAAGCACTACAACGAGGCTTTCTATTCAAATAAAATATCAAAACACTGCATTGTTCCCCGTTATCGGTAAAATTGTACTGTCAATAAATAAAAATAAAAATGTGAAATGTATGATTGAAAATAATAAAATGTACGAAAATTGGTCCAAACATTTTAAAATTTAAACAATAACACGAACAGACTTTGAATACGTCTCTGCTGGAAAAAGGCACGGAAAAATAACGCAGACCAGTTAAAACATCGCTGTTTTATTTAAATATGAATGTCCAGACGGGGCGAACTCTGCTGAAAGGGTTGGCTCGGGCGTAAGGCTGAAGGGATGGAGCCTGGGATGTGTAACAATGCTCGTGTGCACGGAGGCTGTGGTGGATACACGAGGGTCTCTCGATGCATTAGCAAGTATTATGAGATAGCAATTAAAAAAGGGAGGGGGGATTAATTCTAGTCAAAATACTGCGTTTTGAATTGTTTCCTGAATAATTTTATCTGGCTTTGAATAGTTAATTAAAAATCACACATACAAAAGCTAAAGTACTAAAAAGAATATTATATATATATATATAATATGAAATTTGTATAGGTTTGTTTAGAATTTAGAACATAGCAAAATATATTTCAGCAAAATAATCTCTTAATCAATTCAAAACAAAAATTAACGTTTAATAAAAAGTGTTTAATTAATATTCTAAGGATTGTTAAATCTTTCACAGAGTACTTATTTGTCTTGTTTTAATCAATTATTTATTATTATTATTTTATCACAGGGCTCCTAATATGAGAGAGATATAAATATATTTAAATTGCTTAGTGAAAGATCTTATTACGGCGTTATTTTATTTATTGTCTACGTATAAAGCACAGAGCCTTTGATTTATTTTCATTAAAAACTCTAGCGTACGCTTTTGTGTGTCTATTGATGTCAACACGAATTTTAACGCCTAATCATACCATTAAAAATAGATTATTATAATATAGCAAAGAACTACATAATCTATCCCTATTTCAATACGACTATATATTTTTTTAAGGGAACAAAAAAATAAATAAATGCATGAAACAACACATTATTTTTATACACTGTCAGAAAGAAAATGTTTTATCAAGTAGATAATAATACCGCAATACATTCGTGTGCACTTCAATTCAAATTCATTTATAATAGTTACTATTGACGTATATGTGCTAAAAATATATATATGAGTATATTCACTACATTAAGTAAGTACGGTATGATAGATTCCTGCACATTAAGTTCACTGCAGTTTCTGCTGCATACAAAGTGTGGATTGCGCTTAAAGTGTATTTTCACGACCGGCTGCCGAGCACATCCGGCGCCAGGCAGGCCTGATCTCAGTCCGGGGAAACCCCGGAGACTCGGGCAGTAAGCTGTGACGTCACCTGGACCGCTGCCAGGATGGAAAGCGCTTTCCGCTGCCAGCGAGCAGGTGCTGGCGCAAGCGAGGGGCTCTAATCGCATTATGGCTTATGAAAAATTGCACGCAAGCACTCCTTTGTGTTTATACATTCAACTGATATACACTTACACACATACAATGCATATATGAAGGACTCAATACATATCTATATATGTAATATCTATCCTGGGCCTGTCTCAATAATTCGGCATACGTAAGTTTTCCCTTATATCGTTTTGTCGCTCAATGTTTCCTTGAACAATTAGCAGGAGGATGTTATATTTAGTGCTTCGAGTAATAAGGCCCAAATAGAATACTATCGTCGTTTCGCGCAAGACTCAACTATTGTTCAAACTTTTTTGCAACTCGTATTAAATAGAAGTAAAATATATATATGTGAAAATGAAAACTTGCGTGGTTTTGGAGACTAAAAAATAGTATTTTCGCAAAAATTCGATACGCCTCAGTGTTTGCGCCCCCCGCATGCAACATGGGGTGATGCCGCTATGCATGCAGCCCCACCCCCACCCCATCCCCATCCCACCCCACCCCATCCCGGCCCTCGGCGACGCCATCTTTGTCTGCGCCCCCGCGCTCGTTATGTGCCGCAAGCCGTGCGGGCCGCGGAGGGCTGGCGGGGGTGAAGATACTTCGGATCTGTCGTCATGGAAATATATGCCCCCAATGAATGCTTTGCCGTGTACCGCGAATTTAGAACTAACTTTTTATAGAAAATGTAGTCCCTTCTTTGAATACATTAAAAACGAAAAAAAATTCTGCTTCTTAAACTCCGTTTCTTTTCAATTTATCAATATCGGAGTATTCCGCTTATAAATAACGAGACTTTGAAAATAATATTTGCTGTGCTTCACTCGGTTTTTTTTTTATTTGGAAAACAATACAGCTATTGAATGGCAATTGGTTTATTTATATTTAAGTGTATGATGTTGCATGTTGGCTACGTGATTAATGCCGTTAACTTTGAATTGAGTTTGCGGTGTGATCCGCGACGTGATGGGGGAATCCCAAATTGGTGTAACTAATCTCACGTCTCCTTCCAGTTGGATAAAGACGTTTTCTATTGACATTGCCTTGACATTGTGATAGGTATTATTAAAATTCTCTAAAAAAACACACACAACAAAAAAATGTTATTCAATTCGAAAAATATGAAATTATCTTACACTTAAGTTATAAAGAGACGACGAATTTCACATTGAAAAGCATTTTTCAATTTAAAATTTTACTTTAGTCATAAGTATAATATATTTTTAGTCGGTAGTATGTACAACGAAATAAACCTATAGACAATAGAGCAAAGAATTGAGTTTCAAAGAAAAAAATGTAGCAGTTAGGTATGTATTCTCCGTTCTCAGTAACCAAATAAAACGGTACTCGGCAAAAGAAAAACACGACACAGCAAAAAAACTTCCAAATTGAAAGAAACATTAAATAGACCCAACTTATTTTATCTTAGTCCCAGCATCTCAACAATTTAACTAAGCAACGGTCTTTTAATATACTTATTAAGATATATTACCCTCAACAGATAGCATCAACAGGGAATGGGTGTGCCCGGGAAGAAAGGCGGCCCAAAACAGACAAGAAAATAAAGCTGTGTGACCTTCAACAACATTTCAAAAGAAAACTTTCCACTAGTTTACAAAGCTGTCGGATTTAGAGCGAGAGAGGAGATAAGGGAAGATAATGGAACGATCAGCTGACTTATATACTCGAATAACAATTAATCTAATATAACTCCGCGTACCTAAGGATAATATGGATTCCAAAGTTCCATTTTCCTGCTGGAGCAGTCTGTTTAAATAAGACCCCTGTTTATCCTTGCAACTCATCTAGCTGTAGATTTGTGAGAAGTTGGAAATTCCAACGTCGCTGGGAGTTTGTACAAACCTGCTCGGTATATCTACATAATTAAACGCAAGTGTTAAACATATTATTTATAAAACAAATACGATTATTATTTTATAAAAGTTTTTATACAATTCACAATATCAAAATAATTCGCGAATTTAAAACGAATTTTACTAAAAAAAAAAAACAACCGCCTGTAGCCGAAAATTTAGATATAGGTGCTTAGAACATATAATAACGCTTAATTATCTGTACTCAGAGCTTAATTTACTTTAAGGCATTAAAATATTATTAGTGTAACGCGAATGTCTAAAAGAGTGACTATCCAAGTGTTACTGACAATAAATTTAATTATATTTTACAAATTGTTTCGTCTCTAATTATTGCAGACACAAAATATAAGAAAAACATTTATTACTTTTTGGTCCAATGGGTAACATGGCCGTTTTTTGTCAACGGGGTCTAGGATTTGATTCTGTGGTCAATAGAATATTTTTTTCTTTACAAATTATAAATGGCTTCCAGATTCAAAGGGAAAAAACCCTTCTCCGGTGAAGGTTTTCTGTGATTTTCCTGTTTACGATAAGGGAAAATCGAGAAAGCTAAAAAAAGTTCGGGAATAATATCGAACCTTTTCCACCCAAAAAGTGGAAAGACCATCATCCGGCAATGAATAGAAAACGGCCAATTCCGTTCATGTGGATATGTTTGAATGGATTAATAATATTATATAGTTACAGAAATCTATTGTTTAGATTACAGCGTCTTGCCAGCTTCGTAATTATTACAATTGAAACCCTCTCTACCTACGTCATATACAATGAGTTCAATGAAAAGCAGGGTTTTATCAATCTTAGACGCTAGAGAAACCCAGATATTTATCAACTCATAAAACAAAATGACTTAGGTAATCGTTCACTCATGAAACGATAAAAAAATCTTCGGAAGTTCTTTTCGCAAAACATGAGGGATTCGAATATTAATACATCATTATATATATTTGTACAATAATCGCTAATAAAATCGTGCAAAAACATAAAATAGTTAATACTCGAGCTGCGCGAAATTCATACTTTGTGTTCTAAGAATACACTTTAAAGCTAATCTTAAATTACACAACCTTTCGACCTTAACGGATTCTTAACCTAGGCAAAGGCAGGTATAAATCGTGATTAAATAGGAAGCCTAAAGGAGGGCTTAAGTCCACAGTATAAACGCTCAGGGCTCAGGGCACACAGCCGGCTGGCAGGCAGCAGGCGTCTGCTCGCGCGTGTGCGCACCAACACTCGCCCAGCTAATTATCTGACCTTTGTTTTGTTCAGACTTTGCAGAGACGCGGTTTCCATGGCAACGGGGGGAGCTCCGCCGGCTTCCGGGGACGGGCTCGGGAAATCCCGGGAAAGTTCGGGATCGCTAGCCTCCCCCGAGACGGAGCTTTTTGGGTTAGTTGATTTTTGTGAAACGGTTATATTACACAATGTCGGAAGTTGGGAACATTTTCGAAATGTGTATTTTTTTTTTACAGAATTTAATTTAAAATTCTTCCCCGAAAACAAGCGTAAGTACCTTCTCCCCACAGGAACAAAATTCATGAACATGGAAAGTAAATTCAATTTAGAAAAATATTTATCAAGATGTATATGTAACGGTATAATAAATAAGTGCTCTCATAATTTTTAGATTCTGACAAATGCGCATAAAGGGAATAAAAGTACGCTATTGATAAGCCGTTTATTTATACATATCAATTTAATGAAAAAATGTTTACTTAAAAATCTTATACATACTAATAATATTTACGCGTGTGTATTCTTATTTTTATTTTGTAAAAAAAACCTTTAAGAAACACTTAAACGTTTTTGAGTTAGAACTGCTAGTTCAATTTTTTTTTATACTGAAGCCAAAACTGATCAGGCGTTATTGCGTAACCTTTTATAGTCATTCTCACCTGTCTATCGATAACTTGCTGCTCAGTCTACCGTGTATTTTTGAGTATAGTATAATGATTAGATTTCAGTTTCAACTGCCATGAAACTTATTAACCCCATTAAGGCATCCAGCTCAGCAACAAACTAAAGAGGGACTGGCCGCAGACAGCTCCTGCAGGAACAATGTAAACAGGCACATTAATCTTAGCGAGTAGCTCTGTGGCCCACAGGCGTATCGATTTTCCCAGAATAGATTCCCAACAAACTTCAGACAGTTCAGCCCCGCCGGCACAACCTGCGGAGACGCTCCGTCATTGTAATGCTCGGGCCTTGTTGTATTATTCATACAGCGCCCCGCAATTTTTTTTTGAGGAATATTAGCGCGATATATTAAGTTTGAGAAGGTTAGGGAAGAACACGGCGCGCCCGGGAGGCCTACAGGCAGTGATATATTCCATACACTCATAACAGATGCTTGATATTACGATATTCAGAAAATTAAAGAGAACCGAATTATTAAAATTTGATATAAAATTACGCATTAATTTATTAAATACTTTTAAACTGAATAATTTTGAAATATTCAATTTAAACATTATTTAAGCTGTGGTATTTATTTTTGTTAAATAAAGCGTCTTTTTCGTTTGTTTTCCATACATAATAAATACAGGTAATAACTATAGTGAAAAATCAATTACGTGGTAGTTCGTAAATTAATAGAAATTTATAGTCAAAATTGTATATTTTTAATATTAAACAAAGGTATAATTACTATCTAAAATAATTCGATGATACTTCAGACAGAAAAGCTGTAATTATTCGTCAAAGTCAATTGATGCTATTAAAAAAACAAGCTTGTTCTACATATTTAGAGAAGAAAAATGTTTAAATAGTTACAATAGATTTTATCAAAAGTATGCTTTATTTTAATAATATATACCCAAAGAGAAATTCACAGATAATAATATAACATTCATAACTTTTTTTATAGTAAAATATACGTGTCCGATTGATTACCTCAAATAAAGCACACGCTTTTAGCCGGTTAGAAATAAAATCACAGGTATAAATTTTACAGCAGGTTGTTTAGTGTCAATAGACGAGGCTATTACTGAACACGAAAAGTCGTCTCAGAGCAAAGCCTCTCGGGCGGGTCTTGCGTGACTCACTGTACAGTACAGTCCACCGTTATGCTCTCGCGTGGTGTTCCGCGCCGCTCGCACATGTAACTCGTGTTCACTGGGGGTCGGGAGCGGATTCCAGTTAAGGCCTCTACACACGTCACGACACAACGTACTACCGATTTGCGATCAGCCAATAGCGTCCCTTTATTTTGAGTGTTTTTTACGGTTTTGCCAGAGTGAACAACGCAAAAGATGACGCTATTGGCTAATTGCAAGTCGGTCGCGAGTCGTGTAGAAGGTTATACACTGCACGTAGCGTAATGTACGACGCATTATGTTGCGCAAGTTGTGCCATTGCATGGCGGGCCTTTGTGGGGATTTGAAGGGGCTAGATGATTTAATGCGCGGTCGGGTCTGTGGGGGAAACACGTGATATTCACTGTATTTATTAATATATTAATACATAATGCCTGACCTCGTTTAACCGCAATAATACTAAAAAATAATTCGTTTATTTGTTCTATAATTCTAAATTTACTTTGGGCTCGATTGCGGTCCTTAGTAAAGTGCACGATAGACTTGTCACAAGCTCTACGATTTTAGGGTAAGGCGAGACCCGTATGAAATGTTTTCCTATAATATAACTGCCGAATATGACGAATAGATTCGAATATCCGAGACACCTATTTTTTTCTAATTCACAAATTTTTTTCTGAACACAAGTAAAAGTAGCAACCAAATATGTTTATATCCAAACAAATATTATAGCACAAGTTATACGTTAGAAACGGTTACAGACCCTGTCGGTTTATTTTCATTAATTTGCATGTACTCTCAACACGTACCGTTTATGTTAATCGTAAATAATCTGGGGAAAAAATCAGCTAACTCAAAACATTGAAAGCAAGTCATATTTTTACTACTTCGCACCAAGTGCGCCGAGTGAGAGCCAATAAAACTGTCTACAGCCTTGAGCTGAAATGAACAGGCATCAGGAATAAGCGTCGAGACTCTCAAACGATACAGTTTCAGGCGTCCAGGCGGCGTTAATAGCACACCTATTCGCAGAGAAATAACGCCGACAGTATTATTATTTGATGTTAGGGGATTGTTCTATAACGCTGTATACGAGATCTTAAGATCCAAACTAATAATATGTTTAGTTATATTTATCATACATGAACATACACATATTTAATGAACGTTAATTTAATTATACTCAAATTTTCAATTGTAAATATATTAACATTTTACGTGAGCATAAAAAACGTAGTATTGAGTGGCATTCACACGCATGAAGCGTTGCTGCCAAATATTGCACCCTTCGCTATCGAAAGGCCTAAAATGCCCTTAAATGCCAAGAGAACAATTAAATTAAACAAAGTTCAAGTTTTTATATTTTTTCATTAGGTAAATTTACAATAGTTCTTATGATTTAGGTTGTAATAAGACGTGTGGATATTCCCTGATCCTACGCGCAGGTTGCGGTGTACATGTATTTGTTTATTTACATTATTGTGTTATGTAGAGAAAATAAGTGAAAAAACTCTTTTTAATACAATAAATGATAACAATGATAGAGATTTAGAGATAAAGAGCAGTGTTTTGATTTTAGTGAGACATGTGCCTGTGCCTGAGCAGCGATCACTGTAAAAGCGTTTTGTACTATCGGACCGGTAAAAACACACAGTGTAGCAGCATCTAGCGTTCTAAAACGCTGGGTAATAAATAAAATAGTATTCTGAATTAGGTAACACGTGTGCTCGTGCGTTTCTCGCAAGTCGGCTGAGTAGTTCGTGTTTCATGCCAGTGGAGCAGTCGCCGTACATCAGCAAAGGCTTACGTCTCCCCCGGCTCTCGCGCCGCTGGCCGGTCGCCAGCTCGGTAAATAATGAAATAAAGGAGCACTGAGTGAAAATATGAAACTGAAACGGAGAGCCTCCACCCCCCGCGCCGAGGCTCCTCAGTGTTTTATTGTCTTGAGTTATTGCTATCGCGGGGGTTATTTGTGGCTTTGATTTCGCTCGAAAGATTGAAGGCATGGCGCGGGTCGTGATTTGTCTGTCCTGTTGCGGAATCGTTAAGATTTGCGACTTTATTGTTTCCCGTTATGGACGCGGTAACGGCAGCGGTTATCCGAAATAGAAACCGCGAATGCTAAACAGTAAAAATAGATTAAGTTTCGTACTGCGGGTATATATAGAAAGTCGCCTCAGTATTGAAAACCTTCAGGTTCGCTGAAACTGCTGACGTCGGCGAATTTGCGATTCATTTCATAGCAGAAGTTCGCATATTTTAAGTTGTCAGTCTGAAAAGTATTTGTTTTTTTTTATGTATACAATTCGATGTATTACATCAATCGCACGTGTAATCGCATCAAAATCTATCAATTGCCTGTTAGATTATTTCGTTTATTCAAATGTGACAATAAACCCAAAAGAATTTGCTATTTTGCAAACATAAATAGAAAAAGTTATCCCAGATTAAGTCGAGGGGCCCCAACAAGGCGCCACCCCCCGAGGCCCCCGCTCGTGTGGCGTAGTCCTTTGATGGACGCTAAGTCACTTTTTTCTGCTGTAATAAGGTCATAAACCTCTCCACACTAAAGCTATTCTTTTTATCTGCTATTTTTATGTAAGGTTTACCATAAATAAATGAGATGTTTTTATATAGTAAAATATATTTTAGATGTTTTGTTTTTCTTGTTTATATAAACACTTGCATATTTAGCATTTGATTTTTGATATATGATATGAAGGGAAGTCTAAGTAAAAGCGTTACTTATATTACTATTTACAATTGATGTCGAATTATCTGAATGGCGGAATTAATAGTACGTTATAACAATAACTAAAATTATACAATACTGATTCGTGTTTATTTTTAAGTACCCACCTATCAATTGAATGCAAATTAATTGGGTTGAAATTCGTGGTATCTATACAAGAGTGTCATTAAAAAAAATGTTTTATATGAAATAATTAATTTATAAAATAATTTCAATTACTATATACACAACGGTGTGGTAAAATCAAGAAATGTGTGTCCAGTGTTGTAGAATACACCAGATGACGTTAAAATTATAAATCGACCAAAATAACTTGACCTGCTTTCAACATATATACAATCAGGAAAAAATAAAGCATGAATACGCAAATTATTACAATATATATTTTTACTAACACTTTTTTTCAAAAGCAACAAAAAAAGATTTGTCATTACAAAAATACCATTATAAAAGACGTGATACTTTATTTAAGCTTCGTGACTTGCTCGAGCGCCCAATTTGAGCGAATGAGCTGTCCGATCTGCGAGACTTTGATAGACTGCAGTCTTTAACGGTCCGCTATGAATACATTACCATTTGCAATGCAAATCTCGCTCAATATTCGATCAAGAGCCATAGACACACCGCCGGAGAGGCAGAGACAAAAATAAAGCAAATAAATTAAAAATCAAACAAGCGTAGGACGCCGCGACGGCGCGCTCGCGGAAAATCCAGATTTATGATGAGTTAAATGAATTTCAAATGCCATAAATTTGTTGCTATGTGAAATTCTCTTAATTTCAAGGTCGACGGGAAATACAAGGCTTTCGTCATATTGGATAGCCAAAACTCGCAGCGATACATGTGTCATTTAGAGAGGATTATATTCCCAAGATTATGAACGGATCTCAGAATCTCTGTAATTTATTTACTTAAATGGAGGAATTAGCTTTGAAGGAAATATAAATTAATTTGGAACATTAGAAATATCACAGCACGTGTTGAGTTTTCGTTATACGTGATTTGTATAAAAGTACATAAAATAGGGAACAACAAAGTACTTCCTGAAAATTATAAAATTAAGAGAGATTTCCAAGTAGAAATGCGATATAAACAGATTTTAAAAAAATATATTACATTTGTACGAGATACTTTAAAGCATTAAATATTTTATTAAACTTTCTTATTGAAGAGATGGAAAATTAATACTAAGAAAACTTGTGATTACGTTAAATTAAACAAAAGATAATTAAATCTATAATACATATTGATTAGTAATTTAAACTATATTTAATATTGTACGTTGTAAGTGTATGTATCAATTGATTATTGATACATGTGTTTGAAGAGAGTGTTTAAATATTTGATAGTTATTGACGACGTGTATTTATAATACACGTGAAATTAACTTGAAGCAACAAAAAATAAAATTATATTTGCCAGTATCGTATAGTTACATACGAGCGGTTATTGATAGATACATACGCAGTAATCTTGTTTATTAAACAATTCGCTGTTCTATTATATCACGTGTGTTGAGTTATACACGAGTTCAGTTAAACAGAACACGTGCATACAATATGGCAAGTACTCAAAGCAGTTATTGATTTTGTCAGAGGGCCAAATGGACGAACCGCGACCGCTTCCCAAAGATAATTCGACAAGTGTTCCACATTCACTCCTGATATCTAACAGATGGTACACACGTAAGCTCATCGGAGGATATATATATATATATATATATATATAGGCACTTTGAAGTTCTAGGCCTTATTCTATGAACCTCATTTACATTTATAATAAAATATTTACATTTATATATAAGAATATCTGATATTATTCCATATTTACAATAAAGAAAATTCATACGAGAAAAGCGTTCTGTATTATACCATATAGTATGTAGATTTCTTATTCAAATTATTATGTTGACAACATCAATATCAACATCGACAACAAATAAGTGGAGAGAGTTAAAAGATTTGGGTATTTGGGCAGCTGGTTAGATCATGACCATGAAATTAAAGTGAGGATTGAGACAGCAAGCAGTATGATTGATAATTTGAGGAAAAGTACTATGCTCAAGAGATATAACACGCTGTAGATTCACCAAATGTTATTTCGTCTCAGCTCTCTTTTATGGTGTAGAAGCTTGGACACTCAAGAAGACAGCTACTATGCGAAGAATTGAGGCGGCAGAAATGTGGCTGTTGGGTTGAACAAATGAAAGAGTCTTGCACAGAATGCACGAATAATATGCTAAGAAAAAATCGAAGGAAATAGATATGTTCGATGAATCGGTCACCAACCTCCTATGAGAGGCATCAAAAGAAGAAGAAAGTAATACAAAATTTCACTGTTGCTCGTGAATTTTTAATTAATCAATGTATTTAATTAAATATACGATGATATTAAATAAAAAAAATATAATTTGTGATGTAGTAAATATGAAGGGTACTATTAGCGAACGAAGGTCACCCGGACGCTATTGTTCGGGAAAGGTCGCTCGATGTTCCGCACATTTCCAAGAGGCGCGCAAGAAAGCCTTTTCAAAGAAACACAGAAAACGTATTTACATTCGGCTTCAAGGAGTATTCGCGGAAAACTTTCGTCTCGGCGGAATAACAATTCGGATGGGAGCGGAAAAATAAAATAACGTAACCGAGCACGCCAGGGAAGAGGGCCTTCCGATGAGAGACACACGCGAGCCAGTAAAAGGCAAATAGGTTTACAAACGGAACTTGAATCATGATAACTGAATCAATCCTGAAGAGCGGATTCTATTTTGAAGCTCTTACGAGCCCCCGTTGTAATAATAAGATATCATAATTTATTACACGTAAACAGGGATCAGCTGGATTATTTATTCCACTACGCTTGCCAGAAAGCTTACGTTTGCAAAATGGGTCATCCGTGTAATACGTTATACTAAAGTATTTTAAACTGCGTATTAGAGTTGGCATGGTATTTTATAAGCAATGTATAGTGAATGGAGACGGATTAAGGACGCGATCGCAGGTATTTGCGATAAATTATGTTCTTGGGGGCTATGCCCCGTCAAAGTAACATAACAATCAATAGATAATTAAACGTATATGTATTAGGATTCGATTTAATTATTTCAATTGGTTTTAATAAAAATTATAAAAAGCATACAACCCAAAATCGATTAAGATTTTTGAGAATTAAAAAAATACGCTACAGTCATTTCAAATGGGCTCTAGCTAAAAGAATTTACTATTAGAAGCAAATATGTATTCATACTATTGTTTGAAACGGCTTTTAAATGTTATCGATTTTGCATCCTTTGTAAGTAAGTTTTTATATACATATTAGTAAGTTTTCATATGTAGTTAACCTGAAATAAATTATCAAACATGTATATTTTAAAGCCTATTATAGAGAAATTAATATTAAAAAGTGAAAAACAAAATATATATATAACGTGGGATTTGAACCCATCTCTGGTTAAAGCTTGTTTTTAACCAATGTTTTGCTAAAGTTAAGATAATTTCACGTTTCAATTATAACATTTAATAATATTCTGTCAGCTGTGTGAGTATCTGAAATTGGTGTCGTGGAAGTGAGATTGTATTTGTATTCAAATGCGTCTCTTGTAATTGAAACCTTCTAAATGTTAATGCAAAATAAATAAATGAATTGAAACTCAAGCCAAAAGTTTGAGTCTGCACAAGAGTGAATTCTCAAAGCGAGATATCATTAATTTGTGTAATTAAATTTCAAAAACGATTCAGTGAAATTAACAGAATCTTAAATTCATTTACATCCAAAGGCACCGCGCGCCCAGAAAGTTCCGAAGAAATCCGAAAATAAAGTAAACGAACTAACCGAAACTCGCAAACAACTTCCTGGAGACTTGTCGGGGGAGCTTTGCAAGCGCTCGCAGACTGTCGGTCCGAGCTGAAAAAAGGAGCGGAATTAATTAAAAAGTTTAACACTGAGCCGTGACGGGCCGCGGGACAGTGCACTGCTCTCGGGGCTGGTGGCCGACCAGCCAGAGCAATAGTAACACAATAGAAATTCGGAGTCGAAAACCATAAACACACTCCCATCAATATAAATAATAACTAGCACAACAATAACAATGAGAACCTTATTTGCTATAAAAAAGGTTAACGACCAATTCATGATATCTCTGTCGTGCCAAGAAAAGTGTACTAAATATTATTTTTTTAAACATTTAAAAAATATTGGTAACACTTGCATAAAAACAAAATTTTCATATAAAATAATATTTATTCCTGACACTTTTCTCGATACAACACGAAAAACATCCCAAACAATTACTACACAAAAGTTGTCTAGAACAAACCACTGAAAAGGCATAGCTGCTAGTGGAGATAATTCATTTATTAATAAACCAATATTGTAAACAGTATCTAGCTTATTATTTGATAAGTGAAAAATATGATTCATAGATTGTTAGTGTCTTATTAAACGACGATAATGATATGCGAACACATTTTTCTCGGTGTTTTTAGTATTACCCAGGCCAAAGGACCTTTTAGAGGTTTAACAAAAACATTTCAGCGTGTTGAAAGGGATAAAACAATATAATCAAGGGTTACATATTAAGCATTGTCATGTTTATGTTTTCAAAGACGTGAAAGTTCAAAAGCAACGAAATCATTGTGTCTTTGGTAATCATAAGAATGCCATGTATAAATATCAGATGATTTATTAAAGCTAATTTATTAGTGCGCTTACTTCCTGGATATTGTGATTTACTAGCTTGTCACGTAGATTATTATATTCGGTATATGTGCAGTCTCTTTTCACGGAGTTTGTAAGGAACTGGGTCACGCGGAAGATCACTCTCTTTGGAGCCCGAGTCTCGGAAGCGACGAAAAGTAAAAGTTCTCTCGGGGCGCGGCGGCTGCAGCCAGAGGGAGACAGAACACTCCTGTCTCCCTCTCTCTCTCCATGGCTATCACGAGGTCGCATAACGCCATGTACGATATTATTTAATATATGCTATTCCGTGGCGTAGTGTCTGCAGTGTGGGATGAAAAAAAAAACATCCAAAGAGACAAAAATAGACGACGAAAACTAAAAATAAAAGTATTTTCGGTAACGTACGAGACAAGAATTTTAATACATCCTATTTCTGTGCTTTGCTACGAATAAAAACCATGTTTATAAATACATATCATAAAAAAAGATTGATACAAAAATAAACTTTTAGGTTAACGATTCACTGGTGAAACAGCGATATTTTTTGTACCTGTCGTATGTGTTTTTAATTATTTTCTAATCGCCAGTAAATATTGATGTCATTAAACTCACAACTAGTTATTAAAATTATTATATATTTTTTATTAATTTGAAAATTAAAAAAGGCAGTTTTATCTAGAATTTCATCAACTAGAACCTACAGTATACTAACTTTTCAGACATTTCTGCAGCAAAGTAATCGTAAGTAAGATTAAAACGAAAAATACTAACGGTGCATTTTTCAAAGGTGCGATACCTGATGCGTGTTTATTTATAAAATGCATATATTTATTTATATAATAAAATAGCGTTGCTTAGTGTTAAAAGCGGCTACAATTTCGCAACCGATTGGCAATCAGCCAATATGACCCTTTATTTTAGGTATTTTTTATGGTTTTGTTTAAGTAAACAAAGCAACAGAGGATGAGAGAGTTGTGTAGTGACGTGTGTAGAGGGCTTAAAAGCCCTAAAAGCTCCCTCCCGATGCAGAGACGGTAACAATAAGTAGAAATATCTAGAAGGTACACGTATAGCCTTTATGAGAGGAGAGTAAGTAGTCGGCCTCGCATGTTGCACCTGTCCAGTCACACAGAGTCTCTGCCAGTCTCAGGACTGCGTGCAAGGAACCCGTTGCACCACCACACTCCACGATGGAATGCCTATTGTCCTTTTTTATAGCTCTGAAAGCTCCAGCTGCCGCCACACAACCATACGGGCCGAATTGCAATAACAAGGTTATGTATGAATAGACGTCTTACATGTTTATAATTTACTATGGCAAAAGCACCCAATATGACTAGAATTCAGATCGATAGAATGTTAATCATAAAACATAATTTTTTAAGCCCTCTAAGGACGTAGCGCCACTACTTGCAACCGATTTGCAATTTGTCTTTTGCGTTGTTTACTTATGCCAAATCATAAAAAAAATAACGGGACGCTTTTGGCTGATTGCAAATCGGTTGCATGTTGTGTCACTGCGTGTATAGCCGGCTTTAAAACTCGTTCGTACCGTTGTGTGTTATAAAACTAGTCGAGTCCAACAAAGTTGTTAGTTACAAAGTAAAAAAGAAATACACGGAGAGAGCTTTAACTTTGAAAATCAACATACGCGCACAACCTACAAAAAGTAACTTACTTGCGTTTTAAACTTGTTTTGCTAATAAAAGTTGTTTGCATTATTTAACTTGATACCTATTTGTTTTATATGGATAATATTTATTAAAATTGAATCATGTTTTAGTGGCAGTATAAAATAAAATAAAGAGTCGCTATTGGCTTATTTCAATTCGGTTGCAAGTTGTGCAGTCGTCACAGACATTACGTTATAATTTATATTCAAGTAATATATATATACATTAATCGTTGAATTGAAAAGGGTCATCGAGTGTTAACCCGCCATATTTCTGACTTTTATCGTCAAAGTTACTAATTTACTGTCTTCAATCCTGAGCGTAATCTAGATTCTTAAATTATAAACCACTTAAGAGTGTCTCTTTAACGAGGCCTAGATTCAATAGAGCACTGGCACTTGAGGTGGCCGTAGTTAGTTATCAGGTCATTCCTGAACGCCTCCACGTCGGGCCAGATAATCTCCGATCGAGCACCACACGCTGGGGACTTGACCCAATACCAGGAGCCGGTATTGGGTCAATTGGGTCTTTCAATGCAGAATGAATCAAGCTTCTTACAGGCCTCTACACACGCTGAGACACAACTGACAACCGAAACGTAACTAGCCAACAGAATCCTTTTCCGTTGTTCACATAGATCAAACCATAAAAAAATACCCATTGATTGGCTGATTGACAATGGACAATAACAAAATCAAACAATTTTTCTTTAAAATTGTTTTATAGCATTATTTGCATCACAATTAAATAGGGATTCAAAATGGATCTGAGCTGTCATAAACTACATTATATCATAGCTCTTGGATTCAGCGATATTGTTAATACAAAAATATGATTTCGTGGTCACAAAAATGATTAATCGATTAATTTATAACAACATATAAAGTACCATATTGCATATAAAATATTCATAACCAAACACAATAAAATAAAAAAATGTATTCTTTGGGAATTTTTAAATTACATTTATAAATATAATTTAATGAAGATGTGGGAAATTATTAAAAAGAACTACTATTGCTATGTATTTTACTCATGTGAAACGGTTAAAAGGAAGGTTTTGTTATTCAGCTTAATCGATGATTTATAAAATATGAATTAAAAAATAATTGCTTAAGCCACACAGTTCAAGGTACAAAAAAAATTAGTATGCCTTCTATATTTAACATGTTACTTTTATTTATATATTATAATATTTTGAATAAAAATACTTGAGTGATTTTCCACATTTTTGTTTTTATTAGTGACCGGTTTCGCCAACCTTTCACGTTGGCATTATCAAACAGAGTTGATAATGCCAACGTGAAAGGTTGGCGAAACCGGTCACTAATAAAAACAAAAATGTGGAAAATCACTCAAGTATTTTTATTCAAAATATTAAAATGGAATTTCACCAAGTACTCTCTGTCAAAAATATTGAATTTCTTATATATTATAAATAAAGATTAACTGTGAGATCTGAGAAATATTATAAAATAAAAGATAAAACACGCCTTCACCACACAATACCATTGAACTTTAAAAAAAAAAGTAATATTAAGTGTTTCCGAATTCAAATATGTTATTGAGGATAAACAAAGAGATATTTATAATAAAAACGTTATGAGAATAACTGTGATTTATACATGGTGTAATTGAATTATTATTGAAGAATACTAGGGTAAATTTTATATAATAACAGCAAGCCGAAAAATAAAATAAGTTCAGTAAATACTTGTAACAAGGCCCACGAAGCCTCGCTGTCGGCGCCGGCCATATTTCAGAGCAGATTGCTTTGTTTAAAAAGTTTCAATGGAATAATTTGTATCCACCGTTCTTGCGATAAAGAGGCAAAATAAATGCCGAATACTGCTTTTGTTTCGGAATTTCCCAAAGAAATTTTAATAAAGAAGTCCACTGATCTCCTGTCACAAGCAGTCGGGACTTAGGGAAGGTTCAAATCAAAACTGTATTACCCACCGAGCAAAAGGTACGTCCCTTTCAGGCGGATGTCTGACACAACAAAAATACAGCTTTAATCAATATTAGTTTCTTAATTAAATAATAAATCTAATGAGCGAAATCTTTATTCAATCAAATTAGTCCAATGATAAGTCATTTGCATCAATCAGGTAAAAAAAGCTTCGTAGCTTACCTTTTATTTATTTTTTACAGCTTGTGTGTTTTTTGATAAAAATAATTACGTTATTCGGTTAAATATATAAACATACCAAGATGATTAAATAACTAGTTTTGTTGCCGGTAGATTTACAATGGCATACAAGAAAACTATTTTAGTCCAAATAATCACTCATATAATTTATTTAACACACTTAAATATGATATTTTTTATACATTTTTTTATTGTCTCTGAACAATTTGTAGTTTTATCCAGCAGAAATTCATTATAAGCTTAAAATATTACAAAATAATTTTATTTATTTAATTCAAAAATTTCAAGATCAATAAAACTGTTTAAGATATTTCGAAATGTGGGTTTATGTCCACATACCAAAACATATTAATATTCTCAACAAAGTGTAGACTTACAAACATTAATTATTCATGGAATGCCTTCATTACGAGTCCCTGTTTAATAAGCGGGGGTGGCTTACTAAGTTCGCGTGCAAAAAATCTTTGGGTTCATTCACTTTTAATTTCAGTTCAGCATTTCGCTAGAAAAACACGGGGACTCCTCGGCCTGGTAATATGGAAATCCGTACATTTAGTGGGGAATAAATCATTCTCAGTGCGATAATAAATCAGGAGGATATAGGCTACGCAACGCCAGCCGCCTGGGTAATGGCTAACTGGGAAACTTCGTTTTCATACCATTCAAGATCTGGATTACATTGGAATATTGTTTTGGTAACATCGCATGAATTATTGCTCATTTATTCGGAGCGATATTTTAAGAGTTGTTTTTTTTATCTAACTGTGGGTAGACATGTACTACTTCATTGAATTGCGGTTTTTGCGACATCACCCGATTTGATACGCCTCCGGTATTCAGTTTATCGTATGGGAAATATTGTAAAAAAACATGTTTAATACAAACGTTGTAATGCGTTGATTAAGTCGTCTTAAATATTATAAGAATTTAAGGGAAAATTCATTTATCTCACATGTTTTATTATTAGATGTAATTGATGCTCAGTACTCACCACTTGGTTCACTTCCTTGGCCAGCAGAGCCCCTGACCTGGACCTCCTCGGCATGATGCCCACAGACTCCCCTCGGAGGATGGACTCTACCACTGGGAACAAAACCAAGAAAACATTTTATTATTTCATAAATTACAGATTTAAAATAAACATTTGGCAAAAACATAATAGAAAACTTGCGGATAAAATAGGGAAATATTCAAAATCATAATATATCGTATAGATTTTATTTACAAATAAATACTATATATGCGGTTGTTTACAAAATAAAGACTTAAATTGTAGGAGGTTTGAATTGAATACGATTGAATTTTTAAAACTTCAAATGAGTTTATACTGCATGAATCAACCAATTTTTTAATTTAATATTGTTAGAATTTATCTAAATTCCGTACGTTTAAAATATTAGCAATAAAAACCTCATAAAACGAGAGCATATGTGATATTGGACAGTTTGTATTATTTAGGAAATACCTTGCTCTAAAACTGAAACAGACAAAGCAATCGGCCGATATTTCAGCTTCAGAATTAGTACTACTAAGATAAGATAAAACCCTATATTTTCTAAAACGTCCTGAATAGTAATTGTGCAAAATTTGACCTAAATTGGTCTTAAAGTTATAACGCACACTGTTTTGTATTTCTACAAGTACTTTTATATATATATATAATAAAAATATTTTATACGAATCAAATTTTAATTTAATCTTGTTATCCAGCGTTGAGATTCTTTGCTCTATAAAACTTAAATGATTAATGTTCTATCTTATAAGTTACGAAATTGCAAAAACGATTTTATTCCGAGAGATTTTCGCGTATAATACAAGGCATTATACTTCTCAAAGTACATCTAGACGCAATTTAAAAATGTATAACGCCTGCAAAGGTATGAGAACCCATTAGCTGAGGTGTAAACGAAGATCATCAGTCAGTGTCGGTATTACAGCTGCCTGTTACACCCACTCCTTGAGATAATAGCGCAGGTGAAAGAGAGGCAGAGGGACATGTACCCGTCTGCTGTAATGGACGCGTAATTTTAAAGTATATTTAATTTATCTACTAAGACAAAGTACAATTTTCTTAGAAGTTGCATGTCGCATGCTACACACGCAGCGACACAGCTTGTAACCGATTTGCAATCAGCCAATAGCGACCTTTTATTTTGGATTTTTTTTATAGTTTTGCCCGAGCAAGCAACGCAGTATTATATTATATATTTTCAACAAACAACTATATTTTTTCTAGAAAAAATACGTAAATATTATATCTTGTTTGAAACGAGTGTTTATTATTCTGCTAATAAATCTTCCAAGAGAACATAACCTGACAGAGGCTGAGTGCCCAAGAGATATCAAGTTAATATTCACAGTTTATAATGCTGTTGCCTGTTGAAAGATACAAAATTGTACAATGATTGAAAAAAAAAGTGCATACATTTTGATGATACGTGCATTGAATTAAATAATTAAATATATTTAAGTGTATTGAATGCTTTTTACTTACAAGGACTGCATGTTTAATTATTATATGGCTTTAAGTTATACTTAGAGCTATTAAGATTCACTCAAAAAAATTATTGAAAAGAAAACATTTGGTTTCGTAAAAAAAAAGCATTGAAAACAACTTGTTAAAAAATAAAACATGTCGGCTTAGTGATTTATTATTCCATTAGCGTCCACTTATGCGTGCTTTACCAAATATCCCCACATAAGACTGTTATAAGCCAGTATAAATATTTATATATTACATATATATATTTTCGTGGGTCACCTTATTATATTGGGGTTTTCTGGAGATATTAGGGTTTAGTGAATTAATATATTATTTATAGATGCACTACTGCCCTCTCAGGCCGCAAGGGACGCGGACGATAAAGGTCAAGCAGAGGTCACGGGAGGCCACCGGGTTGCGGAGAATGTGCCAGAATAAATGAGGTCCAAGATTAAATATACTCCCCTACCAGGCCTTCCTTTCTCAGTTCCATAAATGGGTCAGATTACAATCCAATTTTACTTAACGGAGCTTCGCCGAGTGAAAAATATGCTCCGAGTAGTCCATGAATATGTAAAAGCACTCAATACCCTGTCAATATATCGATGACGGCTAAAGCTGGACGGCGCAAACAAACAATTACAAATTATAAGCAAACAATGAATAGAACTAAGCAAATTGATAAATTGTGGCAATATAACTGAATGCAGGTTTTTATAGTCTTATTTCTTATTTCGTAGCTCTTTTTGACAGTAAACAAAAACAGCTTATGATTGAACGGTTACATCACATTGATATGATGAATTAACCACACAAATAAAACTAAATTTCATAATTTGACACTATAAAGTCACAGTTGTTCATAGCCTATTTTAACTAACGTAAACCTTTGATACCATTTGGTGGTTTTTTTTTCAATCAGCATAAATAAATAAGTAAGTACAAATAGAACTCTGGCAAATCTCAATAGACTGTTAATTTTCTACTCATGATAGTCCGAGAGTTTTACAACAATATCTAATTGCATTTCAGACTCGTGTGGGACTCGTTTTAATGTGCAAGCGTAATATGTTCAGTAGTGCTGAAGAACTTTAGCGGAGTGTGCTAAGCCCTATTTTTTGCAGCCAGGTCGAAGTATCTAATGACTTAAAGTGATTCGGTTGTAGAGTGCGATGACTAGGTAGGCTAGCAGATAATGGTCGAGGATGAAAATATAAAATTTTACGCCAATTTCGCATGCCCCAGTATAATGCACGACACGGATATAGAAATACATATTTATTAATGAACAAAAACCACGAAACTGCCTGACATTCATGGTAATCAAGGAAAAATTATTTTTAAATTTTAATATTTGCGCATGAAAACGTAAAATACGTGAACAAATTGATTTTGAAAAGATACCTCAATTCAACACGGCATTCAGATCATGGTTTCGATCATAGAATATTTATTAAGTCAGTGAACCTACATATTTTTTGCATACATTAGGCTATAAGTAAAAATCAAGAATTTAGAATATAAATAAAATATATCATATTACGCTATGACAAAAACAGACCATCTGAAGCTATTGACTGCAAATGGCGACTGAAACGAAAGCAATAAGCAATATTTCATTTTCACTTTGTTCAAATCCCAACAATGGTCGGCAAAAACTATCTCGACCGTTACCGAAGTCGATGAATTCGGTAGCTTATAAATATGAATCAGTTCCATGTAATGGAGCAGGGCTGGTCAACCGGTCGATAGAGATCTATTCGTCTATCTATATTTTGGTTGATCGAGATATATTTGTAGATCATGGCATTCTTTACAGTAGATTATGATAACTTTTATATCGACTTGCAGATTGCTTTTAATCTGATTTTTTTCAGACGATTACCGTTAATTAATTTTAATTGAAATTTTGATTTTATTTTATATACATTAACATTAAAATAATTTAATGTTAATTTTAAAGCGGCTTGCAAATTTTAGAAAAAAATCAGGACTACTGTATTTTTTTCATTACTAGTCATTATATAAAATTACTGTAGATAGTAAACGTCACACGTTGAGATATAAACATCGAGTACGAATATAAGAGAAAATCGTGAGATGTACGAGGCAAACACGTCTCCAGGATGAGTAAAAGCATAACGGTGAAAAATGAAAAATACGACAGACCCTACAAGAGGTGGCAAGAAAGATGCAACTCCACCTCCAAAGAGTCCAGGAGGACTCTAGTAGATAACAACAAATTAAAAACACCAGAAATAAAGTGCCTCGGTTGTGCAAAAAGGTTGAACAGCCCTTTAATAGTCTTATTTGGCGTTATTCAAGAATAAAGCAGATTTACAGTTTGTGGTGTCGTCAAGTTTCTTGCCAAGAGCAGCCTCAGGAGTGGTTTTCGGGCGATCGTTCGTGAGTTTTCTATGCATTCTGTCAATATTGTACGTGGAGTGCTCCTCGCTGGGAGCCGCGACTCCGCGATCCGCCTTCTGAATACTGATGAAGGCCTCTCTGCATTCCGAATTATAATCTGACTGTCTCACGTGGTGTTATGTCTGCACACGGAGAATTCAGATTGAAAGCCTTATAAACCAACCTTCTCACTCGATAATTCTATTTTTTTAATGGAACTTCCGTAACTTGATGCGCAAAGCTATTTATTTTCCAAAATGCTCGGGTCGCAGAATATAAGAAATGCAATAATTAAATTTACTATTGAGATATTTTTTTAATACATTAACCTTTAACTATTTATTTGACACCGTCGTAATTATTGTACCGACTGGGGAGGTGGCGAAATTGCCACATACGCATATAATATATGCAGCGGTTATTTATGCATGTATTGTAATACATGACTGTAATTCTGTTTTTATTATAATAATAAATACAATGCAATTGTAAAGAGAAATAAGCATATATAATATTATTGATTCAGTCTTACAAAAAAATATAAGCTATCAATATGGAGACCAGAGATTTAATGTAACGAGGAGATGAAAAAAAGTAGTTAATATGAGTTCCGTATTTTTTACATTTAATTTAATATATAATATTGTAATTGAATAAATTTAAATCAAAGTATACAGATTGAGTACCAAAACATAATATGCAAAATATTTTCATCCATTTGTCTAATACGTTTTGGTAATTTAATTTAGTAAGAATCAAAAACGCAAAATCGGATCGACTGATAAAACTTTTAAAAAATCTCATTAGCTCCTGCAGGGAAGCAGTTCTTAATTTGCGATAAGGCCGCCCTGCTCCGGTGCTCCGTCCTTATTACCGTCCAGGTATTTTCCCCGGGGACCCTCGCAAGTATACAGGTGTGTACCCGGCGGGCTCCAGTACAGAACCAATATTCCCTCAAGTCTCCAGCAAGCTCCGCCCGGCACTGCAGCTATTTGCATTTAGACGAAAACGCCCGAAGTGTTTCCGTCAGAACTCGGGCGCCGCCATTTGCCATTATGCATCGTTCATTATGTTCTAAGGAGTATTTGATGTGCGCTGCTTTGTGCACTTTAACGCGAAACCCTAGCATACAAGTAAAACGAGCGAAACGATATTAAATTTTTGATGTATAGTATCATCTGTTTAAAGATTTAACGTGTCAATTACCCGGGTTTTAATTTGAGTATTTTTTTTGTAAGACCAAGAAAACGGTCTATAATTTTCCTGTACGTAAAGGTTTATCCAATACGTCGACATCTATTTACAGCCGCAGTTATTTATAATCACTTACAGCCGTTTGTTCCAATGCCTGTCTTCCGTTTACAGCCTTCGCCTTATACATGTCAAGTTGGATAATAAACTCCACTTTCATTATTTCTGTTTGACATTCTCTAACATGTGATACTAGAATGTAAAATAGAAAACGTGTTTCACAAAACACATTTATTTATATGGGATAAAATATTTTCATTTTCAAATTATGATTTAATTTATATCTACTAGGCAGTAAGATCGCAATCCTCACTCCGTGAATCACTCAAAAATAAATCTCTCCCGCTCCCTTCCCGCCCCATTTAAAAAGTTCCCGTTTCCATAGTCATGGAGACTTGGAAGTTGTTAAGGGAGAGAGAGCTTAAAGTAACTTTTATCGTGTGACCTTACAGAGTTGGGGCGCCTCCCCTCCTCGGGAAGATAAACAACTTTTATTAGAAATTTCATTGGATTTTTCAGGAACTTTTTTGTGAATATATAAAACTTTGTAATACGCCGATACTTTACTTTTAGCCAAAAACTTTGTTTTTTGGAATTAAAACAGAGGAAAACTAATTATATACACCGCTGTCGAAAATGAGAAATTATATTTTCATACATATTTTTCTTTGCCTACTTCTTATCTACAAGCTCTGAAGTTATTTATTTCTATAATTGATACTTTAAACAACAAGTTGTGTAAAGTTTCTCAAAATTCTGTTCGCTCGGCCGTGGAGTCGTTGCACTCCCGCAAAAGTCCTTCCGTGTCTACGTCCATTGTTGCATGAATAAATATCATTAAATGCAAATTCTAATTATTACTATTATTAACTAAATGTGGGAGTTTTTCACTGCTGGCAAAACCTTGGAACTTAAATTGAATTTATAAAAATATAATGTTACATTTACGTGTTTCATAGCCGATGAATTCGTGTCGTAGATACTAGAAATAAGGTTTTTATACGATATACACATATTCAAAACTTTATTAAATGCATAAGCACATGACCTTAATTCCCAAAACAAAAACAAGTATTTTTTGCAAGAATTTTATTTGAGTTCAAATTATTAAATAACTTTTAATTAACTTCCTGTGTGTGTGTGTGTGTATTTTAATGATTGAATTGTATTTTTCAATATTGATGTTTGTAAAATATAAATGTATATGATATTGCCTAAGTTAAAAAATAGAAGCAATCAAAGGTAATAATAGATACAAATGTTTAGTTTGATTTATAAAAAACGTTCATGAGGTGGATTTTTTCCGCTCGTGTTGGAGTCGTTTCAACTGTTGCAAAAAAATGTTTTGAAGAGATCCAATACTGCTAATAGGCAGGTGTGTGTAACCAATTCCAAATAAGCGCTGCAGAACTAGTCGTGGGAAGGAACTGAACGGAACACGCAAACTGATTTGTAGTCTTTTTAACAATGTATCAAATAACTGCGAAGGGTATCCTGATTCCGTTTGACTGAAGAAGGAATCCATCAAACCCACTCAGCATGAAAGTCATCAATTTATATTACTACGTGCTACATGTCTTATATGTAAGCTTTATCATATCACCAGTGTATGATTTTGAATATTTTTTTATGGGAGGTATCGGGTAGAATAAATTATTTGTTACAAAAGAGTGATCTGATTTTGGATTTTAATATTCAACGTGGCCAAATATGCAATATTAAAAAAAAAAATCACGAATCAAGATGAAAAAAATATTTATTTTCTTTATTTTTTAGTGGTTTTTTTACTACTGTAAAAATTATTGAAAGCAAGAAGTTTATATGTAAATGAAAAACGAAACAATGTAACAACTTTTAAAATGAAGGGAAGTCTGCGAACAATGGTACGTTTCAAGGGAATGATTTTTTTGATTAACATCTTAAATGTAGCAGTTATAAGAAAATACATTATGTATTTATAGGTTCATTTCCCCAGTGGTGTACTGTTTGTTTGGCATATTAAATCTCAAGTTTATACTCTGGTATTTGCACGTTGTAGTTTGTATGCTTAATAAAGTTAGGTTTGTAATAAACATTCAACTAATTTTATTACACCTGCGCATAGGAAGTAATTTTAGAATTTGCTTCATCTCGAGCGACCGCTACGCCGGGAAAACGTTGCGGTTTCTACACCGTTTTAATATAAGATACAAAGTATCTGAACAGACCTTATTTGCTTATTGATTATATAATCCGATGAAATTATTAGTGGACTTTAATCAATAATTTGTAATTAAATAAAGCGGTTGATATAAATTACTATTAACGTTGTATAAACAAACCATAAAGTTTAAATCCACTTGAAATATGCACAGTAAATATTTAGATTAAATTTGTTGTATTTATTTACCAGTGTGTACATTTAAAAAGTGATATCGCAATGTAAATATTTAAAATAATAATTTAAATACATGAAACGAATAAAATAATATATTTATACACAAAGCGTTTCTATTGAATAACTACTTGTCCAGGGAAAATCGAAGAAAAGACGTATTGGAAGGAGAAAACTAAAATGGTGAGTCCTGGCGTAAATTTCTGGCTCAGGACAAACATATGTTTTTTGAAATGGTCATCAACATCATCTGAGGAGAGTCACTTGGAGAAGATGTTGATGAATAAGTTGGGCTTGCCGTATCACCAATATAAATCAATTATCAGGTGGCTTTAACTATTATTGACGCATTGCTCTAGGCTTGTATATTGATTCCAGTTATTATATAATATCTTTACAAGCTTTTTTCTCTGTAGATTTTACTCGAGTTCTTGATAAATGTTCAATCTTATCGAATTTGGTAGGTCTTTTGTAATCAACCGTAACAAGCGTGAAAATCCTCTAGGAAATCTCTACTGCTCTGTTGGGCTCGCAAATCACCGTTCGATTCGGTCGGGCAACCCTGTATAGGGAAGATGAAATGTACAAGAACGTATTAGTGTGGGCTTCGGGACTCACCTCCGTCGCCTAGCAACCGAATCTGTACCAGCGCCGGGTCCTCGCTGTGCTCCTCCAGGACGGTGTCGTCGGTGAGGGTCAACTCCTGAAATCGATACAAGAGACACACGATCAGAAAAATATACGAAAACAACGCCGTAGCGGAATCTGTAAGCCGCCCGCCCCTTGTGAATTATTTATGGGTCTTTTGATATAAAGCTTTCTAGGCGGGCTGTAATAAATCTGTAATAAAATAAAAGACTATAAATGCTACGAAAATTCCAAAGAGGCCAAAAAATATTATTATTACAGAAATTAAATTAACCACTATTTATAGGTATACTTTGTACACGTAATAAAATATTTAAATTTTTATTGAAGAACAGTATCATTGATCTTGGTTAATACAATTTACTCAATATTTTTACAAAATAAAAAAAAAAACATTTTTTATAACAAACGTAATCTTGAAGACATTTTTTTGGATATCAGATATCTTTTTTTTAGAATAAATGAATGATTATTAAATTTCATCCCTTACTTTTTATTGTATGGCAAAAAATGTAGATGTAATATTTTTGTTATACGTTAAAACGTTTTGATTTTAAGATACTTTGTGTTAATTGTTTTTAAACGCTTTATCGTTCTTAAAGGCGATTGTCAAAATTAATTTAGTTGCTTGTAATCTTCACAGTCGATACCATTATGAGACAAAGGAGCTATGGTGATAAATATTATATATACAATGACATTGATATTGTAAAATTAATTCAGTCAGATACAGATAGCGAAAATGGGTTGACAAAAATAAGGAAGAGAAATTTCAAAAATATGATAACGTCGCTGCGGGAATACTCCGTTTCGTGTAATCCAAAAGGATAAATTAATCCTGTCATTCATGTTTATGACAGGTAAGTGACGCTCAACCTGTTGTATATCCTCTTTTATACGTTATATACCATAAACAATTTAGACCTATTCCAGTGTAACTCCATTACCGTCAGAAATGTCCGAAATGTAGGGCAGAAGAAAGACGTAAACCAGAGAGTTACGGCTTAATATCGAAGGCTGTGGAATACTGTAAAAGGTCACATCATAAAATTGGTATCTCTCCAGCCCAGCGACGTTTGAATAAACTCTTTTCTAAGCATGAGACACCCTTTTGCTACAAGCTATAAATAAATTGATTATATGGGAATTTATGGTTTCATCGGAGATACTCGAATATACAATATATCTCGAAGGCAAGATCTCAGTTTCAGTCTCATATCGCAATTCGTAACAAAATTCTGAGAACATACTCGTTTTTTAGTATCCTTGAATAATGTTCGTTTACAAATTGAAACCTTGAGTCTTTGATTATAATATATTTGTTATTTGAATTAGGGATTTTTAATTTTAATTGTAAAAATATGTCATATTTAGAAATATTTTTTTACAATACGCTGAAGGACACAATTTTACTTTGAATAAATATATTTTTTAAAGTAATATTAATGATTGCCATTGGTTAAACTAATACAATTTATGATATATAAATTATAAATAAAAAATTTTCCAGATAAAACAAAAATATTTTACGTTTGCACATTTTTGGAAAGTCTCTTTTTAAAGATTTAAACACCAGTAGATGTTTTACAACGTTTTTTAATGCATTTTTTTGCACTTGCAACTTACTGTCGAATTCCTGAGCCAGTAATGACATCATGAATTACATTTGAGATCACGATCTTAAGTTTGCCTAAATCTCTACGTCAAACGGTAAAAATTTAAAATACTTCGTTTATAGCCATGCTTATTTATTCTTAGAAAAAAAGGGATCATTGGTAGCTCTTGCTAGACTTTTTGCCTTGGAGCTTCGGGTGAGCAGAAGATTTCCTCGTATTTGCTGGTTGAAACAATACATACTCTTTCAAGTCATTTACGGTCAGAACACGTTGAATCTTTATTATTTTAAAACCACTCCTTCTTTTCTTATACAGCAACTATTTCATAAGTCTATAGAGTTACGATGAAACTCATGCAAGCGATTATGCATTGTGTTCATTAGCCGTCGGCGTAGCACAATATTTTGACAAGACCCGCTTCAGGAGCGGGTGTCGGCGTCTCACTCCGCCGGCTTTGTTTGCCGCAAGCCTAATAATTCATGAGTATGATAAACTCATGGGAGAGTTGCTCTCAATACCCGTAGAACGGGTCGCAGGTAATTTGTTCTTTGTGCATATAAATAAGTGCATATTAACCGCGTGTTTTGCAACAAGAACTCGATGTTGAGCACAATGTATGCATCACTACATATTAACATGACCAGTTGTTTAGATATAGGACACAGTCGCTTTATTCATACTTCAGATGTTTTCAATAAAAAAACTAATTTCTTATTAAATATTCACTGCGTTAATTGAACTGTGCAGTATATTCCAAGGTGTGAAGAAAAGAAAATGAACACTTATAGGCCATGTCAAATTAAAAATAGCAAAAGAGTTTATTTTCCCTGTATTATTTCTATTAAAAATAACGCATCAACTATGCAAGAAGTGATAATTTTTATTTCTTAAATGATCTTGAAATAATATTTGAAACCGATGGTTTACCTGTTGCGTTTCAATTAGAAAATACATTGAATACAAAACAAAGAAAGTCGAAACACACAATGCACCTGTATTCACAGGCAAAACTTTCATTTGAGGTTCTAAACTCCGTACCCTTCCTTAGTTTGTCAAAGGCGGGGGTGGCGAGGGATGACACAAGTTACCGGAAAACTGCGAACAACGTAAACTTCCGGGGGCTGAAGTTTCCAGACCGAGGGTTGGCGGGGCGCCGATCGATCGCTCCCAACTTCGTAGTTATTGTTTGTTGTTCGTGTGTTTTGTGTTGCAGTTTCACGGTTTGAATGCTTCATAGAATCACAGAATAACTGATGGAAAGGTTCACTAATTGTTTGTTCAAAATAAACCATGAACATTTACTGTTTAATATATGCTAACAAGTAACGACACTGTAGCACATTGAAATAACAAAAAAATCGTATATATAATTAAACCATACGCGCATGCAAAAATACAAAGTGTATTTAATAGAATTGTGTCTTGATTAGCTGCACAAAGAAATTTAATTTTCAAACAAAATAAAATTTACAATATGTGTTAGTTTCAGTTCAAGAAATCGCATCTTTAGTCAATTTTATTTCAATGAACTTTTACGTGTAAAAAGGACTGTTTAAATATGAATATATTCAATACTTTTCATGCATTGTATTGAATTTCACTAAAATGTGATATTACAATATTTCCCTATCAAGAGTCACGAGTTCGCATTCTTGCGAGTCGTCGCGGCAGACAGAGGGGCCCGGTGGGCGGCTCCGAGTGTATCCAGCGGAAGTTTTTGCCGAGTCCCCGCAGTTACTTGTTGTTCGAGAAAGTTTCCGGGGCCGCTGCTTCAGATGATCGTAGATTTTGTATCTCGAGTCACATTACGGGTATAATGCGCTACTCTGAGGGCTCGTTACTGTGGCTAATAAAATGTCTTGTTAAAATTATACTCGAGTCAGCTTAAGAATTGTACAATACATGCAAGCTATGTTAATTATAATGAAGTATAAAATATTCAATAAATTTGCATTAACATGTATAAGCAGCCTCTAGGCGATTACGGTATGGAGGCATACGTTTATTTAGTTTCGTTAAAACTATAAAATGTTTCTAGGTTTAAAATCAAAGAAAACCGAGTTTTAAAGACGTATTAAGCTGAGAACACCAGCATATAAATGCTTTCTACTACTTGCCTATTTTCTGACGATTTTACGGGATAATGTGGTTATTCGATTATCTGTACAGTTTAAAAAATCCAACAAAATAATATTTTGGTAAATTAAAATTTTTGTGCAATATACGCGGGGATGCTGAAAATAATGGTTATCAACAGAGAGTTGATTGATAACTTTAATATCTACATCGACAACAAAGAAATGGAGAGAGTTAAAATATTTAGGTATTTGGGCAGCTGGTTGAATGAGGACTGGGATTCTGACAAGGAAATTAAAGTGAGGATTGAGACAATACGCAGTGTACTATGCTCAAGAGATTCAAGAAATGTAGCTGTATATGAGAATCCTTATAATACTATGAGTTGACCGCGTCACAAGAATGCGCAAATAAGGCGAACTCTTGACGTAACAGTAAATATAGCGTCATCCAGCTGATTTTCAAATGAAAAATCGAAAGTAAAAGGGACATTGGAAGAAGGAAGTTTATGTGGATGCGTAATTTGCGCCAGTGGCTGGAGATCGAAATTGGTGAGACTGGCCCAGGATAGAATTATATCACCAATCTCATATGAGGAGAGGCGTGAGAAGTAGAAGATGCATGCGGTGTGATTGGATGTGGGGGTTGGGGGGTAGTTGGTGGTGTGCGGTACATACTCCAGTGGCTTGGTTGCAGCTGGCGATGACGGCCGTGTACCACTGTGTGGCCCCTCGGGCTCGGTACACCTGCGCGCGACAGCCCCTCAGGGCCCCGGGGGCTCGCCGCAGGACCCGCTGGGACTGCTGCCCCCGAGCCCACCGCCGAGCCGCCGCCCCCGCCTCCCCCGCCGCCTCCCACTCCTGAAACAATCGCAATAATCACACATCAACAATCATCAAATCAACATTGACAAAACTTAATAACTACTTGGCTGTTTCAGAATGCGTGTCGCATGCAATGTCAACACAAATTGTCATCGACCAAACTACGAAGTCTGAGGCAGATGGTCCTAATTTTATAATTTAGAAATTTTCCTGTCAGAACGAGGATTGAAAGGGGAACCACTTCGTTAAAAATCAGCAGTTTAAGCTTTAATAAATAATAAAAATCCTGCCATTTTTTTAAGAAATTGGATTATGTTGTTGAAAAAAAAATAGTGACCGTTATTTCGATATGCAGGAGTTTCAAGGTTTCAACTCATGAACGTGGTTCCACTTGCCATACATCCAATCAATCAACTGAAGCTGTTAACGAATTATTCCCTAATAAGGTCATTTCACGTAGAGGTAACATCAACTGGCCTCCCAGAAGCCCCGACCTTAGCCCTCTTGACTATTTCGTATGGGGATACCTAAAAAGTAGGGTTTATGAGAATAATCCGACGAACCTAAATGGAATTGAAACAAAACATCAGGTCAGAAATGGGAGTAATATCGAGGGCTATGTGTCAGCGTGTTATCAGCAATCTTCGTTCCAGATTAGAAGAGTGCCAGCAGTGTAACGGCCACTATTTGGATAACATCATCTTTTCGAAATAATTTTCCATTTTGTATTCTTATAATCAACAATAAATAAAAAAACTTGATTACTAGTAGTTTTTGTTTTACTGACTTAACAAAAACCCGATACTCTCTTTGGACACCTGTATAAGCAAACCTTTTAAACAAAATACTTAAAATTAGACAATAACTTAATGGTAGATCGCTAATTCATTCACGGAGCATGATCAAGTAGTTAAGTGATTATTCTTGAATTTCAAAAATTCGAGAAAGATTCATAAATTAATTTCCAATATCATAAAATTTTCATTTAAAGAGGTTTCTAGTATTATTATGCATTTGTATTTAAAGGTGATTGATTAAAAGCCAGGATATGACTTGAAGAAATTCTTCAAAGTTTGAGTATAAAATGCATTCCTTTTATCTTGTAGAAGTAATAAAGCCTTGTTATTATGGACGCTCCTGTCTGAAGGTATAGTTTTGTTTAAGGTATTCCGTAGCTGGTAAAAGCTCCAAGCCCGCGCTGCTGTTCATAACATCGTCGAGAATCTAAGTACTAAAGTTTCCGCCTCTTGCTGCTGAATAATATATTAATATGCGACGTTCATTCGCACCGATACCTATGTGCGCGTATTTAAATATTAAACGATCTAACCAGTAGTTCAAAGCGAAAAGCTTTACTTTTAAAACTATGGAGAATATAGAAGTAAAATTAAACTTAATCGTTCCTTACAAATCAATAATCAACGTAGGTCATACAATTATAGCCGATCAATATATTGAGTGTTCATGTTCAAACAATTTAAAAAAATGTATTAATGTGTGGGAATTATGGAAATACAAAATTATATTTTTGTTAATCTAATCGCCTGGAAATTTATTCGAATATTCAACGTCATTTCTCAAAAATCAAATAAAAATTAAAATCGAATTGCAACAAACCGTGTAATAAACGTCATTTTGGATTAGAAGAGAGCTTAACTGCATAATTGATAAGTGAATAATTTGAAGACTGAAAACAACCACCGGCCATGAAGGATGGCGTGACTTCAGGACTGACTGCTCCCTTTCCGCCTCATTATAAAGTCATGGAATTCGGAAGAAGCGGGCTGGGGAAACTCCGGGTGGCTTTTCTTGTCACAATAAGAAAACATGGACAGATGACGGTTCAATTTTATTTTGTCTCTTTATGAAAATTAAAACAACAAACAATATTTATATCATTTGCATTTGAAAATGTAAATTTTGGATTATGTTTGATAAAGTTTAACAAAAAACATAAAAGGCAATCTTTAATAACCTCGTTAAAAAAAGTTTGGTAGTATTAATTAAACTTAAACGTATACTTGTTTAGTAAAAAAGTTTTTTATCGCTGTGAAGCTTTGACAGCAGATTCAAATGTAATAAAACCGACGATATGTCTCTTCTAATTCGTATCTCTCCAGCAAACGACCGAGTTGCCTGCATGTACGACTAACGGCGACGTGTTCGGCCGCTGAAATGCTCTCAGTAAAGTTCCGAATGAAATGTGAAAATAATTGGAGGCATTCATCACGGGGGAGGGGCGAGGGCGGAAGCGCTCCTCTCCCCTTTTTCAAAATTAACAATGCCGAGAGGCGGCCCGAAAGCTCGGCGAATCTATTATGAAAAATATCTAGGTCGATTAGGAATTCTATTCTGAATTGTTGCTTGGGGAAAGTTTGATAGAATCCAAGGGATTTTTTCACAACTTTTATGCGAATCGATACAAAAAAAACTATAAACACTTTTAGACTCTTAACAAAAAAATATTGAGACAAATAATAAATTTTAAATGTAAGGCACTATATTTACATATTAAAATTGATTTGGCCCAATTTTTTTTAAATAATATTTTTTATTAATGATAAAAGTAACTTTATATTCTTTCTTCACTTTGAGTTTATTATAGTTTTTGCATGACTAGTTTCGACCAACAGACTTGGTCATCATCAGATGCAGAACAAAAATTCTGCATTTGATGATGACCAAGTCTGTTGGTCGAAACTAGTCATGCAAAAACTATAATAAACTCGAAGTGAAGAAAGAATACAAAGTTACCCTTATCATTAATAAAAAATGGATCTTCACCAATCAAATGCCTTGTCCCTCAACAAGAATAATATTTTTATTATATTATACATTTTTGTATGAATTTTTAAAACACTATTCAATACTGTAACGCGCCGGGTCTCCAATAATTAAAACATGATTTATTTGCACTATTTATATTTAACTTATATTATACAGAGTCTTCACAACTATTTATATTAACAACATATTTATATCAACGACACCCGAGGACTGTCTCGCGCTCACGGCTCCCGAGAACTGTCTGTCGAGCACTACTCCCGAGGACTCTCTATCGAGCACTCCTTCCGAGGACTCTCTGTCAAGCACTGGCGCCGGTCGTCTTGTCGCTCGTTCTCCAAGGCCACGTATTGTCGCCCCTAAACGACGGTCGCTTGATCATTACAGATGTTTCTGGACTATGGACTAGAAGTAGACTCTGGAGTAGAATCGCTTCGATCGATTCTATCGCTAGCACGTTACAATACGTTAACCGACACAAATTACAATAAAAAAAAATATATTGAAATATATCACGAGGGTTAATGAATCTTCTAAACAATGAATCTTCACCCAAATATTACAACACAAATCCAACTGCCGGCAAAGACAACCGCGTTACGAGAGCGATAAAGCGCGGCACACAAGTGATATTATTCAACCGGAAGGCATTGTTTTGAATCGCTCGGTCCTTGAATGGGGTCCACCCGGCCCGGTCAAGGTTGGCGGCCGATGTGGGGGGGGCGGGGCGGGGCGGGGCGGTGTTAAGGGCGGCTGCCCCCCGCCCCGTGTGGCCGGGCGCGCACAATGCCGAGAGATTCCTCTCGCAGATAGCGCGGAGATTTATGACGTCATTTATATTAAACCATCCGTGTTCTCCTCTTCCCGCCCGCCGCCTCCTTCCGGCCATCGCATTTTTGCTTTTCGGGTTCAATTATTTTTCGTCTGCGGACATGCTGTTGCGATTGTTTGCCTATCGGAGATGGGGCTTTGTTCGGTTTGATTGCCTGGTGATCATTTCAGTAATTTAAAAATTAAAATCTTAAACAGATATCATTGTTTTCCTATTGTAATATTCTTGGAATTAGCACTGTCTCACAATAATATATGCTATAAAACATGACGCTATCTATAACTTTATTATATTCTAGTTGAATATTGGTATTGGAATTATATAATGCATATTGGTTCTACCACGATAACTCAAGACTTCAAGACATATTTTGTACAGCTAATCTGTATTTAATAATTGTAATTTTCATTGATATGTAAAAAAATATGATGATGCTCCAAATTATTGTATTAAGTTTTGTGATATTAAGAAAATTAATACTAATATGTTAACCGAGTATTTTATTTTAAATAAGAATCAAAATAACATCGTTGATCATCGATCGCTTGCATCACTATTTAATAAAATGCCGAGCGAATGCCAACCGAACAGTGATTTAATCAATAACATCTTTATTTGGGTTGTTAACCACAAAACACCCATAAAAAGAGAACGTTATTATTAAATTGAAATTCACGTGTGAGAAGCCCAAATAGCCCGGTTACACAAAACTTTCATCACAATCAGTTTGGTCGTTTAGCTCTGAAATCCGGGCTTAGTAATATACCAGAAATATCAACAAGTCATCATTTACGAGTGTATCCAGAACGACCTTTGAGATGAGATCTGCGGAAAAAGTCGCATTAAGTATGTCAAAAGAAAGCGTTGATGGCTATTAGTTTTCAGATCGCAGGTAAGATAATACTTGTTTATGTTTTCACGAGCACGTATTATTACATTGTTTACGCTCGGAGATCTTCGCATTGTTCTCGAGCAAAGAGCTGCGTGCGTCGCCATACATGTGTCGGCAGTGGAAAATTCCCAATATTTTCGCAGCGAGCCTCTCTCAGCCTCCGCTTTTCTCTCATATCGGAGCTAAAGATGTTTTCTCGGCCACCCACGCCCGCTTTGTTCTCTCGCGGAAAGATGTTCGCGAGAAAAACAGAATATTCAGATATTGAGAATAAATTTTATAAGGTCGGATCATCTTTCAGGTTTAGCAGAAGCCTGGGAAAATTGCTTTTAAAATGATAAACGACCCAGAAAAGTTGAAGTAAAATAAACTATCGGACTTTTAAAATTTATATTAAAAGAAGAACTTTTCAATTTCTTGTTTTGATTTATAGTGGTTTAACATTAAATTTACATAGAATAAAAGTTACATAAAAGTAAGAAATCATAGTTATAAAACCACCCAGATAAAGCAAAAAAAAACGTGACTAGACAAAGACCTTGCCATGGTTTCGAATACACACTCCCATGATGAGGTTGTTTTGCGACTTGGATTCCATACAATTTGTAAATGTTTACAATTATATCAAAAACCTATAATGATACAGCTTCTCCAGCGTAGCCAATCCGGCCTATACTATCAAGTTTATTTTCGCCCAGTTTTCCTTTGGTGTGTGCGTAGTGACTTTTACAGAAAAAATAGCATGATTATCTGTTTCATTAAAAATATATATTATTAATATTCAGTAGCATAACATCTAAAAACCAAATATTTAACAATTTGTAACAATAATGAAACTTGTAAGAAATGCAATTTTCACGTTAACGTAATCAATGCACTATTAAAAATAAACACTTTTCATTAAAAATATCAACCTTTCAATTTCAATTCTTTTTTTGCATATTTAACATAATAACTTTAGTTAATGTGCTTTGACACGTTTCAGTTTGAGTTTTTAGTTAATAAACACGTGACAAAATAATAATCTAAATGGAATGGCACGTGTGCGCTAATACTTAATAATGCTTTAATAATTCCCTTTAATTAAACTGGGTTTACGGTCGATATTTTCACATAACATGTATAGTCTTCCCTGTCATTGTCTGTCATAATCTAATTAATACTTGTTGGTCATAAGCGATACTACGACCTGTTATACTTAATCATCCCACGAACGTCAAAATTTCGTGGACAATACAAAAGGTATTTTTCAGAAAACCAAAAGCGTTATTTTTCTTAAAAATGAAAAAGTTTACACGGTCGTTTATTTTCTAAGACTTTATCTAGATATTTTACTTTAATGAGTAACCAACGAAACGAACCAAAAATACTAATTAAGATGACTAGGTCACGTTTTTTTTTATATTCATTTGGTGAGGTCGCTATAAGTTTAAATAATAAATGAACATTTATAATAATAAACAATACTTTAACTTCGTGGTTTACATGTCTGGGAAAATAGCGCTGTTCAATGATAAACTTTCGCAGTAAACTATTCTAACAAATTCAAACTTAAACAACATAATAATTCAATAGATCATAAAAGTTTACCAGAGAACAAGCAGAGCTTTAATGCTCGCCGAAAGCAGAACGAAAAAGAACTAACAGGATGTTCCTTATCTTAAGCCGGAAAACTTTTCACCATTTGGTGTTTTTTTTTTTTTGTTTTTGTTAAGAAGTAATTATAGATGGAGAGTCTCTCTCTCTCGGGAGGAAGTTCTCCTATAAATAATTCGGCCATCTTATATCTCAGTCGGGGTCGTGGCGGTAATTCGGTTTACAGGGGAGGAAGCAGTCTACACGTCGATGCAGAGGTGGGCTTCTCTGTGCCCTCGCACCCTTCTCCCGAGTCTGTGCTGAGACCTCCGCAAGTTCGTAAGCTTATCAACCGAAGGCCTGGCTTAGCCTTAAGCACGTGTATGAATACTGTGTATAGTAACAGGAGCTTTGCCCCATGGAAAAGCTCGGGAGCTGTTGTATTAAATACATTGTGTACCTACTAACCCCACAACGCTGATACAAGCACCTTATATTATTAGAACAAGATAGATTAGATAAAGCTTTTTTGTTGTTTTGATTTTGAAGCTGTTATTTTTGTGTAAAAGCTTTATTCACAATGCTAATCAGTGAAAAGATTAATCAAATACACGCAATTAAACAATCATATAATTTAATTATTTAATAATTATATTTGCAGTGAGATATGGGTAATATTTGAAATGCGTGTCTAAATAAAATAATTTTAAGCCTTTTTGATAATTAATTATATATAAATCAAAAAAAATTATCTAATATTATGTATAAGAATGAAATAAAAACCTGAAACAAAATTATTTTCCAAACTAAATAGAAACGATGTTTAATAGCTGCCAAACAATGTCTTATTTATTTCTAAGAATTAAAGTACCAAATTTTTTTTTTTAATCTAATTAAAGAGTTTTTTTAAACTTATTTCAATCAAAACCATTATATGTTGGTGTGAAGCGTGAATTCAATTCTCTGGATGCGCATTTTTTTACAACTAATCCTACATATCGTTTAGAAGTAACTTTTTCCAAGGAATTTTTCAACAGGTGTAAATATAAGTTTGAAGCGAATAGAGTTATTCCAAGTTAGCTCCACGAGGTAATTTATTAAATAGAATTATTTATTACCAAAGTTCACTAAGCTACAATTAAAGAGCCTTACAGCATTTCGCATTTATCCTCGTGTGTAAACAAAGAGAAAATAAGTATTACTCACAAGTGTAGATATACAAGTAAGTTCCTGCAAACATTAATCAAGAAAAAACTCATAAATCCAAAACAACGAAAAAGAAACGCCAAAAACTTGTACCATTTAATCCGCAGGGCCACAAGAACATTCCGCACAGAATTATGCGTGATAAACAAAGTTGCCGACAACTAAGAGCGCACAAGAACAAAGTTGGCATCGGTCGATAACCAAACTCGACTGGAAACTGCCGAGTCGGACTCGAGTGAGTCGGGCCGCCGAGGACGCGGGATTGTCCCTTTCTGTGAATGTGGGGCGGACGGGGCGGGACGGGGGCAGGACGGGGGCAAGACGGGGGCAAGACGGGGCCAGGACGGGGGCAGGACGGGGGCAGGACGGGGGCAGGACGGGGGCAGGACGGGGGCGGGGGCGGAGGCCCTCGGTGGGATCCACGAGAGCGTGGCAGTTATGGGAAGCAACTTTTCTCGTTTAAAAGTTGGGCAAGTTTCGGAGTTGTCTGCGAGAGTTCGTGCGTCTCCCGTTCGATACAAAGAATCGTCGTGCGATTCCACTTGCGGATAATGGAAGCTCGCTTTGTACTAGCCGATAAGGTTGCTGTGTTCAGTGATCAATTGAATATTTGATAAATCTAGCATAACATCATTTTCCGACACGACATGCGACATCAGCCAATAGTGTAGAGGTCTTAAAGATTGCAAGAGGCGAGATGACATTCTCGAGCAACAAAGTGTACGTCAGGAGACGCTGCCTTCAATTGCTGATCAGATGCTGGATCGACGACCAGTAACAAAGAAGTTTCTGAAAGATAAAAACCCCGATAGGAAGTTTTTTTTCAAGCCTGTTTCAGTTTCGTCGAATACATGTTATACTTGCATATTAAAAAATTTTTTTTTTCAGAAAACTATTTTAACTACGAAAGTGTATATATGTTATTAAGTGATCGAAATTAAAATGTTATAAATAAATTTTAAAAATGCTCTGTGCTTTATTTAAAATCAAAACTTGCAAAATACAATGAACACGTAAGCTATAAAGCGCAGGCTGTCCCATTTCTCTCATATCTCATTAAAGCTAATAAAAGCTCCTAACGCACCTCTCCAGTTACAATTATTCAGAAGTTCTCGGCGCGTAACAAATAGGCGCTCCAGGATTGTGCTTCAGCATCCCCGCCGGAATGGGGGCGCGAGTTTTCCGCGGACTCCGCCATCTTAGGGGTGTCTGAGGAGGCGGGAAGTCTCGGGGGTCTTCCATTATGAATGCATCGTGAGTAATGACCTGTCCCCTCCGTTAATCGTTAATCATATCAGACTGTGTTCCGCGGTTGGTCTTAACCTAATTATTAGAAAAAGTCGATAATTTAGAGGCATTCATTATTTCTAATGCCGTGAATAAAAATGACACGCAGCGACTCGGCTTGTCCCATTATTTTGTGTAATTTATAGCATTAGTAAAAAACACAAAATTACGTTATTGGATGTTTATCGTTTGGTTGTCAGTTTTGTCGCAGTGTGTGACAGGTTTAAATTATATTGGAAAATTGTTTCAAAATGTAATTAACTTTCAAATTCCTTGTTTGTGAATCATAAAAAAACGTGTTTTTTTTTTATAAAATTTGTAACTTCAAGTTCATGGTAGTATATCAAATTATTTCATAATACAAATAAATGCCATAATTTGTGGGTTAATCCATAATTAAGTATTGGGCTGTCAACCTAAACTGCAATAAAAAAACAGTCACATGACGTAAAACGTAAACTTAAATCTTGATATATCTATATACCGGATATACAATTGAATTTTTCACAGAAGCTACGTATTGAAAAAAATCAATAATTTTGTTTGAAATCAAAGTTCGACAGTAATTAATTGCAAGCCAGGAGGGCTTGGTAACTCGTCCTCGCTAAGTTAAAATGGCTGAGGCAGGAACCAGGCTATCAGGCCCCGAGCCACACACTCTGCATGCTGTTATAATGCACAAAGTTGCTAAGATTAAAGTTTCCGTCCGCACGGGAAGTAGTTAACAGTTGTGAATATCAGAATTGTTGGCTCAGTACCGACTTAACTTGTGAAATTACTGCCGGCCAACCGACGCTCTCAGAGCTCCGCCATAACTCATGGGTCGACGTAAACACTGAAGCATTATAAATAAGTACCCCATTACACAAGACCTGTGCTTTTCATATGAAGCACGTTTATATATTTTATTGATTAATCAAACGAAAAATAATATATAAACGAAGTTTCAAGTAGCTAACGTACATGAAACAAATTTTGCACCAAACACTTGACTTTAATTTAATGTACACATAATTATTGTGTTATGCAAATATCAGCACTTCCGTGAATTACAAATATGTGAAATATATGTTTTTTTTTAATTTTTCGCATTAAATAAATTAAAGTAATATTCATTTATTGAGTTGAGTATCAAATATAATGTGATCAAATGAGAAACTAGACTTAAGTCGCAGATGGAAAAATTCGGTCTGATACAAGGTCGCCGCGTCGTTTCGCGGAGATCCTAATATAAAGAGTTGCTAAATATGTAAAATTTTCCAAGAACTAATTAAATTTCATCAAAAGTTAAAGCGCAGATTAAAACTAACAAATTTTGATTGGGGCCCCCTTTTGGAATTAAAAGGAGATGCGAATCACCTTTTATGTTAATACACTTGGAAGTTTTAATTAAATTATATTAAACAGCAAATTAAACTTTCGATGGCAACGCAAACCATCGAGCGAACTCTCATTTGATAAGCAAACCAAACAAAGAAGTGAAACCTTAATCCCAGCGAGAATAAAAAGTGAACTTCGGGCAAGAAGTGTCGGCCGGGAAGTTGCTTCAAATTTTCAAGTTTGTTTTCAACCAATGATTGAACGCGAAAAGTTGGCGAAATCGGGACGGGGCGGGGGTGAGTTTATAAGGCTTTTCAAGGAAACACTAATCAAATTTCTGAAGTTCAAAGCGGTTTTCTAGGGAGCTTTTGGGGAGGCTTTAAACGCGGCCCTTTGGAAACTCCTATTGGCTCATGCAAATGAAAAGTCATTTCATATTTCAGAATGTTATAAAGAATCACAAGATGTTTCCTTGCTTTATGGGACATGAAAACATTAAATTACTGGTATTTTTTTAGAATGCGTAAACAAGTCCATGAAAATAACACAAAGTAGATTTGTAAGCTTAGTAACATTTTTATTTTTTATAATCGGAATTCCTTTTTAACCGGAATTTATTAGATTAAAGTGTTTTGAAAAAAAAGGCAACACGTGTAACAAAAATAAAATAAATAGCAATACAGGCTTTAAGATTATTTTCAAGCGGTAAGTCAACAACAAATTATCTCTCTGAAATACTATATTGCTAAATCAATTTGTCGGTGATTAAAATATAAAATTAACTGATAAAAAATAACAATTTGTGAATCTAAATATTTTTTTTTAAAACGGAACCTCTAATTGTAAGAAAAAATAGGGCTCCGAGATCCAGTTTTCTTGTCACATGCAAGTCTCCGTAGATTTTTCCAGTGACAGTTGAAACATCATATCTCGAGAACAACTGATTGAAAAAGCTCCAAGATGATATTTTCTATCATACATCTTCCGTTATTAAAATTTAATATAATTCTAAATTGAATAAATTCAAATTGACGAGTAGTGAGCATTCTTAAAAACAGTGCCGTTAAATATAGCACGATAAAGCTCAATCTAAAAACAAAGCTCTCCTCGCGTACAAATTGTGAGCTTAATTCGAACCTCACTAAGCTTTAATACAAAAAGTTTCCAAAACCAAAGAAGGCGCACCAGATTATGTCGTTAAAAGAAAGATCAAAGAGACATTAAAATTAAAACTCGGCGAAATATCTGGACGAAAAAAATCTTGAAAAAGTACCGCCGAAGCGCTCTAACAAAGAATCGCAGACTATAAAAATAACGATATAAGAAGAGGGAGGTATAAAAAATGTGACAATATATTTTTTTATAAAAAAAACTAATTAATTTAATGGTTTGAAGCTTGAATAAACAGAAGAATTTTTTAAATAAATAAATAACTAAATGGCTAAAGGGGTTAAGATCATTTTTACTTGTGAGCTGATACGTTTTTCAGGGGCTCATTTATACTGAAAGACTAAAGTGCTCGCAAATATAAACATCTGTAATCTCCTAGCCTTATATTTTTGTTAAAATGTAGAGTTTAATAACTATGCCTGTCTCTTCTGTATATTTTTTATGTTTAAAAGCTAAATTTTACATTTTATGCTCGTAGAAGAAGTTATCTAGTCAAGTTTGAGTTTTCTCAATTCTTTCTTCAAGTGTAATAGCTTTAACAACTTTGAGTTGCCTTTATTTTTGTAACCTTATTTTATAAAGTTACTTATTAATTAAAGTAGAGTTTGTATATACAGAGTCATTGACAGATATGATTATACAACTCAAAATACTGCTAAACATAAAAAGCAGTCCGTAGTCATTAAAAGTTTACGGTATAGATTTGTCTACGTTCTCATTGAGTTTATCAGAAGAGTTAATTTATTTTAAACTTTTCTTTGGGATGGATTTTTAAGCATCAGTGGATTAAAATTAGATCTGACATCAACAGTTCTTATCGTATCTTTAATATCTGCCCTACGAACTGATAGACCACTCTCAATTTGAGAAAAATATTTTTAAAAAAGCTTACGAAATAAAAAGTAGCTTCTATTCTTAATTCTGAATTGTATTTCTAGTTCTTTTTACTGACACTACCCCATAAATTGTCATCCCTCTCTAAGAGGCAGCACGGGAGGGTGGAAGAATCGGTTGTGTACAAACAAGGTAAGGTAGTTGGGGGGGTACACTTGACCTTCGCAGGCCCGGGGGCTGATACGCTGGAAGTTTTCGTTTAACTGTCTTAAGTTATTTTTGATGGATTTTCGAAGCTACTGAATAATGTTTTTTCAAATATATAGTGGAGGGTTGGGGCAAGACTTTCTAAGCGTGAATTTTACATAGTTTCCATTAAAAGCTTCCATTAACTGATTAAAAACCAGCAACTGAATAATTTGAGGTGACTTTTTAATACGCTGAATAATTAAGCACATAAGCACGTTTATAGCTTTAACCTAGCCGTATACAGAAAATCATAGGCAATAAGAATAGTTAAGGCTTTTAATCGAACGGTTCATCATGTCTATATATTTGTAGACAAAACTTTTTGGGGAGTACCTAGATACAAAATCGACACCCAAACATCCTTACCGCTGAATGTAAGTGCGGTTTTTCGGATAAAAGTCGAAAACTTTCGCGTACTTGATCTCAAAAATAAGTAAAGTACAATAAGTAAAAAAAAAAACCAGGTCCTCTACACACGTTGCGACACATAGTTAACCGATAGCGTCCTACTTTGTGCTATAAAAACCACCCACAATAAAGGCATGCCATTGACTAATTGCAAATCGGTCGAAAGTTGTGTCGCTGCGTGTGTAGAGGCCTTTTAATCATAACCGCAATAAAAAAAGCTCTTTATAAAAAGCATAAAACAAGGTCGCATAATATTTGCCTCTTTACTGCAATGCAAACATCCAATTAACCGAGGCGAGGGTACAAAGCTCCCATCACACCCAGCGGCGGGGCCGCGCGGAGTAGCATTCATTACAAAAACAAACAAAAACTTTCAATAGCCCCAGAGCGAGCGGGCGGCGAGATTTGTATGGCGGCCACGCACGTGCGAGCACCCCCTGAGCACCCCCTGAGCACCCCATGAGCACCCCCAGGCTCGCCAGGGGAGTGCAGGCTGTTGTCACACTAATACCATATAGACCTGTAATATGTCAGAATCAGCATGACGCCAGCATCGTTTCATTCATATCACAATGCCTCTCATTAGATACAACAAAAGCTTCATAGGAGAATTCTTAAACTACCATGGGTTAACCACGTCACAAAAGAGAAAGTCTCGCAAAGAAATAAAACACTTTGAAATAATAATAAAAAAAGCCTACTGCAGCTGAGTGCCAATGAAAAAAGAAAAAAAAAACATATGTACAATGAAATCGTCACATTTCTTATATAACACTAAAAAAAATGTCTACATATATCAGAATTTGTATAAGCTCGGGGCTTAGTACATTAAAATAACATTTTCCGTAATTTGTTGGTTTATTACCGGTCTATTCTTTGTAGGATCCGATACTCACGTACACTCGCACATCTCGGCACGATAGAGCCGCACACGTGTGCGTGAATCTAATCATGTGCGAGAGTGGTCGAGGGAAATATGCCCATATCAGATTATTTGAATATTTGAATAGACATGAATAAATACCTATGCTTAGGGGATCATTTAAGTTATACCTTCAAAATCCTTACATTAAATAATAATCCGGTCTATATATTTACTTATAAAGGATATTAGAGAGATTATTATTGAGGCCTTCTAAATAGACGAATAATACATAAATTAAAGATAAATTTGTTTATTTTTTAGACAAAAAAATATATTTTGTTGGAGGTATACAAAAAATTTAAAGACGATATTGTAATTTATATATTAAAGTAAACTTTAAAAAATTAATTAAATCTGTCAAATTTATAGTTAAAAATATTTTTTTTTTCATAGTTTTAATAGCATTATATATTTATTTAAAGTAAACACTAATAGGTGTATAATTTGGAAATAAAGACTGGTTACGAAGACATTTGCAATAGAATGATACATTAAAAAAATGAAATCAATATTCTCAAACAATTTCCCTAACTAATATTCAGAACGGGAATATTTAACTCCCGCCCTTCTGATATTGTTGTTTGGTCACTAAACCTTTTCCCCTCGTGTTGAATCTAATATATTAATATATTAATATATATTATATTATTTTTTATACGCACACCTGATGAACCCATAAACGGACAGCAAGTTAGCGCTAGCGAAAATAATTTCACCACGTATACCCAGCCTGTATTATAAAACGCACTTATTAAACCTATTTGATATTTGAGTGCACATTTTTAATAGCGTTACACGTTTATAAAATATTTTTATTGTTGCAATAATATAAGGTTATGGAGTATTTGCCAAGGTCGCCTCAATGTCAACAAAGAAAAATGGGTATCATTTGAGACAGTGCTTCTCAAAGTGGTCCCTACTGACCCCAGAGGGTCCTTGGGATCATTCAGGGGGTCCTTGGAAAATTAAAATCGATCAGGGGGTCCGCGCAAAGTTTAAAATAAAACAAAAAAAATTGTGACACATTTTTATTAATATGATTTTTAATAATACGATTTTTACGTCCTAAGTAAAATATAAATATAGACAGGTGCATAAAATACAAGTAATAACAGGCATCGCGGTGAGTCAGGTAGGTTAATACAGAAACGCAATTTTGTCGATACATGCACTTAATAGTGCAAGTTTTGACTATGAAAGAGGGTCCGTGGGCCAAAATAGTTTGAGAGCCGCTGATTTATGAGATGTTGTAAGATTTTTGTGTTGACAGTTAAGTATGTATAAAGAGGTAATGGTAATCTGTTTTTAAGTTATCTCATATTTGTTTGCTCAATTATGCCTTCTGCGGGGAGAGCCCATTTGAAGTTGGGTCACTCCGCGCGTAGCTGCCGGGAGGAAGAGTCGCGAGGGGACGCACACCCTCGCACAACCTCCCCCGGAGCCTCCCCGCGTCGCCCGGGGAGCGAGGGGGACGGCGAGAGCCCCGCCCCTGCGCCAGACAGGGACGCCGCTGGAGGAAATCAATACAGGCCCGACTACCCCTCCCGGCCGGCCCGCGCCCCACACACCCACACCCACACACCCACACACCCACACACCCACACACCCACACACCCACACACCCACAAACCCACCCCCCGCCATGTTGTCTCTTTCATGATACCCGCGTGCTTGTATCCCAGTCTATTTCGGTAGTTATTCTTTAGTCTGCTTTCAAAGTCGTTCTTAATGGGTAATTTTTGTGTCTACTCCCTTCATAAAGTAATTGTATCGTCTTTCATATTTTAATACTCGCTTTTGCAGGGTATTTATTATTTGTGTTATTAAAGAAACTTATTGTGAACAATTAAACACATTTTTTTACGCATGCTTAGTTTAAATGAATATTTATTTTAAATCAACCAAAACACTTTTTTCATTGACGTATTTGTTTAAAATTCAACTAAACACAAGTATTCAAGTTTCATATTTGAATTTTTAAGAAATAACGATTTACACTTTTATGGTTAATGATTGCTTGTTTACACGAATTCCAATATAATATGACAACGAGTTTTAAATATGTTTATATGCTTTTATTAAAGCATTTTTTTTAAATAACGTATATCGTAATACGGCTTTACACACTTTTTTGGTAATAATAATGAAATACTTTTTAAAAAGTAAATATTATAATTTATATCGACATATTTGTAATTTTATTGGTGTGTTTTTTTATACTATAGTAGCATTATACATTCATTTTGCAATATCTACACAAAGCAGTATAAAAGCTCATTGCTCTTTTGCAAAAATATAAAAGAAGCATTCACGAATATTCTTTTTTATGAGTTTCAGTAATAGTTTTTTTTTGAATAAAGCTTTTTGCGATGCATTTGCAAAAATACTGCTACCACAGTGTGATTAATAAATTGTTTAATAACGTTAAATCGGTAGTATAACAAACACTGAGCGTGCATTTTTATTAAAAATAAATTTGTTTTGAGTAAAACTATCAAAAAAATAGACAGTATAGTAAAACTTACAAATAGAAAAATATCTTTAAAAACCACAAAGTCAGCAGGGCGTGGGCTCGAGTCTTGTGTGGCTGCGTAAGTTATTCGCGTTTTGTTTGTTCCTTTTCAGATTCCGCGAACAACAATGCCGGCCCGGGGAGGGCGGACATTTATTATCGCAGTTATGCGATGGAGACATTGTAGTTTACGCTTTCCTGCACCATTTCATTGTCTGTTTATTGCGAAGTTTTGCGTTAACTGCTAATAAAAGTAACAGTTGATTTTGAAAGATAAGCTCCATTACTTACTGTTTTTACAATAAGGAATCAGAGAAAATTTCATTGTGTTTTAACTCAATTATCTCACTGAAAAATTATAACTAAAGACGTTGAAAAATACCACGTCGATATCTTAACATGTTATTTTTTTTATTAAAGAACATTTCAATTAAATTATTATACACCCACTTTGACAGAAAATTTGTTTCAGAAAAAGTTTTCTAGTATGTATTATTGATCCTTGTATATCGGTAGAATATTATTATCTTACTAAAGCAATGAATTAACATAATAGTTTACCTCAACTAAATTCTAATGTCTTCATTAGGGAAGAGTATAAGTGGCGGTAGAGGTAAAATTTAGGTCAATGGGCAAACTGGTAGTTTGTACGTGCATCCGGAAACCGCATAATCAGGGTTAGTGATATAATTTTATAACGTAATTAGGGAAACTTTGATACTCTGAATTATACAATAGTTTAATTGGTAAGAAGTTTGTACCTCTTCAAACTTAACGCTTCATAACTTTTTTGTAATAAAACATGTATAAATGATAGAAGATTCAACTATATCAAGGTATACTGCAAGAAAATGAAGATTTATCGCACTGAGTGATTAGCGTGACTGAACTTAGGGTTATGGATTCAAGTTTGTAAAATGTTTATATTAAGCTTAGAAAATAATTTCAACTACCATCAGGTACAAATTAATAAAAAAAAGACAAACTAATATATATTTATTAAAGAAAGCAAATGCGGTTTGAAAAAATATTTTACAAAAGGTGTGAAATAATTCAATAATTCAATCTTACTGTCAAAATCAAATAGATAATTAATACAGTTTTGCGTCTCTATTATTTGATAATGTTTTATGAATTCTGCCTTTGTTTTAATATTGAGGAAATATTATAAGGTTTACAAGTTTGTTGGCGATCTGGGTGAGTCGGTTAAATCAGTCTGTAAATGTTAATCGAAGCGAATATGAATAACATCAACATAAAATTTATGGTTTGTTTTAACTCCAGGTTGTTTTTAGAAATCAATAGATTTATTTACCTGAAAACGAATAACATTATAATAAACGATCATTTATAACGATGCCTCGACTTAATCAAAAAATATATATTAACACAGTCAAAAAAATGTTGCTTAGGATTAATTTGTGCATTCAAGTATACAATAAAAAACAGGCCGAGTTTTTATTTTTGTTACATTGTATTAATGATTTTTGAGGTAATTCAAATAACTTAAAATCAATAATTTTACTTTCGAAGAAACGGGATACCTTTCCAGGCATCTGGCTTGATTAATTCCTATAAATCAGATTGAGTTTCCTCAGTATTGAGTGCTTTAGGCCCGGTTCCCGGAATATAACCTTTTCAAATAGCTCTAAGCCGGGAGGGAGTGCGTACCTGAACACTTGAGGGTGCCCAATCATAATTCCCCTTTGGAGAACTGGGCCAAACTGTTTGAAGGTTACATTATGTAATATTAATTATTGTTCAGTAAGACAGTTCGACATGATGCTGTCGCCTGGAAGTAAAACGGAATATAAAACAGTATTGGCTTGTGGGGTGACGTACAAAGACCTTCGATTCTGGTGGTCTCCAGCTACTGACGTACCCCCATATATAATAGGATCTATTCATAAATATTTATGTCTAAATAACAAATATCTTATTTTTCTGATGCCTCTCTCATATCTCTATCCTGGGCCAGTCTTACCAAGTCGATCACATTTCCGATCTCCAGTCAATGATGCAAATTCCGCCTCAACGTAAACAAATTTTATTACCAAAAACTAGTCCTTCATATGGTACATGCTCTACTATATATATATATCAAAACACTTGAAATATCATGAGTTGACCACATTACAAATGAGAATCTTGAATACGTAAAAAAAAAGACAACTCTTCACTGTAATAAAAAAAGCGTACAGTATCCTATTTTGGGCATATTTTCAAGGAACTGTTTTTTCAGTAATTAATAAGACGCGAAATTAATAAATCAATACGACTGGCCTGGAAGAGAGAAATATTCAGTGAAATGGTCATAAACCTCCTATGAGAAGAGACTGGAGCCACTGGTTTTTCAGACTTTAAATCTTTGCTTTTTTCTAAATTAAAGATTGAATACAAATTTAGAGTGTGATAGCGCATTTATCCTTACTCAGATGTCGCACATCATACTGTGGCTTAAATGTATCGTGTGTCACAAGATTAATGTAACGTCTGCCTTGTAACAACTCTTCCGAAATTCCGAAGAGAATTCGCGTCCTCAGGCGGGAGACATGCCAGTCGCAATTTTTCTTAGCCGCGACCATGTTTTTTCTTAATGCAGACGTCACTTGTAACATTACTTTAATAGTCCTCGAGACGTTGTATTCTGGAAGATATATTCTGTACACAATTGGGGCATCGACTCACGGTGAACACTTTTTTGTCTCTTCCGTGAACGAAGATCTAGCTGTACGATGTTTTATTTTTCTTGTCGTGCTAAGAAACAACAACACCAGCTGTATAAAATAATTAAATACATTTAAAGTTTTTCTTACATAAAACTAAATGTGTAACTTCATTGTAAAGCCAATTGATCGATACATTTTTTTTTCAGTTTGTAAGATAAGCATATTATTGAAGTGTGACCTTAGACTTAGAGTATCTAATATATTTTATATGCAACTAACCATGACACACCGACTTTGATACACTTACTTTAATTTAACAGAAGGGTAAAAAACACAGATCAGATTTTTATGCAAGGCTATTCTAAACTTTGCGTTTATCCTAATAAAATATTTGATCAGATAAACATGTAATATTTTCAATTATAATTTATCTCGAGATTGACCTGGTCGAGTCAGCTGGCAAACATGATGGAGGTGAAGACTCCAGATATGTCTGTTTATTCCAAAAACAGGTCCAGCTATTACGTATTTTTGATGACGTCACATCCGGATTTTTTATTTTTTGATTTCACAACTTGAAAAAAAGAATTTAGCACGAACACCATGTTTGGAGAATGACTCTGATTATGGCGGTTTGTAATTTCATAATGGTATTAAAACGTAAATTTAGTACAACAAGAAATATTATACTTTCTGTATTGATCCGACACACCTTTTATGTTTTTTTTAAGTATTTATTAATGTTGAAATAGTTATCCATATGTGAAATCGGTAAAAATGAGGGTCTGGTACAGCAATAACTATTTAAAACTGTATTTTGTTTTTAAATCTGTATGAAAATATAAAACTTTACAAAGTCTTAATAAATTTGCTATCAAATTATTTCGATTAAAAAAACCAAACACCGTAAATTTATATTTATGAATTTTTTAATAATTTTTTTCTAATTTAACAAACTTGCTTTGTTCGCCGATTTATTAAAGCTCCTTTTGTAGTTTAAATATAAATTTTATAACACTATTTTTTTCAGCACAAAAGACCTAAAAAAAGATCTACACAAACTCGTTCGAAGGTCGGAAATTCAGCGGACGTCTCGCGGAGGGCGGCGTGAATGGAAAAAGAAGGCTTTCACGCGGGGGAGGCTGGCACGCTCCCATTGTGCCCGTCACGGGGCGAGGCACAATGCGACGGCCCGAGGAATGTGCCACCTGCACGCAGTCCTATGTTTCGCAAAACTTTTATTAATTACCACAAACAAATTTTTACAGTCCCTACACAAATGTCGGATATCCCAAAAGAAATAGTTACCAAGCTACCAGGCCTTATAGAAGGACCTACTACACTATAATAAAAACCATAACTTGACATAAAAAAATATTCTCAACAACCTCTTCTGAAGAAAGGCATCTCTTTATTTGATATACAATAGTTACAAAATAAATTGAATCAATATCAAGTGTACACATTGTTTACCTCAAAAAAGATTTTTTTTGAGAAATACACTAATTTTTTTTTAAATATTCGACTTAAGAACTTCTGAAATAACAATTTATTACAGAGCGAGAAGCTTTATAAAATCCTTTTTCATACGTTTTATAAAAAAGCTTCACTAAACCTTTTTGTTTGTTTACTATAAATATATACGTAATTTTTTTTAAGTTTATATGTATTCGGTTTCAGATGTTTATGTGAAAGTTGAAATCTTAAACGTAGACAGACGGTTTTTTTTGTCTGTGTCGTGTTTTAAAATGATGTGGGTTTTGATGATAGATGCTAATGTTTATTTTTGTTTAATATTGGTGAGTTCGGGGTTTAGACTGGGGCCGGCGTTTAAAGGGTTATAAGACAATATCGACTTCCTGGCCCGCTGCCGGGCACTGACCCTGCGAGGATGTGTGGTGCAGAGCCGGCGACGTCTATTGTTAGCTCATGCTGGATGTACTGGTCCATCCATCACTCGGAGGTGCTCCATTGTGCGGCGGGGATTAATAGACGCCATTGTGTATTTGCATACAACTAATTATTGTCACATGCGACGTTACAGTACAAAGCCTCACGGTGTTCATTAATAAACACTAGATTGCCTTAATCAATAAAATATTTCAGTTTATTAATCAACGTATTATATATATTCATATATGTATAAATTTACAATTTGGTTTGTACTACCTGATTTTATCAATTAAAAATTATACACGGAATTCTATTTTATCGCTGATCTTCATATACAATTATCGCAAATACATATTTTTTAAATGAATGTTGTTGTTTAAACTTTTGCATGCAGGGAGAAAGTTATAATTGTGAGTGTCAAATATTTTTGACACGTTTACCATTTAAGAACTTGCTGGCATTACAAAAGGTTATATGACAAACTAAAGTGACATAAAATTTAAAAATATATAAAGCTTAGGGCGTGTCACTTGTATGACAGTAAAAAGCAGACACAACTTGCGACCGATTTACCATCAGCTAATAGCGTCTTTTTTATGTTTTTGGCTGAGTAAACAGCGCAAATTAAGTTGTATCGTAACGTGTGCAGAGAGCTTTAATACATTTTTACGAAAAATGATCTTCGAAGCAACAAATCGCGCCACAAACTTGCAGCTCACCGATAGCGTCCCATTATTTTTATGGTTTGCCTAAGTAAACAACGCAATTGCCTAGCTGCAAGTTGTTGGCACGATTTGTTGCTCCGTGTGTAGAGGCCTTAACAAAGGTGCGTGTCAAAACAAACACGTACAATATTCCAGTGCCAGAGGTACCACAAATGCACCAACTTTTCCTTTCTCCGGGCGGCGCATTATTACGAGTTTGAGGCTCCGTGCGAGCACCTGCAGGCCCCTAATTGCCCTCGGCCATGCACGATATCGTGAGCCGGCCCGGCAGTTGAACCCTGAACCCTGAACCCTGAACCCCAGCCCGCCGGGCACGAGCCGCGGGGGGACCTGGAGGCCGAGGAGCCTGCGCCACGACCGGCTCATCCGCCTCGAGGGTGAGCACCAGCGACGGCGGGGAAGCGTGGGCACGTTGATTACCAAAACCTTATTTCTCCACAGCTGATTTTTATCTTATAATAAACTATAGAGCATCGTTAACTAATATATAAATATACATATAAATATAAATATATATATATATATATATATATATATATATATATATATATATATATATATATATATATATATATATATATATATATATATATATATATATAAATATATATATATATACATTATACCAGGGGTGTCAAACTCAACTTTGCAGAGGGCCATATATTAAATTTAGAACGTGCAGGCGGGCAAGATTCAAATAAAAAAAATGTACACAGGCCGTATTGATACGGCCCGAGGACCGGATGCGGCTCGCGGGCCGTATCTTTGACACCCCTGTATTATACTATATATATATCGTTGTATCTGGGTATATGGGCATTCGTTGGTGATGCATTTTTTATACAACTTTTTAATGTAACCATAGGAATTTTGTACAAAAGTTGAACTCATTACTATTTAATAATTTTAGGTGCGTCTTCTCAGAGGAGGTCAGTTACCATATCACTGAACTTATCTCTGCCTGTTCATGGTTTTCTTAGAGAGAACAGTGTAGTCTCTGGGTCATTTTACTCCACAGTTTTACTCCAAAGATCTGAGTTCCCAGTAGAATTATTATATATAGTATTTTCCTAACAAAGCTCTGGTGTTTAGATCTGATATTACATTTGCAGCAGGCTGCAGAAACAATAGCAGTATCCCCCATATCGATACAGTACTCCTAGAACACATCCCACCACAATCATTCCATGTCCACTACTCATTGACATACGTTTAGGGTACAGAATGCAGAAAATATTATATAATACAAATACGCCAAAAATGAAGCCTTCAAATGTATAACACGTATATAATTATTTCAAGGTTTCGCTTGCTCCAGTATAATATCGAAAACCTATTTTTTAATTATGGTTATTAAAATTCGTTACCTGATTTCGGAATTGACTTAACAAGCTAAACGGCTGTATTATTAACGATAAACATGTATCATAATTAACTTATTACTTTAAGAGCTTACCTTGAATGGTTCAAGCTGAGAATCTTCAATGAACTTCAGCTGCCTGTCCAGCAGGTACTCCACGGGTCTTTTCTGTCCCATATTACCAGCCTTGAGAGCAATGAAGGTCTGAAAAAAAATTCAAACATATACAAATCATATAGTAGAATACAACTTCAAACTCACAATTAATTATGTTATTCACATTACGCATTACCTCGTATAACGCGGTTAACACAACTGTTGTCATGACTTGCGTTATACAGTAGTAATGAGTATATATTTCCTTAGCAGTTTTGGAATCTAATCCTACTTATACTGTGCGACGTGAGTCTCACATAACGCGATTCAACCTCAGCGTTGTACAAGCCTCCGTATCCAGATGCACACATCAAATGCAGTTGCAGTTTTGCCGAGCTTCGCAAAAACTCGTTGAATTTATTATTCAGTTGTATAATTCAACAGCTATTGCGCTGCCGGAGTTGCAACGTTTCATTCACCCGTCAAAGCTGGCAGAACATTTCAATTAACGTTTCCACGAATTAATTTAATGGAATGCAAACGCAATCAATTCCCAGGAATTAACTCAAGAGCGCCGGAGAAAGTTTGCAGACTGGGGACGAACAAAAGGCAATGCATCGAGTGCGCGTCTGGTTGACACTTCATTTGCTGGTGACAGGAATTAAACTGAACTGCTGTACTATATTGCAGGGGTGGCCAAAGCATCGGCCGCGGTCTACTTGTCGACCACGTAACTATTCCCAGTCGCCGGGCTTTCTGTACATGGTCTTACATGTACACATCTCTGATGCCCGACTCACATAAACTAATCACTTAGTGAGAAGAAGCAATTATTTTTTATTTTCAAAATAACATTAGCGTTATATATATATATATATACTAATATTTAAAAATTATATTATAGTAGTGATCAAAAGTTTGTCCGCCCCTGGTGTCCCACTAAGAGACGATTTCTTATGCTTCTTAGTGTGTCTAGTATAAATGTCAAAGAAAATATTTATCAAATGCTTTAAATTTATATATTAAATTTATTTACGTACAACGATACAATATTAAATTAAATATATTTACGTTCAGTATATTAAATATATCCAAATACAAAAAAATATTTTATTATTTTTTAAACGTAAATTGCGATATAACAACAATCCGATATATTAGATATACAAATTTGATTTATGATACTTTAACTGGAAAATGTATTTTTAGGTGCAATACACGACCAATGAATAATATTGTGATTTTGGTTATTTTAATAAATCCAGAGTCTCGATTTACATGGGGGGCATTTCGCTGAACTCAAAGCAAAACCTATTATAATTTTCGATATTATAATTAATAATCATTAGCTTTGCAGGCAGGCATTGAGGCAGCCCACCTCGGCTCCAGCAGCTTGGCGACTCAGTAGAAATTAGTAAGCGATTAGGGAGCACGCCATATTAATCCGGGTTGAGCTAAATACAACACTATTTATACAGCGTGTTTACCATGAAACAACAAACCCAGTCCCCCATAATTGATCTGAGCATCCTCCACTCCCCGCGGATGCCCAGCCCGTGGTTTATTTATGAGTCGGTACCTAAACTCTCCTCGCCTATAATTAAGAAGATCGATGACTAGGAATCGAGACAATGGACCTGGTCTTGTGAACTAAATACCGAAAACAGTTTTGACCGAATAACAAGTAAAAGTAATGTTTAATAAAATAATTAAAAAAATAAAAAATCAAGTTATTAGTCATTCTTCTTTTTCGAGTGCTTCGGATGAGGTTTTGTGAACATTTCATTGAGTGCATATATATATCCTGAGCCAGTCTTATTAATTCGGCTGTACGTCATCAATAATATTTTTAGTGATTTGTTGTCACAACATGTACAATAATTGTGAATTCATTTTTTTAAAAGTATATTTACTGTGTTTTGCCATTCGTACATCAGGTTATTGAACCGGACCCAAAACGATATTCACAACTTTCAATACGAATAGGAAGTTCACAAATTTAATGTTAATTCTATAGAAGGGCGCCATGCTCATACGCCACGTATTCACAGTTATTTTAGCTATATTGAATTAAATTATATTTTCATAATACAATATAACAGGTTATTTTAATGTATGAGTGAAGGCGGAACAGTCCAATTCATAATACTTGGCCTTTCAATTCGTCGTATGAGGAAGATACACAAAGAAGTAAAATTGAAAAAAAAGTCAAAAGCGTGCAAAGTATAAATTTTGAAAAAATATACTTAGACTTTTTGTATGACATGTTTGTTTATATTATATCGTAATATCAACACTTGCAAAATTATTACAATCGTTAATGATATACAAAAGCTACAAGTAAGAATGTTTATTAAATTTTATTATGTGCACTGAATATTCATCAATCAATAACGTATCATTAAGTGTTGCAATCATAAACCGCAAAGCCATTAAAATGCATTGAAAAATACTTGGATTTTTTTTGCAGCCTCAATGAACGCCTGTTGCAGTTGCACTCTGCAATTATCCCGAGAGGTGAAAGGCATCTTAAATTCATTTCGGCCATAGATCTCAAGGCTTCGATCGAAACAAACCAGCCAGTAGGAGTATATAATAATATAATAGAAGCGCAAAATTTCTAATCACCTCAGCCGATGGAGCAACGCCTGCAAGAGCTGGGCACGTTTTTTGCATTTACTTCAGTATTGTGCATTGTAAAATGATTTGTTTATTTATACATTAAAGGCGCAAAAAAAAGATAATCGATTTGTGAGAATCAATCGTTGTAATTGAATTTGTACGCTGTTTTATTAGAAACGTGAGTACTTATTGAATTGAGTTATCAGTTCATAAATCTTTTGAAAGGTGCCTCGAGTTTTAATACGCCTACTGATATTACAAAACGCTATTGTCTATAATAAAAAAAAATGTATGAAGCATTTATTTATAAATCGACTGAAAAAATGATATAACTAATTTTCAGTTTTACTTGCCAGTTAATATCCAAGCATTCAGCTTCTGAATTATACACAGGTTATCATAAATGTATATGCTTGTACATAAAGCACGAGAATACATATATTAATATGTTAAATAGATTCCTTTGATGCTTTGATTAATAACCAAAGAGCTCAAATCCGGTAGTATGTTGAACCACGTACAGCATCCTTCGCTAGAGTATAGCTGAGAACTTAAAGAAATAAGGTTCAACATCAAAACTTGACCGGAAATAGTATTAATGAGATTCCGTCTAGCGAATAAACGACGACTTATAAATTGAAAAAATCTATGTTACTTCTGTTGTCGTCGCCTTATATTATACGTTTTATCCTGAGCTAGATCTAAAATGAGGCTAAAAAAAGTAAAAGTAGATTAACCTCATTTTATCAGAAGTAAACTTAATCGGTCTTCAGTCGTCTACTAGTCATGAACTTTACAATAAAAATAGGTCTTGAAGAGAAAAAGATGGCGCTTTCACTCCTAAAATGCTAAATATTTAATAAATATAAATCTTTATAATTTGTCTCAGCTGGATCTTTTCGAAGATATATGTGATGGACAGGTAATGTTGTCAACTCACCAGGGCAGGTCGGACGGGCGAGGATGCCCGGACCAGGCGCTCCTCCACCAGGAAGCACTGGAAGCCCCCACCGTACACGGCCACCCATTGTCTCCGACGCCAGCCCTCTCCATCGTACTCTACAAGCACCTGCAATCATAGCACAAATTCATTAATAATTATACAAATGTAAACATCTGATAAAAGACGTGCAATAAAATACACAAATAAAAACAACCTGCTGTTGATAATAATCGCACGCTACCACCATCTATGGTTAAACCTAAAAAGCTTCAGCCGTCTCTCTCTTTCTCTTTTTAGTGCTATGCGCATAGTATGAAAAAAAGAGAAAGCGCTATAGGCACGCAAACGGATTAGCCGACGCGCACACCTTTTACATGAAAATATCTGTTTTATCACAAACGTTAGTTCCGAGCTGCGCCAATGCGAGCAGCACCATCCGGCGGAATTAAATTTGGAAGAGAGCTCCGTTTACTATTCGTCGAGCGCCGATCAGACCAGACGCAAATGCCTCGCGGGTTTTCCTATGGGAAGCGAATCTGGTCTGCTCTAATGCACACTGAGCGCGTCCCGCTCTGCCAAACTCCGCCTCTCGAGTGCGCGCGAGCGAGCGGGAGGGAGCGAGACGGCACGTCGTCTCGTTCGGGATGTTGTTTGAATGGAAAGAGATGCCAGACCGTTACGCCCTTATCAGTCGTTGCCATGGAGACCGGTGCGGCGCCATCTTTGAAGATTTTTTACGGAGACTGCAGTTGATGGGATCAGATGATCGCAACTTGCTGGAGGTACGAAATATAAACGTGAAAGTCATTAATTATAAAAATAATATTTAATAACGTTTATTTTTTTTAGATTTGTATTTAAGACGGTTTTGTTATTTCTTCATTCCAACATCAATAACATGCTAACATATCGGACTACTACAAAAAGTTTATTATCGTAAATAACTAGAAAGATTTGTTTTATTTCACAAACATTTTCGACAGTCAACTTTCATTGAAACGAAACGCTTTAATTCATTAGTTTATTTTTTTAACAAGTTAAAAGTTATACTATGATATTATAAGAATATAAATGTTTATGAAAACTGCTCTAGTTTTTTTTGCATCATTATTTATTTTAAAAATAATTTATTTCTGCATAAAGAAGAAATGGCAACATATTGAGTATCTGACGTTATGAAATTTAATATTTATTTACATATTTATCTTGGGGCAGTCTTACTTATTAGGCTGTAGGTTTCTTCCTTCCAATGTCCCTTTTTTATATGAAAATTAGCTATAGTAGGATATATGCTTTATATGTTTATATGCTTACTAATATTATTAAATGATTCTTGAAAGCGTGAAAAAAAATAGGTTACGTCGAAATTCTATCTGCGGGAGTATAATCTAGGTCAGAAAGCAACGTCAACAAGACGTCAACATTCCCAAAAAAGCCGGCCAGGATCCGCACTATGGCAACAAATTAAAAAATAACGGTCGCCCGGCTGCGGGAGCGGGAGCGAGCGAGTCCCGGCCGCGGTGCGAGCGGGACGGCGATAGCGCGAGTGCAAGTGCATGGGTCGTGAGTGGGGTGGGGGAGTAGTGGGAAGGGAGGGGGGGGGGCGTGTGCGGGGAGAGCGACTTGTAAACACTCGGGCCGGCAGTCGCGGCCGGGTCGTTGACACCGGCGCACGCGGGGACCGCTGTCGCCCGCTCGCCATATAGGCCAGATCGCAGATAACCGCGAGGATGTACCGGACGCTGCGGGAATTCGGGGATTCGTAATTTTATTAATTAAATATGCAAAAATATTATAAATCATTATAATTTTCTTTAGAGAAAGTTTATCATTTAAAGTATGTCTTTTACTTCGTCTGAATCAGGGGTAGCCGAAGCTATTCCCAATCGATGTGTGGTCTACACATCGCTGATGCCCGCCCCACATAAACTAAATAAATAATTATTTTATCTTGTTAAAATAACTTGATATTAAATTTAAACTTATTTTTAGCTTTAAATTACTACTTAACAAATACGATGTTGATGGATCGCCGCCTTTAATTTAAAAAAAAAAACAGGTCGCCCGTAGTGATCAAAAGTTTGTCTACACCTGATCTAAATCAATAAATAAAACACTAATTGATTTATAGATTTGTGAGCGCTTTCGCCTTTTGGGGGCTTCGTCATTTGGCTATTCGTATAATACAACGTGTAATAAATGAAACCAATACGTAGTCGATATACAAAATTTGATTACCTATACGAAAAATTGCTAAAATGTATAATATTACTTTGAGTGTTAACTTTGATGGTCGAGTAGCAAGAATGTTGAATCTTGACCGGGAGTTCGATCATTGTCCTGACGGTTGAATCCCAGACTGATATAACTGAGTAAAGCCGAAGATAATTTGTATTGGCATGTGTCAGTGTAGTTTTTTTTTGAGAAATAAATAACACTCAAAATAAACTCTATAAATCAAAATATCCAAAGTATTATTTCGGCTCAAATAAACCTACTTATATGGCACGTTAAAAATCTAGATATATATTTTATTATCGATTGTTAATATTTACAATAAACGTGGTTATAATCGACAATACATAATCGAATACTTGATCGTTTGGTAAAAAAACAAGGTGACCGAAATTGAATGTCGCGTAATCGAATATTCGATGTTTAGTTTTAGCTTATAGGGTTTTTGGGTCAAATGAACGGTGATTTAATTTATCGATTATAATTAATTCTAGAATTATTCTATGTAAAGCGACTAATAATATAATTACATTATGGCTGTCGTTAACTCAGGACTAAAGCCATAACTATGTACATAACACAAGGAAGTTACTGTAGAGCTTGTGTGTAGAGATTTTCTTTGACGGCCGCGTCGAACTATTGTACATAGTTGTGGCCGTTCCCAATAAAAGTATCTACACAACTGACCACCAACAAACACAGCTAGAAAAAAACTTTTTTCAATAAAATAATCTTTAGGCTCAATTATTGTGCAATTTTTCGACCGTCCTGTACGCACGAATTTGCGACCGATTTGCAATTACTCAAAAGCGTCCTTTCATTTTTGGTGTTTTTAATAGTTTTGCCTAAAGCCCCCTACACGCGTAGCAACAAATCGAGTCATCAAAATATGTCGTTTTTGTCCGATCGCAGCTCGGTTGCAAGTTTTGTCGCGACACGCGCAGTGGGGTTTGTCCCAAAAAACGACGTTTTGAAAATTGTTGTTGCGATTTGTTAGGGGGCTCAGCTGTGCGGCCGTGGCGGTGGCGAGATGACCCGAGCACCTGTCACATCTCCGAGGTGGTTTTTCGTGATCCCGGCCGGCTGTCCGCGCTCGTGAACCACTCCTGGCAAGGTTGGCGACCTTGCGGGGCGGCCGGCACAAAGAACGGCTCCATTGTGCGCACCGGGCGGGGAGCTGCACCGAGGGACACCGATTCAAAACTGCACTCAGGTAGTGCCAATGCTGGAAATAAAGCCTACTCCCTGTGCTATATACAGCACGAATATTAGATCTTCCTCAATCGAAACGCTGAAATCGATATCCTGGTGTACTTGGCAGACACGCGTTCTGTACCAAAAAATCACTCCCAGATAACATCGATACAAGAGAAATTTTAAAATAAATTTGTAGGATTTCATTATATCATTAAAGTGATGTGACTTCAGCGGCGCATTTCTTTTTACTATTGAAAAACACTGTAGAAGTGTAGAAGAACCCGAGGACTACACTATCTCCCTATGAAATCCATAAACACTGTCTCAGCACAAGTATATGCTCAATGAGATGGTCGCCAACCTCCTCTGAGGAGAGAAGAAAAACATTGCACAATATATTAGAATATGTAATATAGTCACTTCAACCATAACCATTGCAATTTTGAAAATCTTTAAACTTTATTTTTTCAGATATACTATGTATTATGATTAAATTTTGAACCACAAAAAAAAAACTACATGCCCATTGCTGACAAACCACCGGTTAGCAGGACATTAGAAATATTATTTTCCCAGATGTGAATATTCTTTGTCTTTATCATCTAAATATCTTCAAAATTATTAATTATTATAAAAAAATATACTGTCAAGGTATTCCGCCGGATTAATTATGTATATTTTTTCAAGTTCAAGAATACAGTAATTTTACAGTCGGTAAAATAGACTTTATAGCGCGGCTTTAACAGATAATGATTTTTTAATGAATGGTAATAAAAACATCACTGCGGCGGCTTAAATTGGTTGTAAATTAAATTTTATTATTAAATATCAGCCTGCGAAAGTGAGTCTTAGAAGTCAAGGTAAAAACAAAAAAAAAACAATATATTTTTCAATTTATATTATAAAGCGATTTTTTATCTGAATTTATAACTTTAAGACATCAACTGTGACAACCTGTAATAATTATGAAAATATTCAAGTTATTAGGCGCATTCAATATAAATATTAAATCGATTTATGCGATTTCGCTTTCGGTGACCGATTTCGATTTCGATAACCGCGGCCTATTTAGGCTGAGGCCAGTTACATTAGTTTGGAATTCGTGTCACAGGATGGAGCGAACTCTTGATCAAGAGTCGACAATTTAATCACCAGCCTAGTTTACGTAGGCAATCGTAGATAAACATAAAAAAGACAATGCGTTCTAAAGTACAAAGACTCCACATACTAAAAATTGCATTAAAATTTATTTACATGAAAATATAGCAAAAGTATTGCGAAATAGTGAAAAAAATATTTTAGGTCGCTAATGGAATTTGAATCTTCACGTGTTTAATAAACATGTGTTTTTGACATACTGGCTGTAATTGAGCGAGAATTTAAACAGTTTTATACTAGTGTGTAACAGATGTAACTATGATTTTTCTTACTGTGCTCAAACAAACACATTGCCAATCCTGAATGAGTCAATAGCGCGCAGTATTTACTAGAAAACCATACAAAATATTATTATATAATTTTAAATATGTACAAAGAAATATAAATTATTTTTAATATATTTAAGAAGAAATCGAAAAATATATGTAATACACGTGTATACAAAATATTAGTTTTTTTTCTGTATAAACTTATACAACCGGGTACATACCACGTATGATTTTTCCAAACAAATAATACACAATTAATTCGCTAAACGATTGAGTATGGATTCATAAAATTCAGTAACCATTTTGTCTTAGAATGGATAACTCAGTGGTGGCAAGTGAGTACAGTGTGTGACCTAAAAATAGTGGAATCTGCATTCGTTAATAATCGTAATCCCTCTGACCTACTAATAATCGTATCGTAAAGAATATATCAGAATAATAACTTGCTCTGTGTCAAGAGCGGCATATGCGCTGGGTTTATTAGTTTTGCTGACTCTTTGCCAGAAAATATACGAGAAATATAGGCTTTATCGCACGCTAGTCTTTGTTACATTATGTATTTCATTTACGAATTCAGTGCACAGTCTCTAGCTCACACGGCTTCATAAAGACACATTCCGTCGTACGTTCAAGGGATATTAAGAAAATGTAAAAAGTAGTTTTTTATAGACCCAATATAAATGTTCTCATTTACGCGTTTTTTATATCTATATAATTTTTACACAATGTCGTATCATGCACCAATAACTTGTAATAATTAAATAATAACAACAATCACCAAATAATGTATTATTTTATATTATTACTTATTTATTATTATATACCAATGCTTTTAGTTATTAATAAGTTCACACATGATTTTAAAACTTTATATTAATTTAAAGTTTTATGCAATTCGACATACCGATAACCTAATGTGAGATCTCATAAAATATTTGTTTTTATTAATGGAAGTACAGTAGAAATGTTCACCTTTAATTGCAAAAATTTGCTTTTAAACAATTTTATATTAATTCAAAAGAACAATTTTACTATATGACTATATGAAATCACTGTGAAAACAGTCGCCACTGAGAGCCTAAAATCATGCAAATAGTAATTCGATTGTCTTTAATAAATTCACATATCATAAAAAAATATATTAGAGCATTTATGCAATAAAAATGTTTTTTACACATATTTTTCACTGCAAAAATTAAATATCGAAAATAGAGAAACCTATGTACGATTTCACTAAAGCCACACCTTGTAAACCCTACAACCTGCGCGCAGCACCAGGGGGTAAACACACACCGTATTGTAAGCATAACATGTAACCATGTAAGTTTATATGAGAGCACTGTAGTACCTTTTTAAGACACGTGTGTGTATTTAATACATAAATTTACGTTTATATTAAAAAATTGCATTGTTTTTTGAAAGATTCGTCCTGAAGGGCCCAAATCATGCGACGTTTCAGAATTCCTCGGCTCGGCGCTCCGCCCGGCGCGAGGAAGTCATTAGATTCGATCGCCGCGCGAAGGGCCCGGATGGCGCACCGGGCGAGCCTCCGCCGCGGCCGAACTGGGTCAGGGGGGCCGAACCCCCGACCCCCCGAGCCCAGACCCCCCAGACCCCCGAGCCCAGACCCCCCGACCCCCCGGGCCCCCGACCTAGCGTGCCTCCTCGGCCGCCCTCTCGCCGCGGGCTTGCATCCGGCCCAAGCGTTGCATGTACCATTGCTCAAGTTACACCAAGAATCTACAACCACGCATCATACATCCACGCATCGGCACAAGCATGCATCTAAATTTTACTCACAAGCATTACACCAAGAATATACAACATATACATACATTCACACATCGGCATAGGTATGCGTCTGGCTAAAAAGCTCGGCTCTGGCTCGAGCAGTACCCGCAAAGATTGCATGTACCATTACTCAAGTTACACCAAGAATATACAACCACATATAAATATACACGCATCGGCACAGGTACAGGCCTGTATCTAACTCAATGGGCTCGGCTCTGGCTCGAGTAGTATCCAAGAATATACAACCACGCATCATACATCCACACATCGGCACAAGCTTGCACCCAAATTTTACTCATAAGCATTGCATGAAGTATTACTCATGTTACTTACATCAATGGTACACAACCACATGTACATACATCCACGCATTGGCACAGGCCTGCGTCTGGTTCAAAAACCTCGGCTCTGGCTCGAGCAGTACCCGCAAAGATTGCATGTACCATTGCTCAAGTTACACCAAGAATATACAACATATACATACATTCACACATCGGCATAGGTATGCGTCTGGTTAAAAAGCTCGGCTCAGGCTCGAGCAGTACCCGCAAGCATTGCATGTACCATTGCTCAAGTTACACCTAGAATATACAACCACGTATGAACATACACGCATCGGCACAGGTATAGGCCTGCATCTCACTCAATGGGGTCGGCACTGGCTCGAGTAGTATCCAAGAATATACAACCACGTATCGTACATCCACGCATCGGCACATGCTTGCATCCAAATTTTACTCATAAGAATTGCATGTAGTATTACTCATGTTACTTAGATCAATGATATACAACCAATTATACACACATTCTCGCATTGGCACAGGCTAGGCTCTGACTCGAGTAGTCCCTGCAAGCATTGCATGAACCATTGCTCAAGTTACACTAAGAATATACAACCACGTATACATACATCCACGCATCGGCCAAGGCTTGCATCCAAATTTTACTCATTGCATGTTCTATTACTAAGGTTATGCATCTGGCTCAAAGGGCTAGGCTCTCGCTCAAGTTTTGCTCACAAGCTTTGCATGTAATATTACTAAAGTTGTCTAAATCCATGTAACATCTTTTATAAGCTATGCATCGCATTACTGAAATACTGTTAAATTGTTTAAAAATATATCTCGGAAAGTATATTTATTGAGAAAACCAATATTGATACATCTACGAATAACTATGTGCTATATTTAATAATTTATTTAAATTTTACTTATAAGGTACAATTACTAAGTGGTGTATTGCATATTGTTTTACTAAAAAAAACACCCATAATTAAACACAAATCCAACATGTCTATAAAAAAGAATGCATTCACACAATATTACTTAAGTTTTACCAGACGATTCCAGCAATAAGCAAGAAGTTTAAATCATCTATGAAATGAAGTTCTAATATAAATTATTTGACATTTTTTTTATTTTAAAAACTGTATCCAAAATATTAAATATATATAAACTACGTTAGTACATAGATAAATAAGCATTTATAAACAAGAAACTGTATTTGAAGGAGGGTTGTGATATGGATTATTCTGGATGCAGACCGATTCTAACGTAGAACTCAGGGGGCGGTAGCGCGTTTGGGGGAATGCGGCAAAACGAATCGCTATTTCACACGGAGGCCTAGGAGGGTAGCTAGCACCCCGGCACAGAAGGGGGTTGGAGAGCCATGCCAAATACACGCGCAGCCGACGCACCCTGTATATAGGTCACGTACATGGAGAACTTATCGGCGACCTAAATACCACGTCAAATTATACCCGAGTTGGTGGGTTAATTCTTCTGTGGCCGAGTCGGTCGCCCCGTGCAAGTGGTGTGTTTTTGTATGATAAATTGCCGCTTTGGTAGTAAAAGTCGAATCTGTATTGTGATTGATTGCTTTCAAAGCACTGAGAGAAAACTTTAACCATTTGAAAAGTTAATCAGAGTTTTCTTCAGATTTTATACTAAGTCTGCCATTATATGCGGGTCGTAAAAATTGTATGCGTGAGTGTTGTTGAAAATAGGAGACCAACTTTTTCCTCTAGGTTTGCGGAGTATTCTCAGTTATATTGATCTACTGACTGTAAATATTTTCCATGCAGAATAATGTGCCAGGGGGCCAAGCAGATGCATCTAAATAAAGTAGCCAGATTGTTTATCTGGTTAAGAATTTTATATGAGGCGATATCACCTCATCTGGAGGTATATATTAAAAATAAAAATTATAGATGCGGATAGTGGCAGCATCACTTTACAATAAGATAGCGATATAAATATAGATTGAATCGTTACTAATAACAGTTTCTAGTATCAGTGTAAGTGTATAGTATTTCGACTCGACCTTGCTCGGTACCTTCTTCTCGTACAAAGTGGAGTCCTAAGGAGAGAAAGCGGAGCTGTCTAGAGAGATTAATAGTTTAGAAACGCAGCTTTAAACTTATATATCTGCTAAAAGGTCCAATGCTTCGATTATCGAAGAATTTCAGGTATGGTGTCACCGTTCACAATTTGCTTGAAAACGGTAGTGGAGATAACGGGAACATTACTTAGAAAACCCAAAAAAGACAGGTGTCGTGGAGAGTATTCCTCCGAAAATTGGAAATTCAAAGGGATGAACCTAAAATAATAACGTACTTTATTATTTGATGGTGTAGTTCATTATTTTAATAAAAATACAAATCAATTGTTCTTAATTTTGAGATATATCATGCATCGGATTTCCAATCTTTTCTGAATTAATTAGTCGTGTTTTAGAATCCACTTTTAGTCTTAGAAGTTTAATAATAAGCCAAGCATACTGATCACAATATTGTTAGAATTGAAATATTTATTTACATAATTTATTGGGCATTGAAAATATGAAAAAAAAAAAAAAAAACGATGTACAATTATTTTAAACCATATAATCTAATACTTTGCTTAACCGATATGAAAGAATCAATCTAGTGCGATGGGAAGCTTATAACATTTGCTATTTAAAAAAAAACTGTTTTTTTTGGCAAATTTTAACTCAAATATAAGCTGCGATCTTTAATATACAGTGTGTCCAAAAATAGTATCGGGTATTTGTTAGTTCAGAAAAACAAAAACTACTAGTGATCAAGTATTTTTTTAAATGTCGATTCTAAGAATACAAAATGGAAAATGATTTCGAAAAGATGATGTTATCCAAATAGTGACCGTTACGTTGCTGGCACTCTTCTAATCTGGAACGATAATTGCTGATAACACGCTGACAAATAGCCCTCGATATTGCTGCCATTTCTGACCTGATGTTTTGTTTCAATTCCATTAGATTCGTTGGATTATTCTCATAAAGCCTACTTTTAAGGTATCCCCATACGAAATAGTCAAGAGGGCTAAGGTCGGGGCTTCTGGGAGGCCAGTTGATGTTACCTCTACGTGAAATGACCTTATTAGGGAATAATTCGTTAACAGCTTCAATTAATTCATTGGATGTATGGCAAGTGGCGGAACCACGTACTTGAGTTGAAACCTTGAAACTCCTGCAACTCTGTGCCCAAAAATTTATTCCATATCGCAATAACGGTCATCAAAACAAATATCCAATACTCTTTTTGGACACCCTGTATTACACGTAGTTAGATTTCAGCGATATGTTATATCGGTCAGTATTAAACAGGGTTTTCAAGCTACCGAATTCGTGACACGCCACGGTGTACAGAACAAACGAAATCAAACGCCAGGATCGGGTATAATATTTGTAACCAAGAAATATAATAATAACGACATGTATCGATTACCGAAATTTCCTAGCGCATTTGACGCAATTTAAAAACAACAACCGCCCGTAATAAATACCCGTGAAAAGTTTGTTTAGCTGTGCGTTAAAATGCGCCGGCTCGGGCGGGCGGAGCGCGGCGTAATGCGTGTGAAAATAAGGCCAAAGTTAAAACAACCTGTGTTGGAAAAATAGGGCAAGCCAGTCGGTGCAGAAAGGGAGAAGTGCCTCCGACCCGGGCGCCCAATCGATACGGAGGGCCGAGCCCTACCGCGGCCTCCCTCGGCGAGGGACGCCCTCCCTGCCCGGCTGGGCCGAGGGTATCCGCACATTATCATAACTCTACCAAAAAAAAACATTTTTTTTTTAAATATAAAATTTTTATTATATTCAACTCGACATTTTATCAGTAAACCGCACTGAGGGAGGTTGTTGAGTTTGAGAAATTTATGGAATGAGTTGAAAAATAATATTGGGGTGGTTGGTGCATGCAAGGGTTTTTTGAATCGACTGCAAGGTATCATTATTGCTTGATACGGTTTTTGTATACAGTTGAAATTAGTAAAAGCTCTTTTGCTCTTTAAAGATAAATATATTTTTTTAATAATATGGTCCGAAAACTATGAAACTTTAAACGAAAAATATTTTATATTATTGATTTTTGTGAAGACCGTCTCACAGGAAGTATGATTTTGCCTATACAGGTTTGATTGATTGATAATAATTAAGTACATTGCCTAGTACTAGTGATTCGTTAGCATAGTTGGTTATGCACCTGCCATGTAAGCTTGGGGATGTGGGTTCGAATCCCACACAAATCACGGTAAGAGTTTCTTTTATCAATTTTCAATATTTGAAAAAATGTACTCAATCAATATCGAAAAATATTTTATTGTAAATGGAAACACGTGTGTTTTTAGCATCAAAAACTATTCTAAAGTATGATAAAATATATATTTTAAAACAGACGTTAAAGAATTTATATACACTTGGATAAAAGAGCAGCTTTATAATACAATATAATATCTCAAGAGCTTGTTAGAATTATTACATCACCGCATCTTAAACAATATATATTGGAACCTTGAAGACTTTGTATCCTGGCTTTCTAATCTCAACTCGATCTTAACTCAACTGATGCTAGCTCTAGGAAACGAAACTGGTACGTTGCTATAACACGTATAAGTATAATATTATATAATAACACAAGAATATAAAACATAATGTTCACTTAGATATCATAAAAAAATAGCACAACTAAATAAATCTACTCTAATATTAATTTCGCCGTGCAAGATGTTCAACACAACAATTTATTTGAATGAATATCACTTCAGTATTTATTTTAAGTTCCTAACGAGAATAAGTAAGAAATTGTAAAAAAATAAATTAATATAACTTTACACGTGCCCCCGAAATTGGACTCAATTATGTGGGCTTTGTTATTAAAGTTCCGATCTTTTATATCAAGTTATGAACAAACTAAAATTCATGAAAAACAGAAATTAATTACGACATATTTTATCTTGCATTAAAACAATAATAAAATACACAAAAAAATTGTAGTCATTCCGGTTGAGTGCATATAATAAAAAATAAAAAAAAGGTAATATAAATCATAGTATGGAAATGAGTTTTCTCTTCTAAAATACATAGGTATGATATTTTATATTTACAATGTATATAATTCTTGGGTGTGAAAAGTGGATAATGTGGAAAAAATAACGTAGTGTATATAATTTACTTTACGTAAAAGTTTAATAATACGTCTTAAAATTTATTTTCATAAACGTAGACGCCATGCTCACACCATGGACTTGACTAATTTAAAATGCATATAAAAATGGGTGCGTCGTGGCGTGCGTTAACTAATTCATAATTACCTACCATCTGCGCTGATGATGAGATGGCGTGACGTTGTCAGAAAAGTTAAAAGCGTAGAATACAAGGCGAAACTAAGCCCAAGCAACTGTTTCCGTACAATATCTAGAGATTTATCGTACCTTTATATAATTTCATACATAGTATAGATATAATCTAGAGCCTTCGATATCCTTTGTAATTTATGACGTACTGAACGATTCATGAAAAAATACATGATTTTTAAGGTCATTGACTTATGAATAACTTTTAAAAAAATTATTAAAATTGTACGTTTCAAATTATATACTATTGCAATATTTATTAAATATGAAAATATTTTTGAATAAAATACTTGAGTGATTTTCCACATTTTCGTTTTTATTAGTGACCGTTTTCTCCAACCTTTCACGTTGGGATTATCAAACAGAGAGAAAAGTTGGCGAAACCGGTCACTAATAAAAACGAAAATGTTGAAAATCACTCAAGTATTTTATTCAAAAATATTAAAATAGAATTCCAACAAGTACTCTCTGTCAAAAATATTGAATTTCTTAAATATGAAAAGTTTTGTTTTTACTTCACGACAAGTAACATTTTTCAAATGCGAGAGAAACATTAAAAAAATATTAATTGATTTCAAAACTACTTCATTCATATAGGTTTTCTGTGAATTTAAAGTATACGATAGGCTTTGTGTATAACAACAAACGAGTATTTGTCTTCGTCTACCCAAACACTCGGGTGGTATTGCCAAAATATTTCAAGCCAACAAGTATGAGAACGCTTCCTCAAGTGGTAGATAGAAAACGGCGTACTCTATTTCATATCGAAAGGGTCTATAACTTCTGGTCTCTACAACAGTAAAACACTTTAAACCGGCATATTTTAACAACCGTAATCTTGGACTTGAAGTGCTCCGCCGCAGCGAGGTTGCCTTCCCCGCTTTACTGCAGTTGTAAAATTCAAAACGGCTTTTTAAATTTTCAATCTCCTTTTACAGCCGAGATGCCTTTTCCGAACATACAAACGTAGTGTGGAGTCTCCACACGGATGCGCCACATATATTATATATTTAACTTATATTTGGCTTCAGTGGTTCATTACATTTTACTATCTAAAAGCTGTAAAATTAAAAGGTTTGATAACTCTCATGGGGAGTCTCAAAGCACACCACCGCTTACAAGAGTAAAAGCCCGCAAGCGGAAGAGGCAAGTAAATCAATGCTACGTATAACCAATAACCTGTCCACCAAGTCAGTCCTCTATTAAAATTTATTAATATTGCCTGATGTACTATATAATACAAAAAAACCAGATAATCTATAGGGAACAACTTTTCTCAAAGCGTTTTCGTTTTAGACAATTTTCACACGATCGCAATTTTCACAATAAACCAATAACTAGGTTTTAGATATCACACCTGGCAAATTATCTAAAGCATAGGTTCCCAAAGTGGTCAATATCGACCCCCAGGGGTCGATTCTGCCCTGCAAGGGATCGATGACAGCGAAAAATTAGATTGGGGGTCCACGAACTGTAAATGGGGGTCTACAAGAGTGGATCCCATTGGCCATGTTGGCCACGATATTTTCGACGATATGTACGTTGAGTTAACACAACTGAACGACTATTTTCAATGTAATGTTTCGGCACGTTGTTTCTGTGTGAAGCATGGTTAAAATTGAATTGAATTAACGTTTCAAAACATGTTTACCCAAGTCAATTGGTTGATAAATGTCAAAGTTATTTAATGTTTACATACCAACATAAAATATGGCGCACTCTGTATATTAGATGTCAAAAATATTTTTGAAGTTGATGAATTTGTAAAAAACAGGAAAACTCGACAAGGGGTCGACGGGACAAAATAGTTTGGGAACCTATGATCTAAATCAACATAAGACTAAGTATGAGTATATGACAAAAACACCATTTGAATTGTCAGAAAGTCCATATTCAATGTTTCAGTGTGGTTGATAACTGAAAATGTTACATCGATTACTTACATCGTTTTAGCGGCGGATAAGATCCGTGTATATAAAAACTGAAGCGATCGGTTTACCTGAAACAAAGAAAAAAAATTGTTAATTGTTATGTTATATTATTTAACATAGTAAGGAAATACTAATTTTGTTTTAATAGTTGTTATAGCGAGAGGCTCCGCCGGTCCCTTGGCGCTCGTTATGGCTCGCTCGGCTGTATCAGCGAGGCGATAGTTAGTAGGAGCCGTTCAAAGGGCTCGCGGTCCGAGACCATTGTTGTTTACGCTGGCGTGTTATTTCGGACCGGGCGGGCAGAGGCCCAGACGAGGCCGTCCCTGGCACAGATAAGGTTTCCCAACGCCGAGCTGCAGAGGCGGAGCAGCTGAGTCACCAGGCAGGTAGGTAGCCCAAACCAGAGAATGCGGCTGAGCGAGCCAAATCTATTATATCTTTAAATAGTTATAATTTGTTTTAATACTGTCGGCTCCAGGATGCGCTGTGCTACTACTTCCGGGTGCTGGACTTAAATTGTATAAATATATAAATATAACGCTCTCCCCGTTCTGATGCATGTGTATGGCTGCCATTCTGTACCCTGAGCGTGTGAAAAGGATCGGTAATTCTCTGGAAGTACACTGTCCAGGTGGGGAGGCTCCTGCTGTTGTTTGCTGCATCAAACTTAACGCCAGAGTTTTGCAAGAAAATGATTATATAATAATGGTATTGGGCAGCAGCAATACGCAGGCTTTCCTTCGAAAATAAAACTGCGGTGTAGAAGAACCTTAGAAAAGGCAGCATGAGTATATGCTCAGTGAAGTGGTCGCCAACTTCCTCTGAGAAGAGGCACTTGATGAAGCAGGTCAATATAGATACACACACAAAAACAATTCATTAATTCGTGAAGGGCGGCTCTCGCACATTTTTCGAACCCTAGTCATCCTCTCTTCTCTTCTGTTCAACTCTTACATTCCTCCTTATCTCCACTTGATGGTTTCATACCGAGTTACACGAGATGAGACGAACGGCGCTGAAGAGGATCGAGGCCCGAAGAACACGATAAGACATCATTTTCATGCAAATAATTATAACCTACAGTGATTAATCACAACTTTATGATTTTGTCGAAGGACCCGGGGACTACACTATTATCTCTAAAAAAAGCCATGAGCATATATAGAAATATGTGTATAAAGAGAAAATACATATTTAAAATAAATTAATACAAATTTGCCTTTTCTCAGAGGATGTTCGTGACCGTCTCACTGAGCATATATTTATTCTGGGCCGGCTTTATTAGTTCGGCTTTGCTTCCGACTTCGAGCCTCTGACGCAAATCTCGCACCAGGAATATTTTAACAAATTAAAATTAAAATATATATATTAAATTAATTATTACTGAGTGATCGTTAGGATGTTTTAATTAGAAGGCATAAAATTTAATAAATGCTTAGCTTATAGAATATAGCTTATTTTAACGTTAAATTTATAAAACATTGCAACCTCTCAGCGCGTATAGGCTCAGAAAATGTTGTTGATAATAACACGCTTGATTGGCAGATTGATAATAAAGCATTTGGATAACAAAACATGATAGATCACTAGTGAAAAATTGTTTAAAGTTATTCATAGAAAATCTGTATTAAAAGTTTGGACCTGAGAGATTTTTTTAAGCAAAAAACTATACTCATAATAAACCCGGTACATTATTGTAAATAAGTATATACGCATTAAGCCTCGATGAGATCTGGTAGCGTCATATAATTAATAATTTGATAATTTAAAAACATCTCATTAGTTGGAATGAGTATAGAGCTTGATTATCTTCTTAAAAATACATAAAGTGGGTAATACATAAGTTAAATCTAATGATAACGTAAGTCAATTAAATTCTTAAGCGATATAACCTTCGCTGTACCAATGCGTCCAATTTACTGTGAACTCATTAAATCAAGCAGGTAGGTAAGGAGTATATTCGTATACTTTACACCTTATTATTAGAGACGAAAAAGAAGACAGTCTACGAATGTTATAGATGTGAATAAAAGGATAATATATCTAGACTTGTGTTTAATAAAAAAATAGTATGAGATTACAAATCATGTTTGCAGGTTTTATATTGAAAACGTGACTGTAGTTTCTTGTTTTTAAATAACCGATAAATCGTGCAAAATACAGATGCGATTTTTATAGAAATAGTAAATTAAATAAAGCTATGAAGAGTACTATTTAAGTTTCAATATAACAAGAGTCAGGTACATTTGTGTTTTACTACTAGAATGGTAAAAAAAATATAACGATGCCGTACAAAAACTTCTTTTGTTGGACACAAGAAACAAAGGTTTTTTGTATCCAATTTTGTGAACATACAATGTTCTTCTCTATATTTACAATTAACTTTTTTTATTTTTTACTGCAAGATTTATGTCCAAATGTTTCGCAGCTATTAGCGTTTAACTGCGCGCCCATCCCTCTCCCTGCATTTTGCCCTGCACGCTCTTATTTATGACTTCAAATAACTCTTTATCTTTTAAGGATCCAGTCATTCGGCACTATTAATGACATTGGTTAATTTGTCGGGTCCTAACTATTCGCTTAGGAGAGGTCTGGTTGGCGGATCGTAACACGAATCCAAGGCATGAAAATAAATAATAAACAAATACTAAAAATTAATAAGATAAAAAATACTTCAAAGACTCTACGCTCTTATAAATACAGGTTTTCTTTCATTAGTAATATATCATAATTAATCATCATTATATATTTTTTGATCAGTGTTCAGACAGTACATAAATTGGGTATAATTTTTCGAATTTAATCCTATTCTCAAATTATTATTATAAAGTCTATGTATATTTCAGTATTTGTATTGCTTACTTGTAAAACGTTCTCATGTCAGCAAAGTAACATTAAACCACGCAGTTCTTTAGCGAATCACATTAATGCTGCGGCCGTTTTTTGATAACTAACAATCAAAACCGACCAGGTAGGCAGGTATATGTAAATTCAGAAGGTTTACTGTGCAAAAGTAATAAATCAAAGTTGCTACACCTGAGATAAGTGCGCTTGTGGTTCCTTGACTTGCATACATTTTTCTCGCTTATGGTTTTGCACGGTGCATTAAATATTTTATTATTCGCATAATTCAAGTTAACAACCTCATTATTGGCTTGTTTACCTGAAAATAGATTGTCGTATACTATACGACAGATTTTTGTATACCTACTTAAGAAACTACCATTAAAAAAACTACTTAATTAATTTTTGTTCGATGATAATGATTATTTTCGTCTTTGCAATTACAAATTCCTTGTATTTAATATGGCCTATATTTCTAGAAAGTTCATAAAAAAAATTATATCTACGATGGACTGACAATTATTTACACTAAATATTTATGCCTTTAGACTAACATATGATAATATTATCAAATAATCTATAACAACAATAAAAATACGTTAGTTCAATGATCTCACAAAGAGGCGAAAACGCTTACGCAATTAAAATTGACATTGCAATATTCTGTTTTTCGTTTTATCGTATATATAAGTAAAATATATGTGTAAATTTAAAATTTCTATGGTTGAATATACTTCGAATTTCATCTTCGATTAATAATGATTTATTAAATAAAAATTCAAATATATTTTAGTTTATTTGTTATCACTCAAAAGCAGATAGTATTACCGTATCAAATATAAGTACACAAGTGTTGGTATGATTATTGTACTCCATCCTTAGATCTAAAATACATAAGCACTAAAATACAACATGTGTTGTAAAGTATACTTAAGGAAGCTACTGTTCCTTTATAATAATAGAATGTCTGCATTATATAAATTCACTCAGTTAACCCTCTTGTTTTGTTATATCTCTTAAATGTTTATCCTTGTTATCCAGTTCTTAATTGAATATTTAATTTATCTATCAACTCATGCAATAAAAGCGTTTTTTGCACATATTTTTTTGCTCAGTAACCAAAATAAAGAAATACATGTACGCTTCCACCTAAGCCACACATTGTAAGCCCCACAACCTGCGCGCAGGATCAGGGGATAACCGCATACAGTATTATAACCATAGCTCTAAGAATTGTCGTAAATTTAACTTTGAGGAATCATATAAAATAATTAATTCATAAATAAAAAATATATTTAGTTAAAACGCTTATACAGAGTGTCCAAAAAGAGTATCGGGTGGATGTGAATAGTGACCGTTATTGCGATATGCTGCGAAAAATTTTGGGCCCAGAGTTGCAGGAATTTCAAGGTTTCAACTCAAGAACGTAGTTCCAACAAGACGTTCCACTTGCCATACATCCAATCAATCAATTGAAGCTGTTAACGAATTATTCCCTACTAAGGTCATTTCACGTAGAGGTAACATCAACTGGCCTCCCAGAAGCCCCGACCTTAGCCCTTTTGACTATTTCGTATGGGATACTTGATACCTAAAAAGTAGGCTTTATGAGAATAATCCGACGAACCTAAATGGAATTGAAAAAAAACATCAGGTCAGAAATGGTAGCAATATCGAGGGCTATTTGTCAGCGTGTTATCAGCAATTTTCGTTCCAGATTAGAAGAGTGCCAGCAGCGTAACGTTCACCATTTGGATAACGTCATCTTTTCGAAATCATTTTCCATTTTGTATTCTTAAAATCAAACATAAAAAAAATACTTGATTACTAGTAGTTTTTGTTTTACTGAACTAACAAATACCCGATGCTCTCTTTGGACACCCTGTATAATTCAAACACACGTTTGCGTTTGAGCTGCATTGAGATTCAGACTTCAAAGTGCAGTTACAGCTGCAGCCAGATCGTAGATAAAGACAGTCGACTCCAGGCAGTTGCATACAAAAATTCCACGCGAGCAGAGCGAGTCTGTCGAAATGGCGCCGGCGAGTCACTCGGCTTGGCCTTGGCTGAGCTCTTGTAAACCACTCCGGCTGTGGGAGTGGCTTGCAAGAGCTGGTCGAAAGCACTACAGATGAAATCTTGCTGGAGAACTGCGTGAACTGGACACATCATCAGTTCCACGTTCGCATATCTTCTTCAGGTGCCTCTCCTCAGAGTAGCTGGTGACCATCTCACTGAACATTGTATTAAATACCCGGGTCTTTCTAAACTGCAGTTTTATATTCAAAGGAAAAATATGCGTATTGCTGCTGCTCAATAGCATCTTTTCCTTAAAAACCTCTGGCATTTAGATCTGATATTCCTTCTGCAGCAGGCTGCAGAAACAACAGCACAACCTCTCAACTCTACAGGGTACTTCCAGAACGCATCCCTCTAGATTATATATTTTATGACGAATATAATATTCGTATTAAGCATTACTTACTAAAAACTAGATTTTTAACAATCTACATATATAATATACTGCATTATAACTTTTTAATATTATTATTATTTATTCACAGCCTAAGAGTTGAAAAATCATATAGTGGCGATATCAAACCAAGGGTTTCGTAAACCTACTTTAGAAAATGACTCTGAATGAGACGGCCAGGAGACGGATTGGAATGGTGAGTACGATGACAGGATTATCTCAACATCTAAAAGTTTATCGGAATAACGTGGAACGGGTATAGCGAGTTTCGTATTTATCTATAACAGGGCAATCGGTTTAGATTACACACTAATAGAGATACGATCAGATGAGCGTGTTCACTTTTAATTTCACTTCGATGATTTATTTACCTGTCATGGGCGTGTATAATATTTTTTTAATTATGCGGAAATAATATTTACCGGATTGATTAAACACGCAATTGAATTAATAATGTTGTAATTTCGTATATTATACGCACCGATTTTAATTGAATTAAAAAATATTTAAAACAACAGTAATTCTGTAATTAAAGTTCTAGCTTCATCGGGAAATGTTTTTGAAAAGCCTTTGATTTATCTTTTCAATATTTACACTTTTTGTTATTTTGAACTTTTAGGTCATATTTTTTGAAAAAAAATAGTTTCCTGTAATTTGTAAAAGACATTTCTTGTTCGATCTCTGAAAGCGAAGGACTTATGGAAAAAGCTGCACATGAGAAGTTTATTAGACTAATGTCATATTTTCCGCATGGTGGAAGAAATGCTATTTAGTAGTAACTTCTCAATCTGAGCTTCACTTTATATTCCACTGCCACATTGATTATAATGTTGTATAATGCCACACGAAATAGTTTAACAGGTATTGGAAAACGTGGTATTATAAATACTACTTGGAATGAAGTTTATAGCACACAAAGGGGGCATGTGAAAACGAAAAAACGATACCCCCTGTAGTTTACCATCAAAGTCAATGAAGTTAATTTTTTTTTCTCGAACCTTCAATTTTCACGATAGCTAGTATACCTTTATTGAGGTCTCTATTGAATAGAAACAAAGATTTTTCAAGTAAACGAAACAGTTATTGATACCTACTTATATTTTACAGCTCTATGTTTGATTAAATATAACCGTAAGTTGTTTTATTATGATACATATTTCTAGCAACATATTCATAGCACAAACTATGTTGCTAGCACGCTTCATAAAACAAGAAGTGTTTTTTCAGACCTCATTGGATAATTTAACGCGTGTGCTTATATAGTAGTGTATAAAAATTAAAATTCATAAGAAATATCCACTTTCAGTGCGAGCGTAATGAAATATTTTAGAAAACGTAAAGAAAAAGTCTTAATCTTAGAAAATAAGGAAAACACTCAGTGTAATCATTTTTTCACACATAAAATTCATAAAGTTATTTTTCAATTTATGCGGCTTTATTTTTCTCGACAGGTTGATGTTTTAAATCTAATTTTTTTTTTATCAATGCGCATATTTAAAATACAAGTTTGAATATTTAAAACTGCACCATAAGCGCATTTATACATTGATTTTGAGAACAGGAAAATTTTATAAAAAATATCTGGCGATGCAGATTTTTCAGAATCACACAATGTTAAGATGAGTAGTAGAACAGACGCACAATAATTTTTTATTTAATATATAATAGCGAATTATGACATTTTGGAGAGTATGAAGACAGTGACTACGCAAAAGTAAATATAGTAAACATTTTGCAGAAATGAAATGAATATTTTACATTTATATGGAGAATCACGTACCGACCTGTTTCTTGAGAAATTTGGTAAAGTGACTGGGCAAGTACTTAAATTTCACATGAAATCCGTATGCGTAGTTCCTGCGTGTCTAATACGCCACGTTCATCAATTTGTGAATATTTAAAATATAAATCTTACATGTACAGCATCCTGTTATTAAACCAGCACTTGTGTAGGCAGTTAGAAATATATTTTCGAAATAATTGGAGACAAGATGGATGGACGGAGCGCTGTATTTTATTGTTGGACCTGTAGTCGAATTTTATTCCACCGGCTTTGTGCAAAATCTGTTATATTTTTTAATTTATTTGCAGAGTCTCCGGTCCGACCGGTATATCAAGTTAATTTCCAAAATGTAATTTTATGGTCAAGTTGTGATCAAAGACGAGATTCGGGCTTTTGTTTTGGTTTCTTTCGCATCGAGAACTAATCTGGGTCCCAAAGCGAGTCATAAAAAAAAAAAAAATTATACGTAGTATCAGGGATGGGTCGCGGAAGAACTTGTAAAAACTTGAGACTGACAAACCGATCCCAAATAATTAAAACATATATAAAAGTTTTTTTATGTTTACAACACAAAAATTAATCAGTTTATACAGATAAAAAATGTTATCAATGCTCTAATTATTCATATTTTATTGTGTAAATATTATAATGGCTAAAAATGTATAGTAATCTTATGGTTAGATATAGGTTTCAGTTAAAATATATTTTTAAAGCATTTTCCCCGTGGAACCTTATCCTACCGATTCGGTACTCCATATAATGCCACCAAATATTCGGAAAACAAAAATATTATAAAGTAGAACGAAAAAATGGTAATTCATGTTTATTAGCGTATTTTCTGTATCGATTGACCCGTAAATTTTCCGCAAACACGCGAAATCAAAAAAAAAATTTGTCGCTAGAAAAACACTATAGAAAATGGAGAGACTTTAATATATCGGTTTATTTCACAGAAGCAATGAGCAACCAGCAACTGCAATGCAATAACTATATAATCACATTTGTCCACCAAAGTGACGAGATCAGTAATAAATGTTGATATATTGAAATATTTACTTGCCAATCTCAAAAAATAATTTGTGCCAACATAAGAATCTCTATGCATTGATTTTTATATGTTACTTTTATTAATTACATTCACAGTTCGATAAAACAAAGTTGTTTGCAGACTTATCATGTAGGTCGACATAAACAGCATAAAACTATGTAAATATGTAGTCACAGGTCTATAGTTTTTACATTTGGCGTAAAAAAATGCTTATATATTCAAATGATATCATTGTAGTAATCTGGAGTATTACAATTTATAGTACAGTCGATTTGTTCACATATGTAGTTATACATAAAATATCTTTTTTTTTACGTCCAGTTGCTTATTGGCGGTTGCCCATAGCATCAGTGGAATAGGAACTTAATAAAAAAAATTGGTCCATTGACTCTGTTGTCAATGAAAATTACTTAGCGATACCACAGCAATCTGTAGGCGGAGCTGCCATTATGTTGTGAATGAAATTGGCGAGCCAGCACGTGTCTATAAGATTGGAGTTACAAACACAGAACTCGATACAAGTGCGCAGCAAATTATTTCACAGATTAATATTTTAACATTACACGTTTACAAAAAAACGATACTGCGTAGTATTTTAAAAATAAACGTAAAGGAAATTCGTTTTTTTATGTTTAGTTTTAACGGTTTTGAGCATTCCACTTCGAGGCCTTTTAAAACCTACTGTTGTGTAAATACGTCAACCGATTTCAATGGTACAAACAAACATAACAATATGAAATGGAGATTTTATTGTTAGGGTATCGTGGTTAGTGCTTAAAAATAAGCATTACTAAAAGTTTATTAATATTCGAAAAACAATATATATACTAAGCAATTTGAAAAATGTGAAACATTCACATTCTGTTGAAAGTGAAGTAGTATGAAAAAGAGGAAGGTTTTTTTTATAATTAAAATGTTATAATTAGTATATAAATGTATTTCAATTTTATTGATTCTAATTTGCTTCTAAGTTTTTTAAATGCTGAAATTGTGTGCATACATTTCAGTTTCTCATTACACTCATTTTTTCATAAACCTTGATGAGCACTATGCATTTTACGTAAGAAGCCTTGTATTTACTAAAACCGCTATAAATACAATACCGTATCAAACGGAAATAAAACAAAACAAAGAATCCATCCCTTAATTGATATCACACGCCAAAAGTATAGCACTTAGAAGGAGAGAAAAAAACATCCCTGCATTACTAGATTGGATTTCTGCGAGAGGCGTCGTGGGGGTGAGAGATAAAGTAGAGGGGGCTGGAATATGTCTCGGCCGTACACGCGATACTGCACCGGGGCCGGGGGTGGTTTCTAACGACCGGGGGTAATGGCTGGAGCTTTCGCAGCGCAGAAGCCTTATAAAACTACCACCGAGATATAATATGCATAATGCGGGACGGGCTCCACCTACAGCCTGGGCCGGATGCCTTTGTCTTTCAACAGATAGTATCGTCGCCTGCGCCCTTCCCTTTTGTCTGATATCTTGTTTTTATTAGCGAGGCGAAGACGCATCGCGTCAACGGCGTTACGACAAATTTATATGGAATGGGTTTGTTTGTTTCCGTATACGATCGCGAATTTATTTTTTTCTTATACTTCAACTGTTCTATCCAATCTTTTCTTCAACGCCCACGAATCAGAGAATCACTTCTATCGGCCTCATTAGTTTTAAGCAATGAAACTTATGCACAAGTAAATCATAGGAATACAAGATTTTAACATAACACGTTGAAATATATTTTTTTAATTATTTTTATGCTGTCCTGATTCTGTTGAAATGCAACCCGTCTAAGTATTTGAAAGCTTGACAATCAGTGTTCACATTATGTCTAAAGAATAATCAAAGGAAATATTGTAATTGTATGGAGAAAACTAACGTGGAAGCAAATCGCTGGAAGTCGAGAGTACAACCGAATTGTTAGACTGGCTCAAGATAAACATATGGATTATCTCCCCTGAGGAGAGGCATATATAGAAGAAGATTTACTATAATCAAACTTCAAACTTCAGTTTGAGTTTAGTCATTTTCATAATTTCAATTTCATAATTTTATTATTTGCAAGATAAAGCTCTTAAAAAACACATGTGGGTCTATTGAATGCAACAAAACTATTATAAATACGTATTCAGATATTAAATAACATAAAGACATACAATTATTTTTTGGTACAATATAACACCCCGTAAGCAACATGTCTACTTTCGCATATTAAATAGTAAACCACTTATTGTTAAATCTTTTAAATTACCTACGATAAAAAATGCGTCACAAAGAAAAATGCTCGTTATTTTAAAAATTAACTTTTATTAATAAATCATTTAAAGTCTCATTAGGCTTAGCAAAGTACACGCGCTTCTGAACCATATTCCCTTGTCATACAGCGTATGAAATCTGTAAAAAAAAAAAACAATTTTTCTCAAACTTCCTTCCTTCGCTCGTGACCTTTCCCTCGTCTTATATAGGGTGTTTTAGAAATTTAACTCGCGAGAAATGAGAATACATCAAGTAAAAACTTAAAAATACTTTCGATTTTCTTCAATAAGTACAATATGCTAAGATATATATTATGCTGAGATATGGTGTGACTAAATGAAATCGCTAACGTTTTAGCGCCTCGGTTTTTATATTTATTTAAAAAAATAAAATTATATTAAGGCGTATTAGGACACATTCTTACTCATATCGTGCCAAAACCAATTGAGTCTTATAACTCGTAATGAAATAAAATATGCTAACAACCCAAAAATCAGCTACCGATTTTAAGTGTTAAAAGGCTATGTTTTGCACTAAATATTAACATTATACAGTATACATTTATTATTAAAATATATATATGGCGTGCAGTGCTTCATTGCTAGAATGAACTGGACGCTGCCAATATACATTGCAGATATAGGTCAGTGAGTCAGGAGAATAACGGAAAAACCCAGTTATGTAAATGAAAACATAACGGCAAAATGCACTGCATACGCTTACTAGCACGTGCGGATCACTCTGTATATGAAATGTACGTTTCAGCACAAGCCTTCTAGTTTTGCAATATTTGTTATTGAATATTTTCCGTTTATAAACGATGACTTAACAGTTTTTTCAAATAAAAGCACTGGCTGACTCTCAGATAGCATCTGCGCCGACCGCAAAAAGGGCCTTCGTCTCTCGGCCGCGTCACGTGCGTGGACTTTCTCTCTGGGAGCGCTGCGGGAAAACCCCGCGAGCTGCAGACAACAGGTGCGAGGCTAAAGGCCTCCACACACGTAGCATCAAATCACGCCTCCAACTTGCACCTACCCAATAGCGTCCCTTTATTTTGGGTGATTTTTATAGTTTTGTCTAAAATGTAGGACGCTATTGGCTGACTGCAAGTTGTTGCTACGCGTGTAGAGGACTTTAGACGCGGATCCTCACGTCCGTGGACTACGCAGGCTTGCTCTACACCAGTGCTTCTCAAAGTGGTCCCTAGGGAATCCCTGGGATCATTCAGGGGGTCCTTAGAAAACTAAAATCGATTTGGGGGTCCCTGAACAACGTCAGGGGGTCCGCGTAAGGTTTAATATAAAATAAACAAATTGTGAGACATTTTTATTAATATGGAAGTTAAAATAAATAACAATGAATACATTATAAGCGATTTTTACGTCCTAAGTAAAATATAAATATAGACAGGTGCATAAAATACAAGTAATAATAGGCATTCAGGTAGGTTAATACAGGAACGCAATAGAGTCGATACTTGCAACAACTAGTCTATAATATGAATATATGTAGTTTTTCACCCAGGGTCCGTAGGCAAGTTTTTACTATGAAAAGGGGTCCATGGGCCAAAAGTGTTTGAGAGCCACTGCTCTACACATAAATAAAACCACCAGCCTAATGTTCGTATTCGACTATTCATATTTAATATACTGCAAAAAACAGCGACGTAAGCCCAAAAGTTCAATATTTTTCTTCATATTAATAGTATATTGAGTATATTTCTCGGATATTTCAAAGGCGAGATCAGAAAAACATGAGCTTCAAGTTTGCATGATCGAACTATGAAAACATATCAAGAGCGCAATGCGAAAATGATTGAATTAATATTTATAACATACTATGCAATTTCCAAGAAAAATATTGTTGTTTAATTTATTGATATTGAAGACAAGTAAAAATCGATAAGATATATCAACTTCACTCCATTTATGAAGATATCCTCGTGCAAGAACTGATTCTGTTAAAGATAAATGAAAATAATCTCTTCAAAATGTTTTAATAATGAAGATTGATATAATTATAGACAAAATTTTATTATTTGGGTTCTTTGATATAATTTGATGAAATTATAAAATTCAGGAGTATTTAATTAACCAAAAAGTAATATCTAATTAAAAAAATAATTACACAAACGATGTCCATGTTTGAAGCGACCACTCAAAATATTTCTGAAATAAAAAGTATTATACAGGTTTGAAAGATTTCAGAGATAAAACCTATAAATTTTGAATGGAGCGCGACCTTGACGTGATCTGGACGTGTTCGAATATCGGCCTTAAAATATTTCGACCAACGGAGCTTGCAGTACTCGTATACGCGAGATTCCACACAAACGCGCACGTTGGAGACGAGACTCACGTCTGTGTTGCCGTCTTTTTTATGCACGAGCAGGTTCTTTGATCCAGTCTCGAAGGTGTGTCGATTCCTAAAGGCCCATTAATGTGGAGGCGTCCAAAACGCTTTAGACCGACGCCGACCGTAGGCTTGATGAGCGAATTAAATTAGGATTTCCAAGTGCTTTGTACGCAGAGCTGCAGCGAGGCTCTGGAGCCGATGAGAAAATATTATTTTAAAAAGTGTTTTATTTTATATCTTGTCGGTTATATCGAAACATTAAATATTTTAAGAAAAAAAATTCTTAAAATCCAAGAGAAAACAGATTACAGCAAGTCATTGTATTCATGAAATTTTCTTGAAACAGAAACAATTTTTATACATTCGGACAAGTTTATTGGGAATATGTGTGATTTCGGCCCCCATGTGCCAGAGTATCCATGGGGATTTCCCCGTTTCCCGCTGGACCAATTCAGTCCTGTTTGTGCGCTCTACGTACTGAGTGATGGTGTTAGAAATTCTTCAATTGTGTGAAGAAAGTTGGCCGCTTCGTACGAGACATACTGTCGTGAAGAAATTGTGATTTGATTGTGTGCTTATTGTGGCATTCCTCCTCTCACCATTATACTCTAAATTATTTTTGTATCTTACGTACGGAAACGTGGAGTCTAAAGCAAACAAATACAAAAAAAATATTAACACCATTTAGTCCCCACTTCGAGAAAAAAGTGTTTTGACAAGTTGAACAAATTGCTTTACTATAAAGTAAACTAATAGTTTATAATGCTGAAAAAACAAAATGCCGAAGGTTTAGACAACCAAGTTATTAAGCCTTTTCATGAGAAACATATTTGTTTGACGGCTGCTGGGCCTTGGATTGAAACCTGATGGAGAAATTGTTTTTTGGGTCGTATCCAATTCTAATGAAAAAAAATGTAATAAGTTATCTTCAAGTTTAAATATAAGTGAAAGCCTTTTCAGGTCCGATTTTCCTGTAAACCGCATGGAAAATTTTAGTATCGAGCTGAATACTTCCTACTACTTTTTTTATCTGCATTTCTCTTGCGACTTACTATTTTTTTAAATAGTGCATTTACAGACTTGTCACTCACAAATTATTTGAGCTTGGATATCTTCTGCTCGTGAAACTATGATATAAGTTGATTTTATAAATACTTCTTAATAATTGTACTCGATTTTAAAAGTTATGTCAAGATCCTACAGTTCATAAAACCATGTTCAAACCAATCTAACGTTATAGGGGGGCAGTACTCAAATACATCGAGCTGGCCAGGTAGAGGATGAAGGAGGAAGTAAGTTGGCTGATGACCTCACAGACACTCTGCTGTCCCTCCCGGAGACGTGAGCCACCCACAGGCAGCAACTATCGTGAGGGTCTGGTGAGAAGCAGCCTCGGCCGCGGTGTCTTCCGAGAACTTCTGATATGCAACGCAGAGGTACCTGACTACAGTAAATCTTATATAACTTGACTCAACGTTCCCAGAACTCTGTTGTTTAGTGTGCAAAACCAGTTAAATGATTTGAGATATATTAGAAGCGGATTTTTGAAACAATAGATTTTTTTAAATTTATTTGTGTATGCCATGAGTTCCTTCATTTGAGTATTTGCAAAATAACAACAAAAACTATCAAAGAATCAATAAATTATTTTTGGATGTAGCTGAGTTTTTGAATAAACGTAATTGAAGCAAGTATTTTAATTCGCTACTGAAAATATATTATATTGTGTTCGTTTTTCTTTATTTACAAATATTAATGTCGTCATACATGTTATCAAGCTCTATCTCATTGACTTATATATATATTTTATTGTTTTACTATCTCGTTTGGACGCATTAGTCTGTTGTGTTTGCTGTAAAAACAAAGAAACCTAGATCAGTTATATTTTTAATGTAGGTCATTGTTTATTAATAAACCGTGAGGTAACAAAAATAAAATAAGTAAAAATTAACGAATTGATTATATTAATACAGTCGATATAGAATAAATAAGTATCGTTGAATATAATATATACTGTATTGTGATCACTTTAAGTAAAATGATTAATGAATTTAATAAAAATATATTGTCACCTTCATCGACCATGAGTTGGGTAGAATAAACTTATTGATTGATGATAAGAAGAATGTTGCTTTAAAGTAAAATAATGTATTTTCAGGTCTGTCTAAAAATTAAAGTTTATTTATTATTTTGCGTTGTTTGGGAAGACAGACTACAAGCTCGAGTAATTGCTACTATGGAACAAGGCTGCGAAGGCGAGCGCCGCCGTGCTAAGGTTGGTTTTTAATAGAACAAGCAACAAAGAACAAGTGTTTTAAATACACTTTTTTGCTTCAGATATCATTGCAAGTTTATTGGAAATAATTCCAACATGAATAATATAAATAATTAAACATAAATATTTTCTCATAATATTGACTAACATCTGCACTATTTTTTCCTTAATTTACTAGTTTTAAAAAGTTCCACGTGAACTTGTGTTATATAGTTGTAGTTATATAATGATTAACTCTCAAGATACCCAAAAAATCTCTCCGAAAAAATTCCAAACTCACCTTAATATTCTGTAGGTGTATTCAATGTTACCGATGTACTGACCAATGATGTTGGAGTTTAAATTAGATCTTACTTGCATCGTTACGGACGCGGATAGGATCTGTGAATAAACTCTGATGAAGCAACCGGCTTACCTGAAATAGAGAGAAATATATTATTAGTAAAACATGCTAAGGCTTCAATAAAAATCCTATATATTTTTAATAAGTATTTTTAATAAAGCAGTTTAGTATCATCACATCCAGAATTTAATATTTTTCTTCTCAGCTTTGAAATCTTGTACATAAGAAACGAGGTTCTTGCTGCTGGATTCAATCAAGTATTAAATAAATATTCAATAAAAAAAACTACGATGTATTTGTTAGTAATAATATACGTAACATGAAGGCTTGCAAGCTTCGTGGATCGACTCCGGCGTAGAAAACACGTCTTGTGCAACGCATTACGATATCACGAGAGCTCGCCTCGCCGGCCGGGCGGGGGGCTCACGGCCGGGGGCTCGGAGGCCACTTCACATCGCTTTTCATTCGCTATCACTCCAAAAAGAGGATTATTTTAATTTAATATTAAAAAAAAACACCTTCGACAAGTTCAAGACACAACCTTGGGTCATGTGTGGACTAGGTGCGGAGTTTCAGGGTTATCCCTTTTCATTTCAACATCAACGAATTCAAACACTTGAAGCACTCAATAACATGCGTTTTTGCTATCTATATCTATATATACTATATATGATGTAAAATTACATAAAAACAGATTTTCTCTAACATGGCATTGTATTAACTTAACTATTTGAGGGAAATGTATAAAAAAAAATACACGTGCTGACATGGAACGTGTATAAGAATCCATCGAATCACATCTTGCTGAAGGATTAAGTTTCAGCGTATCCTCATATTTTACTGATCTTATGAGGATTAATTGAGTTTCCAGTATAATATAAGAAATAGACGTTTCACCCAAGTGAAAATCAATGCAGACAAATTATGTTATACAATTTAGTATATAATGCTGCTGTTTTACGTTGTGCATACAACGAAGATTACAGCACAACCGTGTATATTACATGTATAAGTTATTATTTAAAAATGACAGTATGTCCTAGTTTGTAATTTTAGAAAAGCTTAGTAAAGATGCAAGATTATATTTAAAATAATTTTTAATTAATAAAATATATTCTTTCAAAAGAACAAGCAGAGACAATAACTGACGTCAATTTTACAAGAGAGAAAAAACAAAAAATAAAAATTTACAGAGTATACTTAATAAGTTTCTTTTCATATATTATAAAAAAACATGGTGCGTTTTTATAAGTTGCTTGTAAAGGCCAAAGGTGTAAATCAATTACAATATAATTCATGTAATACCATGTATGTAAGTAAGTATAATTAAATTAAAACTGCGACAAAGAAAATTTAACGAACAAAGGTAAGTAATGCTGATAATCATACTAAATTATTTTCAGTAATACAACGTTGTTTGTGTCTTCTTATCTGCAATAATTAAGGTACACAACCCAAAGGTCACATAATAAAACGTAGGCAGCTGAAGGTACAACACTTGCAGCGGTCACCATCCAAATACTGTCGCTTAACCTTGGAGTTAACGCTGCCACGACAGTTACTTATCTTAGTAATCCACAGGAAATTAATACACAAAGAAAATATCCCAAATAATTTATTTTAATATAATCAGATGTACGTTCAAGGCCAGTGCGTTACTATTCCCGTAAGATAGTTTGATGACTGTTTTTACTTTTACGAAAATCATTACAAAATAATAAAATAAAGAAACCGGAAAAAAATGGTACGAGTTTTATCGGACGGCCTTGAACGAATCACTTGACATTGATATTGCAAGTCCGATCGCCGTTTTTCATTTTGCATATTATCAAAAGTAGCAGCAGGCTACGTCAGCCGACCGTGCCGGCGTAATCTTTGTGAATAACCTGATAACAAAATACATGCAGCGCCGGGACGCACACTCTCACTTGGATCAGCTGCGATCTCGGAAAGGCAGACGTTGGACGCGCTCAGTTCTCGATTGGTAGTAAATCGAATTTGAGGCGTGATGGAAAACGAATCCATTTTCTGATTAACAGTATTCAGCATGGCTTAAAGCCTTCTACACACGCTGCGACACTGATAACCTAATAAAAACTAGTCGGTAGAATGAACACCCAAAATAAGATGACGCTTTTGGCTGATCGTAAAGTCGCTGCGTGTGCAGCCGGCTCAACAATATAAATTTAATAATATTTTATTTATTTGAAATAAAAAATAAGACAGAGGGAGTGTCGTTGCTAATTCTGTGTGAATATTAATAGTGAAAAGCATTTATAATTATATTTAATTACGTAATACATTCATTGTTATTTTCAACTTTTTTTTTTAAACAAGCGTCCAATGATGTTATTCAATAAAATGTTACATAATAAATTTTGTATACTTAAATTGTGGATTTTTCATTTTATGTAGTAAAATAATATATTTAATACTAGTTAATCTGGCAATTAAAAAAACAATATATATAATATAAATACTAAACCATTTAATATACTATACTGGTTTAGTAGACAACTCCGGTATTATTACTAACACTCTAGTTCTGTTAATGTATTTTCTTTTAAACGATGTACATTTGGAATAACAGGAACATTTATTTATTTATTCCAATTAAGTCATTTTGTTAAAACAAATTCAAACCATGCATTGCCTGTTGGCAACAACTGCACATATACATATTTTTTGCTTTTTTTATTTTTATTTTCTTACGTAACCTCAATAATTACTGTTTTTTACCATGTTGCTATTATTGTAGAGGATTGTAACGTTTATACACCTTGCACGATTCTGTTGCGTGATAAAATAATTATGTTTTTTGTGTAATTTACAAAATTTAATTACCATTAAACAAATACTTAGATTTAAGTACTATATTATCTTGCTATAAAAATTAGACATAAACAATAAAAATAATAAAATGATCTTTTCGGCAAATTATCGAAATTATTATTAAACTACTGAAACTAGACTCAAGTTAGATATAATATCAAGCAGAATAAAATCTTTGGATTGTATTATATAATAAAAGTGACATTATGAGAAATATAATACGCTACACTGTAAAAAAAAAATATATTAAAAAATCTAACTAAAAATAAAAATGCAGAGAATGTCACGCAATAAATATTTTTTGAAGAATGTTATCCTCGAGTCAAGGTTGCGCCTTTGGATAAGCGGAATTTTCAGCAAGCACTTTCACGGTCTAGGACTCATATTTAAATTGGAAAAATAGTTTGTATAATCGGGATTTGAATCGGTGAAAACCCCGCCGCTCGCCAGGTGAGCCAGGCCCGAGCTTGGTGGCACTCCGGACAGGTAGAAGCTTCGACGCACCGGCAGACTTTCACCTGGTGAAATTTGACAACAGTCGCGTTTAATTAAGTAATTTCTTGCAATTTAAACGACATCGTGTCACGTACTACAATTTCTTTAATTCTACTATTTATGAAATGACCGGAGAAAACTTGGATACACATGGCTAAAACGATTTTTATTTGTATATTATATTATTTTTTATCTGGTTCGTATCAGAACAAAACGATGTTGATACTGAAATGTAATTTTTTTCTAGACTCTAGGAAAAACACTATTCTAAATTATGTTATAGGAAGTTATTACTGAATGTTTTGGAATTCCGTGGAATTTTGGGGCGCGGGAAACAGTTTGACAATCATTATAATAACATTTCAACGTAAAATAAAAAGAATATATCTTTGTTCTCAAAAGAAAAACGAATTTCTCTTTATTAATTGTTTATCGTTTCTACAAAATAACGTTTAAGGTTATGCTCATTCCTAACGAAGATGCAGCAGGGCGAAGCATGAATAATAATAAAAAATAGCATTGCCTTTGTGTATCCTTACCAGGGGTGGTCGATTTCATGTATTATTTAAAAATAAATAGTCTTAATACATTGCGAGGATTTTAATTATGCCCTTTTCCACCCATTTTTCATACAAATTAAAGCTATTGTATGTACTGCATAAATATTAACTATTGAGTAAATAATTGGAGTTAACTATTCAAACTTTTAAAATAATAAAACATTATAAAAGTTTCTCTTCACATTTTAGGACTTGGGCCTATTTCGTGCCATAATGAACGTTTTAAAGGTAATAGACAAAATTGTAATTTACGTTCAGTAATATTTTTATTACATAATTTTTTTTCGTCTTTTGGATAGTGGAAGTTAAAAAAGTCTGATTAAAAGAAAGGCAGCCAATGGAGTGCGAGCGCAATTGGGTGTTCATAAAATTGTAAAAATAACGCAAACCACAAAGGCCGGGGGGATGGACGTTCAGCAGGGTGTTAGTAATGACTTTGGAAATTTCGGATAGTTTTCTGAGGCGAGAGGGCACAGACGATTACCTACGACTCACCCACCTGATATCTAGGGTAGCGTTTAAAAAGGCTCTATCATTTCATGGGATGATTTGCCATATTTACGCATAACGTCATTTCGCAAGAATTCCATAACGACGACTGTTTTTTTAATATATTTTTATTCTTTAGCAATGGAAAACGCTTCTTATATTTTATAAGATGTTTTGCGTAAAAGCTTTGTGTACAGCTTAACGAAATTTCTAGGTGTTTGATTTCATATTTGCCTGCCGCAAAGGGTTCATTTCATGGATTTTTTTTTATAGAATCGTTTGTGTTTGTGCTCCCAACCTATTTTTTTAATACGAACCAGATATATTTTTAAAAAATTATATCATGTGGAAATTTACAATATTTTTTGCTGTTGTTAAACCATAGCATACATTTTAATTGAATAGCCCAAATACTTAGATAGCTATGCGGGTTTGTAATAACAGCACATAAACATTAAATACTAAACTACCTGCACCACTTGACTGCAGGTGCATAATGTGATCGGTTATCATTTCTAGATATAAATAAATTAATGTTATAAAATTGTCGGTAAAAACAGATATCGAATTGTAAATAACCCAATTTTTTTAAAATTAAAATTACGTAGATTAAACATGACCGCCTGAAGCTTGTAGATTAATAAACCTGCGATTCGATTATTTGGTTTTACAAAGGTTCTCTTCAGTAGTGTAATTTAAATCTTGCACAACGCCAAAAAACACTTTATATCAAATTAATCATTTTTCAAATACTTACTAGGCAATCATAATTAAATCAGATTAAACGCTAATCAAACATCAGCAGTGTTTCAATTAATTACAATCGAAATTCGTGCAGTGATCATGTGAGGTTATCGAGATATTCTTCTGCGCGCGCTGCAGCAGGCGATGATAAACACACCAGAATGTAGAAAGTGAAACTACCGGCTGCGGAATAAATTCTATGGGGCATTGAATCACTCAAGGCGAGAGAAATGATCCGTTATTGGCAATAAGCATAACTCGGAGCCGGCATTTACCTTCGGACGAAATGAATCATAATTATAAGGTAAGCCGTGTTTCCGACGGTGTGCATTTCGACGACTCCGCACCAAAACGCTGCATCTTATTAAATTCGATGGTTCAGAAAATCAATATTATTATTACTTGTTTTTTTTTTTAATATACATCGTCGCGATGATACTCAAAACCGTGACTATGGTATAAAAATTCATTAAGTGTATGATGATGATTCCAGATAATTCAATGTGTAATTTTAAGCACAAAAAAAATATTGAGTTAAAATATATTTGTCACTGAATTATTCTTAAAACTTATTGATACAATAGTACATCTTTAATAATAAAACTATGTTTGCAGATTCTGACGGCTGATAATTGAATAAGATTCGTGGATTCTACGCGGAGTCTTAGTAATGTACTTCTGTTTATGACGTTTCGATACTGTAGTTATCTTGGATAAAATCATCGATTGAAAATGATGATAATGTTTGTACTGAAGTTGATATATACGAGACCGAAGGGTAAAGCGTGAAAGTGCCTAAGCACTTTATTTGTAATTTAATATGAATTTAATAAAAAAAACTACTCATGATTTTATAAGGTTCGTGGATACTGCGCGGAGTCCAAGTAACGCAATTCTGTTTATGGCGTTTCGATATCGATACTGTAGTTATCTTGGATAAAATCATCAATTGAATATGAAGGTGAATAAGAATCACCAAGATTGTATTTATTGGTAAATTAATATAATTTTTTATGTTGCATTTTTAGGAAATAAACCTCAACAAAATACAACCCGTTACGTATTGCGTTGTATCAGTGCGCTGCAAGGCTGTTGGCGTAATTTCAGTTGACCACGGGGTAACTGGTAAAAGTGAATAATGATTGCGTCGAGTCTCACCGGCGGATTGGAGGCTTTTGAAGTGCGTGTCCGTAAAAGTGCCCAGCTGGTTTGAAATCCGAAATTTAAATAAATATTGGGTGGTCTGTGATCTTAACGAGGAGTGTTGTGCCGGAGAGGTGTGTAAAGACCTTAAGTCTCTCTTGATGTTTATTGTCGGTTTTGAGTGAACATTGGATGGTGAGCCACGCTATTAGATAATCACGATGCTTTGAATTCACTACAAAATTGCCGTAATCGCTGTTTATTTTAATAAAGATCAATGAACTCAACTTTATTTATAATAAAATATCGATAGTGTCACGTTGCTCAATAACTTATTTAAAAAAAATATGACGTAAACTATTAAATTCTATTAACTTTTTTCTAAAACAATTATATACACAATATTACGGATAAATAGACTTCTGGAAAACAATATTATTTTGTTGCAAAAAAATTTCAGACAGTACCATGACTTTGAATCACTGCGTGTAATAAAATCAGTGCGTATAAATTGCTAAAAGTGAAACTGAGAAAATAAAATAAAGTATAAAACCAAAGTCACTGGGCACAGTGATTTTTTTAAAATTCTTGTTTACTATTTACACACGACAAATAATAATGAATCATAACAAAAATACTTTTATCGAAGAAAACACTATCTGTAACTTGTATTGATTTATTTTTTTTGTATTTAAACGTAAACTCACAAAAAAATAATCTTATAAATACGGTATAAACCTTCCATAATATTGTTAATTTAAATGACCACCTTACTTTCTCCAGAGGCATTTTGAAGCACGTCTGAGCGTGCGATGAAAGAATTTAACACTTTTGTCCGCTCTTCTCGGTTAATGATATCCAATTATATTTTTTATTTTGTTCCACGGTTTTTATTTCGGAACTAACGTGAATTATAATATCCTTCATTGTTTGGCCATTGTCAATACCCAATGTCAATGACAAGTGTCACGCCGGTTGTAATATCTTTGCATATTATTATGATAATGAAGACAATTAATTAAATAAATAACACAGGTATGCTAATAAATATGTTGATATGTTATATAATGTATACAATCTGAATTAAGCATGCTTACAAACATTTTAAGCATTGGTTGTATTCTGAATATACAAATGTAGTAAATACATAAGTCAGTTCAACACATTAAAAAATATTGATCATTTGTTTATTTTAAATGAATTGTAATTGATAAATAAGTTGATATAAAGTAAAAATTCTAGCAAAAGCTTATGCTTTGCGTACGCGAGTTTAAAGTTGATATTTACAAGCGTGTGATTTAACAGGTAAAAAATTAAATCGTGACATAAATGAGAAACAGAGAAAAATTTCGATTTGAGACGCTGCATAATGATACTCTGCTCTCAGCCTTTTTCATATATGGTATTTCAAAAAAGCGAAAGTGCTTTGCCGTTATTAAAAGGAATAGGCGCTGGGAACATTATGAGGGCGATAAAGAATCGCCGCTATACAGGTGACTCCAACATTTCAACCGGTAGACACATGTGTGCTCAGTTTAAAGAAAAATAACAGGTATGCCTTAAAATTCATAAAATTATTGTTAATTAAATGTTCAAATTCTATGTTGAAATCACGAGACCCAAACAATTTATAAAAGTTATAAAAAAAAAAATTATACAATGTCAAATAGGTTTTCATCGCATAACAGTTGCGGTAACCAAATGATTATTACAACGGTATTGCATATTATATACAGTCTGCAATAATATAACTTCGAGACCCAAATAAATAAAAGATTATCTGTATGGTCAATTAGACCGTGAAACTTCAGGAGGCGGCGACTATATTATTATTTTCATGTCATTTGTTTAGAAGAGGCGGTGTCTATACGTTTATTACTACAGTGTTGTGATATTGGAAAACGTTTCTATATTCTTAGTAAGCGGATATTTTAATGCATTGTTTTTAAAAGTATAATATGTAAATAAGGCAAGTGAAACGACCTGTATAAGGCGAGTGCTGCGGTGCCGGAGTACCTGCGGAGCAAGATCGCGCAGGTTTCCAAGGAAAAGGTAATAAATCGGTTACACTTTCTCAGGCAGTTTTTCGAGCTTGTCTTTGTCATTGTCGTCGGAATAATGTACAGCGTCTAGCAGCAAGAGATTTTCATTATTTCTCACTATGGGATTGATGATGCCACTAACTACAAGCCGGTTTGATTTATTACCTTGTAGACAATATTCTTTAATTAATCCGCACACAGCGACGGCACCGAAAATATTATGACAGACCTAGGAATGCAGTTTAATTAATCAGACAAAGAATAAAGGTATTACATACTTTAAAATGAAAACAACGATAATTAGATAAATTTGTGTTTATTTAGAAAAATGAGGCAATATAAATTTAAAAAACAACTATTCAAATAGTTATACTAATAAAAATATTTAAAATATGGGTGGTTGGTTAGATTTATCTGAATACATGGTAAGATATTTTTTTTTAACTCACGATGTTTTTTTAAAAATATATTTATGTACAAACAGCATTCATTGAACCTATAAGGACCAAGAACTATATGTATTAATATTTAATATATCTTTCCTGGTATTTAAATTTTTTTGTGTAGCATTGAAGTCGACTGAATGCTCTTTCCGCATGCAATTTTAGTGCAATAACTAAATGCAATTTTATCAAAAGTAATTTAAGTGTTACATAATAAGGAAGCAGATAGCAGAGTTTTTCAGTGATTATTTTTATTATTTACCTTTGCATTAATCTTACAGTCAATGTCAGCATGATATTATTATCTCTAGAGGAGTCGTCATTCTCCGAGCGCTAATATCTATTTCACCAATCGTTACGTGGGGTTTTATGGGTGGAGTAGATTATGGTTTATTGTTTCTTTGGAGGCAGAGTAGTTTAAAAATAATATAACTTGCGATTTTCAATATATTAATTAAACATTTGTTATTTAAGAAATAAACATACGTTCACTGAGTATTTAATTTAAAATTATGGCTATCTAATTTTTGATTCTGATAGTATCGGGTGTGTATATATTTATTTTTCTTATATCTAATATATTTTTATTTAAATATTGCTCGGAGCCATTGCTTAGAGAGCATTACAACATTTGAGAGGTATGACGTCGTACATAAAACTTCTTAGTAACATAATAATTTTAATGCACGTGCATTTACTAATTTTAATTGCATTGTTGCATTTATCTTGCTTGCTTTAAAGTTTTCTGAGTCATAGGAGATATGACATTTTTGAATAACCTTTAATATGGATTTAACCTTTGGTAGAGTATAAACTTGATATTCAGAAAAACTACGGTTAAATCAGTAAAAAAATATTTTAATAATGCGTCAACGATTGTAACTTCTAAAATTATCATATTAAGAAAGTTACTAATATGATTAGGCACATTAGTTCATATATAGAAGATGATTTCAAAGAAACTCTCAGAAAAATATCATCGTGATTTGTGTGGGATTTGAACCCACATCTCCTGGTTTACATGACCGGTGTAAAATAGGCATCTGATTGACCAATCCCTAAATAGATATAAATATTAAGAAAGCATAGTAATTGTTCAGAGCAAAACCACGCTTCTCACATAAACCTCTTTAGTAGATAGTTCAAATTTACGTAGATTTTGTATGAGCCAGCTTGTATAAAGCCCCCTATAGATGTTCCAACACAACTTGCAACCGAATTGCAACTTATCAATACTGTCCTATATTGCGTTGGTTATTTACGCAAAACTATAAAAAAAAAACACCTAAAATGAATAGACGCTATTGGCTGATTGCAAATCGGTCACATCAAAAAAAAGTCTCTCCAAACGACGCGACACAACTGACAACCGATCGACAAATCGCAACAAGATTTTTTATGCGATTTTGGTGTCTTCTCTTGCTATAAAAATCTTGTCGCGATTAGTTGCAGCTTGTGTAGGGTGATGTGCATATCAACGCCATACTAGAGCTCGTGACAGTTTGTTCAGCGGATTCCTGAATGTATGTCAGGAAGCCGCAGCAGCGCAGGCTGCGAGGGTAACCAGGTCGCTTCAGGAACGTTAGCGGCTGCAGGTCAACGGGCTCTTTAACACACAATATCAGCATGGCGACTGATTTCAAAAAATCTGTTTAAAACCATTTTTATAAAGACAATTCATACTCTATAAATTTGTCAGATATGCTTGTCGCTAATAGGTCTATTCAAAAACCCTTAAATTTTAGATTCATTAATCAAAGATTGAATTCAGTGATAGGGAATCATCATATCTCGTATAATTTTAATAATCTTCCGAATACGCGTTACATTGAGCAATCTTGTAAATCAATTTGAAGCACTCTACGCATGGAAGTATGACCGTTCATTGTTCACCCAAGAATGTCTGAAGGTACCACCATAAATGATAAACGCAATAAACCAAGGAACGTAAAGAATTTCTATGCGCCGCGGTGCATCGTCATGTCCCGTTAGAATTCATCTTCAACAAATCAAACCGCCTCCATGGGGCCGCGGCCAGCTGTTGGCCACACAAAAAACGGACAATAAAAAAGTGAATTCAGATACGCCGGATGCAATCGCTTCCCGGCCATTTTTAAATGGTGGCCGTCTTTGCGTCCATCGTGTTGTCGTAATCTATTTCTAAAAACTAGCTCTTGTCCTCAGAAGAAGGATATGCTTCTCTACTCGGAAGCCAGCCGCAAAAGTCACATTACAAAAAATATATAAATACCCAAGTGGCTTCATTACATCACGAGATGTAGTACATATACCAAAGCCCTTGAAAGGCGATAACATATCATGGATAATAAAAAAAAAAAAGAGAACTTTCGACGCAGTGTATTATAGTTCGTACAAGGTAATATTGAAATTACGCATAATATTTTAAAAGCTTAAATCCTACATGCATCAAGCATTTGCAGTATCGCCATTTCACACCCGCACAAAATTTATAAATCCCTGGCTGTAGTATTGGGTATAGTATTTGCCATTTCCAATGTCAATCTAATAAATTAATTATGGTTTGTGGGTGGCCATGGCGATTGGTGGTGTTGGTTGTAGGTAAAGTGCACTGCTTTAGAGTTACCATATACATATACTTTACGGCAGGACAGGAACTAAATCGGTATCGAAATACTGTATGAATATGAAAAACTGAGTAATGCTGAATTTGAAATAGTGAAGACGCTAATATATGTAGTGGATTTAGGTGGGTGTTATTTAGTAAATAGAGCGTCTATAATGAGGATCGAAGACCCGATCCCTCCTCAATAAGCACTGGTATGATCCGCAAAACTTAAAACTATGATTGATCATGTATTTCCCGTATAATTCTTCCAGTTTTCTTTTGAGCATTTCTATTTTAAAGTTTGATGAGGCTTTAGGTACTTAGTGCTAAAAATTAGTTGTCTCCTTCGCGTGCGATAAAGATTGATGTCCCTATACAAGGTGTAATCAATCATTACTGTGTCTCAGAATACTTCAGACCTGGGTACTTATTTATATGACAACAATATCACAAGATATACACCGCGTTTCAAAATGAAGGTGTTCATTTTCGATATGAGGTTATAGCAAAGCATTGGATATTTTTGTTTGTTGATTTAAAAAAAATATATACCTACTTCAATTCTTACAACAGAACCTTTTTATTGCAGGACATATAAAAATATTCTTAGTGCTTAAATACGACATAAAACATGTGCATTTTTGATTTTATAAAATAATAAATAATTATCAGAAAAATTGTTTGTTATTAATATTGTAAAAATCTTAAAGATATTGAAACCAAAACAAATATAAAATTACAAAAATTAATAAAGCCTAATACTATTCTCTCTAGAATAATCTTATTTTCTTTGCGATAAATCTCAGATCTACTTTTTTGGATGCAAAATACATTGTCGTTTGAAAAAAAACAATTTTTCGAAATGTAAATAAAAATTAAATGCGAGTTTTTTTCGAAACGCCGCGTATACTCCTAGTAATAATTAAATAATACTAAATTTTAGCTGTAATTTATATCAAGAGATGATTCCACTATGACACTGAAAAGATTTATTGAGAACTGTTGAATAGAGCAGCTCAGTTTCGGAATTGTTTATTCTCTGAAGGCAACTTTCGACCCAGCTGCGCCAAAACAACTCACGATAATTTATGACGGCCTTTTTACGCAAAAATTATTTTCATTATTCCAGCCATGTAGAATATATCTCGAAAGATCAGGGACCGCGAGCAGGATCCTTGAACCCAATTATTTTTTGTTGTTGTAAAATTTACCTTATATTTTGCCAGCAGGTAAGCCTGTAATCTTTGCGCAGATTTATGTAAAGATCAAAAAGAATAGAGTTTATTTTACACAGGAGAAATATGGAAACACTTTATTGAAATTAAATTGTGACTCCTTTTTTTTAAACTAAAAGATAAAAGTGCTAGAAGATTATAGTGCTTTGTATTTTATTTTATGTTTATTATCCAATGTAAATTTTTTTGTAAGTTTTCAATTAATTATAAAGTAGTGATATTAATTTATCTTAGGAGCTCAATTAAAATTTAAGTTTTGTTTGTTTTTGTATTTGAGTTGTGCAAATAGGATTTGTGTTTTATTGAAAAATAAATACAATATTTCTTTATAATATTTTGGTTATTTTCTACATATTTCTACGCATTGTTATATATAATATAAACGGTATACAATATGAAACAACACTAGATTGTTTAACATTTAATATGGCGACGTGCGGATTCCCTTACAATTTCTTGATTAGGGTCAATTGAGAAATCATATCACACGTAAAAAAAAAAAACGAGAGCAAGCAACTAGCACATGAATTTATGAAGTGGTATGGATATTGTTATGATAATAATAATCATAAATGAGTAAAACATAAAAGTTTTAATTAAAAAATAAAACTTTTCACGAATTTCTTGACCCAACCGCCCTCCCAAAAAAAATTCAATGAAATGAAAAATTAATTGTAAAAAAATGTTTAAAAAAAAGCATTGCAGCTAATTTAAAGTTTTGAAGATTTTTTAAAAATTATTTTCTCAAATATTTTTATGCTAATATATTCCGTACAAATTAAGTCGACTTTCTTTTTCAGCGTCGATAAATATACTAGCGTGTAATTATTATAATTACCAAAGCCAAAATATATTGTATTTTTTACAATATAAATATACGTGTAAATTATAAGCAAGAATAATTGTTCTTTGGAGAATACTAAATGTATTACTCTTTGTCATAGATTCGTCCTACAAAGACACCGTCAAACTATCTGAATGTTTAAAGACATCTTCATAGCGAGAAAAAGCTTTTAATTGTAATATAATATGTAGCGTATTAAGTTCTACAAAATAAAATAATTTAAGATAATAATCTGTGAATCTAATTTTTTTAAGTAACAGTTGCTCTTTTACAGCATTATAAATATTTTTTAAATCACAAACTGAGCTGAGTGTGACAAAATTTTTTTGGTGCTAAGCCACGATTTTGAGTTCTTCACTTACAAATTTAATAAAAAAAAAAAACATCCGCTAAAACTTGTGAGCATATCAATCTAGTACAGGTTACTTACCTAGGTTACTTAGTTCACATAGACCATAGGTTCCCAACCTTTTATTGACCACCGCCCCCTTGACAAAAAAAAATAATTCCAACGCCTCCATTTGACATAACAGTTATAATTATACCAATTTTTTTTCCATATAAAAATACCATAGAGGTATTACATAACGCCCCCGTTGGGAGCCTATGACATAGACCATCGCAATCTTCAACATTTCAAGTTTGCAGCTTCGATGCGATCTACTAGAAACAAATAAAGAGAGTCCATGTTCAGTATCTAGTTCAATCTAACACAAAAGACATTGTTATGATTTTTTTAAGCAAATTATGTTAACACGCTTAAGTCACATAGACCATCGCAACTCTAAAATTATTTCTTTTAGTTTGCGACTTAGTAGTAACAAATAAAAAGCATCCATTTTCAGTATCAAGTTCAATCTAGCACAAGAGATATTGTTAAAAAATTTCAAGCAAATTATCTTAGAACACACTTATAAGTCACATGGACCATCGCATGCGTCAATATTTCAGATGTATCACAATTTTTTTTTTTCAGTTTGCAACTTACTAGTAACAAATAAAAAGCATTCATTTTCAGTATTTAGTTCAATCTAGCATTGTTAATATTTTTTAAGCAAATTATTTTAGAACACGCTTAAGTCATATGGACCATCGCAACCATCAATGTTCCAGATGTATCTTTAATAATTTTTAACAAATAAAAAGCGTCTATTTTTATAGCGTATCTAGTTCAATCCAGAACAATGTACATTGTAAAAAAGTTTAGAGTGTATTATGCGAGAGCACGCCTGGTCACATATACCACGGCAATCCTAAACATTTCGGGTGTGTCTTAAATTTTTTTTTTTTTATTTTGCGGCTTCGATGCGATTTACTAGTAACAAATAAAAAGCGTCCATTTTTAGGATCACAAATGTGTCGGCTGACCTGGATAGAGCACAAAAGAATTCGTCCGATAATCTCAAGTGCCGGGTTATTTGCGCGGCCCGCCCCGCCGACCGCTCGCGCATGCACTCGCCAGAAATACAACGGGCCGAGGTGCCCAACTGAAAATGCTTTGCGTATTTTCAGAATAATGAGCACCGAGGAATGCAAAACTGAAGTGTCGAATGAACGTTTCGTTACCATCTCACTGCGACAAAAAAAAAATTATTATAAAAACATAAAATGAGCTTATTTACAGTGAGCGATTTTGAACAATCGAAAACACGCCTTCAATACTTACACGCATAAAACAATGTTTACTATTTTATATGTCATATGATTAGACTAATATTCGCTTTCTAATCAATGTCATTCTGTATAAAAAATAATGACGCTCTTGTTTGCTACGAATAAATCTAACGCATAGGGAATAAATAACTTTTAAACGGATAATAACATTGTAAAACAAATAGTTTAAACCCAAGCGTAACGTCGGTATAAAATCCGCATTTAAGTATGCCTAGATGTGTTTATTGTAAAATAATGTTCATATTTTATTACCTTTATATTTACTACTTAATTATTGCCCATAACTTAGTAATATTATGCTTAAAATATGGGTAACGCAATAGCACAGATACTGATAGAATCACTAATGCTGCAAATAAATTGCAGCATCTATTATTATTATTTTAATATACTATTGTGTAAGGTTAAAATAGACTTGTAAACAATTCACAAGTGTAATGTGCAGTTTATAAAAAATTCAACCCTTGCATTGCCTTAAAGTATATTATAAACAATAAATGCATATTTTCGTGTTGTTACTGAATAAAGTACACATAATAAAGTTTGTGGGTTGATGTTGATTTATTGAATTTATTTAATTTTAAATAAATAAATTGTTCACCGCATATAAATAAATAATAAAAGGTATATAATCAAGATGCTGAATATTAAGAAAATTTTTTTGAGCACAGCCATTGCGGACCTCTCTGAATGGGTGAAAAAGAAAGCTAATAATATTTCTCAAAAATAAGCTTTCGGGTAATGCGCTATGAGACACATTGAAAATGCACTGGAGGAAGACTGCCATGGCGGCGGCGGCCATCTTCCCCGTCTGCCGTGATATTTCCGCCAACGTCAATTGCAAATGTCTCCTCTTTGGCTGAAATCGTTATACGAATGTGAACTCTGGGACCGCGTCCAATTCCAACTAGGAAAATACGGCAGGAATATACTTTAAAGCAATATATATATTTTTTAATTTAATTTATTTGCTGTCATCGAAAATCGTTACGAAGCAGTTGTAAATTTTTCAGGATTTTGATTACTGCTTGCAAGTTTGTTTTTCAGTGAATATTCAACATTAAAAACGACACAAGTTCTTTTTCCTCTACTTCCTTCAGAAATTTTTCACGACTGAAATATTACGAAAAAATCAAGATTTGAATGTATCTCGGACGCATGCGAGATGGATGCAAAAATGTGCGTTTATTTATACTGCAGCGGCGCGGTGTGCGGTGTCCGGGGTATTCGGAGATGGGAGAAGATTCGGGAGTGAAGAGTGTAACGACCCACGATCACAAAATAGCTCGGGCCATCTGGAAGCGGCGCTAGCTGGCCAACTATTTCTAGAAAAATCCAAGAGGGCACGGCGCACCGACTCCGCCTCCAGGTGCACCACAAGGGAGAGATCGTCTCATATTGCCACGATGGCAGTGTCTGAATTCAGTTCAGATTGGCAGGCTTTGATTTAGAGAGAGCATTGATTCAATATTTGGTAATTACACGGAAATAATGTGAGACTAAATTGAGAAGCGCTTGATTTAGATTTCGTGAATCGTGAAAACGAAATGCGCTCTCAAAGCATGCAAGTGTTCGTATCAATACATTGTTAAAGTTAAAAAATTATTCTTATACAAGTAAAAAATATTACAGATATGATGTGGACATGGAACGGCATGATTTTTTTTATGAGACATGAGATTAGAGATGAAACATTTGTTGCCCACATAAGTAATTTATTCGCGTAAATATGTACTACCTAGCTACCAATTAAAGCTCACTAATGAAGTCTCCTGGAGGCGTGGGTTCGAATCTTACCTGAGTCCCATAAAAGCCCCAAATGATTTTATCAATATAAAATAAATTTATTTTGTATATTATTTTAAGTAATTTTTTTAACTATGTAAAAGGTATTGCGAATGCAATCGGTCTATAAACAATTATACACGACCTATGGAGCCTGTGGACATGGCCATGTTTGTATTTGTATTTCAGGATAACACTTGTTTCAAATGTATAAATGAACTGTTTGCTTTTCGCGTTTGCAGTGAAAGGTACATCCGATGTATATTTGATACTCAAACAAACAAAACAGTATATTTGTTTGTCTATAAGTTTTCATAATAGTTATAATATTAATTAATTTTTTTTCTACACTTTAATTGATAAACCAGTTCACAAATCGCGATTTAAGTATTTTCATTCGGGCTTTTTAAATGATAAGATTCCCAAATATTGTACCAGTTTTAAAAAGTAGTAAAAAAAACATATTTTTGCTACTGATTTTGTATTTTTATCTACACTCTTAAGTTTATATAGTAGTTGAAATATAGTTTAATATGTATTAGTTCAGCGTTACAATAACAAATGAATGTTTTTAGAAGTTCCTTTTGGCGTAGATAGTTTTGTTTTGTTTAAATTTTTTTTTATGTATTACGTGTGTACTAAAATAATTTACGTGCTTGATTTACGAGCCTGGGGTGATTTGTTTTTGACTGCCAGCTTTATCTGCGGCCATTTGCTGTAGCAAATATGACTCGTTTACCTTAATATAATCTGTGAAGTTTTAAGCACGCGGTGCGGTATAAAGGTTCATCCATTACGTGCCGCCCTCGGGCGTTTCTTACCCCTGCCCCGCGGCCCCGGAGCAGGCTAGACAAAAAAGTCAATGCTCCTCGGGCCGGCGGTTCATGACCCCTGTCGCCGTGACGTCAGGGGTTCGATACGGGCCGCCTCGAACTCGAGCGGTCCGTCTGAACTCAACCAAATTTTAAATGGCTCTGTAGACGTGCGCGGTAATAATTCACAATGAAAATAATCAATAAACCCAATGGCTTAGCGGATAATTAATATTTTTTACTAAAGCAACTTATATTAACACGTTGACTGCCACGGCAATTTTCAAAAATCTGGCCTAAAATGACAATTAAACAAGGACGAGATAGCTCGTAGTGTGCGTCCTAGAAAATAACGCAATCTACGAGTTATCTCCTAGTCGGCAGCCAAAGTATTAATAAATTTTCTGTTCATGCAAGCCAGCATCGATTTTTGTTCTTTTCCCAGAAGCCATATATCGATATTAGCACTGATATATTCCGAGTGCAATCGTAGCTGCACAAGAATGACAAGTAAATAAGGACGATATAACTCGTAGTTGGCGACCTAGAAAAGAACGTAATCTACGAGTTATCTCGTAGTTGGAAGTCAACGTGTTAAAATCCAATTACAGTAATACAAAAATTTATTTTTCCGTAAAAAAAAAAACCTTTTACTGATAAGAATTAACTTAACCACATACAACCCTAAGCCACTTTTCTTCCAGCCGTTGTTTAAATTTTTTACTTTATTTTAAGTCGCTGCTTTATAGCTGAAATGAAATATAAATAATATGTTTATCCCAAATGGAATATATGTCTTGTATCAAGGAGTTTTTTATTTAAATTTTATACTTATGCCTTTATAAGCACAACCCGCCTTTCTTTATTGCCTTCTCGATTAACCGAAATTATATTTTGGCTTTTTATCCTGTTGGATTAGAACCACTGTGCCATTGTTAGGCGGGCCCGTTAATGAACTGAGCTATATACCGGAATACTTCATTACTTATATCACGCCTGCGGCTAAGATTAAAGCGATGAACCTGAATTTAATTAAAACTCTTCAAACTTTATACTATAATCGTAATACATAAGAACTATTGGGTACCAAAGAATCTCATAGCGGTTACAAATAACATAAAAATATTATTATTTTAATAAATAAAACATAACTTTCGTTATATTGGATATTATTATTATAAGTTTTAAAAAAGCAGTTTAATTCTCGATATGTCCATAGTTTTAAATCGGGCGAAAAGTACGTTATTTCATAAGATGCTGTATCTATAACTTTCTCTATTTAACTCAGTTTACGTATTTTAAATATTTATAAAAGTACACTACAGTGGTCAGACTTAATGCCATATTTTTATCATGGTTGAGGCGCGGGCGAAAAATAGGAAGGATTCTCTTATTTACTTTATTGGCGTTTAGCACGAAGATGGCACAGTAAAAATAAACAGAGGTAAGAAATACATCGATGTAGCCGCGTGCAGTTCGGATTTGAAATAATTTTATGTAGTCTAATCTATTATATATTTAAATGGTCTCTTCAACTGTTGTGTTTTATTAAAAACACAACACAACAACATGCATGCAATCAAATAATGCTTCAAAAACAATAAGTTGCATATGGTGATTGTTATTACGTCATTTGAATTCCAAACAATGTGTGTTGCCAAAACAAAAATATCTAAAAATACAATTCAGAATTTTTCACAGCGGGTTGTACGGTGAAAAAAATAGTAATTATCAGTAATTTACAACACAATATGTGGTCGAGAGAAACAAAGCGGCGGTGTTTTCGAGTCTCCGCGGGCCATAGAGCCCCAAGGCGATCCGCGGACAACCTTGCGAGGTACCGACCGCTAGTTCGGTATTGTGTAACCACCGCAGGTACCCGCGGAGGCTTTAATCTCCATGTCTTGCTTGAATTCCGATGAAGAGACAACCAAGTTTTATGCCGTGTAAATACGCGCCGGTCTTAACGGCACATCAAAGAGTTTTCCCTCTCCGTTGGAATTGACAGAAATTGTGGGGAAACGTGTTGAATTCGAGTTGCTAACATTTAAACATATTCAATGACTAAAAGTACCCGTTTAGGACGGTATACACAAGAATAATTATAGGATATATTATTCTTCTTCTAGTGCAGTTCCAGGGGGTCCTTAGAAAATTAAAATCGATTTGGAGGTCTCTGAACAACGTCAGGGGGTCCGCGCAAGGTTTAATACAAATTAAAAAAAATGTGCCACACTTTTATTAATATGGAAGCTAAAATAAATAACAATGAATACATGATTAGCGATTTTTACGTCTTACGTTAAGTAAAATATAAATATCGACAGGTGCATAAAATACAAGTAATAACAGGTAGGTTAATACAGGAGCGCAATAGAGTCGATAGTTGCACCAACTAGTCTATAATATGAATTTATGTAGTTTTTCACCCAGGGTCCGTAGGCAAGTTTTGACTATGAAAGGGGGTCCATGGGCCAAAAGAGTTTCTAAATTCTAGTCCCTTTTGCCTAAGAGTTTTCGTAGGAAAATCAGCTCTAAAATTTTATATTTATTGTTTCGAAAAATATGATCTAAATAGGAGATCCTACGGTTTTTACAACTGTCAGGAGTTTATGGATTAAATATATATCAATCTGTATTTGAAGCATGAATGTCTTTATAAGTTATAATCAAAATAGAAAATACATTATATACTATAACGTAATATATATGACTGCGATCCATAAACCCAAGTGGGTGTTTTGAAAAAAAAAAAAGAGCTTTGTTATAAGGATGATGATATAATATGAAAAAAATATGATTTTAGCAGAAATGACAAGTAGCCATGACCAACCAATTCAATAGAAACCTTTACACGCAGACTATTTTTAATAATAAAAAAATGAATCATTATAGACACAGTAAGCTAATGATGTATTCCAAAAAAAGTCTTTAAAATTCATAATTTTTCATACACGATCAAGAAGTAAAGCCGATCCATATCTAATTTAAAAACGTGCAATTCGATATCAAAATGCGCAATCACGATCATCGTACTGCAATTATCCAGTAAGTAAGTCTGAGACTGGCCAGAGAAGGTAAAAACCAGCATTTGTGAATATTCATCATGCCACGGCATGTATCACCCGAAGACTGACCCGACCCTAAGCGATGAAGTTCATTACAAAGAGCGTGTTCAGTAATCCATGCCTCCATTTGTGTATTTTGCTAGCACGAACATTGTGTCATTAATAATTACTTATTTTAGAATATGAAGGTCGCAGCCGAACATAATGGCTGTGCTTTTTCGCACACCGACATCTTAAGTAGTTTTATTTTGACCGGGACGATCTAGAAGAGAGTTCAACTTCAAAAAACCACAACTTGAATATACAATATAGTATAAGTCTATGGCTATATATAGCCTGCATACATGCCAGTGTTGTGCGGAGCATGCAAGCGGTAAAGCAGTATATAAAAAAATAAACTCAGAGTATTTTTTCAAAATTAAAAACTGAAAATATGCATAATTTTCTTTAGTGTAAGCTTTTAGTGATAAATGTTAATAGTCCTGTTAACCGTTTGTATTTGTTTTTATTTTTATAGATGAATGACTTCAACTCGTATATCGCTACAATAACCAATGCAACGATATATTTTTGATAGCTTTTGAAACGGGGTTTGAAATTTGTAAGATTAAATACTTTAACTCGGATACATGAGTTTATTGCTAATGCCGTGAAATCACGTAAGGGGTCAACTAACCGGCAACCTATGCCAAAATTATTGCCATTCGAAAAGCAGGAAAATCAACTCCGTTAAATCACAGGTTAAATCGTTCCTGCAGATGGAATCTAACAAAACCAATAAACATGACGGTGATTAATGGCCGCAATATTACTTTATTTGAGAGCTAAATAAAGAAAAAAGAAAGTTAAAAAAAAACCCCAAAGGTCGAGTTAAATAAACTTGTTACGCCTTCCTATTGTGATTTGGTGGCGGATCCGCGTTATTAAAATCCATCAATCCATTAATCTTTATGAATGTCGTCTGCGAATGATAATTGCAGAATTATCCTCGGTACAGTAATTACATCTCTTGATATGGTCGCCTTGAGTGACGATTGTTTCCCTCGTATGGAAACTCGAGTCATTTCAGACAGGTACTTTTGGGTGGCTTACAACATATTGCGATTAACCTAGCCTCAAATAATTTGCGGCCTATGTCTTAGACAAGAACCATAACAAACATATTTTTAATAATTTTATTTCTGGTTCCTGTTTAACACTTTTGGAGCACTTTTAAATCGAAGACAAAATGACTTAGTTTTTTTCACTTATTATATTTTATCGCTTACCAGTTTCGCCAACTTTTTACGTTGTCATAATCAAATGATAGTTTGTTTTAGTAAAATACAGTTACAAATACAAACAAATAATCAGCTAATCTATTATCGTAGTTTGCAGCAGATTCATATATAGTTATGTATTTAATTATCATACTATTGTAATTAGTTAGTGTCGTGGTCGACGAATCTAGTGCTGATCTCAGTTATTACAGATTTGCTTTGCACCACGTAATTATCTAATTAAAATAAATCCACGCGGTGAATTCTGAGGCCTCAAGTTGTTGAAAATACAATTACAAGCGAACTCAGCTGCAGACTCCGCGCAGGATATGCTGTGAAAACAGAAATTCTCAACTTTATGAACTTGAACTCTATTTGATATGGTAGAGTTGGAGGTATATATTGCAATGTCAGAAGTGGAAAGTAAAATACAATAGAAAAGTTAATGCTGCCACTTTTATCAAAGTTTTTAAAAAGAAGCGCACCGAATGCACTATAAAATTACAATTAGCTAAAACAGTACTTATATTTATGATATTCTATGTTTAATATCATTAAAATCGGTATTTATTATTATATATATAAACTCACTACTTCTTATACATATTAAATTCAACTAGCAAAACAAAACTTGCACCCGACTTGCAATAAGCTAATAGCGTCCTATTTAAAAAAAATAATAAACCGATCGCAAATTGGTCGCAAGCTGTGTCGCTGCATGTGTAGCCGGCTTTAACATGTGTGTTTGAAATATTGAAACCATTGATAAATTACGCATTTTTATCAGAATGACCTTAGAGACAGGCGATTTAATTAAATACTTTATATTTATATAAATTCTAGATAAGAATGCTGCGCACGCTCCTGAGATACGAGTTGCATATTCGAGAAAAACTGAAAATAAAAAGAGAACATGGCGATACGGTTTCTAAAGTTTCGACAGAGGCCCTGGCTCAGCACGCCCGGTGTTCCAGATAGTTTATCGCTCAGAGCGAGCATTCATTAGTCATTTGTCTCCTTTTATCTAACGGCGGTAATTGAACGATACCCGTTTTGAAGACGCCCGAAATGTGGTCTATTTTTTGAGAGAATTTCAAACTATTTGATACGGCCCTCTGGTATGTTACGGTCCGTGAACGGAGCTCTGAACCCGCAATGATCGGTCGGAGTTCCGGTTTGGACTCGTGATTAGGGTGCACGGGCTGGAATTCCTGAAGAAAAAAGGATCACATCTTGGAACTAGCTACGTAGCTAAAGTGTAGAAAATAATCTTTGGTCATGAATGGTGGTCTAGCCTCCCCGCTCTCCCCATTCTGTTGCTTGTGCATAGCTGCCATTATGTACCCTGAACTTGAGTACAGGATCAGTAATAGAGTAGTAGGTGCTCCTGCTATTGTTTCTGCAGCTTGCTGCAGAAGGAGTATCAGATCTAAAAGCCAGAGCTTTGTAAGAAAAGGATAATATAAAAATGCTATTGGGCAACAGCATTACGCAGACTTTTCCTTTCAATATAAAACTGCAATGTAAAAGGACCCGGGGATCCACTACACTATTTTCCCATTAGAAAACCACGAAAACTGGCTCAGCATGAGTGTATGATCAGTGAAGTGGTCGACAACCTCCTCTGAGGAGAGGCACATAATGAAGAAGGTCTATTATAAAAACGCATTTGAATTACAGATGTCTGAGTTTTTACTTTATTTGCGTAAACTTCGAACTAGCGTTAATAAAAATATATTTAATTTCAATATATAAAAATAGATACAGCAAAATAGTGCATTTTTGAACGAGTTGTTCATATTTAATGAATTTACAATTTTATTAAAACTGTTGATATAGCCAGGAAAACTATATATCAAAACGCCTGATTAGCCAACAGTAGAAAATTTGATTATATTCGTATGGCATATAAAAAAAACATTTTTACTTTTGCGCAAGTAAACTGACGGAATGCAAAAAAATATATAATCCATAGCGAAGATATCATAACTATTTAAATCTTGCATTGAATAATTTATGTGTGCATGAAACTACACGTCTGGGTATTAGATATAAGTTATTTTGAACCTTTAGTGTCGAGGTTCATATTTAACATAGATATCCTCTTAGATACCGCGGCTCGCTCGTAGCTGTATTATTATATTTATACCACAACGGTAGTCTTCGAATAATAACATCAGAATAATGAATTTAGAAAAAGTTTAAACGATATAATGCTGTTAGCTTTAAAGAAAAAATTTACGTACCGAAGTTTTTTTTTTATCCCAAGAAATTCCTTATAAAGAAAATTGAAAATATTTTATATGCTGAATATAGTATTGGAAAAAAAATCGGCAATATCTAAAAACCAAACATGTTTATAATAAATATTTATTATGCGAATTTTTTTAACATTATAATTTTAACCATTAATTTTTAGAGTCTATTTTTTAAAACATTGTTCGCGTATTGCTTAGAGTTTGGTTATAAAAAAATCTTTTGCATAAAAATACAGTCAACGTTATAACAGTATAAAATAATCACTTAGGAAAAAATTACTGAGAATTTTTTTGTTTTATTCATTCTAACATAATACAGGAAACGTTTTGTTTATAAAGCCTTAATAATATTTAGTACAAACAAGTACTAGGAGTCTTCCCATACACTAATGTAATTATGGGTAATGGTCATTATTTTTTTATTTTAATAATTTACTTAATTTGTTTTTACTTATTTTCCGTTTTTTTCAGTCACCCAAGAATCATTATTCAATGTCTATGATGAATATGAATAAAACAATTCAATGTATATAATGTGTCTGAGTTTGACAAAATCATTAGTCTTCCTCTTCTAATGGGAGGTGGGTGATCATTTCATCGAATGTATCGTGGGTCAGTCTCACTAATTCGGATGTACTTTCAGTGGCGTAAATTCCGTATCTACGTAAGTTTCCTTCTTACAATGCACCTTTTCCCTTCGATTTTTCCTTGAACAATCAGCTGTATAATGCTAAAAAATTATTGCTTCGAAAAATATTGCCAAAATAGTAGACCTCACGCTTTTAACTCATTGTCAGATATGTGTAAATTGAAAATAAAAATATTATACATGTAAATCGAGTCGACAGCCGAGTGGAAGCGGTCACCTTTGGTATAGTTCGGGTTGTGCCGAATGAGCAAGTGTGGTCCACAGTCATCGGTGACGTGTTATCATAGGCACTTAAAGAAAAAAAAAATGCCACATTCCGAACGGTAATGGTGCTCGGATTGCGAGCATTGTTCATCGCCGCGCCTCGCGATGCCCGAATCGCCGCCAAAGCCGGGCGCGCGTCGTTTCACACGGCGGGTACTCTTTTGAAAAGTGCATTTAAGTTTTTTTCCCGTGCCGGCCGCCTAGATCAACTTTCCCTTTCTCGCTGGCCGCGGCCGGCCGTGAACCGTTACTCCGGCTGCTCCGCGGCCGCCGAGAGAGCCGCAGAGCCGCAGAGCCGCAGAGCCGCAGTGCCGCAGTGCCGCAGAGCCGCAGCGCCGCAGAGCCGCAGAGCCGCGGCTTGCGCAACGCCGCCGGGCGGAAAATCGGACATCGCCGCCGACGCGCCGCACCCGCCAAAAACAGCGACGGTTGTTTTTTGTTTGCCTTTGGGTTGCTTCATGCCTGCACAGATGTGAGACTAAAGCCCTTTGCACACGACGCGACACGGCTTGCGACCGACGAATACGATAACACCCAAAATAAAGGGACGCTATTGACTGATTTCAAATCACATGCAGCGATTGTGTTTTTCCTAAGCCAACAGCGCACATGAGGATACTATTGGCTAATTGCGAGTTACGTGTGTAGAGGGTTTAATTTTAAACGGATGTATGCCGACATAAAATAAGCTATGCAGTGACAGTCTTGCACAGAATGCAAACTCTTGACGGTGATAAAAAAGCGTAAGGTCTCTGGGACGCATCGAATTTTGTAAAGATGGTATTTTATTAGTCAGTAATTTTACTTTGGTTCTGATTAACGAAATACTAATTACTTTCTCACGGTTACAATTATATATATACTCCGATGTATATAGTTTACTTCTGTTTAATACAAATTGCAAAAAATAATCTCGGGAATAGTTGACCGCATCACAAATGAGAGTATTGCACAGAATGGGCAAAGAATTTGAACTCCTGACGGCGGTAAAAAGGCGTGGGTCTCCTATTTGGACCTTATTTTTCGAAACAATAAATAAAACCAACTGCAGCCGATTGTCTAGTGAAAAATTAAAGGGAAAAGAGCCATTGGGAGGAGAAAACTTACGTGAATGCGGAATTTACGCCAGTGGCTGGAAGTTAGGAGTACAGTCGAATTAGTAAGTCTGGCTTAGAATCAATACGTGAAAGGCACTCGAAAAAAAATCTAGTCAATTCACTTTAATAGCGTAATTTTTTTATTTTATTGATAAGCAAAAAGATGACTTGAAAACCTGCAAGAGCAAAAATTAAATGTAGTTCCCATTTTGAGTGACTAGAAAACTAGAGCCAAGGTGTCTTACATTTTAAATTCAACATGGCGCTCGCATGCCAACAAAAAATTCAGGTTTCTCTCCCGATAGAATTAATATTTCAGTAGGACAGGGAGTCATCTTGCAGCCGAGAGCGGAGCCCCCGGGATAAAAATGCCGGTAAATATTCTAGAAGCTGGCGCGCAGGAAAATTAGCCATCTTGAGGAGCAACAGGGAGACAAAATGTCGGACCGCAGCCATGTCGGCCTGTAAAGTAAATAATGTAAAACACACTGCATTTTCCGAGGTCACAGACGAGAAGTACTCGCAAGTCAATATGAGAAAACGTGTAGGAGTTCTTGCACGTTTATGCAAGCTAGTGACGCAACGAATAATGGAAACGGAGGAAGTTGAACACGCGAGCACATCCCGGGATGTTGGACAACTAATAAATGCATCAGAACTAAGCCGAACGATGGATGAGGTTGTCAATGGAGTTGAAATGTCAAGGGAATATTTGTAGGGAAAATGAAAGTGATGGATGTCGATGAATTTATAGAACTCTAGACCGAATACAAAAGTGTGGGAAAAACTCTAAACAATGTACGCACGCGGTGTTAGGCCAAAGTAAATAAAATGTTGAAATCCAAAGCCAATGGAAGAATTATAACATAAAAGAGAGTATGAAAAGTAGATACTGCAGATATTTTGCTTACACACAAAAAATAATAAATAATCGTTCTCATAAAAAAAATTGCATAAGTTAAATAAACACTCAATGTAGGTTATAGCTACTTGTCAAGAACGGGAAATAAATAAGAGTCCAAATGAATGATGATTGTTCGCGAAATTATTTAAATAAAACATCGTTTATTTAGGCGTGGTGTAATTTTTGTGTTTATCGCACTTTTATTCGAGTTACAGAATTTATTTTTTTCCAAGCCATTATAGTCAGCATCCGTTCCTTTATTGACTTCCGCTACGTTGAATGCATTGCTTGCCATATCCGGAAAATGGGAATGAAAATAAAAAATCAGCATAGCACAAGCAATTTAATATGTATTAAATGACATCTTGTGAACCAAAAATATACTTGTTAGGCTTAAAGGCGAATTCCAAGATATTTCTATTCTTAAAATTGATTTCATTACAAGTAAAACTTTTTTGATGGTGAAAGAAAGTTGTATTTGGAAATTAATAAAAATAAACAATACATAAATAATCAAACAAATAAGAAAAAGTTAAAGCGAATACAAAAAATAAGGATGTTTCATCCTCTCAAAGCTATTTTTAAATTTTATGTGCATAATAAATAAATAGTTTATAGTAGTTACAATAATAAATCATAGTAAACGCAATATGCAGTGTAGAAACAATCTGTTAATGGGTTACATATAATGAAAAATAGGAATGTTTACATTGTTTGATCGATATAAAGAAATACCCTAGAAACGTTAATGGAAACCATGGGAAAATATAACTGTATGTGTTGTTGCCACATTGTATATTGTTATTATAACACGAACGAACTACGAGAAATGAAGGCGAGGCCAATCTATTGATTAACGACGTTTTTAAACTAATCAATTCGACTTGAAATGTCGCCGATTTGAAATGGGGCCGGATTGAGCGAAAGGCGAAAGTTTAATGGAGAAAAACAAAATTACGTAGGGTTAATACACTAACTTTTGAATTCAAACAATATTCAAAATGTATTTACAAGTTATCTTCAATTTCCCTCCAGTCAACAGCCGTTATTCAAAAACTCGATATAACTCTTTCGATTGTTGCATTAAACTCCGATTAAAAAACAGCGCTGGCTTCTTTTGATCCAGCGGCCTGAGATAATTGGAAGACGCTACCTACACGAATTTCGAAACGTGGGATTGTCAAAATTGTGCGCGTCTAAGAAACGGTAAAATAATTTATTACGTACTTATGGAGGAGCGGTGTTATTGTTACACACACGGAATCTTCCATCGCCAACCAAGGTCTAACAAATAAAAAAAAAAACACAATAAAGTGAATTTGAATAAGCGACGGACGTTTACAACAATGTTTTATCTAAACTAAAATTTAATTACTTACAATTTTAGTATGGAGGTCTTACATTAAGGTTTTTTTTTTTCAGCAGCATTTCTGACTACTACACTATCAAGTATTCCGTTATTTGGTAAACTTGCTTTATAGAAGATTTATATTTGGTCTTCTATTCTAGTGATTCTATATAAATAAGTGGGAGATATAAATTAAAACTCTCCTCTGTATTGTATCTATAGTATTAATGTGAGAGCGTTACTTATAACGAGTCAATGCCTCATGTTTTGCAACCAAGCCTTTTTTTGCTGCCCATGACTCTGTTTTCCTCTTTTTTCACAAACAATGCATTGAGTACAATAAATGATAAAAAATGTTATTTGATATCTAAAGTCATTCAACAGAGCATCCATTCGAGATATTTGTTTTGTTATTAGAATTGGGAATGCATGTAATGATAATAATAACCGATCACCAAATCAACGAATTTAACATACTTGTGAAACACTTATTGCACGGTTTACTCAAATATTAAATTGAAATGAAAATCACCGAGATATTCAAATCATTAAAACGCAAGTCCACATACCGATTTTATTTGTTACGTTTGCCGTTTGACGAGTCTATGCTTCGATGTTATTATAGAACAGCTGACAGGACGAAGCACTCTAGTATCGCGGATGCAGTATATTGACCTATTTTTAATGCGCTTTTGCAATTTTCACTGTGGCTATTAATTTTAATCTCAATTTAATTGAATCGACTGAACATTCAAGCTTATTCAAATACTTAAAGTAGGTAAGTAATTAATTTTTTATTCAGCTTTAGCAACCAGCAGACTCGTGAGCGTGACTTGTGAAGTCCTTGTCACGCATTGGCTGTCAGAGTCAGTCGACCTATCACATGACATATCAGCAGTACAGCAAGTGCAGTATTATTTATAGTATGTCTTCTTGCGGGCCTTATAACCAATAGGTCACTCGATATAAAAACTGAATGGAAAAAAATATAATCTTTTAACTCTAGGTTCCTTCATAATAATTCTAAGTAAAGAAGTCGAGAGTACAGCCGGATTAGAAACAGTGGCTAAGGATAAATATATGTTCAGTGAGATGGTAAATCAACCTCCTCTGAGAGGCACTTTTAGAAAGAAGATTGAGAATACGTGCACCAGATATTTATTTGCTTTTGCTATGTCCGTCACATTGTCTCGGGCGGTACCCACTCGTCTGTCCTCCACAATGTATCCAGATAATAAATGAATGAAGCGGAATGTGATACAGTGAAGGAGTGGGTGTGCTGTCGGGTGCTCAAGGTCCTTTGGGATTTGCAGGGTGATCGACCTGAAGGGTACTATTGGGAATGTTCAAGGAAACTGAGGCAATCATGTTTTCGAAACACGTTGAATTCAGTATAAAATAAATAATCTTCCAGGCAAAAATGCAGGACAAATATGATACGCAGAAAAGTTCTGAGTCTACCGATTGAAAAACAATAAAATTTATTGATGCGAGAAATAGATTTTACTTAAACCATCAAAATTAGTTAAGACTCAACTGCTAATTACAATTGTTGGTACCTAATAATTTATATTAAATTTGAAAGAGTTAATGCGTATGCATGTTTCGTATAATCATTTTCTGCTTTTAAACGAGGATATCACGCGTTGACACTAGGGGTCACATTTTATCAGGTGGATTAAATGTTTTGAGCATTAACTCAATTGCATATGTTTTATATTCACCTGCAAGGTCAGGAATTGAATTGACGGATTCTCGATCAAGAATTATAGATATTTTTATTCCATTTTTCCATCAAATTCCAGATCAATCCCCCTAACGGTGTGTTCATTTTCATGATCGGTAAACCGAATCATTACGCGTTTCTAACAAGACTGCTATAAAAAAATTCATTAATATTACTATGCGCTCGTGTGGCATAGCGAGTTGGGAATATCTGTGAATTACGAGCGACCAAATCGTTTCCCTTCTCGATCATGGTGGATCACGTGCACGGCCGCAATAGGTTTATGGGTTTTTTATGGGTACGTTATATGATTAGCGGATATTACAACACTCAAGGTAATATATGGGAATTTGAACCTCGAGACAACACACTTTGAACAAAACATAATGCTAATTTATAACAGGTAAAAAAGCATCTTATTTGCACGGTGTTTTTAAACTAAAGGTATCTTGCCAATTATAATATTAAACTTTGTTTGACTATATATTTCAAATAAAAGTGAGGGTATATGCAATGCATAACTGCTAGTCGTGTAACTGTGTTTAGCCTTTCTATTGACACTTTATTTCACATATTTATTTTAGTTTCTAGTGCACTGAATAAAATATAATTAAGTGCACGGAAAACATTCAAAATGACTTACTTTCCTGATAAATCACAAATGCCACATTAACAAATGTAGAGCTTGAATGGTTCAATAAGAGATCAACTTGTGGGAGATAACACTTATTTAGCAAATTGGGACTTTTCATAGGTTTTGTATCTCTTTAGTGTTCAGACTGATCGCGTACTAAACATATTTATCGAAAGAGAAAACTAATTTGTGGAAAAAAAATACACTACAATACCTCGTTACAACTTTGCTAGCCACCACGATCTAGACTTCTAGACAAAGTCTTACGTTTTCGGCGATGTATTTTTGTAATAAAATAGTACAAGAATCGTTCCGGCTAAACCACAGTAGAAAAATATATTGATAGATTGTTATTGTTAAGATTGATAAATATGATATCGTGGGCTAGACGAGAGTCCCAAGGTGCCGCAGTGCTCACACGGACTTTATCCATGATTCAAAAGTTACCAGTTAAAATCATGTAAAGACACGCGAGAGTAAAGTTCAAGGTGGGGAGTCGAGTTCCTCCTCGGGCACGGTCCGCGACGCTCACCTGCCCGTCTGGTCAGTCAACCTACCTGCCGGGAAGCCAGAGAACACAGGACCCGGCACTCGGACCGCTAGCTGATTTTACATACTCGCGGTTATTAATGCATTCAGACGTTGTACAGTTAGATTTTCAGAGTCCCGCTTGTTGGCATGAATGTACTTTCGATTTCTACATCTTCAGTGCTAAAAACGAGATTTTTTCTCAGCTGGGCGTGTGATTCAAACGTAACGCTAATTTACTGTAATTTAAATATTTATATCGCTGCAGTGATTTGTATAAAAAGACACACACCGCAATTAACAATCGAGAGTAACGGATGTATATAAGCAAAGTATTTATCCTGATTGGATACACGATCCATGTGTGATATTTGACCTAAATGCGCGCTCGGAGTGGTTAGTTCGTTTTGACGACCTGAAGATTATTGAAATGGATCAATCAGCTTTAAAGATACGGGCGAAACAGTAAAACTAGAAATGATATTATTTTACCATACACAAAATGTACGCAACCACCTAAGCCACATCTTGTAAGCCACGCAACACACCGCATTGTAAGCATAGCCTTATTTTTAATCAGCATTATGTGCTGCTATTACCAGTGGCTCTCAAACTCTTTTGGCCCACGGACCCCTTTTCACAGTCAAAATTTGCCCACGGACCCCCTTTCATAGTCAAAACTTGCCTACGGACCCTGGGTGAAAAACTACATAAATTCATATTATAGACTAGTTGGTGCAAGTATCGACTCTATTAACCTACCTGACTCACCGCGATGCCTGTTATTACTTGTATTTTATGCACCTGTCTATATTTATATTTTACTTAGTACGTAAAACTCGCTAATAATGTATTCATTGTTATTTATTTTAACTTCCATATTAATAAAAATGTCTCACAATTTTTTTATTTTATATTAAACCTTGCGCGGACTCCCTGACGTTGTTCAGGGACCCCCAAATCGATTTTAATGAATGATCCCAGGGACCACTGCTACTATCATCATTTTAAATGTGTTTTTAGTATTTATGATTATTTTTTTAGGTATCTACACCCAAAAAATATATATTAACGCGGCTGGTGCTTTTTTTTTTTTTTTTTTAAACTTAAAAGCAGGTTGTCCTCCTGACGAAACGACTGCAGCCGGTAATATTTTTAGAAAAGCCGCGTGTGATGTGGGCGAGCACAGCCAGCGGCAAATATGGGACGACCGGCCATGGCTCGGATGCTCTCTACTCGTCTGGTCATGCAATGGGAAGCAATAATGGCCAGGTAGCTCACCAGAGCAGCGCCTTGTGAGGGCTCCGGCTGTGAAAGTCGACGGCCGGCCCCAGCGACCGCCGTTGCTGTTTTGTATCGGTTGGTTTTATTTTGGATCTCGAGAAGTACGGGTCTGCGGCGAATCTGAACTCGTCTATATTGCAAAACATCACACAAGTTTTGGTTCTGACCAAGCAATCGTCTGTGTGCAATGATCGATTGATTCTTATTATTGCATTAGTCGGAACAACCGAACTGTTCCACCACGAATAGGTGCAGTTGTGACAGGTGATTCAATAAAAATAAAATGAATTTCTGATCAATGAACGCGGATATTAATAAATAATAATTATCTACATATTTAATTATAATACATCAGCATACTATATTCCTTTGTATATTGTTAAAAAATACGTTTTACAAAGATAAATATTACTGCATTGTATATATTTATGAGCCTGAATCGAAATAATATATATTTTATTTCAGAACGTTACGGCTGGAAGAAATAATCCGACGCGTTTGTGAGTTAGTCTGCGGAATCCTGCTGGAAATATTTATGTAAGAACATAAGGAGAGTTACGAGGATGAGGAATCCCCCAAAGGATCAATTTGAAAAAGTCAAAGCATCTGGCAAATCACGGAGGCTAAAAAAAAAAGAAACACGTGAGGATTTCGACAGGATGAAACGCAGCGAAATGTTTTACAAAATACTATGCGAGCTTGTCCACATTATTTATTTGTAAGATGACTTTTAAATGTCAAGATATTATTAATACAAAAGAAATACATTAAATGATTTTGACATTCGGTTAGAAACATAATAAATTTATAATTTTTTTCTGTTACTTTTGAGTGTCAAGTGTGAATTAGCAATTAGAGTGCATGTGTGATATGATCTGTCAATATTTTAAATACTTCGCATACCGCAAATACTTGCTTTGCGGTCTTGTGGTAGCAAAGTTATCAATCGATCGCGGGGTTACAAGTTCGAATATGGTTTGACCAATAATAATAACGTAACAAACCTGACAATGTAGCAATGTAGAAAATTATTTAAATAACCGATTTTTATTGGTTACCAACCTTTTAGTTTGCGTTAGCCTTACAGCCTTTAAATTGAAGATTTTTAATCTTGAGATGGAATATCTACGGAAACAATCAAAGATAAGCCGCCTACACATGCAGTGACACAACTTTCAATCAACTAATAGCGTCTCTTTGTTTTGATTGTTTTTTTATGGTTTAGTCTGCAAAAATAGGACTTACACACGTGGATTTACACACGGCTTCGATTCTCTAATGGTTTAATGCAATTGAATTCTCGCAGTATTTCATCATATTATGGATGGGAAATCGAAATAGACGCAAACACAGTATCCTGATATATGCGTGGCCGGATGCTAATAAAACGTCGCGTCGTATTTTGTACTAGAAGATTAATACCCATATATCAAAATCCGACAGAATTGTTTGACAGAATAACGATGATAAACGCACGACACATCCAGCTCGGAGCTCAGCTGCGGCCAATAAAAGCGCCCGTCCGAATTCCTCGGCCAATCAATTACCGTAACCCGATTACCTCATATCCCGGCGTCGATGAATAAAGCATGCGACACTCGTCCCCTCCGCCGGCTCAACAACGCAGACACCAGTGGATCAATTAGACACTTTGCATTCCGGCTGTGAATATGCTAGTTTCAAACTAATGGTACACGATGATCTTACACTCTCCACTGTCTCATGAACGCAGGAGATACGAGTACACCAATTCTATAGTACTAACACACTTTAAGCGGGTAACCAAATTGACTTAACTGATTTGCGAATTCGCGTAAAATTGGACGTGTGAAATCTAGCCTATACACTCTTTGATTTGCATGTAGTAAAATAAATCGTTTCCTATAAAAAGTTGAACCACTTCATACATACTTTGCGGATTACTTGGCATCACAACAACACCACTTTATCCTAAAAATTGTTCAATAATTGGAGGATTATCATTATCTGACCACTCCACTTCTTCATTGCCACTTTATTCAGAATTGGTAGAAGTAACGTTGACGAGTCTAAACAAACATTACGAGCTGTAAATCTAAAGAGTAAAATGACCTTCTGCCGCTTTTAGAGTAAACACATTCAAAAAGTGCCAATGTACCCAGGCCAATCAATATTTAGTGATTTGCAAGCACTGGACTTTTAAACCAAAGTAACTTGGTTTGTAAAAGTACTTTGGTTTAAAAGTCACATTGTTAAAAATTCTCGATTAACAGAGGTGACTCGTTAGTACAAGGGTCAGTACACCGGCCATGTAAGCTTGGAGATGTAGGTTCAAATCCTACACAAGTCACGATGATATTTTTCTGAGAGTTTCTTTAAATCATTTTCAATGTGTGAAAAAATATGCCTAATCATATTAGTAAGTAAATATATGCCTGTAAAGGTAATTAAAACGCACTTTGATTAACGTTCAATCCACAAAATAGACATATAATTCTATAGTAGTCATGACACAGCTTGCGACCGACTTGCAATTAGTCAATAGCATCCTACAAAAAAATATCCAAAAATTGCAAATCGGTCGCAGCATGTGTGGCCGGCTTTAGTTTCAAGGTCACAGATACAAGCAAATTAATTAAGTAACATCTCCGGTTATAACAATATAAAACGGACGATATTGGTGCATACTAGTATGTCGAAGCGCATCTAAGGTTATGTATATTTGTCTCAAGGACATTATGTTTTTTTTTTTGATACTTATAATAATTAATAAGCGTGCATTATACGGCTTTGGGATCATAGAACTTTTGGCAATAGACACGAATGATCCGTGCGATCCCCTCTGCTGTTTCAAGGTCACAGACATCAGTGGATTAATGTACCGGCTTTAAATAATAAGTGTGAATTTTCATATGAATCGAGCGATGGACAGAATTTTGGTAGAATTAATGTTCATTATTATACACTATTATCGGCATTCTTTTGTTTTTTTAATTATTATTATGTATAGTGTATTCAGGATAGTCCTATTCATATGTAAATCTCAAAAGAAAATGAACATCGAAATCAGTGTATTGTTACTGTTATATCATGGTCTATATTTTAAATTCATACATAAATATTGGATATGAACAAGCCGATTTGAACCATTGAGTTTAATAATATAGTTTTTTTTTTTATTTTCGATAGCTTATGTATTAAATTTATTAGTGTTATTAGTGTAAAATTATTAATATATTGTAGTTGTTGCATAACGAATATTATGTGTAAATCAAGCATGTATAATATGTATTATGCTTACTATCAAAAACTCAATGTGCAAGATATGGTTATGAATTACCGATCTGTCATTTTAGCAGTCATTAACATCGGGTGTTTTGTTTTTATCATTATTAATATTGATTAACTCTAGTAAATCGATAACGCTCTTAATTATAGCCTCAAATTTTTGTATGGAACTTAAATTATACAAGCAGGGTGTGATTGTCCCATTTCACCCAGACGTGAGTATCGATCGCCCACTTGACAGCCGTGCCGCTATAAATTCACAAAAGAAGTAGACCTGCTGTGGTATGCGAACATCTGTTTAGTCGAGGTGTCCTTGAGACGGAGGAGGGGATGTTGAGTCCTTGGCGCCTGTTCGCACACGCACCCTGACACCGGGGGTCCCTACTCCCTGTACGCACCCCAATGCGCCTGCGGCTCGAATATTTTATTAATCAATATTAATAATTACAGCCTGAAATATTACACTTATTTATCACAGTGTCCTTGGGATCATTGTAACGAGGGTCCATAAGGGTCCTTGGGGTCAGTGGCTTTTGTACCCTACCACGAGCTGGCACACTTATAGATACTTTACCTATGATGTGAAAATACAATTTGCAAAAATATACTCATGATTACTCCGTTAAATAAATAATAAACAAAACACAACAGTTTTCATAAACTACTTCATTTAGAAGTTATAAATACCGAGCCTGGCGATGTCTTCGTATGATCTCTCTCCATTTAATAAATTCGGTTATCTCTGAAAGTAATTTAGTTTGCTTATTATTTATTAAATGTTCCTATTTTTTACCATCGGGTGATACTAACCTTACCTAACTCAAAATGACCAAACGGTAATATTATAATAAAAAAAGCCCGGTACAGAGCTCTTAACGGAAGTTGACGCAAGACATACTTTGCTTGTAAAAATAATTGCATAAAACAGAACATCTTCGCAACAAAAATAATTGTAAAGACACACGAAATTCACGAGCAGTAAATGCTAAAATGGCGTTGAAAATATTAACATTTAATACATTAATTATGATTTGAATTGTAATGCTTCTGACGTTTGTTAAAACTGTGGAAGAGGTTTATTTTATAATTTTTTAACCTGTGGGAATTTTGTGCAGATACATCAAGTTAAAAAATATATCAACAATCTTTTTTAGATTATTGTCTATACATATTTAAAGAGGATGCAGTTTGTTGTTTGTTATCACTGACATAATTATAGTATTTTATAAAATGTGCAGTCAACATGTAACACAACAATTCCATTTGTCATTGCAAAATGATTGCTAGCTTGAAGGCTGTCTAGATAACGATCAGGAGATAAGAGCAAGAAGTGTTGTGGGTTTGATTTGGAATAGCTCACTCTACAGAATGACGATTCAACTTACAATTATAGATTTACAATGATTGATTTTACATTAACAAAACAAAATACACACCGATGGCACGTTTCATCACCTGCAGTAGAATTCATGATTTTATTTACAATAAGTATATACGTACAATGATCGAGCCATGGTTTGAGATCTAAAAAAGAACCAAGGTCGTGGATATAGTTTGAACAATTTTCCAGCTGTAATGAAAAAAAAAACAACGAAATAATTCTAGTGTCGGAATATTCGTGAATGAAAGTTTTAAGCTGGTAATAAAGCATCGGCCGTCTCACTAATCGGTGGGCGGATGTCTAAAAACATAAGGAGAATGTATGAGGCGAGTTAAAAATTAGTAGAAAATGATTATGTTCAATGTATCAGAACGATGCAAGAGGAGAAGAGGTACCGAGTTTCGTAAAAATAACAATAATATAATGTATTTTTGGTAGCTTGAGAAGAACAATAAATATATTTGTTACATCATAATTACTGTGAACATGATGAAGTGGCTAAGCGATTATATTTTAAGAATGAAAGGAAATGCATTGCAGGGTAATTATGAAGACGGGTGTAGAGTGACTGATGTTTTGTCACTAATGCTGAGTGTGGAGCAGAGAACTTGTGAAAGGCCTTCATCCAGCGGACGACCTTTTACTATCAACATGATAATAATGATGATGCTGATAAAATATGTTCGATGACATGTCAATATTTCGAATGCTTGTGAAACCTGCTGTGGCCTAACACATAATAACAAAATACTAATTAAATTATACTCGTATTATTAACTAGTACATACGCTTATAATTAAAAATTACAATTTATGGTCTACCAACCATGACACTGGAAATTTGCAATAATATTTCAGGTTTAATTTGAACAGTACGAATGATCTTTTGAAGAAATAAAGAAAAATTGAATACATGTACACATATGTATACATTCACTAAAAAATATACTTTGCTTACTTCGAGTTCCTTCCACTGAAGTTAATAATGTTAAATAAACATATATGGAAATGAATGAATATAAAGAGTAAATACAACATTAATATAAAGTTGTTTGATACGTGGCGTTCCTAAAAAAATATGACTTTTATAATATATAATGATTGTTGACGGTGCATGGGACACATTTACTTATTAAGAACAGATGTTCACTTTGCTCAGCTCACGCCTTTTTCACTTTGGTCAAAGACCAAATGTATTGACATAGCATGTGTCGATATAATCAGTTCAGTAAGTTTACAGTCAATGTCTAAATTTCGCAGTTGGCGTGCTTTTACAAAATCGTTTCGGTCCGGCCAGGTAGCCGAGCTGGCCGGTGACAAAAGCGGGCAGAACTCCTGCGAAGTAACGCAACATCGCTGTACCACATTTACCAATTTGCTCTTGCAATGGCCGCGATAGATTTATAGCCCCGGCTCCGGTAATGGCGGACGCACGAACAAAAGTAAAAATACCCACCGACTCCGGCGGCGCAGGTTATTGTTGCCGATTCAAAGAACTGAAACGATCCTCCCATGCCGTCGGATATCATTCATTGATATTCCGTATTTTATTATATGGAATTATTGTAACTTGTGCTTGTGTGTGTCTTACCTGGGACTGTTCGACTTATAAATGTATAGAAAAGCATCTCAGGTGGATAAAAAAACTATCATGCGATAAATTATATCAGAGCATAATAAATATAACATATTTTGTTTACTTAACTAACGCCAGTTCTTTTTATACACATATATAGATATATAGAAAGTAACTAAAAAAAAAAAAACCAGATATTGTAGATTCTATGCACGTAAAATATAAGCTTATAAAATTTATTCTCACGATCTATAAATACACTTTCAAGATGTAATGAACATGAAATATCAAGAGATAATCACTGTGCACACAACTAATACGCAAAATCACCGACAGTAAATAATTTTTAAAAGCACAAATGTTTGAAACAAACAACGGTTTTATAAATTATTATTATTATTATACTAGAAATGTAGCCCGTCATAAAATGACGTATTCGATGAACGATGCAATAGTGATTGAACATATGTTTGGCTGACAATTAGATGAATATTTTATTTCATTTTGTACACATATATTTGGAATAACCGGATATTAATTTCTAAAGCAAAGCCATTCTAGGAAATATCACATTTCGTGTCACAAACATCGAATCACTTTCACTGAACTGTTCTTTATTAGATGCAGTCTTTATCACGTTCAATTGTGCTATTCTTTTTTAATTACGTTTGCTGTGCTTAAACGGTGATATTTTTTTAGGAGGAATTTTAAGTTATTAATGATGTGATTAATAATTTCTAATGCAACTAAAAAATAAAATTGGTACTTGTGTCAAGCTGACATAAACTGGAAATTTCTTAAAACCATCATATTTTGTTTTTTTGTAAAAATTCTCGCTGTGAACAACAGAATCATATAATTCGTACATAAAGCATATTTGATAGTTTTATTTAATTAGTTTATGAATGAAAATATTATCCTATCGTCTTGAAATTCGGCCCATAGCTGCGGAAAAACTTACTAAACTTACGTGCAAAATAATTATCGTTGTATCTTTTAAGATATTCTATAGAGAAGCAAAAAATGAAACATACACACACACACAATGGCTATTATTATAGTAGATTTACAAACAGTCAGTTATTTTTAATTTTTAGAGATTTTTACGCAGATCATAATTTTTTTGTTTGTATAAAATTTTATGCTACCAACAACCATGGCAGAAATGGACGGCTAATGCAGCTTTGGATCTTTCTGAGGTCATTTTAAAACGCCTTTGTCATTGTTGTTAGAAGTCAGACGAATTGGCTTTATTCCAAATGTATCCCTGTTTACCATCAGCGTTACGAAATATACGCACGAGATTTTAGAATATTCATACACAAAGGCAACCAGCGCAAATATCCACGTTGCAGATTAAGGTATGGGACGATATTTTTTATAAATCATAAATCTATAAAATAAACTATTATAAAAAACATTTCTTTTATGTTAAATTAAATTATTTTAACAAATATATATATATTAATTTAAGTTTGCGCCTGCTTCAAATTGCTTCGAAAATTTTGATTTTTAGTATGGACAGTTTTTAGTTTTTATTCAATTTAATTTTTCTAGACAGTAATCAATTATAGATCTAGGTTAGTAGTGTAAGCGAATTCTGTTCACGCACAAAACAAAGGTGTTAAAAAAATTAACCATATGCTTAAATATTTACTTACGCATCTACAGGTGATACAATATTTAACCCAGTCAAGAAATTTCAATAAATATGCTCTTACAGCCTTAAAAAAACGCACTGTTGCTTAGGGTTCAAAGCAATAGGTTTTTACATTATTTTATATTATCTTATAAATATCTAAACGTAAGGGCAAAATAAACGATGGCGCAAGATTTGCGTGATCTCCCTTTTCACAATAAATAATACAGAGCATTGTGGATTCCAGTTCTCACATTGGTTTTAAATGTCTCCCGCTTGTGAAGTAAATATTAAAAAAAATATTATAAAAATCGCATAATAGAACTAAAGTAATTACTGTTGACCTCAATGCTGATTTCCGCAAGGATTGAAAGGCAATCATGCGATAAAAACTAAGTTAAATTAGAAAATAACATTGGAACAAGAGTGTGTCGGCGCGATGGCAAAAACTAGTGACGGGACAGTTGTCGATTTTCGAACAATCGATAATAATCGATTGTGTCGGAATGACAATCGATTATTCACTCGATTGTAGCAACCAAACAACAAAAAAGTGATGGTATGCCATTGAGTTCATTTACAAACACGGAGAGAACTTTAGATTTCAGATACTATGCTATTGACGAATAAAACACTCCGATAATATTTTGTTAAACACTAAATAACGAGACTAGAATGTATGTATGCTTGAATGGTGTAGGTAGGTTGTTTTGTTGGCTCAGTGGTTAGATATTTGAGTTTAAAACATGACTTCAGTGTGCCATTTCTAGTGATTCCATGTCTCACTGTATTTATTTTTTTTATGATTTACAATTAACGATGCAATCTCCTGCACTATTAAATATATTATATATCACGGTATGCGATTACAATTTACTAAATAAAACGGAGTATTTTATATGGGAATTATGTGATAAAAAAAATATTCATGCAGCGTTAATTCGCTCGGTATTTTAAGCCCGTATTTCTAAAAAAGGGTATGCAACGTAACGCTCGGGTGACGCACGCGTTTATACTATTTCACGTTACCTGGTCGTTACGTGAAGAGGTCACGCTTATCTCATTCAAGCTATGCAACTTCCTCCTCGCTCTGCCATCCGTTGCAGCCAACGCGGCCGGCGGTGCAGCTGACAGCATAGAGGAACAAAGAAGCCCGGTGCAACAAAGAGTCGGCGGAACAGTTACAGCGTGACCTTGAACCGCGAGAGGAAAAAAAAAAAAAACACCCCGCGCCAATCTCTGCCATCCGTGTAGATCATAGGCTCCCAAAATATTTTGTCCCGTTGACCCCTTGTCGAGTTTTCCTGTTTTTCGTAGACCCCTGCCTTGCTAATATTGAATTTTTGCAAATTCATCATCTGCAAACATATTTATGACATCTGATATACAGGGTGCGCCATATTTTATGTCGGTATGTAAACATTGAATAACTATTTCTTTTTTTTTTGTAAGAAGGTTGACAACTGCACTGAAACCCTTTTCCGTGTGGTATAAAGATGGAAAAGCTATAAAAAAAACCTTCTTGCGATAGTCCATAATGCAGGATTATGTAAGTACATAGGTTCAATCTGTGTTCAATTGTGACATTTACGGAATGCCTAAATTTTGGTGATGACCTGCTTAAATGGGATCCACTCTCGTAGACCCCCAATTTAATTTTTCGCTGTCATCGACCCCTTGAAGGGCGAAATCGATCCCTGGGGGGTCGATATTGACCACTTTGGGAACCAGTGGTGTAGATACTCTGGCAAGAAGATATGCTAACGTGATTTCATTTAGCCTTGAACCACTCGCTAGTTTCCGCATAATCAAATAAGCAACCATGCTGGCACTGGCCATTTTCTGTTCCACAAACATCATATCTATGAACGTCAAAGAGAAAACAATAAAAATGATATTGCGTTGTGTTCTTAAAACTGCCTACACACGTTGCGAAACAACCGAGAGACGAATGGTAACGAGCCAATAGCCTCCTCTTATGCGTTGCTTATGTAGGCAAAACTTTGAAAACACACAAAATAAGAGGACGCTATTGGTTGACAGCTGTGTTGCAACGTGTGTAGGCTGCTTAAAGCTTTGTGCGCTGCATTTAGTCATAATTTTTTATCGTTATTCTACGGATGGACGGATTATGAATATTTTGCCAGCAGCTGTTTGTTTTGATACCATTGCAATTTTTTTAAGTAAACGTCGCGACACAACTCGCGACCGACTCGCTATTCGCGTCCTCTTTTGCGCTGTCCAAAGCAAAAACACAAAAAATAAGGGACACTATTAAAATCGTTTTGTAACGTGTGTAGTGGGCTTCGGATTCCGGTCATTATGGAATAATTTTCCCATGACACGTTGAGGCGCTTCGAGCCTCCAGCGGCGGCGCGCGTTTGACAGCGAGATGCAAATTTGTTTTAATTTGCATGACGTTACCGGCGAGCTGGAGACGAATGCAAACAAACAAGGCGCCGACGGTGCCCTTGGCGGGCGTGAATTGGTCCACCGCCACGGGCCGCAGGAGCACCGCCTCTAATGAGCTCAATCGAAACGGTCTCGAGCACGTGTTGCTTTGAGAATGTCACCATGGAGTGGTGAAACAGTACTGGGACTATCCTGTGACTTTAATGTCACGATACACAAATCCACATTATGATTGTAAATATCTATGGGTTATTTTAGAAAATTTTCAGTGTTACTTCAGCAGATGAAATGATAGGAACGTTATAATAATTCATTAGTCACCACAGACTCAAATATGTATCCAATAACCAACTAATCCAAGTATATACATTTCTTGTTATTAAATCTGAGTAAGACTGATCTGAATAGCGACGACGACTTTAAACATCCACGTGTTTTAAATTAACTGTAGAGAATATATATAATTCGCTAGAAACTAGCTTAATTTAAATGGATGTGTCCCTTTATGTTGTTAAATATACTTGAACAATGAAACAGTTCTCATGAAAAGGCAATGGTGGTTTTGAATAGACCTAAGAAGCTTGTTTCGTTGGAAGTTTAAGCCTGCATATATCCACAAAATTAGGCTAGGTTAATACCAAAAGGATACGGAATAAGTTATTTATGAATGCACGGCTATACAGATTTGGATTCATAGAGTTACTACACTTGGAAAGTAGTAACGGGCAAATTGTGACTGGAGTTGGACCGTCCGACCCAAGGTTAGATTACAACAATACGAATGATACACGGGTTTTGAGAGTCACATGTTTTGCACGAACTACTTCTTACTTGCAAATACATTGTTACTGCACATTACCACTAAATACTATAACGATTTTTAATAGAGCGTGAACTGTAGTAATATCCAGTACATTATATAAAATATTAATACCATTAATAATATAATCAAATTTAATATATAGTCGTTCATTAACTCGCCCAAAACGAGGTTAAAAATACCTAATTAGAAAATAGCAATTTCAAATTATGTATATTAGTTATGTTCAATATTGAATAATAAGCAAAAAACATGATTAAAAGTAATCAAATAATGATTTTGTAAGTGTCTAATATAACCAGTGCATTTACTGAAAAACAGAGGTAGATTTAATTGCGTTCACTGTCCTCTAGCATGACACAAATAATGACCTCAAGGCCTGGTTGTTGGAAAATACTGAAAACTGGACGATGGTCAAGGTGAAATAATGTGTTTCTATCTTTTCATTTCATTTCATTTCTACGCAGTTTGCTTTGTTTTATTTCTCCAAAGGTAAGGAGGTGGAGCATAGCAGAGAAAGCACAAACCCAGAGCAATCACAGACTTCAACATTAGAAAGAATACAAGAAGTATGTCAATATTAGGCATGGCACGTTCTAATGTTTTGCATGCCCTCATTAAAACTGCATATCATATATAATTATATATGTGATATTGGATTCTGGCAATGGGATTTGTATTTAACGTTAACAAAAGGTAATAATGAAAAAACGAAGACCTCAATAAGTACTAATAGTCTTATATGCAAGTTTTATGTTTATAATTACATATCATAAAATAAAGAAATGTTTCTTTAATATTTTTTATTTTACATCTTGTAATTATTGTGTATTGTTTCAAAAATGAAACACGTGCTGAATGGATATATATATATGAATTATAAGACAAATATTAGTACCATCACTTTCAAGCATTACGAGTTAAAAACATGTAGAAATTCGTAATATTAACATTTGTTAAAACATATACAAAAATTTTATACTGAAGTTGTTTGTTGATGCAGTGAAATAAAAAAAAAATTTCGAGAAAGTCTAAACGTCATCGAATTTTAGTGTCAGTTCTTATTAAAAAAAAAAAAAAGAAAAGAGATTTAGACCCTGGTGATTTTATTTGATACTTAGTGCTCCGGCTCTCCGGCATCATCCGATGAGATGACATCCGGATCACAGCACGATAACCGGATACAGGAGATGTGAAATCTATTGGTCGATCGAAGGAACGTCAATCTAACGGAGGTGATCCGCACCAATGCAGCTGCGTCTAAAGATTACGAGGGATTGTTTCCAACAATGGATCGACAAAAAACTGACTTTGAAAACGTAATCACGATTTAAAAATAAACGAGCATACACATTTGTTATCTAGTGTCCTTGAAATGTTTACATTTGTTTACTATTCGTGTTTTTTTTTACTGAGAAGTTGGCTTGATAGTTCAAAGGTTGACTTGATTGGTAGCTTGCAGTTGAGTCTTGGTCCCGACAAGCAAAGTACAAACTTAGTTATCAAATCTATTACCCAGTGATTTGCAATGGTATATATGCATGAAGGTTTATCGGAAAGTATTTATTATATTACAAAAAAAATGACTGACAACGAATGTTTGAGAAATTTCACACTCGAAAATAACACAGCAAGTGTATCAATAGAAATATTTCAGCACATAATTTATTGTTGTGCTTTGCTCGTGCATAAAGTGTGTTCATTGATGCTACGATAAAAGAATACGTAATAAGATAAAATAACAAGCCTGTCATGTTGAAGACAATAAAAATGGCCACCAAGGTTCCAAAGTAAATATAAACACAGGTAAAGTGCACCTGTAATGGGAGTGACCTTCTGATCGCCGCGAGTTGCATGGAAACATAATCAAACCGTGTCAAGTTTACGCCTAGGTATTCTATTTGTCGCATTTATGCATTCATTGCTCACTGCAGTTTGCACGCATCTTTATTTGTACAATTGAAATGAGATTTATATTTATATTATTAAAAAAATATATAAGTATTCAATTGCATAATATGCCGATACAAATGACACTTCACAGATATATCAGAGCAAGCTGCGAAATTAAATTTTGGGACGGCTACAGAATGAATCAAAGTAAATCATTTATATAAATATGAATTTACATCAAATGAGCAGGTAATTACGTAATGAATGAGAATATAATTGATGGATGCTTTTTCTCTGATCATATAATATTATACGAGAAACAGAATGGTAGGTTAACACAAAAATTATTTACATTTAGTGAGAAGCCATACGATCGAATGTAATGATGAAATATTGTTGGGCAACAAGTCGAAAATGTGATGGAATTCCAAGTAAGTACTTTCGTATATGAATAAAACCACAAACAGTCATATAAAATAAAGCAGGTGAATGTTTTATATACCTTCATCGTGAGCACAAAACTACTGTCTACTGTACTGTCTACCGATTCTTGTACCCATTTGTTACATCGATAGTATTTTATTTTAAATCATTTGTATGGTGCGTAATTAATATTGCAAAGAGAGAAAGCAAGATTTGGTACCCAACCAGTATAGTTACAAAAAGGTACACACAAATTAGTAGAATATAGTTTATAATCATTATTTGAATTATTTTTAAAAAATACTGTCCCTGTGCAAGTAGGTACCTGTTAAAAAAATTGGTTTTATCAATTATTTGAGAGTAAATTGATTTTGGGAGCAACAAAAGCTGAAATGGAAATTTCACATATTAGGTATATTAAAAAAATTATTATTTACTCAGTATTAAATTTTTAAATACCTTGAGAGTAATATGGTTACAAAAATAATATTAAAAAATGGCGTAAATTTTTTTACCTACATGCAAAATTAATATATAGAAAATGTTGCAAAAACTTACAAATATCTTTTTAGAGAATTTATTTATTATTTTTATCAATAACACGTAGAATATTGATTAAATATAAATCAACGCGTACTAAATTTTCATAAATTAAAAATTACAACTTTTTATCTTATCTAAAATAAAATAAACAAAACTTCGATTTACAATAAGAAAAGTTTTCGATAATATTGAAACAGCTGATTACTCGAAATCCAGACAAAGTTGGCAATCATTGCGAGAAAAACCATTGTTTCCTCGGGAGTTCGGCGGAGGAAAACACTTCGGACAATGCAGATCGGTCAAGGAATATAATATAAGGCGAGTTTAATTCATGAACGGGTCGGTCGTCCCGAATATTTCGCGTTTCGAGTAATTTAAAATGACATTTTCTCGCGCTGCTCGCGATTTTCCTTACGCCCACGCCCTAAGGAATTTCAGCAACCCTATCGGTTTATTTTCTTTCAGGCGAGGTGGCAACCCAGACAGGGATGAAATTCAAAAAATATACATATCGACACTGCCGAGAATCGAAACACAATATTCAGAGATGCAATTCGAAGCGACAATAGTACCTGCAGATCTTTGTTTGTGTTATCTCTGTGACTCGCAGCTCTGATAACACCCGCCCTCCACCCCCATTCGGCTATTTTTGAAACATTCAACTTTTGAACTCCACTCACTGATAGAAATCTTTTACCGACTAGTTCTTCTCGAAATTTATAAGCCATTTCCCTTCACAGATCACATATTTCACATTGAACTACACCATAATAAAAACTTGCTCGCACTCGGTATCACCACGCGACACTGACTCGCCCCGTAGTGCGGCGGACTGGAGCGCGTGCGAGCCCCGCGCGATCGACTGGCCGCCTCCCCCGGCCCGAGCGCCCGGCCCGCAGCACTGCCAACTTCACGCCACTCCGGGCCTCTGCGCAGCTGCGTTCGCTTGCCCGTCGCGCCTTCGGAACCGACCTCGCGACTCAGCCTTCTCTTTCTATCTCGCAACACCACAACGAGAGTAAAAGAGAACGCGCACAAAAAAAAAAAACGCAATCGATCTGCCGAACAGCTAGTATGATTCAAATTTATTTACAACAATTTAATTATGTTCATACATAATTTTAAAAAAATTCACAGTTTTTTTGCAGATATTTATATATAAATTTTTATTTTCCCAGTTGAGGGCGATTGCGTTTTTTCAAAACGTAAATCTGCGGCTCGGTATCGGCAATGCAAAAACGAACGAAGCCAGTCACGTGATCAAAACATTGAGTCCGTCTTGCAAGATGGCCGGCAGTCCTCGCTGCTGGTTAGCCGTGTGCGGTGCGCTCCAACTCGAGTCGGTCGTCAGTCTCGTTTAGTGAAATAAATAATATGATATCGTCGATAATATCGCGAATAGTAATGTGAGTACCTTTTGAATTTTTGATTACTATTAAGTTTACCGTAATGGAGTAGCGATCGTTTTCTTTGTGTCAAAGCGTCCAGCGACCGTTGCTAGTTTGTTATTCTGATTATTTTTTAAATATGTGCTCAGTTAAGTTATTGTTTCTCCATTTCGATCAATAAAATCGATTTGCTCAATTATTCACAATAATAATAATAACGATTCAAGTTGTATTCATCAATTTACAAAAAAAATACGATATGAAAGACAGCATTATTTGTCATGTTTGAGTGCACAATTCAGCGCCACAAATTATAAGCAATTTTGCATATAAGTTTTAACGCTTGAATTGATTTTGTCTAGTGCTAATAATAAACTCAAATTTTGCTAACTGAGATGGTGCAACTAAATTATTTTTTGTAGGTAGGTTTTCGTTCGTAGTCGCTAACGAAATTTTGACAGCGGTCCAAAAATAAGTAACAGACGATAGCTGAAGACATAACAAATAGAAATTGAAATGTAATATCCTTTAAAATGAACGTTTAAAATACCTCTGCACTGGTATAATAATTTATTTTTTTAATACAACCACATTTTATGAACAACGTTGCGGTTGCTATGAAAAACACAACGGCGTCATTTTCAAAGCATAATGTAGTTTTAGCTGAGATAATATTCAATTCAACATAAATCTGAAATAACCTGATTCAAAAGACAATTGATCTCGCTTTTTCAGCTCAATTATTTTTAAATGTGCGCTATTTACGTAAGCATTGCGTCAAAATACCTCGCTTGACAGTTAAAAAATCTCTCGGCCGTTTCACTATAGACGCGATAAATTTAATACATTTGTACGTCAGTTTTTACAGCAATTCTGTGCATCTATTTTGGAATATCGCTTTCTACTGATATTATCAGTTAGTAAAGGATGTTATCATTCGAGTTTCTGCACAAAACTCCCATTTACTGTGCGGCCTTTATTTCACTGTGGCAGCATACAGAACCCAGTAATAAAGGAGGGCCTGTTCTTTGTTATTCTCCTCGTTATATCTGCGTGATTCACGCATCTTTGTGATGAAGCTCAGTCGTACCGAAGATCTCGGGCTATCGGCTGGTTCTTAAAATGCTGAGCCTCGTATTTTTGTATCGCGACAACAGCTGGCCCCCAAGGTCGTTCATTCGCTTATATCGACTCTTGACACTACAACTCTCGGTCTTTATTTCACCCTTGCAGCTTGCAGAACTCGGTAACAAGGGAGGGGCTGTGTTCCTTGTTATTTTCTCCGCTACATCAGCGTGATTCACACATCGTTGTGTAGATGCTCAGTAACACCGATGATCTCGGGTTATCGGCTGGTTACATTTTTTATATCGCGACAACAGCTGGCCTCCAAGGTCGCTCCTTGGCTTATATCGGGTAATGTTTCGGACAAAAACTTCTTCGATAACATTTTGCTTGTAACATGTTACTATTATTGCAATCGATAACGAGTTTCATTTATTATATTTTTGGAGCCTTTTGTTATAGTTCAAAGATATATATATATATATATATATATATATATATATATATATATATGCTTTGCTGACGTATTTCAATAATCTAAATTAATCCCAAGATCGAACACGCCAATTAAAATTTCGCAATCATAGAAGAATATTTCTATTATTTATGTGACTTATGGCTTTTTAGTTCAGTTTGACGGTCGGCAAATCTTAATCCGAGTATTATTAAAATTATTTTTGATATTTTGTAGTAGTCACCGACAGAGCAGTGCCCTTTTTCCGTAGTCTACCGTCTGGTACCTCAGTTCGGCTAACCGAATACTCGCAGAAGTTCCGATGCCATATTGTCCCTCTCCAGCTGTGTAAATAAATTCAGATGAGTTGAACGGTGTGTTTACCTTTATTTGTAGATTCAATGATTGCCGGTTTTAATTGATTTATTATACGTTTTCACTACTGTGACTGTAATTCGATAAAAAATAAAATTACTTTTTCGGGCACTGAAAAACAAGGTGGGATTGGCGTTTGGGCACTGTCTAATATTTGTTTTGATTTTAATTTATACTCGTACTATATTGCTGTTTTCAAAGTTAGTTTAGTAAGGGTTTGACAGTATATGATTTTAATTTTTTTTAAGAGTAAGCTTTTGCCTCTCAAATATCGGAGGTTAGCGGTGAGCTGTTGTGCAAGCACACATGTTACAATGCGCAGCTCTCATGCCCGAGTATAGAGCGGCAAGGGCTCAGCGGAATCCGCGAGCGCCGCACATCTCTCCATCGCACCTGCCGATGGCTTAGCTATTTTCAATTTACATCATCCCCTCGCCTCCTCGACGGCCGGGACGTCACCTCGCACATTTTCAAATATGATAATGTATTACCGAAGTCGCTCGTTGGCACCGCCGGGCTCCTCGCTCGCGCCTGGCAGCGCGTCAAGAGCGTCTCGGCTTTTGTTCGGATGGCGTCTATTTATACCGATCGCTCCCCGAGACGCCGGCGACGCCCGTCGGCCTGCCAGTACGACGCCCGGCGTCCAGAGGATATTCCGGACGAGATATACCCGCACCCCGAAATAAATCTACCGGCGAACCTCCGACATCTCGGATGCATTTAGCGCAGAACACTCGAAGCCGCTGGAAGCTGGAAGTCGTTGCGTCACACCGACTCTGCAACCCGAGAGACGGAAAAGAAAGACCGCAGCCGGACTCGTGCCGGGACTTCGTTCAGTAACCCCGGGCCCTCCTCGTGTCAGAGGGAATGCACTTGCACTATTAATAGTGCATCTGGACTTGCAGTTCCCGGCTGGCGGCGTCCGGCTCCTTCCCTCAGTCGCAGACCGCGCGCCGTGTCCGACAGGCAGTGCGACCCTCCGATATCTCGGCATCTGTGAATCCGTCCGGTTGCGAACTCGTATGCTGTGATATTTTGATTATTCTGTGCGCGTTGTCAACGGGCTATCTCGATCGATCGATCGCTTATTCATTACCGTGTCCGAGATTACGGCGGACAGGTGGTGCTGTGAACATACACCGGCAGCCGTTCGTCCGACGCGCGACTGTCGTCCACCTTGACACGGATTGCTTCCAAATAAGGAAACTCAATCCGAACGCTGTGAAGGGTGCGAATTGTGCTTGCATCGGCAATTAATTCTAAATCTGTTTCAATAATCGACCGTTCATATAATAGGAATTAGATTTGGCGATAATTCGTAAATAAATATTTGAATACAATGTCTTACAAGGAAAAGCCTGATATACGCATAACCATTTTTTACGAAGACCACATGGTCGTTGTTTACATTTAATTGTTAGCAATATATTTTTTTAAGTTTAAGGTTAAGATGGGTTAGACTCGACTGATGGACGACGTCCATGCTGAATGTTCACGACGACTCGATCATCTGCCGTTCGCCTCGAGTTCAGTTGTACTTTCTGGACCGCTGGAATGTTATATGAACCACCTCTTGTAAATATAGCAGCGCTATATGTGCAAAGAGACTGGCCGATGAGTAATCGCTTTTTTTAAATTCATACAGAAATACGAAAAAACTATTTTTACTAACCTAATTACATCATGATGTAGATTTTTTTGAAATTAATAGTTATAAGTAGATGTGGATTAAATCCGATAGTTGATTGATATTTATGGCCAATAACACAATATTACAGTATTACAGCAAACTAACAAATTAACAAAATAAATTTTTTAACACAGTATAAAGAAATTATATTTATTTATTTATTTTTATGTATTTTTGTCTACATGCCATAATATAAAAATTGAATAACTATTTTTTATTTTTATTTACCATTACCAAACAATATTACACAGGTAACACGTGTTAAATAAATATTTATGTCGATCTTTTTTAAAACAATCGAGACATTTTTTTATTTAGAAATGTACTAGATAAAAATAATCATTTTTAACAAGTCGATGTTTCCTTGCTGTGGTAAATATTTAACGCAAATTGCACTTCACAAGCTGTGAAGAGCCGGCAATGCATACAGAACATCATCATTACACACCCAATTCTTTGTATCTAAATCATTGATTAAAAAGTTTATAACATACAATTTACTTTATTTTCCCTATCAATACTTATGCAATTAGCCAATAGCTTCCCTTTATTTAGGCTGTTTTATTTTAATGGTTAAGCCTTGTTAATAATGCAAAAGTGTATGCTATTGGTCAGTTACTATTCGGTTGCAGTTGTGTCGCAGCGTGTGTAGAGAGAGGCTATAGTTATTACAAATATATGTGTCCTTATTCCCAAGGACGTCCTGTGTAGAGCGGAGTCCTGTGGGCCATGAGGATTATTTTCCACCTGGGAAATTACCTGCCCTAAATCACATTACATCTAATTACATTACACGGAAATTAGTCGCAGGCTTTTCGCGCTGCAACCTACCGCAACGTTCAGGTCGATTTCCTGTACCGGAAGGTATATTACACTCAGACACGCAAAAACTCTTGTACTTAGACTCGGTGTTTGGACTTAGGGTGAAACGGGTTCATCGGAATCATGGGAAATTCATAGGTGGGTCGATGCGTTGTAGTTTACCCTATTTTTATTTAACATTGGCTCAAGTATGTATTGGGCCTTGGGTCTGTGACTGTCGATACAGAAATAATTTGTAAGAAGAATATAATATATTGCTTAATAAGCTTCAGATTCAGAATAAGCAAATTTAAAAAAAATAGTCGATAAATTGTTTAAATATTAAATGATTAAAATATAAAAATATGCTGATTTAACGGAAACTGATAGCCTTATATTGAAGAAAATAATTAATTAGGCCGGTTACAAGATGATTATTTTTTGAGAAATCTTTTTGTCAATCGGTCTTTTAAGAACCGATGTTGCCAGTTAATATTATATCCATGATTTAATTTTTTAGATCATTGTATTGATTTATTGGAATTAAGTCAATTTTAAAAATCAATGAATTTTGCCCATCATCGTTGTGTTAGGATATTTCTTTATAGTTTTTTTTTTTACATCCAAATCTCTTATTAGCAACCAGATAAAATGATTTAATAATTCCGCATTAACTAAAATTCAGATGAGATTATTTAAATTAAATCTTTTGTTCATTCAATCGATCATTTATCTCTATTTTATAACGTTTTTTTTGTTGTTTTGAAACAAGAGTATTTCAGCAATGGTCACCATTTCCGGTTCCTTTGTTTCACGTTCATATCTGGTGGACATGGAAGACTTTGTGGATATAATGTGGAAACTTTTGTAATATAAACCCTAACGACGTACGTAATTCTATATTATATTATTTCACATTGTCTTGCAATAGAATTATTTAAAATCTTTTTTTATATTATGTTACGATAAACCTGTTTTTTTTAGTCAAGTACTTTTACTTTAGTATAAACCAATTTGAAATTGGCCAAAATTAAATAATGACTTAACTTTTTGAAGGATCTTCCGTATTGTAAAATTGAAATAAGGTATGTGTTTTGGTTTTTTATGTGCATAATCATTTATTTATGAATTATAAATTCTCAGTATTGTTAATGTTTTGCATTTATAATTCGTAATACTTGTTTAAAAATTAATTTCGGTTTGTTCTTCCAGAAATCCGCTTATTTCAAGACCGCAATTTTAACCTTCTTGGAAATCAACGTGCATCTACACGGTGTTTCAAAAGTCATAGTATCGTATGAAAAAGAGAAACTAGGTAGCAGCTATTAACCACAAATACCTACTTATTATTATTATTTTTTTTAAATATTTAGGATATTCCTATACTATATTTTTTAGAAATTAAAAATACTTTTTATCCAAAAGGGAGTTGAAAAAATCTGTTCTCTAAAAATACATAAAAAATAAAAATATTACGCCGAAAGAAAAGAAATATTTTTAAAATAGAAAGAAATTTAAAAAAAATCAATAATGGATGCTTTGGCTAAAAATGTCTTTAGATGATTTGGTTTCTTGAGTGCTGAGCTGCTTAAAGTCTTCAGTCCTCCGTCGTTCGGTCTTCGTGCTGGGACTATTTTCCTTAGTTTTAAAATCCCTGAAGGTGGTCCCGGGACGTGGACCAAAACGACGGATGACTACAAACTTTAAGCAGCCCAACACCCAAGAAACCAAATCATCTGAAAACAACGGCTGGCAAAACATACGAACATTACATTTACTGTCTCTTTCGGTCGTTATCGTGAATTTTGAGTTTTGTCTTTTTCGTTTTACTCCATACAAACAGTTATATGTAGTATGCAGATGCTCAGAATCAAAATCGACCGTATCCCTCTGATAAAAAAGCATGTCTTATTTAGTTATCTTTAGAACGGGGGGTTGTATTATTTCATTGAACCAAAAATAAAAATAGTGAAGGTACACATTTCTTGGTGGTACTCCCTGATCAGACTGAAGTTTTCTAAATATTTTTAGCCTAATGATTAGCATCAATTGAGACGGTATTCCGAAAATAATGAATACCACACATTATGAGCCTCGCTTTTTACGCTACATAATGATCGTATATTGTGGTCGAAGCCTTCCGCCAAGCCTAGTAGTGTACTATATTATTTATTCTCCGCGGGGCGATGGTGCTAGCGGATCGGATTTTTTTTGGATCATTCGCGATTATGAGGGAAAACGAAACGGAAAAGCCGGCTATTATCCTAACTGCTGGGGTCTGGGCTTGATATATTATTATGCTCCTTTTGTTCGGTAATTGCTTTTGTAATATTCAAAACTTGCCACGCTGTAAGCGTTTTGCTAATCGGAAACTCGCGATCGTAGTTTCTGCACCTCCGCGGCATCGAACCGGGCGCATATTCAATCCTTGTTAATCCGCGTTATTTTAGACCGCAGAGTAAAATACGTGTTTACAATTTTTATCAGCACGATTCATCGCCCGACAGGAACCGTCGCTTCTAAAAATAATAACACTACGCAACGATCGAAAACTCCAAACTAAAGTCGAGATAGCGGCAAGTCATATTCATAATCGCGAATTAAAAAAATGCACCTCACTAATCTAACTTTGTTCCGCGGGGCTTTGCATATCGCGACAGTGAAATATTTGGTGTTTTACGGTTCAGAGACGCTGGGAACCGTTTCCTTTGCCGGTTACGTCTTTCGCTCCGGCGCACCGCTCCCGGTTCGGTTCAAGCCCCTCCCCCCCCCTCCCTCTCCTTCTTCCCGCGTGTCGTACAGTTCACCGAATAAATTACCTGCGATGGCACGTGCCGGCGCGATCGGTGTAGCGGAATTCCGCCGACCGTACCTATGGAACCTGGAGCCTGTAATTATCGTTGTATTTGGTACAGTAATTGGCAATGTAACGTTTTCTACACAAGAGAAGTGAAGCCAATTTGGACGTCGCGTCTCTCTCCTGTCCAGTCATCCGTATGATGTTCTGCAATCAAAAGTAATTGTTTCATTTGCGGTAATATATTTGGCAGTTGTATTTTCATTTTTTTAAATATATGTTAACAAACTCTGCTTTTTGATATTCTCGTTTTGATCTATATTAATATTGTTCAACCCGAGAGAATCGTGACATTGTTTTCATGAAGTTGTCTATAGCAGGATATCCCCTATAATGTGTATTTCTACCTCATTTGAAAAGGAAAATAAAGATATATACCTTGTTCTTATAGCCTGCGTGCAAGATGGGAAATCGTTGGCAATTACCAATCAGTTTTATGATCTAACTGTACGTTTTACTGATAGGATGAAGCGTGACGTCATAATGGCCTGCTTAAAATTCAAAATGGATTAAAAACACGCTTCGGATATCCGGATTATACGTCCGGCAGAAATGTGCAATGGCCATGCCAAAAAAATAAATCTGTATTTTTAGGATAATTGTTTCAGAATTTAATCCCAACCATTTTCCACTAATCCCGGTGAGAGATTCAACACATCGGACCTTAAAAGGAAACTCAATTATTGTGTATTTTCGGGACCTCTAATAACACACCGAATTGTGCGGCGAATATTATGCCATCGAAACGTCGAGAATATTTATGGTATTACACAGAGGCTTATCGATCGCGTCGGTTACTTCTGAAGCTATTTAGTATTGAATTATGTATATCACAAGCAATTTGCATTGTTTGGGACTTACAAGGACGACTCGCATGCTGAGTTGTAACATCGCCCGTTATTTGTCAGCACTCTTCATTTTTGCGTCGGTACTCATTTGTGCTTTTGGTTTGTTTCGATTTAATTTACACGTCGGTTATGCTATAGCAGTGTACACGGCGGCGAGTTCAGCGGATACCGCGTTCTGTAAATCCCGCAAACAAAATCGTAATGTCGTCCAATGTCACACGGACATTATGCTCTCGTAACAATGAGATGTAGATTACTACGGCGGAAGTCCAGCTGGACTTGGCGTCGCTGTGCCGCCCAATGGCTGGGCAGACGCGTCCACGGCATCATCAAATCATTCCGGGGAATCTCGAGCAGCAGCCGAATCATCTGCTCGAGCGACTGGCGAATTCCCGACTTGATTGGTTTATTAACATTTTTTTGCTGCGAAGAATAAATGTGTCGTATGTGAAAAATTGTGAAATTCACGTGGAACACTTCAGCTCTCAATTTGACTTGAATACTTTTATGTAATGTACTAATCTTGGCACTCTAATGTATGTTAGTATATAGTATACATATAGGTTTTTTTGAAATCGTGTATGTCGATAGAAAACAGTAGGTAAAGTATAATTTTATGTAGCATATGTAGGGTCAAATTGAAAGATAAACGAAAATAAATTTTATTTCTCCAGGCGCAAGAGCCATTATCGCAGCAGTAATATTACAGTCGATGGTTCGCTTTTATGCTCCTTGTCGCGTGCCGACTAAAGTTTGACGGGAAACTTCTGGAAAACTGGAATCCAAATGAAAGGCCACGCGAGACCCTCTCAAAATCAATTGGTTTGACTGATTCTTCCTTAGCAACACGATAAGTTATAATTCGTTCTATGGGAACTGCCGCAGGGGATCAGGAATTGTGAGTACTCGCAGGAAGTTTGTCGTGGATCTTTATTGCGTTTCACCGCCTATCTTAGTGGTGCGATAACGCAATTGACTTGTAGATGAACCAAAAAGCTACCTTTTTTCCACTGATTTTTGACTATGGACAGTAAAAAAGCAATTGGGAGTTCATCAACATCTTTCCTGCGATCTTCATGGATAGAAACGAGTATGTTACGCGTCCCCTTCCCAATTTGTATGAAATTGTAAAAAAATATGAACTCCCAACTCGATAAAAATAATTCTTGCGACAAGAAACTATGTCTGTTTTGCAACGCGCCGTTTGCGGGCGAGCCTCTTTCGTGGCAGGATGTCGACCGTTGTTCTCTGTTTGGGTCAGACCTTTGGGTTTGTAATACTATTGTCAGGTATTCGGACGGTCGAGTAAAGTCTGTTTTCCAGGAACTACGTCACCTAGTTTGATTTCCTGTGTCATTTTCAACGGTTGAAATACAGCTGTACACATATTTATCACCCAGTTATTACAAGTACAATGTTTGGATAAAATTCAGATACAACTACTTTTTTATAGAAAGTTGAAAGTACAAATCATTCCAGTTTTGTATTCAATATTAAATCTGCCATTTGCATCTATATTTTTTTTAATCATTCATTTTTTCGGCTATGAATCGTAATTGTTATTATAGCAGAGGAAAACGAAATTAATCAATTTATATTAAATATAATGATCTTTATGAAATAATTGATGTACCTCAATAATTAATCTCATTGTCAGATCTATTCTTTGAAAAATACTAACATTAACAAAAGTTTTCAACACGGTTGTAAATAAAATCCATTAGTCTATTATTATTAACCGAAACGCAAGAGCACGCGACATTGATGCTAGAAACTATACAACACAGTCGAAATGAGCAACTATAAATAACGTAAACTCACACCTGCGCGAGCCTGTCAGCGGAGCAGCTCCCCGCCCCGCGCACTCAAGGCGATGTCACTAAAACTTCAGGAAAAACTCCCCGTCTTCACTTTAAAACAAAGTGAAAATCGATAGCAGGGTATATGCCATCTTCTGGATGAAAACGAAAGAAAGTTTTCAAATGAAATAACACTATTTCAATAATCAATTATTGCACTTATAACTATGGCGTTAATTTGTCTAAAAAGAAGAGATGCAAACAGCGGTTGACATATTGTAAGTTACATTAATGTTGTTCTCTTTTTCATCAAGAGCCAGTGTTCAGGTTTTCTAAGTGTAAAATAGTGTAGTGGGTCCTTACAAAGCTCTGGCGTTTAGATCTGATACAGAAGCAATAGCAGGAGCCACCCCACTTAGACAAAGTATTTCCAGAGCACATCCCTCCACAATCATTCCAAGTCCACTACTCCATCATCGATCCTGTACACACGCTCAGGGTGCAGAATGGCAGCCGCGCATAAGCGAAAAAATGGGGATAGCGGGGAGGTTTAATGATTTAATATTAAATATTAATTGCGGTTCATGTTTATCGTGTGTAGGGGAATTTGATTCACACGTGAAACGATCATAAAAATCCTGTTTTTTTTTTTTTTCGAGGCAGTTGGAATTCGAACGCACACTTCACAGTTATCGCGACCTAGAGCTGTATCCAAATCCAATGCATACAATTGCTGATGTTACTGCCTTTGTTGTTTACTGATTTGGTTAAGCGCGTATTGTTGCACTCACAGCGTGATATCGTCGCCAAGGTTGCCGTTCGCTGTCTCGTCTGGCCGGTTCGCGGCACGGAGCTAATCAGCATTTCTTACAATAATTAATGTAATAATCGCTGGAGTGATATGCGAGCTTTGGGCTCGGTCATTGTTCTGGTCGACTCCTTTTTTGTTTCCGAACAAAAACGAAGTTCATTGTGCTGTAGCTGATGATATTATAACAGTGTTTTTTGTTTGTCGTCCGCGGCTACCTAGTTACGTGAAATTTACTTCTATTGACCTGATAACGTTTGTTATATGTGGGGCGAGCTGCTGAGCTTGTTGCTCTATTTCATCATCGAAAAAATATTGCATTGTTCCTCTACTAAGTCAATGAAAAGTTTAGGCAAGAATTAAAAATAAAAGAAACTGCATGTTCGTATTCAATAATATTGGGAATAGCGAACTCCCGCAACTCGATTATTTTTTGTGCGTAACTTTGCTGTATATTTAAGTATGTTCTCCTTCGCACGAAAAGATGAGACTGACTCGCCACCGCCCAGCTTCCAAGCTCTCCCCGGCGAGACACCGGAGCCTTGATTGGGTCCTTGACCGCGCGGGGCGGAGGTCGCGGGCCGCGCGCCATTGTTGACACCGGGGCGACACGCGCGCCTAAAACCGCTAATAGCCGCTCGGGTGTGTTATTTCAGAGAAAGCTATCGACCCACTCGCGCCGGAGACCCCAGACCCGATGGCGTTCGACTTTCACCCAATAGAAATAATGATACGCGGACGTCCGAAGGACTTTCCTTTCTCCCGGTGTGTGTGCCCATTTAAGGTAGGCTAGTCCTACAGCTTTGGTAGAAAGCGATGATCATTTTCTAAGATTCGCAAAATTTATAGCACACTCGACTTTAATTACTATCGTTAATTTGCTAACTCCACGTGCGAGAGATATCTAAACTGTGATAATGGGAAGATCCTTTGTTGCATACTGGAAAATTACATAATGTTTGTGTTCGGTTTAATATGTTTTTCTTTTAAACTTTAAAGTTATTTATAATTGAATTAAAAAAAAAACACCGCACTCGGATACTGATCAGTTCGTGACTGTATTATGCCATGCTAGATCAAGAGACGATTTATATGTTATCAGAGTCGAATGCACAGCCTATCGATATGTGCAGTTAATAATATTTGTTTAAAAAATAATTTCACTAAATTTATTATAAAATAATAAATAGTCAGCATCATCATAATACTTTGAATTTTATTATTATTAAAAAATATATGAATTATTTAAGTTGTTAGTTGATCTTGTTGCAGCACCTTTTTAGTAACTGTATGAATATTTTAGAATATTCTCCTGTCATTGGCTTTCGATACTAACTCGTTTTGTCATAATAGCGTCTTATTAATCAATCAATATAGGATTAGTTTTTTGTATTTATTTAAATGATAAAATAAAGAAATATTACATAACATCGCAACAAAGTATGAAGATAGGATGTGTGTTCACGCAGCTACAAAACGTTTAGTGTCATGTGTGAAAGGGAAATGTGCTGCTTTTGGGCAACGATTTTTTTTTTAAATTGGTCTTGGAACATAGAAACATGGGAAATTTATAGACAGAGTTACTCTGAGGATAAATGATTTGATTTTATTATTGTTATTTTATTTTTAAATTTAAAAATTATTGTTATCCCTTATATTACATTATAAACAGAGAATAACATAAAAAAGTTATTGGTGAAGACGAATTCGTTGTGTATATCTTTGAAATTTAATCTATGTGTGATTATGTTATTGATAATGACTGATCGTGGTGATCAAGACTATCTCTTTGTCATTAGACAATCTTCGTTATACAAGACTTAATTATTTTATTAACGTTGGTGATTTAGGTCCAATATTAACTTTATTTCCACATTATTTCAAAAATCAAACATTTGCAACTATAATATTTGTAGAATCCTATATATTTCCGGACAGCACCATTATGTCAAAAATTTAAAACGGTACTCGACATCGGCGATATTTCCTGCTCTATTTTTTCCCCATGTGGGAAGACGCTCGCTACCTTTTGCACAGTCGCACCTGCTCAGGCGTAAAGGTGCTGAACGAGTGCGTCGATTTTCTAATTAGCATTCAGTGAACGCTGCGAGGACTACAGCGAACTAGGAAATTGATCAGTATGCATTCGGTACGTTATTATTTATGCAATTTTATGCAATGTGTATTGCACCGTGAACGCGATGATGGAAAAGTAAATAGCGGACTATACCGCCGTGCAGTCTTAATATTGCGGTTTATTCGTTTGAAATTAAACGCAATTGCGGTTTATTGTTATTACTCGGGACTTTAAAGGATTATCCATACTGCCTCTTACCATTTTATGTTGAGTCGATTACTAAAGCTAATCTAAAGTGTGTTGATTATTTACGCCGGGGTCTCCTCGCAGTTCGTTTTTCTTTTTATTGTTTTAATTTCAACCTGGCGTAAAGGTTGTAAAATCGTAAATTTAAAAGCAGCATATGATGTCATAAAAAAAACTATTTACCAAGATCTGCTCGTTTATGAGACATTTCCGCGTTGGAGTTTATTGAACAGACAATTTATAATGTAAATAAAAAATATAATTTACGTAATCGAATTGAAATTAATAACCACAGTGTCACCCTCGAATATAAACATGTACAAATGCATATATTTGGGAATAATTTTAAAAATATTTTATTCGCTAATCACCTGTCGTTTATACTTTTTTATTCTCATAGACAGGTAATTAAAATACAATAGTTAAACCAATGACCTTGATATTTATTTCGGTAATGCACACAAGAAAGATTATTGCAAAGGCAACCGTGTCGATAATGAATTGTTCTATCAGTATGAATACTGTGATAGATGACGAATTTACCATGATAGATGATAAAAATCGTGATGCTGCTTTAATCAGTAAATTGATAATTTATTTTATAAGATAGTTTCCATATTTTTATTTGTAGCTTTATCAATAATTACAATTCCATATCAATAACATTGTAATCGTATCTTGTCTTCAAAGGAACACTAGTGACACAATACCGTGGGAAAATATGTACTCAACGGAAACCTTGTCAATGAGCCTATTCTCATATATTACGATAGTAAAATCAAAAAGCAATAGAAATCGACAAAAAAGTATCAGATGCTACGTTTTATTTTAGTTAGCATTCAAGTTTCGCATTACCAACTCCTTACCAAATCTGTAGCCAAAACGCCTTAAATGGATAACATTTTATTACTAGAGTGTAATTTAACACTGGACTTGTACCAACATGGATTCAACCGTTAGATAAAATGCCGGCAGTATGTGATGTAATAGGTTTCAAATTATAAATTAAACACACGATACTTCACAACAGAGAACGAGCTATTTTAATATTTAATTATGTCCTCGTTTACAATACCGGTTTTTGTTAAATCGTATATCGTACACGCCACTCAATCATATCATCATTAATTTAATTTACAATTTCTACGGTGCGTTTTAACGCATTACTAAAAGCAGTCACACTACTTTTTATGAAATGTTAAATAGTAAATTTTGATGTCCATTACTACAATACTGACCACCGAAGAGTTCGCATAAGGTAGAATTCACAAATTGCGTGAAACTTTATACGCATATAAAATATTATATTTAGAATATTCTTAAGCCTTCTATAATAGTTCGTGACTCTGCCTCCGGTGAAGGCAGCGAGAGTTTACAGACTACTAATATCAAGATATGCACGAACATGTCATTTGAAGTAGACGCTATCAAACCACGTGAAATTTTACACCCATGTTAGAAATATTTTGTGTTTAGACTATTTTTAAACGTCTAGGTCGTGGCTTTGGCATTGGCGAAGGCTGCAATAGAACTCACGGACGGAATATTCATGAACGTGTCACTAAAATTAGACCCCGTGAATCTACGTGAAATTCTATACCCATGTTTGCAATGTTGTATATTTAGATTTTTTCAAGTGTCTTGATTGTGGCTTTGACATTGGTGAAGGCTGCAAACGAGTTCACGGACACCTTGGAGAATATTCACTCGAATTAGATCTTATGAATCTTCGTGAAATTCTATACCCATGTTTGCGATGCTGCGTATTTAGACTGTTCAAAATGTTCAGATCGTAGGTTTTGACATTGGCGAAGGTTGAATAGAATTCACGGCCGATCTGGAAGATGAGATGCGACACGCCACGCGAATCAGACTCGAGCCCCATTTGCGGCGAGGTTTCCGAGGCTTCCGAGGCTTGTCCGCAGGCGTGGGCGCCCCCGCCACGTGGGGGCTGAGGAAATGCACGGCGAGGAGCTTCCCCGTGAGGTCATTCGTATCTTTAGACATGGCGAATGCTTGCAAAGTGTGTCACTGAACACGCTGATGCGGTTGAGATTCATGTTGCGAAATAAACGAAGGTGCTTTATCATTTTTAATTGCATCAGTTGTGGTTATTGTATTTTGGTCAAGTGTTACAATATACCACCTCAAAAACTGTTACAAACTAACAAGTCAATTAGTTTTTTAAGTTAAACTAATAGAGTATTTTTTGTTGTTAGATTGATAACGCAGATAATTGTATCTGGCAGAAATATTATAATAATATTCTTAGACTCGATGCTTTACTTAGATTGTGGATTCTTTAATCATTTTGTAACACACAATTATTCACCCAGTGTCTGAGTTTAGTAGGTAATTCACCAAAATATGCCTAATTATTTAAATGCGATTCCGCCTCTTTTGAGCCCCGTCACACTCATAATTTTAGACATCACATTTTTTTGCATTATCAACAAGGCGTGACTGCTATTATGGAGCCGGGTAGGCTTACTATGACACGTGTACCTAATAATAAACCGATAAATACAGCACCGCTAGACGGAGCGCTGCCCGGAATGGCCTCGGCGTCGTTTAAATCCTACATTTGTTCATCTTTGCAGTCTTAAACGCTCATTGTTTGATAATGCTCTATATTTAGGTAGGTGAATAGATCTCTGCGGGCTGTGATCATCCCAATCCTGGAATGTAATGGCATTGCTCGGATCGTCTCGTGGGAGTGCCGGGGAATCAGACCGCGCGAGGTCTACGCGACATCCTATCCGACTTCATCGACGGCTCCGGCGGTACGGGGGGTGTGCGTGTTTGGTGTAAAATTGCTAATGGATCGGCCAGGCAGCCACCAGAGAGACGAGGAGACTGTCGGACGCCCCCGAACTTTTACCGTTATTTTAGGAAAGAATGCTACGAATTTAAATTAGAACGCAATCGATAACGGAGCACGTTCGGCTCAGTGTGAGTATTAATTAAGGAAGGACCTGCGTAGGCTTGAACACTGACGCGATTCTAAACAGACCCGACCCCCGGAATCCCCTGGAGATTAACATTTAACAATATAACAACAACATCTAAAAACAATTAAATTCACTTTAATTTGGTCTGCAATATAATTGGCACAGTACTCGGCTTACAAAACAAATTTAAGTTTATCGTGTCAGCAATTGCAGCGTGAACGGGTGTCGCTCGAAGTTTCATACAAACGGCGTTACCATCGGCGCATCGACAAGATCTCTTGTACTTTTGTAACTGAGCGTGCGTGATGTTTTAGCATGTCCTAATTGCAACGACATAATTGACCGACTTGCTCAGTAAAACTTTAATACAAGCATAATTTATGGTTTTCAATCATGACTCAAGTTCCATTAGATTTGACCCATTATATATTTAAAAAATCTAATAAAAACAATACAATAAAATAAATGAGAGCAATGTGCCAAGCCAAAGAGAATTATTGATAGTCGGATTGCAAAAAAAGGATTCTTCTGAGTCGGTTTCCTTTAATGTGAAAAATATGTTGATTGCAATGCTTCGTAGGCTCTAGCCCTCCGGTTAGGTACTGACTGTTAAAAGACCCAGCGAAACGGTTGCAGAAAAATTAAACTATACCGAAGGTAAAATTTTATTCAGTTTTAATTTGTGTTCATACAGTTAGTTACCTCAAGTAATTTTATTTTAATACTAGTTAATTTATTACAAAATATATACAACATATTGCGTATGTTTATTATTTAGATGCTCGCGAGATTAATGTGCAGCTAACTTTTGCGTTTGATCCCGAAATATATATTTCAGTATAAGTAAATAACGGTTCATTAGCTGGACTACACCGTTCGGCCGGGCTCCTTCCAATTAGCGGCTCCCAAACCTTGCGGCCTGGCAGGTGCCGCAACTCCTCGCCCCTCCGCGGGTCTCAACAGGCAATCACTCGAGATGGCAACGCGCCTCTGATTGGATAAATGGATAATGAACTGCTGAGGCGCAGGAGGCCGCACAGAAGGCTGGACGCCGCCGCTCGAGTGGCGAAGCTCCGATTGCTCCATCCATCCATACAGTGGAGTCTAATCCAGGAGCGGCTGAAATCCCTCGGCTATTTCCATCCAGTGGGGATTCGGTCTCGCGCCGCGGTTCGCGTCAGGCTGGCTTTGTTCGCAGTCTTTGGCGTGGATTTTTGGCGCTCGCATTGTATTATGATCGTCGTTCTTCTCTCGTGACAGTGTTCTCTGCTCGTCTGCCAGAACGCGAGCATTTAACGGATCAACACTCTGATAGCGTCGTTTGAACTGCTGAATTTAATTCCAAAAACGCCCTTCGTTCATTCTTGACGCCCTTGCGGTTTTTTTTAATGATTGTGTTTTTCCTCGTGTGATTTTTGTTCGAGCGAGAAGGAATCAGAAGGAGTCTAAATGTCCATATTACTTGCGGTGACTTCTAGTGGTGGGCATAGTTGATTTAATACGAATAGATAATTACTACACGAATTGCACATCAGTTCACTCGTTCGAGTTAATCTATTGTTACAAATAGTGGCCGCCGTTAATCGGGCTGGAGACGTACCGGCGTTATCTCCCATGGATCGATGCCCTCGGACGAAGCCCCCGAGAGTATTGATCGACTTAGAAATGTAAAGTTGCAACCTCATTGTGATGCTCTGTCTGCTCGCACGCGTCATTTATCATCATTCTTCGTTCATCACTTTGGCGGCGTCGCTGCCGGCCGCTCGGTGCACTCCGCGCGCATCACCGCCGAGTTTTTGATTCTGTCGATGCGCCCCGCGAAGGGGAAACCGTTTACCCCGCGGCGCCGCCCGGCCGGGAAAGCCTGTTGATTGCTTCTGCAAAGGGATTATTGAGCGTTGAATATAAATTGAACATTAAGTTTTAGGGATTACCCATTAGGACTCTGCCGCGCCCGTGGCGTGTCTTTTGCGCTCGAGATGAAATAAATTAAAGTACCCACTGCCTGGCGGGCCTCTCGGCTCGCGTCTCGACCGAGGCTTCGACCGCCACAATTCACTCTGGAGCCTTTGGAGTTCGTTTTCTTGTGACTAATTATTCGGGGGCGCGAACGAGTGCTAATTTATTTGCCACTTCCGGATGAACTGTCGGCGGTTTTAAGCGAGGAGATACCCGAGAACACGGCGTCAGAATAACACGATCTAACGATTAAAAAATGCTCTTCGTGGAATTGTGTGTCAATGCTAATAGTCCTTGCAGTTGTGAAAATGACCGCCCCTAAAGGATTTATTTGAATGACTGTATTTGAATTATATGAAAATAATATGTTTATCAAATAAATAAATAATTTTTCATTTTGTTTAATTTAAAATATTTTTTGCTAAAACAATCCAATACACACCGAATACCCAACGCTCGATTTCCGATATTCATTTGAATAAATTGACTATTAAAATAATTGATTATTCTTCTATACTCAGCATTAGTCACGAAGCACATTAGGATCCTTCCTAGCGTTCGGTTTATAAATTTCATAGAGTTTATGCAAAAAAGTTTTCATCTGTATAATTCAACAAGAGATTATTACGACTAGTTTTTGATTAATAAATTTCCGGGAGGTGGGCGTCTGCATCTATGGCGTAACATTTCCGACAAACAGGAAACGGAATGCACAGTTCCGAGTCCCGAATCGGGACAATAGTGGGTGCGTGCACCAGCACGCGACACGCCGCGCATGACTGCGCCGCCAGTCACATGTGAAGGGTAGCGGCATGGCCGCCGCGCTCCACTGACCGCGACCTGACCGGCCCGCGACACCGGCCCCGCCATGGGCTCCTCCAGTCACCACAGGCCGCCCGCCCTGCGCCTGTCCAACTCCGCGCAGATCCGCTGCATCATCAGCCAGTTCGAGACCAAGAACGATGCAAAGCGCGCGACCTTGCGCGAAATCGACGATTTCAAGGGTGCCAAGCGAGTAGAGCGCTACGGGAACTCCGTTAAGGAGATCAAAAAGATGCTCAGACAAGAATTCGACACTGTAGATAAACAATGCAGTGATAATGTAAATTCGTGTATCGTTTACAATCATCCTACTTATGAGTCGCAAGAAGATGACCCTTCAACCTCGAATGATTATTGGAAGAGTAGCTTAGGTTTGGTTATCGGAGCTCTGGAGATGTGTCTGCGCAGAATCGGTCACATGGTGCTGCGCTGCCTTCCTCCCGTGAACTCGACTAATCTGGCTGCCGTATCCGTGGCGGTGTCGGCTGCTTGTCCTGGCCTCATCACTCATTTCATTCTTTATCCGTGTTGCAGACTTGTTTTTGGAACCCTCTACCCTGCGTACGCATCATACAAGGCTGTCCGGACGAAAAACGTCAAAGAATACGTAAGTAGACCACATTAATAATACATTTTTATTACATAAATAACGAATAGTTGGTACGTTGTCACTCTATTAGTTATTTGAACAATTCAAATTATCAATGTAGGCGTAGATTCGTTTTTAATTGATTGCAAATAATTTATTATTGAATAAAATATATTGCAAGTGAAATAAATTTAATTGGTTTTCTGTCAATTAGTTTTAAATCATGGACACCGAGAGCAGCAAAATTGGTTTTATTGTGAAGGTGGATAAGAATGAGAATCGCGGAGGTCACAATGATTAACCTTTCTCAACAGCAAAATGGAATCAAAAATTATTGACCTGGCTTGATGTTCTTGGTGTATATACTGCAGATGTATCATTTAACAGTTCTAGAGAATTATAATAATCCTTGAAACAAATTCCTACATGAATTGTTGCATTTAACATTAGCGTTGCATCATTTTGGAATAATTTTGCAAAAACTACAATACGTATTTCTCTCTTCGGTGTCTTTTATTTATTCTCTCGGCCACAATTGACTTTCCGCTGTATGCTTATTAGAGCCCACTCAGTCTATTTTGACATAGACTATGTAGGTTTATGGATACTGTCACAGATAATGTATTCTTGTTCACAATATCTCTTAGTAATGATTGATCATATGATGCATATTTTAAAATTACACAAAAATTATCCCATTTCATATTTTATTCAGTAGCAATAAATTATTTTACATTTATTATGATTAATTTTCCTTTGTTGGATTGATTGTTGTAGTTTGTCATATAACAACAAAATAACTTATATTTTGAATTCATTATACTAACAATGTTGACAGGAAGATTTTAAATTGGTCATTTCACTGATTGCAAAAGCACTTACAGTTGCGTATTTGTACCGCAATGTTACATTTTCACTTATTACCTATCCATATTCACTTATCCAATGAATAACATTGTGTCTCAAATCAATTGAATTTTGGTTAGGTAAAACACAAATGAATAAAAAAAACGTCGTAAGGGATTTTTTTTTATGATATCAATAAGTTTTTTAAAAATCAATGAGATTTATAAAATATAACTTTTTTTATGTTGACCAAAATTATATTGATACAATGAGACGTTTGCTGGCTTAGTGACTTAGTTGTTAGATGAAAAAATTATAGTTTTTTCCCCCTTGTGACCGTCGTCACATTTTAAATCTCCACTGATTGCTTGTTTTAGTTTGATAATGATTTTATTTAAATCTTTCAATTTTTCATTTTTTTATCAATTTAGCTACAGTGTTCTTGTTTACTGTTTCAGGTAAAATGGATGATGTACTGGATAGTATTTGCCCTCTTCACTTGTGCAGAAACCTTCACAGATGTGTTCTTCAGTTGGTTTCCGTTCTATTATGAAGTGAAGATTCTCCTGGTCTTGTGGCTGCTGTCTCCGGCCACGAAGGGCTCCTCCATCCTCTACAGGAAGTTTGTGCATCCTGCATTATGTAGGAGGGAGCAGGTTTGTTAAAATTCATCACTATATTAATTTTCATATTTTGAAATTTTGTTTATTTTCTTGGAGAAACAAAGTTCTGAATATTTTGTTTTTTAATTGAATGAACATGCTTTAGATCAATAATCCTCCACATGCATTTGAAGAAGAGAATAAAAACGAATCTCTCTGTTAACTATTTGTTGATATTCCCAATTTAAAATGAAGTTGTAACGGGATAAAACATAACCATTACTTTTATCAAATCACGTGTATTTATATGATTTTTCAATCTCATAACTGAATAACTCATGTGAATAGTTTTGGAAATACAAGCTATTTTCTCGAGCATTGTCTTAGAGACAGAAGTATTAGAAAGGTTTAGACGGCATTATTCAAATTTAAAGTGGATAGCCGTTGGGATGTTTAGATATAGTGTAGTTGCCCTACTGTATTTCTGATTTCAATTATTTACTATTAAAAAAAGGTTTAAAAGCTGCTTCGAACTGCATTAAACCTGCTTATGTATAGGATTATTATTATTTAAAAAAAAAATACATAAAAATATGTGAGTTCTCACAATCGATGTACATATTTTAGAATTAAATGGTTTTTAGTATTGGAATATAATAATTTTGCTGTGCAATGTTTTCAGGAGATCGACGAGTACATCTCCAAAGCCAAAGACCAGGGCTACCACACCGTCCTGAACCTGGGGACCAAGGGTGTCAACTATGCTACCAATGTCATCATGCAGACAGCCATCAAGGTAAGTCTTAGTCCTTGCAGTCAAACGTGTAACTTGCTTTACAACGCCTAGGTTTTTTTTTTAATTCGATGCTTTATTATTCTTTTGAAGCCTTTAATCTATAGTCTTGCAAGTTCAGCAAGATTCGATGATCAGTGATGATGTCTGAATCACAGCATATGTTTAACTTTCCCTGCTGTCAACTTCAAATGTTATTGAAATCTCCCAAAAACTTAACCAGATGTATAAATTCATGAAAACGAGGTGTTAGATGTTACATAGATGTTAACGCATTGACTTCCTAATCGCTGTCATACACAAGGGTTTCTTTGTCAATGCTAGCGGCATTCACTTGCTAAAACTTCCCTTTAAGTTTCAAAGGTACTTTTAGTACCAAAAATATTTGTTGGTGCTAATCAAAACATTATAAAGAGTTGAATGTGACAGTCCATAATGAATGGATTTTTTAAATTCAAAGCCATTGTGTATTTAAATTATATTTTGAAGCCAATAGGTTAAACTGTCTATGTCTGCATGTATTAATTGCACTGGTAAAGGGCTCAATATTCAAGAACATGTTAAGTGACATTCATTATCTTATTTTATTATTAAGCTATTTGCCACTTTAAAGTGAACATTGACTGTCTACTTTTGTAAATACTCAGTAATCTTACAGAATGATATGTTGCAAGATCGATGTCGTCCTAGCAAGCATCTCTCTGTAATGACTCTCGCATGATATGTTAAATATTTTATAGTTATTTTTCACACTGAAATGATTTCACCTCACATTTTGTCACATTGACGTATGACTTAGCTCTCACACCGAGTGCCCCGTTTAGTTGCGATACACCTACTCCACTTTAAATTTATACTTATTGTTTCTTTATGTTTATTAACACGCTTTTTAATTTTTTTCCTGCACCTTCACATGCTCCTCGAAACAAATGCGATGGATGTTTTCACATAATCCAAGAACAGGGCTTAGCAATTCAGAGTCAGCCCCCGATTCACAATCAACCCGCAATTCCTTCACCATCCGCTAGACAACCGCTTTCATCAGTATCGAATCGAGAATACGAGTCTCCTGGAGTCTCGTCGATGGACCTGTCTCACTATAGATCGCCACGAAGAGACATTCCAATGGACTTATCTTCTGATGAAGTAGATTTTGTAGTACCCCGTACTCCAGTTGAGCGAGATCCCATCGCAACTATTGTGTACTCCAACAGCGAAGAGTCCATTGGGAGTGAACCGTCTTCTTCTAGAAGCAGAGGTGACATGCCTCGGAAGAAAGCCACATCCTCAAAGAGACCTAGAAGCGGAACCAGAAAGTCCAAAAGGACAGCCACTGGAAAGTCGAAACCCAAGAGCAGGGACGTTTCATTAGAATGAGCATTTTAAAACTTCAAATTAGCTGAACTCTTCAGTGTTTTCCATGTCATTATGCATTTATCTACTATACCTACCAGTGGTGTGCAGTATTCATGTAAATTTTGCTTGCAGTTTCGTGTACTGCTTGTAGAATATTCCTATAATGTGTTTCTCTGTCAAGATATTAATTGTGCTAAAGAAACATTGATATATGATATTTTATATCATCAGACTTGCAGTGCAGATCCTCTTGTATGAACTACACATCACTGATAGACATTTGAATTTTTTTGGCTGTGCAAATATTTTCCTGTTTTTCATTAGTCTTGTGCTGCAGGATATTCCTGCTATCGATGCTTTGTTACTGAATCATAATACAATATGACAAGTAGCACTCACATATGTTACGATTCCATATGATATAGTTGCTATAGAAAGTTTGTTTATATGATAATTTTTTTTTTGAGATTCCCAATTCTTTTCGTACTTATATTCCGTCTTGGTTCTAATCCCACTTCTCAGTGCAGCTATTTTTATTTTAAGACAATTTTGTGATTGGCAAAAGTAATTTTGTGTCTAAAATTATAAATAACATGTGTTAACATTGTATAGAAGTGTGTACTGTTAACAATCCATATGATAGATAGGCTGACCCAAAATGTGTTTTTAGTGTGTGCTCGCATAGTACTAGAATTGTCAGAATAGACTTGTAATTTTTAGTTTTTACTATGTAACAAAGTCAATAATGAAAAATCACAATGTGTGCTGTAAGTAGTTTTTAATATTAAAATCACTTTGATTAAAAAAATTAAAGTAATATGCAAAGTTGATCAAAATTATTAATATACTTGTAATATAAATATTATTTAGTACTCAAGTGCTTTTTAAATTATAGCCGAAAGTGCCTTTTGATAGTGTAAGATCAAGCTGTAAATTTGAAGGCAGTTAGTTAAATTTCAAGGAAGTAAATGTATAGTTTTATTGAGATCTCATGAAACTCTTTAATAGTAAATAAGATGATTTAAGAAGTGTGTGGTACAAATTATGCATCTTCTTTAGTTGTTGCACTTGGGACGGTACAAGTCTTCGAAGAACGAACCTTGACCTTGGTTCGCCTGTCCTGACTCGGGGACTGGCTGCGGGTAATTGGATGCGAAAATAGTAATCACGGTAACACTTTCTGGTGGAATAGTCAATTACATCTCTACGAACAATACCATTGCAATAAGCGTGGGCTATTATGACAATATTAATATTATTCATACAATATTACTTGCTGGAAAGATTGATTGTGACACTTGGCTTTGTCAAAAGATCTTACTTTATTGCTGGTCAATTTAATATGATACAAAGACAAAAAATATGGTGATCACTTGTTTTTAGTTTTTTTTTAAATTTAAATCATTATCAATTATTTTTTAAAATATTTTTGTTTTCTAATTCATACTTTGGTTGGAATGTGAAACAACCCTTCCGATATAGATCTTGATGAGATTAAATCATGTATGGATGTCATGATAATCAAATCTATACTACTTGTTATATTATAAACGCTCTTGATAATACATATTGTACTGATGCACAATTTTTTATGCCTCTCTTTATAATGCATGCAAACTTGTATCCTTTTCTTTGTTTCTGTATACTTATAATTTTGTATTGTTACATGAATTACTAGTTTACGACTGAGCATAAAGATGATGTTTTACTATTTTTTGTTTTCATTCTATGACAGATTGAGTAAATACCTTAGTAAATGGATTGTAAATGAATCAGGCTCCAATTAAATTCTTACTGTTTTATTGCATATATTCCTATGGATGATTAAATTTGAGATGATTGATGATGTATACCATTTCATAGCCCATGACTGATTTATCACTGACACTATTTTTATCATTATGTTTCATATATATGAAGAGATGAGATAATATCTCATATTCGAAAATCCGTGATAATTTTTTCTCAATTTGGTTTTGATCAGGTTCAATAAAAATATAATTTTGCATCGTTTATACCAATGTTGAAGTTGTTTTTAAATTTATGTCATCATTACATTGTATTTTAGTACTATTTACCTAAGGGGGTGTTAAATGAAAGTATTTTTAGTCAATTTTTTTGTTTATTTCAATGATCAAGAGAGTGTTTTGATGTGATTTACTATTATAAATTTTTGTAAAAGTTTTTAATAAATAAATATAGCCATTATTTCTCAGCCTATCACTTACATAAATGCATAGGTTAGATAATATACTTAGCGCCCATTGATGCAGTATAAATAATATTAAATACTGATAATTGGTTGTATGTTAGAAACACATTTTACCATTTCTTTACATTCAATATTTTTGACAGAGAGTACTTGGTGGAATTCCATTTTAATATTTTGAATAAAAATACTTGAGTGATTTTCCACATTTTTGTTTTTATTAGTGACCGGTTTCGCCAACCTTTCACGTTGGCATTATCAAACAGAGTGAGATTCTATATAATACTAAGCAATTAGGTAAACAATTGTTAGAGGGAGAGGTTGTTGTTAGAAAGAGAGAGAATGATTGTCAGGTGGTAAGGGCTAATGTGATTTTAATGTACCTGACAAGTGGAGGATTCTATATAATTGCAAATTTTTGTGTTAATGGGGTAATTATCTAAAGTAGTGACTTTGAGGTGTAGCAGCAGTTATTCTGAGTTGGGGTTTGTCCTGTAGTGTGTTTATCTGTAAATAATAGGTTTATGCACAGTAAATGTTTTTTTAAAAATGTGATTTAGCAATAGGGAATAATAATGGAGACTTATTGAAAATAACCTGGTCGTTAAGCAGGTGCTCCGGTGCGTTATCTTTTATGCGATTGATCTCTAAAATCTCTTGGCGATCGAGTTTTGTGCCTTTATTGTTAATATGCAAAATTTTGAGGTTGGAGTTCTGGTTAAAGTCGTGCTTATTATCCGAGAGGTGGAGGCCGAAGGTAGATGTCTCATCTCCCTTTTTCCATCCTCTTATGTGGTCTTTGGTCCTTGTGTTGAAGGATCTACCTGTTTGGCCAATGTAAGTGGCGTCGCAGGAATCGCAGTTGAGTTTATAAATGCCACTGTTACTGAATTTATCATTCTTATCTTTATTATTGATAAGAATTTTTGCTAGGGACATATTATTGTAATATGAGACCCTGCATGATCTAGAAAGGAGTTTACCGTATTTTTCGCAAGTCTCGCTGAAGAATGGGATTTTAACCCATTTTTTATTTATATTATTTCTATCGCTTTTGGACAATTTAGAGATCATATCGACAAAAATAGTTTTTTGTTTTTTCGATAACATTTTAAGAATGGTTGAAGGGTTATATCCGTTGTTAGTGGCTAATTTCAGTATGATTTTAAGTTCCGTATTGAAGTTATTTTCATCTAAGGGGACCATACATAGCCGGTGTATGAGTGAGTGGAAAATGGCTAATGGATAAGCTAGCCATTTTCCACTCACTCATACACCGGCTATGTATGGTCCCCTTAGATGAAAATAACTTCAATACGGAACTTAAAATCATACTGAAATTAGCCACTAACAACGGATATAACCCTTCAACCATTCTTAAAATGTTATCGAAAAAACAAAAAACTATTTTTGTCGATATGATCTCTAAATTGTCCAAAAGCGATAGAAATAATATAAATAAAAAATGGGTTAAAATCCCATTCTTCAGCGAGACTTGCGAAAAATACGGTAAACTCCTTTCTAGATCATGCAGGGTCTCATATTACAATAATATGTCCCTAGCAAAAATTCTTATCAATAATAAAGATAAGAATGATAAATTCAGTAACAGTGGCATTTATAAACTCAACTGCGATTCCTGCGACGCCACTTACATTGGCCAAACAGGTAGATCCTTCAACACAAGGACCAAAGACCACATAAGAGGATGGAAAAAGGGAGATGAGACATCTACCTTCGGCCTCCACCTCTCGGATAATAAGCACGACTTTAACCAGAACTCCAACCTCAAAATTTTGCATATTAACAATAAAGGCACAAAACTCGATCGCCAAGAGATTTTAGAGATCAATCGCATAAAAGATAACGCACCGGAGCACCTGCTTAACGACCAGGTTATTTTCAATAAGTCTCCATTATTATTCCCTATTGCTAAATCACATTTTTAAAAAAACATTTACTGTGCATAAACCTATTATTTACAGATAAACACACTACAGGACAAACCCCAACTCAGAATAACTGCTGCTACACCTCAAAGTCACTACTTTAGATAATTACCCCATTAACACAAAAATTTGCAATTATATAGAATCCTCCACTTGTCAGGTACATTAAAATCACATTAGCCCTTACCACCTGACAATCATTCTCTCTCTTTCTAACAACAACCTCTCCCTCTAACAATTGTTTACCTAATTGCTTAGTATTATATAGAATCTCACTCTGTTTGATAATGCCAACGTGAAAGGTTGGCGAAACCGGTCACTAATAAAAACAAAAATGTGGAAAATCACTCAAGTATTTTTATTCAAAATATTTCTTTACATCTTAAAGTTTCCAAGTTTTATTTGAAGTTATAATAATGAGCTTTTACTTAATGTGATATTTTTCATCTGACTCTGCAACACTGTGTGCTCGGCTTGGCATAAAACAATAAGATGCTATACTAAAGATACTAATAGAGTAACCTTTAGGTACCATCGATTCAACTCACAAAACTCATGAAACCAAAAATAATGCCATTATGGTGATGTTTATGTCTCATAACAAATGCAATTATCAAGGTATACTTTTGTAAGTGGTCATTTATAAAGCTGCAGATCAAGAAAATTGTCTCCTTACAGGTTAGTAAGCATGCATTTATATTTTAACACTACCCACCTTTGAATGTAGCAATAATTTCATTTTTTCGACATAATCTTGGAAGCCTGCATTAAGTGTTTAATATTTATATGTAGTATTTTAGATTTTTTTTTTAAAGTTTATTGCTATGTCTAGCTTTCAGTGATAATTTTATTTTTACTTATCAACTAGATTTATTATTATATAAAGTCTCTAATTTAAACATGGCAGATATATAAATTTCGTAAAAATAAATTGATTTTTCTTATTTATTACTGTTGCTATCTGTAAGTATTGAGTAAATATTACATTTATTGAATAGCCTTATTAGAAAAAAAATGAATAGATATTTTTTGTATCGTTAGATGTATCCTGTCTTTTTCCCTCTTTTCTGACTCCTAATAATATCATATATCAACTTATTTGATATTTACACAGTAATTATTAAACTCAGTACTAAAATTGTGGAGACATAACTTAAATTTGGTTTGATGAATAGACATTAAAAGTATTAGGTATATGTATGATTTTGTAGTTATGAAAATTTGTAAAATAATTCTAACAAGTAATGTTAACGACAATTGCAATTTTTCTAGGGCGGAGGAGGGCTGGTGCAGCAGTTGCGCAAGAGCTACAGCCTCTCCGACCTGTCTGTGTCTGACGACCACTCTGATGGGCGCAGTCAGCAGGAGATCGACGAGGCTGACGACGTGGTGACTGACCCTCGTCTCATCAGAAGGAGTGTTTCCACTAGAGGCCGCAGCCCTCGCGCCATTGGCCCTCCAAGGGTCGACATGTTCTTCCCGGAGGTCGATGTTGCACATAACCCTAGAGCCGTTGGAAGAGAGAATATTAATTTAAGGTAAACTGATCACTATTTATAACAGTAGAGAAGATATTGAAAGTTGATATGTAAAAGTATTTTGCCTCTTACTCCAAAACCGCTATCTGAATTTTTTGAAATTTGTTTTAATTATATCTTGTTTTTTAGCTAAAATTATTTTTTTAATTAATTAGTTTCATCAGCAAACATCTCTGTAGTGCATAATTTTGTATATATTTAATGAAAAACACATTACATCCTCATATTTTAAATCGTGGAGCTGTTACAAATTTTGCTGCTAATATTTCCAGTCATATCCGTTCCACTGAGGACATAAGCTCGGCGTATATTCCGGACAACATCAGCAGTCAGGAGGCTCTCATGAGGACTGCTTCGGTAGGCGGCACCACTCGCACTCGCAGCAAGGTCACCCGCAGCACCTTCACTTCTATCAAGAGGCCCGGGGCAGCCGAGGTAAATATTCTTCACAGCAGACAAGCTTAGTTTATAGTACTCCATATTTATAACAAATTTAATTAGCGACATGGCCAAGAGACAATCTTGAAATATTATTTTGTAGCGAGTGCTTCCGCTCTTCAGGGGCTTTATTTTTCTTTATTTTGCAGTCAATGAAGTCCTGAAAAACGAAAACACACAAAAAAGTATCCTTGCCATTTGATTAATTATATTTGCTTTAAATTTTCTGTATTCCACTCTTAAAATTTGCTCACCTTCAAGCACATTATAATTTTTATCTTAATACTACCAATATGATATTTATACATCCTCAGTACTGGCCATAACAATGTTGGTCTGGACTAGTCTAAAACAGTATTGAAAATTTCAAACTAATTTAAAAATATTTTTAAACCATGATAATATTCATCCTTTTAAAATTAAACCTCACCCATTGTATCTGATTTTACACCTCTGTTTAATATGTTGTATATTTTAGAGTGAGTAGATTTTATTTTAGTTAGGTCTTAGTGAAAAATATACTTATTTTTTAGTGAATTGTACAGATATAAATTATAATAATATTATCTCTCTCCGAGTGAGATGTATTTAAAATTTGTTAAAATATTTGTTCAGATATTAAATACGGCCCCAGTACCGAGAATGTTAATAATAAAAATATTAGCATGATCAATTTTTTGTTATTTTATATTTTATTTTTTTTACTTTTATTTATTTTATTTAGTATGATTAGATTGAGCAATGTATTTTTATTTGAAGGATAGTGAAGTAACCATCGAAGAATTGGACGACGACGATTACCCATCCTATTCCCAAAACCCCTCAGACAATATCGACAGTACTGAACCTAGTGAAATGATGGAGAAGTATTTTATGCTAATGATGCAGCAGCAGGCCAAGGAAAGTGGCACGGCCTCTAGCCCTGAGGAACAGTACAAAAAGTATATGGAAATGAAAAAACTTTTCGAACCTAACAATCTTCAGAAATCAGAAGAAATTACTCAAGAACCAACTACTGCAGTAGAACCAGTGGTAAATGAAACTAAAACTGAAAAAGCCAATACTGAAGAACCCAAAACTGAAGAAGCCAAAACTGAAGAAACCAAAAGTGCAGTTGATGATATCAGTAACGATGCAAATATTATTCCCAAGGAAGATGTAATTGAACCGAGCTCAAATGAATTTAAAATTGAGGAAGCCAAAGGTGCAGATGATGGAATTTGTATCAGTGGACATCTTGTTCTCAAGGATGATGCCGTTGAAACTACTACCAAACCGACTGAATCGGAACCAAGTTCAGTTTCAACTGAGATAGAAATCCCAAAAATATCATTGCAAACACAGAGTGGTGATACTATCGACTCTGACATAGTTACTGAAAATAAAAATGCAGCAGTGGAAGAGGTTAAGAATACACTTGTTGAAGATTCCTCAAACATTGCTTTTTTAGGACAAAGTAATATAAGTCTTGAATCGAGTATCGGAGCTTCCACATCAACCTTGAGTTCAGAGAGCGATGCTGATGAGACGGACTTTACCACACCTAATAGTTCCCCAGTGCTAAGTGCTAAACTCAACAAGACCGCAAAATCTAAAAAGAGGCATGCACCGCCTCCGCCTGTCAGAGACAGCTCCTCGACTGAACCTGACGCAATCACCGAAAAAATAACATCTGTATCACCTGCACGTGATAATGCCAAAGAAGAACCATTGTATATGCCAGTTTCTTCAGTTCAAATTGTTGTAGAATCAAAGCCAGAATTTTCCAATAAAACTGGGTCCATTAATGATATTTCTTCCAAAAAAATTGAAGATAACCACTACTACGACCAAATGAAAGGAAGACAGAAACCAAAAAATAAATCTCCGAGTAGGAAGTCGTCTGCAAAGAATGAATCTTCTTTATCGAAGCTTATGCACTTGTCTTCTAAGTTTTCATTTTGGAAATCAGAGAAGTCAAATGCAAAAAGTAATGCAAATGACAGAGATAGCGACTCCAATGATAATTTATCCTATCATGATGGTAGTTCCCTCAGTAATTTCGGATCGGCTACTGATGTGAAAGCAATTGTTGATAAGAACATTGATATAATTGCAGAACTTAGTAGCCGAAAAGAAACTGAAGTTATGATACCACTAAATGTAAAAGCAACGACACCAGATATTGACGATGATGTTTTTCAAGATGCCACCAGTGATTCTAACTATGAAAATAAACTGGAGAATTCTGAGTTGAAAAACGACATTGTTGTGAAAAATGACACTGATGTTAATTACGCATACATACCACTAGTAGTGAACGCTGAAAGCAAATCTACCGATGTGTAGAATGACATTATAAACAACACTATGACTACACCAACTATTATAAATATAACATTTTAACATATTAAAATCATATAACAAATTACCCTATCCGTTGAAATGCCTTCTTATCGTTCCACGATGGAGTATCAGAATCAGAATTAAAGTTATGTATTGAAATATTATTTTATGTTCTTGAGTTTTCTTGTTAACTATTATTTATGGTATGAAATAAGTTGTGTGGTCTGTGAGATTTCTACAAAAATAAATACACATACTGTTTTGCACATTTCTCTTATTTAGAACTGTAGTTTTGCTTGCTACTTGAGTGCATGTGAATCGGAAACTCATACAGACTGAATGGTATGATATTAGACCATCTAACTAACCACTGGTTTTGATTTTTAACTAATGACTGATTTGATTTCTTTTTTGAAGTGGTAATTAATAATAATAATTGTAATTATTATTATACAGGTTTACCAACAAAACTTACTTTTGGATGTTTAAATTTCAGCGTGAACTTTGAATTTACTAAATTTGCCCCAAGTTTATTGGAATTTCAATGATATTTTGACTTCATTGTGGTCTCATAAATGATTAATATTGTTTGTTTAGTTGGCGTAGAATCTGGAAATAGTCTAAAAGTCTTAAATTATACAATCTCAGTGACAATTGGTATCGTTTCTTCTGCCCTGACCCATAATTTGTACAAAAAAGGCAATGATGGACATTAAGCCGATCATGACCATGATCAAAGTTTACGCTAAAATTACGATGCCTAATTTTTTCTAGTTCTCTGAATTTTCTTAAAATATGTTTTTTCTGTATACTGAAAAGTTCATTATGATAATTTTATCAAAGACTTCAATAACTTTGATATTGAAGTTTATGTTATATGGTCACTGATCATTCGACTGACTAACTGATACATGTTTGAACTCGTAATTGACATAATTGCTTATGTTTGCAGACCCTGATTGCCAACGCAACGTTGCCGCGCAGTAGAAAGCCGAGCAAGAGGAAGACCACGTAGGCGATCGCCGACTGTTGAGCCTTGCTACTTTATTCTCTAGCGCTTTAAACCTGGTGGCTTACGAAGTGGTGACACAAAATGATTATGGAGCTTTGATCACGTGACTGTTTTAAATGAAGTTTGATAATGTAACATTTTATGGACTGTTTCTCCGTGGAGCCCTTTATCAATTGTGATATTTCCTCAAATACATGCTTTTATAAAAGCACATTGTTAGATAGAATACAAAATATATTCCTTAATGTGTATTTTATCAAATCTAGTCTTTAGTGAAATTATTTTAAGTTGTATGATTTTTACCAAATGGTATGTTAATATTAAGACAAATATTGTTTATACTCTAAAAATAATGTCATAAAGTACAGAAGTTTGACTGCATAATAAAGACCTTGAGTATTTTTTATTTATCGTTTTTTTTATATGAATGAAATTTGCACATTATCTTTCAAATATAATTTATGCTTATTTACATATCATCCGATACACAATAATATTAATAAAATAAATAAGTGGTACGTTTTGATATAAATCAATGTAATATCGGTAAAAATGTTATTATTATTTAAAATATTTAATTATTGAATGTTGCCTTTGGGAATTAAATAATATCCAATAGGAATAGTTTATTGTGAAATATGTCAAATAATCACATTAATTATAAGTTAACCATAAAAAATTACAATATCATGGAATGATTAACAAGTTCATACATTTTTAACAAAACTGCTTTTGCTACAATCACTAGATTCATTTAATTCATTGCTTATATTCTCACATTTTCTTATTTTCGTGGTTGTACTTTTCCAGAACCAATACGATACTATATGTTTAGATACTAATGCACATTTTTAAAAGTATACATGTATATATATATATATAATATTAACTAAAGTTTATAATAACAATGCTTGCTGGAGACGACGATTGAAGAGTTAACCTGATGTTGATACGTTACCAACCAATTCCTCAGTAGAGTATTTTATCATACTTTGATTTGCAGATAGATATTGGTGCTACAAATTAAAATAAATAATAATATCTAATAAGATTATTGATATTCTATTACTATCAATTCCTGAACTATTGAATGTCTCAAAGAGGATTCATGCCTATTTTTTTGTTTAGAATTAATTTGTTGAATCGAATTAGTAGAAAGTTTACTTAACTTGAATATGAAATATATTTACTGCTTTTTTATAAATAACATTAAAAACCTCTACACATGCAGCGACACAACTTCCAGCCGATTTGCAATCAGCCAATAGCGTCCTATTATTTTGAATGTTTTTTATGGTTTTGCCTAAGTAAACAACACAAAAGAGGATGCTATCAGCTAATAGCAAGTCAGTCGTGTGTAGAGGGCTTAAATCTAGATAGTCTAGATATGTCCATTACCTCGCTCTATTGCATAAAGTGTTATTCTATATGTCTAATCAAGCAATGACATTAGTGAAAAAGTAATTATAATTAACTTTAATTTATTTATAACATATTAGATTTTTCGTGTGGCAGAGGCGACCTTGCTAATAATGTGTTTCAAAAAAGTTTACTCTATTCAGTCGCATTGTTTCGTTGTACTATCAATATTTTTGGCAGATATAAGAGCTAAGCATCTATAGAAATTTCTCCGAGGGGGTGGATAACCGTTTCACTGAAGACATATTTATTCTGGGCTAGTCTTACTGATTCGACTGTACTTCTGCTAGATTTTGCATACTTTTGTAAATTAAAAATAGTTCTAGCAGGTTTGTTATTGTCACACACAATACTTCTTGAATATGTTAGCTATTTATATATTTGATTTTATAAAATCAAATGTTAAATATATGGACATATACACAAGATTGTTCTTATAATTATGAAGCTATTTTATTTTAATTTTGCTTGTGTATCATGTTGTAAATGGAAATCAATAATAATAAAATTACAAAAAATTGTGAAACAGCTTTCGTTGAATGTGCTTACTTTTTGTTTTACGATTTGATAGATATTGAATGTATTTAGGAATCCAATACATTTGTGCCAAATTGTTATTAACTTTTGTTTGAAATTATAATTTTGAGAGGAAATTGTGGCATAATAAATGTTTTGGGGTACAGGGTTTACAGCCTTCATGAAATGGATTATATTTATGGATTTTTGTGTAACTTCTGTGGTTTTTAAAATTTTTAAGAGTTTTAACTTTGCATCGTGAAATTTTTCAGTTTGTTAGATTTACTGTGGACTATATATTATTCCATCACATTGCTTATTCATTGATATTTTATCGAATTTCATTACAAAAGGCTCCTATACAAATAAAAGCTTTTCATTTAGGTGAACATTTCAAGCGAAATGGAAAAAACGAACCCCAGGTACCATTATATGTAATTTTATCATGATGTTGAAATAAAGAAAAATAAAATATAGGTCTGTTGTTTCATTAGTATTATCCCATTTTCTGCACATAAGTAATACAATCTAAGAAACTTTTAGATTAATATTACTGTATCATTTATTTGTCTATATTTATACTTTTTATCAACATCAAACTGGGATTATTTGTTCATTTTGTGACGTCATTTTAACAATTTGAGTTTTAGTAGCAGAAATAGTATTTTGCACAGTTGTAAAACTTAACCATTCACCAATAAAGTATGAAGATCCCATTTTTAAATACTTATTTTAACCTTTTTGTATATGAAATTATTAGTAATTTGTTTTAAATTATTTATCCGAATTTAATTTCTCAAAAGCGTAAAATTTGTACATTTTTGTAAAATGTATATTTTTAAAAATTTTAGAGAGAATTGTTTTTTTTATAATATTCATTTATATTTTTTAAACTATTCAAACCGTATTTGAGAACAATTTGTAAATAAATAATTAATTTAATAATATAAAAAAATTAGACATTGTTTTAATATTATATATATATATATTTATAATTTTTTTGACTACTGGCAGCACTGTTAAGCATCAACATAAAGTGACACTGACATTAGTCTCACGCGGAGTGCATAACCTTAAAACTTGCGTTGAAAATGGCAAAAGGTACACGGCATCAGAAATTCATCAAATCAGAAAAGTCAAAAACGAAACTCAAAGCGAAAAAAGAACTCCCCAAAGGCACAAATGTAACGAATACATCATTTAAAGTAAAGAAAATAGTGATTAGAGAGCAACTGAAAGCTAACCAAACCGACCAACCATTGAGTAAATCAAAACTTAGTATTAAGGAGCTTTTGTCGAGGTTAAAGCATTTCAATACGACTGCAAGAAACGATGGCTTGAGCGGATTAAAAGATTTGATAACTGCTCATCAAGAAGAAGCTATATCTCGCCACTTGGGAGAGCTGGTGATGGGAGTATCTCCACTTGTATTGGACAAAGAGAAAACGGTAATATAAATATATTTATTTTAATGTTAAAAATACTACAATTTCAGTGTTTTAATGATATGCTTGACAGTTTTGAAATAATTGTTTGGTTTTATGATTATTATATTTAATTCTAGGTGAGAAGAGAGGCTTACAGAGTTCTGCATTTGATTTTATCTCCTTTGAGTACCCGCCAAGTGACTCCATTTTTTGATGTATTATGTTCTTACCTTCGTTGTGCTATGACTCACATCGACACCCGCATTCACGAAGATTCTCTCTTATATTTTGATGTTTTACTCGCTTGCGCTCCCAATCTTGTGGCTTCAAATGTTCACAAGATATTACCAAGCTTTCTAGATATGATTTCAAAATTGAGAGTTGGCTCCAAACCGGGAAGAACACTTATGGTCAATTTGGGAAGCAAGTTGACGAGTGTTAAGTGGAGAACAAAGGTTTTGTTAAGATTGCTCCAATTCTTGCAAGCTTTAGTCAACATAAAGAGCTCTGCAAATACTGAAGATGTAAAAACCGATAGCACATTTATAATTAATTTTGACGCTCTTGATAGTCAAACAGAAGGATTATCAGCAAGTAAAGATTGTACCCAGTTCTATCAAAAAGAAAAGTCAAATTTTTTCCCGATATATCAAGAAATTTTACTCAGTAAATTAACTTGCTTTTCAAGGGACAGAGGACTTCATACAGAAAAAGAAGGTGAAGGGGAAAAATTTAAATCTTATGTAGAAGCTCTCATTCCCTTGTTGTTTGAGACCTGGTTAGAAATAAGACCTGCCTCTTCCAACGATGCAAAAAAGGGAGAATCAGTCATATCCGAGGAAGCAGCATTACTCTTGAAGTATATTTTGCAAATATTTTTACTTCTTTGGTGCTTGGCCAAGCTTACAGAAACAGAGCTAAGGACAACGGAAATTTCAAAATGGTTTGTTACTACATATCGAAAGGACTTCACGCAACACGTTGTAGATTCCTTTCCTTACACCCGAGGTGTAGTTAAGAGGAATAAAAAGAAAGAAAACCTTGACATTGGACAAGATGAAAAATGCTTAGAGGAAAATTTGGTGATATGTCATATGTATACAATTTTTAATGGCAGGTTCTATACAAAGGTGCACCAAGATATTGTAAAGATATTGAAGTATGTAGAATCGAATATTGGCCAAATGTTCAATGTTGAATCATCTTGTCAGAGACAAATCATTGAAGTATTGAAATCTGTTTTGATTTGCGACAGCTGGGCGCAATCTGAAGAGATGGTCCCCCTGTTGGATAAAGTGATCACGGTGTATAGGCAAGCGGGCTTACAATCTGCTTTCAGGCAAAGAATATTTACCTTGCTTTGTAGCATTCTGTTGAATAATAATTTAAAGTGCTTGCAGCAAACTATCTCTTTTCAATCGTGGCTGTGTGACCTGCCAGATGTTATATGCAATTCGTCTAGCATTTCGGAGGAGTCGTTCAATATAATCAATAAGTTTGCTATCCAAAATAACGACGCTTTTAATAAAAGTATTCGAAATAAACTGAAGCAAATTATTTTTAATTTGCCGAACGTGAAAATCCTCGGAATGACGGATGAAAACGCAAGCAAGCGAAGGCTTATCGGGTTGATGTATTGGATTAAATGCTGGGATACGGATTCTCTGAATGTTCTACAGGACCATCTGGCATCACAGTGTTATGATAATGATACTAAAATGTTTTTAGTTGATATACTGGGACTGAAAACCAGTGGATTGTTTCCTTTATAATTTATTTAATCGGTACATAATACATGTAGAACAAATAAAAGAACTTAACCTTCATTTAGTACTTATGCATTATTCATTTTTGTATTCCTCAATAAATTATTTACAATATTGTGTTGTGATGATGTAAGTGAAAATGAATTAAATTGGAGAATATTGTAAGGTTTTGGTAAGACTCTTTCATCATCATTTCCAAATCAAAGTAGTTTCATAAATTAGTAATTTTTTCAGTTTTCAATACATAAGATTGTAGGTATATAAGAATGTTGTAAAAATAAGATGAAATAAATAATAAACATAGTTTATTTAAAAATAAACTCAGTAGAGATATCTTGTTACAAAAGTAGCATGTAATATGAAACCAACATATTTATAGAATTTAGCTCATTTTACAGTCTCCCATGCCATCGTCAGTAGTTTTAATTTTTTTCAGTTCAACAAGCCATGCTTTCTCCATTTCCAATAGCTCTGTTGGCTTTTTATACTGAAAAAAAACATTGTTACATTTTAAAGTAGAATTGCATTTATAAATGTGTTTTTGGTATAAACTTTATTTACATTGTTTTGTTCACTTAATTAAATAATAAAGAGTTACTGGCATTTTACAATATTGTCATATAAAATAACTTACCGTTATAATGAGCGTATTAAACTTATGAGATATAACAATGTTTCCTTGCTCCGGCACTGCTCCAATTCTTTCAAGCTCCGGGACATGGAATCTTTTGAAGTATTTCTTATTAGTCGTACGAATAACTATAGATTTTTCTTCTGGTTCTGCCTTGACCGAATATACTTCAATCGGGTAGGGAAGATTTCGTATCCTCCACTCTAAGTTGATTCTAGTGTTTCTTCTTGATACCAACGGCTTAAAAAAAAATGTAATAGATTTCAATAAAACAATTATATAATGATATTATTTGTAGAGTGCCCTCTTAACTGAAGGAAAAAAAAACACAAACAGATATGTAGGCTTTGCAACTGCATGCATTAAAATGATTTAATAAGTCACGACGAAGACTTTAGTCAGAGTACATATAAAATAAATTTTGAGAATAAGCATCAAGTTTCAGTTTTTATATGTAGGTAGGTATTGTATACTGTGCATTTCTGTTTAATAGTAATAAATGGTCAGCTTAAAAAGTGGGTGCCGGAACTTTAAAAGCTTAGCGTAATCAACATATAATTATAATCAATCTATACTTTATTAAAGATGTAACATAGAAGAGAACTACAAACTTGATCGCAGCATTCTTGGAGACTTTCAATATCTATATCAGGTTTCAATCCTTTTGGTTCTGGATCACCTATTTCGACTTCCCACACACCTTCACCTCCGAGCTTACTTATATTTTTCCAAGCTCGACGTAAAACACAAAACGTATCAGTGTGATATTCTTCAACCATTTCCGATTTATCTCCGAATCTGTAGTGAACCTTCTGTAATTTATTCTGCACGACGGTAGTTTTCTCTGCTTTTTTCAGTGTTGTGAGCCAATCTTGAGGCGATGGCATCTTGGGCTTTTTTTTCGGAGTTTCTGATGAGTTTGGCAGGTCCTCGTCGCCAATAACTTCGATTAAACAAACTTTTTTTCTTTTCATTGTTTACATGTTACCCGGCAACTGTCAAAATCGTAAGAACGTGCGTTTATAGTTTTTTTTTCACCTGCTCATGGCTTGACAATTTATAATAACCAGCCAAGTCATTTTTAAATTAAATATTTGTTAAATAAAATATTTCAACAAATCAAAGTATTTTTAAAATTATTACAATGATAAATATTCATAAAATAAATAATGTATTTATTTGTTGTAGTAGCTCTTGGTATAACAGATTCCTGTCAAGTTTAATGTTAGTGTAAATGCTTTTCAATAGATGCTTCTAGTGTGTATTTTTGGTTCGTTTTTAATATTAAATAAACATAAATTATAACACGAACAAATGCTCAATTAATAAAAAACTATTTTTTTATAAAATTTTATAAAAATAAAAAATGGAGTTAAATCAAAACACGAACTTCAAACTGTTTTATGGCAATTTTTAATTTATATATAAAAACGTTTATATTGACTGCAAAAAATACTACTAAAAGATTTCACTTTTTATTGTAGGCGTCCTACTGTCGTTTAATTATTGGAGTCCCTTACAGATTTCGTTAGTGCCTCTAATTAAAATTCCTCAGAGTTAAATTTCCGGTGTGCGATAGGTTCTCGGTTTATTATGAAAGCACACAATCCTTATTTTTTTATACGCCCACCACAAAAAAAAAACACTTAATTAAAATTTGCATTTAATTAAAAAATAAATAATTATAAAATGCTTAAGCACCGGCGAGGGTAACACCGCCACGGCTTCCCACATAGGGTAACTTTCGATGTGTCATCTCGTCACCAATTCGAAGAACTCTTCACGTGAATTTCCAAGAGCCTTGTCGGTGACATCTCGTGGAGTGTGGACGGTATTTATTTAGCAGAGTGCACCGAGATCTTCAAGCTATAAAACTGTGAGTGCCTTACCTTTGTCCTTAATGATAATCCACGTGAGAAGAGAGCATTGTTGCAGGAGGTTGCGAAATACGAAGTCGAGACTTGCCTGAGAAATGCAACAATAACACACAGCTCAGAAATGTATTATAAATTTTTTGACCATTTTTAATATTTGTACGCTGGAGTATTTCGAAAATAATTTTAGGTTTTGTTTATATATCATTAAAAATATATATAACTAGCTATCAAGTTACGAATGATGCGTTGGCGTAGTCATTTATATTTGCTTCCAATAACTACAGCTGAGGAAAAAAAACTTCATATAAATTACATGCTTGTTTATTGACTCCAAAGATATAACATTCCTAGCAATATCGAATCAGTAAACCGTTTATTTTTATTTAAAAAAAATCAATTCTCTCTTATGCTAAGAAAATTATTGCTTTCAATAGATCGATCTGCCCACACGGTGTGTAGACATTATTTTTCAATATACTTAGAAATCGTTGCCGCTAGACTTGAGTCGGAAGAATCGATTTTTTTAAAGTGTCATATGTCATAAACGTAAAATAACACCAGCCATGTGCAAGCATGAGGAGAAAACACAAGCAGTGCTCTGCCTTACTTGCTCAAATATAGTCAACACCACAGGAAGTATTAAACTCTAAGTCAGCGGTTTTCAACCATTTTGAATACGCGACCCCCTAAGACTAGAGCCTTAATAAAACTGTCGGTGATTTTAAAGACTAAAGGCAAACATTTGTTTTTCTTTTACCCGCGACCTCCTGAGTAAGACATCGCGACCCCCCTGGGGGATCTTGACCCACAGGTTGAGAAACACTGCTTTAGAGTGTATTATTTAAGCTAGGGGTAGCCAAAGCGTCGACCGCCTGTTTCGCACAAACTAATTACTCTGTAAGAAGAAATTTAGCCTTATTGAAATAATTTGATATTGAATATGTATTAGTATTATCTATCTACTATTTAACACATGCGGTGTTGGTAGATCGTCACCTATAATCAAAAAAATAACAGGTCGTCTGTAGTGATCAAAGGTTTTTTACCACTGCTTTAAACTAACAAGTCGCACGTTCCGACTATATTTTTTTGTAATTTTACTTAAAATTAATTTAAAAAATGTCATAAAATCGCTGGTACACGAAGATGTTGTATTTAAATGTATTATAATCTCTTTTGTATAAGGCACGGGAAACAATCTGGTAATAATTACAACGAATAACAATTTCTATTCTTACAAAAGAAAAAAAGTATTTTTCGTTGAAATAAAATTGAATCTATCTTTATTCGTTTTATATCGCTGTTCTTCCAAACACATGGCCAAGGCTATCCGCATTGCAAACGAAGTGGGCACACATCTTATTTGATGTTTTTAAACTATTTGAAGTTTCCAGTGGCGTGCTGACCCCAGGAGGGGCAGAAGAAGCCCTCTCGGCCGCTCTTTAATCTCCCCCTGGAATCACACATTTCTTTATTTTATGAATTGACCGGAAAGGACTTCTCATTTTTTCATCGTGCCCGGTCGGTTGTTCAACCTAAACGAGGGGACAAGTTTGATCTCCTCCCTTTTTGTTTTCCCTTTGTCCGGGGACAGAAGCTGCGACATCCTTTTATTATTAATACCTACTCATGAATGATGAAGTGTCCATTCACAGTTTGTTTAAGGAATAAATTAAAGTGGTCTTTTTATTTATGGGATTTCGATTGAAGGATCTATTCTTGCTTAGAGGCTATCGACCTTGTATATAATAACTGATATACATTTTGAATATCATCTCATATTGTATTGTAATATAGTATTTTTATTCTAATATTTTATTAACCAGATGATACAGATATATGCTAAAAAAAATCGGCTCGTATGTATTTTGATTTTTAACACGTATAAAGTAACTTTTTGCTATGTTAAATTTTGGGCAAACTTTTTCAATCTGCACCCATTGAATTGACTTTCCGTTTATATTATTTGATTTCAATGAATCATCTTAATTTAGTATAAAAAAGTAGTGTGTATGTCAATATTTAAATAAAAAAATACTTCTTTGTAATACAGTTCAAGTAATCACCCTAAATATAAACAAATAGGAAATTCGGTAAGACTCCCACGCCTTGCTACGTATTTAAATTGGTTGTTTAAAAAAACAAACTTTTTGGTTAACTAGTGTCTCGATGTTGCAAGCAGGTGTATTTACATATCAATTGATATCAAGGAAATAATAACTATTAATATATACTGTATTGAAAATACATTAACTAGCTACTAAAATAGAACATAAGGTTGAAATAACACACGTGGAGGCATGCAGTTAGTTATGCATGCACGGAAATGACATAAATAATGACGTCATTGGCTTTGATAATTTTTCGTGTTGAGATACAATGGCAGTGTTAACTTCTTTAAAAAGTGGTGCACTATCTGCCAGGCACAGCAATCATTAAATAAAGTTACAACTACTCTGCATTTAGAATTTTTGAAAACAATTAAAGACGTGCTAAATAATTTATATCTACAAAAAAATTAATGATGGTGCATTCACTGAATTGTGCTTTTTGCATTTGCATTTTTGCTTTTTGCTAATTATTCAGATTAAATCCACGCTAAATCAGCGAGCCCAGTGGTGGGCAGCTACAGCTTTATCGCCTTGCCCATTGACGCTAAATAATAAAAAATATATATTAAATACTACGCGAGTGCCATTTATAGGTTTATGCAATGCTTAAATAAAATCAGTACAATGAGTGCAATGAATTTATGGCAGGTCTTTGGTCTCTAACGCTTTCCGACAAAGGCCAATCTGCGGTCTGCGGAGCACTCTCGCATACTAACTAACCCCGCTCTCAGCAATCGAGACCGATCCGCACTCGGCACGTCCAGGTAGACTATTCTAGATCAAACGTTAAGCTTCATTATATCTACCCGAGTTATTAAAAGGCTATGCGATCGTTAAATAATTATTCATATAACCAGCAACTACAAAAAAAAAATTATCTAGGTAGAAGCTTCAATCTTCAATTCAATTTCTGCGATTTCCTTGTGTTCTGATGCCACTCCTTATTGAAGGTTGGTGACCATTTCATCGAATATATTTCTATCCTGGTCCAGTCTCCGTACTTTCGACCTAAACTTCTTCTTTCAAATGCCCTTTTTTCCTTCACAATCAGCTGCAGGATGCTATACTTCCGCTTCTTTACCAATGTCTGCATGAAGCGGTCAACCTATGGTATTTTAAAGATTTTCCTATACGGCCACATTTCAAACGTTTCAAATCCTTGTATTACGTATATTATCTGTTAAAAAAAATCTGTTGCATAAGAATATTACCTTTTGAAGAAACTGCTGGAGTTGGAGTAGACTAAGAGGTTACCTGAGTGTGTGTGTCGTCTCTTGCTCGCGGAGTTAACTAAAAGGCAATAACGCTCAAGCGTTGTCTTCTCTCATCTTCACACGTATCGATACACGCAGATCAAGCGGCCGATAACCGTGAAACCGCCGACCGCAGCCCGTGGAGCGACCGGAGGTGATGACGAATGAATATGTACCGAGGCCAGACTGCGGTCGGGGGATCGTCTTCAATTTGCAAAGATGTGCATATTGCACGTTCATCCGAAGTACCCTTTTGTTTCAGAGAAATCGCATAAACTCGGATTTTTAAACGAGGCGAGCAATAAGTGATGCAAGCCTTTTGCTTTATTTTTTTTATTGTTTGAAATTACAACACGCGAAGATAGATTTGATTTATCTTGTTCCAAGGAAACACTACAAAAAATTAACGCTTTGTTATCTATCTTACAGCGTTAATCGTTGTTAATGTTATATACTTATTCATAGTCCAATGGTTAGCACGCTTGTGTGCTTATCGTTGGGTCCCAAATTCTAATTTATTATAAGTATATATATAATATTGTTTTCAGAAGACTTTTCTTCTCTGATACAGATTTTTGTGCTTTCTCCAATGCAAAAACAGGAGACGTGTCAAGTCGCAATTGCTTGTTTGTCTTTTTGGTGAATCTTACTCTAAGAAAGTAGCGTGGATCACCTGAGATAGGATGTCTTCCGCTGGTGGAATAAACACAAAAAACTCCTCATTACGCTTTTTAACACTTGCCTCGGTGATGGCCTCCGCCCGGTCATGAATTGATCCTTCCTGTTGTGTAACCCAACCATTAAAACCCGAGAAATTGAATTAAATTGATATGAATTATTTCCCTAACGACCAGGTACACTCTCCACCACCAATTACCGAGGGTTTTATGGCCCCAACTCCTGGGTCCTTCCTTCACCACCGTCCTTGGTACAAAGGCTGCAGTTACGAAAGGCTAGATAAGGTGCACTTACAGGTTTCTAGAATTGTTTAAAAAGTACCGATCCTTATCGAGTAAATCATGGTTTTTGTATCACGAATTTAAAAAGGTTTTTTTATTCAAGAATACAGGGTGAATCATAATTGCATACAAGCAGGATTTACTAATAAACAAGGTAACATATCGCTCTATGACATAATGCATATGAAAGAAAATAGTATTGAATCATAATTTTTTTTATCAAACACATGTCTTTTAGAAAAAATCTACAAACGATATAAATGCATTTAAATGTGTATTTAGTCTATTGCACGCCTTTCCATTAAATGGACATGGCATTAAGGTATATTATACATACTGATTTTGAAAATAAAGGCTGTAAGCGCAGTACTGAAAGTCAAATAAGAATAAAATTACACATTTTAGATTACCTTATCTTCTTACACTCTTTTAACTGCTTCAAAAGCAAGGCACGCTCGATACGCCTGCCAGGCCCTCTACACGCGCAGGATCCGCTGGTAATTATTCAATTGGTGTTTTCATAGCCAATAACGATCTGGTCTCCGATAGCGGAGGCTCAGAGGACCAGCGAGGCCGGGGCCTGGATCCTCCCATCAATCTGGAACAAGAAACCGGCATTCTTCGGCGGCGGAACAAGCCGAGATGTCCAGCCCCGCGCCATGGAGTCGCTCGCCGGAAACTCGCGGCTGGTTCAAATACTCGTTGAATTCAAATCAAATGCCGCGATGTTTGTTAACGACGGGAAGAACTTTGTTATTAGAACAGCGGTGGCAATAAAAGCCTTATATATGAAGTCAAACATTTCACCAGTAAAACCACTTTGCATTAAAAATATTATTTTTTAAATGCAGGAGTAACATTATCGACTTTTGTCTTGTCAGGGTATACGCTATACGGATAGTTTTTCAGTTTATGATTTCGGTGTGGTTTATAGTATATTTAGAAGTAAGCCTGTTGGATATGGCAAGCGGCAAGAACAGCCGATGTATTCCGCGATGACTCGGGGATTTGGCTGTCGGCGTGGGTTCGTCTATTGTATGCTTAATTCTTCTAGTAGGAGAGCGCTGAAATATGCGTTAAGCGGTAGTCATTGTCTGACTCGGCGGGCATTCAGGAGGACCAGCCCCTCCCACGGCCCTCGCGACACTCTTCAAGGTTTGCAAGTAAACTGAAGACCTTATTGGCTTTGATTAATCAACATATAACAATACATCAATATACACATAAATATTTGTACGATTAGCTTATAAAAACAAGCTGAGATGCAACCAAAACATTAGGATCGTCAGTCGACAAGTTTCACTGAAATCCTTAGTTTTCTACTCATTATATAACTCGTTTTAAATATTCTTGAATATACAGTTAAATAGGAATTATTTCATTTCTTAATAACCGCAACCCTCGACTCCCACCTATCTCATTAAAATGCATAAATGTATTAAATACGCCGGACAAAAAACATCTTTGATGACACCTCGTTTGGCGGTTATAAAGAACTCAGGTTACATGCGTTAATTTAATTTTGCATCGTAAAGATTGCTACAAAGTTAGTCATAATTAAATTTGTGGCTGCTTGGCTACCTAATCAGCAGTAACTCACAAGAGCCTGGTGGCTCGGTCTTGTTTTGGCTCACCCGGCGACGGCCACCAATTACGGCAACCACGCATGTAAAAGGAGGTATTTGAATAGTTGTTGGCGCTACATAATAATTTGATGTATATTTGGCTCAACACAATTTCCTTGACAAGCGTGATAAGTATTGGAATATTCATGACTTTGGATTTTATGAAAATCATGCTAGTGGTGAGCCAAAACAGCAGAAGCAGTTAAAAAAGCTGTTTCATGCAAGCGAACGAAGCACACGAGTACACTAATCTTTACATTTAGAGCTGCTTTTTTTGCATTTCAAAAAAGTTGTTATTTTGACCGTACATATTATAAAGGTGTTTTGAAGTGCTTTTAAACGCGCTTCACTATTCGTTGCTTTTTAATACTTTAACGTATTAATTAATACATTATAAATACCCCTATGTTTTAAATAAAAATAGACTTATATACATTTCTAGTATTTGAAAGCGCTGTGTTAAATTATCGTTAGCATATCTTGTTAGCCAGGTAGAGAAATAGTAGCGAGACTTGTTGACCTAGTTTTGAAGTAAGTCTGATCCATCAAACGTATTTTATTTATTCCATTTTCTGTAGATACTTATTTGAGTTATTAATTTAGCTAAGATTGCTTTGTTATCAGTTAATCTTATTTTTCTAAGCCGTACTTGTATGTACATTTCTTTGAATATAGAGAGTCTATTTGCCAATAAAATTCAGTTTCTTAAAAACGAATTTACGATCAGCAATTGTATGAATCAAATGCGTTTAGATGAGAGGTTTTGTAGGATAGCTACTATAGTACCTCATATATTGTGGAGACGTTAGATCAAGCGTGTCATTGGCATCGACAGGTATTTGCGGAGCTGCCTCCTCACGTCGTGTTCCTCCGAGACGATTGATGATCCTACGGTGTTTAATGAGACAGTAAGTTGGATTTATTCCAAGTATAAGATCGCTATTTTGTTTAACATATATCTTCATCCATACTTAAAATTCAGGTGTCCTTTTAGGCACACTGAAGCTCTATCATATATATTCTCGATATACGTAAGAAAACTGTATGCAGAGAAGGCTTCAATGCACATGACCCGCGAGGTTAAATAAGAGAGATCTCTATGTAATGTTAAGTTGATATATTGATTAAATTTACTTTATAAAAAATCAAACTTTAACCACCATAACTGAGTCCTTCAATATTTGTTTATCACAATTCCACAGAAGAAACTATTTTTAAATATTTTTTTTTTAATATTTTAGATAAAAAAGTAATACTATCTGTTATCTTCTTGTGGGATTCTACGCCTTTTGAGTCACCGTGTATATGACTTGAGTATTTTTAAATGATTTTTTATTAGTATGATTGAGATCTGGTTACGCCCGTCGGATAGATTTTCACCTGACGACCCATAAAGATGTCGCCCGCGCAAGGCGTGCTCGCGTGTGGCCGCGGGAAGTGTTGCCGAACGTAAAAAAATGTAATACAAAAGTCCCAAAAGTATAAACCGCCTGCTTTATCGGCTCTTACGCCCGGCGTAAAAATACAATTTATTCACCAACAGCTGGAAAATATGGAATATTTCATAGTAGTTTCAATTACACCGGCCGTTGTGCTCAACCCGATACCTGCCTTGTAAGGCGAGGGAGATAAATCCCATTACTTAATGCACACCTATAAATGCTGTTATTAAATTAAATTTACTTAAAATATTCAATCATTGTAATTTTTAAAAATGAAAATAAATTTTCTTTGCGATTGTCAGTGGCAAATTTCAAATCTTTACATCAAGTGTATTGAAAATATTGAGATATAATAAAGCATCGTAATTAGTACCGGAAATTATTTCTTTTTATTCATAATCTTATTGTAATCGATTCATCAAATGATTGGTTTCATTATACATGAAATCTTAATCAGAAATTAAATAATCGTATGTTAACAACAAAGTCGGTCTTTACAGAAAGGAAGTTGACTTACTTAAAATATACTGCTTGGGATTTACCTGCTAGGACAAGGATCAAACCAAATATAAATTGAGAGTCAACCGTCTTAACACTGGGCCACACCGATCAAACTGAAAGGGTAGGTTATTATAAAACTAATATTGATAATCAATCTATGTAATAAATTGTATGGGTTATTTAGGTCACTGAAAGAAACGAAGATGAACATTTCTTTCAGTAATTTCCATACGAAACGAGTAACAATACAACCCCCGCTTCCCGTGGACTCACCCCTGCTCGGCATATGAATGCCTGGAAGTGGAAACTTAGCAGATCGTTAGTGTTTCTGGTCAGGGCCGAGCCTGGATTATCAATCACCCGGCATGATTACCGCAGTCCGCCCCTCTCATCGCCGCCTGTCAGGATTGTTCGTTTGTATACGAACGAACTTATTTCCTTCAAAAGAACATCCGCCGCGCGTCCAGGCAGCTTCTGGGGAGTGAGCCGTCCGCTGTTAATCTTCTTCACTTTGAATGGAACTGCTTTTTTTTGGTTTTTAGTTTACGTGAATAAGCATTAATTTTCATTAAAAAATATATATCGACTAATTTAATAAGATGAGCTTACACGAGTTCACTGGAATGTCACGTAAGCATCTACCGTTTAATCACCGCATGTTATGCCTAATTTTGAACAACCTCCGCATAGACGCTACCCAGCACTATCGGTTGGCTGTAAAGTCTGTTTGCAACACAGTTGTTAAGGTATATAATTTAGGCCGTTCGGCTGATAATTTTTGTTAATAATGTATTCCTTGTGTGGCGCCACGAATGTTCAGAATGTCAGCAAGTCGTGTCGCGCTTGTCAGCTTAACACCAATCGGACGTTGAGATCGTCACGGAGAATTCCGTGCACGTACGCCCGCGCCCGATCAGGTTTTTTGAGTAAATGAAGAAGACGGTAAACGGCAAACAGCCCGAGGACTTTGACGACAGCTCCGTGTGGCCAGGTGCTAAGTGGATAGGTAAACGCCTCACCTGTCGACGCGCGCCGATATTGTCTCACTCGGCATCCTTGTGATTCTCTGTGACCCAATCTGACCCCAACGAGCCGGCCTGTCGCAACCCTGCTGCTATTACTACCGATTTTGTGATTTATCGACTGCAAATTAAAAAAAAAAAGATAGATGACCTACATGCTGAAAATCTAGTGCATTTTTCACGAGCTGTACATATTACAAGAAACATCCAACAGATTTGCTTAGAGAAAGCTTTGTATTTTTTTGGATGCACAAGAAAAGTATTACATTATTTTTTCAACGATTTTTATGAAAAATTTATACATGCAATATAATTATTTATTCAAGTGTCTCTCCACAGAGAAGGTTGGCGATCATTTCACTGCACATTTGTCTGTTTTAAGGTGAACAGTGTAGTGGACCCCCGAGTCCTTCTACACTGCAAGTTCTACGTATTGGAGCAATATTAGATCTAAAGCTTTGTAAGGAAAGGTTTAGAAAATAATACTAATGCTCTGTAAAGTATAAAGTGAGATTATCACAAATTATAAAAATGAAATTCAAGTGTATTTTTTGTATCTCTGTTGTAGAAGTCATTGAAAGCGTTTTTCTGTTGTGGATTGTATAAAAGTGTATCTGTTTGTAGCTAATAAAATATTAAATAGTTATGAAACTCAGTTCTCGATATTGTGCAATATGGAATGTCGCTTTACGCACGCAAGCACGAGCTTTACTCGTATAATGGCATTGCGTATTGCACATTCATAAAACAAAAACCCAAGATGTTTGTCGAAAGCGCGCAGCGGCGGTCGCTTGAGTGCTTTTTCATTAGCTACAGAGCCTGCAGGACCCCGGCTTCCTGGAAGCGACACATCTTTACCGGTAACTCCTTGGCGCATTCCGCAGCCTGAGTTGAATACAATAAGCTACCCGGGTGGCGTGTCTTGAAAGTCTGGTACGAATCGCGACATTTAGGCCACACGGTGGGCAGCGGCGCCGTTAGCACAATAAAAATAAAAAAAAACTATCAGAATTTGAAGTGATCCAAGACGAAGCCCCATGGTCGCAAAGCAAGAGTCTTAATCACTGATCTACGTAGTAATATAATCTGAACTCGTATCAAATGGAAATTTTTCACTCTAAAATACGTGCTTAAAGAAATATCAATGATAGCTCCAAACTGTGGCCATATTTCTTTCTTTGATCTCTGCATCGTACCGCTGCTAACCATTCATTTTGGTTCTAAACATCGGAATCCAAAGGATTGTTATTCATGTTACATAAAATAACGGTTTTTTTTTATACGAGAGTAAGTTTTTGTGTCAAATATTAAAATGATAAATTATACAAAAATATTGCTCACCTAATGGGTAGTAAAATTTTAATGATGGCGCTTGAAAATTTAAAATATTATATGGTCTCTAATATAGTTTTATCTTATCATTGTATGGATTAACAATCATTTTATGGGTAGATGTATTTTTTAACATATCAAAGGAACTATTAACGTAGTATAATAATATTTTAATATTTATGAGTGTACTAAAATAATAAATCGATTTTGTGATAGCAATTCAAAATGCATTTTTTTTAAAGAATAACAAATTTTAATAATAAAATTTAGCGGATTCGTATAAATGGGATAGAAGTCTTTTTTAAAGTTGTTATTTTTCGTTTATGCCTTCACAAAAGAAAATGATGGATAAAAATGTGATAGATTAAAATAACTAAATTGACTTGTTTTATTTATAAAAAAATAATTAACAGTGAAGCGATATGTCTAAATTAAATATTTTTTATAATGATTTTTAATAGTTATTTAATCGAATTTAGTGTGGATATAACATATAGAGGTGCAGTCCTTACAACAAAAAGTATTGCTTGACCTAATTATCAATAAAAGAAAATATTTTTTTAACTTACGTCTAAATTTATAACTCATATCTTTTCATACATACTGTTATTTTTTTGGGTATTTCAATTCAGATTAACTCAGAATTTTAAAATGAATGCACGCTATTGAAATCAACGTGTTTTGATTAAGAATATATTTTTATTTTAATACGTTATTGCATAAAAAGAAAACTCATTAAATGCCTGTATTTTAAATGATGTTTTGTAAGGTATTTCTTCTAAAATCACGAAGTAATAAATTGTTTGATATTTGTAAATAATCAAATATATTTTTATGTTATCAAAGTGGAAGTATTGTTGTACGGTATTGGATGTACCCTCAGCAATATGTTTTCTTGTTTTTAAAATCGCTTTAAAGAGATATTCATAGTTCATGATAGTGTAAAAACAAAGTTCGAATTTGATTGATCACTATGAAACATTGAAAGCTCTTGGAAGAATAAATCGTTACCCTAATGGGTTTTCTTCTATTTCATAGTGGAGTGTTTTGGTTAACTGTACGCAGATGTACATACAATTAGTTCGGATCTCAATGGGTTTCCAAGACATAATATCGTAACTCACTCTCGAGAAAACAACATTACAGTTTTCTGAAAAGTAATAACATTAAATAATACTTCAGTATGTTTATTATATATTCGCACGTTCAGGCATATATTGTTAATGTAATGAGCTAATCAAATGATATGTAAATGGTATTAAATAATAATAAATATTTTGGACTTTTATAGTTTCTAGCGTACTTCTCCGAGGTCTAAGCTTATTGGGTATACGTGAGCGAGCCCTTCTAGTAGACAGAATCTTTGCTGTTTTCTATCCAAAGCCAAAATGGCGCCTCCCTGACTAGACGATTGTATTTACCTTTAGTTATGGCGAGAGCTTTGAGTTTGGTTTAGGGTAGGTTAGATAAGGGTATTTCACGTCCAGTGTACACAATTTGACTCCAGTACTGAAATTATTTTCAGAGATTGAAAAACGAGAATTAAATGTTGACTTTTTTAGTTTTCTGTGAGAGTTTGAAGATTTGTGATGGCTCTGTGAGTAGATATGAAGTTTGTGGTGAGTTTACTAAATTGGGATACTTCGTGTCATTTTCAAAATTATCTCATTTATCTACATTATCTAATTTCCTGAAAATAGTCTCAGTACCAGTGCAGAAACGCCAGGAAGTCAAACTTCAACCATTACGGCAAATAAGTTGGTTACTCACTGTATATATATATATATACATATTACTTTGAAGTAAAGTTGGCGAAGATGGTTTAACAGCACCATAAGAAATGTTTAATTGCACGTTCTGTCTTATTTTGCGAATCTTTAGGGTCATAATTTAACATATTTATTTGCGTAATTAAATAAAGGCTACTGGTAAGTATACATATAAAATCACGGGATAATAGCAGCATAAAGATTCAATGCAAGTTTAAACAAAATTATCGTTAATTATCCCGACGCTTATTAGTTACCACATAAACTGAAATTTAGGAAACACTACATCAATTTTTTTTTCAAAATTTTTTCAAAGCTTACCAATTATTTTTTAAAAAGTAATACATTTGATAGTATTTTTATTCTTGGAGTGAGTGGCGCTAGTAATTTTTGTATTTGATGCGCTATCAAACCTTCTTCAAGGTTTGATTTTTTTTACAAGGAATTAAGTTTTCTATCACTATGATTCAGTTGATTAACCGAACGTAAATTTCTAGAAACTTTGATAAAAGGATTATGTATCAAAAATAGTCGAAGGATTTATGATCGTACTTTAGACGTTCACTTGAAATTTAATCACCCACAATTGCTCTGATTCACCAGGAGAACTCCTGGTGCAGACTGAATCATCGCCTTCAGCATTCCGCAAAGATTTTCTCATATGCTCGTCTTATCAGATCAGACAAAATTTACGTCGTGTGGGCTTGTCGGATCGTGGTCTGGCGGCAGATACTGCTTTGTTTGTTGTGATCCTGGAGCCGGGAAAACCCAGAGTGAAGTGCGTCAATGCGCTCGATTAGCGATCGGCACTTGATACTCTTGAACTCGTCACGAAATATCAATAAATATAAAATATCGTTTATCTTTACAACAATGAGAGTAATATAATTTTGAAAGTCTATTTATGACGTTGTTATTGTGCTTCTACAATTCGATGGCATTATTTTTCGAATTAAATACTATAAATATTGTACTTAAAAAAATAAATTTAAACATATAATTTTTTTTAAATCCATGAACATGTCTTAAAAATTAATTGCTAATTGAATTTATATTACATTATTGATCAAATAATTAAAATTATTAGCAACTTATGTCATACCACCAGCGAATTTCAAAATGCTTGTTTCGTGTCACGTTCAGTTAATATATACGTTTCATATTTAAAAAAAATAGCAATGATCAAACATTGGTAAATAAAATCATTTATATTAAATAAAATCAAATATAGTGTCATAATTTAATAATTTAAAAAAAAACCATTTGAGTGCATTTGGTTTCAGTCATTATTTCAAAAGGTTTAAGACAGTGAGTGAACTGATGACCAACCACAAGCTGGAAAGATCTCTGTATATCATGTTGGTTGCCATTTGGTTTACTTGCTAAAATTATATAAAGGGTCTAAGCATCTAAATTATTTAATTTATAAATAGTAAGCGATACGTCGGAGATAGATTGAGTTATAAAATTGCAAGGTCCAGAAGGATGGGTGAGCATAAAACACCGAGTTATCTATCACGTGGATGTTATAACTATATTTGAATAAAATTAGATTAAATATTCAATTAGTGTAGCTGCTATCTGAGATAAAATCAGTTATTTAATTTAATGTGACAGTGATTACTGCATCCAAGAATGTGTCCAAGGAATTCTGCTTAGTGTGGAGGTAAACATACCAAAAGAAAATACCGAAGATGTCCCATACTGCATATAACTCCCGTACATATACAATAAATGTTTTATTTTCAGTAAATTAATTTCAGGAGTCTGTGCTTTCAAAACGTTAGTAGTTTTTTTTATCATACTATCGGAAAGATTAAATAATTGTATATTTTTAGTAAATATATAATGACATTTCTGTTTAACAAATAACACTGCTTTGTTGTACATAATACAATCGTTAAGGTATAAAAATAATTTGCTATATAAATCACAATGAAGTGCGATGTATGTAAGCTATACCCTGAAATATATTTGAAATAATATAAATATAAGTGCTTTTATATATTTATAGTTATAGTATAGTACTTGATATTTTACATCTTATATGTAATCAGCGTAATTAGGGTTTGTTTTGCTTTCGATACCACCACATTCCACTTTTGTTTTTTTTCCAATACTACAAACAGTTTCTTAGAATAATATTAATACGGTTATAAAACCAAGAATGCCAATGTGTTTCATATTTCTTCAAGGCGCTAAATTCTTAAGCTGAATTCACACGGGACTTCCTTAATGTCTTCCCCCTGCGACTGTGAGGTTTTAATTATTTTTATGTGAATAAACATTTGATGTTTATGTGCGCTTGATTAATTTATGTACGTGCTAATATTCTGGTATCAGTAAGTTGCATTTTTTATTTTTCGCATCGCAGCGGCGTTGGTCGGCTTACAAATGCAAATAATTCTTCGAGGGCGTAGTAATTATTGAATGGGAATTTAAAATTACAAATTTTTCTACTGTAAATATATATATTTACTATGAAAACAATATTTTTTTGATTTCACTTAATATAAATAAATATGAATCATTCTTTTGTGCAAAGCTAAACATTATTTTATAAAAATCAGTTTTTTTTAAAATTATTTTTAAATGCGTAAAATATTTACTACTTTAGTATGGAAATTATGTTTTTTAATTGCACGGCGCCAGCATATGTATGATTTATCCAAAAGACCAGTGTTTCCCAAAATGGATAGTACAGTTCTACCAGGGGTAGTGGTAAAATCCAATAAATAGGTGATTTGGAGAGAGTAGTAGCAAAAGGGGTGGAGAGAGTTTCAAAATTCTCATTTAATCTGAAAAATTACTTCAATTAGCTAATGTTTTAAAATTAAAATTTTCTTCTTTTTAATTTGCAATAATAATATCTTATTTTAATAAATTAATTTATATTTATATTTTTCAAAAAACCGTTAGTGTAAATATTTTTAATTGGCGTCCACGTACTAAGTTATCGATTCATACATCGTAACTTTGAATAACAAATAATAGGGTTTAGGGCTCACGATTCAAACTCATAATAACAATAAATAAAAAAAATTGTTACTTTGACAAAGTAGAGCAAACGTAGCTGCTCAGGTTATATTTAAGTCTCATGTTAATTGAATTGCTGTTGGGGGTGTAGAAAATAGATTTTAAGAAAGAGGACGCGAGGGAAACACGTTTGTGGCCACTATTATTGACTGCGACGGTGTCCACATTTTTCTCGATTAATTAACTTTAATGTCTTTGTCATCGATCCTCGACCGCTTGTAATATGCCTTGGGTAATAAATAATGGTTTATGACTTATTTCTATGGACAGGTAGTAGTCATGGGTGGTGTCCATGCTCTATGATATTAAACATAAATATTGATTAAGGAAAACACCATCACCGTACCTGCATATTAAAACGAATGCCATTTAAAGACATCGGGTTTTTATCAGTATTCAGCAAAATATAATTAAAAGCAAAGTATGTTTTTATAATGGAATGTGTGCCATGTTTAAGGCTTCATGTCTAAAAATAATCTTGATAGTTTTTGATATTTTGGAGTTATTACTATACTATTTTGTAATAGCTATAGAGTAAGATGTGCTTCATAGATCTCCGGATGCTAACGACTGTTCTGTTGTTTACTCAATCACTTATGAAAGATTTCGTAACCGTATATTAAAAGTGGTTTTTTTTTGACCTACTTAAGGATAATTAAGGAAAAAATGTGGTAGATGTTTCTTGATAAACATATGAAATGATTTTCAATTTTTTTTGAGTAAATAAAATTTGATGTGTGGTTTTCTCGGAAATATAACAGCGGTGGTCTTTAAACCTGTTAAATTTATTGCGTCGTGCGATTTATTTATACTCTTTGGAGCATATCGTAATCATTTTTAATTTAATTTAAACTAATGACTAAATACGAATGATATCAATCGGATCATTGTTATGAATTATAATTTTATTTTATTTCAATATAAGATATTATAAAAGTACTATATAAGTTTTGTTTTATATCGGTATTAATTTTGTTACAATCAGTAGTAAATTGACATTACAGGTGTGCTATGAAATTAGCGAATACACGCTTTCTATACTGGGATTATGGTTGGCCTAGTGAATGATTTATTTTGCATTCCAATTGATAAGTGTATCGTAAAAAAACAAGAGCATTGTAACATGTGCACAAAACACTCACACACCAAGTATGCAGTGTGTTATTAAAATATTCCACAACATTCGCTTTTTACGTACCTACAGTGCAAACATTGATAACAGCCACGGTTTATAAGGAAATGTTATTCAATACCTGCAATCGATGCTTTTCGTTGTTTCGTTTTAGCGCCAACACAATCTGCATTCAAAGTAAAATAATGATTGTTGTCAAGTGTTTGAAATATAATTTACTATTATGAGAATATAAAAAAAATGGATGGATGCAGATGTGGAAGAAATTTACGATATAATTCTTAAAATACAACGTTGCAAGCAATAGTAGATTGAGGCAAATATGCGCGTTTTTAGTATTCGACATATATATATTCATTGCTTGATTAAAAATTCTATTATTTTTAAAGTTTAAGGTTGCGTTATACAGTCTATTTTGAATCTTTTATTTCTATTTTGAACATAAAAACACAATAATTTATTCCTTTTAATGAAAATATAATATTCCAAAATATATTTAATATCACGCCCCATTGTAGGCGAGTTAATAAGAGAAGCATTCTAGTAAGATTAACTATCAATTAATTTAGGTATCCCACCGTGACCTAGTCAATAAAACTGTTATTTCTCATTAGCATCTCTTAATTTATGCCCCGTGTCTCTTTTTGTTCCAAGCCTGTGGTCTTTACGAGGACTCATCAGCGGTGAGCAGCCTCCAAAGGCCGTGTCAGACAATCAATGCCGCCCTTAATAAAACCATTAGGGATGCTTGTCTCCATTTAACCCTCGTCCCCGGATTCTTACACCATTTATATTGTGCCTGACGAAATAATAGACCCACCTAACCTGACCTAATCTATTCTGGCTTGGCGATGACGTTTTCAATTCATCCGAGTGCGATCATGCTATTAAGATCGTTGTATCAAACTAGAAAAAAATATGAATACAATTTTATCGTTTATTTTAAATAGAGATCAATTAAACAAATTTATTTCATTAATTATTTTTACGTGATATTAAATCAAGTTTTTAATTAAATTTTATCTGTAGTTGAACAATTAAACTGGATGTATCTACATACAAAAAATGATTATTTTTAATTTGGTACATCCTTAATTGGATCAAGAAGATACCTCTGCATCATCATCGCCCATGAAGGATGCGGAGAAAGTGTCTCTTGGGACCCTGACTGCTTCAAATTAGTATAAAAATGAAGTAATTAAGACTTCCCACTGGGGTTTAACTGTTGTGGCATTTAGTTGTTCAATTACCACGGGCCTCGGGCCTGTGCCCGGAATTGATATATTATCAATTGATTTATGAGTGCTGCGCTGTGGTTGACGCACCATAGCCTTGGGGATGCGGGGTTCAATTCCAAGTTGGGGCGAGTTTCTCATGTTTATATGGTCCATATATATACTCTTTTCTTTTAACATTTTTGCTTCAAACTAAATAAAATCAAATGTTTCTGAATAAATAATATTACAAATTTAAAGATAATTATATATAATATGTTTTGAGAACACTTGAAAGTTGCCTCTTTATCTATAAAATATATTTATTTATTATTTGCAAGCAAGGAACAACTGTCGATTCCTTTAACACGTAAGAGTATCTGTTAAAAAATAAACAAATCAGAACTAATGAGGTATACATGTTAATAACTCTCGGAGGTGTTGCAGCGTTGGTGGATTTTTTTGTCCATAACCGCCATTAGTCGATAAAGGATTTCGCAAACTGTTTATATGGCAACTTTATGTTGTATCCAATTTCAACTTGCACGCCAAATAAAGAAGGTCGTTTCGATAATAAATAATACAATGAAATCGGCAAAATGCCTAAGATCGAAAAAAAAAAATTTGCAGTCAGTAGATTATATTTTAAAATAATGTTATTTAACTAGATATCAAAAGTTAATCAAATTCTTATTTTTGACAGCGGTTAAATCATCATTAAGCAACGAGAAAATAGGTTTCCTTGAATCTTGAGCACACTTGGGAATTCGCAAATCTCCAGCGCCTCCACCTGTCTGAAGGCAATCAATCGCAAGGTGCAGTGGCGTGCCCGTGTTTAGAGTGATTTCTAAATTTCCTTAATCGGCGGGGTGATTACTGATTAGGTCGGACTGGCGGGTAATCTGATGACGTCATAAATCTGTGGACTTGACAGGGCGGGCGCCCCGGGGCTCTGCCCCTTGATTGCCCCCCCTCCGGCTCCTGTCCCCTTCCCCGTTACGGTGACGGCCATTTGAAGGGAACCAAACAGATCTGATAGCTGGGCCGCACTAGAGTGGCTGTGGTTGTTTTTTTTTTTTTTTTTTGAAAAGAGCAGATTTCTCCCGATAAAATCAAAGGTTTACGAAAAACTGCAGTAAGTATTATCAGACACACGCCTAGGAGTAATTTGGTTGTGAGCGCTCTCACCTTTCGATTTTCAGTTACCCAAGAATGCCTTTGAAAGACAAATGTCTTACAAAGCAGCTTACTGTCGGTAACTTCTTGTCTTTTAGTTTTTAATATTTGTACTATACATGAAAGGTTACAAATTAAATAAGTTTACTGAACTTAATATAGAGGTTTTCTTAAGTTAATTACCTTTATTTTATTTTAGTCATTATTAGCTGTGAAATGCGAGATGTTATTTAACAAAACCACATTCAACAGCAACAACAAGGATTTTAAGATTATGAAATATCAATTTACGATTAGAGCAATATAAATGAAAAGACTTCATAAATATAAAAGTTTAAAACTGAACATAAAAATAATATATTATACATAATTCAACAGACACAATTTTTTTTACAAAAATTTTTTTCAAAGAATTAACAAATTCTGTGCTCATAGTAATAAATTGCAATACGTTTTAAGTAATATCCCCTTTAAAAAAGCATCGATATCTCTATCTTAACTGCTTCACTATCTAACTACCTGGGATTTTAATTTCCTCTCTGAATCTGCCCTGCCCCCGGGGAGACGATAGCCTCCTTTTAAGGAGCTTTTAAAATGTGAAAAAGGAGCAAACCTTCGACTCATCTCGGTAATTATAATTGAAAGCCTTAAAAGAGGAATCCGAAGAGGAATTCCCGTGCAACGGTCTAAAAGCCCGCGGTCTCGTCATAATTCGGCTTTTAAAGGAATATCATTAATATTGTTAATACACTGTCATTATGGATATGTTAAAAAAGCGATGGTCTAAGGACTATACGTTTCGGCTGGCTTTGTCTTTTTTAAACAGTTTAGCGGCTTGATTGAGCGTTAAGATGACTTTGATTAAGTTGTGTTATTTTTATATGACTAACAAGTATCAAAGTATATTTTATTAAAAAATATGGCCGTCATATTTTGTGACATCACTGGGAATCAACTTAGACGCAAGTTGACTTTGTAAATTGGAGATCAAGGAGCATTTTGTTGTCTAGTACTATTTTAAATTAATTTATTACTTATATTAAATTAATAACGTAGTATGTGATTTTTTAAATTGATGCTCCCATAATATTTCCATTTATAAAATATACATTAATAACGTGAGAGCGAGATATTATATTTAACGGTAATAAATTTCAATACAATTTCAAATATAATATTTTTTCATGTATTTAAAATTTTTGAGATGTTATGCTATATTTTTTCGTTTTAATATTATCTGATTCAATGCTGTAGTTATTTCCAAGAAAAGTCAAATAACATTGAAACACAAGAAACTAGGTATAACATCTTATAAAACACCGTGGAACAGACGTGAAAACCTTTATAGTAACGTTTTATAATAATGACAATTAAATGGTTCTTTTATGAAATGGAGAGCAACGAGATGTGGGTGTAATCATGTGGAGCTCCACATAAGGGCAGATTTGATGAGAAAAGTGTCCCTTGTCACAGAACAGATTCAATTTTAGTAATCACATAGAAATCGTTTGGTGAATTTCCAACACGGGTTGAGGGAGTAGTGTTACCATTAAACGAAAAACTCTGAGCAAAGAGTTAAATAATAATCTTAAATCAATGCTATTGCTATGTAAATGGTCTAAGCATCTGTGAGAACCATGCAACTGCACCCACATAATCAAATTATTGAATTGCTAACAACACATCGTTGCATCAAATCGCAATTCTCCTATGCCTCATGATGAAGCATTTAAATCTGCGACACGTATAACTGTAGATAAAAATATCAGGTTCATAAAAGTTAAAATACAAGTGTATATAAAAAAAATTGAGTTGTGAGTCCTCCGTGTTCAAAATTTAAGAAAAAAAATTACACAACCAAAATATACTTAACATTTTTTTAATTTTTGCAGTGGTCAAATATACAAAATAAATATTTTCGCTTTAGATATTGCATGGTAACCCTAAGCAGGAGCGGCTGCCCGTGTCGTAATTGGTCTTTCGGCTGGCTAAATCACAGGTTCGGTATCTGCAGTGGGACTCTATTAACTTCAAAGAACTGGTGTAGAGCTGAACAAAGGCGCCGCTTTACTTACGGGGGTCCGAGGGATGTTTTGATTGGCCGATAACCCATTATGATGTGGCGTATGGGTAACTTATCCCTTAAAATACTAACGGAATTTGTAATAATGAAAACGCGAAAAGAGGGATAAAACTATGAAGTATTGTCGATATAATCATAATTTTATTTAAATAGAATTTCGTAATCACCTGATATACCCAAGATAATTTTATCTAGTATAAAAATGATAACAGTACGAGGTGAAATAAATCTCCAAAAAACTCGATTGTGCAGGTAATTAATTGCACAAACCCACATACAACTTTAAAATGCTCATCAAAGCTTGAACTATTATGACTGCAAAACAGACAACAGAGCTGTTCAATAGAGCTGAGTACCCTGTCTTACAGGCTGTAAATTTCGAACCGTTAATGAAGGAAATACTTTAAGGCTACCGTGTATATAACTTCCAAGAAAGCTTCAAGGTATGGAGGCAGTTCAATTCGCCGCAGAGGCGGAGGGTCCAAAGATAGCTTTACGATCGCATTTTCTCCGTTGTTCCTACAAGAAAATAACTGATGTCAAAACATTTTAAGTATTGTTATTTGTTTGTGTTTATAAATATCTCACCATAAATGCGCCTCAGAGTTCAAAACATACGTCAGTTGCTTTCGAAGAATTCCAGTCCCATGGATAAGTAACGAGTTTCAGTGAAAACATATTATTAATCGTGGTGTTTGTCTCGTGGAAACTACTGCGATATTTACTGAATATGTAATAAAACTTAGAAATAAATGAAACAGCTAATCAAATAGTTATTATATCAATTCAGCTGTATAATTTTCATCTACACGCTTTAAGATTATTCTGACGCACGTAGAATTCCTTTTGTAAGCACCGGTGTGCAGGTTTTTCACGGCGTAGAACAACGAGTTTTTAATCTGGTTATTCCTAGGTTCGATCTCGTGGGGGTGGTCCACCCTTGCAAGCAGACTGTTTCATTTCCGGTGGCTTTATTGAATTCAAAAACAATTTGTTTTGGACCGGCACTCCACGGGAAAGCACCTCGCAGTGAGTACGGTTATACCTCGCGTTCAATATTCACTGAAGATAAAGCGCATGGAGACTCGTTGACTGTTATGCCTAGCTAAGAATATAACATTTCCCCGTTACTAAATTTGATACACCTGAGCGGTGCGTTTCTTATTTTAACTTGTACACCTATATGTACACATAATTAGCCGTTATTTGTGTATCTGCCAATGCTATGTTCTTTTGAGGGTATTGAATATCACGGAGATGAAGTAAATTATTTCAGGTATGTTTATTTAGCGCTTCGTGGTTCAGTAGAGATAGTAGTACACTTGCTTTGCGATTATAAAGTTTTAAGTTCAAATTAATATAAAAATGCTGTTCTCTGAAACAAAATGCAGCATTTTTGTCTTGTTAGTATAATACAGGCAGCGATGGTCAAAAAGAATTGGTTAATATCTCCCCAAATGACAAATATATATTGTTACGTCATACCATCAATGTACCGATTATCGTAAAATATATTGCATTAAGCCTATTGAATGTTCAATAATTACATATAGTTCTAGTCCAAACCAGTATCAAGAAATCGTTTTAAAACAATATGTGTTATTAGATAAATTAACGGTCCTGCCTAGATATCCAAGGATTAGAGATTGGATATACAAACACAATCTAGAGGTCTCTAATGATGGGATATGCTCGTGACAAATGGTCAGCCTTCGAGGATCAATTACTGCCTACCGGGCCGTGTATCGAGAGGCTCGTCGTGTGTTTGGACTGAGGTATGTGACTGTATCCGTATGCACCTCGTACATCTTCCGAGATACCTTATCGGAGAGAAAAACCCAAACAATCGATCGAACCATTCGTAAGATACACTTCATGGACTCTTTATTAACAGTTGGACTTACATCATCCATGCAATGTTTTAGAATGAATTATCTTGTAAGGATACAAATATGATTAATTTAACGACCAACGACGTAAAAATTTGAAGATATCCTGTTGACAATAAAACAATAATAATAAAAAAATTACAACACTAGTTCATTTTGTTGAAATGCTAACCAAATGGTAATCGGTTCATTTTTTTAATTATAATTTTTAAAAATAATTTTTATTTAGCTTTGAAACGTGGTTAAGTCTGACTGTCAATGCAGTGCGTGTAATTGATTATGCGTGAACGTGATATCCTCACTACTCATCCAAGCATCTAACCACACTGACCCAGTAAGTGATATACGAGCGAGATTATCACGATGGTATTATGGTCAGAACGGATCTCAGCCCGGTGACTTCGCGACAAATTGCTCAAGACGCATCGACGCTTGCTCCTCTGTGATGGATCGGGAAACTGATTCAACATAAACAGACAGAGAATAAACATAGCTGGAGGGATTGACCTATTCAGAAAACATATCGATATCGACATCGACAGTTTTTTCATTGGTGATGATCAGTGGATTGAAGTGCGTTGTATTATATTACTGAAATACGTATATTTGTTACTTCGTCTACAAAACATTTTTATTAAAAATAAATTAATATTTCCCTTTTCTTGTTTTAAACTGAAATATTTATTAGATCAGAGGTCTGCAGCGATGTCTTTCATTGCACAAAGTAGCCGAAGACAGGGCGCAAATTTTATCATTATTTGATAATAATTCTATGGCGACAATAGAGATTTGCTTCAACAAGTCTGTAATAAAATCTTAACAGCCGAGCATTTCGCAATTAATGTTACAGGCTTATAAATTAAAGCTAAACGAAACCTCATTCAGTTTGATTTACGGCTGCTGAAGAAAGCGCCACAAGATGGCCGTCGCTAACAATCGCCGCGCTGACAAGCGGAGATGTTTATCGCCGCGGCTTGTCTATGATACCGAAACCACCTAAACCCTGAAAGCCCAACCAGCGAAACAAAATTTCTATAAAAGTGGTCAAAATTGAACTATATACTAATAAAATATACTGAACATTTAAAATTTCACGTATAAAATATATCAATTCTATCAGTTGTCATGCATACCTGCCAGGACGACGAATTTTTGATTTTCTTATAATATATACTAGCGGATATCCGGCGCGTGCTACTAGGCTAAATAAAGAAATAAAATATATATATATAAGATATATTGAGTTTTTTCGGTAGGTGTGTAAACATAAAGTCTTTTCGGCGTTCCAACTCTAAAGCACGCAAAATAACAGGAATGTTGCGAAAAACAGGAATTTTATATGTTCAAACCTGCAACACTTAGCGATTGGCCTTGAGCTTTGTTGATAGTTATGGCAAAAGCCGGACGCATTGGAAACTGAAAACGCTTGAAATCGAAGGGCAAATCGGTTGAAATCATTGGAATTCGTGGAATTTGATTGTTAATTTTAAGGCTTAGCGCAGCCAAATGACCGCCGGTTTTTGAGTTTGTGTTTTATATATATATATAGATTAGTTTAACAGTATTTTATAATATAACATAGTGGTGTGATTGATCAATACAAACTATGTTAATCAATCTAAATATCTTTCGTATGCGATAAGGGCAAAATAAAAACGCTGTATGCCTATTGAAGTAGAATAACAATATACAAGAACAAAGTTCTGAGTCCAAAACAAACCGTGCAGGTATTACATGATTTTTTTTAATTTGTTGAGTGAATTATTTTTTTTATTTTATATTTCGAGTAAGATGTGTATCAAATAGTTTAGTTGTGGCGCCGAGTCCGGGGGTGCGGCTGATAGCCCGGCTATTAAACGCTCTGCAAGCCGCCATTAATCAAGAGCGACAAGAGAATTGAGAGCGGCGGACATCTTCCCGGCTCGTCACTTTCAGCTTGTGACGAGAATGATGAGGTGCACGAGATTAACCTGTTACGCTGTTCGCTTTAATGGCGGCCACATTTACTTAATTCGATACCGTTTACATACGCGTGTTTTTATTTTTCCCATTACGTACGATTCATGGGCTAGGAACGATATATCGCGGGTGTTCTGCAAATAATGAATATTCAATAGATCCGCACTAAACGATTGCGAGAGCATGCTGATTCGACTGTATATCATACTTACATAGTAGCCTAACGAAACAAAAATGAAATATATAATTGTAGTAAGGCGCGAAGGCATTTGTATTATTTATATAACTAAGGTACACTTTGAATGATGATAACATTTTCAAGTCCCCGTATTGCGTGTAGTACTTTTTAAAACTTACAAATAAAATTATTGAAAAATACACACAAAACGTACTTCAGTGCAATATTAAATTTATACCCTTAAAATAGATTTCTTTTGTATAAAATGGAAAAAAAACGTACTTGATAAAATAGGGCAGGGATCCCCAACCTTTTTGCACCTCTTAGCACATTTTAGAATGCCGGTCGGGCGGCGGGCACCATAAATTTTTTTAAGGTATATTTATAGTTGGACATAGTCAATAATACATATAATGCACACAAATATTTAATTCCAAAAATATAATTATAAAATAAAAAAATAATTGTTTATATTTTTATGTAAAATAAATAATAAGTAGTAAATAATAGCATAAAAATTCTGGTGATTGGATCGAGTTGGGGCAAATATGCAACAAATAATTATTTTTAATAGAAACTTAAAAATGTACATATATAGCTTAATATTGCAAACAGGTTAGAATACGAAAATTAGGGTCCGGACTAAGTATATTAAGATTTTAATGCACCAACAATATTTGATTTAAATTTTAATGTTTTTATTGGCTGATTTTTAAAAATATTGACAAATCAGAATTGCCCAAAGTCGACCCAATTATCAAAATTCATTATAAAAAAATAGAAATATCAAAGTCAATGTGATCGTTGGCATGATCGTTGCATTTCATTGACGTTTGCTACGTAATAAGGGGAGTATGATGGTATTCCTGGTCGTAAGGAATCATCAAGGTTTACATCTGAACTTTGATTTTATGATATTCATTGTTAAATACAATGGTTTTCACAAGTATGTAGAACCGAAAAACGATTTAATTTTGTATGCTTCTCTTTTCAAGAATGGTAATTTGTTTATGTGTATTCCAGAAGTCCCCATCTGATACATTGGATTCAAGAATAATTACTTTAAAAATTATAAAGATATAATTATATTCGCTTATATTTCGCTGTTTAATTATCCTCTAATTGCAAACATATCAGATAGACTTTTACATAGCTTTCAACTCACTTTTACCACCGCAAAAATATCAGATAGACTTTCACATAGCTCTCACCTCACTTTAACCACCGCAAAAATATCAGACAGACTTTCACATAGCTCTCACCTCACTTTAAACACCGCAAAAATATCAGACAGACTTTCACATAGCTCTCACCTCACTTTTATCAACGCAAAAATATCAGAGACAATTTCACATAGCTTTTACAGTACTACCACAAAAATATCAGATTTATATATATTCAACAACTTTTCCACCAAGTATCTGAACAATATTGTGAACGCATTTTTAGAGGGCGTTATTACAGAAACAAACCAAACCACTCCCATAAGATGCTATTTCAACAGGTTTGTATATGATTTTCTGGTAATAATTATTGTTTTGAAAATTATAAGAATATAATTATTTTTGCTTATATTTCTGTTTAATTACCAAATATTAATTAAAATCAAATAGTAATTTTTGGTCTAAGCAGAGTTGAATTATCAAAAACAACACATAAAATATTTAATTTTAAATTTAATCAAAAAATATTTCAGTACCAGACGACACAAATGAAAATTTCGTATATTTTAAAATCTTTTTTGTAATAAAATGTTTTTTTATGAATATAATATAAATATGGCATTTCAATGGGTGTGTGTCAGCCTGAAAATTGTGGTGTTTTTAACTGTGGGACCCATTAATTAAGCACAGCGTCACGGCAAATCCAACTTAACATTTAGCTGATCGATGTTTTCTTTAGATTTTTTTGTTGATGGCAGTTTGTCTTGAGAAGAGCTGCAGTGGTCGCAACCCATAATTAGAGCCGGTTGCGCTGTATGTCCTGTCGATGGTTAATACCCGCCTGTCTATTTACCTGGTATAATTAACAGCCCTTGCTGATTTACTTTATATGATATGGAATTAGTATCGGATGTAAGTACAGGTAAAAGAAAATCGCAAATTGATCAAGAAAAATGCGTCCTCATGTAATGGATGCATAGCAACTAATATAAAATCCAGGTGCAAAGCTCGCTTTGGATATTTTTATAAATATATATTTATGCCATATTAAATTATAAAAATATCTTGATTTTTTTAAATTTGCAATAAATCAGATTGCAAAATTACTTATCGAGCTCAATATTTTACAATTTACTTGTTTAGAGCATATTATAAGGTTAGTTTTTTTTTTAAGTTAAAATCTTTTTTTTCACAAATATTAATAAATAGTATAAGGGCTAATTGATTCAGATGGCGGAAAACTTTATATTGTTCGATGGGCTACCGAGAAGCGAATGACGATGGAGGGTCCGAGAGTGCCTCGTCTAAAGCTCCGTTGATTTATCACCTTAGATTTTTCATTTTCGGTTATTCCAGCTACCTTCTTCTCCTAATGCCTCTTCTCATGGGAGCTTGGTGACAATTTTATCGAACATATCCTTCTGGTCTTCCTGGGCCAGTTTCACCGATTTGGCAGCATTTCCGATCTTTAGCCACTGGCGCAAATTCCGCATTCACGTATACTTCCTCCTTCCTTTTCCTTCAATTTTTCCTTGGACAATCAACAGGAAGATGCTATATTTATTGTTACAAAAAATGTGGCCAAAATAGGAGACCTTCCGCTTCTTTACCAACGTCAAGAGCTCGCTTTTTTTGCGCATTCTGTGGAAGACTATTTCCCCATGTAAGCTTGGGGATGTGGGTTTGAATCCCACACAAGTCACGATGATATTTTTCTGAGTTTCTTTAATCATTTTTCAATATTTGAAAAAAAATGTAATTAATCATATCAATCAATAAAACCTGTATAGGCAAAATTGGACTTACTGTGAGACGGTCTTTACAAAAATCAATAATTCTTCCGTGGTATTTTAAGGATTCCACATTTCTGCCGCCTCAATTCTTTGCTGTTTTGAGTGTCCATGCGTGAATCTCCAGCGTGATTTCAGTGTTATATCTCTTGAACATAGTACTTTCCTCAAATTATTACACGTACTGCGTGCTGTTTCAATCCTCGTTTTAATTTCTTTGCCAGGATCACGGTTCTCATTCAACCAGCTGCCAAAATACCCAAATCTATCATCTTCACTATTATGTTGTCGATGTTAATATTGAAGTCCAGTCAAACATCCAGCTATCTACTACTCGAATATTAGGTTATTAAAGTAAGTCAAATTAATCGTTGCTGAACACTGAGGCTCATACGCATCGCGACACCCCCAGAGCGGCTGCTCTTGATGAACGAGCTGTCCGATGATTCCCTTCGTCAGGCGAGCGAGTCCGCCCGAGGCCAGCCGCGTTGACTTGACGAGGCGGATTTGACTATCTCCTTCATTGTGAGCGCATTGTGGATCTTAATAAATCTGGAAGCGCTGACGGCGGCTTCCTCGCTTGGCTGGCGAGCGGGCCGGGTAATCTGTATGAGAGATGGCCGGCCTAATAGGACTTTCACATTTTTACTGTTCGATAAATTTGGGAATTAAACACGGATCTGTGATGGACACCCCGCGGCATTTTTGCTTCTGGATCAAGGGTTGCCATTGTTATGCTTTCACCTTAAATTAAAAATATATATTTAACGACAATTTTTAAGTGGCTTATAACATTATGTTACTATAGTCGAAAGAGTTAGAATATCATAAAATGGAAGCGTGACAAAGTTACTGATATCTTATATGTTTTATAATATTTTATTTACAAAAACCCTTTGTCTTTTCCCCGTCTTATTTGTATCCATAGTATTTGCAAGCATCTTTTATATAACAGACGAGGACGTAGCAGTTTTCAGTTATGATACTTCCACCTTACATTCTTTATCCAAAGCCATTTTTCATTGGATTTAATTTAAATTTTTATTTGATTTACTGTTAAAAAAATGATACATTTTGAAGCAATTCATACTAAATTTATTGTATTAATGTTATAACAAAATTAACCCATTTTTTCAACATAAGACTCTGGGTATAAATATTTAAAAAAAACTGCTTCGCCTAGCAGATTTTATCACAAGAATATCTATTCATTTTGTATTTTTCATCTGTATTTCCATTATGTTTTTAAAAATATATTTTTAAATCTTTACAGTTAGGAATTTGATTGTTAAATATAATATCAGGTTGGTAGTGTTCACCAGTGTGAGTCCTTTGAGTAATGCATCTCCAGCGACTTAATTCAGTTCCTGACGTTTCAGGTCCATCGATGAGGCAAGACACTCTATACCCCAAATTTAAATTACTGAAACGGTTTGATTTATGGCGCCCAGATAAGCCGTTTTATTATACATCGATTGTGTTTGAAGCAGATAACCTATAACGGTTTATTTAGATTAAATTAAAGCTAACTCGTTTTTAATTCCTATTACATCTGAAACTACTCTAAATATCTTTAGTACTATTTATGTGCAATTAAAAATAGTCTCGTGGCCTAGATGAAACCACAACTGTGCGCAGGCTGTAGAGTCAACGCAAAGTAATTTTAATGACTTAAAAGATTTTTCTACTTTTTAATAGTATGAAAAATCTCAGAATTACTCAAATCTCAAGATTTTTTAAAGTAATTTAAGACATCTTAGTAAAAGGTTGTGTATTTTTTGTGAACCATTTGAATAGTTCTTAGTAAAAAATGTCTGATCGGTACAAGCCAAATAAATTTAAATTTAACTTAAAATAAACTAACAAATAACTCTTAAAATAAATCTATTTGTTATAAATTTGGCTGGTTTTAAAAACAATCAATTATGTTTTCATATTATCAAATATTAATACGTTGAACTTATGTACTTGGACATACGTAAATTATCGTTTAGTCACGAATTACAGCAACAGGCCAAGATATACAGGAGGCATTTTTGTGTTTTTCTCATGGTACCGTGTAAACCGTTTATTTTAAAATGTATCGTTAGTAAATATTTTCACTGAATAGATAAGATTCCTACACAAAGCTTTGTACAGTAGTCACATGCGTACAAATTACACGTGTCGAGTCAAGCGGGGACGGACACGCAGTACGTTTGAGTCTTTATCTCTGATGCGTCGGCGTTAGATTATCTGGTGTTTAGAATCGGCATTAAGTAACTGGTTATCAATTACTTACCAACCATTTGGAAATGCGTAGTCTCTAAATGCTGAGGAATTTCCTTGGATTATCTCTCAAGTGAGGAGGGAATCCAGAGAATGCTTGAGTCACAATTATCTAGAAAATATATAAAAACGCGATACAATCGATTTTTATTTTATTGATTCGGTCTTGTTTCCCTAACACCGTATCCGGTAAAACGGTATCTGGGTTTTTTTTTTAAATATTTTTTGTATATGGTGTGACGACTATTTAATTTTTATCTTGGGGATGAATTATTTTACATTTTAATATGATAAGAAGTAATCGATTTTTTTTAGATTTAATATTAGTTGTAATTTGACAATAACTGTTGTCGTTAATTGCTGTTGTAGTTTTGGGTCTAACATAGTTTATAACCCGTTACGAAATATGGCTTAGGAATAAATTCACTTTTATTGCTCGAGATAGCGTTCAAGACCTATCTAATGACTTTGCAAGCCGCTGATGTCCAATTGCTGCCATTAATTGTACTATAAAACCATCTATTTAAGATAGTAATAGAAACATTGAGTTACTGCAGCTGAAGTAGTAATAGACCGATGAGAGTTTATTTATGACTATATTAAGTCTATTGTTTTATGCAGTAACTTGGGGTATAATGCTTAAGAATTTGTATAGAAAAATTTGTTAGTAAAAACACTTTTGCATGTATTTTTATATAATGTTTTAGTATACGTTTTATCATTTTGAAATAATTTCATTAGAATTATACCAAAAATGATACGTTCTGTAAAAACGTAATAATTATAAAAATAAATGATTTATTTATAAAATTCTACAATAACAAACCGGTCAATATTTATACTTGTGTTTTAAGAAATTATTTAAATATTACAATTACTTTGCGATTGTCAAATAATTCTTGTAGCATTGCTGAACATTTTTTTATCATGTAGGTAGATACGATTTCAATTTCACCGCAAAGGTGTGTTATCTCTAATCTTTGCATATATTAAGAAGCAACGTTACCCCAAAAGCTGTCGAAACCCTCTGCATGCTCACCGGCTGCTGATTGAAATTCCGATACACTTTAAACGCGAGTAATAACACCGCCATTACACTGTTTGCTCTTTCCTTTTCGGCGAGGCGGCGCCATCTCGGCCCGCGTCCCTTGAACGCGCCGCGGTCTTGTGTCGTTGAACATTCCCGAAGCCTCCAGACGATCGGCTAAGGGAGAAAGAGGACATTTAATATTTAAAAAAAAACGTGCCATCACTTGGAATGGAAACAGAAAGGGAGGTTTTTTAAAAGAAACCTACCGCGGTCGCCGAACCGGTAATTAACGATGAACTGGCGCATGATATTTTGATCTTTCATAGATAATCATTTTTTCACAAACTGTTTTATTTACATTTAAATATGTATCATTGTTATTTTCAAAGTTGCTTGCAGCAATGAAAAAACTTTGAATGATTAATATTTTAATGTTTCAAGAAGTGATAGGATTTATAAAAAATTGCGACTTAGCCATTCTTGAGTTATAACGGCACAACCCCTTTTTGATGAGGCTATCTATGTACATAATATCTTATATTATATATATTTTTTTGTAAAATTCACACAAATAATATACACAATCATTACTTTTTCTTCAGGATGTATACAAAAAAATAATAAAACTTAAATACGTTTCAAATTCAGTTAGAACTGATACAACAGATCTTCTGAATAAATACCAGGCAAATCAATGATATCACTGTAATAATTCTTATGGAGTTGTGATACGCGTATTGGTGGTTGTGAGTTTAGTAAGCAGCAGGCTTTTATTTCGCGCTTAGTTTTATTCAAGCAAAGCTTTTCAGTATTTTCGCTCAACACGAGCACAATGGGCAGTAGATTATTGTGATTCGCCACGGATCTCCAAGGCAAATAGTACGTAGCGAGCTTTGGTTTCGTATTTAATTTTAACCTCCTCGCTCTCCCTATTCTGTTGCTTATGCATGTCTGCCGATCTGTACTCTGAGCGGGTGTAAAGGATCGGTAATGGAGTAGTGGACTTGGAATTATTGTGGAGGGATGTGCTCTGGAAGTACCTTGTCGAACTGGAGGGGGGGGGGGCTTGGTGGACTAGCTTTCTGCAGGAGGAGTATCAGATCTAAACGCAGGAGCTCTGTACGAGCGGGCTCAGTATGAGTATATTGTTCGATATAGATCGGCTACCGCCATTTTTTGGGTTTGAACTGTCATTTTATGAACAGGCGGGGAAAAAAGGGGGGTTCCTTGGTGTATAAAAACACGCGAGCAAGCTCGACCGCTCTCTCTCTCTTCCAGCGTGGCAGCGGACTGCTACGGTTCTTAAATCAGCTAGTAGGGACAGTGTAATTAAAAGTTAATAAATTGACTTAAAAATGAGAGTTGAAGGAGAGAAGCATGGAACCTTCAAGATAACGACCAGTCGAGAGTACGAATCGTGTCCTCAGCGCACGTGTGGTAGGCTGGCTTTACGACCCAGCGAAGATCCGCACGAGCTTGATGTTCCCAGCGTGGATGCATCAGAGGAAGATCCGGAACATATATGGTCGCCAACCTCCTCTGAGGAGAGTCTGATTTTATTCGTGCAAAGCTTCAGTGTTTTCGCTGGGCAGGGCATCATTGTGATCCGCCACCGATCTCCAAGGCAAATGAGCCGCTCGCGCCTCCGAGCTCGGCGGCCGCCACACATCACGGCCCAATCTGCGCCGACATTCCTCGGTACTTCGCGGCGTCGGCGGAGGGTGCTCCCGACAAGTGTAATGTCTCCCCGTGGCCATTCCGGCTCCCTTGATTTGTGACGCCGCCGCCGACAATTGGAACTGGATGCGACGGGAGTTTTTAATTAAGAGAGCGACCACTTCACGGCCGCGAGTCGCCGCGCACATGTGAAGCAACTCAAGTAATGAATCATCTTCGGCTCTTACACATGTCGCGACACAACTTGCGACCGACTTGCAATTAGTCAATAGCGTCCTGATTTGCGTTGGAAAAACTATAAAAAAATATCCAATATAATAATATATCCAAAAAGCGACCAGCTAATTGTTTTGTAACTCAACGAAATATTGGTGCATTTTAGCGTATTTTAATCGTTAGTCCCGAATTAACATAATAAGGCTACCACCTGGTTTGCGTAGAAATCTCTATCTTTGTTATCCAGTTCTTAGTTGTTTTTTTAATGTACACATAAACTAATATAAAAAAGGGTTTTTTCACTTATTTTCCTTGCTTAACACAATAATGTAAATAAAGAAATACATGTACGCTATCACCTAAGTCACACATTGCAAGCCCCACAACCTGCGCGCTGAATCAGGGATCAACATATTATTGAATAACCTTAGCCATAGAACTATTGTAAATTTACCTAATGAAAAATAAAGAATCATGAATTTCTTTTGGTTTGCGTACAAATTTCACGTTTTGGTGGAAATGGCAATATTTTATCGTAGCGAAATCAGATCGTTTTTTATCGTGGAAGGCAAACTTTAGATTCATTTTTTGGGGAATTTTTATAGAAGTTTACTAGGAATCGAGATTGTATATTAAGTCATTTTTTTACAAACTGAACCTTATTTTGCTATGCTATGTCATTTGTAGAGTGAATAAATAGAGATTTCTGTACTCGATTTAAAACAGGGACGAATACATTTACTTGTGGGCTTGCACCGGTAACTATAACCACCACGAGTCAAACACCATAAGTAACAAGACAATAAGAGAAATTAAAAAAACAATATTTAATTTTAAACTTTTTAATAGATATTATAATAATAGACAATTTGTAAGATAATAAAATTAAGCAGGTTTTCACTTGCCAGATAGATTAGAAGAGGCATATGTCAATTGAAAGACATTAAGTGTGTATGCCTTCTCCCAGGCAATGCTGTTGCTATCGCGGACGCCATCTTGGTTGCATTAGCAATGCCACAATAATAATAATTCTCCATTAGTGTATAGGGGTTATTGTTGTTCCCGGCTATGACCTAAACATGTTATAGCGAATCAATTATGTGAACATTTCTATGTACCACCCCCGATTTATATGAACTTCACAAGAGTAGAGTGCACGCCAAATATTATGTTTATTTTTTAGAATTAAAATTTTATATAAAATTACACAAAAAGCATACGAATAAAAGAAAAATAATGTATAAATGTCTACGTGTATTTATAATAACATAATTTCGGTCAAAATATTGCTAAATGTTTGTTTAATGAAACTGAAAAATTATTGTTTGTTATTTCTCTTTGAAAAAAAAAGCACCGTTATTTTAAAACACAATATTAATGAAATGGTTAAGGTATTTCCTATTCAAAATAAAATGTTAAAAAGTGTAGGTCGGGTAAAACAAATAAAGTAGATAAATCAAAACCACTCGATATTTGCGGTAATTTTCGATTCAACAGTCAGAAGTTTGGGCGGCACTTTTGCTGGGGAACCTTTTGAACTTTAAAATTATGTATGAAAGGACAGATGTTGGAGATAAGCCATTGTTGAGCAACATCCGCATAATATATTGCCGAAGGACGATTGTAGCGGAGAAATGGGCGAATCGCTGGTTATTGAATAAATAAATCCGGGACAAAGGGAGGGGCGCAGGGGAGGGTGGCTTCCGACTTGGAATTGGAATTTGCAACCGAAATCGGAACCATTCACAGAACTAATGTAGATTCAGGGGGTGCGGGGATGAATTCACGTCCGCTTTTGTTTGTACTGAACATTTTATCTGATAATAATAATGTTTTGGTATACTACCTCGCCAAACATTGGCTCGAATTTTATTAAATCTTATGCATACAATGTAGCATTATCTACAAGACTCAAGTTTTGTTAAGTAAATATTTTGGACAAGATGCATGCAAAATTAAAAATCTGTTACAAATAGTAAACGTAATTCAGTAAACGAATTCATGATTTTTTCTATTAGTCAAAAGAAGCTTGTGAATCGATAAATGTCTGCTAATAAAGCTAGATGGAATACGTGAATTCATTTTAATATTAATAGCACTTGAATAAAAAAAAGAGCGTAATCGTAAATTGTATTGAGGAATTCGTACCTTATTAAGAAACTTTCTTAAAAGTAATTCTGTTGGTAAATAGGTTTTCTGATTATGTCGATTGTCAGAAATCTGGCTTTAAAAGTAGTGAATTTTTCAAACATTGTTAAAAAAAAAACGTACTATCAAGATATAAATAATTTCAATATAATTTTTGAGTTGGTAATATTAAATGACGTAAGCTGAAGGTATAAATAAAAAAATCATTTTGTATGCTTACATTATATTTTCATTTTTTTTAATCGTACTGATTCATCCCTGGTTTTTTTTATTTTTGGGGGGTTAAAAAGAGGGCGCACTATGAATTGACAGAAAATAGAGAGATAAAGCCAATAATATATGGCATATAGAAACGTGCACTTACAAACCCCAACAGAATATTTAATTCGTGAAGAGTAAATGCACAAGGGGTTAAAATCATACACACGGTGCATTAAAAAAAAAAAATTAATGTGACAAAAAAATAATATCCAAAATTGAATTTTAATCAGTGTTTAAAATTTTTATTACAATTTTAACACCCGAGTCTCCTTAGTATTCAAGGTATGCTCTTACCTGTGCTACCTGCGGCCAATACACACCCCGCGAACTGGAATAATGTTATTTCAAAATTATACAAACCTAATCGAGTTACTATCAGCTGATGATCGAGGGCACGTGACCGGAGTGCCGGGCAAGACGTATTACTGCCGCGAATGCCTCGATCGCACCTCGAAATATTTATCACCCAAATTGACGCAAATTTTGATAAACGGGGTATTTTTGTGATACTTTGTCTCGATTTTTCTTATGGAATTTCAACGGAATCGTTGGAATTTGACCCAATCGTTATATCAGAAAAAAAATTATTGAACGTATTCGTCTCAAGCGTTTTATAAGATGGCCTTTTTTTGTTATTCTTATAAATGAAATTTTTATTAAATACATATTCGAAAATCCAAAAATTACTAAATATTAATTTAAAATGAAAATAAATTGAATTTGAAATATTCGTCTAAAATTTTTATTCTTATATATACTTAAAAAATACTCCTAGTAATGAGGTAGGTAAACGTTAATAGTGGAGTAAAATTATAAAATACATCAAAAATGTGGTTAATACTTACCATTCATACTTGCATATTGATTAAAAATGAAAGAATCCATAAAACTGTAAATTTTGTAGACAAAGTAGAGTAGTTCATAAAGTACTACCACTCTATCAAAATTTTATTTGAAAAACATAGAATTTTACATTTTATACAATAAGAGATAATACTACATGTGTAGTAAAAAATTAAAATTTACAATCTTTTATGTCTATGCCTCCTACGAATAAATATTTTTTTTGTATGTCTCGCGATAATGTGTGACCTGTTATTAAGAACGTGAAATAAACTTTAGCTTCTAAATATTTGATTAAATTAAATTTTTTTTAAAAGAATTTCTTAAAAAAAAATAACATGAAATCGCAGCTTAATCTATTAAACAACCCCCGTTAGATCTTAATTATGGCAACTTTGTTTGTTCTTTGGACTTCTTTGTATATTACAGATTGCCAATATATTAATTTTTTTTAAATGTAGTTAAAATTAATTTATGTGTTTATTTAAATTATGGCAAATGGGAAATATACATATTTGTAAAGCAAACAGGTGCGAGGAGTACAGAGCAATTTCGGTACAGATATTTTCACGGGTAAGATGTCAAATTGCATCAGGACGATAATGTGGGGTTGTTGGGACATTTCACGGTTTATCATGTGATTTATATGGGGTGCGTGCCATGGCTGCTAAGTGTGCAAGCGCGTGCTGTGTAGTACAATTACACGCATCTACCCTCTGTTCCGCCCAACCCCCGTCCGGTTACAGGGTAGCTCTCCTCGCCTTACAGATAATCGGATGTAATGGTTACTAAAATTTATTACCTCGACAGCATTGTTTATTAGCACCAGCATGATTTGCGATAAAAAGCTTATCTTTGTAATTAGAAAATAGACCGTTAATTCTATTAAGATAGTGTTTCAAATATATATTTTTGGAGTGAGGGTAGAAATTTTACTCACGCTGGTATATAACGCACAAAAGGTTGATGATATCTTTAAAATTGAATTAATATAATTAATTTTTTTAGATATATAATCTTAAAATATAAAAAAAATGACTTTATTTCAAAAGTAACCACTGAAAATCCGGAAATAACATAATATATGTTAACTATAAAAAATTGAGAGTTTTTGATTGTATCCATAAATTTTTTGAATGCAAGATATATAAATAAAATTATTTACAGTTAGCACGAATATTTAGAAAAAAAAATGTTCAGTAAAAATAATACAACAATGTTGGGCAGTTTATTGATCATGATTATTTGTCTTAACTGCAATGAAATAGTATAATTATAAGTAATCATATTTTTATTTATATAAAAGAGGAGTACTATAGAGAGATACACTAAAGTTACTACATAAATTGACTTTATTTTAAAAATTAGTAACCATCTTTCCAATACAAAAACAACTTACGCTGCAATAAGCAACACGATATATTTGATTGAGTTATAAAAAATGCTTTTAACATAATCACATCGATTAAGAAATATTTGTCCACTTTATGTAAATGCCATTAGCTGAAAATTCACCTGCATTTTAAGTAATTCTTCAAAACGTTATAAAGTTTTTTTATTACCCTTAACATTATTATCCGCATTCCGCAGACAGTAGCCGGGGATAAATTTCCGAAACGGCTTTGACACAAACCGCCTTTTGAGAAATTCTAATTGAAAACATTTAAAAGCCTGTAAATGACCAATTGGTATTCAAAACTGAAGAGGAAAAAACACTCAGCCGATAAGAACCAAAAAACAGTGCGCGCGGAAGCTCGACTCCGCGCCGCAAATACATCTGCCGTTTAGTGGTTCATTATGAGAGTCAGGGTTGAACAATCGATCAATCATCCGGGACTGGTCAACCCGGGTATCAATCATTCGCGATGACGTTCTCCTTTATGCAACATGACAAATTGTTGGCATGCAGATTCAGCGATCGGCTTGCCGTCGGAGGGGTACGCTTTTTGTTTGATAATCTGTGACTCAACGCAAATACGTTTTTATTTAAATATTTTGTGCTCGCATTGTTGTTTCCACACACTTTTCTGAGAATTATTAAAGTTGCACGTGATTTATTTTATTGTATTTTAAGCTAAAATATTGCTAACAATAACAAAATACGTTTAGCACACACAGCATTTTTTTCGTCGTAAAATTTTTGCTTGTTACGTGATCAATTTACAAAATTGTAAAAATTATATTGAATATTTATAGACGCACAATAGAAGTGCTTGATTTATATTTGCGATTCTTGATTTATTTAAAGCTAAATCACACATTGACTAGATTGTTAAAAATCAGTAGTTTTATTTACAAATTTACTCACTAATAAAAATCTTATGTACTGTTTCTTTTATAATTTTTATTACTTGAATGACTTATATTATTATTTTTGTTTTAAAGTACATATCTCGATATTCTATGTTACGACCGGCAGAAATCATTATTTCAAGACGACTAGCAACCCCATTGCAAATATCAGTATATTTTATACCACTTTACGGGTATATAATCAGCAGGGTTGATATCAGCTACCTTCGGGTGAAATTTTTGGAAGCCCTGGTTGCGATGCATCTGTCGTGAGGCAGGCGGGGACCGGCTCGGCAGGGCGCAACAAATGGCCCATTACGGCCTTATTTATGGGCCACGGGCATTTCGGCTGCACCCGAGTCCGGCTCTGCGCGGTCCCGAATTACACGCCGATTACTGACTGCATCCCCTCCTCCAGGGGCGAGGGCGGACTGCCGGGGCACATTGGCAAGAGGTGCCGAAAATTCACACTTTAAAGTTAGATCTTGGGGTTGCAAAGCTGTACAGTTGCAGAGACGAAAAAAAAAAAAAAAAACTATTCTCTGATTTGAGTTTAAGTATGTTATTAAAATATTGCGTTGCATATAACTATTTCCTTTTAAATAAAAAAAAAACACTGTCTAATACAATTATTTATTACACATATTGGTTTTTGTACACGAGTAGCATAATGCAAATTATTTAACAAATAAATCTTAACATGCATAAAACAGCCACTTATAAATTTCTGTGCCAAAGATTTACTGCTGATGTATTGGTATCTTTATAAACTTGAATATCAATAATATTAATTAAATTATTGACTCATGATTTATAGATATAAATTTTTTGCTTGTACAGGGAAATTGTATATGCAGTATTTAGAAAATCGATTCATACACGAAACAACGTGAAAAATGTGTCGAGCATACAACGACATTTTCTACAGTTGAACTAGATATAATAAAAAAAACCGAATAAGGTATTTTAAGTACTTAACATCTGATTTTATCATATTTTTAAAAAATGGGAACTTAAATAGGTATGTTTTCGGATAGTATATAAATAATGCGATTTCTTTCAGTTATATTAGTGTAATAATCCCTAGCTGTCCTCGTAGAAAGTATGTCAAAAATTACCATGAACAAATGTCATGTACACAATTAGTCCATCGTATCCTTTGAAACGGAATAGCTTATAAATTTGTATGGACATTGTCTTATTTGCATTTACACATATATTTTAAGGACAATAGTAGAATGATAATTCATCTGTCACTCTAACAAAGCTTAGTCTTACATAAGTCGAGATCCGCGGCCGGCTTCTCTGACACCTGCCCAGGTATTTAAGTATCGAAGTAAGGACGGATCCCGTTAAAGTGATATGGTAAAAAGGTTTTTTTTGGCGCATCGAAATGGGCGTCAAATTAGAAACGCCAGCTTTCAAATGATAAGTGTAAAAAAACGTGTTTCCGGATGTTTTAAGTGAGTGTAATTTGGACATGAATGACAGTTATTTAACTCCGAATTCGGGTTTAAAAATGGATATATTTGAAAGGTCTTTTTGAGACCTTGCATATTAAATGTATATTTTAATATTGAATAATAGAATTACGTATTACTTTTTTAGTAAGAATTCCATATAAGAATAATTTTCATGCAATTTAGTCTTCGGATGAAATTCGGACTTTTTCATAAAATAACAATCAGCAAAACTGCGTCAATATATCAAATTATAATTTTCACTTTTTTAAGTGGACTGGTCAATGAATCAAGTTGTATTACTGTTTTTGTAATTTTTAATTCAGCACACTTTGAACACTTCAAAACAAACAACATTTATTACTTTCTAATAACTAGTTATAATTTACATATACGAGTGTTTTACGCTGGATGATGTAGGAGTGAGGTGTATAGAAAACTATTTTATTTTTCACGTTAATATCAATAACATTTCAAAAACCTTTCAGCGGTGTTTCAAAATTAGTGATGATTGTAGGTAAACTCTCTTAAGCACACCTGCGAGTAGATCTCCGGAGGTATTCGTGGCCGTCTAACGAGCTGCCCACGACAGTCTGTGCACGGACCAATATTTGCTCCCAAACAAAGACGCAGAGCGCTCTTCTTCTTTGATATTCGATAGGCGATGTCCATTAACTTCTGCCTCCTACGCGTGAGCCTCACGGTGTGTACAGTCTACTCGGGACTCGTGGACCCGTGCTTCGACTCTTTGCTCATATCATTTATATAATATGGCCTATAAATGCGCATCAACAATTTATTTACGCGTTCAAATTCCAATTCCCGTTTTATCGGAATATTTATATTAAAAATAATAAGAAATTCAATATTTTTGACAGAGAGTACTTGGTGGAATGCCATTTGAATAAGATACTTGATTGATTTTCCACATGTTCGTTTTTATTTGTGACCGGTTTCGCCAACCTATAGTCTTTTGTTCAAAAATATTAAAAATAATAATTTAAATTGTGATAAATGTATTTTGAATATTTAGCGCACTCAAACATGTTAAGATAATTTGCTCTACGTTATTTTAACTGATCATGATAGATAAATGTGGTATTTCTCTACAAACTTCTTTTCCTATTTAAATATTATTCAATTAGACTGATTGTCTGTATAGTGCCAAAAATTTCACGTGGAAAATACATATTTCAATATCCCTCCTTGTATGTCGTATGAGATAATAAAGAGGTAGAAAGTTCTCGCCTAAATTAATTGAATATAAAAATCAATATAATTTTTTATAAGTCAGATGATAATAGATCGAAGTATAGCTTATTGTATCTAGAAGATGCATAGTATATTTGAATAATTTCTGTACTTTACTAAATACTATATATCAACGGTAAATTTTTGATAAATATATTAAGAGTACTTACTTACTTACAATACTTTTAAATGAAATAGCGTGCTCATAAATACATTATTTATATTGTTTTTATTATAATTATATTCATGTATATTTAACACCGTAAATCTAGAAGAAATCTTTTGATAAGTATAAGTAATAATTTTTTTTAGATGTTTTGAAAAAGGTACTGAACAACATCTACAAATAACAAACACATTATGCTATTTAGCATAGTTATATTTTTATGAATTTAACTTCCAAAAAAGATATTTGTATGCATTGAAAAATGAGTAATTAAATATGAAGCTTACCTTGGTTGTCTGTTATACCTTGTAATTGAAATACATTCACCGTCTCCTTCAGAGATCTTCGCTGCTATAGTTGATTGAATTCATCCTACCATATATAATAAATAATGAGATTTTTTAATCACTTGCATATTTATTTTATATTTAAACATGTATTTGTAAAAAATCTGACTATACACCTGAACATCTATTTAATATTTGAATTCAGTTAAAATACATATTTTACGTTTTTACATTTATTTTTGAGATCAAGTGTTCCAATACAATTAATTATGTAACTATCGAGACACACTTAATAAATATGATCGTTTGAAATCTTAGAGGTACTCTCGAGTCATTTCGAATGCCTATACGCGGTCTTCATTGCTGTTTTAACACTTTGTATAGTCACATATAGTTGTATGAAGTCACATTCATTATCCTCCTGAATAACAATAGGCTCCAGGGGGAGATGAGGGCGCGAGGTGCCCTCACCTGCCGCAGACGTGGGGTCCTGGGCAGACAGCAAACAGTGCCCCCGGGGCGCTACTCGGCGCCCTAATGGAACCTAATTCCCCCCTGTTCAAACAAGCCAACAAAAAACTGGCAGCCTCTCAAAAACCGATTTCCACTCCAGAACCAATATTTGAGGACGTCTCCACTCGACGCGCTTCCTACGGCGGCATTCCCGCAGCGCCCGGCGCAGTAAGCTCCTTATGTATTTTTTCCTCAGATCAAAGTTTGCTTCCATTGAATCTGATGTCGATATATCGCTTTATATATCTTTGAGATAACACACTTGTAACTTTGCATATCCGTATATTTGCAGCGATCTGATAAGCATTCACAAGTCAAAGGAAATACTGGCACATACAAAACCGCAATGTCAAATATGATTATTCTTCAAATAAAATATTGTACTGAAAAACATCGAATACAAAAGTAAAATAATATATATTTTTTTAATACTGGGCCCAAAAGACGTTAAATATACTTAATATATACTTATACAGTTCTAAGCGGGTAGCAAGTATAAATATTTCTCATGAATCTTTATCAAAAAGTTACTATGGATATATTTTCTTTAAGAAATTATTTTTTCTGCCCCGTGCATAGTTTCGGCTGTCTCTTCAGCATTCAATTTTCTATAAACTTGTGTTTATTTGACATATCTCTTCAACTCTTTTTGTGAACTATAAAAAAGGATCAAGTGGCACCATGCTGAGAGATTTAAGTGACTCTCGTCCCTTGATAATGGAACGGGTTCAATCCCGGTGGTTCCTAGTCACTGTATTCTATAAATATCATGTAAGGAATTGTCTTTTTTATTCAAGTATCCTTCCTACCTTTAAACGCCAAAGATTCGAGAGGATTCCTGTGATAACATATTTAAACAGACGGGTGGACATATTTATTTGTTTTTCATATGTTTGTAGCGTATTTCCAGGTATTTTATGTAGATATGATGATATTTGATTTCGTCGTGGTTTTTTTTATTTGTACTGTGTATTATTTTAACAAAAGTGTCAGATTCACATTCATGATATCTTTACCACCTCTCATGTTGTATTGTTTAGTATCTAGGTTTCTGTTTGTAAGTAAATATTTTCGTGACTGGTGTGGGAGGTGGTACTTTTCGGGGTTAACGTGCGAAAGGGAACAAACAAAAATATAATAAAAGACTTATTTAGCAGAAATTCTTCACTTCATTTATTTCTTTCATATTTTCCAATACTCAGAATTGTGTTCAGACTCGGAATGTTGACAAGTACTCGACTTCTTCCGTGAGAGTATAATTACATTACAGTTACTATTATTATACATATATATTATATTAATGGATATAATATTAATTATAATCAAAATATTAAAGAGTTCAATATTAAATTTTGCCAAACGCATTATGGCACAGATCTCAAACGCATTGTGTTGCTTATTTAGAAAAATAATTACAATTCCAACAAAAAAGTACATTCGGCAAAAAGTTTTCAAGCAATTTCGATTTTTTAAATCGAGCTATTTTGCTGATAAAAACTGAAAATAGAAAGAAAATACAATTTTCAAGATGTCGCAAAAGAGTGGAAGTGATCTTTTATTTACAAAAGTGCATCCATTGTTTGTCATATTCGCGTAGTTTGAATGCGACAACAATAAATCTCAAATATTTCTTTCAGGTTATGAAAAGCGCAATCCTCTTAAAACTATCGGAGATAGAATTACAAGTACAGGACTTTACAAGCTGTTGGAAATAATACCACAGGTGACAGTCCCGCAAACTCAGAATTACATCGAAGTATTAATAAACGGGAGCGAAAGCCTCACAATTTAAATATCTCACTGTAATATTTTGAAACTTTTGGAAATTAATTTAGTTTCAGGAAGCTGAGTTCACCGTACTGAAACACGAAGGTTAGAATATAATTTATTATAAAAATTACTTATACTAAATGAAATAAGTTAGACGAAAATTTATTTTCTTTCGGAAAACGGTGAACGATATTTGCACCTTTTAAAATGGCTGGAATTATACAGAAGAAAGTTAGCTACGGCGTCAATGATTACTGCTTGAACTTCTGCATGGTTTAAAAATCAAAATAGACAAATCCATTGCTCTATTCTTTACATTAGTAAATATAGTTTTTATGTTATTTGCATCGCTATCTCGTTTTGACATAAATATTGTAGCTTGAGTTTTTTTAGTTCTTTTCTGCTCAGTACCAACCAAATATATCGAATGTAGTAGTTATCAAAGTATAGATTTATGAAGATGTTGAAAATAAAAGGGAAGCATTATTGAAAGTAAAATTTACAAAGTGTTTTCATTTTTTGAAGTAAACCTACAACAGAAAACATACGAGAGATATAATCTATATTATACGATTAGTTTTGAACGTACAGAAATCTAGAACACATTTGATACATTTAATATAGTTATTTTTTAGCTATTGGGTTGATCTTTTAAATATGTTTTTAGATATAGACATTGATGCTTGAGCCGATTGCGGTGAATCCAAGAAAAGCGGAAAAGCCAGCGTCTTGGAATATTGTGATAATTGCAAAAATTAGTAGCTTGCTGACACTCAGACTAAGTTTATCCTTCGAGTGATAATTGTTTTAAACATTAGCAAGGGCTTCGAACATTCTGGACTTCCTTTCGCTATTGCTGTGACACGATTAGTACAAGCGCAGAACTCTGCCAAATATGCAATCTGTTTTATTGTTAATCAAATCAAAATAATAATAGCTGTCTCGAATTATACTATAGTCATTAAATAACCAATGTTATTGTAAAATTCATAAAGAAACATGGCAAGTGTTAGATGTGTTTTAAATAGTTATTATGGTGCTCGATGTTAATGAAGATGAGGTAAATTATAAATAATGCAAATATGAAAGTATCGTTATCGTTAGAAGTCGTGAGATGTGCTGCGTGCGTTAACTTAAGACAATCCAAATACTCTAAAACGACAATGAAGAATCTCACGAGTTAGGGTTTCTATCGCTTTTCGGGCCGCGCCTTCTTCGACGTACAAAACATGAAAAATCTTACATTATACACTAAGTCCAGGAGCAAGCCTCGTCAGTCGACTCTTACGTATTTATAAAACAAGATTTTCGGCTTCTCGACACATCTCAAAGGTTAACAAGACGGACATTCGAGCACTCGTATCGGTAGTGCCGCCGGCCTCGCGGGCGTCCTCACCTGCCTGCGAGCCGGCCCGACAGCCGTACAACTATCGAATACCCCGAACTTGTTGTTTAGAAACTGCCAAGTTCCTCACAACTGACGGCTTAGTAGCGCATAGCTCAGCCACGGCACGCAGAATGGTTAAAACATCACATAAACACAACTAAACATCTCAGTTGCGGTGACCGTGCGAGAGCTCTGGGGTCCGAGGAACTGCGGATCAGCGCGATAACAAAAAGCAATCTATCGGATACATCTACTACAATGTCAGTGCGATAATACTGCGCAATAATATACATTAATAATAAGTTATTCTTATAGTTCATTTTAAATAATATATATAATGATAGAAAGTATATTTCAACTGCACATGTCAACCTATACATTTATAAGCGTATTTTTATATTATAATCGTATGCATCGAGGCGGGTCAAGCGACCGGCTCGCCGTGCACTCTGCGCGAGCCTTTCTGTCCGTGTAACTTGGCGCACTTCACTGATGGCACATTCATTGGAAGATTCCCTCTCTTGTCCATGTGGATTGTCCTTTCCATACGATATCTCTACACTTTTTTGGCTTTCAATTTCCGAATTGAAACTTCACAGTGATTCACGCGAATGCACTTTCCATCTCGGCGAGCCCGGAGAGACAATTTTCTTCACGGCGAGAGATACTTATTCGAAAGCTTCTATTCATCTACGAAGCTCGACGCCGCTTCTAGGGCGAACGCTTTCGCTTGCACGATTTTGCGATAGCTACTGCGTAGACAGTGGAAAATGAGGTTCAGCGGCGAATGACCGAACAGGCAAGCTTGGGTCGGCTGCGGCGCCCGCGGGAGGCACTCGGCCGGGCTCGCTCGTCAGCGCCGGCGCCTACGCTCTGGACTCCTGCAGCTTCTTTCTCAGGATGCGCGTCTTATCGTGGCGCATGCGGTGCGAATGGACGCGGTGCTTGGGCCTCGGCTGGGCCGCGCCCCCGGCCACCTGCATGTTGTGGTCGGTGATGCTGAAGTCGCTCCTCTTGAGGAAGTCCTGACAGCGAGGCCGCACGTGCCTGTGGCCCTGCTGCAGCCCCTTCCCGTTGAACGCGATGAGCCACGAGTCGTTGGCCACCGATTGGTAGGTGTTGTACATGTTGTTCATGTTCATTTTCTCGAGGAAGCGGCATCGCGGCAAACTCAGCGCTTTCGCCTTTGACTGCAAGATGAATAAAATACAAATTATGTAGTAATGAAATCTAAATAATAACTTTAAAAAATATACATTGATTAAAAAAATATAAACTTACAATTTTCAAACCGAATAGCTTTCCATTTGGCCTGAAGCAAAGGTACCTCCGGACCTTTATAGATTGTATTAATAGGTACAAATCGAATCCCTCTGAGGTTATTGAGAAGTTTTCTGTGAACAAAAAGAAAAAAACTAATTAAAATACTATATATTAAAAAAAACACACACACATAAATGCCGATGTATGCAGTGCCCGAGAGTTTTCATTGCGTTGTGCTAGAAAGGGGTAGTGTCTTCGACGAGAATTGTTGAAAGCATACAATACTTTCTTCCAGCACTAGACGAGTTTGTAGCGCGTGTGCACACATTGTGGTATAGAGCACACTGGCTCGGGTCGCTCAGACAAATTATTGGCGATCACGCTTGCGGATGCCAATAGCCTCGCGCAATGGCGAGGAGGCTCTCTGTGCCCGGAGGAACAATAGACGGAGCGACTGTAAAGTGGTGGACAAGGCGTTAAGTAGATTTCCGTGACGTCATAAATGAAGAATGAGAAATACTAATGCCGTTGGATTCATACTAAACTACTAATAGCACATTGTGGCTTACCGGAAATGTGACAATATATTTGTCCCTGATCTTAAAGCTATTCTAGATAGTAACGGCAGGGAAAGGCAGCACGAATGATGAGTACATCAGTTAGTATTGACCCACTGCTAGGTGAAATTATTGAAATATGTGTGAATGTTTGTAGAGATTGGGTATACATTTCACTAGGATATAAAATTCGAATATAGGATACAAAATACATATGGAACTAATATGTTTTCGTGTTTAATGAAAAAAAAAAAAAGAAGAATTTTTTAGTTCTTTGGATGAATATAACCTGTTTCTTTACCTTCGTAAAAGATAGAAATTCAAAAATATTGCAAAACTCATATGCGGTCGAGAGATGTAAACCGAGCGACATGAAAGCAGTGCCTCTTATGAGGCGACCGAGGCTCTCAAACTGTGGCACGCTTCACGCGAAGCCGAAATAACAATATTTTTCATGAGCCCCTAGCTTACTACAGCATTTATTGTAATGAACTTAAATCTGCGTGAAGTTTATTACAAATACATTATTTTATAATTTCGATTTGAATTGAGTGCAATCCCGTTATGGAAATTTTTTAAAAGAAACGTTTTCCTCAAAACTGTTCGATGAATCCAACCGGAGTCATTTTCAAAGACGTAAACAAGTTTGGGTTGCGTGAATGCCGGTCGGGTGTTTGCGCTCGGCCGCTGCACTTGTTTGAACAACTCTCCAGTGGCGGGGGAGGGGGCTCGAGTGCCTCCGCGGAGGTCAGCCGAGGCCCCGCGGGACTCGAGGAGGGGCCGAGGGGACGCCCCTGCGCCAGGCAGCACCCACCCGGACCACAAAGAAACTCGGCTTTTCTCTTTTCTCTTTCTTTTCTTTTTCTTAACTCGGAAACCTAAATTTAACGACAAAAAAATTTTATCATCGTGAAAAATTTTATAGATTCCGGTTACTGATAAAAACATGTAAAATAACAAAAAAAATATTTTAATGGATTGAAGGTCTGATGTCTCATCATCATTTTCAATTGCTGATTTATTTATTTGTTTTAATTCTTATGCATATATTGTTTATGTAGGGCAGGGGTGTCAAACTCAATTTTGCAGAGGGCCATATACTAAATTTAGAATGTGTAGGCTAAAAAATAATGTACTGAATTATTATAACATTTTATTTATTTAATTATATAGTATATAATATACGGTTGTTAAAAATCAAATCAGAGTTATAAAAGAGGGTAATTATTTTGAGCTTTAAATTACTTATAAATGTAGTGTGCGCATTTTAAAACTTCCGTAGAGAAATCGAGTGATGTCTAAAATCTCTAAAAGACATGATTCTTCTTTCTGTGACACCTTACAACATGTCGTCGACCAAACTCCGAAGTCTAAAGCAGATGGTCCTAATTTCATAATTTAGAAACTTGCCTGTCAGAACGAGGATTGAAAGAGGAACCACTTCGTTAAAAGTTAGCAGTCTATGCTTTAAATAATAAGAAGCCTGCCATTTTTTTACGAAATTCGATTATGTTGCTGTTAATCTATTTAATACAGGGTGTCCAAAAAGAGTATCGGGTGAATGTGAATAGTGACCGTTATTGCGATATGCAGGAGTTTCAAGGTTTCAACTCAAGAACGTCGTTCCAACGACTTGCCATACATCCAATTAATCAATTGAAGCTGTTATCGAATTATTCCCTAATAAGGTCATTTCACGTAGAGGTAACATCAACTGGCCTCCCAGAAGCCCCGACCTTAGCCCTCTTGACTATTTCGTATGGGGATACCTTAAAAGTAGGGTTTATGAGAATAATCCGACGAACCTAACGGAATTGAATCAAAACATCAGGTCAGAAATGGCAGCAATATTGAGGGCTATGTGTCAGATTAGAAGAGTGCCAGCAGCGTAACGGTCACTATTTGAATAACATCATCTTTTCGAAATCATTTTCCATTTTGTATTCTTATAATCAACAATAAAAAAAATCCTTGATTACAAGTAGTTTTTGTTTTACTGAACTAACAAATACCTGATACTCTCTTTGGACACCCTATATAAACAGCTCTGTATGTCTGCTATAAATGCATCCATTTTACTAGAAGCGTCAATTTGCGAAAATTTAAAAAAATAATTTTAATATAAATGTTTAAAATCGATACAGTATTATGAATTACTTAATTTGTTGTACGTTCATAATATGCTAAATATATTTTAAGCCTCAAATACAGAGTTTTTTCACATGGTCTTTTATCAAATATTAAAATATTAATCCCAACAAACAAATAATATTAATATTAATTCAGTCCATTACAAGTCTATTTCCATAATGTCAACCCGATTAGGCCCAATCAGCACGCGAGAAATATTTCTTAACAATAGATTTTATAGGCAGATTTTCGAATATAATGGACTTGACCTTTTGCCAAATCAATTTCAATACTCGAAGAGCTCTCCCAGACAAATTAATACGTCTGTAGTAATAAAAATAACTAGTAACTCGACTGCTTTTGGCAACGTAGAATTATATTAATCCTATAATAGACGTTACTTTCCTTGGAACATGAGTTATCGATAAAGCACAAACCTGTTATTCCGATGCTAGTGTGAAAAAACTAATAAGTATTTCGTATAACATTTTAATTAACACTCTCGACTTCATACGGAATATTTATATGAAAACATGGCTTTTTGTGCCTGCCCACTTTGGACGTCATCAACATATTAAAATACAATCGCATCAGAAGTATTTACACTACGAAAAATATATTTTTTTTTTTTAGTACAACTTTTTGATTTATCACAGTAAATGTTTCTTGCTGCGTATTTTGTTGATTTGTTATAATTACAACCTATGTCATCAATTAAGTAAGATGAATTTGTATTGTTCAAGTTTTGCCAACGATGTGGTATTTTAATTATGTCATGCATTGAATTTATTTAAAAAAATGCAATTTAGTGCTGAAACGTAAAAAAAATATATAATTACGAATAAAAGATATTTAAAAGAAACAAAAAAAATATTCAATGTGTCAATAGGTTGATAGATACAAAGTCAAAGTTGGATTAAAGCGTCCCAGGAATTTTCTCAATAATACAAAACTCGAATAAAAGACTTATAAGTTTTATTAATTTTTAGCATGGATGCATTAAGTATATTGAAATCATGGAATATAATATTTTGCAATCACTCCGTGGGGATTCGAACCTAATAGCTCAATTTGTAGAAAATACTTTAACCAAGATAGGAGGCACCATTCTCATTAATACACTTCGGCAACAAACAATTATATAGATATAAAAATGCAGTGATTTATAATAAGAAAAAAAAGCGGTAGGTACCCACAGAATAGTCGTAACTATTTTTTATGTCGGGATGAATAATTCATCAGATTAATGTATTGCATTGCTGCCTACACTGCGATTATTAATATCTTTTATAGGTCCATTATTTTTTATTCAAATAGCGTTGAACATAATACGATATTAACATACGTTTAAATAAATGAATAAATCATTGATATCAAATAACACTTCCTTTAATAAAAAAAAAAACAGTTTAATCGATCTGATATACATAATACGAAAATACAATAACTTTCATATGACAAATTATAGAAATATCAACAGCCGATGAATACTAAAACGTCAAGAAATATAAAAAAAATATCATTAGTACAATTCATTACGTAGTCAGAAAAAAATGAGTAAATTTAAAACGTAGTGCAGAAAATATCAATCTTTAATGAATACTAGGCAAAAATAACCCGATCAGTGTAAGGTTAGAAATACATTATAGCCTAAAAATGTATATATATTTTTTGTCATATATTAAAATATAACTTTATAGATAAACTGTTTATTTCACAAAATAAATGATAAGTTGAATATATTATTGTTTTAAATGGTAAAATGCAATTTGTCTCGCAATCCCCATGAAGCGCTCAACAATTCAGTGCATGTCCCATCAGTCTCAAATATTAATTACCCCCGCACCTGGCCACCTCGTCTCGGAACTGTAAATTACCATACACATGATTAATTGTATAAACAGATCGGCCCTAATGACAGGTAAACATGTTCCACGTTATCGAGCGTATAACTTAAGACGGACGAATTTGATTTTTTTTAATTGCCCGTCAGAGAAACCTTTGATTACCGAGCCGGCGCAGCGTTATGTCTAATTATTTGATTTTAATATTTTTTTAAGTACTATGTTCTTGTATTTATTAGAAAGGAAGTCTCATTAAGATTAAATCATTGAAATGTGTTTATTGATTATCGGTCAGCACGATATCGTATTTAAAATCAAGGTTTTATTGCGCTTTTATTTTTTATGATATTTGCCTTCCGCTCTTAAATTAAAGTATATATGTACCTTTGTATAGTGTTAAATGAAAGAGCCATTGCAACCATTGTTTACATCGGAAATCTTATTTTCATAGTTACGAATCAGATGTAGATCAGGTAATAAATATTTTCTATGCTTATTAAATGAATAAATGAAAGGTAATCAATATTTTTTGAGGAATTAAATATATAAAATTATGTTTTCGATCTTCGGCTGATGTTTTTGCAAAATTAAAAAAAACAAGTATGGTATAATAAATCATCCCCTACAGAGACATCAGTATAGATTGAATATTATACAATTTTATAACCATTAAATTTTCGGTCACCAAAAGTATTAAATGCCTCCTATACACGTAGCAACAACGATGATATTTTTTTAAGAGTTTCTTTAATCAATTTTCAATATTTTAAAAAATTTACTTAATCATTATCAACAAATCCCACCACCAACTTGCAGCTAGGCAATACGTCCCTTTAATTAGGGTGTTTTTTTATGGTTTTGTCTAAAATGTAGGTCGCTATTGGCTAGCTGCAAGTTGTTGGCGTTATTTTTTGCTACGTGTGTAGAAGGCTTAAAGTGTTGATTTAAACTTGAATATTTTTTTAAGATTATATTTGGAAATATCAGACATGTAGGTAGTATTCTTTTTCGCCATAGATTTTTTTTTAATGGTTTTTTTTATATTTGAGTCTGATGACATAAGACAATAAAATAATTCTATTGAAGTATAATATACATGATTTAATACGGATCTCTTTTATGCTACACGAAATAATATAAACAAAACTATACTGAAATATTTCATCATGGTAAATGAGATCATGGAATCATGATCTCACGCTTTTAACTATTAATATAAAATTATGATACTTTATTGTATATTTTTTAATATGAAAACATAGTCACATTTATTTTCAGGATAATTAAAATATTTAAAAATAATATAAAAAACTATCAAACACCAAAATAAAATTAATATCTTATCCGGGTTGCATTGGTATTACAATTTTCTTTTTGTCTCTTTGCGTTATATGTTTATGTCAGTATTTTATATAAAACAAAACAAACATATTAATTATACGTTTTGTGAAATAAAACACTTTTAATTATCACAGTTAATTTTTATTTTACGATACTTGTTAAGGCGTAGGTATTTGCAATCACCAACTCAACATTTCACAAAAAAGCCTTCTTAAACGCAGCCATAAAAGGGCAAGTTTGCTCCCGATGAAGACATTAGACAAAATTAATTTACTTTGCGCGAAGTAGAGCTATAAGAAGTGGCGAGCTCCGTATGGAAACAGACCTTAATGCATCACGTAGAGGTGCGCTCATTACCAGCAGGCACCACCGCCCTGTCATTAGAGGGTATAAATAAGATTAAAGCCACTAACAGGGGCCAGGCAGGGAACGGGTAGAAGGCTACTTCTTTGTATATTATAAAAGCATATTAATCGTAAAGAACGTTAATTTACCTATAAAATATGGTCCGGGTAATAATATATATTTTGTAATAAATTAGAAACCTAAAGCGGCCGTCATCTGATCTTGAATGAGTTGCATCGTGCGTGGAATTAAAATGTTACTTTATGGATAGGTTTTTTTATACCCTTGTTTTAATTCAATTTCATAATATATTAAATTTTAACATCAGAAATATTGATGCTTAAATGTGTCCTAGAAATAATCATAAAATTATGTGCTTTCATATAGAAGCTATAAATAATAAAACGTCCTTAAAAATAAATTTGATATTTTATCACTAAAAATACATTACATAAGTACATAGTTATTTTAAAAATATTTTTTAAGACAAAAAGGACAATTTTTTGTAAAGCTATTTTGTGGATATATTTTAAAATAAAATTTGTTGCCTGGAAATTATTCTGTAAAAATAATAGTATAAAAAAAGATATTATATGTATGCTAGTGATGTCTCTGGAATTTTTATAAAGCAAAGAGTGCCATCAGTGAGGGCAAAGATCACCTCAGCGGCAGTATGTAGAACCTTGAAAAGTTTTCCTTCTTCCGCCGTAATGATAATACTATTATCTTATCAGGGACTTTGCTGATTATATATTTTCATTTAATATGATAATTAGCGCCAAACATATCAGAAGATTTTTAATATATCAGTGGAATATTATGTGTTATATAAAATAAGTTATCTGAAATCGATTAAATGTTAGTAAATATTGTTTATTTTTTAAAGATTAACTGATTCGGTTATTTAAAGTTTCGAAATAATTGTATTGGGTAACAAGTAATATTATCAATCTTTTGAAATCGAAGATTGCTAGATTCAGCAAGAATTAAATGTTTCATAAAATGTGAAGTAAAATATATCAATCAATTACAAAAATGATTGATTTTTTTTGGTATCAGTAAAACTTCTTTATTACTCCTGTCTCCAACTTTTATCTAAGGATATCATAGGATTTTTGTATATATCTTTGCTATGATCTGTACTGATGAGAAACATAGTCTACATCCATGAATGATTATAAACGTATTATTGTTTTTAAATTAACGATCTTGTACAGATTATATGGCGAAAAACACGTACAACATTTACAAAACTAATATCAATGAAAAGCGGCAAGATAAGGTTACAACTTATACTACAATTATAGGTATAAAGCGGTTTCGTTTCTCGGTTTCTAATGTTACAAATTTATTCCCTATATGTTGTTTTTTTAAGACAAATATATAATTTTAACATGTTTATATATTAACTTAACATGAAACGTGAAACGTGAAGATATATCTTACATAATCTAATAACAATATTCTTATTCTATTAAAAATACAAAGATCGGATTAAGATTGATAAAAATATGATTTTTTTTAGAAACTGAAGGATAAAATTTTTGTTTTTATAGTACATGTATAAATAATTAGATCAATAAACAGGATATGTAAGATAATATAAAATAAATTACTCTAGATAGTAAATTTTAATAAACAATGTTACTATTACTTATCGAATAATCATCGATATCGAAAATAATAATAGTGCAGAAGATATGAAAAAGCTGTTTTTAATAATGAGGATATTTGGTTCAATGCTACTGTAAGAACTATATTCGGTCTGAGGAGACATGAAAAAGCAGTTTTATGCTAATGATATTATTAAAATAACTACTGCTTATTCAATAAAAGCTAAGCGATTAATTAAAGTATAATTGTAAGTGAGTATAATTTTTTTGATAGTTACTATTAAAATAAGATTATCTCTATTGATGAAATCAAAATATGCTAAAAATAATCATGATTAAACATGTCATTATTATTTGCGGCCACACTACAATAAACCGATAAATTTTATGGTGGTGTGCATTTTCATAGAATAAATCGGCAAGCCCGGTGATAACTTCAGCTCGATAAAACTTCACCGCGGGTGGACTGTGCGTAATACCAGGGGTGGAATTAGTGTCCCTGAGTACGAGCAGGGGCATGCAGTTTCTATATTTAGTACGAATCACGTATCTATGGAATCACGGCGTATCGCATACAAAAGGCCCAGTCGGGCGTGCGTTTAACACGCAATTTGTCAGACCGTAGGGCTGTTAAGGTGGCGGAGGGAGAAAACACCAAACTTTCGCAACCCTTGACACGAAAACAAAATAAAAGTATAAATGGCTGGGTATGAATAACTTCCTCTCACGTTAAAAAAAAACAAGTGTGCCGTTTGTACAAGACGTTGCTAATTTTGTGTTCCACCAGGTCACCGCACTGACGTCCTGTAGTTTTTTGTTGCTAGCGAGTAGCTGTTCTATTGAATAACTTGCTGGACTATATTGCCTTTTTTAAAAAATATCATAAGTTGATATTTCATATTATTTATGAAACATTAAAAATTAATATAAAAGTGCTATTTTTATTGTATTTTCTGTTATAGTTATTAACAAAGCTATTTTATTTTATTTTCATTGGTGAGAGCTCTGATCTTCTATTGAGCTTAAAATGCTCGATACAAGTAAAGTAGTATACAAGCAAATTGGCATATTTCAATTTATCATATTGACGCAAACTCTGCGTTATAAATGCTTGAGCTACAAATAAATTAATCTCAAAATTGAAATTAGCATGTTTGTGAATACTTTTTGACATTCTAATGAAAAACTGTACGGACTTGTTAACCATCACTGCTTCAAAAAAAAATACACAGATAATCCCTAAAAAAATATTGTTTTTTTTTTTTTCATGAAGTTTGGGCGGTGGTGGAGCAGACGCCGTACAACTAACGGAAGTGCCTCCCTCGGTAACAAGAGCCTCCCCTAACGGCGCTGGCCGCTACGTAACGAATATCTTCCTATAAAACGTAACCAGGCGTTAAAATCGTTTGTCCGGGGTGGCGAGATGCGTCGACGCAGCGTGTCCACCCAGTGAGAGCCTTCTCCGCTGTTACACACCCCCCAACCTACGGATTGTTCTCGGATTATTTTTTTAAAAATCAATAGGGATTTTGTCAATTAATATCAAGACAGAAATATCCACAGAAATAATTTAGAGATTGCTGTAGATATCCGTTTTGTGGTTTGTTGAATGCACGCTGATAGCTAATGTTTGACTTCATACTTTCACAATACGTCGAGACGGTTAGCTAAAATAAACTTAACGAAAATAATTAAGTTCACAAACATATTTTATCAAATTATTTTTACATACGACGGACGACCCTGTTTATCTCTGACCCTGAAATAACCTTATTTTTACTGCACTTTTAAAAAGTTGAAAGTTAAGAGTTTCCAATATACGCTTAGCATTATCGAAATATTGGCTTAATTTTATTATTGTTAATATTTATGTAAATGATTTCTTATATCTACGCTATAGTTTCTTCTCCTATATCCGTAGTTAATATCTCATTGTTACTAGCAAATTATTTTGAATAAAAGTAATTATTATATTAAATGTAACGTAAACAAGGTGATTATTAGTCGCTTGCATTGGATTGAAAAGTTGAAAAGTCTTTATAAAATATAAACAGAATACCAATAAAATAAAAAGCATTTAACATATCTGAATTTTGCATGATAACTCAAAATATACAAGCTTTATTTTCGAAAAATCCCCTAAGGAATGTAATGGATCAATTAAGAAATAGCAGTTAAAGGTAGTTATGGCAAAATGTTAACAAAACAAAACGGCTGGGAACTTAACGATTAAAGCACGCTTTTTTATTTTTCACAATTATTACCAGCGAAAATAAATTTTACTGCTACATTTTCATATTAATCTAATTTTAGCTGCTACTTTGATCTATAGTAGCAGATACGCGTGCTATAAGTAAGCAAGCAGAAGAAGCACATGCAATGCGAATGCGTTCTGAAAATAATATATATCGTATTATTGCTATTATTTGTATGATAAAGCACGCATGAAAGCTATAATTTTATTATGATCGAGAGTCCAGGCATTCTTTCGTCGCCCATAAAATAAATTGCCCACAAAAGATTGCCGCGGGATTTTATTTATCCTCCCACAGTCAGTGTAGGGAAACATTTAAAACCGCCGAGTCTAGACGGCCTCTCGTGATGCAGTCGCTGTGACAATACTCTATCCATTTGGATGAAATATTGCACATTACCGTCTCCACACAATATATTTTCGTATGACTCCATTGTAAGAAGAATCGCGCTAACTGTATCCACGTTGGACATGCATCAAAGCCCATTTGTTTGAGATGGACGCTTTTGTATACACACACACACACACATACACACATATATATATATATATATATATATATGTATATGTGTGTGTGTGTATATAAATATATAGTGCCTTCGAGTGCCTTCCTGGACCAGTCTTACTAATTCGGTTATACATTCGATTTTAGCTACTGGCGTAAATTTTGCATCCACGTAAGTTTTCTCCCTCCAAAGCCCCAATTGGCTGCAGTAGGCTATATTTATTGTTGAAAAAAATATTGCTAAAATAGGAGACCTCACGCTTTTTTTATAATTTGTGATGTGGTCAACCCATAATACATAGAAAAACTAGGAATGTAGCTGACGACAATTTTAATAAAAGTACAGTTAATTGTGGAATACTCAAATAAATAGTCATGCAAATCGGATGTTATCGTAGGTTTTAGCTGCCACACTTCTTGTACAGATGGTCTGCGCATAACAATGCTCAATAATAATGCGTAGCAACAACGGCCGTCGTCAATCAGCTGACCAATATGTCACCGATTCATACCGATTGAGATTGATCGCCAGAATCTCCTTTGCGAAATGGCCATCGCATCGGACACAATACAACTTATTTATTCGGCTTTCGTCCATTTATCCTGTAAAAGGTTTTGCGGAGTTACGTTTCAATGCGTTTTTTTTCCTTTGCGTCGACAATAGAAAGTTCTCGTGCTGCTATTTTTGCGCGGACAATGGGGCGATGTATTTTTTCGGGTGATCACCCAACGTGGGTGCTATTTATCAGTATTTACTTTATTTGGGGCAATCGTATAAAGCGAATCGTGTTCGTTTTGATAAATCTGTTTCCAAATCTGTCACGATTGTCGGCGTGATTTTTGCTGTGATTGTAATTACGCGATAAAAAAAAATATTTACTTATATATCGTATTATTAGAATTAAACTTTGATCTGATTGTATCTATCTCCAAGTTGCTATGTTCAGATACCTAACTATTAGTATTATAATTACGCTTTCTATTTTACTGTGTTTCGTAAGGTAATAATTTTTCTTTATTGAAAAATTAATGCTACTATGAAATTACGTTTAAGACATACAGCAAATATCACACAATGTCAACTGATATCAGCCGTTTGTATTTATATTACAAAAAAGAGATAAAATTGTATATTTAAAAAAAAATCATTTACGATACTCGGTTCTCGAAGTACCAAATTAGATTAAAAAAAAATAAAAAAACCGCTTCATGTTTTACTACACTTAGGATATATCCAGATATCTTGGTTAATTAAAACAGCAATATAAAAGATACCTTATAGATCGTAGAATATGCGTATATATTTTTGTTTTATTTTCAAACAAAAACTTTAATATGTTACATCTGTGTTTCAGCTTTTCAGCTTTTAATGTTAGCGAACATATTTTAATGTAAAGGAGCCCACTAACGAACGCTCGAGCGAAACTTACATGTCGTTTCAATATTACTTGTTGGTTTGGTATATCAAGTATACGTTGATACGTCCGAGTTTAAACAGACGTATTGTTAGCTTACAAATAAACCACAACCAAATATGTATCCTTAGATATAATGTGACACGCTAACGTGGCACCATCTGCCTCTTTCAAGCCGACAATCCTCACTTTCTTATTAGCGAACTGCCGCCTCGGTGATAACACGCAGCTATTTCCCGTGCGAGTGTAAATTTTGAAACAACCCGCCCGTCTAGCCCGGGGCCTCTTAATGAAGCTCGGTACAGTGTGTGGTCTCCTTTAGAAATGCCCCATTCTTCCTCTACCCCCCAGTCGTTCCATAATGCACTTTACGACCGGATATTTAGGGATCAGAATCGATAATAATAGGCGCCGAACGCCACACGCGCCGCGGTTTTTTTCCACGAGTTATTTATTGACCACAATTAATAGAATTTTTGCGGCCCGGACTTTCCTATAATGGACGGAGAGGTTTTCGGGTATTTGGGGTATTCTCGCTGTGATTTATGGACAGGTCTAAATATGATTTGATAATGTGGAACGGCTGAGGATATAATGCTTGAATTTTTAAAAGCGATCGATTTGGAAGAAAAAAGTAAATTTACTGTTATTAGAGCTAAATAGGGTAGTTGCGTAGAAAAAAAAGGAACACCAACAGAGAATCTCAATTTAGACGTTAACGTGAAATTGGCTTTATATCACAAGCATATAAAATCAAAATATATATATTTATTTTTTGTAAAATATGTAAGAGGCTTAAATTTTAAAATTTTTGTTCAATAAAGATTTCTGCAATGATATTTCAAGGCGTGTATTGCTTTATTAGTTTAAAAAATAACGGTTCATTTTTAACAGCTACAAACAAATTTAAATCAAATTGTTTAACCACACTAAAGACGCGCAACATTATTGAAATTGCGGAAGTGATATTTTTTATCTTGGCCCATAGTGAATTTCAGCAGTGTTGTCGGTGCGATGATAAAAAAGAAATTCGTGTTTGCTTAATCGAAAATGAGATATCGATGTTATCGATTAGTGTTTTATTGAACACAAATATCCTGTCGCCTCGGTTTCTCTCCTTGTGTTTGTTAATTTGTCTTTCAGATAAGGATCGCTTAAATAGGCGCCTACAATCTGAAGTTGTATGATAACGAGTTTTGCAATACATTTATGTTATTAGCAACACAAAAACAACTAGCCCTGCAAAATAACCAAAATTAATAATGTGTTAAGAAAGAATGTTGTGATAATGATGCAGGGCGCGAAGTTGGTGAATTTCTATCATCAAAGAAATGACGTCAGATCTGTCGACAAACGTCTATCTAAATTTCATACATCCACACTGCATTAATGATATTAATGAATATATGCGAATATCTAATGTTTAAAAGAAGCGAAATAAAAACGAGATTAGTTTTGTTAGGTGTGGATGTTTTAATTATCGGTTGCCCAAAACGCATTAAATTCGCTTCTGAAGTGTTCCGCGCAGGGTTGGGTCCCCGCTCGGAGGGTTGGCGGCGGGATTCGTTTGTTTTTGTGGTTCTTCGTTTGTTTTTGAAGGTCTTCATTTGTTTTGTGGATTTGACGTCGGCGCGGGGCCGTAACAGACGTATGATTAGCTCGCGCACTGGAAAATTACAGCTCCCGCCCCCTTTTGTTCCGAGCCTTGTACCGGTAATTAGGTGCGCCATTTTTAAATGAACTTTGCAAGCGGTTTAATTAAGATGTAACGCATTCGTTTAACGTGAGAATTACGTATCTGTCTGATTGAATAAGATGCGCACGTAAATTTGTGATTCGATCATTATTATCATTATAATGAAGTGTACCGTACTTGAATACTAAGAGTGTCTTCTGCATATTTTTATTTCAATTATACAACTGATCATCTGTCATCTCTTCGATAGACTCTTCGCATTATTATTTTTATTAACTGAATTGCAGATTCCAAGCCTCAAATCTACACGTAATCACCAAAGCAGCGCAAAGGGTTGCCTTATATCTTCAGAAAAGTTGAAAGACTACCCTTGAGGCCTTCTATTGGATTTGGCTGCATACGATGTTGGATTGCAAAGCCCTGACCTATACTCGTATAATTGCACCAGTAATATCGCTCAGACGTCCAAAGCAGTTGAGCAGCACATAGTAAAATTATCTGAATATCGTTATCTATGTATTTAAATATATTTCTCTTTCTTTTGGTTAGAATTTAGAAGTTTTTGATATAAAAAGCGCGTTCATTATATTTGTATTTTTGCTTTGTATTTGTTCCCAAAGTCTTATTGATTTCTTGTTGTGTATAGGATATGTGAAGTCGGCAAGTATAAGAATGGATATGTTTATCCCTATAACTGGAGAAATATCCGGAAAGTATCATAGAAAATGTACTGCGACATGGCAGTGACTCATCGCTTCCTTTGTTACTTACATCTGGCTTTTGTCATACATACTCCAAAATAATAATGCGTACGAGCAACAGCATAATACAGATCTATTATATATTTTTTTTAATTAACTGTTGTTCTTGACTGAACTAAAACTCTTTCCAAACGATATCAACTGATGGTATATTTAATTAAAAACATGTATTCTAATATCGGAAAATATACATATTCAATGTCTAAAGAAGCTAAGTTTAATCCAGTTTTAACTAAACCGTCGGAAGTTCAAAAATTGACAGATTGCAATATTTAAATATACTTTGATTTAGTAAAACATTGATTTTTCAGAATGTTTTTTTGTGGTGGGTTTTCCACTCAGTTTTATTGATCACGGAAAGATTTTAATCAAACTTCGATTGTTAAAATTTCATACGTTGAGTTTCATTGCAGGCAGTATTTGTATTCTCAGTATTTATTGCTGTGATTGCGGTCTGAGTGCGGCGCGTCAGGAAAGTTAAAAACAATAGAAACTTGGATCAAATTTCAGAGTTCCCCTCCCCCAACCCCGCCACCTCCGAGCCGATAAGTTACACAAACATGTGATTGTTGATCCGACACTCGCAGGAGCTGTTACCTCGCAATGTATCGCCAACTTAATATATGCCTCTTCGCAATTTATGGTTTAATGAAACATCATTTAATAAATAAATATTAAAAAAAAATCAAATTTGATTTCGATAAAGTGATAATGAAACCGGTCACCAATACAATTAAGTATTATTTATTAATGATAAGGGTAATTTTGTATTCTTTCTTCACTTTGAGTTTATTATAGTTTTTGCATAATGCATAAACTAGTCATGCAAAACTATAATAAACTCAAGGTGAAGAAAGAATACAAAGTTACCTATATCATTAATAAAAAAATGGATCTTCACCAATCAAATGCCTTGTCCCTCAACAACAATTAAACATGTTGAAAAATCACAAAAGTATTTCATTTTGACATTTCGGTATATTTATGTGTTATATTAACAATATAAAACATCGATAAAAATATACAACATATTTTGAAATATTTACCATTAACGATTTTGAATTAGTGCTACGATGCCACCTATATTTTTTTGATGTCTCGATGGTCAAAATTAAAATGCCCTGTGCTTATTAGTAATAATGCAATAATATACAACAGTCTTATAGTACATAAGATTTATTTTAATGTTGAGTGCTTTCTACTTTTTTAAAAATGATCTTACATAAATCCCAAGTATTCCAACCGTAAGTTGTGTTTGGTGGAAAAACCCGAGTTATAAAATACAAATTGAATCAGTAATCTAAACAAAAAATGGAAATTTTCACGTTTTTAGAAACTACTACGTCACTTAGATACTAGACAATTTTCGTAGGAAAATATTTTTGATATTTGTTTTAAAATTATCACTTTGGGAAAAAAGCAAGCTACCACATGTTTAGAATGGAAACATTAAATTTGAGATGAATTTATTAACTATAAATATTGCTTAGTGGCTTTGAAAATATGGAAGATTTTTCTTACATTGTGTCTATGTACATAAACATATTCTGAATTTATATAAATTTGTATCTTATATGAGATTCATTTGATCTTATAATATTATAGGGTGACACTGACAACCGAAAATTTCGATTACTCCACTAATGATGCATAAATAGTTCCTATTGAATTGAGTGTTATTTTTTTAAAATATATTTAACGAGTATTAAATCTTATTAAAAATTTTATAAATTGTAAATCGCACGAAAGAAACATATTGTTATAGTAATAATAATAAATTCATGATAATAAAAAAAAAACAAATATGTAATTAAAAACGTTTACATATTTTGTGGGTTTTTAAGCATCAATCATTCAAGTTACTTTCACTGTTATTCAGTAATTTGGATTGAAATGTTGGTAGTTTATTAAGAAAAGAGTTAAAGAGGGAATTTTTCGGGGACTGCTGTATTCAAATTTTTGCCACAAAATCTCAGGAAAAAAACTTTACTCGTACACATGCTTGGGGGTTGTTACACTGTAGAGCAGTGCTTCTCAAAGTGGTCCCTACGGACCCCAGGGGGTCCCTGGGATCATTCAGGGGGTCCTTAGAAAATTAAAATCGATTTGGGGGTCCCCGAACAACGTCAGGGGGTCCGCGCAAGGTTTAATATAAAATAAAAAAAATTGTGACACATTTTTATTATTATGGAAGTTAAAATAAATAACAATGAATACATAATTAGCGATTTTTACGTCCTTAGTAAAATATAAATATAGACAGGTGCATAAAATACAAGTAATAACAGGTGAGTCAGGTAGGTTAATACAGGAACGCAATAGAGTCGATACATGCACCAACTAGTCTATAATATGAATTTATGTAGTTTTTCACCCAGGGTCCGTAAGCAAGTTTTGACTATGAAAGGGGGTCCAAGGGCATGTTTTGACTATGCGAGGGGGTCCATAGGGATGTTTTGACTATGACAGGGGGTCCGTGGGCAAGTTTTGACTATGAAAAGGGGTCCGTGGGCCAAAAGAGTTTGAGAGCCACTGCTGTAGAGGGTTAAAATTTACTAGTATGAGAATTGAAGAATACTTACGAAATTGTTTTTTGTCGTCGTTGCCTTTGGCCGTGACGGTGCCGTTGGGGTACATCTCGAGGTAGCCGTTGGCGCACACGTTGAAGAACCTCACTGACGGCACCTTGGACGGCACAGCACCACAGATTACCACCTGAAACACGAACCCACGTTAGCAAAGAACTTTCATTGGTCTTGTTAATACACTTAAAATAAAATCGAAGATTCATTTTAGGATTATAAAACAGTAAATAAATTCATCATATAAACATATATTTAACAGTGTTTTCATAGCAAGTGATGGATAGTGAGACTAGGGGAGCGAGACTAGGTAAAATGATTCGAATCAATTCATATAAGTAATAAATTCATGTTGTATTGATTAATAGCAGACTATTGTCAATTTTTCCCTCTAAACAGGTAGTAAGGAATAATCAGAAAATCAGTGATTTATACTCACATAGTTAATTATTAAATAAATATATAATTTTTCAAGTTATAAATATTCGGAAACAACAAAGCTGAAATTGGAATAATAAAAAAAAAAAAAACGAGTAAAACTATTTATAGAAACTGAAATAAACATAATTTAAATTTGATTGATGCAAAACTAGTTTGAATAGCCTAACATTTTTTTTATAGTTAAGCAGCTTTAAATAGATTTTTAATTGAAGAAAAAATTCGGAAATACCAATGCTGTGTCATTGTTTATCAATTTATTTTTATTGAATATATTAAAAAAAACATTTATATATTTCAGATTTCCGAGTCAGCCTGTTTGTTTTTTTAAGAGGTCCAAAGTCAAAAAAAATATTTGTGAACGTGTGAATTCTGACAGAGGAAAATATTTTAGTGTGTCAACACTATTTTTCATAATATACTGATTGGCGTGACTAATTATATAACAAAAAAAATATATATCGACAAACTGGCTGCGAAGTCTGTCCACGCCTAGTAGATCATAGTTTTTGAGTTCAAATTCCATGGCTAATTTTTCATCTTTATTTAAATATGGTAATTGAAATTAATGAGTATATTCGATTCTACTTAAAAAAACGAGGAAAATGATTTTAGATGATATGATAAAATATAGTGAGTAATCATTAAGGAAACCCATCCTATTTATTATTACTTAACTATTGTCATTTATTTGCTCTTGGTTGTTTTATTTCTCTGAACTGTACGATGGTAAAATATTTATTTAATCAATATATAATACTTGTACAAACGTGTATTGAAAATATATTTAATTAATTATTAAAACATCTTATTTAATAAAGTATAATATGTAATGTTTATTTTATTAACGAATTAATACAATAGTATTTTGGTGTATTGGTATTTTTATGCAGTCAGATTATTACATGTTTTATAAACACATCTAGAATGATTTTCTTTTACCAAATTGAATGTTTGTTTAAAAAATTAATAAAATAAATATGTAACTGTGTGTACATTTGGTATTGATTTTAATTTATATTAAGAGTACCGTTTTACAAAAAAAAAAAAAAAAAACAATATGTAGTGAAACGGTTGTATTAGGGCATTTAAGTGTCATCATTCGCGTCTCGGGCACCTAGCAAGCGGGTTTTATTTCAACGTGATATGCCGTTACGTTCTGTGAAATCACTGTCTGTTAAAATAATTATTATTCATAATAAACTTTTCGATAAATCAAACCGTGTGGTTTCCATTTTTCTCTAATCATTGTATGCGTTTAGCCATCATTCCGACCTCCCATCGTGTTTTTACCAATTAATCATTCTTTTAATCATTAATGATTTGATACATAATTTCACGTGTATAATTATAACATATCAACCTTTTATAACACTTGCATAAAATATAAAAAAGTATATGCAAATAATGCAATACGTAAGATGATTTAGAAAAAAAGTTGCCTTTGCTTTAAAACTCCTCATTTAATAATTGATCGATTAAATTATATCCAGATCAGATCCAAATGTAGTAGTTGGCGGCCAGCGAGTAAACCACTTACAAGGAACCGATAAATAAAATAATCGTCGATTCAGATTTCCATAAATGCCATTCCCGTCCTTTCTCTCACCTGCCGAGCTCGACGGCGATACGACACATCATTTATATCAATTTGTACGAGCGGCTGATACACCGGGGGCAGGAGATTTGCATAAGTTGATGTGCTGTCCCCACCGCTGATGGACTATCTGAAGTATGCATTTGTATTTAAATTATATATAAAAAAATATTCGCCATTGATTATATTCTTCTGAATTATATTTTTTCGTAAATGCATTAAAAACTGCAACAATAAAAACGATGAATATCACTTGTGATTCAGATAAAAACTTCTAGGAACATTGTAAATTCAAAACATCTTAAATTAGTCAAATAAATATCGTTTAGTTCATAATAATTAAAAAAATATTTTTATTTAAAATAATTGAAATTGTTAACTTTATGAAAATATTTAGTAAAAATATGACCAGTATAAGTGTATATACCATAATTTAAAATAAAAAAAAGATAGGACAAGGATATAAAAACATAAAATTTTATTGTAGTTATAAAATAAGAAATATTGAATATTTGTACATTTGATGAAAGATATTATATAAATTATTCAGATGTCAATAAATTATATTATTATCAAATCATACATTATGTAATCATAACTATAAAATACACCAAGGATTGCTTAGAAATTTAAAATCAATTTATTATTGTCAAAGCAGGTTAGATATAATGCTAATAATATTTGCAATATCAACTCACACAAATTCAATTACAAATATTTGATGTGTTGTTCGACACTCCATTAATTCAATCTGTAAATATTCACAGAACACTCCGCAGGCAACCTCCACATAAAGCCTTGTTAAATATGATCCTGTCAATAATTAATATACTGGCAGTTTCATAAAACCTATGAATTTACCTGTAATTAACATTATTGTGGATATAACTGAATGCCAGTTATTCCGCTTTGAATATAATAATATTAATTAATGCAAATCTTAAATGAATTTTAATACAGCTCATCTGTTATTGCTCGATGCAGTTTAATAAATATATTTTTAATATATCTACATTATTATTCATGAGAAGTATTTAATATTTTTATGGTAATTTTATCACACATGTGAGATACTATATATTTTTTAAACACCTTTATTTTATTTTTCCAATTCAACGTTTCTTAAAATTACATTCGATAATTTTTTTAAAAGTATTATTTTGTTAATTCTCAGTAGTTATTGTTCAAAACGTTTATAATTTGAGATCTAAAAGCAATTTGTCTAAATATGCCTTTATGCAAACTACCTCTTTATGCAGTAAATCCATATTATTCCTTCTGACTGTAAGCGCGTAAGTTGAGGTTAATAAAAAAAATATTATGGTTGAAATATATAGTTACTCTGATAAAAGTATGTCAAGTTTTTGATATAATCTGTTACTGAAAACAAATTACGCAGTACGTTGTTCTCGAAGTATTTTTGTTGTATTGTGACAAGGTAGTTCATATAATAAAATTGGTTCGGTCCGCCTGAGGCATTCTGTATGAAATGTTTGCGGTCGAGTTGAGATGTAAAGTGTCTTCTTAGCGCAGAAATGAGTTAGTAGGGCCCGCGGCGCCGCCCGGCTGCCGTGGTTTACGATCCCTGCCCTCGGTGTAATGACATAATTATCATTTTGATAATTTGGACATTATAAATTACTGGGCCATTAAACACCTCCGTATCTTTATATTTTACCTTAACAAGTCGGCCCGGGGAGAGCCGTTTGATTCCGTGTGACGAGAGCGTTAATTATTTTTATCGAAGATATTTATAGAGATATTATTGTGTTTAATTTATGAGACTCAAAGTGATGTTTTAACTTGACTTATATTTTTGTTTTTTTTTATTTTTAGTGGAGTTCGTGTTCTTGATTCTATTGCCGATAGAATATCATGTTAGTCAAAAGTGAAAATGAGATATTTGTGTCTTAACGGTCTTGGAGGCTATGAGCATAAAATTTGTTGTTTGCACTGAAAATTTAGATAATTTTTTTTTCAGTCAAAATCAGTAACTGCTTAACACAATATGATGCGTTATTTGTGTAGGTTTTTTAGTCGGATTCGTTTTTTTGGCTCGCCACTAATCGCCTGTGTTTCTGATGTATAAAGAAGGTGCTTCGATAGTTTGATGGACTACCGGCCGACGTACTTAAATTCCGCTGGCGAGTGTTCGGGTTTGGGAAATGGACGAGCTCAACGTGATGGAGTGATCCGTGCTCAATTAAAATACTCGGAAGACAGCCGTTAAAGCGAAATCGGCATTTTGACTAACGACGGACTTATCTCCCTCGCGGGGTAATAAATAATTCAGTTTCTTTGAAAAGCGTTCTGAAGCGGCTGGATTTTTTTAATACTATCGTAAATCAAGAAGGGCTCCACGCAACTTTTAATTTGACCTAAAATGATCATCATGTCGGTTACATTTTTATGGATCGTAAACAAATCGTTAAATATTTGAATTAGCTCGATATTGAAAAAAAAAAAAAAAGTATTTCAAATGAGAAATCGTTATTTTTTATCGTTTCATAACTCATCCGACTGCATAGCAGACACTAATAATGTTTGTATTATTAATAATTAATAATATACTATGACCATTTTCACGGTTTACAAAAAATTTAAAGCTTACAATTTAGAAAAAGTAATCACGATAACAAATCTAAAAGTGACAAAAATAAAATTTTAGTATTTCAATAAGTGATGTAATAAATAAAGTTATTGTAAATTAATTTTTGAATCTAAAAACGTGATTAAGTATGAATTTCAACCTCACTAATATCGACAGAGAAATATCGCTTAGAAAAGCAAAATTGACTAGAGGCCGAGGGGAAAATTTAGTATGTCAAGTATCTCGACACTCTGCCTGTACATTATATTGATAAACACATTAATATTCCTGTACAATTCTAAATAATTGACGAATTTAAATTAGCAGTTAATTCTCCTCTATGCACAAGTAAACAGGATAAATAGAAGTACCAAGTTTTGCGAGGGCAAGCGCTGAATGGGAAATTTATTTTCTTCAACTATTAAAGTAAACTATCTATGAAAAGACTTGTTCTTGTATGTATATTTTAAATTTAGACATGCAGTTTATAATTTTTAAGTATTTTAAAATATACTTATATTTTACGTTGTGTTCTCGTGATCATTAAATAATAAATTAGAATAGCCTAGGAAAATACGATAATTATTGTTTGTTAATGTCTTTTAGGAGCTTTATTTATATTCGGGCTAAAGAAGCCTTCGACAGACGAAATATTTAGCAATATAAAAATTATCATCATTTTCTAGTCATTTGAGTATTCACATTTTTGAACATATTGCATAAGAAAAAGTTTTAAAACGTTTAGTGATATGAGGAATTTGCTATGACTTGACCATGGTTTTGATTCTAAACAAATATAACGCAATGAACTTGAATACACATATTTTTTATGATTAAAAATGCGGCATTTTACAATTAATTACACATATTATTTCATGCAATAAAATGAATCTTTACAAGTGGTGACTGATAAACACGAATGATAAGACGTTGAAGAATGACATTTTAAAGTAAGCAAAATATTTATTTATTAATTTTCTAAAATGTTAGGTATTAGCTTTATTTTTGAAAAAAATGATAAGAAATGTCAAAATATGCCTTTGAATTATTAAGTATTATTTTTAAAATGTGAAAGATGTTGCGCAGCTTATTGATATTAATGTGGCGGTGACCATGTGATTATTGCGATAGATACTTGTTAATGTGAAGTATTTATTTATTTTATGTGTATAACCCACGTTAAATCTTTAAATTCACATGTATACTAAGAGTTCATACAGTAGGCGTGAAAATCCATGTAATCATATCAAGTCAATAAGTTTTCGTTGCATCTGAACCAAAAGGTTAAAAGAAGAATATATTTATTAAATTTATTGGAATTTATCTTTTAGGTATTTAAAGATATTCAACAGGTTTAAAGCTGTAGTAATAATATTCAAATTTCAAAGCCGGATATTTATTTTATGTTTTGTAAAAAATCAATTGTTCAATTCAATTTATTCATACGTAACCTTTTCCGCTTTTGATAAATACATACGATGACCACACGTTAAAAACTATACGTTGTATTTAAATTTTATTATAAATAGAGATTTTAGGGTAGAACAAATTACTAATATCAATCGAATGGTTCTTTAATAGGTAATTAAATTGCGGCCACCCTGTGCATATTTGAAAATTGTAAATACAATGATGGATTGTTTTGAATAGAATACAAGTGTGTAATATTTTATTAAAATATGTTTAATTTATTGTTTTTTAACAATATATTTTATGGGCTTAAGATAATACAATAAGAAATGCACATTTGTATAAAAATTAATTCCACCGATTTCAACTGAATCTTTGCTCGGTACATATCTAATATTTTTATTTAATCACTTGCAAATAGGTAGTTAAAATATATTATTCAATATCAATAATTTATCACATAACAATGCTATTATTTCAAAATTGTGTTGTGCTTAATACTAGTATAACAATGAAGTTGAAATTTTCAAGTGGAATTACGATAATTTTTCCTATTCTCAGCCTTGAGCTTCCAAATGCTCGGGGAATATAAATTATTAAGATAAAAAGATGCTACTTGATGGAATATAAATAATTCACTCGCGTTGTATGAAGCGACAACCAATCTGTCAACTGAGATATTCCATAATATTAAATCTTTGATAAAGAAATAAAGTTAAAATAAAAAAACAGTTAAAAAAATAGTATAATATTCATGGACACTACTACATATCACATCCAATGACAAGCTATTGTTTTTTTATTTTGCTTATTGCTATTGATTTTGAGTAGACGATGAATATTTTAAATATTTACAATTGCTTATTTTTTTTCGTTCCCTGGTCTTTCTTTGGGTTGAGAAATTTCAATAAATTAAAAAAAAAAATTATTATCAATAGAAATTAAAATAATTTTAATTTAAATATAATTTTTTGACTGAAATTAAGTATAATATAGAATATTCTTACCATCAGGAGGCACAATATCTTCGCTGACACGGCAAGCTGTGGGAACCTGCGAACAAAAAATATATAAATAAATAGTCACATTATATTTTATAGTATTCAATTTATAATAATCTAGTGATTCCCTTATAAGCTTTTTTCTACACATTTCACTTTATATTTGTTTGTTTATATGAAAATTGCTTTTCTTGAAAGCATATATATCAAGTTGGTCTATATTATCGATAAATATAATATAGTATATACCACGGGTCCCCAACCTTTTAGGACCCAAGAGCACAAATGGCGCCCGCCGGTCGGGCGGCGGGCGCCATTTATTTTTTCAAGGTATTTTTTTGCTCCCGAAAGTAGTTCCAAAGCCCAGCTAAAAAAAAAAAAGAAAAATAGATTTTCTAGAAGCGCTACTAAGTTTTTGGCTTTCACATATAGATGGCGCTTACTACATATTAAAGCAATAATTTTTTTTTATAATATATTATGGATTGGCTGGGCTACACTTAGCCAAAAAGTGTAAAATTGGTGGGATGAATGGTTTCGGTCCGACGGTCATTTTATTGTCACGGTATTCGTGTACTGACAGAGACATGGCAAAAATGTGTAGCTAGCGAGGGACGATACTTTGAATAAACTATTTTTATTATAGTATTTTTTTTGAAATTATCCACTTTTCATTGATAAAAAAAAACCAGAAACTTGTGGCACACCTAGTTGGACATTTGATTAATTTAATTGTCACTTTATTTTGCTATATCGAAAGTTGATTTTTTTACAGAGAAAAAACTATAAATTATATTTATCTATTTTTTATTATTTAATTAACGTCCATTTTAAGGGTAAAATAAAATCTTGAAGATGTTGAAAAATTGGATAAAATAACGACTTTTCAAAACCAAAGTTTGTTAATGATTTTTTTTTTTTAATTTTTAAAATAATATGGCGCACATGGTTTATATTTAATCTTTTAATTTCAATTAAAAAAAAAACTTTTAAATGTTTAGGACTCTTGTAAAATGGGCCAGATGAATCTCCAAATTCCTACAATCGGAATTGTTTTTTTTATCATATTAATAGTAAATTTATAAGATATAAAAATATATTTTATTCGAAAGAAGGAATGTATCAAACTTTTTGCATTTAAATTTTTTCGATTGGTGCAATGGATTTTTCGCAAAACGGACTAGAAAATGATAAAAAAAACTCGATTATGCAGACTAGGCCCTTAAGCTTCAAAAGGTACGTCGGTGTGATTTTGTTTATTTCAAAATGCATAAATATAATGAATATTAAAAGTTTATTTCATAAACATTGGCCCGCTCAGGTAACTAGCCGCCCTAAACCAGACGCTGATTTGTAAATCCAATTAAGATTATTGTCCCGTCGACGCTCGGCAAAAATAATTTTATTGCCCGTCGGTACCTGTCCTAAACCGAAAATATTTTCAAAACCCACAAACTCCAATGGCGTTCTAATTTTTCGCCCACTGTTTAATTAATTTTTTTTTTGATTACTAAATTTTTTTTTTTTTTTTTAATATTTTTTTTTTAAACATAAATATTTTTTTAATTGTGGTCGGAGAGCGGCGGGCGCACGTAAAATCGTCGGCGGGCGCCATGGCGCCCGCGGGCACAGGGTTGGGGACCACCGGTATATACTATACATAATATACATGTATTATTTAAATTTAATTAAAATCCATTAGTCATAAGTAGATTCTTAGATATTAGGTAAAATATAGAGTTGATTGATTGAGTGGACGGTTTTTCTCATTTTAAAAGATTGAATAAATAAATAAAACAAATAGTTGAGGCTACTGTTATAATGACAGTGAAACTGTGAGAGCTCTTTTGCCCTTTAGAGGAATCGTTTATCTTGTTGTAAATATTTTAGCAACATCCACTGTGTGATATTTTAATATATATGAAATTCAATTACAAATTATTAAAATGCGGGAACTTCAAACAGTATAAAATGATTTTTGTTTATATGGTGGTACAATGTAGAGTTTTTCAAGATAATGTTTCAAATGTATTTATAAAATAAAGAAATAATTAAAGGCGTTATAACAGAATTTCAGTGTGATAAGAAGATTAATAAATTATTGATTGCCATATAGCAATAATTCACATGATCAATTATTGAAGACATTGTTAATCCAAATAATAATTGATACGAGCATTTTAATTCCAGAATCAATGACTTTTTATAAACATTAAAAATAAGGTCAACAGTTGATCATCGAAATTGTATGATCCTTGGCTTATTTAAATACAGTGTTTAACTTGTACTGTAATCTTATAAGTTACCTAAAAATGACAGACTATTATTATATGCATTAATCAGATCTTTACCTTTGGCCTTATGTAGAAATGACACAATGGAAAGAGGATTAAAGCCTACACCAGCAATAAATGCCAAAGTCAAACACACAACTACTTCGAGTCGTATTATCATGATTTAAGTCAAATAAAATACACGATAAAAAATTCAAAAACGCCATTAAAGTTTAAAATAAATTTAAGTTTTTGAGTAAATTCCAGCGACAGGGAAGTAAATGAGATTATATTTTGAATGTAAATATAGAAAAGTGAGATGATATTTTCAACAAGATTCACTGAAATTCAACTAGGAAATATATTTTTATTGAATTTAGATTTATAGACTGTCAATAGAGGTCAAAGTTCAACACTCTTCCTCAAGTACCTTGAAAAACTGACGCACGTAAAAACTACTAATGTAACGTAAAAATGGCAAGAAATTTTTTTTTTTTTTAAATATCATAAAACCACATTCAATTTTAATTTAAATAAAAAACAAAGAGTTGCTTTGGTGTTTGTTACAAATTTCATCGACACAGTATTAAATTCATACAGTCATAAATTTATTTATTAACATATCAACAGATTTACAAATTTCTGCAGGTAATTTTAACGCTTAGTAAAAAAATATAGCTATAAATTTAAATTTTCAATTATCGATCATCAAATATTGCAATACAAGTCATAAATCAGAAGATACTTTTTTATTTGTTCATTTGAAATATTTACTACTTAAAGTCAGATTATTTACAGATTATACTAGGAATAACCATTTATAATTATTATAGGTTTGGATGCATTGAAAAAAAGTTTATTTATTTTGTGAATTAGGTTAATAATTCTAGTATCCGAAGTAATCGGGTGCAATATTATCAAATCCATTTTCTCTGTCAAGACTTTCGTGAATTGTTCATGTAAGTAAAATTTTATTTATAAATACACACTTTTAAAAATACTTATGATTAAAAGCTAAAACTATTTGAAATTATAATACAAATGGGCACACGTATGTATCGTAAAATACATAATTAAACTAAAGAGCGCAACATAATAAATACCATTGAAATACTATGATATAATTAAATAAAATATATTTTTATGTAATAATAAATAGTTAAAGAACTTTTAAACAATATTGATATTTTTATTAATATATTGAGAGGTTAATAACAATGTGTTTTTATGAAAAAGAAGTTTCTAGGTGATCTGTAAAAAAGTACCGAAATTTGCTAAAAAAAAATTATTTCAACATTGAATTTGGTACATATATATTTTGATAAAAACTTGACCTTTTATTGATTTTTTGCCCCCGTATTATAAAAACTGTGATATTTCATTATGTTTATATTATAAAAAAAATGAATTTATATTCCAGTGCGAATGCTCGCACTTGCGAATGGCTCAAGTCTGACTTTTGCAATTTGTTTTGGTAACCGAATGCGAAATTAATTGATTGGTGTAAATAAGGGGGATTTAATTTTTTATCCGGATTTAAGATAAGAAACTCTAAAAGTGTTATACATCAGACTGTCTCCATTTTGTGATTACGTATGAATAGTATAATCTTAATAAAAAAAAATATTTTTTAAAACTTCTATTATATGTACAAATAGACGTTTTCATAAAATATTTTTGTGTTAATGACTACACACTTTTATAAATTTATTTGTAGTTTTCTGTTTTTGACGAAAAACATTTTTCATAAAAAAGATATTTCTATCTCTGGATACAATAATTAATAATATAAAATTTCAATACGTGATCATACTTAAAAACATATCATATCTTAAAGTTTATAAAAGACGAAATATTAAATTCCGTACTTTCGTATCGTACTTTTATTATTGTGTTAACAGGGTGTCCTTCAGACTCCGTTGCACAGTATTTATCTTATAAAGTGTGAGGTGACTAGTAATTACTATTTTTTTAAATTAAACCATGTCTTTCTATAACGGTGGCTCATATTTGCTCCGAATAAAATTTAAAAAAAAAACTTGTGATATATGAAGTATGAAAATTCGATGTTAATCAATGGTACACAAATATCGGATCAGAAGCTGTTTTATTTATATTGAGATTTATAGTTTATAAATTTTAATGCTAAATAAGGCTTTTTAGGATACGGTTCAAAATTAAAAAAAAAAAAAATTAATAAAATACCGGGTGGTTTTAAGGTGATATTGTTTTCTTGGTAAACTCACTCAGGCTAAGTATGAATTATGAGAGTTTTAGACAAGCCACGAGTCATTAAAAAGCGCAGATGAGTCATTTTTCAGGAAGAGGTCTTCTTCGTGAGAATGACTTCTGCAATGGACGGACATTGTAGAGATCGTCAGACATGACAGCGCGACATCTCAATGCCCGTCCACAAATCACGATTCTGTGAGAACCCACGCAGCTGTCATTATTTTAACTTTGTGACATATTAATTGTCTTGAATATCGTGTCCATATTTCATGTATGCCGAAATAAATATACATTATTTATTGCAGTGCTGTGCTTTCGAAGTCGTGTTACAAAAAAATGTAAATAAAAACAACGGAAATATACATCATATGAGTAGGTTATTCGCCGGGGCTTAGATCTGGGAGCACCGCATGAGGTATCTCTTGTAAACTTATGAACAAAACTATAATAAATATCATATTATTCTTGTGTTCTCCTTCGTTGTTTTTTTCATGTTAAATTTGAGATTTAATACTGTCTGCGTCGATTTCAAATTAAGGTCGACATAATTTTCCGTTACAATGACGTGAATATAGTTCAAGCCGAAAACCTTTTTGTCTTGTTAATTATTTCAGGTTTTCTTCAATTTCGATTATGAACTACAGTCGTAAGAATCCTCACATTCTTTACTCCGCATCTATTTTAGTATTTTAAATAACAAAAACATTATTTTTTTCTATTATTGTTAAATATACATTTTTTTGAGTGTGTGTGTAAGTTGTACTCAACTTGAACGATAACAGTGTTATGAAAAGTAGTCTGAAAACTTATTTTCAGCAAAGTAACATCTAATTATAATTCATAAATACAATGAAAAAAATATTTAATTGACGTAAAAATTATTAACATGACTAATATAATTGTAATGGATTTTTCTGTCTTTAATTTACGTTTGCGGTATTTATAGATAATGTTGTGGAATACTTTTAATTGTTTAATTATTACGAGTGCAAACCAAACAACATGATTCAAAACAACTTTAACTTAAATTTTAGCGAGTAGTCATTCTGTTCAATATTTTTAAATTTAAATTGATAGTCATCTAACTAGAAAAGTGAAAACAATTCTAAGGACGCTTGGTGACGAATCTATGAAATCCTTTCCAAAAATAAACGTAGCTTGGCGTTTTGTAAGAAATACCTATTATGATTATAAATAGATTTATAGAAGGTATTAAAATGCTATAAGTTTAATTTTATCAAAAATTTAATTAAATTATACATAAAAAAATAATAATTTACAATTATTATTTACACCATTTAATTTTTTTTATTTCTTTAAAGAACAATATACGGGGAAAAAAAGTATTTTGTCGATATTTGTACCTATAAGTATAGCTAATGAATAAATGTTTTTATTTGTATTTTAGTGGTCATGTTATGTTGTAAAATTTGTTAAGTATATAATCAATGCGTGATATTAGAAATTAATACTTTGCGATTTCTGATATTTCAAGACTGAAAAAATATTAAATAAACAATTAGTTCAAAAAACTATTACACAATAAAATCTATTTCAAAAAAATCTGACAAAGGACAGAAACCATATATATTTCGTGCTTGAAAATGTACACTATGAGCAAAAGTCAGCCTATAAATTAAAAATAAATGTAAATTAAATAACTATTTAGTACGATACAACATGCAAAGTAAGTCTTTAAAAGTGAAGTTTTTAGTCTTTAATATACCGACAGCACTTTGCCACTGATGTTAATAAATTAAAATCCGAATAAGATCATAATGGCCTTTTATCTATCAACGAAAATAAATCGAGGATTGAGTTTTTTTAACTCAGGTCGTAAATAATCTTGTTCTATTAGTTTGTATTAAGCATTATAAATTCGAAGGTAAGGCATTAATTAGCAATCGATACGGTTAATTATTAAAAGTAATATAACAGTTAATTTGATTAATGGCTGTTTGGGTTGTGGTTTATCTGCACACCTGGTCACTTACATCACTGGTACATAATTGTTTTATTGGCAAATTGATTTTGTATTAATTATATTTTAATTTTCGTTAAGAGATCATCAGGTACGCTTGCATGATTTAATTATTATATGTATGCCAGATATTAAAAATGACCTGTCTGTCTGCATTACCTTTCAGTGCTATTAACTTTAAATGAAGTATTTTAATCAACATGTTTTTAAACCCAAAAAAAACATTGAATATTATTCAATGTTTGAATATATTTTTTTTATTATTAATAAGCACACGAGAAAAGAATTGATCATATTGCAATGATTGCAAGTATCATTTCATCTTTTTTCTGTATTAAATTAATTGTTATAACTTATAAAATATAATATTTTTGACAGAGAGTACTTGGTGGAATTCCATTTTAATATTTTGAATAAAAATACTTGAGTGATTTTCCACATTTTTGTTTTTATTAGTGACCGGTTTCGCCAACCTTTCACGTTGGCATTATCAAACAGAGTTTGTTCTGTGTGATAATGCCAACGTGAAAGGTTGGCGAAACCGGTCACTAATAAAAACAAAAATGTGGAAAATCACTCAAGTATTTTTATTCAAAATATTATAAAATATAGATAAGTTTTTAAATATAATATTTTTTAAGAGTTCATATTTATTAAATATGCGGTAATAACAACAAAATGATAATATTTAATACAAGTATTTAAATAAAATATCAAAAATACATATAAAATTTTGAGGCATTCAACATTGAGTGATTTTCCACATGTTCGTTTTTATTTTTGTCGGGTTTCGCCAACCTTTCACGTTGGCATTATCAAACAGAGAAAATGGAATTCCACCAAGTACTCTCTGTCAAAAATATTGAATTTCTTCACATTCAACATGTTTAACCACAAAATATTTCATAGTCTATATGAGTGTCTCAAAATGAATAAATTGTTTTTTACTCATATTAATCATACAACTATAATACATTATCGTGCATTTTTATATTTGTGGATAAATAATAAGATGATATTGAACACTGTGCGGTATCACATTACGGTTGATAAATGCGTCTAATGTGAAAATAAATCAAAACAAATTATCAAAATAACCTACATAGCAGAATGTTGCCGTCATGTTGCGCTCCTTTCTACGGTCGAAATCCCCAATCACTCATGAACAAAACCTTTCGAGCACAATCACAGGTGTAAACAGGAATGTACGAAAACTGGCCTGTAAGCCCGCCACCCTGCACTGAAAAATCGCCCGCACTCTTCGGCAAAGAATTTCACTTTACTACACAGTTCATGTACGATGCAGTTATGCAACCGATGTTTTTTTTTTTGTTTTTTAAACACTTTGTTATAGAAAGGATTCGGTGGTTTTAACGGCGAGTGCTTGGTTGTTACTCTCAGGTCTTTGCTTGTCGGGCTCCCATACGCGACTGAAGCTCGACCGGCGGTGGGCAAGATAAAAATGTACCGCGATAGAGGACGGCGGGGCTAGCGCCTGTGTTGACACTCACACAAGCGGCGTGTCCACGTCACACGCGACAGCACGCTCGCAGCACACTGGCGATCTCTTTAATATTTCACACACTAGATCAGTGCTTCTCAAAGTGATCCCCACGGACCCCAGAGAATCCCTGGGATCATTCAGGGGGTCATTAGAAAATTAAAATCGATTTGGGAGTCCCCGAACAACGTTAGGGGGTCCGCGCAAGGTTTAATATAAAATAAAAAAACTGTGACACATAATAATATGGAAGTTAAAATAAATAACAATGAATACATAATTAGCGATTTTTACGTCCTAAGTAAAATATAAATATAGACAGGTGCATAAAATACAAGTAATAACAGGTGAGTCAGGTAGGTTAATACAGGAACGCAATACAGTCGATACTTGCAACAACTAGTCTATAATATGAATTTATGTAGTTTTTCACCCAGGGTCCGCAGGTAAGTTTTGACTATGAAAAGGGGTCCGTGGACCATAAGAGTTTAAGAGCCACTGCACTAGATTATCGATCGATTCCGCATCGGCTGGGTCCCAACAGCGGATACAACCGAATAAACGATTAATGGTAACAATCGATTGATACGACTGAATGAATCGGCTGCGGAGCTCGACTGTCCAGCCGCGACATCAAATACTGGATTAGGTGTCAATTCCGCATCGGCTGGGTAATAACGATGTGCAAGAATGGATTATCGAATATTTATGTTATACGATTGATTCTAAAAAAATATACACTCTATAAACCGATGATATGACTGCAGCATACTAGTTAGTATAGGCGGAGTATTAACTTTTGATTCTGCATTTACAAGGTGTTCATGGTGAGCATAACATTATTAGTTATTATTTGCAACCAAAACAATAAATGAAATGAAAACCGTTTTTGAGCACCTGTGTGGATGATAAGTTGAATTAGCGAATAATTATCACAAAAATCAATCTGTTGAGACATGAACATCGCATAATTGGACATACATTTATCAGGTATTAAATATGTAAATGGATAAATTTAAGTTCGGATTTAATGCGGCAATGGCGTTTTTTTTTTCATGCATTATTCCAATTGAAAATATGTATGTCGATGGTGCCCATCACTACTGCTGGGTATCGAGCCTGGTGTGTATTTTTACGTAGTGGCGGTTGCAGGTAATTCAATATGGCTTGCATGTTCACTAACAGATTTGTTATGGAGTTGCCGTTGTTATGATTTTATGACAAACTCGTTGAATTGTCGCATGTTCCGACTGTTCAAACGTATTTGGACGTACGATTTCATTTGCTCGGCCAAACTATATTGACTATATAAAATAAATTATTTTTATTGAAAATATCAAACAATGCGTTCAAGGACGCGTGACATTTTTTATTGTCACAGGAATGTGGAAAGTATATAAATGTGTGTGAGTTATTTTAGCGGATTATTATATTCATTAAAATGCCCAAAAACGCTCAAAATAAATAAAGACCCAAGGCGGTTGCAAGTTGTGTCGCTGTGCGTGCAAGGTGCTTTATAAAAAAGTGAAATGTTTCTTGAATGAATAAAACAAGTATCCACTCTTTTGTTGGTCCAATAAAGATAATTAAACAAGAAAGTGTCATAAACAAACAAGTAATTAAGTCTACTTACAAGTAAATCATATGAGTATAGACACAGGTCGAGATGCGATGGACTCTGTTTACATAGGCTTATGATATTTCTGGCTTGGTAGCACAGTGCGCGGGGGAGAGGGGCCCCCAGTCTTTATCGGTCACTAGATTAAAAAGTAAACACCACTTTCTTTATCAGGCCCACCGTGTGGATCTGAAGACACGTTTACGGGGTTATGTCAATACACTATGGGAGTTTATCTGGTGAAGTGTCGTTAATGATGAAACCGCTGATAAATGCTTTATGGTGTTTGAACAGTTTTTTTTTTATATAAAAGTGCATAATGAGATTGAACCGCGACTTTATATGACACGCGTGACTCATTTTAGTTATTTGTTATTTTGAAACGTATGCAACTTTTCTCGGAAATTTATATACTAACAATGGATATAAATAAAATAAATTTCACGGTAAATTTATAATTTGCACTCGTAATATTGTCAATTATATAACGATATTTTTAGTTTTTTTTATATTATTGAGTAACATATTAATAGTGCCACTGAAAGTATTGTTTTGAATTTATTTTACTTTAAAAAACTATTCATCATAAAATAATATATTTCGTTCCTATGATATTCAGTAGATAAAGAAAAATAACATAATCTTTTTTAAAAATTATAATTATTGAAATATATCTTTTTTTAATGAATTTCTCAATTTTTCATCAAATGTTTATAACACTTGATAAAGTATGTAAAATAAAACTTTTATTAAATATATCATTGAAATTTGAACGATAATTTTAATATTTTGAATAAATTTTTATATTATCCATTGCATGCTTCAATATGATACATTATTTTTGATCATTACATATACAAAAAGCTTAACTCGATTATGAATGAAAATATATTAAATTTTGTGTGCGAAATATTTGTATCTTGTAAGAAAGTTGATAAAATTATATGATAATATTTTGCTTTAAGCTTTTTAATTATATGTTAATAAAATAAACAATTCAATAATAAATATAAAAACGTCAATTTATTAAAAAATACAAATATTTTTTCAAAAGTTGGATTGATGAAATTCAATATATATATATTTTTTAAATTGAAATCTTTTAAATTTAAACGTTTGAAGCAGATGAAAAATGAAGTTTCTATATTCTAAGAACACTATTATCATATTAATTACATTCCCGATATTGTCCACGCGGGAATTCAACTCGTGACCTCTCAGATGCGATACAGAACTCCCTGCTATTCAAAACACTAACATTAATAAATACAAATACACGATACTATAACTTAAAATTTTATTGTTACAGTTTTTTTATATGTCTTTTTATATCCAAGCAGCTTAAAAAAACTAATGACATCTGTTTATTGGCATTTGGGATTTTTTTATAAAATCAACATGATTGATTAATTATACCGTAAACTGACTGAAACTTCCTGAACAAGTATTTTCATACTGCAGTGAAAATTATACTGAACTAAAATAATATGAAATATTTATATAAAACTAAAAAAAATAATAGTTTTTCTACAGTTTTTATTTTTTAACTTTCTTTATTATTGAACGTCATGCAAGTATGTATTCGGCTTATTTACTTCGGGAAGTCCGCAATTGCGATACAAAACTAGGGCATATGTTTATAATATTTATAATTTCATCGATTCTCAGTATTGATATGAAACTGAATCATGTATTCAAATACACATAGGCCTGTATTTGACTTGTGGATCAGAAGCATGTAAACACTGAAATCAGTTAGGAATACCCTGATTAATAAAAACTTATGACAACATAAGTATAATAATAGCACATACCTTTATTTTTTTTAATAATAAATGAAATACACAGCTTTTCTTAAAATATTTCATTAATTGCATACTTAGTACAGACATCAAAGTATTGGTTTTTTCACTGTATCTTAGCAAATCAAATATATTTATTTATTTAAATATAAGCTGCTAGCGTACTCATTATTGTGTTTAAAAAAATATGAAATAATTATGGTACCTTGTTCATGTTAAAAGGCTGTAATTCTTCCGAGTGGGTAGTGTGCTGAGCAAAAAATGAACGATAATATAATTTGCGTTGTGCTGGAGGATAATCGCAGCGTGTTATTACGCGGAGTGATTGATTGTCGCGTATTACAATAGGGGGGCGCGGCCAGTCGGCTAGGAATCCGGGCTTTCCTTCTTGCAGTTCAGTAACTCACTAACTCGATAAACGGTGGCCGTAGAAATCAAACAAAATCCACACAAAGCGGCGGCGGACGTGCGGCGACTCGCGGTCAGTGCTTCCGTGCACCCCCGCTCTGCTGGACCCGCAATGCATTTAACGGCGAGAAAAGGAGAGTTACTGCGAGAGATGCACTTATGCAATGCACTGTTAGAATATTTAGTTAGATTCATCTTCATCAAGTGCTTTTCGTAGGGGTGCGAAGTCGGACTCAGACCTTCCCGTCTGGAAGCAGACGGGCGGAACGGTCGTCGCTCAGCTGGATTCGCCAGAAGAGTGACGGCTGAACTGCTCGGCTGTTGCAAACCTAGCTCGCTAGGAGAGACGCAATCGGGTCCTCCATCCAACACGCCTCTGTGGATGGAGACTCAGTCGTGAAAGGGAGCCCCCTACAGGTATAGGATTGCCTCGAAACGGAGAAAGGCTCGACGTACGCCGCCCAAGAAGGACGGAGCGAGCATGCCCTACGGAGCGGACAGCGTGAGGCATCCAGGAAGCCCTGCACGCCTACCACAAGAACTCGGGCATCAAAACGCGAGAGCAATGTCTTCTGGACTTGCCAACCGCGGCAGGAAACCCCATGAAGACCAGGCGAAGAAGACACGCTACGGGGACGAATCCCTCCCCCCCCCCCCGCAGGAAACGATGAAGCCTTGAGCACATGTTTGTTTTTATTCGATGTGCCTTCAAGGAGGCGAATAAAGGAGATGCCCCAGTAACCTGGAGAGTGCATGACAGTGTACCCGGGTCCGGTGGGAAAAATGCAAAAATAAAGAAATACCACTTCGACCACTTCACCGAGCATGTACTCATGCTGAGCCAGGTAAATAGTATAGTGGGTTCCCGAGTTCTTCTACACCGCAGTTTTATATTGAAAGGAACAGTCTGCGTATTGTTGCTGCCCAATAGCATTATTATATCATCTCTTCCATAAAAAGCTCTGGCATTTAAATCTGATACTATAGAAACAATATCAGGAGCACTTCCAGAGCACAATCATTCCAAGCCCACTACTCCATTACCGATAATTTACACACGCTCAGGGTATAAAATGGCAGCATCACAATGGGAAGAGCAAGGATTTAGATAAACTACTTTTAATTTGAGAAATAAATTTTCAGGAGGGGGTTGCTTCATGAAATATCAAACGCGTTTTTACGTGCTGCTTTGACCGAGTAAACACTGCTTAATGCTGTTGATTTTCCTGCTCCTGTTTTCAACAAAATTTGGAGTCTCAAGCCTTCTACACACGCTGTGACACAACTGACAACCGAATGGTAACTAGCCAATAGCATCTACTTTAGTAAAACCATGAAAAACTCCCAAAATACAGGGACGCTATTTGCTAATTGCAAACCGGTTGCTACTGTTTTTTTCTGAATTATAAATACCGAAAGACTAATGTTTAAGAATACGTATAAAACCCTTTAAATAATAATCTTTCTTCTTGTTAAAAACCAGTGCAAAAGCTTATTATTTGCTTGTAACAAATAGCTTTGCTTGTAACATCTAAATCAGAAGTAAAGGAGTGCGATGTCTATGACACGGAGAACATTTTTAGTTTGGAAAGTACTGATAAGTGTTATAATTTCATCACAAGCAAATTATAGGTAAATAAGAGTAAAACCCCAGGCTCTTTATGGCCCATTCTCTCAAATACTGAAGTTTTTTGATTTTTAGATTCAAGAGTCTATAAGTGAACCACAAATTCATACGCTTTGGTCTAGATATTCTTACACAAAAAACTATTTATATTTCGTTTTAAAGTGATTGTATTCGTATGTGAACCATAATGACTAAATTATTAATCCACGTACCCGGTATGTGTAGGAAGTAAATAAATGATATCTGCACATGGGTAGGCTTCGGTGCAATGGCATAATATGTTTGTATGGAAATATTTGGTCGATACTCTAAAGAGGTCCCCACGCTTGCTTTTTAAATATGATTTGTTATCAATATATTCAAATATTATTAACGTGGTCAAAGTACATGTTTTGACTGGTTTAATTTTGTTTTTGTTACGCTATTATTAATAAATCTTAATAGTTTTTTAATTAATTGAACCAAGTCGAATACATACACATACATACATACACACACATATATATATATATAAATATATATATTTATTTATTTTTTATCAAGATGTATACCTGGTCTTTAGATTGTTTTGACACTGAGATGAAGCAATGTTTTGTAAACATTGACAGGAGTCAGAGAACTTTCCGTCTCGTCATTTTATATTGTGTCATATTGGCAAAGGTCCAATTTATTACATGAAATACGAATAGAGGTTATTTTAAAGGAATGACATTAGACAGGTAACTAGAAAGAAGTTATTTTTGTATATAACTCTCAAATACTATGGAATAAAAAAAGCTCGTTTTTTATGTTGTTGGATTTAATTCATTTGGATTTTTTTTATATGTGGTAACATTCAATTTCCAATAACTAAACAGTTAATGGAAATGTTTTATTAATTTATAATGGCACAAATGCATAGATAATTCAAAATAATTTCCTAATTATTATAAATTAAATCAAACCAGAATAATTTAGGCTTGTAAATAATTAAAAAAACCTAATGATATTTTTTTAGGTTACTGAAAGAATGCTTTTTGTATGTAGCAAGCTTATATATTTTTTAATTGTTGAATATATTTACTTTTTTTATTTCTTTTTTATTTTTAATTTTACTTGGTAATAAATTATAAAAAAAACAAAATAAACTATTGTATGCTCTAGTATGGTATGATTTGTCGTCGATGTTGATATTTCTATTACAAGGTTTAATTTTTTAACATTAATGAACTTTCTATTTAAAAATAATTTATGGCAATTTAAAACTTCAGAAACCATTTATATATTGTTATTACATGTGGGTGCTAGAACACATAAATTACAATTATCCATTTCTCCCCCAATAATAAATTATTGCGGTTATTATTTGGTGACGTGAATTTATTAATTACGAATTTTAAATGGAGGAAGTCGTAAATTATTATAAAGTTTTTTACAAGTATACTTGCGGATGTTTGTATACACAAGGGTTAGTTTCTGTACAGAATTTTAGGACAAGAGGAGTGCTTTAACTGATGAAAAATTTTATAACAAGCTTGTTACATTCCAAAAAAATATATTTAATAAAAATTTCATTATATTATAATTCATTTGTAATCATTTACAATTAAGCCATTTCATTTTGTTGAAGTGTATAAATTCTATACTACACCCCAGGAATATTGTTGCAATATTCATAAAAGAGCTATCAAATAAATAAACTTAATAAAGAGGCGTATTTTTACTATATTTTTTATATAAATATAAAAAGTGTAATTGTTTACTATATTTAAAAAAAATGGCCATGGAAATTACAATGTTTTTATAGTTGATTTTTATATTTTCAAGTTGTCAGTTGTTTTTATTTAGAATTTAGCATACTTCTTGTAACGCTCACCCACAGTGAATAAATATAAATAATTATTTTATTTTATTTAAATCACTCTGATATGTTTTTTTTTAATATTGAAATATTTTAACATATCGTATAATTATGTCAAAAGAACGCCTTCTGTCAGCGGAGCGTTTATCTTCACACATAGGTCGTGAGGCGGCCTTGAGTATTGCTTAAATTCCGATAAAAAGGCGTCAATTATTTCTTACATAATGTATTATTGTAATGATCTTCGGGTGTTTCCGCCTCGAGTTGACAGGTAAACAATCGTGCGTTTCCGTGATTTTTAGATCGTCGAGTATTTGAAGTCCAATGTTTGAAGACGTATTTTAAGGATGTTTTATGTGTGTGTCACTTTTTTATGAGAAAAATGCACTGGCCTTGCCTTTATTTACTTGCTTATTCAATACCAAATATATTTTTAGCTTATACAAACTTAGAAATATTTAGAAAAAATACTTTAAATAACAAAATTGCAAAGCTATAGGTATATATTAACATTGCTTTACAAATAATGGACAGAAATATTGCTATTGTTTTTCAATACCGGAAATAAATAATTTTTATTGTTCATGTTTATGAACCTATTGATTTGTAGACGCTTCTGAGTAGACAATGCTTTTGATAAGGCAGAAGAACTCTCATTACCAAGATTAGATAAAATCACAAATATTTTGATCTATAAAATATAGCATCATGACTAAGTAAAAAAAAAACTGACTTGCGGTATTTATGACTTTTTAAGCTCCAATAACGTGATGTGAATTTCAATTCTTATCATACATCAGCTGTAACTGAATGCAAAATATATTAAAAAAATTAAGCCGCTGATGAACGATTGGAAAATAGTATGGATTGATGTTTTGTGACTTTTTATATTGAAAAAAGCAAAAAAATATATTATTTATTTATTTCAACCCAACCCTAAACATGTTTTGAATTTCCGTTGTCATTAAGTAAGGTGAAGTTCGCAAATTATATAGTGTAGGTAAAAAGTATTCATAAAAAATAACCAGTTTCTACGGAGAGGTTTGGTCTCTTTTCATTGAATTAGTTAGATGTATCGACATTAATCAAGTTACAAGTAATACTTACGTATCTCTTGATTGATATAAAATTAATTAGAAAGTGACTTTTGATATAGACTCTAAGGAACATATTTGATTGATGGTAAAAATAAAAATATGTAGGTACGTATAGTGAGTATTGCGAAGATAAAAAAAACTTTTATTCTATAATTAATATTATTCAATGAAGTCAAAATATATATTTTTTTAATTAAACTGAAAGGCAACGTATATTTGGGTAAATATATTATTTGAGCTAAGAAATAAACGTTGGTTCTCTATTAATATAAGTACTAGATTTTTATTATTTTTATTAAAGACAATCAAGTTAACATGAGATGGATTTATAATATTTAAAGGTTATGTAGACAAGCAGGAGTAAATTTGAAAAGACCTTCATTATGTGATATATCTACAGCGGAATATTAGAGATACCACCATAATAATCAGTAAATATAGAAATAACGTGAAGATTAAACGATTTAAGAACTTGTGGTTGAAGATAACAACAAAAATAACTACAAAAAGTAGTCTCGTATACAATCTAAAGCTACTACAAACACGAAGAGCCTATCTTGTTTGTATGTAAACTAGTGTTTCCTAATCCATACTATCAGATAACGGGCGTTATTAAAAATTCATTAAAAGTTTTTAATCTTACCAATAAATAAACTATATATATATGATTGCAATAATTTATGTCATTCGTGGATTCAAGTTGAATATATACTTCACAGCGTTATTATTGAAATATTGTACGCAATAGAAAATCTAGTTTGAGTTGTAGATGGTCCTGCAAAAACTCAGCGTTTTTGGTAATTGAAATTATCGCAAGAAATGAGTAGAAAAATAGTAATAAATTTAAAAAAAGAAAATTCAACAAAAATTTGATTATACTTTACAAAACATCATACATATATTTTGTATCATTGAATGTGTATTATGAATAAATTGATTTGTTATTAAATTATTATAAAAACTTACAATCAGTTCATACTATAAACGTTTCAATCATTGGATAAAATTATTGTTAGACTTATAGATAATATAAAGGGTATGTAAATTATTACAATTGTTCATTTCTCACAGAATACAGTGTCCTTGTATAACTGTTACCATACGAAGCTTAGTCGAATTCTACTTCTTCGATGTAACTTAATATTGGAAAATACATATTTCCCTGGATGAACATATTTTCCACAAGGTTAACGGTAGTGAAATTAGGGTGGTAATGTGGAAAACCTCAAATCATCCAGCGATGATAAATGAGGTCTGTGGAAAACTCGACTTGTCATGAGCAGAAGTTTTCAGGAACAAAGTCACTCGACCTTACTCTAATCCACCCCTCCCGAAGTCTGTCTGGAGGGGATTCATTTGAGGGGTAGTCATACCTATAAGGTTTTCGTACTTTCAATGTCTACAAAAATATGAGCAAATACAGTTTTTGGGAATCGTTTATCTTATTGTATTGATGCAACTTTAATTCATTGCTTCAGTATAAAATAAAGACTAAAAGCTTAATTATTTGAAGAGTAGAAATTTAGCTCTTGGAGTTTTTAAGATGAAAATGACATAAATTCAAGTCAATTTGTATATCTCAAACACTTTACACGTGTTTGAACAATCGCTGGATGAAATGTTTTAATTCAACTTTATTATATAGCTATAGTTATAGCAACATTATTGATTTATTGTGATAGTATTTCATTCCACCCTATGAGAATTTTAATTATCATTCTGCAATATGTTAACGATATGAAATTAATTTGATAAAAATAGAGTATGTGAAAAAAATTGTGTAAATTGATATTTTTAGTTAGCATATACTGCGATTATCTGTCATTGTGTTATAAAAAATATAGTATCGTATAGTATCAAACAAGTTAATTCTTTGTCCAGGAGTTTTAAAAGAGTGTATGTACTTGGTGGTTGATAATTCGTTAGATACAGTTAACAATAACAAATCTTCCTCGTGTTTTGTATACTCGTAGTTTCTTAAGAAAGAAATGCAATTTACTGCTCGGGCATGCTTGTTTAATAAGATTGTTTTAAATTCAAGCACGTCTGAAATGACTCAAACACATACTGACATGAAATATAAATGAAAATAATTAACTACTTATTACAGTTGACATGTCGTTTTGATTCCAAGGTAGATACTTTGATCTGTTTAATTGGGACGTTGGCTTCAATGTTGGATCTCTGTACTACTTTTAGTCATATTTTTTCAGTTTTGTTATGGGTGACTTATTTTTAAATTACATAGTTAATATTTGTAAAGAATAAGAGGGTAGAATTCATATTTATGATGTAGGGATATGAGTAGTTTCGATTATTTAACTAATTTTCCTACCTTGATGTAATAAAGTAATACTATTGTTGTTTTTATTACTGTAAGATTATACTTTGATTTGTAAAATAGCGTACCAATGATGTGAAATTCATGTGCATACTAAAAAATTTTTACACGTCTATCTATTTAAATTACTTCTTTTTTGGTACAGTTAGAAACAAATATAATCTAATCAATAGTTAAAAGATGCAGGCTGTTAATTCATGTTATGTTTAAATACAGGTTTGTTATTAATATTAACGATTATCAGATCAAGGGGCTTAAGTATCATGAATGAATATATTTATAAGTTGATAATAATAGAAACCTCTGTCTTTATGCCGCTATCTTCCGAAGGAGAATCCTGTTAGAGTAGATATGAAAGCACTCCGCACTCACATGCACGTAGTTGCATTATTTACGAGTGAACATGGGAACCAGGTGATTGCATAATTTACAACTATTTAATCTTTGAAAATAAATTCTTAGAAGCATATTAACGTGGGAGGATATGGTAAAAATACACTTGTGGCGTGCACGATATATTGACATTAAAAAAAATATATTATCATAACCAATTCTCAAAATCTGCATCACGGATTTATCTGCAAACTTAATATTTATACATCAATGTAGTACTTGTCTTGTTTTGGCTGCAATCTCTGAATATTCTAGATCAGTGGTTCTCAAATTGGTCCCTACGAACATCAGGGGGTCCCTGGGACCATTCAGGGGGTCTTAAGAAAATTAAAATCGATTTGGGGGTCCCTGAACAACGTCAGAGGGTCCGCTCAAGGTTTAATATAAAATGAAAAAATTGTGACTCATTTATATTAATATGGAAGTTAAAATAAATAACAATGAATACATTATTATCGATTTTTACGTCCTAAGTAAAATATAAACATAGACAGCTGCATAAAATACAAGTAATAACAGGCATTGCGGTGAGTCAGGTAGATTAATACAGGAACGCAATAGAGTCGATACTTGCACCAAGTTTTGACTATGAAGGGGGGTCCGTAGGCAAGTTTTGACTATGAAAAGGGGTCCGAGGGCCAAAAGAGTTTGAGAGCCACTGTTCTAGATCAACCAAAAAGAAGCATGCTTGAAATAAAATACACGTTGTATTGTAAATAATGCAAGTATTAAATACTATTGTTGTCCAAGTTAAAGCGGAATACCGTCGTTCATGTAATAATCTTAAATATGAAGAGTTACACATGTATATTTCAAAAATATTTTCTTTTCATAACATGTAATAGATAATAAATAACTTTTTAAATCTGAATTGCACAAAAGCTTACGCTTATACAGTTACCTCTTATTCAAGAGAGTGAGTCCGAGTTGGATGTGAAAATGAAATTCAGAACGGTGCCATTGGAATAAATAACGCTTATTGAAATGGCGGCCGCGCAGTGGGAGCTGTCATGGCGGCGCGGCCTCCTATAGTTAGTTTGTCGTTAGTTTTCTTTTTATTTTCACAGCCTCTGGCGTGTTGTAATAGCCGCGAGTGTCATAACATTTCATAGCAGGACGATAAAAAAGTGTATTTAAACCATTCAGAAAAAGTTGAACACTTTTTCAATTTGATATTAAAATTTTAGACTATATACACATGAAATCAAATTAATAATTGCTGTTCATTTTATTAATTCAATTATAAATTTGAGCTGAATAAAAAAGTATTTAAACTTCTAATTTTTAAAAAATAAAAGATTTCCTAAAATATAAATAATTTCGTTAATTTATAGTTTGATATTAAGGTTAAAGTTCAGGCTTTAGATTCTTTCAGAATAAACTGCGTTGGGGCGTTTTTTGTATTTTTAAAAATTAAATTACTCTCCATGCACATACAATTTAAAACGTTTATTTGCTGAATTAGTATGAAGACGAGCACGTCGTCAAATAGTGGTAAAATTATATTTGACTACACTACGACTGCATGGGTTTCTATAAATGGCGTGCGCTCATGGCTGCTGAGTTGTTGGGAAATCAACGAGAGGCTCTCACGCCGGGACCCGCCGAGAATTATTGAAAATTTGTAGAATGTGACGCACTAAGATGACTCGTTAGTAAATATTCCAGCCAGTTAAGCTTCATATAAATTATAACTTTCTGTAAATGCTTCTCCTTCAAAAGAATACCCACACGTTCTTATTAAATACCGTATGCGTAAACAATATTTTTACAATAAAAAAATCATGCTTTTATTTACAAAGTGTGGCTGATATTAAGACTTCTAATCGAACTATCGATTAAAGGTAAAACATACGCTTGAATCACATTTTTTGTAACGTTGATTAACTCTTATTTCAGGAATAATTAATATTACTGAAAAAATGTACATTATATGTTATGATGTTTATCAAAGTAAGATATATTTAATTTTTAATCAACATTGATTTTTTAATTGTCAAGAAAGAAATTTTTATTAAATAAAAGAATGGCACTGAAAAAGTACTCTCCATCCTGAGTAGCGCATTGTATATATTTGTGAATATATGTGAGATGGATATCTTACATGTTTTATATTTTTATAATTTAATTCATTTAAAAAGAGGGTCGATTTATCTTGCACGTGAGGCAAGATAAATTGAATATTTAAGAATAAAATAAAATATATGACATTTATGCCCAGCAATGACCCGCTTGTCCGCCGCGGAGTTGCAGTACAAATGACCACACGACAAGCGACATTTTCGCATTCATTACAAATATCATAATTATTGATATTTATTTGATTGGAATGTCCACCGGACCACATGCAAGGCTCTGCTAACGTGTTTTGAGAAATAATTTACAGTATTGGGTACAAACTTCAAGCAGATACAAACTTGGCGGACTTGGCGTGAATACATTTATTATGCATTAAATCATACCACGAACCGCGTTAAATAATTATTATCGATTTTCATGACTATCAATAATCATTTTAGGGTTAAAATAATAGAGTTTTATATAAAGGGGAATTCCAGTAAATTTTTGTATTATAAAATTATTAAACGAAAAAGTTTTTTATGTAATGCAATTCCAAGAACGCGACAATAAAGAAGTTCATTCTTGGTAATCCTTGTAATGTTGTACAGTTCTCGGTCGTAAACACAGTACGTCGATATTTCAGCTTTGTTGCAACTGTTTGAATAGAGAATTTCTCTATAATCAGGGAGAAATATTTATACAAGATAAACGCATTGTTTATACAATTAAACTTGACATGCACATGATGAACAAGTCCGTGCGGGCAAAACGCAGCGACTCGACTTGTCAGTAGTTCAGGAGCAAATATAGGGACTCGTGCGGAGAAAATTATTTGCATTGGTCGTATCATATTTGCTTTTGTCTAAGGACGTATCGCGTTTCCTTGTTATAAGGATGCTATTTGAGTTATGCATCGACTCAGTGGAAGGTCAATTAGAACTTCAAAGAAATCGATAAAACATAGATTCTACTTATTTTGTCGAACGCTGTTAGCATTTATTAAATAATGCCATTTATGTACCGATCAAGAGTAAATATTTTATTTATATTTTAAAGCGCTGTTTGCGTTATTATATTAATTGAAATACTTTATTACTTCCATAAGAATGAGTACAATCTAAACTTTTAATTAAGCAGGTCATATAGAAGTGCTTGTAATACATTTTCAGTGAGTTCTTCAGTCGGCACCGCGGAAGGCTGTGGGCGCGGCGAGGGTACTTCCCGGGCAGCCTCTAACTCGGTGGCCAAACATTTTAATGGCCTAAGAACACTGGCTCTAGACTTCCAGGAATCTACAGTTTGCCTTCCAAGCTAAGCCGTGTTCTGCATGCTTCCCTAATAGTTCCCGAGTACGTGTAACCTTACTACACAGCTGTTTGTTTAAACAACCACTTAGCGCAGAAAAACCAATATATGTTATTAGAAGCTCTGCCAAAATAATAAAATATTATTTGTAAACATATGATATTCTGTTTTTTATATAATTGATGCAATTCAAAAATATACACGCTACTGTTGACTTTGTCTACATTTTTTTTAATTGAAAAAAAATTATAGGTTGTTTTGAACTTGAGCTAAATAATACAATACATAAATTAAGTAGCATTTCACCATGTTTTATATTTAATTTAAATGCCTCATGTATCCAATTCTAAATAAGTGAAAATAAATTCAAAAGTAAATTAATTTTTTCGATGAAAACTAAGAACATTAAAAATATTCATTGATTTTAATGAAAAATAAAATTATAGCGCCATAACTCCTGTGAACTTATTAAGCCTAGTTATGTTATACGAGCTGTATTAGAATTCGCGTTTAAAATATAATTTATACCTGATTAATAAATTGCTGTTGATTGATCGAATAGAAATGCAAAGAATGATAAATAATTGGCATATTTTATATCTAGTTATTTCATAAGTAAGAGTGTAAATAATTCTTTACCGGGAAGTGAATTACAATATTGCACGTCCTTAATTTAAATTATATTTATTTTAAAGTATGAAGAGTTGTAATGATCAGAACACGCCGCTTCAAATTAGTTTAAACGTAATATTAATTTTAAAAGATGTATCATGTTTTTTTAAGTAGGAGAGTGATTATTTTTATTTATATCTATGTATATATTTTTGCTAACAATATTAATTTTGTAATATTGATTTTTTCGAATGATACAATGAGTTTTGAAATATTTTATAAACATCTTGTTTTAATTAAAACATACTATTGCGAATTGCTTCATTAACAGTTGTTCTCAGCACAACTTGCAAAAGAGTCGAGCACATTTGACCCTCTGCGGCGCGCATATCAACATTCTTGGTTTGACCATAAACCACAAAGCTCTATGCATTATTCCAAGAGCTGACTTCGGAGTGTTAAAAGCTCTCGTGTGTCTTCTGTACGGGCCATTATCGCGTATCAACGCGACATAATGCAGCACTCGATGGAACTTGGGGCTGGGACATTATAGGCAAGTGTGACGAGTGGAGATGGAACACAGAAAACAGACCTGATGCTTCTGATAAGGCAATGACTAGACAGACTATATTAGTGATGGTTGAGCTCGAATATAATCGATAACTAGAATAATTTTTATACTACCTCAATCTGATAACTTCCATACAGATTTTCAATTTTTCAACAGAACTTTCGATTATTCGGCATTCCCGGCCTTTTACCCGGCTTTACCATTTTACTTAAATGAATTATCAAAAAATATTAAAATGAATCGATAACCCAATGCATGTTCGATTAGAAACACCACTTCATGGCACGCAACATTTATGGATGATTCAGTAATGTGAATGGCCTTGTTTGCTACAATATTAGGCCATCTTGAAAAAGAGCAATCTGGAATATGCGTCATTATTTTGATCATGTCGTAAATAATGTAAATCATTATGATGATTTCATTTCGTGAAAACCATTAATATCAAGCAAGGATTCGATGGTTTTTATGCTATGGTTAAAATATATGATGAATGGAAAACAGGCCAAAAATACATTTTGAATTATAGCAAAAAAATATTTAATTTATCACCGAACCCGACACACAATATTGGCTTAGTATGGATAGTAAATATACATGTTTTCTTGTTTTATTATTTATTAATGTATAATAAAAATATATCAGGTATATTGACACTATACTTTGATACTTACACTTTAAATTCTGAGAATCTGAGGTGAAACTTTTTGAACGTAGACTATTATGATTATTTTTAATATTATTTATTTATTTGATTCAAATATAGATGTATACAATATTTGCTATTTTTTATAAATATTTTGAAAACGACATTAATAACGATTTATTATGAATGGGATCTGTTCATTTAATGCAGTGCTTCTCAAAGTGGTCCCTATGGACCTCAGGGGGTCCCTGGGATCATTCAGGGGGTCCTTATAAAATAAAAATCGATTTGGGGGTCCCTGAACAACGTCAGGGGGTCCGCGCAAAGTTTAATATAAAATATAAAAATGTAACACATTTTTATTAATATGGAAGTTAAAATAAATAATAATGAATATTATTAGCGATTTTTACGTCCTAAGTAAAATATAAATATAGACAGGTGCATAAAATACAAGTAATAACAGGCATCGCGGTGAGTCAGGCAGGTTAATAGAGTCGATACTTGCACCAACTAGTCTATCATATGAATTTATGTAGTTTTTCACCCAGGGTCCGTAGGCAAGTTTTGACTATGAAAGAGGGTCCATGGGCAAGTTTTGGCCATGAAAGGGGGTCCGTGGGCAAATTTTGACTATGAAAAGGGGTCCGTGGGCCAAAAGAGTTTGAGAGCCACCGATTTAATGTATAATTTTACATAAAAAAAACTAATGCTTTAATCATGGTGAATATAAATACTTTATAGAATATCCGAGATTGTGTTTCAATGTGTTTGCATCACGTCAGCTTTAGTAAGTTGAATCACAACTTGAGAAGTCCCAATTCGATTGCGCAAAGGCAGTACGAGGGCTTGGGAGTAGTGCGGTGGTCTCGCCATCGCGAGTTCCGTGAATCCATTACGCCGGCGCCGGGCCCACTCGACGCGTCGCGACGCCCGCTGCCGACAGGACCTCTGAGAGACCTGCACTTCAACAGGGGACAGCAAGTCACTGAAAATATTCGGGACCTGCATTTCCAATGAATACAGCAAGTGACTGAAACTTTGCAAGAGCTGCATTTTCAGAGGAGACAGCTGTGATTGAAACTTTTCGAGACCTGCATTTTTAGAGGAGACAGCAGTCACTGAAAATATTCGGGACCTGAATTTCCAAAGAATACAGCAAGTGACTGAAACTTTTCGAGACTCGCATTTTCAGAGGAGACAGTAGTGACTAAACTTTTCGAGACCTGCATTTTCAAAGAAGACAGTAGTGGCTGAAACTTTTCTAGATCTGCACTTCCAAATAATACGGCAAATGACTGAAATTATGCGAGATTGCGAAACTGCATTTCCAAAGAATACAGCAAGTGACTGAAATTTTGCGAGACCTGCACTTTCATAGAAGACAGCAAGTGACTGAAACTTTTTGAGACCTACACTTCCAAATAATACAGCAAATGACTGAAGTTTTGCGTGACCTGGATTTCCAAAGAATACAGCATGTGACTGAAACTTTGCAAGATCTGCATTATCAGAGGAGACAGCAAGTGACTGAAACTTGCAATGTCTGCATTTCCTAAGAATACAGCAAGTGACTGAAACTTGCAATGTCTGCATTTCCTAAGAATACAGCAAGTGACTGAAACTTTGCAAGACCTGCATTTTCAGAGGAGACAGTTGTGACTGAAACTTTTCGAGACCCACATTTTCAGAAAAGACAGTTGTGACTGAAACTTTTCGAGACCTGCATTTTCAGAGGAGACAGCAGTGACTGAAACTTTTCGAGACCTGCACTTCTAGAGGGGACAGAAAATTACTGTAACATTGCGAGACCTGCACTTCCAGATGAGATAGCAAGTGATTAGAACTTTGGGAGATAAGATGACATAAGTCCACCGGTCACATGTCGTTGAAAAAGTGGAAAATTGGTTGGATGAATGGTTTCGGTCCAAAGACGCGTCGTTTTATCGTCATGGTATTCATGTATTGCTAGAGAGATGACAAAAATGTGTAGCTAGCGAGGGACGATACTTTGAATAAACCATTTTTTTTAATTTCTCTTGAAATTTTTCATTTTTCATTGATCAAAAAAACATAAATATTTAGTTTCGCAACTAGATATATATATATATATTTTTTTTCAGAATTGTAAACACTTTTCGTTGCTCTAACACTTAATATAATTATTTACATGTGGAAAATCACTCAAGTATTTTACTCAAAAATATTAAAATGGAATTCCACCAAGTACTCTCAGTCAAAAATATTGAATTTCATAATTATTTTCCTAAAGAAAAAGGTAGAAGTCGATTCTTGATGTCTACGTTCTAAATATATCTATTTTATTAATAAAATCGTGAGATGTTTTATTTTTAACAACATAATAAATAATTTATAAGTAAATGCTAATGCATACATAGCGGATAATTGTAATTAGATTTGGTATTATATTCTATTGAGTGGAGTTGTACTAGTCCATATTTATATGTTTTAGAACTCGGCTAAGGGTGAACGTGACCGCCAATGCCATTCAGTTATTATATTTCATACGTTCTCATGACACCGAAGCTTCGTAGCCACATTGCATAATTTACTCATTGTTATACCAAATGAGGACCTCATGAATATTGAGTTTGAAATGTATGAATAAATATTGTGTTTTAAGTATATAAATCCAAAAACGAATAGGTGAGACATAAAAGCACCTGTTCTTAGCTTCAAGTCTCGCCATTTTTCTTAACCAAATATCCAAAGAGAAATATTATTTAATTATATAATGATTTGAAATCGCCCAACTTCGCCCCTGTACAAAGCGCATATCAAAAGACAAATGGACGGCAAATCTTAGCTGCTAAATAAAACACAAACGAATGTCTGCCGTTATCCTTGCGACATTATAATTAATTGCAGCTTTCTTGCTTTAAAATTCGTTTACAGCTTATTCAACGATCGAGCACAAAGCCACCGAGGACTTATGTGAATACGTACTTGACACGACCATCCAAGTGTGTAAAACTTGTTGAGGACAAAAAACTAGACCTCTATAGTGTTACCAATAACGAATATAAGTGTTCTAACTCATTATTTCTATTTTAAAAAAAATTCAGTAAAGATCAATTATTTTGAATCCATAATAAATTACAAAATATTTTTATAAATGTTCTTAAGATTAACTTTAAAAAAAAACATAATTATTGTTTTAATATAAGACCTGTGATAGATTAATATTTTCACGTATTATTAAAAGAACACTAACACCATTAATTAATTAATTTTTTTAAATTTAATGTTTATTTATTAATATAAGGTGATAGATTTGTTGAATGAAAATCGAATAATATCTCAAATTATCCAGTTGCAATTATATAAATAAACAAGTATAAACCTATATATGTTACTTCTACCAGATGTTCAAAGTTACTTTTAATTTATACATTTCTAAATGCCTCTATTATTACTTAAAAATACTTTTTTATTTTAAATTAAGCATGCTTTAACGTTTATCTTTAATGGAATTGGTGATTATTCTTAATGTATGCGCAGTTAGGCTGGCAAAGACTTTTGGGATAAAAGTCTTGCCACAGAGTTTATAATTTAAATATTTTGGATTATCGTAGTTATGAGATACAAAGAGAGAAAGTTAAAATCTACTTTGAATTTAGCCAAGGATCAAGGACGTTCTGCTATGTACTCGAATAATTATTACTCCAGTGAGAAAACTGACATCTGTTGACTTCAAACTGGTGTCACCGGTCACCGCCCACGCTATTGTACAAACAAAAGGTTTTAAAGGACTTGTCGCCGATGTTTTTTATAGGTTTGATTTTTTTGTATAACAGAACTTGTATTTTTTTATAATGTGAATAATATGAACTTGGAAGACCTTCAGTTTAACATACGTCGTCTTTAATGCTGTCATTGGAGGGATTTACTATTTTTTTTGTTTTAAATATATAAATATGTTTACTTTTAAAATATATTTACTTGTGACCAATTTAAAATAAAGCGGTACGATAGAAAAACGGGAGCATCGAGTTTTCATGAAATTCATTTCAGGTATTTTTCAGGTTCTCATGTTTAGGTAGATGATAACTATTAAAATATGTGTCAAGTAACCCAATGCACCAATAGTCGTTGAAAAATCGAGATTTATAAATAGTTTATATTGCAAATGAAACAATTAAAATCTGATCATATTGAACCAACCTTAGTTTTTGCGAAAATTTTTAGTTGAATCTTTGCATTCGAAAGATGGTGTTTTTATTTTGTTTGAAGAAAATAAAATAAATAACGATAGAACGTACGAAACACCTTGTTATATGTGTGGGTAGATAAGAGAAACTATGCCATATAGTGCAGTGGTATGTATGTACGTGTAATTGAAATCTAGTGCAGTGAATGCATTTTATTTTCTTAAAAAGATTCGTAGGTTCCTTTACAATCAGAACGTAGTGTGTTGAATATGCGACTAATAAATATCTGACCCGTCTAGACGAACAAATACAAAGTTTTTTAGAACATCAAATGCTACGAGAGGTAATTCACATTTAAAAATAAATGTGACCGGGTTACAACATGAGTCACGAAGAGGAAGTTTCCATTGCGTCTTATGCTTAAAATTAATGCAATAAGCCATTTTTGTTTTAAGTCTAGTTAGTACGTGGTACTAGAATGATTTGAATGGATTTAAATATTTATATGAATATTTGTCTATTATAAAACATTTTGTCTATCAATAAGAACAAAGATGGAAGTACAAGTTTTTATGTAAGAATTGCTAGTAATCAGAAAAAGTTTATGACAAACTTTGCGTGTTATTTTTTTTGTGTTTTTGATTTACGGTTGTTTAACTAAGCGTGGTTTTGATATGAGAAATCTATGCACTAGTGCTTTGTAATGTGATTTCTGTTGTGCTAAACTAAATATTCTAGGGAAGACCCTCTACCCATGATGCTAACCAAATTAAGAAATGAATACATAATAAACGTAGATTTTGTAAATAAAAAATATTACAAAGCCATCTTCTAGCATTTTGTAAAACTTGGTTAAATATTTTTTTACGGTAAAAGTGTTCCATATGAACTTTTACTCATACGTGCAAGTATTTATTTTCTTCCAAATCGACTGTGATCGTAAAAATACAAGGAAAATACAAGATAGTACACGGTAACTACCGATATATGGGTCCTCTATTTGCCTCGAGTAGATACTTAAATGATCTGTTGAAATGAGTTAACTAGCCTCTCATTAAACTGATGTCTGTTTACTGATCCACTGGATGACCGCTATTAAAATGATTCAGTTTTATGGAACTTGTTCTCAAGTAGCCCATTAAAAGGCAGCCGCTTGATAGATTATCGAGTTAGAGACATTAAACCATTATGTTTAATTTTAATTTAGGAGCCTGGTTGCCATTAACGTGAATCATTCATACATATTTTTATATAACCGAAATCACACTTTCATATTTCGGCTGTCACTCGAATGTTGAAGCAATAATATTTCTTTAGTTTTGAAAATATTTCACTGAAATATACACGAAATATCGACAGTAATTTAAACAGCATGGGTTTATCGGTTGTGGTACTTAAAATCACAAATTACGATGCGTGTACTAATTTGAAGTCATATTTATAAAATTAAATATCATACGACGCGATTTCAGATTGGGAGTAAATTTCAAGATGGTACAAAATGCTAAGAAATTCGATACTTTATCTTGACTTTATAAATCATTAATTAAGTATATAATATATATACAATCAATATTATCGAAGTAAACGATAGCGTATCTCCATTTACAATATATACTATTTAAAAAAACTTAATTCTTTTGCCTTTTTCTAACGATAAAAAAAATAAATAAAATGGTGTGAATTAATTTTTTTATTGATATTGATGGAAAGTTTTGGGAAAAATGGTTCCTTAAAGCCATATAAAATTTATTTTAATAATTTTAAAAGAAATATAACTAAGGATTATTGCCGATGTGGTGAAGAAATTATTTTTTTTATCTGGAATTTATCCATTAAAATCCTGTCTTGATAAGTGAATTCAAAGCGGATATTCTAGGGTTCATATTTGTTTCAGATTATTCATATGCGAAATTGCGTGTAAGTACAAATTTTATAAATAAATAAAGATACCTAAATTTGATTGATTTATTTATCAATACTAGCTAATGTAGATCATATCTGTGTTTGTATAATTAATCTAAACTAATTGAAATAGATAAAGAGATTTTAATAACATATTTCTTAAAAATTAAAAATAATCAATAGTATGGGCAGATTGAATTTTATTTCCATAAAATATGATTCAATTTGATGTTATATTTTTTCGATCGTGAATTTCATGAATAAAGATTATTAACAATGTTTAAAAAATTGATAAGATAATGATTTAACTGAAATTTCTTTACGCATACTTATAATACAGAAAACGGTAGTTTATTCCTAGAAAAATTTCATTCAAAGAAATTGAATAATAATGCATCTGAATTGGAATTATTAATAATTTCAACGAAATCAATAGATTTATCATAAATTTAATATTATTTTTAAATTACTGCTAGGAGTTTATTAATATTATCATTGTATATTGTATAGTATATTAATATCTAAGTCAATGGATTTAATACAAATGGCTTCAAAAATTTTGAAGCTAATTTTAATAATGATTTCAACAACATTATGTCATTTACAACAATTCTCCGTGTGTATTCGAGTGTAAAATAAAATCCCTTTAACTCAATAAAAACAAGTTTCTCTAGACTAATTAGTCAAGATTATGCATTATTGGCTGAGTTGCGACAGGGCAAAAAGCACACCTCGTAGATAATACTACAAAAGTTGTTAAGTTACGTGTCGGTTTGTTAATGCTATAGTATACTGAACTTTTACATTTAACTGTATACTGTCTTATGCGACGCTGGCTAAGGAAGCCGTATGATTTCCAATTCATCGAACAGTCTGACGCTAAAACGACAAGTCTCACTTGATCTGTGATCGTATTACTCTTCACCCCACACTGATATTGCTAATAGGGGTTCTTTGCATTTGTTAAGCATATAAGTACTATAATTTCGATTGTTTTAAACACTAAAAAAACAGTCAACGTTACACTTAATAAAAATGAATAAATCTTCACTATAAAAAAAAATCATAACCATGTACTAAATGTTTCAATTTTTTTTACAGGTTGTAGCATCCATTATTAATAAATGCTTAGTAGGCTTCTAGGCTTTCTTTTTGTGTTTGACGCGTTAAAGTAGATGACCACAAAGCCTGAATATGTCAGTAGAACATACAGCGTTTAATTATAATACTTTCTTTAGAGGTTTATTGGTTATTTATAGAAACTATATGTAGTGGAAATATAATAAATATAACAAATGCTAAAGCACAAATAGAAAATTCAATCGCACTTTCCGAATACTTCATGATCGAACAATGTACAGAAAAGGTTAAAAAAAAAAAAACGTTTGGATAATGGAACGCTTTTAGAATAATAGTGGTTATTTTTCAGTACCATAACGCTACAAAAATTTAATTAATTAAAATCTAGAAACCTCCTGCAAGCAAGCGTCAATAAATATCCTTCAGTTCGCCAGTTTGCTAGAAATGCGTGAAAACCGAGCCTTCTTTCAGGGGTTGTAGTAGATTGAATTTTGTTTTGTCATCTTTTGATGCAATAAAATATATTCAATAATTTTGACTGAAGGTATTTGGTGAAATTTCATTTTAATATTTTAACACAAATTTATTCAATTGAAAGTATAATAAGGCCATCATTTTTTTTTGTTTAATGCTATTTGTAAATGCCAAATCACTTGTCAGTGTTCAATTGAAGTTAAGATTCCCTTGGCTCGTTCCAGACACCGTCAAGTACCTTCCACTAATTCTATTGTTAACGAGCGAGTCAGGTATAGAGTTCAACTTCGGGTCAATCGATCTTATTAAGTGGCCGAAAACACAGACGGGTAGTAATTGCCGAGCTGGTGAGTGAATTCATCAAGTGTCTGCCGTAGCCACTATTGATTCATGACTCACTTCTATTGTGGTCATCTCTTATCTCAGAAGATTTATAAAAGCGACAGATTATCGAATACTTGAAGCGTTCTCCGTGGCATTTAGCACGAATTACGTAAGTATGTGCGCAAAAAATAGGCAACGCGTCAGATTATATAAAAAGAAATCGCTGACGTATTCAACACAAAAGTATTGTTTCTTGAAAAAAATAAATTATAGTTTTACACGATCGATAAATTATATAAAGAATTTAATATTAATTCTGACTGAGAAAAAAAAAACAGACGCGCGTAATGGGTTTTAAATTTTGGATTAGATAAATTTTGATAGGGTATTCAATCAATAAAAAAGGTCACTAAGAACGTGGGTTTGATACTTTCTTTACTCGTTTGAACAGATTTTTTCTAAAAAAAAAAAAAAAAACATTTAAACAAAATATTTTTATTGAATTGACAAATTAGCTACTTACATTGCTAATTTATCTGTCATCTTTTTGATTTTTTTTTTTTTTTTAATATCAATAAAAAATTGTATTGGCTTGTTGTGTGGGTGAGTGCATAATTGTAAAAATAACAAAAGACAAATTTTGATGAGTGCAAGAGTAATTGATGATTCGGACCTGTAGAATAATAAGTACCTCGTGGTCCGGCTGCACTGATTGATTGAGTGAACGGCTGAGGGTCGGGAGTCAAGACGAGGAGGTGGCCGCTGAAGATGGATAGTCGGCGGCGGTGCGCGGTTATCGGGAACGTTTACCTCCTCGGCTCCTAATAGCGGGCTCGATGTCGACAGGAATTCACAGGGGACAGGAGGTATATTTTAATGAATCGGACGCCCGGAATGAAAATGGGAGTTTTTTTTGGCTAAGTTGATTGATTAGGGGGACAGGCAAGGATCATTCTTCGGCATACAAAACTTTGATGTTGAGGGTATTCAACCTAAAGATGCATTTTATAAATTTATTAAGGTAGTTTTTGTTTACGTAAGTACTTAAGATTAATTAAAAAAAATACAAATTATCAACTACAAATATATATATACTGAAATATAAAACTTCTGCGGACACGCCTGTTCATTCACAAAGCTATAATTGCAATATAATTAGCAGGAGGTATAATTGAATATCGGCCGTCATATTTTCAGGTGCTGATTGATCGAGTCTCTCGACATGGGTTGAGAAAACAGATAACCGAGAGTGTGCAATATTATACTTCCTCTAGTCCTTGAAGTTTTTCAGGGAATTTTCTTTTGGGACATTTTTTATAAGTAAATCCTTCCTGGTTTTTTTAAATAGGTATATTAGCTACTGATTTCCCCCCGAGGCTAGGCACGCCGCTTTATTCAAATGAAGGGTTCGCCCACGGTAAATTTACTGCTACTTATTTTGTAAACGTTTTAAATAGGTGTAATAAAATGCTAATATTCATCATGCATTGATATTTTTATTATATATAAATGGGCCGCCGATGTTGCGAGAGACGAGGCGCCGCGCCGCCAGCTCACTCTCCTAGCACTTGCATCGACAAATAAAATTCCCAGCGTAGTTTATCATTATGAAAATAATAAAAAAAGATGTGGGAATACAACAAGATAATAATATTGGGGACTTGAAAATTATTACCTATTGGATATCGTTGATAAAAATGCAGTCAAACTGGTCCGGCGCTGGCGTCGAATTCGATTCCTACCTATTCCCATACTCGGCCGCCCAAATTAATATCTAATATTTCTGGTTTTCATACATTAAATAATCCGTTCTTGTTCTTTTTAATTGAGTATTGTGTAGTTAGTTTCAAAGACGTAGTTAAAAACCGCTGCTTTAATTAGGAGAGCATTATTCTGGTGGGCGAGCGGGCGTCCTATCTCTTATTTGTATCAGGGTCGACATACCCCGTCGCGGCTTCCTCCGAGCCAGGAGAAACCTTTAATATCTTCATATGCTAAGGGATTCATTTTATCGCATTTTATCACGTATGAATATAAACAAATAAAGCGATACTTCTGCATTTCACTCTTCTGCTCTCAATAATATCACAAGTCTCCGATAATGATTCCAGATAAGGCGTATGGCGCTCCATATAATCTAGATAATATATTAATTCATACGAATTGTATAGTGCCTATATGAGTGTAATATGTCTGCAAAGATTGGTTATCTTAATTCAGATCAGGTTTTTGCACCTAATAAAACCATGTATGGTAGAGCACTGCATTTTTTAGATAACACTGCAGATAATACAGTATTAATATGTATATGTGTAAAGTGGTTACTTCAAATAGAATTATTATCAGTTCTAATAATTAGTAATCAATGATAGCTATTTCTATTGTAATATTTATGGAAAATATATGCTTAGTATTTAAAATTAACACACGTTTATTTGTTCGTAATGAATCTTTTAATGTAATTTAATATGTGAAAATGCGTTCCTTCATATTAAACATTTGATATGTGTAAAAGCCGTCACCACAAAGGCTATCAAAAGTGAATAAATTAAACATATCCAATATAAGATCCGTACGTAAAAACCTTGTACATAATGTATGATTTTCTATCAGACGACACAAATTCTTCAGATTCCTTTGCGTCGGGGATTCCATACACAATTGTCTGCGTACTTTACGGTCGTGAGCCGTCTCTCTGGCAGAAATCGCTAACTTGAGGTGACAATAATAGCTAGATATTGTAAATAACTGAAAACTTTACATCGTTTATAACAAAATGTAATTTAATAAACAGCACAGATATACCTGCTTATTCCAGAAGCAAGCATTTATTTTATGCATTGGGTTTCATAAAAGAAAAATAATGTATTTACTTTGAAATTATTAAATTATACCGTGATGTTGATATCACCTTTTAACAAAATGCATGTTATTCGGTTTCTATTAACGTTTTGGACTAATTTATTTTTTGTTTGACCCATATAAATTATTTGAAATAACATTTTATATATCGTATTATTAAAAAAATATATATCGATCATAACTGTTTGTGTTTGCCTAAATTAAATTTAGATTAATACGCTGAAAAAACGTCACTAGCATGAAATAAAATCCTATATATCACAAATTTACAATAATCGGTTCTACAGAATTTTCGCGTTATTTTTTCAGTTTTCATGAAATGTTGTATATGTTTATTTAAATCAAGTATTTTTGGTAAATAAAAATCTTATGATAGTTTATATATTTGTAGTCATTAGCCATTATTTTCTTAAAGTGTGTGTGTGTGTGTGTTTGATGTAAGTAATTTTTTCAATGCTCAGTTTCGACAGTAGAAGCGAATACAAAAATCAATTTGGTATTGGGATGATTAATACTCTGTTGACAAAACACTGATTTCTATCAGTGTTTTGATAAATGAAAGTTTCGACTCGCGTGATATAGGATATTGGAAGACACACAAAAGAGTTGTTACAAGTTGTCACCAGCGTAAACAATACTTGCGAGAGTAGCCCGAGGAGATAACACGGCCGAGGCGTTGACGCTCGGTGGATATTTGTTTGTTTTATCCAGTACTTTAGATTAACGGTATGCCTTGGAATGTATCTCCAGACGCACTGAAGAGTTGGCTTCCGAGAGATTTGGACATGTGCGTGGGAGGACGGCTCCGCGCTCGGGCGATTTGTCCTTTGCGCACCCCGCGAGCCTACACGCAACGCGGCTCGAAAGTTGGTTTCAATTTTAAATATCAACTAGATTTGATTAAAAAACAATATAAAATATCCCTAACATAAATTAAATCTATGTTAAAAATCATTACATTATGAATACCTTCATAAATTGGCTGTTGAAGTATGCAGAGTTTATTTTTATTATTTTCAAATTAGTTAAGTGTTTTGATATTATGTATCAAAATACATGTAAAATAACTTTTAAAATTATCGAGGCTTTGTTTTGATCAACGACTGTGTCATCAAATACATGCAGTAAGAGTAAAAAATAATGTACACTTGGACATTTTGGGAAGAAAAAGTGTAGGTATGTACCTGAGTTGGAACATGGCCGTACCGGACTTGAGCGGCCAGGACCGACTTTCAAATTAAATTAAAAATAGTTATTTCTTTTATCTCGTAAAATTCAGCAATAATAATATTAAGATACTAAAAAATAAAAGTTTTGAGACCACGTTTTTTATGTCTATGATTAATGTAGGTTGTTTTCAATACTTTTGAAAACCTCAAACATGGCTACACGTATTACTATTTTGTCCATAACATTTTTGAAAATACAGTATTTTAAAAATATATATTCAATAAATTATATCTGAAATTATAATAAATGATATTTAAAAATACTACATATAAGTACCGTAGTGAGAGGCGTGAAGTGAAACGTAATGAAAGTTTGGACGCATTGGAAGAAATAAAGGAACAACATAGACGCCTTGAATAATATGAATATCTCAGGTTTTTAAATAGGTTTAAATAGATCAATAACTCTTTGATTACATTATCAAAAAGGTTTTACTTGTTTGGGGAAGCTTATTTTTTAAAAAAATTACAATAGTTAGAGCACTTAACAAAATATAATAATATTTATCATCAATATCGCGCAAATACACAAAATATTAATAAAAAAAAAATTGATGAACGTTCAGTTTGGTCCTGGTTAGACCTCGTTCCTAGTGATTGGAACTTTAACGATGATGGTGATTTAATCAACAAGATGACGTTAGTCTATAATTATGTAAATAAAAGCCTCTCCGCGATATTCACAATGCATTTATATGATATTTTTTTTGTTTTGAACTAACCTAGGTCAAGCACCAATCAAAGTTGGCCATGATAGAGCCCTGACACGAATCAGACGTAAAAATGAACGGTTATTGTATACGTGTAATTACATTTTTTTAAATGACTGCAATAACTTATAAAATTCTATGCTTGCATAAAAAGTGCATCTGTTGCAATAAATATATGATAGACATTGAAGTATAAATCAATAGTAATAACAATGTTTAAAACATAAAAAAAAACTTATTTCACGTTTTTGGCAGAAAATGATTGGATTAGTTTCGAACAAATTTAAGAGCAGTTCAATATTTCGGCCCCAGTTTATTAATGTGTTGTTAATATATGTTTATAAAAAACTAATTTTAATATAAATATATAATAAGCATTATTACCTTGTCAAAAATACTCAAAATACAATAAATCACTGTATAATTTTCCTCATAAAAATTTCAAAAACCGCTTTTTAAGTAACCTGACCTATCTTTTGTGTCTGACAGAAGTAATATTTTATATGAAGTTACCTCTGAAGTTAATATAAGCTTTTTTATTATAAAAATGGTTGTTTAGTGCTTGGAGGTGTCAAAGGAGGCGCCAGGTTTCCATTACCATACAAAAGGTATTCCACCTTATAAACAGTCACTTATTATAAATGCGTGAAACTATAGCCATTAGTAAATAATACATTATATTAATTTCATTGCTAAATTTATTGATAAAAGGAAAAGTGATGGAAAAAAACTGCACGTTAAATTTAAATGGAAATTTTCTCTATATATATATTTAATGTGAATATTCACGTAAGTGGTTATTTTTTCGTTTAACACTTAAAGTTATATTTATTTTCTTGGATAAATAAGTAGTGCTAATATTTGAAACATTTTAGAAAATTATAACTAACATGCGAATAATGTACGTTATCGAGTATTTTATTTAAATAAAGTGTATATAAAATTAAAATAACAGAAAACATAAATTTGTTGCTCACATATCAATTATGTAAAATCAACTACACGTAGACTCGATATACTTATTATTGAAAGTGTATTGCTGTTAAGTAAGTATGTACATTGTTATTATTTACTATAGAAATCTTACGAACGTTAAAAATGACACCCAGCAGGTTGACTAACTTGTTCCATGTTCGTGCGGCATCTCACGATTAATTACTCATGACACCAAAAAGAAAACAGAGAACCCCGTTAAGTGATATTTAATATACGCGATAATTACAAGTAAACTTTTCATCTGCAAGTAAACCTTCCAAGTCGGGCGGAAAACCGCAGTCGATAACCAGAAGAGTCCACAGGGGCCGGCGCCGGCGCCGACTTCGAATAAGGCGTTATGCCGGTGTACAGGTGATTTATTCGAGTACCTGGACTCTTGAATATATTTTAAAATACTACGAATTCTTCCTCTCCGATCAGGCATCAAGTAGTGAGGTGTGTAATGTATACGTCCGCAGTCGAAATTTATTTGCTGTCTCTGAGGTATTTAATTTAAATAATCATGTAATGACAAATAGCAGGGCTTGCTAGTACCTGCTGTAATTCAAGATATTTTTGTACTTCGCGTCACAATTTGCTACTGTAGTGTTTTTTATTTTGGTGTAAACAACGTAAAATAGAACGCTATGGGCCAATCGCAAATTTATTTCAAGGCTTTTTTACTAGAAGCTTAAAACTTTATTCAGGAAAGTATGCATGCAAGTTTGTTTGAGTTGTGTCAATACAAGTGCTCATCCTTTTAGTGCAAATTGATAAGGCTTTTTCCGTTGTTATTTATCTCAAGGATCCCGAGCCCACGAGGGCCAGCCTCTGTTGACTCAAGCCATAAGGACGTATTTGCAGTTGACATTACCGTATGTGACATTGGATTTCAGAGAAACAATTCACTCCACTTCGAAATATGTAAATCAATTCGCATTTTCATTCTCATTCAAAGAATTTGTAGGTTTATAAAATCAGATTTTTCAGAATTTGTGATATTTTTTATTGTAAAATGAAGGCTTTCCACGTATATTTTATCATTAAAACATAAACAACATAGTAAAACTATAAATACATTGATTAATTTCATTTATATTTCTTAAATAAGTTATTGTGAAATAAACTTAAAAATAAAATGTCAACGACATTATTGATAAAATTTATTTTAAATCATCAATGCCAAAGTTTTTCATACGTTTTAATGAGTGATTTTAAGAATTCTTCTTCTTCAATATGAGTGAAAGCTTCTTGTATGAAGGTCGTAGAGTACAATCTCGCAGAAGATAAATCCCTAGACCTCTTACAAATATTGGAAAACTTGTGAGAGTTACCACAAGTCAAGAAACCAATAATATTGAATATCTCAAACACATCTACATTATATGTTATTTTTTAATATTATTAGGTACGTTTGGTGCCTCATTTTTGAGGTATACTACAGGGGTCAAAAATATATTAGAAATAGATGGCACAGTAATATCAAGTATTTATGTATTATGCCTTGTGATCCTGAATATTGAAAATAAATTATGGCTGACATGACTGCGAGGCATCAGATACTGGACCAGCCTCACAATTAAAAGCTGTTCTGCCTCCCAATGGATAATAAAAACAGTTATATCATTATTAACTAAACTGAACCTTTACATTTTTCACATAAAATCAATTAATCTAACTTATGTTCAAAGTTCGTATATTGAAGTATAATGTAAAATTTTATATTAAATACTTCAAAAATATTTGCAAATTCTGTATGGTAATATATTCATGGGATATATTTCTATTGAATACAAATTTTATTTATTGTTATTGAATGGTTAATTGTACTGGTTTTTTTTTTTTTTTTTTGAGATATTCGAATAAAATTCCACAGCCATTGTTGTCTCAATAGGTCATGATGACTTGGAAAATACGAATAAGTTCGTCAATAACTGAATAATTTAGTTATTTAAATTAATTTAGCATTATCTTGTAATATCCTGTTGTTGTGAAATACATAAAAATCGAATTCCTCAACACAAATGCCCGTCGGTGAATAAACAATACAAGGATGCGGATGTCAAATCGGTAGGTGTAGGGAAATTTAGTGACATAGCATAGCTTCTAAAAATATATTAAAGATGGATTTATAAATACGCAGATTTCTTTGGAATTAGCATATTCATACTATTTCGGTGTATTGTGAGAACAGACACTAATCTACACTCGAAACAATAGTGTAGGCACTTGTATGTTGACGTTGTGTTAATTTGAATTTTGTTACCATCCTAAGATAAAATCAATATTTCGTAGACATAATAAAGATAAGGACAATAAAAAATACACTGAAATTGAGTAATTAACAGGAAATCTTGACACATTGATGGATTCTATTTTTCCTCGACCGATATTTTTCTTTAGTGCTATTTATATTATCAGTGTTTATTTTTCGGTTATATATTCAAAACTTAAGCATTATAAAGATTCTACTCTTGATAAATCTGTAGTGTGTTTTCGATTAAGGATCTCTTTGAATAATTTTGATTTAATATTAATTAATCTTGTCACATTATGAATTGAAGGTTCTACTGATTTTGATTTTATTTTATTTGTAGTGACGTTGTCAAAATGCTTGTATTTTTATATCGACCTTGTTGCTATCCACACAAATAGGCTGAGGAAATAATTATTTTCAGCTGTATCTGATTATTTTTTTAGGAGTTTTCTTCACTTAAAATCATTACTGGGGTCTTAGAACTTTTGTATATAATAGCATGAAAAAGATTATTTTTTTCAAGCGGCTTGGTTGCATCAATGTGTAGAATTTAATGTTACTAGGATTAAGGCCATTGGCCAACCCAGTCGTTTGTAGAAATACACAAATATTTGAATTTTATAATCAACTTATTGTATTTTATTTGTAAGTCCAGTATAAAATCGAAGCTGAAGAACCAAATAACAAATAGTTTTTATTGATATTTGTCCCATTATAAAATTTATCAAAGTTACTGATTTAGAAATAATGTCCGGAATATTTGTAGATGAAATGGGTTGAGAATTCATAACTCAAGGCATATAATTGTACTGTACCAGTATTTTTCAGAATTAGATAAAGCACTCTGGGTGCTGCCAACGAGTGAAAGAAAACAGTAAGGTAACAGTTTAAAATGGAACTCATATCTTACCATGTGTTATGGAATCATATAAATACGAACAATTATATAATTATTCTATGGAAACCAAAGACACAATTAATATCAAAAAAGAGCTGCATAAATCCCACATCTTTGTAACTTCAATAGCTATTTAATTATGTTTTTTGCCAATACTACAAAAAAAATAGAATTATCCCGTAAAAGAACATATTAACTTTTAATTGAAATCTTTATTACTAACTTCATCATTTATTATGTATGGTGGCGATGAGTCTCGGTTTTATGAGATGTTATCACTCTGTTGATGGGGATAATTAATTCATGGACTCTGTCATCGCCGGAGTGACGGGAATACCGAAATCCGGATATGAAATCACTGGCTTTATCGTACCTTAACAGTATTTATGCAGTCTTTAATTTGATATACTTTACGATTCAAGACAGACATATATAATTTTATGCCAATGTCCAATATTAAAAACTAGATGTGACGACAATCTGGGTTTTATTTATTTAATATATTTATTCTAACATTGAAATACTTGTATGATCTTTAATTTATTTAGGTAATTTTTAATTTTTAACTTCGTTTTCATGTACAATGATCTTACTCGAGTACCTAACGAGAATCAAAGCCACCAATCGACATCAAAGCCATCGATCATTCCTATCATCGTAGCTTTCAATCTCATTAATGTTAAATAAGATTGCAAACACACTTATTAGTAAAATAAAAATAAATAATCAATTCGACAGACACCCGAAATTTTGGTGACCGATAATTTTTTACACCTTTATAGATCAAAAGATATCTGTAACAATAACAAAAAAAAAACAAATAAATAAAATGTGTATAATTGAAAATTCTATATAATTGATTTAATGTTATCTTACTTAGCATAAAAATTAATTCATTTAAAAAATATATAAATCGCAATCTTGGTCATAGACTTAAGACTTTATTGATATTGGTTTTGTTTAATTTTCAGTATTTATTTACATAAATCTTTCTAAGACTTCAGCAATATTGTCTGCTTTCAGAAGGTTCCATTGAAGAAAGGCTTTTACGACGGAACTCTGGCTTATAATATTTGTCCGTCATATTAAAATCCGGTAAAGTTCTTTAATGCACCTCAGTCACGATAAAACCGTCCGATGCGGTTGTGCGGTGACAGGTGTATGGGACAAGTGAGGTGACAAACACCCATAGTAACCCCCAATGAAGCTACAACAAACGCCTATCACTTTAAATCAGCAAATGGGTATTTTTTGCAACTTCTAAAAATTAGAAATACTTAGTTGGCGTTAGGATTTAAAAAAATAATTGTAAACGACAATATCCAGCATTAGTAAATAAAACATATGATTTTGTTACAGACGATTAATCGCAATCCTGCAACTGGGCAGAAACTACTTATGTTACTTATGTGTTAACCCTGGATCAAAATCTACTAATCAACGATTGAAAATTATATTCGTATCTGTTCCAAGAACGTTTAAAAACAAATATATATATTTTTTGCTTATAAAGGGGAAAAGGTTCTCGCTGATCTAGTAAAAGAATGCGCAAGAATAAATTATTCAGTTTTAATAATGCTCTTAAAAACTTAGTATTTTAAAAATTACAAAAATATATACATTATTATTATACTAGTAATGTAGCCCGTCACAAAATGACGTATTTGATGAACGATGCGTCTTTTTTTTTTTTTGTAAAAGTTCTAAATTTGAAATTCTCGCGGTGAACGACATCTCGCGGCGAAGAAGTGAATCATATAATTCGTACATATTGAAATTCGCTAAAGCATATTTTAAAGTTTATGAATGAAAATATTATCCTATCGTCTTGAAATTCGGCACATAGCTGCGGAAAAATTTACTTAACTTATGTGCAAAAAATCAGCGTTGTATCTTTTAAGATATTCTATACAGAACGGAAAAACGAAACATACATACAAACATACAAACACACAATGGCTATTATTATAGTAGATTATTATTAATTTAATTTTTTTAGCAAATTATGTGCTAGACAGTGTTGTTCAAAAAGCAATCTTGCACGACACTTGTCTAGAGTACTGATTGGTTCATATTGAAAACAAATATGCTGAAAATTTTTTATCTGTTTGTGCATTGTCATCAGATGATAATGCAGTATTAACTATAAAGCGCACTATACACGTAGCAACACAACAAAATAATAAAAGTTTAGTTTAGTTACAATAATTGACGCTAATATGATTGAATATGATTTTTTTTAATTGAATTTTGTTAGTCGGTTGTCAGTTGTGCTACCACGTGTGTAGTGCGCTTAAATAAGGCGCCTGTGCAACCTGCCAGACGGCGGAACTGCCGGAGCTATTGCAGATCAAGTTACTCGCTCGTGTAATCTTTTGATAAGGCGACATCAGCTGGCCATCGAGATCGTGCGATTTGACACCGGTGGATTGCTTTCGTCAATAATGTACAACGACGCAAAAATCATGCGAGTTATACGCCTCGACAATATTAATTTCAACAACCTTCATTTGAATTTTTCTGATATTTATACAAATTCAATAAAACTCCGAGTCCCGCTGATGTATCGCCGTCTCAGATTCAAAATTAAAGGTAGTATCAAATATCAAACGCTGCAGCGCTCGGCTGCTTGCCGCGGCAGTGTTGCCATTAAAAGCAAATTAGCGACTCTCTGGGTGGCTGACACCCGACAAATGGCCGACCTAATGGAGAAACATGCCGGCCGATTACGGCAACATTTATTACGGCCAGCCTCGCCGGGGATTGATTCGGCCGCTCCCGATAGAGGACAGAGAGCCCGCGATACAATGCGGATTGTGCGGAGACGGCTCGGAGGACCTTGCGGCCTAAGTGGTTTTACAACGAGATTTATTACTATGAAAATATCACCGAACTGGTACCTTGATATCTTAATTATTGCATTTTTCATTCGGAGCTTTTGCCCGTATTGTCGCATCAGGATAAAAAAAAACCTTAAAAAAAACAAACATTATTTTTTTTTGGTGATATTTTATAAAGTTAAGCTTTTATAAAAATCTCTGAATATAGTACGGTCTATTGTGAAATTTATAGGCCGGTGCTTTGAGATGATTTTGTTCAAAATTGCTACCTTCAGGGTGTGTTTAAAAGATCTCTGCTTTTTTTTCACACAACCAGATCTTGTAGTGTGGTTTGGTAGAAATGTGGTTTCAAGAAACGAAAAAAGAGGTTTTCATTAGATTTTTTGATAAAGCAAGAATCAAGACTTTTAACATCTAATTTGATTAGGCACATTAGTTCATATATAGAAGATGATTTAAAGAAACTCGCAGAAAAATATCATCGTGATTTGTGTGGGATCCCACACAAATCACGATGATATTTTTCTGAGAGTTTTTTTAAATCATCTTCTATATATGAACTAATGTGCCTAATCATATTAGTAATAATATAATAAACCTGTAATGGGTAATAAATACGCATTTGATTGACCAATCCATAAATAGATATACTTTTAACATTCAACAGCAAAGCCATGAATCAAGGAGCTATTTTTAAGGGTGGCATTTACTCCAACAGAATAAATATAACGTTAACGATGTGAGTCATTTTAATTAATATAGTAATTTTGAGCTCACACCGAACGAATTTCGCAAATTATTATTTATAAAATTCATGTTTTGAAGCTGATATTTGCAAGTAAGGTTTTTGATTGAATTTTATATTAATATTTCAATTAGGTATATTCTGAAGACTAGAAAACTAATTCTTGTATCATCTGTGCTGAATTAATCTTGATTTATTACTCACGATTTGTTAATTTATACGTATATTAAAATTAATTGCGCCTCACTTCAATTAAAATTTAAAAATGCAGACCGTAAACATTATTATTTTATACTTTTAATATCCAATAAAATATTTATTACTCATTTAATGTATTTGTTAATTATATAGAAATGCACAATGACGTACTTATAAATTAATAAACACAATAGTCGTTTTTTTTTTAAATTCCATATACAGATTAAATATATAGTATACGAAGTTAAAAAGTCACATTAGGTTACAATAAAAAAAAAATGAAAACTCAAAATAAATTGTGAGTTTTAAATTTACAAAATTGGCTTTATCGTATTAAAAAAAAATCATTTACGCAAATTGGGGATGTTATTTACATGAACTAGTATTTTGTCTATCAACTTCGGACGGTCTTTAATAGTAATGGCAAGTACTTTGTGTAAAACAATTTGGGTTAAATGTACTTTAATAGCTGTCGTATAGTCCAGCAGGAAATACATGTAATCTTGGGAACCACACAAAAGCTCCTCCCGGTGGACTTTATTAAAGCAAATAGTCATCGCAAGAAAAATAATTTGCCAATCTAGGTAATATAGGTAAGAATATTTAAATCAATGTTTAAAACGCCATGCTTTGCTTTTTATTTTATATTTTTTATATTCTGTACATTATGTAACCAATATAGTTATAAAATAATAATTAAATGATTATTATGGTGTCAATAACCTAGAAGAGAGGTTACGTAACAATATTAATATACATCATATCAACCAGCACAAAGCATTTCAATTATAAATTAGAATGTTTCTAATAGTAATTCATAGTTAATAAATTAATATGTAGTGAGTTTTAAAGTAACAAATTATTCGTAATTAACTCACACCGCCAATACAACTTCATTTTAGTCGTAATTAATATATGGTAAATATTGATTATTCAATGATAGCAAGAAACAATATTGTATTCTGGTAAAAAAAACTTTGAGTAGACGATACGATAACAGTTTAATTAAAACAATTATTGATTGATTTATAAAAAAATTGATTTTGTTTGATTTGTCGGTGTAAATGAAATACACCATAGTACCTGCTAACGTAGACAACTAATATTGTAGCAACGTACAAAGGCGTTTAGTTGTACTAAAGCGGCAGTCCTCATCAATAACCCTCGCACATTAATGGCAATATCACGTCTTTTATGCTCAGAGCATTTATTACATTTGTAAAATGAAACGTTACACCGCGTATTATCCCCCGGTTATATCTCTGTGACTTATTATTCATCTTTATCAACTGCGAATGCGAACAGCGTATTATTAACATACGCTGCACTCTCATTGGTCAAAACTGGTTATTATAATTTTACCACCAATCGCAAGCCGGGGAAAGCTTTGTTATACAACCGAGTTGATTCTTGGTAATGGCTATGGTAAAATGTACTGATGAGGGTCAGCGGTAAAAAGTGGAATTAATTAATGCCGGTCGAATTAAGGTCAAATCAGCGAAGTAAACAGAAAAGTAATCAAAAACGTTTGGCTATTAAAGGTTTTATTATAAATAAAGTCACAAATAAAAGCTACGAAGTAGAGTGGTTTTTTTTTCATTTTAAACTACAATTGCAAGATGGCACTTCACTCGCTAGCCAGTCGATAAAAAATAATTCAAAGTCTCGCTTTTGTATACACTTCATGTACTGAAGTGCAGATATATTTGAGGATTTATCAACCTTGAAAATGATTTCAATACAAGCGGTCATTTTATTGTTTTTATTAATATGTTAAACATAACAAAAAAAACCCACGTTGGTTATTCTATTAAAAAGTAAAAATTCAAATAAGTTGACATTCGCGTATCAATATTTTAAAGAGCACAGTTTTTGTTTAGGATTAAAATAAATACTGACCGACCACTAAAGCTACAAAAAAAGTAATCGTACGTACGTATCTACGTAAATATAAATTACTCATGAAAATGAAGAAAAAAAAATTGTATCTTGCGTGGTATGGCATGTTATTTCATTTGAAAGTCAATGCGTTAGAAATACAAGAAAACTTTATCTAAGATCAATGAAATTTAAAATACTGTAATCATTGAACGTCATTGTTTCCTATTACTGAATACAAGAAGTAGTTATTTGCGTACAATTGAATGAAGTTTGGAATTCCTGGTGAGTTCTCTCTCCACTTTCACACAAGCTGCGAATTCCGATGGAGGTACTATCACGCAATGATGCAGCGTCCGAAGGAGGAGGTGGTTTTTTGCGAGAGGCGGTGACGCTCCGGCAGCAGCGGCCAATGGGCGATGTCTCCGGCGCGCTGATGATGGAGAGGAACCTGCAGCGGCCGCGGCTGGCCTGTTAGTGGAGCAGAGAAATCTCCGGATCCTGTTATATGAGCGGTACCCGTGCCGAACCGCGCTGCTGCCGGGGACATGTCATTGTAATTAACCACCAACCATGTATTTCACTGATATTTTTTTCAGAATTCTTATAAATTATACGCCATTTTGAATAAAAATACATTTAAAAATCAGCAATCATTTCATCAGAATTAAATATTTATTAAAAAAAAAAATCGTAGTTCAGCATTTAGCTCATCGTTTCAGGTGGTTCTTTACGTTTTAAGGCAGCTGGTATTCATGGCGCATTGACAGATTACATAAGGAGAGATCAGCCAGATAGATTATTTGTACAGTGCTTAAAACACTTGTTTCATAGATAATATAAACAAGAAATCCTTGACACAATGTCTGATATGAAAACCGCACAAAGTCTCAAGCCCTCGCGCGTGTTGTTTGAAAAGTTGTTGAAGCACATTTCACGTTCAAAATTTCAATAGTTTGAATAACACGTCATACTTTTATTGAAAATATTTTACTCACACTGTGCTGTCTTGTCAGCGCTACAATGTTATATTCGAATTGATGTATTGATAATTATATGACGCTATATCAATGACGATCATGTTATTTCAGCAGACTACTTGGAAACGTTCACCTGAAAATCACTCGGCACACTTAGGTGCAGCAACTAATAAGCGGCAAAAGCAATTAGCGGCGGACAATTAGCGGTCGTTGTTTCAGTAGTCGACTAAAATATAATAAAAATAGTGAATTCACTGTATCAATTGGATTATTTTTTCGATATAAAATTTTAAAAGTAAACAAAAATTGGCAATTATATTGATAATAAAAAAATTAATAAACCTAATTCTAAACACCGAGAGTCTACATTGAAATATTTTTTAACATCATTAAAGTAATGCCCAGGCAAGTTTAAATAATATAATATGTGGTGAAATATTTTAAATAAAAATAAGGGTGGCAGTTTGCTACTTGTAAATAAATAAATCTCTTTAATTAATGGCATAGACCGCAGTTAAATCTGTATTTAATGTGGCAGTAAACGCACATTTAAATTTTCATCAGTTTGTTACAAAGTTTATTTACACCTCGAGATCTGACCACGCTCCCAGCGGGTGGATCATTAATATTTTATGGTGTTTGTACTTAATCAATTAACAACCAATAAAATTACAAAAATACTTGCGAATGCATTTACACAAATAAAGTTCAGATAACAGACAGTAAAGTGAGGAAAATTTATTATTGCTGAAGTTAAGTACATATTTACTACACGCTAAGAAATTTTTACTTTTAATTATCAGAAATGCGCTTGAGTCAATACAATATTTGATAAAAAAAAAAGTTTTCATACATATAGTTATTAATATTATTTTGTTTAAGAATCTTTTTATTATGATGCCTTATCTTGAAGTATTGCAAATTGAGCGTACTTCTACGATTATGCATTACGTTATTGAAAACTCCTCGTTTTACTACAAAATTATATTTATATGATTACTAAGCATTGTTTTTGCAATGAGATATTTGAATATAAAAGCTTTTGGGTGGTAATCATCAGAATTTTTTTTAATCATTAAGGGGTCAGTAAATAAAGTTGTGCACCACTGTTAACAAATTAATATCTTTCGTTGCTTATTTATCGGAAAGTAAATAATCATATTAATACTTATTTTATAAACCACAGTCATGGCCTTCACAAGTCAAAACATCGTTTATTTATTAAATCAAAATATTTTGTAGAGAAGTCGGTAATACATAAATTAAAAGCTTCATTTTCTATATATTAAACATATACGTATATTTGTATACGGCAAGAGGATATCTATCTGACAACTACCTTCTGCATTTTGACGGGAGTGAGTTGGTTGCTTAAAAATTATAACCGTGATGGATTGTTGAAAAATGATTCATTAACATCAGACAATGTCGAATATTAAACGAAAAATATTTTTAAATGATTAATTATTGAAATATTTTACATAATTATGTACGTCGACACGTAAGTACTCGTTTAAATAACGAGTTTTTCCTGTCAGTACGTCGAAGGGAGTAAGTAAGTAACTGTTACGATCAAAATTGTATACAAATTTCTCAATTATGTATACCAGAACATGGAAAGGCGGCAAATTGCCTGAGCGAAAAGGAAAATTAGCATGAAATATAAAATTGAAGTTAAAATATTAAAGTAAAAGTCATTTATATATATAATCTATAAAAACTTAAAAGATTTAGAATAGGGGAGAACAGAGTCATTATCATATTTTTACTAACCATAATATGATAAAACCAAATAGCCTATATAAATTTTCTTGGTGTGTCATTTTGTCTCGCCTTATTTGTTTTTGTGCTAATTTAATTTGACCACAACTATGTACGCAGACATTATTATTGTCCCAAAATACGCAAAATAGAGCATTCATTATTAAAGAATGTAATTTAATTAGTATCATTTTCTTGAATTACACTAGTTCAATTCGTAGAAAGACGGATTTTATACATATTTTATTACAAAATATCTTCTCTCTAAAAACTGTTTATTTTAATAATCACATGAGGTAAGAATTCGATTGTTTTAATGACATATTATTATTACTGTAGTAATAATCAAAATTGGGTCACAAATCAGGGTGTATCCATAAATTATTTCAGTTTTTCAGTGTGGTTAAAATTTGATGTTTAAAATGAAAAGTAAATCCATTCTACAAAATGCTCTCTGATGTAGGTTTTACATGATTTTTTTGACATGCAAATGCTGAAGATGTATTAAGCTATACTCAATCGCGTCATTAATGCTCAAAAACTTAATATTCACTCTTTGTTTTCAGATTTTTTAAGGTCTTTCGATGTGAAATAATTGATCATAGCACCGAGACACCTGTGCAGGGTAGAAAGCTTAATTACTATGAAATACAATTTCAATAGTTCTTAGGGCTATGGTTACAATACGGTATGTGGCTATCCCCAGCAGGTTGTGGGGCTAATTATCCTGAAAGTGCCAGAAAAATTATACAAGCAGGCTTATCACATATTGAGTGATGGGTGAGATCAGTGTTCTATTATATCCACGATCCATCAGTCGCGGCACAGGTGAGCCGGCCCGACCCGCCGGGCGCTAATGGAGACGGGCAACACCGCCGCGCGAGCAAACACTCCGCGCATTCCAGCCGCTTTCCACAAAAACATTACCACACGTGATTATCTATTCAGAATACACTTGAATTCGAGTTCCAAAAATCAATACTCTACGCCCATGTAAGGCACCTAAGGCTGTTCGAAATATCGATAAACGAATCGTAAAATCTTATTTGTGGTGCAGGATTTCCTTTGCAAGCAATCAAGCGTGTCACGAGATATGAGCATAAAATGTTATCGCAAAACGAGATTTTTAAAAAAATTGGACAACTAAATTTGTCAATTTTTGGTATGTGCAAGGGTGTGAATTCGCCTGCCAAACCCTTTCTCTCCCACTCAACCCCAATAAGGCGTTGAAAGAATGAAATCTCCTGTTCCGCCGAAAAAGCTAAAGAAAAACATGAAAGATGCGTGTGGATTCGCCTTGTAGGCAAATGGGTGATATATAAATAAAAAATCGCTGTGTTGCTAAAAATATTATAAAATAAGAATTTGTTAAAAAAAAATTAATTCAATTTTTTCTAACTTTCCGACTTGTAAGAAAAGCGCAAAATTTCATATATATTTTATGTTTTTTTGAAATCTTAGCTCGTATGTTGTATAATCTACACTTTTATGATTCAGTATATTTTCTATATAAGGTCAAGATTTGTACGAGTATGATAATCTTTCAATCCGTTGATAATCTAACCGATACGACTATTATATTTGTGGAAATGTATGACTAGTTTGAGGTATATATATCGAAGGATTTTACGAATGATTCGGGGACAGAGGTTCACGCACTGCTGGCCCCGCAATCTGCTATCGGCCTAAATACCAAAATTATCTTCCGATAACAATTTATTGTTTTTTGTCAAGAATTTGGTAATACGATTGATAAACGTATTTCAAAACTGAGCTGCACACTCGTTACGAAATTCTTAAGATAAAATAAATATTTAAGAAGTTGTGATAAATGATGCCAGATTTCTCACGTATCCGATTCAGAACATTTTGAATACCCTTATATAGAATAAATTGAAATTCCCTTACTTTGTTGAATAGTATCCTAAAAAGCAATTAGTGTTTTGCTTAAAAATATGAATATTGAACATAATAAAAAATTGAATAAGTCGATAAAAGTATATGGCAGTTTGACAAATATCATAAATGCTGAATATTATCACAGATTTTAGTTCTTGGATCGTCTGGGGATTATTAAAATAGATTTGTGTAATCCAGCAATATCAAAATGTACGATCTCATCTCCGTGGCTCCCGATTGGTATCATTCCGCTTTGAGAAAACTCGTAGTCATGTGTTCGACATTTTCTATGCAGAATATATAAATTTTTATGATGTAATGAACCTATTCAGTGTTTTTACCAAATTTATACATTTGCCTGAAATATTAAAAAAAAAAAAAAGCAGACCAGGTTATGAATTTTATATAAATATGAATTAATATTCAGTAGTACTTTTCCTTCGATTGGTTTTTTTTAAAATGATTTCTTATTTCTTAAGGTCAAACGTTTAGCAATGATATCTTGGATCAACCGAGTTTTGAAGTACAATGAGTTATAGTCAACCAGACAGTAAAACTATGTGATTAATTTAGCTGTAACACTCTTTGGTCAAATTTAAAATAAGCTTTTTGAAAATAATACTTGAATAAGTGTGAAGTTATTTTTCAACATGCTTTTTTTTATTACTTTGCAATTCAATGAAATAAAAACACCCTAAGAGTGACTATAAAATGCATTACGTTTATAAAAATTATTGCAGCTTATTTGAGCCTAAACGGAGATAATAATCAGCGTAATAAATAATTCGATTATGCAGTAGATAGAGTGAGTTAATAGACGAAGACGACATAATTCGTAGCGGCGGTTCCTCGGCGAACACGATTTCTCGTACCGAGCCTCTCGGCTACGAAAATGAAAATCGGGGTTACTGGAACGAAATGGAAATGCTGCACGCTTCGGATTCGCCGATTAATTGGGCAACGTGAACTGTAACGTTATAAAGCAGCTCCAGTCACGACATCCTCTCACTCGGCTGCATCACGATAACGTGAGCGGCACGATTCGGGCTCCGGCGCTTCCTGAGGCCCAAGGTCACCGGAACACGGCGAAAAGTGAGATCCCAGATCTGCTAATCTTTAATGCGCATCTGATTTTTGCCTTTTTAAGAGCAAGGCTGTTGAGATAATCTCGTGTTTTGAGTACGGAAGCACAAGCTGGCGGTATGTTGGTGTAGGTCACTGGTTTAGCGAGAAATGAAAATTTATGGACTTATTTGTTACTTTTATTTAAATTAAATTAGAAGGTAAATTAAAAAAAAAAATTATAGCTTTGCGGCTTAGAAAATTTGCTGTGAAGTAAGCGTTTTTATCCTTTCAAAGGCTTTGTCAAACCAAAAGGGTTGCCTGATGAAGCCCTTGAAATGTTAAAGCGTTCACTATAGAAAGTAATAAATAATCTAATTAAATTGAATTTCTCAAAGGACTGCAGTTATAGGTTCCAGAATTTTCTAAATGAAAATGTTGTGTAGAATTAGCTTCATATTATTTTTTTAAATTAAAATAAAACATAGCACACTGTAGCTATTTTATATTTGCTCCCATAAGCGATATTTTACCTTGTTGCGAAGTCCGACCCACAAGGCTGAGCTGAAAGAAGGCTTTGATCGTGATCTAGTTGGTTTCGTGCTCATCCAAGCAGGTGCCTTGAGATTATGAGACTATTTGCGACTAATTTGAACAGGTATCAAGCACGAATATTGAGTACCTAATGAAATACTACCTAAGATGCAAGTATCTTCGGTAATATTTTATTTTATAATAATGTTGATTTTTAAAAAAAAAAGGATTTGATAATTCAATGTATGGATTACTATAAAAACAGTAATGGTTTTTGATAATATTGTATGTTTTAATAAAGATTATTAGATGACAAAATATCTTTCAATAATTTTACGCACTTTATTATTGTGTAATGTGTGAATCATTTATAGAGTAATAAAAAAATATGTAACTAATGAGTTGTGACTTATTTATTCTATGCTTATTTTCCTAATTTCAATTTTAATCACTCGTATATTTATACCATCGTGAGTTATATAAATATTTGGTTAAAAATGTAAAAATGATTAATCACAATTTGGTATAAATATTATTAAAAGGACTATTTAAATACATAACGTCTTGTGAATCAGCTGAGAAGCGTTATATATCTAAATATGGTAGTTTATATTTATTTTTTATTGATAATTACTGATCTTTTACTCAGAAATACCAACACAGTTTAATAACAAGCATTATTCACATTTTTGTGGATAATGTAACTTATTATTTAATTTTAATAAACATTCATGCTATTTTTGCGGTTTTATAAAGTAATGTCGGTTACTTTGACAAAAATGCGTAATATTTGTTTACAATGAATAGAGCCATGAGTCATCAAAAAATATTACTTTTGATTTTATAAATTTAAACTTATTTTTTAAGTTCAGCTTTTCCACAGTGATAACATTGATTAGAAAATAACCCAATAAATAATGTAGCTATGATTTATTGGCTTTAAAATTAAAACCGCTTAATAAAGTGTAGGTTTTTACGTAATTAAGCCATTATATACATTATGAAATAGGTGAGATATGATCCATTATTTCCAGACAATCGCAACATTCTTACTTAATTCTTTTATATATTCGATAAATAATATTTCTCAGGATTCTGTCTACAGATAAAACACAAAGGATATTTCAATATAAATACTAGCATCGTATGATTTTTTATTAAATTATAAGTAAATATAAATTTCAAATCAATTTTCTTTGAATATCCGATACGTACAGTATATATTTCTGGTAATAATATTTTCTGTGTAAATTGATAAAGTTGTCATATCAATTCTATATATTTTTTAAACCACTAATAATATACGCATCAAAATACTTTATCCAATAGTTTTTTTTTATTTTAGACAATATTTTAGCTAAACATAACCAACTTTCCAAACAGAAAAAGGAAATTTACTCACGTAATCGTTTATATTATAAAAATATTTTCAATATTATCAATATTACTATCTAAAACTACACTATACGGTCATACATGCCGTAATTATAATTTTATTGAAATAAATATAGTACAACGAATGTACGAGTCAGCCTGACAATTGCAGATTGATATTATTATATAAAATGGGTATCACATTTAAAAATATTCATAACTTATCGGAACAATTAAATTTATTGTAAAAAAGCAGAGGGGTAGTATTATATATTTGTTTCGTTTATTTCATTTATTACATAAAAAATCCACACGTGTATGGGAAACGTCTTGAAAGATGGGATGATCTTAATGATGATACGATTGTGTCACGACTAACATAAAGAACAAAATGTTGTAAAGTTCTTGACAAATCTCAAGCCGCTGTAAGTTATTTCCATTTGTGTCATGTATTTCAGGCAATGGTCAGTATAACACCTCGGTCCGAGATACTATACTTAACAGTCCGACAAAACTCAATAAATTAGGCCCCGCCATTGAATAGAGTACAAAATAATCTAATGGGGGAGTCTTGACCATTTATGGTTTCCGCCATAAAGCACGGTGAGTACGAGGTATCAATGGAATGGTTATAAATTCTGACACTCTCTTGTATCAGAATGTTTACTTAAAAGCATGACCAACTGAAGATTAGTTATTTTAAAGGTGAATCACACAAAATCAACTCTGTTTTAACGTTGCACGTTAACTTGATGGAAATGGAAAAGATATTGTAACTGCTTGATACATTTAAACCCAAAGTTAGTAGATTGTTTATAAAACACATTCAAATTACATTTGAACTATTTATAAATCAGACATATTATCAAATAGTGAACGCAGCTTATCTATGATTAATGAGTGCACAAAACCTGACTATGGTGGTTTTTCATAAAAATCTCATGAATGTATTAATATGATTTATGTGCTGATTGTGAAAAACTTGATTTTTAAATTATTTTTAATTGAGAATTATAATAAATAAAATACAATTAAAAATTAAGTTAATTTTTTTTTTTTTTAATTTCAATGGTTAACTATTATTTCATCAGACCAGCCGATATCGTTTGTTAAAATTATTATATTATATAAATATTCTTTCCAATGTTTATTAATCAAATCATAATCAAACATTTTAGATGTGTGTAGATTAAAATAAACACAAATCATATTTTTAAAACACGAAATAAAAAAAAATTACCGATTGAATTTCGTCAGAAAGAAAATTATACTTCACATCATGAAAACTATAAAGAATATGTAAATGCGGGCAAAAGTTTTGAGAATGTCGAAACCAACAATAATAAGTTTGATTTATTGCGTGCATATTAAAGATGAGTATAATTCCGATGCAATTTATTTGTCTGGAGTAGAACTCAAATAACAATGCATCAAGTCGAGACGTTTTTCTTATTTGGCCATAAGATTAAGTTTGGAGTAACGTTGCGTATCGACTATAATGGTTGCTACTACGAAGAGTCGAACTCAACGATATTTTTAATCTTTGGGTGGGAATAAATCAAACTGAATAAATTTAGTTCTGAGGAAAAAAAATGTACCAGTTTTAAATAAAATATTTTAAGCATAACACGTGACATGGTTGAAAATAACTGTAGTTGGAAAAAATATTATTTTATTTAAAATGCGGTATTATTATCGAGAGCCCCTTAAGTCCGCCCCAGACAGGCTCTTTTGTGCTAAGCGCTTTCCCATAATCTTATGGAGTGACATACGGGAGGCGAGAGTATAAGGTCCTGGCAGGCCGTGTAGTGCGGCCGCGGGCGCCATGGCCGCTGCGGGCGGTCGGCCGCTCGAGGACGCCTCCCCGTAAAGTGCACCGCGTAGAGCACCTCGCGTCAAGTGATAAGCTGAATCGAATTAAGAGAAGTACTGTTTATCGCTCGAATAAGGTCTGTTTCTGTGTAGTTTTATTTAATTGAGATGTAATTAAAGGATACCGACTATCACAGTTATTTATTGAAGCGGGTGATTAAACTGCCCCGCACTGGTACTTTAGCGATGTGCTTTAAGTCAGCCAGTACCCACTCTTTTTTATAGAGATCAGTCGTTTGATAATTTCTACATATGTTAATGTAACACAGAGTATTTGGTTAATGATAAAACAACACATCCCGTACTGCCTAATACGCTATCTTCAAACTTCACGACGATAGTAACAAGTTATACAATATACCAAAATATGTGATTGCGTAATCCAAATAACATATCGCTAGAATATATATATATAATAATAATATATACAAGGTTTGTTTTACCTGATAAATAAATTTTATGTAAATATTTGTAATGAACAACGAATTTAACTATTGATAGTACAAATTTTTTATTAATTTTTCTTGAGTAAAATACTTGAGTGATTTTCACATGTTCGTTTTTATTTGTGACCGGTTTCGCCAACCTTTTCGTTGGCATTATCAAACGTTTGATAATGCCGACGTGAAAGGTTGGCGAAACCGGTCACAAATAAAAAAGAACATGTGGAAAATCACTCGAGTATTTTACTCAAAAATATTAAAATGGAATTCCACCAAGTACTCTTTGTCAAAAATATTGTATTTCTTATTAATAATACTTTTGACGATATTCAATTCACGATAAATAAAAAAATCTTGAATAAAACACACCTGAGTTTTTAAAGGTTTTTAAAATTTATATTATAATTGCAAATCATAAATTATTTAATACAGCATTGTATCACGCAGACATATAAGGTGCAGTTTATTAAGAAAAATACTAGCCGTGCCTACTCATAAAAACTAAAGGCCGTATTACAGGTAGTTATCTCAAAGCGTTAGAAAATTTTAATTATTTAATTTTTAATTTTATGGTTTGGGATGGTTTGGACAACCAGTGAGTATGCGTTCATTAAATTAGAAGAATTAAATAAGATATGAGAACTCTTAAGTGGGAATATTTAAAAAAGTAATGAATTTTTTCGGTCGGTGCACATGCACCGAGCTACAATAATTTAGTTGTATTTTTTCAATAAATTATTTAGGAAGACAAATACAGCTCTGAAGAATACAATTATTATTAAATCTGACATTGCCTATAAATAATTATTGTGTAAAATATATATTTTTCAAAAATTGTATATAGACACATATTAATTTCTGTCATACATTATTGCAAATTTTTTAAGCATAACTGCTCATCACATGTAATTTTTCCCGTGAAAGCGCTAAGTTTTCGGTCAGCGATAACCATCATCGCTGAAAAATACACCCTTCTATATCTGACCGATAAAACTGGAAAGTCTGAAAGTTAACTAATTCGCGTACACCAATAAGGCAGGGCTGGGAGACATGCGCGGACATTAAAGACGCATTTACAACTTTTAGTGAACTTATCAAAACTACCTCCCACTGCGGCATGAAGCTAATCGAACATACCTCGAGCACATAAAAGGCGAGTCGCTTTAAAGCCGTTGACTCAGTGAACATAAAATTGATTTCCACTCATTCCGAGCGTCCGTATGACGGTTCCAAGGGAAGAAAAAGAGTGGAATCTCTCATAGGACATACCGCCAGATAAAGGACGGACCTATGGGCCGATAGCGTTCCTCTTCTGTCTCATTTACCGGGGAAATAAAACAACGTCCCCGATATCTGGACTTGGACCAAACTGGTTCCCGGAGCAATTAGACATTAAACCAGAGTGAAAAACAACGAGTCCTTTCTGATTAGAAACAAATTTAACTTCCGCCGGGTAATTGAGATTTGTACGGACTCTTTTACATTGGAAATTTGTGTGTCGTTAGTTCGGCGATCTCTTCAACTTGTAGGTGTTAATGAACTTCTGTTTCGTAATTATAAAAACATTTCATTGTTTATTTGATCATTTTATAGGTCTAAACATTTATATATTGAGTAAAAGTTATAAATAATATTGGTACTTTAAATGTTCTGTAGTGAGACAAATTATTTGCTTTTAATTATAATAAATTCACTTTAATATTACATTCGTCTTTGTTTGTTCGTTTTTATATATTGTTGTTCACCACAAAGGAAAATTAAAAAAATAATCACAAGTACTCTTGCATTTGTATTTATCACTAGTAATTTATATTAGAGATTTCACTTTTATATGACTGTGGCAATAAAATTACTTTAAAATGAAATATCTTTATTTTAGATATAATATTCAACTTTGTAATTTCAATTTCCCAAGGTAAAAAGTATGATATAAAATTATGTGTAAAAAATTAAAACACTAAAATTACAATTGAAATCTACTAATGTAAACCATTATATATAAAATATTTGACATTGTATTTTTTTTTAAAGTTTTTAACGTGGAGTAGGCAAATCGTTTTTCTAGACAATTAATAGTATACAAACAAGCGGGTAAAAAGTCCCTTTACATTTTAATTCTGGGAAACCGAATTGTGTTTGATCTTCGTTTAATGGCACGGTCCTAGACTTTAATTCTATTTCAGCAGCGTGTTCTTTTATTCCAGCAACCACGAGTGACATTGTCAAAGAACGACATTAGACGTAACAAAAAAAGTACAAAAGCTCTCAGACTACAGTATTAATAATTCAAGGAAACTTCCATGATGGCAGAATTGGCGGAATCGGATGAATTGGGAACAAAACAATGCATGTCTATTTTATAGATTTACTTCATTAATAAACTTCTGACAATGTTATTCATATTCTATTCCATGAAGCGACTGCTTGCATGCACAGAGCGAAGGACACCGTGTGAGGTCATTGAATGCAAAAAATCTTGGTTAATCTTCTTATATGAGTTGACAAAATTCAAGAAAGATAAATCACCACACATGCAACTTGTGAGGTTTAAATACAGCGAACAATTAATATTCTTGGCTTATCGTTGAACACACAGACAATTGAAAAATACTCTGCAAAAATTCAATAAATATTTTTAAGCAATTGATTTGAATGGTGTATATTTTATAATTTAAATTATTAAAATAAACAAATCATATAAGATGGATATTACTTTCGTTTATAATTAAATATTTCATATAAAACATCAGTATAAGTATTTTTATATATTTTTATTTATATCACCAAGTACTCTTAATTTCTCTCAAAAATATAAAAGAAATGCATTATTATTAATTTAATCATCTTTAATTTATTATAAGCATCTTCGTATTAAGCATAATTGCAACACTTACAACTCAAAACTTGTCCGTTCATGCGCTTTTACAAGCACCTGCAAGAACATCGCATTAAGTACAATAATGCCATATGCGATACGAACGTCATCATCGTCATATATGAAAGTTAGAATAAGATTGCATAATATTTTTTATTACCTGGAATAAATAATAATATAAAGTAACGAGTATTTTCTCTCTTTTGAGACCACAAATTATCTAAAAACCTAAACATATAAAATCCTAATATCAATGCTAGCGATAGTGAGTAGTCATTGACTCCTCATTCTCAAATTATATAGACGAAAAAATGTTTTTTTTTTTTTTACAAAAACTCGACTTACTATATTAAATGAGTAAAATCGATAAACATGCCAAATAGCACATATTAAATTTGTGCTGTGTGCATTTTTCATAATGCTATATCGTGTTACTGAATACCGGGCAGGTCGCGGGTCGCGTGTAGCCTCACTCTCTTCATTACCTCTTGTTAATCTAGAACTATAAAAGTGGGTACATGTATTATACGAAAGGCTGCACCAGTGAGGTCCGAGTTGGCTCCATCAATTTCCTTCGCCTGTATTATCGTCACGTCCACCGGGCTGATATGATCTGACAGTGCCAAGGACTGACCAATTAAAATGATCCGTACAAGAACTCCTACTAGGTGACTATCCTCTCCGTGTACCCCGGGAAGCCTTCGTGCATACCGTGAGAATGGGACAATTATTATTTTACTGTTGTGGAATATCGTACCGCTATTGTAACAATAAAGTCTTTATTTAGTCATTGGAGTACGAGCTTCATTTTGACACAGGAAAAAGCGTTTCATAAATAAATGCTTTGGCGGATTCTGCATAGTATATATTTTACATTGTGAATAACAAGGAAAAAAATAATTACGAGTTGACACAAGCAAATCACCATTAAGTCGTGAATTAGTCGTGGTTTTGTGAATGTGAATACATTCTTTTATTCTGTACTACAAGCTTAAATTTCTGACTGATAATTTTTAACAATTCGGTAAGTAAATTTTACAGCATTTTACAACTTCACACCTTGCGAATGTCTTCCGAGAATAATAATCATAACACTCTCCAGATAGGTAAGAATTCATTCATACACACTCGAGTGCTCCAGGTCCCTTCTAGTTCGCTTTGTATTGTCTCCTTGGACTTGGCACTTTCTCTCTTTCGAGAACGAGGAACAAAGGACGCGGCGGTCGCAGAGGCGCTTTGATAATTGTCCCGAAGGGTGTCTCAAAGCTCGAAGGCCTGCTGGACCGAGGGTAGTCGGCGGGGGTTTTGCAAAATATAGTCGTCGAGAGGGAAGAATAAACTTACGAAACGACTTCTTTGAAATCATTGCGCAAGAAACAATTAGAACCGTTTTGTTTAAAGTATGCCATTCGAAATTTTTAAGTATATTTTTGAAGGCTTGTAGTTCTTCTTAACCAGGTTAGATTAAATATGCAGACTTCAAATAATAATTAAATATTTCAACTATTACTGTTATTATCCTTCATAAAAGAAGTTTTTCTCTGGTTACGAACACGTAAACTTGACAAAATAGTAAAATGACAAAGTGGGCTACAATGCAATTATTCGGTATAATATAAGCCAAGTCAACTGCAAACCTACTCTTGCCCAATAATAATATTCTTAAATGTTAATAATCAAAACAGCAATCACATACTTTATAAATCTTATAACACCAGGTAACAATGCTTTAGAATGCATGCTTACGTAAAAAAATCCAATTTATTTTAAAAATCATAAAATTTCTACAAAATAAACACAATAAAGAAGTCACTGCAGGTAATTTAGTTACAACTAGAATGGAGACGTGTGACAGGTAATTTGGTAAAATACCTTTCCAAAGATTTTTTGTGTTGTTAAATGCATTATTCTAAATTCTTTACAAGTCGTGTAACACCAGTTGAGACCTACTGGGCTGCAAGTGTAAAACTTCACAGGTAGAGTTGGCTGCGGGGGTGGACGGGGGAGGGGCCTACCCCTATTGCAGGAAAGCAAAAAAAGTACAGACCGTTTTTTGACCACTATGGATATTTATTTTGGTCGAGGCTGGGAGGTTTGTTGTCGGGGAATCAGGACACGTGAGATTGAAATTTTGATTTGTACGGTATTTTTTTTTAGTTTTTGAATTATCGACTTCGCGAATGTAAAATAGAAAATGGCGGTCGCACTTTAAGAATACAAGCAGTCACCTGTGTGACTCCATTTAGCGCAGTTCTACCTTGGATATTTACCCACCCGTATGCCGCTAATGAGACTTTTGTTGGGAGTTTTACGTCCCTCTTAGGGAATATAGGGGTTAAAAGAATTGACGTTAAGTGCAATGAGCAAAGATTGAAAAAAAACTATTGAAATATTTCAATAAATATCACTAAAAAATAATAATAATATAGCATGTGCACCCTTAATAACGTTAAACTTTTATAATCGAACAAATGAACAAGCGCCATGCATATGAACTTTTTATAAAGTATTTAATTTTTTACGAATCAAGTATTCAGTGTAAGATCATAAAAATAATCTGGAGGTTCTCTCTATCCCAGAACTAACCCTTCGTGAGCTATGATTAATAAGTGTAAGTCCTTTTGTAATATTTAATTTAAACCCAGCGGCATTGTAAGTTAATGATATATGAAGTGGAGTTAACTCAACTTAGCGGCTAGTTATTTTTAATTAACTTATATCATCTCACGGGTTAACCCAAGAAAAATTACTGAAAAAAGACTCGAGTTTTTTTAACAACACCCTCGCATTAAAATTCGTTACGTTAAACACATAACCTCATTACTGCATTGTGTTAAGGAATGAGGATTGTTTTATTTTGTAGACGAGATATTGGATGTAATTTTTTGTGTTCGTATTAAAAATTAAAGAAGTATGGTTTTAAATAATACGTACTCAAAAAACAAAAAAAAAATATTTCTGAGTAAGTATGCAATTTTTTTTGCTCAAAATAAAAATATGTACTTTATAACAATGGAGAATACCTTTAATACAAGAAAAATATCTGTTGATTATTTAATGTAATGACAATTGATATAGCCATGAAGCAGTTTTGACATACTTTTTTTGCAAAAAGGAAAGCATTACATAATAGATAATTTGACTGTTTTAGTAAAAAAAAATTCTAAATACATGTTGTCTAATAAGAGAATGTTGTAATCAGAGGTATAAACCGATTCAATTAAGCGTTGCTTAATGCTGTATTTTCTATAGTATATAGATAAAAAAAGGTTATTTAATTTTCTGCATATTTTTAAATTATGTTGAATACTTGCAGTGTAAAAAAATATAGAGCAAATATTATATTTTATTTTAAATTTGATATCATAATCAAATTTAATATAAAATATATCGAAAACGTGCGTTAGATGTAAAACTTTAAAATATACTCTAGCTGTTTTCATTTCTTATGAAAATAGAGTAAGATATTCTCAAATTTCTGGTAGATTTTCAAAATAATAAAAACACATAAAAAATCGTACACGAAACATTTAATCAAAACACAACTAAATTTATACACTGTCGTGTGCACAAGCGAATACGTTTGGGGCGTTTAAATTTACTTTCATGGACATATCCAGAATTCAGAATCGTTATCGCTAAAAGAAAAAAAGTTCTCCGCATTGTACAATATGATTTAAATATATCCTCGCGGAGTCAAACAATAGTCGCTTTCGAGCAGGAATACCGCAAGTTTATTGTGCGAACAATCATCCGTGAAATCACATTGTTTACTGGTTTTAAGAGCTTCTTAACAGTAAATCATCGATGCTGTATGAAATCCTTCGAACAGACTAATCTTCGGAGCCACATCAAACGAATGTAGCATTTTTTTAATGCAAAATAATGCCTGTGCCTTTTCCGATTCTCTTTCTTTAACATCGAAGCAACTACCATAAAGTGAAGATGCTGCTATTTAGTAAACCCAGTTACATAAAAAAAACATATGTTGAATGCTTTAAAAATAATATATTCTATTGAAAAAGTTACACGATTGAAGAAAAAAAACATGATACTTACTACACACCTCAACCTTTAAGGAAGTTGAAATGTGTACGCGTTCAACAATCATAACTCCTCGATACAGCATTGCAAATGTACACCTGTTAATCTTCAACAAAAAATAATATTTTCTTCCGATGTAATTGATACAATGATTGAGAATAAAATAAAATCACGAACTGGTGAATGATGTGTCTAATAACAATTTTAAAGAAATATCTTAAAGAATTAAATCTTTACAAATCTTAAATTGACGATGGTGAGATGTACATTTTTTTCATAAAAATAATATATCATCATAAGATTGATGTTTTATTTAAAAGTTAACATAACCTGTATAGTTAAAGTAAATAAGTATTATCACACTTAGAATGAATTAAAAAGGAGAAAGCTGAGTAAATTAAACTAAGAATTTGATACTGTGGAATATCAATACACATTGAAATATCCCTAATATAAAACAAAAACACGACTTGAAATAATAACATATGTATATCTTAAACTGTGTCACTGTAATCTGATCTGTTTAATGGAAGATTTATTGTTTTTGCCTTTATTTATAGGAATGTAACGAATTGGTTTTCTTATGGTATGAATACAGTTATAGAATGTACTTCTGAAATTATACACCCATGCAAAGTTAACTTATGGCGGGCATAAAATCTATACAAAAGTTTCAAAGACAGATTTTATCGACAGGCTTGAGAATAAATAAGCCAATACCGAAAAAAATAGCCCTTTCAAAAGCGGTAGGCTGTGAATGCAGGTTTCAGTGATAAATTGAATGATTTATAATGCTTGATGCGTTTATAATAATATTTACTACTGGGTGTGTAAAAAAAAATTGTTTAACGGATTGATTACAGAATGTATTATTTAAAAATTCAATTTTACGGGTGACTATTTCAAGATTTCATTATTAAAATTGTAACAATGCAAGTAACAACATAGCAAATTTGAAATAAACACAAATTGTTACGGGCTCATTCTGACAAACGTATGTGTCACAAGTCAGTATTATATAATAATATAATAATAATTCATGCTAACGAAACATTTAGCTGCGCCGATGTCAAGATTACAAACTCATGAATGAATGTTACAACAAACAACGAGCACCTTCTGATAACATCGGTATCGAATAGAATACATATTCTCCTTGTGGGGTTTATCATCGTCAGAGAGGCGCCAAGCATTCCGATAAATCGATAAACATTGCGTCCCGTGCAACGGCACGGAGGTAATTTAATGATGCAACCGTACACCGGCATTTGCTTTGTATGATAAGTGTTAGCGATCGTATCGGATGGTGACTGATAAGGCGTCGAAGCGAGTCCTTACCTAAAAATCGGACCAAGGGTTAACGCACCGACCGTCGTCAGGAACCGATACCGATACGCGAGGTGGACTGTTTATTCAGCGAGAAGATAAATAAATATTCCCGTTTCAACGTAACTTCGAGTGGCAGTGTATCAACGTCATAACAGGTCATCGATAGTGTAAATAAAAATAAGAGTCTGCGTTTATATACAACCATTGTATATTTTCTTTCGTTTTGCGTTAAAGTAACATTTTGCAATGATTACGCAATCTTAAATAATCTTTGTAGAAAACTCCTTGCATAATGCAAGTGCCCTTTTGCTGCTCCATAACAAATGTGGTAGATCTGAATTGGTTTTGTTCATTATTTAATTATAAATACTTTAATAATTAAATAAATACTATAAATACTTTGGGTGAAAGCTTTTAAACTTACCTTAACCACCACAGCCGCCTCCATTTGGGTACAGATGTTACTTGCTACAGGTATTGTATTCTATCAGATATATTAGAGTGACGAAAATTTATATGCAGCTTTGTTATTTCTATAAAAAATATTATTAAATTTTAACTTACATATTTAAATGAATTAAAATAATATGGTATCTGTAGTACTCCTACTTTAAGAGGTCATAGAGATCTGAGTTTATTCCTTACGTGCTTGGCGCGTGTGTGTGTGTGTGTTTTTTTTTTTTTTTTATATATTGACTGCATTTAAATGCGTATTTTAGGATTATTAATGCATTTTAAAATAACTTCTCCTTATGTTCATTTTGAAAAGCAACAGATCGAGTCTGCGACCACAATAACGCCCAGCACTGCAGTCGGTCTCGGGAGTGACATGCGAAAATAATTTATCACCTGGGATTGATTTTCGGCGAAAAAAATGGGAATGCTTCGCTTCGGCGTTTTTGTAGTCCTCTCGGGCGTATGATTTATAATGCTCCCAGATACGGTTTTATTGTTTAAGCCATTTAATATGGTAATAGAACAGTGTTATTGATTTACCTCGTCGGTGGTGTGCCTTTAAAGTTTCGACGAAAAAACGTAAAATCAATATTTTAAAATAAGTTCACCGCGTGATACATTTTAAATGGTTACATCCTTTAAACATGCCCGCGCCCAAATAACTTAGTTAATTTGTTTCTACGATTGTTATAAAATAGATTTATGTATATCTGGTTTATTTTAATAGATTAAATAAAATAAATTACGATATAACTGTACGTTATTATTTTTACTACGTTTTTTCTAATATTTGAAAAACTTAATTGTGAAATTTATGAACATTTAATTTTATGTTATTATTTCAGAAAGTTGAGCTAAATAATATTTTTTTAGCTGTATATATTTAGAATTACTTATATACTGTACGAAATAATTAATTTAAGGGAGACTAAGGTATTTCAGTACTTAATCTGAAAGGCAGAGGGTAGGTTTTAAACTGCTTTATGCATTAAAAAAAAGCTGACAAATAGAAATTGGATAGGGGGAGAGGGTGCAGATTAGATTAGAAAGGGAGGAGGTAATTTAATTACTTTAGATTCATTACAAGCGAACCGAAAAATTGCATCATGATTGTTAGATTTTTGATTTGATTTTTAATTGAAATTTAATTAAGTACTCCCTTTTCGCTTCTTACATAAAAAATGAATTTTTCCTTTTATGATGTAAAGATCAAACAGTACTCACCAGAGAGATGCATGTGAAGAGTCATTTAAATAAACAAGTCCCAGCAAGTATGACTTCTAGTTTTGAGATGACACACGTATAAGCAGGTGTCTTTGATATCTATGAATTGGGAAAGTTAACACAAGGGAAACATTTAAACTTACTATTGAAACTTAAACATACTAAACTTTTCTGCGAATTTGTAGACGTAAAACAAAAACTCAAAATTCGCATTATAAAAGAAACAAAACGTTTTCAAAATATTTGAAACTCATAAAAATATTACTCACGGATACAATAGAATAAAATTAAAAACTTTAAAAACATTGAAAGAAAAAGAAACGGAAATTAAATAAGATAGCCATTCATAATTATAACAGAAACCGGTCACCAATAAAATTGACATGTTGAAAAATCATTAAAGAATTTTATTTAAAATATTATTAACATATATATATATATATATATATATATATATATATATATATATATATATATATAGTTGAAAATAATAGACTTTATATTTCGCAACGTTTAGTTTCATTTTAATTCTCGTAACGATGTACTCTCGTAGATTTATCGACAAAACATTCTCTTGGCAAGAAGTAAATAATATAAATGCATTTAAAGCTCGCGTTTATTGTGTAAGGGTAGTTAAACATGAAGGGTTGGAGCATCTTGGGGCTGGAGTCGGGAGTTACACTGCAATCTTTATGAGCATGTTGTTGGGGAGATTATCGTGCATACTATCAAAGCACTTTGGATTATTTATAGAAGAGATTACGTCTTATTTAATACTGCGAGTAAAATTGTTACAAAGTTTTACTCGGTATATTTAATTTATATTTTAAAATGGCAGAAATCTGATTGAGTACCTGTTATTTAAGTTGTTTTGTACTCGGATTGATTTGAATTGGTTAGATGAGTATTTTTACATTAATGGATTATTTCTCCTTAGTTTTACATGACCTGCGACACATTTGATAAACATGAGTAAGTGATTTGATAACATTTTTCAGTTCATACTCGCATAGAAGCAAATAGAAACATTTGTTAAAAATTATCATTAAGTTGCGCGAAAAAACTAAAAGGGGATAAAACAAACTAATGATAAATGATTAATTTATTCGTTTAAATGTATAGCAAATGTTACGTCACAATTCATGTTCATGACTGTTAGTAACCTACTTTAGAGTATAATGGTATTTTTCTGAGAAACGTCCCTCGGTTTCTGGAGATCTATTTGTAGAGCGTCTCCGGTGTTGGAAGCAGGGAGAGATCAGGTTTTCGCGAACGAGGGAGGGCTCGGCTCCCCGCTGGACCGCAAGGCTCTGGCGGCTGACCTTGCATAATAATACAGGACACCGAAGACCAGGGTAGTTCGAGCTTACACAACAAAGTGCTTCTTCTCTAACATAAAATTTTGTGATAAAAAAATATGCAATATACAAAAAAAATCACAAATTTTATAAGACCAAACGTCAAAGTTTTCCTATGTGCGTGAGTTTGTCTACGAAATGAGATTTAAGTATATTTTGAAAACAGCAACAAATGTGATATGTTACTAAATTGTTACAAAAAAAGACGGTAGGTGTTTTTGAATTTCAAAATCCAGATCAAATAAAAAATAATTAAAATATTTTACTTGTTAAAAAAAATTAAAAAAACACGCCTCCTTTACGTAGTATTGAAAAAAATTGAAGTACATTTTTCAAAATTCGATACGCAGTTTTCATATAATATTGACTCTAGAAAATATTTTGTGACAATACACGGTTAAATCGTTAATTTTAATAATCACATACTTTTAAACTTATTTCAGAGCTAAAAACACGATTAACGAAGATTTTGAGGGTCATTGAATTGAGGGCAATAGCTGTAATATTAGAAGATATTAACTCGTTATACTTTACAAGGTTTTGAGAGTCGAACATGTATAATGATTATATCTAATCTGGAAAATGAAAACTAATATGTATAATAATTATTAGAAAATGAAATCGGAAGTCGTTGGAAATGATTATTACTTGATGTCACAGATATAGATCGAGCTAAACAAAAAGATAGACGCACGATAGCACGCCTAGGATATTTGTTGCACGAGCGTAGAAGGTACAATGAGAGTAGAAGTAGGCAAGTCGACTCACGTGGACAGAGGGAGTACCATCCAGTACGCTGCACGTGCTCCTGGCAGCCACTCGAAGTAGCGACCATGAACACACGACTCTCGGTAGGGGGAGCATGCACGGGCGCCGGCCCTGGCCCGGGGCGTCGGGCTGCTGTGGTCCGGCTCTGAGGGGCGTCCCCGGCCCGGCCGCGCGTCCTCCTGCTCCTGCACCCCGTCTCCTCTGCGCGAGGACACTAGCGGAGGCACTCGCCGGGATCGGCTATCTTCATCGCGGAAACGCTCTACTGAGACTTTCCAAAGTTTATTTCAAATTCGAATCCGCGCCGGGGGGGCACGCGCTGAAACAGGAAATATTATGTCCGTCGAGATAGCGATCTCGAAGTTTTCTGCACATAGAGTAGAAAACGTACGGCGCTTGTCACTCGGATCGCCGTCGATCTGCTCGCTCGTAAAGTCTGCGGTTTATCCCGGTGAATGCGGATTTGCGACGGCCGGTCATTTCGTGCGTCCGTCCGCACGAAAAGATTCCGAAAAACTGGTATCCGCGGCGAGAAGGGACTCCGACCGGTCACAATTTAGTACGCGGATCGCTTAATCGCTTTTCAGTCTGCGGCGCGGGGGCACCGGAGGTATCGTCGCGGTCGGCTCACTTCGAATTATCATCCCGGGGGGCACCGCGATCGAGGCTCGGTCGCGAAACTTCCTTTGGAAAATCCGGAACTCCGAAAAGCGTCGAGAGCGAATTCAGCGATCGCGTCGAAGCGGACCGATCTCGACACCGTCGAGGGAAAGCGGGCGAACGGATAATGCATAGACTTGACACATTTTTGCGCTCTCAAAAAATACAAGAAAAAAGTTTTCAAAAACCACATAAAACTTTGCAAAGAAAGTTCAAAAAACTTTCAATCCAAATAGAAAAAAAAAAACTACCATACTAATCCTCTCCCATCTGTGCACTGTGAATCCACAAAATACAAAAACCAAAATGGCAAATTAAAATCGGCTGCACACAAAAAAAAAAAGCAACGCAAAACACAAACACAACAAAAGCGGCACTAATAGTCAAAAATTCACTATCGTAAAAAATAACAGCACTACAAAACGGAAACTTTTTTTTTTTTTTTCGTGATCGCTGATGCGATCGACGGCGCGGTACTTCGATCGACGCAGGCTGCTGCAGCGCGCGGGGCTCGTCGGCAGTTTTCGCGGAAATGTCGAGTTCTGTGCTCTCGGGGCGCGGGCGCGGGGCGCGGGGGGCGGCAGGTGCGCGCCGCTCTGGGGCTCGCGGGCGACTGGCGCGCGGCGGCCGCGGCTCCCAGGCATCCCTTACCACCGCCACCGCCGCCGCCACCGCCACCGCCGCCGCCACCGCCGCCACCGCCGCGCGGGCCGCCACTGGCGACGCTCGAGCGCCGATTGCCGATCGCCGTCCGATTCTAATTCCTAACGGTGCAACAATCACTCTGTTCGCGAGTGTTGTCAACGAGTCTGATGTTGCCCGCGTGCGTGCGATATTGCCAAACTACAAAAAAAAAAAAAAAACCTGTGAACACAAGTACATTCCTTATAAATAAAAAAAATCCACCCTGTCGCCCCCACAACCACATACTGAATTAAAAAAAAAAAAATTGGTAATGATATAGGTAATATTTTAGACTTGCTTCACTTTCAGTTTATTATAGTTTTAGCATGACTAGTTTCGACCTACAAACTTGGTCACCATCAGATGCAGAACAAAACATCTGCAATATCTAGCATGCTCAGACTATAATAAACTCAAAGTGAAAGAAGTATAAAAAGTTTAGGTAAAAGGTTTAGCAGTCAAAATAACTTGTTTTTTCGCAATATAGGTATAACACACATATATATATATATATATATATATACCGGAAATGAAGGATGGGGAGGTAATTACATTTTTTTAATAAACGCATTTATATGTTGTACAAAATTCTACAAAATTGTGTCATTATATGCATAATGTTTTTCTAATTGAAATTAAAAAGCAGTCAAAATGACTACCTTGGGCAATCTAGTGTTAATAAAAAACGAATCTTCACCAATCAAATGCCTTGTTCGTTAACAAGAAAAAACTGTTTTATTTTTTTAAAGTATATTTTATATATTGTACTATATAGCCGTAAATTATTTGAGCGGATAAGACTAATATATGTAACAATAATATTTGAATGCTATTTTTAGATTACGTCGGACTCGAATTGTTGGCACATTGTTCTGTTTTAGATTTAAGTACAACCTATAACTTCTACTATTTATACAAGAATAAGTCCAATAAATATATTTATTCACGTTATCAGTTTATATAATTTTTTTTCAAAGTTTTAGATTATGGTAGTACTTTATGTATACAACGAACAGGAGACAATACCGATATAGGATTACAACAATGTACACGTACCGCACATGGTTGTGCCCCCTATGAATATATTATGTCTCCAAATAAAGGTGATACCCCGATAATTAATAGCTCCGGTCCTGTTTTTAATCGGATGTATAAAAAACGAGCTAAGCACAGATCCGAACTGTAAAAGTAAATTTTAAAAAAATATGCCAGTCGTATATAATCGATTCCTGATTAAGTTTTTATAGATATGCTGTATATATTTTTTTGCATAGCGTGGAATGTTTTTATAAATTCACTGTTATTATTAATTCAATTTAAAACAAGAAACTCTGTGAATAAACTTTTTATGTAGTACACATTTTCTTAAAGCAATTCATAGTCAAAAATAGGCAACACACTTTTAATTTATCTAATGACATTCAATTTGTTACCGAGAAAAAGCATCGCTCTGTCTCACGTGATAAAACGTTATCGATTTTTGTTTATTTGATATACTAATCCGTCATTATCGAATCTAAAAGAAAGCATTGTATTATATAGCATATTTACAAATTATCTTTGAATTGGTGCGGTGCACAAAAATACAAAACACTGAAAAGATCGCTTATTAATAAATGAGAGTTTATTGTTAATTTTTAAGAGTGTGTAATACAATTTGTACATGCATAAAAAGTGCAAAAATATGTTTTTAATTGGTTGATTTTTTTATTTCATACATTCCAGTTTGGTCCTGTGTAAACATACATAATTGAAACATACATAGCAAGCGTATTGTTCAGACAGGACGCTTATAAACGGATTTCACAACTTCGGTATCATAGCATGTAGTTAGTAAGGGATTTTTAAATAATGGCTCTATTTTTTACTCTTTTTGTTTGGGTAAAATTTTACACTCCTTACAACTGAATACCCCTGTTGTAAAACTATTCAAATATAAAAAAAAAATAATCGGTCACGCAAATACTCTACGTACTAACACAGGCAGAAATATAACGGCAATAAAACAAATTTTTTATAGGTCAGAGGTTAAATAATTTTTTTATACATTTGCTTGCTTTTGTTATTTACGTGGTTTAATACAATTTCGAAGTCTTTAATTTTTATAACATATTGATAGAGTAAATGAATTATGAAATATTTATTTACTTATAATACTCCATGGCAAAAACGACTGTAGATGTACTATTTATTCTTAAAAAATTAAAATTTTAAAAATCGCAATGTAATCAGATTTTCGCTTATAAGTTGTTATAGTAAATGATTGATAGTATTGAGCTTTAAATTCACATTTCTTAGTAATTTACAGAGATCTACATAAAAACAAAGTTATAGTATTTTATAAATATGTGTGCTTTAAAATAATTTTAAGATTATAAATATTAAAAAAATATATAATAAAGTTTTCTTCTATACAGTCTAAAGTATTTATTATCTGTTTCAGGAAGCTCTTTGCTATGGTTTGATATAATAGGAAATTTTTGTTTTCACAATATATGATCATAAGAAATCTTTGTTATTGTGAATATCTTTTTTATTAAATCTTAAATATAACACAATTCTCGTGAAAATAATATTTTTTTATACCACTCAAATTCACTTTTATTTTCAAATAGATAACCAAAAAAGAAGAATATCCTTTGATAATATTTATGCAGGTTTCAGGAATTCAGCACAATAAAAATATTTCTCGGATGTTTATTCTATTCTAGGTTGCGACAACTTGAGAACCTTCAATCAACAACAGAATGTGAGGATTCTTCGTTTTTTTACAATCCACGTCATTTCATAGATCATGGCATTAAATAAAAACATTGATTATAAATCGTATAACAGAAATAATTTTTGTATTCGAGAAAAATAAAATCTGTGGGAAAAATTCAGTATCATTCTAAAAACTTATTCATATTTATATATAATATAATTATTAATAGTTACTTGCATTGTTTTAATTCATGGTATATATTCCTACATCCATATAATATTCCTACACGCATAAAAAAAAATTACGCATATTTTACGTCACCGCTGTATATTTATACAGAATTTCTATTTTCACAGAGTCCTTTATGGCTGTATCTCCGAAGGACGTCTCTTCGCCGGTAATTTTCCGGTCGGTAAGTTTGGACGACTCGGCCGCTTTTGAAGTCCTTCCGTTTCCATTTTGTCTTCCTGCGGGCCACGTGGGACTAAAGGGACAATTTGCACGTGCCAATCGGTCGGAAAGGCATTTCCTCCCGGCGGCGGAAGTTCCATAAACCTCGTTCTCGAGCGAAAAAAGAGAACTGCGGTGATTCGGGATTATAGTTGGGCGCTATGGTGTTTATGGACGTGGAAAACGGTTTTTCAACGCCGCTTTTTTCGGAGAAAAGTCTTTCTTAATAGACTCGTCAACTATCTGGGTTTTTTCCTCATTTGTAGAGCAATATTTAATAAGAAATGACATGACAAATGACAATTGTCATATTTTTCACGTAAACGAAGTATTTCGCTGTTATTTAAGGTTTAAAAAAAAATGTTTGGTATTTAAAATTCAGATTGTCTAGGTGCTACATTTTTGCCTTTGAAATTATATATACTTTTTAAATGTAATTTTATTCGGTTTTGGATTTTATCATTTCTGGAACTGATAAGGTCTTTATTTCTACATGAACTCTACGATCGAAATATATTTTTTACCGCTTACGGTTTTATATTAATTAGAGGCAACTGCAACATTATTTGGCTTGTGAAGTTTTTTTGCATTTGCAATAAATTTTTATTTATTTTACAATCTCTTATTTGCTTTTAAAGGTATATCAACGTGCTCTGTATCTTTTCAGAACAATTAATCAATAGATATGAATTATTAAAACGGATAAGATAAAAAATCAAAAATAAATAATTTATCTATAAATCAAGGTATTCATGATAGTAGCTACAATGAGAGGAAGTCACTTATCAATATAGATTTTTCTATAAATAAATAATAAAAATCTATTCCTCGAATAAATATTGTTGTATTAAAATCTATTTCACGAGGATATAATATTTAATATATATTAGAGCAATCTTAAAAATAAGGGTGAGTTAATATCCCCTTTTGAAATTAGTCATACTATTGTTGTTGGTAAGAATTGGCCCCTTATTTGTGTACCTTACGTACCCCTCTACTTTGTGGTTTCACACCTGCATTTTTAGTGGTTAACCTCTGAATGTCACCTTGTTTAATTACGATGGACGCATTCATATAGAATATTGAATTATATGGACAGGAATGCAAATGCAAAGTAAATCTTGTAGCTAAATATATTGGACGACTATGGATTTATACAAATATACATATTCAATCATTATTAAATATATGCAGCACCGTTGGTTAGGATCTAGAGAAATGCGTTAGTGTAATGTGATGTATCCAGTTTCATATCGCATATAAATTATTTTTATAAGGTCATATAATACACCAATGCACAACTCTGCTAACAGAAACAAATAGCACTCATTAATATTTTTATGATTAGGTTTGGTTGTGACATTATTAAAAACGTTTTTAACTATATTTAATAAAACATCAAAAGGATCTCACAATTATTTTACTATATTATGTGCATTATAAAAAAAATATTGAAAAAGTAAACAAGATATTTTCTGTCTAATACTCAACAAATGTAAGGGATAGGATTTTTGATTAGTTAAAATCTGAAACGCAATAATAAACTGACTTCTTGAATTTATAATATTTGTGTGAAGTAGTTACATTAGTATTTGACAGTTTTTGTTACATTCAATGCGTAAGTGATTTTTCAATTCAAAATGATATCCCGTGTAGGATCAATCAATAAATGTGTTCATCAATAGAGTAGGGTTAAATCTGACAGTGGGCATTAATCCGATCAAAATGTGTCAAAACATAACGGGTAATCCGGGCATTGTACGAAAATGCGTATTAATTCGGTCTAAATGGCACTCGGTGGGGCGGCCTGGCCTAGTGCCGTCCGGCGATAAATAAAGGCGATTCTGTCACTAATAGAGACGAGACCAGGACAGATGTCCTCCACAATGGGGGACCACGCGCTGGAGGACACAATGCACCACCGGAGCCCGTAAATTACCTGAATAGGTGACAGGAGAATGTGTCTCTTCACATGTGAAATTAAAAAGTCCCATCGGTTGACCAAGGGCAAATAAAACCTGGCGTCCGGTGGGCTTGCCTCAGGGGCTCTCAAATACACCTCGTTTTATTTTTTTCTCTAATATGAGTCCAATTTTTAAAACTTTTTAACTCATTTCTCTAAAGCTCTGTTTATTTCAATCAAATTCGACATAGGGATTTTTTTCAAAACACTCGAAATGTCGTTTTTACTTTATTGAATGAAACTATTTATAATTTGATATAATGTGAAATTCAAAATTAACAATATTTTTTTATTATATATATAAATGTTTGATTGAAAGCTTCTGGCAGTACCTTTTCAACTTCTGTAGGAAATGTTTGGTTGCTTGAACAAAGTGCGTGCGGGCCCACTGTACCGAGTACTGTGCGTTACACAATAATTTTGTGTGTGTTTCTTTAACGGTATTGGAGAAATTATTCCGAAGACATGAAAGCTCGCCCATCTCCTCCGTGCGAAGTTTGAACAGGAGAGCAAGTAGATGCGACCCATTATGCAGTGCTTTTTCCTTGGCTTCATAGTTTAAGATAAAAACAGCTTCTAATACCACTTTGTGACCATTGGTATTAAGCATTCATAATATGTTACAAAGTGGATTCAAAGTTAAAATGTTTAAATTGTAAAATTATTTTACTCGTGTGAGTGCATATAGAAAATATTCGAAAGATCTCTTGATTCATGTTATATTTACAGCTTGTGCCTTTATCTTAAATATGTCATGCAATAATAGCTATATTAGGTTTACTGAAAAAATAATGTATAAATTGACAAAAAATTTCTTGCAAATACAACTATCAACTGTTCTTGGATCTTTATATAAAATCAATATCTATAAATTAATACTGATAATAAAACAATTTAAATCTTTTGTTTTAATATATCTGCCTAGATATCAAAGGAATGTATATAATGGCACAATTGAATGTACATTACTGTGTTCTTTTTAAAAAGCTGATAATATGTTTGTTTTAAATTTTAGGGATTATATTTTTGTGTAGAGATGATGATGATGATCGATAGTTAATACGTGTTGCTACTTGCTATGCCATATATATTAAAAACGTCAAAATTTTCATATTTTTTCAACTTTTTTTTTATTCCAAATTATTATTATGATTATATTGAGATATAAAAAAAAAAATTGGAAATTCTCGAAATGTTCGGCAGTTTCACTTTAAAAGAATATTTCAACACTATTCAAAAGGATTGAGATGCATGAGAAAATCGAGTTATCACAAAAAGACAGGGCGGACACAAAAAATGCACAGCTATATTATTACAAAAGAGGCATTATTTGCAATCTCATTGAAAGCAGCTCAGAAATAAAACAAATCGTAATCCCCTTTATTCGCCAGCAGCGGTCCTTTCTCGAGACTGCCGGCGGAGGGTCGGATTTCGAGTTCTTCCAGAGCGAACCGGCCATTCAGCCGAGGAGGGAGCCGCTTCCGGGCACCGGAAGTCCTGAAAGGGCCAGCGCTATCTGCTAGCCCCTGCTGAGGCGCGGCCATGCAGCTCGGGGGCTCCCAGTGCACTGCATCTCGAGCTCTACGTGCCTCGATATATGGATATATATATATATATATATATATATCTCTTCGCTGTGCATGGTCATTAGGCTTCAGTTCTTGTGTTAATTGAATTTTATAAGCATGGAGACACAGATCTTTAGTTAGTATACGCTGTAGAGAGCTTCTTGAAATTTGCAATCCTTGTCCACGACGCCGAATTGAGGTTCCTGGATTGTCAACGACACTCTTACGCACTGCTTCGATATTGACATTTGAACGGCTTGTTTTTGGACAACCAGTGTGTTTAGCGTCTCCAACGAATCCAGTCACCCTAAATTTTTCAATTAATCTCTTCACAGTTGACGAAGTTAAAACACTATTCCGTCCATATTTTGTATGAAAATTTTGAACTACGGCTGCCAAGCTTTCATTATTTTTGAAATATTGTTCAATAATGAAGACACGTTGTTCTACCGTGTGACGCTCCATTTTTACTAACCGTAAACTGTCAGCTGTCAAATTGTTTTTTTCTTAAGTGTTCCCAAAATTTTACTGCAAAAATGGCGACAAATTCAAATCTTGCGTTAATTTTGGGACAACCTTTATATATAATTCTTCAAAATTTTGTTTGAATGAATGACGAGTCATGTCTACAAAAGAAGCTACAGTTGTGATGTAAACCATAAAGCGTTTACTATCAACGCTCCATGATTTTCATCCTTTGAGTCTGATCATACTTATTGCATACAAAACATATTGTACTTAAGTTTTTATTTGTAGACATCAAAATACTTCTTTAAAAATTTGTTTGTTTTGAAAAGAAGATCAAATATTACTCTGATATCATTTTTAATCACTTCAGCCTTGTTTAGAGGTTGCTTTGAATTCCCTTTTATATGAACCTCGACCATGTATTTGGTAAACATTGTTGCAAATAAAATAATTTATAATTAAAATACTGAATATTACCAATAACTTATAAAGTGTAGAAGTATCAATATAAATTTTCAAATTAAAATATTTGATATATTCTTGCCACTTAAAAATGTTTTTCAAGACGAAGTCATTTATAAATAAGAACCGTTTACTCTATGGAGTTTTATAAAATAGTTCGACGGTAATGTGCACGCTTTATTGTTTGCATTTTGCACGCGTATTAATGATTTAAGAATAATAATTTTTCTTATTAATATTTACATAAAATGGAGCGGGTTCTTTACATTCACTTCGCAACGCCGATTCGCAAAGGGGAGACGGACCGGAATTTCAAATCATAATAATTTCTTTACCTTCTTTTGTGCGGTTAGAAGCCCGTTCGTGGGTCAAAGGGTCATGACCAGTACGTTGTTTTATTTAAGGTGCTGCAATTGAATGAAACGTATACACGTATATACACTACTTGTCATCGAGGGGGCCAAATTGCATACCGGTCTTTAATTTTAATATTCAAAAGCGCTGGATTTCAATGAAATTAAAATGAATTGAACTCTTATGGTGTATTTGAAAATATGTGATGTAGATAAACAGTCGGGTATTTTGAAACCACTCTTGAACGCCTGTGCAAATATCTTGAATTTCATGTAAATATGCACTTTGGATTTTGTCTGTGGTTTAACCGATCTTCGAAATAAATATTAAGACGAAGAATTTTGTTTTGTACACACAACCATACTAACAATTTTTGTTGAAAAATTAAAAAAACACACCATTTTTTAATATGCTTTATTGGATTAGTTTTAATAATAGCAACGAAAAAATTTACAAGGGTTTCATATTTATGATAAATTGTTAATAGATTATACAACAACGAATTAAAAATAATACTTTTTTGACAAAATAAACGCTCTGTCTTCGTTTTATCGATGGGTTGATTAAATTAATTTTTTTATCCGAATTGAGAAACGTTTGTTGGGAACACATCCGCGGGCACTCTGCGGGGACGGAGGAATTTTCAAAAATCTATTTAACAAAAGCAAATAACCGCCGGGGAACACTCGAACCCGCCGCCGGCAACGAGCGCTGCGTGTGTGCAAATACTCAGCCGTGAGCTCAGCTCGCCGCAGTCAATATTTTTCTAGTGCAGTTTTGCACAGAACAATGGCCGTCTGTGAGGAAAGGTTAAAACGCCGGTGTGAGAAATCTCGCTCTGTTTGCAGCCTGGCGCCGGCGTCACTCGCGATTGCGGAATGTGTGCTAATTTGCGGTTTTACTCGCGTCTCTGAAAAATACCCGCCGGGCGCAGGGGACGCCCCTGGAGAATCTGAAAAGTTATATATATATACACCTGGGTGTACCGCAGTGTCGGTCGTCAAATTTTATATATTATTCTGATTATTCTGCATCTGAGTTTTATGGCAGTAGAATTATTTCATATTAATCATATTTTCAGCTTGCATGCTTGAGACGTTGTCCCCATAGATAGACAGGGGATGAATGTCAGAGACGGATAGAAAAAAGGGGAGGCTGACTGGGGAACAGTGAAAAATACACTCCCTGGGAAACCCCCCTTCACAAATTGTCTGTGCATGATTTACAATATATTTAAACAATTAATGATCAATTGTCGGCTCCCGGAAGAAGTACTACAGCGCTGCCCGGGGCCGACAGTTAAAAAAAAATATTAATCATAATAGTGTATAGTATTTTTCGATAAGAAATAAGAAATCTTCCAGAATAGTTTTAACATCCTAGATTAGTGATTGAATAACAGGTAAAAATGGTTTAGTTTTAAATTATGCTTTTATAAAACAATATGTAACAAAGCGATACATATATTATGCGTTAAATATTTTTTTGAAATAGATATGGTTTATAAAGAAAATTACTTTTTTTTTTTTAAATACTGCATTTATAACAATGCTAAATTAAATAATTACGAAAAAAGCTAAAAATATATACGGGACTTCAAAACAATTATTGTCCAAATATTGTCTAAAATTAATGCCTTAGTATTAAATTTCTGATATATTATTATTAGGAAGGTAAGCTTTCAAGTATCATAAAAACAAGACAATATCTTTGTAAGGGAGCTGGTAGGATTAATATTGTTCTAATGCATCCAGGTCATTAGTCTTATCGGCTGCTTTGACTATAGAATAATAGAGTTTCTTGTTTGTAAAATATACGTATTATACACAAGTATACAGGCTGCGCAGATAACATTATATTGCCTTTGTAAGTTGGCGCCGCCGTGTTTAGTTTTAGTGTGTTTTATACAAAAAACAAAGAAATTAAAGTAAATATTTTTCAGCTCCCTTCAAAGCCACGGAAGGATCTCCTTGTCTCGAATGCTTTTTATGCTATAAATGGAAGAAAACACAAGTGACTTTTGAGATCTTCCAAATATTTGTTTTGGGATCAGCGTTGGATTTTTTACGAGGATATTTTTAACAAATATGTTTTTTTTTTATTATATAATTAAATGTCAATAAATCAAGAAGTCGGAAATCAAAAGTATTTATTTGAATTGTTGCTGTAAATCTGAAGCCAAAAATCTATTCTTTGGTAAATTTAGAAATTGTAAATAGATCTTATTTTTGACATAAAATAAAAAGATTCATTACTTTTTTGTTTTACACGGTTAGATATTATAAAATATATTGTGTTTTTAAAAAATATAAAAATTTGCTTATCAAAGAATATTTAAATGAAGTATGGTTAAAAGCTTAAGATAAGAAATAAAAATTATCCAATACGTATATTTGACACTGAATAAGTTGGTAAATTTAGAAGGGTAGAATTAGGATGTGGTGTTGGTGGATGTAAATAAAGGTGAGTATAGAATGCGGGATGGAAGTAGGTCGACTTGGTGTGGGGTGCAGGTGTGTGGGCAGATTTGAGTTAGGGTGTGTGGGCTGGTGGACGTGGGTGTATATATGGGTGAATGCAGTGTATACGTGCACGAGTTGTGTAACATTATATAATTATTTATTTTAAATTGAAATTTTCGAAAGAAAGTATAGTTTTTAAGGAATTCTTAAATAATACAAATAACTTTATATTACTGAAATAAATAATCATTTTTATTATTAAACATTTGTTGCTTGCTTATTTTCGCTTTAGTAAAGTTACTGTTTAGTAACTTTACTGAAGCGAAAATAAGCGTTTGCTATGCAGTTATTTTCCAAAACATGTTTATGGCAATCACTGTCCCACTTGGTTATTTTTTTATAACTTTATATTACCTACGCTTATACACGTACACGGCTATAAAATTAATAGTGAGGATGATTTTTCAATTTCATCCCTTAACCTTAAGTTCTCGAACTTGTAGTTCGTTAGTAAGATTGCTCGTACATATCTACGATTTGATTTGTAATACCCCATATTAACAACTGAAATGATTAATCAAATCAGTTTTAGCATTTAGTTTGCCGAAGCTCTCGAAACTTCATTACGAAAATTAAGGCATTTCCCAATCGACAGACTAAGCGCAAATGTTTTATGGTAGATTTTTCATATCCCATAGGGCCAGTTTTCTGCGTTCCGGACTCTTGCGAGCACTCCCTGGTACTGTTAATCTGCAGCATCATCGTGCCACATACTCCTGCGTCTCGCCTTGTCTCTCCAAACAGGCGACATTGAAATGTTCCAAGAATTCTCTGTGGCAACACAGGCCATATCCTCATAACTTCATTCACTAAATTGTCGTTTGGTTTAGCAGAGGCGAACAGAGGTTATTATCACCAGGAAATAAAAATAACATTGTACATTAAATTATTTTTTTTTTAATAAAACTATACCTACTTTATAAAACAAAACGAGAGTCTAATTTTAATAATTATAAAAATATTTTTTCTAGATCTGTGCTTCACAAATGTAAAAAAATTGACAGTAGAAAAGCAAAAGCTATTGTTGACTGCTTATTAAAAACAGACAGAGTATATTTACTCTATTTTCACTATTACTACCAAATACGATAGCACTACAGACGTGCATTTTTAGAATACGTCTCCAGATTATTAAAAAAAGGACCGAGATCTAAATCCACAATAATATAGCGGTTAAAAGTTAATTTTAAATTTGATTTGTAAGTAAATTGTTTTAATTTTTGTATTCGCCGATCTGTCTCTGACGTGATCAGTAAACAGTGCCACGGAGATGGCCATTCTAACAGCTATTTGAAGATTTCCTCAGCACTCTGTACCCAGAACCGGTGCGTCCATCACCGACCGTGTACTGTAGTTAACTAACATTAGAGACACTTATTACATACAAATAAAATAATATAAACAATATTTACGAGCTTGGCATTGATCGAGGATCGCCTCGAGAGGCTTGTCCTTAAGTGCGGGGTTAAAAGTCGAACTTAGCTTTCAGTTTCATTGTTATTTTAGTAATACGTTCTTATATACGAACCATTCCGATTCCGTTCGTGGGTTTTTTTAATTTTTTTAATGTCAATAAACCGAAAAGAATAAATATTTAAGCGAACATTTAAAACTAGTCTTGAGTGCATATACTATAAGAGTGTATATGAATGAACTGCAGATATATTCTACCAACAAATTATTAGAATTTGTAAGTATTTAATCGATAAAAATTCCAGTAGTGGTTTTCCCGTGTAATTTGAGGACACAGGGCAAAGTCTCAACGGCGCAGTTCTCAAAATTATATTTTTACTGCGCAATGTTATTGTAAGAATTTTGGTATTATATTATAAGCTGCTTCATAAGCAGTAAAGTCGGTAGGAATGCTTTTCTTTCTGAGTTTTTGCTACTTCACCAAAAGGCTTGTCCCCAACAGATCGATCATATTGAAATAGCTTTACACGTAGCGGCAACTATACAAGATGTGAGAACGAACAAATAGTTTTATATTTCATCACTTATAGTGGTCTGTGAACAAATTTTAAAGTCACAAGAATCACATTTACCTGCATTCTAGATAAGAAAAAATATATTTACAATAATATTTTTTTCTTCCAAAATGCGTGAATTTCTTCAAAGAATTTTTATAATATTCGAAAACACAGATTAATTATTTTACTGATATATTTTCATTAATTTTTTTCTACTGCTTACGAGCAGTTGCTTAGCATCCAATCAAAACTAAAATTAACTAAGTGCTACGTGCTAGACACAGCGCTATTTTGGTGATCAGTTATCTGTTTAACAAAAAGTAGTACAGTATGTCAATAAGATAAAGAAAATAAATGATATCATACATACGCAAAAACTATACTTTGATATTTAAAATATTTAAAGCCATGTTTTTGAAAACTTTTCATTAAAGTTGTTAAAAAACGCTCACAGATTCAACAGAATAGGGACGTGCTTTTTAAGGCAAGAAAGCTTCGAGATACCATAGCAGTTCCATTTCACCGAGGGAAGCGGTACTAAAGAACGAAAATATACGCTGTTTGTGAAAATTGAATTTTAATTGATTGTGAAATTAAATTTCTAGGTGTGTAAATCAAAAGTATCCTGCGTTTGAAATATATTGACAATGGATGTGTGCGCGTGTACCGGCGCGAGCGCAGTAAAGGTTCTAACGGAAAGTGGGCTTTACTCTTGTCCGTGTCAAATCTGACAAGTCTCTGACAAGTCAACAATGGCCGATGTGCAGTGTTGGCACCCGTGCGGGCAAATATCAACTGTTTCTGTTGGTTTTGTCGCCGGATTGTCAGTGTCGTCTGCCGTGAGTGCACTTGGGTCATTTTCAAAAACCTAACCCTTTTTGTTAATGTTTGAAAATCAATGAATTCAATATTTTTGACAGAGAGTACTTGGTGGAATTCCATTTTAATATTTTTGAGTAAATTATCTCTAAAAAAACTCTGTTTGATAATGCCAACGTGAAAGGTTGGCGAAACCGGTCACAAATAAAAACGAACATGTGGAAAATCACTCAAGTATTGTTCTCAAAAATATTTTTAAAAAATGAAAATTAATGCTTCACAAGTCGAGTATATTCTACTTCACCAATCCAATTTGACATTTTAATAGGTCATCAACAATTTAATTAAATCTTATCACGTTGTATTATGCTAACAAAACACAATTCATTAATTAATACTATTAAAATAAAGTTAAACGTAGATCTCAAAATATATAAATAATTTATAAAAAAATAAACGTATATCATTTTTGAGTCATCAAATACACTATAATATTTATTTTTTCAGCGTTGAAAATTATGTTAATATGATAAATCTATGCCGTAGAATCGATCTACTTTGATAATTTGTACGCATTACGACCATCTCTCGATACACCTTGAAAAAGTGTAGCTGCAACGTACACGAACTACCAACAGAAGGTCATTGTCACAATCACACATGGCCCCGATTTCCAAAATATACAAAATGATTGATGAATACAAAATAATTATCAATGTTAATTTGTTTTAAGTTTGGCTTTAATTACCAGTATAATAGTGAAGCGATCCAGATATAGGTATGTAATTGAGAGCTGTTAGCCGCAGGTAGACGTGTTATGTATAAAAAAAACCTGGTGATATTTTTAGTTATGCTCAGAGTCCATTAATATTAATTATACACAGCGAGAGAGTGAACTATGATTCAATACGATAGTCTGCTCCATATTCTCCCAAACCTGTTATCATGAATAAATTAATTTTAATGTAAATACGCGGCTAATAACAGTACAAAGTAATTGATTTTATATTCTGTATTAGAAAACGAACGTCAAATGTACGGAGAATAATTAAATCTGTAAAACCACAAACGGAAATGCCAAAGGGTGATCCATTTTGATGACTCACTGGCGGCTGTGCAGAGCGCAAAGGGGGTCCCAAAGTTCCACGAGAATTGCAGAGTTTTCAATAATTTTTAAATAATGTTTTCAGATACGAATAACAAACTATTCTATAATATTTTGACACACACACACCCATATATATATATATAACTTAAAAATTACAAATAGTACAAACACGAATGAATAGCTTAATGCATATATTTTTTTCACCTTTTTAGTTAACCGTATAGCTTTTTGATCACTCCTGTATGTACGAGTACATATTTTTTCAATAAAATCCCCATTAGGCACAAAAAAGAGTTAATTGTATATCTGTTGCGTTATTTACTTAGACTAAACCATGAAAAATATCTTTAAAAAGGCACGTTTTTGGCTTATTGCGAATTGTGTCACAGAATGTATATCCGGTCAGCAAGTTTAAATAGTTATAAATAAAATCCATTAGTTATACCCTATTTTCTCTGGGCTCGCATCCTCGAATTAAGTTGACACTATTGAGCTCACATTTGGCACATAGTATGGCAGTGCATGATTGATCCATTTAGCGGAAGTCAGGGATCTGTGACGAATGGCGGTGGGCGGCACAATGCCATAGATGATTCCACACTCCCCGTCCCGCGTCAGGTGTCTCCACGGCGCGTGACGCGGCCTGCTCCTGTCCCCGGCATGTGGTCCGATTAACCAGACGATGATTGAGAGGGTGTTTACAAGACCCCGAAATGCCATTTGTAATTTCGAAAATATTTTTTATTATTTATTTTTGATGTAATAATTAGGATGAGTTAAGTTTAACCGTACCAATTTTTTATTGGGGTTATTCATCTTCATTATGTTTAAAATCGCAATTAAACACAAATATTAATTAATACCTTACACAGTTCAAGGTTTTTATATATTGCATATATTCTAGTTCTAGTGTCTTAAGACATGCCAAATTTATATCTAGCTGATATTTATTTATCATATAAAGCACATTAAACTATACGACTTCTACAAGTTGTAGCAAATAGATCCCTTTTGTAGAATTAAGGAATAAGATTAAAAATTGATAATGATCGGTTATTATTTTATATTTGTTGTAAATAAGCAATAAATTATTAAGAAAATTAAGGGAACGATTATGCTCTCACGAATCATATTATATAAAAATTATAACCGCTCTCCGTGTTATGCATATTTTTTTAAATATATTCATACATATGTTTTTCCATTAGTTCAAGAGTCTCAAGTATAAACTTGAGAAGTATTAGATATCAGTTTCTAAATATAGAAATCAGAAATCCATATTCATTGACTGAAGAATTTCACTCCTGGGGGCATCCGTCAATGCGCCTACGCTGGCTGGCACCGAGCCAAGGGGGAGGATAAGCAACCCCCATTGCAAGGGGGTAGCGAGTCATACGACTCCATGGCAGAGCCAGTCTTGGCACCATGTGCGATACATGATGATGCAAAAACTTTATAATTTTTTGTAATATTGAGGGTGAATCATATGTGGAGGAATACGTTAAGCTGGAAGGATTACATGCCGATTCTGTGGTGCCAAAAAAGTTTTAATTTAATGTGTTTTAATGAATTACGGCTTAAGTATCTTTCCACGTCTCGGCAAGTAAAAAAAATACTTTATAGGATTTATGATTTATTTAAAATACTTTCAATTATTTTATATTTTTTTGGGTATTGTGTTTTATTCTACAAAGGGTAGTTGGTCAAATAACATGGTAACCTGAAATCCATAATGAAATTTTTAAGAGTGGGCAGTAAGGAGAAAAATATAAAAGCAAGTTTTTAGAGGCAATAAAAATTGAGCCTGCAACGTGCAACAGAAAAACGTCTTACCCGAAGATTACCAATAAACCGGGAGATTCTTATAATTTTTAAACATTATATGTATTAAAAGACGCACTAAAGAAAAAAATGAGAAATTTTTATGTAATATCATTTATTTTGATGGTTTAATAATTAAAATAAAAGTTGAGACACTTAAATATGTTGATGATTTCGATTAGTTCATTAAAGATAAGTATTGATCGTTTTTCAAATATTTTTAAAAATCTACGTGATTATCATTTAAATAATATAAAACAATTTTATGTGGTCTAATGCTTAGAAATGCTTCTTAAAGACATACGTTGGTTTGTTCTTTTGAAAAGCAGACTTTTCTTAAATTAAAAAAATTGCATTGTATTTTGTTTATTCCATAACCTCAATAGCTTTGAATAAGCGATTTTTTATTTTATTTGTTTTATGACATTTATTCTAGATTATATTTTTCATATATAACACAAATATATTAACAAAATACCTCCATTATTCTATTCCTAAGCTCCCACGTGATCTTTTCAAGTACCACTGTAGCACCAAACAATTACGACATTCGGCACCATAACAACTTTATGACAAAACTAAAGTAATTTTTTTGCGCCCTTAATCCGTGATTCTAGCCGTAAATACAGTGAATATTCGTACACCCCCTAAGTAATTGCGCCATATAAAGCGTGCGTGGGCAGATGCTCTACATTTCTGAACATAACTTTACCAATAGTGGAAGATTCATGAATGGGCTATCTTACTAGTATCAAGTTACCTACAATAAACGGAAAGCTGGATCCAAAAATAGACGTCTTTCCCCGAATCGTCGGCGAACTGAGTCAATTTTGTGCCAAAAATATATTGATGTAGTCAAAACTGTTGTTTTGTATTGTTATGGATGATTACTTTGTCTCTCCTTGAACACCCACGGAGATACTGTTAGTCATAAATCATCTCAAATAATTCAATTAACTTTGAATTTATTATTATATTGTTCAAGTGTAGGCAACACGAGAATCGATTGCTGTCTATGATGTTGAAACCTGAACTCCATAGAAAAATAGAGTCATGTTGAATGCCTTCGAGAAAAAAACGTAACGCTGATGTTGTATCGTTTTGAAAGTGCAAGACTAAATATATAGCCTTCAGAATAGTTTTTTTTTAAAATAATATTTCATTAAATAAGTAAAAATTAATTTAACTATGATAGTTTAATCATTTTTATATCACTTCGTATAAGGAATGTCACTATTGTTGTAGGCAATTATAATTGATAAATGCTATAAAATTTAAAATAAGTACAAGTATATTTTAGGCCAACAGCTTATGACAGAGAATATCACCATTGTTATAAGTGGTTAAAATAAATACAAAATACTTTTTATCCACAGTATAACGATATTAAAATAAAAAGTTTAAATACCACCAAAATAAATATTGTTTGCGAAGATCATTGTAACGGATGTTTAAGTCTTTTTCTCAATTATTTAATTCAATATTTTTTCGGTTTTTAATAAAAATTTATTAAACCGATCCATAAACGTATTCAGATTAACATGTCATTATGGCATAAGAGATAAAAATTAGTTTTTGGTGTTTATTTATATTCATACAGTTTTGGTTTTATTCTGCTTTATATAGCAGAGACACTGCAGCGAACTTTTATTAAAAAAAAACTTTTAGTACATATTTAGATTTAAGTAAAGATATATTGATGATAAATTATAGTGTTCTTTTATCTGTAGATTTGGCTGAAAATAATACTGGACCCAAACACAGCGCTTATGAACATTACGTAAGAGTTTCAAACAAACAAGGAAATCAATACTCACAGTCAATGGAAACCGCGTGGTAGACAATGCTGTAGATTATCATTAATCATACAAAATAACTAGTGAATCTTTAAATAACACTGTATTTAAATTACACAGGGTGATTTAAGCCTTCCAAATATTTTGATCTTTGATAAAACGAATATGTTAAATTCAAAAATAAAAAAAATACTAGTCAAAGTTTTAAATATAAAAAAATCCTTTGCCCTAAATGATATGAACATTATGATATCTAACGAAATTAGGTTTAAAAACCAAGTATTTTTTTTACACAGGTTGTTTCTTTTGAGATTATATTTTTATGTATTTATATTACAAAATTGCAATGTTTGTGTATTGTATAAATTGATATAGTGATTTTAAGATCATGAAATGATTTATGCATTTGTTCCTGCATTTCTAAAATGGTTAAATATTTTTAGAAACACTATGAAGGTAAATAAAAAAATCAGGTAAAATTTAGAGGAACAGGTCAATTTCAAACATGTTTTTGGTGCGATTTTTCTAAATGTATAGTATTTTAGGTACACTTTGAAAAGTGAAAATATTTATATTGTTTAATATTATAGTTGACTTGTGAAGCCATGATGGCGTCATGGATTGTATAAAACTATGTCGATTAATAAAAATTACAATGGTCGTGTATGTTCAACCTATTGTTGTACATTATTTTTACTGCAGTATACAATGGTTATATGTCAGTTCACACCATAATATTAAGCTTCATGCCTTCAATGTCGGATGTCGTTATATTCAAAGGGTAAGCTTATTAGTCTCACAAAGACGCTTCCTTTGTAAAGTTTTATTGCCAAAATAAAAGAAATCAACTTGATTTAAGCCGCTTCGAAAAATAAAGGTCAGAGGTTAATATCTATTTCATTTCACAACGTTAACTTTAAATGTTGCCGTATTTTAAAACGAATTTATTTCGTTGGCCACACTGAACAATGTTGCGCTTATTTCAAAATTCAAATTTGACAGCTGGACTGTAGATTGTATTATTTCTCTTCCCACGCGGCGCAACTATATTGTCAAATGTTATTTTATTTATGTAATGCGGCAAAACGTTGGAATAAATGTCATGAACCTGAAATAAATATTCTTCGTACGTAAGTAAATGTAACCACCAAACAACAGAAATAAAACTTTCGCTATCTATTTTTTTTCAAATTGTTGCTTACCGTAACGATTTCAGCAATACGACACAGACTTTCATGCATTTTGAGTTTAACATACACACAGGAAAACGCACACACACACACACGACACACACATATACATTCTTATTTACTAATTTTATATTCAGTTAATGGTTGTTTTTTATATGGGTTGTGTATAAATGTATGTTTGATGTTGTTTAGTAAGGATTATATTATTATTTAAAAAAAAAAATATTTGTTTTAATTTGACTTGTGCATGTTGGTAATGATGAAAATAAACAAATAAAAAAAATTATCCAATAAACGTTTGAAAGCTATTTTTCGACTGGCTAGAGCTTCACTTGGTTAAATCTTGAATATTTACATACAATGTGTTGATTGTATAATATCGTATAAAATGGTGTTATTAATTTAATAAAATAATTATATTAAAATTGAAACTACAAGAAAATATATTGGTAATAAAAAAATATATCAGATTATTATTTATATATCAAAATATTTAATGCGAAATATTCTTGAAGCAATAAGACATTTGTTTTAAAACTGCCGAAATAACTCTTTTGAGTGTATTTTTAGTGCGATAATACATCTATAAAAATTTATCGTAAATGTAACAATAAACGTGGCATAAAATATCTACATTGATTTTCGTGACAGTTCAGAAAGTCAGGCAAGTTGACGGTCGCGTGTTCCTCCATCCGCGCTTCTGTCGGTCTTATATATTATATAATATATAAGTTTTCGTGTGTTTTCGATACTATACCTGTGAGATGTGCATCCGTCGCGTGTGATTATCCAATAACTGTTTAAAATCAATCAGTTCAAGTATTGATTATATATTTAACACTAAATCAAGTCCGCAAAATACTATGTCGCAAGTGTTGCATTCTGCGTTTTTTATATATTATCGCGCTTTGTTTAATTTCTTTTCGTTTATATTGTGATTCTATTTTATTTATTATGTGTTGTATATTTGTACTAGTGTCAATTCAGTGTGAGTCGTCGTCGTTTGTTGTATTAAATTTTATGATTTATAAAATTGACTCGATCTCGAATGTGCCGAAGACAAGTTTTGCGGAAATATATATGTAGTAAAGACTGATGATCGTACAAAATTCATTGATTAAATTTCTTGTTTCCAAATAATATGAAATATGTGTTATAATTTTATCGTAACAATAATACGATGCATCACTATTTCACAATACAAACAGAATATTTCATTATCAAGTTCTGCGATGCGTGGCAACAAAAGTAACCAACTTAAAATGAAAAGAAGCGTGTTTTAATGTAGTGCGTAAAAGTAACGAATCATGGTATTAGCCACACTAAGAAAGCTTCTCTTTAAGAAGTATTTAAAAGAGATGGTAGTCGTTAAAATGAAATAGAAAGAATAAGTGATTCACGCCTTGGACTATCTAATTTTTCTGGTCATTTGTCAGGTATCATCACGTCGCAGTGCGTACAAGCGCGTGATCAACATTAACACTTGGCTCTGAACGATCCGGTGTTTGACTTCTCCGTGGTGCGCTTGTGGTCAGAGAGAAGTAAGAAATAACTGTGAGTGCGGTCGTAACTGGAGATGCAACGCGCATTCGAACCCTGACTCACCGGGTTTCGGTTCGGTGACTAGTTACGTCATACCGGAGAAATGCAGTCGGAATGACGCAGGTAAGTCAGATCGTGATGCATTTGTTAAACCTTTAAAACCTTCGTTCAATAAACTAATAGAAAACGTTTCTACCCTTACTCTAAAATTCAAGAGATAATTTTGACGACTTACGTATTTTGAAATTGATATTGGTTTTTTAAGTGGATTTGTTATTGACGAAAAATGTGATTTTCTGAGGTAGTTTTATACAATGTAGAAGTTTTGTAACATGAAAAAATCGAATGATAGTTCAATTCAGTTTTATGGCATGTTTTCGCAAAGTGTTTTCAGGTTCCTGGAGTATCAGAAAATACCTGCAATTTTGATGCAAACAGTGTCATAAAAATCAAAATCGAATCATTCTATGTGAAGCGGGATGAGGTTTGATGTTGGAATATGCAGGGATATAAAATATATTTTATATCTCTAATATTGTTTTCAAATAGCTTAATTTTTTGGTTAAGAATTCAAATATTTTGCAACAGAAGATTATTACATTCATTGATATATTGACTAATGATTAATCATATTGATTGATAAGATTCATAAGTAGTCGAAAGATACAAATTCAATTTATCAAATAAGACTGGCCAGGTTTTCAGATTGAGGAAATTCATTAACGTGGGTGTGATATGAATAAATGAGATAAGATAATGAAAAAGTAATTTTTATATCATGGGACATTAATATGAGACAGTAGCCACTGTGAAGTCACAATAAAGTTCTGTCCTTTTTATGTGCATAAAATAAATACAAGCGAACTATTATAATTCATGGCATAATGAAAAGAATAATATATTTTTTAACCTGTACTCCATACTATTCTGTAGTCTAATGATTCATTGTATGTTTATTTTTTTGTATAAGTATCATTCGACACTATTTAATTGAATCTCACAAAAACAAAATTGTTTCGCATCAAAACTTATTTACGTTCTTTACCTTTTATTAGTAAATCCAGTAGCTGTGTTCTAGGCAACCCAATATAATATTTTATAAATATGGCGTAAATATTTTTAATATACGATAACAGAATTACATAATAATAATAATAATTATTAATTATTATATAACTGCTAATACCATTTTTCGGAATCACTGCAGAATCCCGCCAGGTAAAAATACAGTGAGCGAAAAATACTCGTGTGTTTTGCTCATTCGGTAAAAATGTTGAGATAGTTTTCCTCCCGTCCCCAATTTGGTATCAACTTTCAACTTTCAAATGTCCCGCTACTGTCAAACCAGGGGAAGTCAAGCGATTGATATTATAATCACTAAATAAAAAAAAAAATATTTAAAAGAATATAGAATAAGCAATAATTTCGAAATTTCAGACATTTTGCAAGGATTTGGTATATTATTGCAGTGTCAAATTTTTTTTTTTTTTTTTAAACTATGGTATATTTTTATTTGTTTTTTTGGGATAAACGATTTTTTAGCTTTGTAATTAGGAGTTGTTACCAATCATTTATTTATATAATAAAATCGGGGTTAAGTCTTAATGGAGCAATGTAAGTATTTTTGATTTTGATTTTTATGAAAACATAAGAGATACAAAAAGAGAAAATAATCGTATTGCAAAACATTTTGAGACAAGTAAAATATTCGAAAGCTGTTAGTCTTTTATCTTTAGATTTAAAATAAATCATTATAAATACAAGTTATATACTACAACAAAAAATTGGTTCAAATTGGTATTTTTTTTCGATAGATAGTAATAAAGTTATTTACTACAATATTGATGCTGTTTATATATTTGTTTGATATAGAGATAATATTGTTTATTCTTCGCACGGTTAGCAACCCCTGAAGAAATGCATCTTTGCAAGTAATGCAATTTTACTTAAGTTTGCTGCGTACGACAAGTTCTGAACGTTTGAAGTTTACACATTCTCTATACTATGAAGTTATAGTAACCATGGCTTATGCTTACCTGGAAGAATTTTTTTACTGAAGATATAAAAAAAAAGTTGAAACATTTATTCTTAAAATGACAAATAAAATAATAGTGATGTATAATTTGACTGAAATCACTTCAATGGGCTGTAGTTTTGCTATATAAATAATTTGCTAAAAATATATGCACTTACAATCGTAAAATGAAATATTTTGATTCATTAATTAACTGTTCTTTAATGCATATAATAACATATATTCAAATACATGATGCATATGAAACGATGAGTAAAAACCGTATTTATTTATTTTTATTATTTAGTAATCACCGAACGAATCCCTATATAATTGTGCATAAATAATGGTTATGTTTAAATATCAAAATCTCACAATAATAGTATGGTCACCCTACGAATAGCACACATACGCGCGTTTCTTCGGGTAATAAAATTATTTTCCAAAGGTTGTCGCCCTTGTTTGCGAGTTCCTATCGCTGCAACTTCAGATAACTTATCCACTTCTCCGGCTCCGACTCCTGACTGCCGGGCTGGTCTCCGACTCCTGGAAACTTCTGCGAGCTTCACCTGAACTTACCTAAAGAATGGCTGCTGCTCTAAATGTCAATTCACCTACCAATTGACCTGCCGAGCTACGCGCTTTGGCAGATCCAACTTACAGAAATGGCGGTGGATACTTTAGTAAAACATGTTCACAATATATTCACATATGAAATGATAAGTAAAATATTTTCGAGACACAAGTTGTATACAGATAAACATTTTATTAAGTACCTAGCGTCAACAGTCTCAAACTTATAAAAAAGTGAATATTCTAAATTATCTAATAAATTAAAATTTAATGACGTCAGTCTGTTTTAGCACAGGCTACCTTTTATGTAAGTCAGTTCCCCAGGCTTTTTGAACAAGTGCATATTTTAAAAAATATATATTTGTGAAGTGTTTGCATTCATATGATTGCATGGTATGTGAAATTTTGTGTCTTATTTGTTTGTTTTGGTGATTTCATACAAATACTAATGTTACAATTAGGTTACAGTGCAGGTGTTCGAGTGATGTCTGCAGTGTTTACAAAAATCTTCCACATTTGTTATTAGTCATCAAATAAATATTTTTCATATACCATTTGAGACACCAGACCAATTATAATGCATTGTTTTGCGTACATAATAAATTTGAATCGACTGCATTAAAGCTACTCTAGATAAATGAAAGATAAGTCTCGTACTGAGCCAGATAGAACTACATATATGTGGTTTTCTGTACAAACCTAGTTACTCTTTTGAGTATTTTATTTATCTAAAGCAATTTTGCTTCACACAAAAATCTTGCTATCAATATAAACATAGTATTTGGTATATGGTATGTAATTTAGGTTAACCAAGTATTTAAAGTATTTGCTATGAAGTGAATCAGAGCAGCGTCAATTTAGATTTTTAGTTTTTTCATGTTTTGTTGTTCTGGACGTTAAAAACCTGCGATTCGCTCCACCGCGGCCCAGTTATTACAGTATTTAAAATGCCCTAAAACATCCCGCGGGCTTAATCGCAATTTTATGTTTCAGGCCGGAGAAAAGGCAGACTCGTAAAAGAAAGCAGAGACAAAAGGACCCCACCGGAGCCGCCGCAGACCTCCCGAGACAGAACCTTTAAGGTTTTATGATTTATTGAAGATTTCAAGACGGCGAACTGTGAGTCTGATCTTTAAAAATAATATTTCTGACCCCACAGACGGAGCGCATGGGAATGCATAGGTACCCAGGAGAGTGACAGAGCTGCGTGGATCCATTTCCCATAAATATATTTACGCGTTGCAATAAATTTTTCAACAATCCAAACAAACGCGTAATTTCATTTTTACTGATTGGTCGTAAACTCAAAGCCTTGTGTTTTTTTACGGCGACATATAACATATTTTAGACTGTGTTGGTATTTAATAAAGTCATTGCTTTCGAATGTCACAATACAAAGTTTATTTTTATAAATAATTTAACTCGAATCGTAATCATCACGGCTCCATTAAACTTACCAAACAAGCAATGAATACACAGATTTTATGTAACTTTCTATGTTTTACAGGTGTTATCGTTTCATATCAATATAATATAAACGAATGGTCAGGAATTATTACGCTTATATTGCTTGTACAAGGTACGCACAGCAGGATACTCGTGATTCCAGACTTGGATATGTTTCTTTAAATATATATTTTGATTCATTCGGGAGTCGCATTTCGGATTCGGTTCTTTTCCTTTTATTTAAAGCCTGGCTGGTATTTGGTCCCACATTCTCAAGAATCTCAAACCAATCTAAATGAAGATGTTTGCTCCTCATCGTTTTCAAGTATTTACCGAGTGATTGATGGACTTTAGAGTGTACAGAAATGCTCTGCGCTAACAGTATACTTAGCACACTGACTTCACACCAGAAAATTGCAGTTACCTGATCAAGTCGGTCTAAGTACCGAGATATGAGGGATTCCTCCCATTAAGAGGTTACAAACCGCGCAAAATTTACATAAATAAATTAAACTACTTTGTTGCATTTTTATTATATATTTAAGATTTTTAGAGAGCTAATATTTAATATAATATAATTACTTAATTGTAAGAAAATCTTGAATGCTACCATCAAAACCGAGATGGTTTTTTTTTAGGTCATTTATTATTATAATTGTTATTAGAAATTATTCTAGACTCTGTTTGTGATTCACACACAATGCACTACATATTTATTCGTATGTTCTTCTTATAACGCCAAAAGCAGAACTCCATCAGTAGGTTTACATTCGTTTTTGGTAAAATTGGTAAAAAAATCATTTACTTGGCTGTTCTCTATCATGTATTCGTGAAGATACATTACTCATAGGCATAAGCAAGGTAATGAAATATTCATTTTGAACACATTTATTGAATAATAATGAGCGTTTTCAACCCCTGCTCATCCACCTACCAATTAACATAACCCTAAAAAGGTGTTGGTCGTACTCGGAGCGGGTGAGATGCGATCATACTTGAGATGGAGTGAAGGATTCTCGCGCTGTTTAAAATTTATATGGAAAGCAGAAATAATTACTAGTTTAGTACAAAAGTAATACATCTTCGGGCGGCGCGAGGCGGTCGCCTGTCTTGTCAGTGCTTGTAATTAAATCGCGAAACGTTTATTGGACAATTTACTGGACGATAAGGGATGCGGTGGAGATTGCAATCAGTCGGATCTACAACCAAGACTCGCCAAGTAGTATTCAATAATTCAAACTGAAATGTTGTTAACAAGCTTGCACACTACATTCGTGTTTTATCAAATAAATATTAGTTTTGCAACCATATGATTTACACGGAGTACATATTGAGAACGAAGTCAAAAATATCAAAACATATATATTTAAGCCTCTAATTTAAACATTCAATGTAAAAGTTTCTCGTTAAGGATCGTTGGGATATCTTTTTTACAGTTTCGACTCACTGTGTGACTTTAGGAAAAATCGATAAAAAAATACATTAATTTTATATTAAAATTTGATTTAATAAATAAGAAATGAGAACATAAATTAGGCAGATACTTCATTCAATAACTTAAGCAATATATCAATTAGTTTATTCTGCATGCGCTTTCTTGAAATTGTACTGAATTGCATGTGATAAAAGTATTTTTACATGGCAATTCCAAATGCAGAATACAAGGATGGATCAGGTTTCTTTCAAGTGCAGGTCATGCTAGTTTAAGTAAAGGAAGTTTTTTTATGTAAAAAATAAATACGTACTTACCATGTCATTGAAAGTATTAACGCTTACATTTGCTGCTTATTTTTATGATCATATCAAAATATTATTTTATGTAAATTCGTATAAACTGAGTGTGTGAGTCGTACCTGCGTTCATAACCCAAAACTTGTTTGCTTAAAATAATGTAAAAAATTAAGTAGATAGATATGCTTGTCTCTATTTTAACGGTGTGACGCGACACTCTATTCCCATAGTAATTAATAGCACCGAATTCCGAGATAACCGCGACTGTATTAACGCCTATTATATAACGTCCACGGAGGAGTTACTTTAGTGTGTGACGAGCCGCTACTTTCATGAGCTAATCTGTAATAAAAATATGACAGTAACACACTCTCTTTTTTAACCGGCGAGATGGAGTATCAGCCGATTAACTCCGGGCAGAGATGAATCCAGAAATTATTTTTAATTTATTCATTATGTCCATACACCATATTTTAATAACTCACTTTTTAATATAATAAAAAAATTACGATTGTAATCAAAGAGACAATTTTAGGTAGAGTGGAGTTTAAATTTTTATTCTTGAGTAATTGAAAGTATTCATATTTTTTATTTAGTGCAGTGCAGAATGGAACATTATTTTGCGTACAATATTTTTTACAAAACGATGACGAGTAAAAGTAGACATATAACGTAAGGCTGTGCTATAAAAAGTTTCCTGCGGTGTATTTATTTTTTTAATGGTAAGAACATGCATTTATCATAAAAAAGGGTATATGCATAATTATGCATATATGCTATTTGGATTTTTCTGATAGTTTAAAAAAAACTATTTGCCTGATCAAATTATCATTATATACATAAATATTCGAGTGCCTTTATTCAGATGAGGTTGACGACTGAGCATATATTTATGCTGAGGCAGAGTTCATGATTTTCTAAGAGGAAAATAGTGTGGTGAGTCTCCGGGTCTTTCTACACCGTTGTTTTAGATTTGAATGAAAAGTTTTCGTATTGCTGCTGTCCAAAAGCATTATTATATAATCCATTACTTTAAAATCTCTGTCGTTTAGATTTGATACTCCTTCTGTAGCAGGTTGCAGAAACAATAGCAGGAATCCCCTTCCTCAACAAGGTACTTCCAGAGCACATCCCTCCACAATAATTCTACTACTCCATAACTGATTTTTTATACACGCTCAGGGTACAGAATGGCAGCCATGCACAAGCAACAGAATGGGGAGAGCGGGGAGGTATATATATTATATATCAACTTATTACATCGACAAATCAAGTCGATTTCTAAAAATAATTTGTACCCAGTATAAATGAGTTTTTATCAAATAAAAACAATTATTAAAAATACGGTGCAGCAGAGTCGGGCCTGTGTGAAGCGACCAGCGTACAAAACTAGTGCATATCTACAAAAATACCGGATTACACACGGAGATAAATGCGTCACGATAATGTTAATGCGGCGGTACGTGATTAACGGGTGATTAACTCATCGGCGCAGTAGTCCCATGCTGGCCGGCCAATGATGGAGCGGGGATCGCGGCCTGTTTACACGGATGGCCAATCAAGATCTAGCCGGATTAGAGAACGGAGCGTCGGTGTTGTTTCTGCAATATTACGTAATTTTATTTTGATTAGATGACTGGAATTTTTAAACTCTCTTGTCTAGTGTAAAGAAGCGGAGGGTATCTTCTATTTTGGCCACATTTTTCGTAGTGTAAACTATAGTTTTCCGAACTATTTTGTCCCGTCGACCCCTTGTCGAGTTTTCCTGTTTTTCGTCGATCCCCTGCCATCTTTTGACATCTTATATAGAACAACTCACTTTCATAGGGTTTACTGTACAGTGGGTGTAAAAATGAAAAAGTTAAAATACAGAGAATACTCGGTGGAATTCCATTTTAATATCTTAAATAGAATAAAATACATTAATTAAAAACATACAAAATACTTTTAAGCTTCAGGGCTTCGATTCTTCACAAAGTACATAGGTACTGTGTATCTGTGTTCAGTGCATTATGACATTTAAGAAATGTCCCAATTTTGGTGATGACCTGTTTAAATGGAATCCACTCTCGAAGACCCTCATTAACAGTTCATGGACCTCCAATTTTATTTTTCGCGGTCACCGACCCCTTGCAGGACGAAATCGACCCCTGGGGGTCGATATTGACCACTTTGGGAACCTCTGGTGTAAACATAGAATCCTACAGGTGATTGTCCAAGGAAAAATCGAAGGATAAAGAGGCAATTTGCGCCAGAGACATGAGGTCGGAAGTACGACTTAATTAGTGAGCCCAGGATATAGATATGTTCGATGAAATGGTCACTAACCTCATATAAAGAGAGACTTGAGAGTTTTGAATATCTATTTTTAGCTTAATCAATCTGTACATTTATCAAAAGCCATATAATAAATAGGCGCACTGTAAAGTTCTAAACTTTTGTTTACATAAATAAAGCTATGCTAATAGATCTGATTAGTATAATTCAAAGTTAGCAAATATTTCACTATGTTATAAAAAAAAGATGAACAATTTTAAAAAGTAAAATATTTTACCAACATTAATAACAATGATTAAAGTATATAATTTTGGTAATTTTCATTAAACGCAGTGTGAGAAAATTAACATCTCAATCAGGTGAAGTTTAACTGTATTCGATAAGATCTATCGGTAATCGACTTTACACCTTATTACCAGGGTAGATAAGGAAGCTTCTTGTAATTGCGAGCACGTAATGCTCGCACGATTATAGATAAGAACCGCAAGCTTGCAAGAAATTACTTAACCGCAAAGTTAATTAACGCCGGCTTTAGACATATTGTTAAATTTTATATCGATCATAATGTATCAATAACGTTGTGGTTACAAATTATTAACAAATTATAGAGATAACTTAAAAAAGTTAATTTCAAAATGAAAAAATTTCACCATGTTTCCGTTGTTAGACATTCCGTTCGTTAAAATTAATGTATGATTTGATATATTTTTAATAAGTAATTTAATATATATCGAGTGTTTTGTCATTGATTAAAAAAAATTATATGTGTTGCTATTTGTAAAAGAATTATAAAAAAAAATTTCTGTTAAAAAATCTACTTCGATGAAATAAGTAGGATTATGCTAAGCCTTTTTAGGTTGTGTTTTTTTTAATAAAAATAGTTTCAATAATTTTCTACAATGGTTTAATTGATAATCTTAAAAAAAAAATTACTTTCAAGACTCTTTGAAACAATAATTGTGCAAATATTTTAAATATAATGTTAAAAGTTGGCTATTTTATTTGAGAGGATAATTTAAACAAGTCTCTAACTTTAATGCAACACGAAGACTTTGAACGTTTTATCTCATATTACGGTGTTTAAAACTTGTGGTATCTCATGAAGACAGAAGATCAAAAGTTAAAAGTTAAATTTAAAAAAGAAATTCTTAAGTACAACGAGTAATATATTTTTATCTGTATATTATTCATAATTTTGACTTTATAATAAAATGCAATCTATTTCTTTTCTATTTTTTTTTTAATTTTTGGTTGTTATTCAATATTTAATTTACACTATGGAGTTACTGTCTGTTTATTTGAGTAATACGAATAAAAGTTAATTTGTCGGAAATCACACTCAATCTACTTAAAACCAATACTTATTTTTTTTTTACATGTTAGTTAAAGTTAATGTAAAAATTATTTTAAATATGTTTGAATGGTTGGCTCGTCATGGAGTGTGCGCCAATGGCCAGATTGTTAAATAATCAAAATAAAAAATAATAATGGCGATGACGCGGCGCACAGCTAATAACAGGGTGTTGCCATCACTGAGGAAGCGAAAAAACTGCTCGTAAGCGCTAATCCTGGAACTGTTACGTTGATCAATATAAAAACCTGCTTTTTATACCTCAAATTCACATCAACTGTGAACACATCAAACAAAAAAAAATGTAAAATACGCGAAAAATCTAATAGTATTTGTAAATGAGGTTGATCAAGCTAATAATGAGAGTAACCGGGTGCTTGGCTGCTACGTCCCATATTCCAAGTCACATAACATAGATTTCGCTCCAAGGTGTACACATGACTGTGTATGTAACTGTGTGTGAACTCTGTAAAGTTAAATATTGTACCAAAGTATAACATTAAATTCCAAGAAAATTTCATTGAACCTTTAAATAAAATATTTTAAAATCTTATCTAAAAAGTTTCACCTCTGCATAATCTATACGAAGATGTCGATGATTATATTTTTTTTTCGTAAAAATTTCTATAAATAATGTTTATCGCAAATATTGATATTTAACTTATAAATTTGTAATTGATCAGGTAATTCAATAATGAGAGAATAATAAAACTCGGGTAAATAAGTGCGTTGCAACACCAATCGTTAATGCAATAAAATTAAAAGATGATTAACAGCGGTATCGTTCAATCAATGTCGACGAGTTAATGCCGTCACATCACAGATTATTCCTATTTCGTAACACTTAGTTCTGAGGCGGTCTTCCATGTTTATGAAATGATAATAAAATAAATAAAGAAACCAGTGTTTATTTTCAGTTAGATAATACGGTTTTAACGCGTATAAAACTCGATAGTAGAATGTCATAAATGATTAATAGTTTGAACTTTAATTAAGTCACATAAATATTTTGTCATGAAGTGATTCATATGAGAAATATCCAATGATTATTTGTACAAAAATAACTGTACAAATTCGTTTTAATTTAAAGCGGATCAAGGTTACTCGTATAAAAATATCAGAATATAGAAAATATACGAAAAGTACATAATAATTTGTTCGTGTAAGTTTTGTAAGTTTTCAAAAGAGAAATTGATACAAGTTTTAAAATATTTCAGTAACGCTCATAAAAACGTCAATAGTACTAAATTTATCATTAATTTCGTTACTTAATGTAGGTATCGATATTTATATTATAACTGTTTTTGTCGGGCTATCGATATTATAACCGACACCTGAAGGCTCGATATATTTACAATATTTTAATTTGAATGGGAAATTTAAATTCCTCGCGTCTTAAAGTATGTTCGTTCATAAATTTTATTATCTTAAACTAAAGTTATTTTTACTTTTTGAAGGATTCATTAGACTTTATTATTTTCTTTTTAAAATTTATTTATCAGTTTTAAAACTTAAAAAACCATTGTATTTTTAAATAAAAATACAAAATAACTACAGTGTACTATTGTACAGTATTTTTCTTTGGAGCAAAATATTTATTTAATTATCGCCACGAAAGCAGCGGACGTTCAGATACACAGACAAAATTTTCAGTTTCAGTTTGGCGAAAGCACATAATGTCCTAGCAACAGAAATAATCCAAGATGTCGCTGGCTTGTCTCTGTCGGGGATTCCGTTTATGCTTATTCCGGATGTGCTGCGGCGCGCTCCTTCGTTCTGCTGATGCCGAATATTTTTATGACCACAACATTGCGAGACATCAGACTTGATGTAAATGCGAAACACTTAGGAAAATCTTGGAAATCTGCGTGCGTCTCGCTTTTGTTATATCTCGTTCGTGTAGTTCTGCAGAATTGCTCGAATATTTCGGAAAATAAGTTTTTTTTTCACCGGCATTCATCCGCAACGGCGCGGGGACAAATTGACACAATTACTGAAAATCTACAAAAAATAGTAATTTATAAGTGTATTGCTACACTTGATTAAACGACCACTGAAAAAACATTACGTAGATTTGATTTAAATTAGTATTTTTTATTTTTTTGGGTTGTGTGTTTTATTTATGCTGTTTATTTAGTTGACTGAAATCATGTTCGTAAATTTAAAAAAAATACACCTCCCTTCATTCATAACGCGATAATAGTGTTATTTTCTTAGAATGACAGCTTAACTAACTTCGAAGAGATTTAGATTTCGCGCTAGAGTAGGCCCCGTGAGATGCTCGTGAGGCCAGGTAGCGCCGATCCCTATATTGGCAGGTAACACACTAATCGCTCAAGGGAGAGATGTCCACTGTGAAACTGTCAGGTGTGAAAGTGCCTCGTCTTCCTCACACCTCGTCTTTATTGCCGTATGCAAAACACTTTTTTGTTTGCAAAGTAAATTACCGGTGTAATTACACCTCCCCGAGCGGTGCTCTTGCCCGAGGCGCGGTGCGGGCGAGCGAGTCCCTTTGTCGGGGAGCTCGCCACGTTTTCAAAAGTTTTTAAGTCGAAATTTGCGAGTTTTTTAAAATTCAAAACGTTCAAGTTTTCAATTGGACGGCTCCGCGTTGAAAGTGGCGTTTAATAAGAAATGGCACCTCCACGAGACCGCAATTAACTCAATGCGGAGGTACCCGCGCGGGAATGGGGCGCACTGACATTTTATGATGAAGCTGTAAGTTTTACATGCTCTGTGCATTTTATGAAACATTGTAGCGTATGAATAATATCTTATAATTGAGTGCCATTATAATCGACTGTAAATATATGTTGAAATATAAGTTATCTTAATTATAACTCGACTATTACTTTATTAGACTAGTAAAACTCGCTAGTAAACATACCGATTATAAATACTTCTAATGCACATATTTTAGTATGAAAATTATATTATTTGTTTTTTAATTAAAATACACATTGGAGTGATTCATGATTCAATCCAACGAACTAAAATTTAACACATATAAAGTTTGTGAAAATCACCTGATCTCTTTGTATTTATTTGCCAATCAAGAAGTTTAGTAGGTCAGTAAATAAAACAGCTTAAGTGGTTTCACTCACCAACAACTATTTTCATTCCATAATTAAAACAAAATTGATTGATAATATTACTAATAGTGATTATTTACTGTAAAATAGTATGTATTAAAAATATTAATTGCAATGTAAATAATGCAGGAAAACTGTTTACCGTCTATCTTTACTGTAGTAATTGCCAGCAAAAAACATTCTCTTACATTCTGCTTCCAAGAACTCAGTTTATTGAGGCACTAATTTAACGTTTTAACTTTATTATTGGATATAACGAGATAATGATATGTTAGTTGAGCTTTGTTAATCAATTGTGCAGAACTAGAGCAATCTTGTTATCCAAATATTAAAATCTTATGAAGGTTTTCTTAGAAATCTATAACACGAGCTGGATAGAATTATATAATTATTATAAAAAAAGATCAGTGGGAAGTAATTTGTATTTATCAATACAAGCAATGAACAAATACTCCACAACAATTCAATTAACATAATTACACACCGTCTATTTACTTGTTAGAGAATTGATATATTTCATGTTAGTGCTTAATATTAATGGCCGCTTTTACTTAGAAATCTCTATAAAGAGTATAAAAGTTTAAAGTACAGCTTGTTTGTCGTAATTCCATGGCATTATCTGATTTCTTTTATGGATAACTTTCAATAATGCGAGATATAAGTGAGTGCTTAAAAAAAAGATTGTCTCGGAGAAGCCAGTCTCTCAGCTTCATGAATAAATTTTCAATATTAATGCTGCTGTATGCATTTTGGATGCAATTACCGGGTATTTGTAACCATTTATAGATCGGAACTTTTAAACGGTAACAAAAATTCATTTGTGCTAGTAGTGGCATGTTGCCTGTACAATTCAAAGCATTTTAAATACATTCAAATAAAAATAAAATATACATTTTTTAAAACTTTTTGTAAGGAATTTTATGTATTTAAAAATTGAGTGCTTAAAAAAATATTATTAAACAGTTATTTTGTTGTTTCATATGTGTTTGCTTAGAAAAGTGTATTTGTATATATAGTGTATTTGTTTTAAATATTTAGAAAATAACCCAATCATATATTTATATTGTTTGGCATTTGCATAGGCTTATATATAAATATAAATATTTTTTCTAAACTTATTTTACAAAATTCAATATGACTAACAAAACTATACGAGTAATGACTGGTTTACATTTACGTTTGAGTTATTTGTAGACAATGTGGTGATTAACATTTATTGTAATCAAAATTAAAATAATATGATTCAATAACCTTTACTAGAAATTGTTTACTAGTAATTCATAAGCCTAAATATCTAAGTCATTCGTGCCATTTAATGCCATGGTATAACCTTTGCACATTTTTATATGTAATATAATTATATCAATTAATAATTTAAAAAACATTTTTTTGAAATGAACTACCGTTATTGAAAGCATTTAAATAAAATGTGTTTTTCCGTTCAAAAATATAAAATATACCTCTAATGTTTTCAATAAAATTTTGAGATATTTAAAAGGACCACAAAAAATCCAATTATAATGTTAACTTTTTCAAAATTTGCCAAAAGAGACAATACTGTGAGCGCTTAAGACCTGAATTATCGGTTTCCTAAGTAGAGTAATTATTCACCTTGTCCCTGTGACGCCATATTCTCACCTGTCTGTCGACAGACAGACAGACGCATTCCTCACCCGAGGTGGTGGCGACCCATAAAACCGAAACCGCACCGGCCGGGGGAATACTTTTTATTCTGGTTTCTCGCATAGTGCCGGAATTATTATTCATTGCGAAAAAACGTAGACGAACTGTTAAAAACAAATTAACATGATTTATATTAAAAACATAAAATAATGAATATCTTCTTTCGTTTGATTAGATTTTGAAGACTTTATTAATTTTTATGGAAATAAGGGGGAATCTGACTGTAGTAAATACTCTCGTATGCCGATTTTTAAAACACCCATATTATAATTGTTAAGTAAAAAAATTGTTAATAGTATTCCTGTATATTTTGCGCAAAAATAAAAAAAATATTTACGGTAGTAACATCCTTTCTTATTCCTATTAAAATGTGACATGATATCACGCAAATAACGGAACCGTGTAAATCAATTATCGATACTGGATTTCTAGTAAAGCCCATATCTACTCTCGATTTAATTGTGTTAAAAAAATCCTTTAAGGGTGGGGGTTGGTGATCAATTACGGCCACTATTACTTCTCAGACCCGGTATATATATAATTGACCGTCAGCCCCGCCGGTGTTCGCGGCCACCGCGGCGGGCCAATAAAGATATTTCCGAGAGTTGTGATTTTTTCACAATAGACTGTCAGCCTGCAGTCCAGGTAAACCGGCGCGGGCCACATCTCCAGTGCGGTTTTTTCGCCACACATTGTTCAAAAAGTATTCGTGCTTTTGATTTTTTTTTGTTCGTAGATATCAAGCCGTTGATTTGAGTTCCGATGTTTCGATACCGGTAGTGGAGACTTTCCCTGAAAACGATTCCAGTTCCGAGACCTAAACCTCGAAACATTGCTTTCCACTCGAAAAACTGCCAGTATTTAAAAATATATATATTGAATTACATGTATTATATATCTGTATACGCATTCATACAGTAGTAGGTGAATTGGTTTAAATTTGTGACAGATTGGTGAAAAAATAGATTTTCTGTTGTCTTTAGATGTTTTGAGTATAGTAACAGAAAACCATAAAAATATTTAGTTTAAAATAAAAAATTAAGAGAAAAAATTGTTTAAAAAGTATAAACATAAAAAATCTTCTTAAACAGAAGAAGTGAAATTAATAACGTAATAGCTATTTCGACTCACATATATTGTATTGATTTTAAAAAATATACATTTGTTTACCTTCGGAACGCACAGTAGTTCAAAATGGTTCTTGGGAGATAAACAAAAAAAGCTGAAAGAACATAAAACTGTTCCAGCTATTAAAAGAATAATCTGCTACAGTGCTTGGCCGCTCTTTGTTCCCGTAGCGCCCCTGCAAGCCCGGCTTCGTGCTTTGTGCAAGAAGGCACGTCATATCCTCAGATATATCAAAACTAACACTGTAACAATATACTCGATTATCTCGAATAATCGATTTACTGTTATCACTACAAAAAAATATGTAGAAAATTCGTAAATGATCCATGTGCAATTTTCTATTGCTTATTGATAAGATGGCGATGTTGACGTGTAATAGAGTATATACAAAATAGCAATTCATTAATCAATTTTTTTGTAAACATATTATAAAAAAATATATCATATAAAAAATACTCACGTACAGTTATTAACGCTGTTTATTCAAATAATAATATCCGTCGATTCGTTCATTGAATAAGTGTGTTCAAGGCGTCAGGCCATTATATCTTTGTTTGTGTTTGGCTTTTAATTAGTGTGCGGTATGTGAGGTTAATTTCCAATATTTACTTTTTATTGACCTCAAAAGATAACCAGCTATTCAGCGGCGAGTTCCTCTAAAACAGAGAAAGTTCTTATCCGGTAATCAAAGAATAAAACGCCTCGTTGCGTAAGAATTTCATTGATTACGTTATCTATAAAACTTAACAGGTGTTTTTTTTTTATTTTGCTCATTTTAATGAATTTGTGTAATATATCTTATCAAAAATAATGAAATATTAGAAATCAATCAATCAATCAGAAAACTCTCGATTTAACTACTGAGTTAAGCAGCCAACCCTTGTTGCGAAGATTGAGTACGTCGAGTTTTTTTGTCAATCAATTTTTGAGAGATCAGGATTTATTTATTTCAATATTTAAGCACAGATGAATGATATTTATTGACAATGTGCTTAAAATATTTATATTTTTAGTTCAACACAAGGAAATATACTCAATACGCTAGAAAATGTATTTAATTCTTACAGTGTTTGTATTTTTTTTTCTACTGATACCAAATACATTGAGAATACAATACCGATGTTAGGTCTGGTGTTTTCAGCCTATTATATGAGTGAAAACATCCATTAATCGTCCTCGTAATCTGATTGTAAAGCGGGCAAGTAAAAATGACTTGTAATATCTTTTTGTATTTTTGATAAACACATTATTACGACCAAATGAACATATCCCCTCGGATAAACCAAATAAAATGTATTGATTTATTTGGTCTAGAGATTCGAGCAGATAGAGACCGGCTTCTCAATATTCAATGACCTGCTCTCGGCCGGCAGTGACGGGCGATGCATGGAAATATTCTGTAATGTATTGTAACAATAATTTATACACACATCGTTCATTTGCATGCTTATTTTTTGGCTCAATAAAATATTTTTGGAATATCTTGTGAACTGTTTGCGTATGATTTTAATTCAAAATTATCATTTTATCTCTTATGTGTAATAAAACAAAAAAAAAATGATTCAATGCAAGCAATAGAAATAAATTAAAAAAAATAAACAGTTATAAATTAGCAAAAGTATTATTCAAAAGTTCAAATATATTATGACTTGTAAATTTTAGGATTAACAAGGTATACTAGTTTCAGCGGCAATATATGGCATTGTAAAGGATAGTAAATATGTGGTTAAATAGATATACGATTTTAAGTGTACGCTGAAATTAATTTGCGTACAAAAAATTTAAACAGATAAAATTTTGATCATAATAACGTTATGGCTAAATAATAAATTAAATTAAAAAGTAATGGGACCCTTGAAATTCTGTTAACTGCTTCGCGATGTTAATATTAAAAGATTATCTCAATATTTAAGTTTGTTAAAATTGTTAAACTTAAAAATAAATGATATTTATTATTTTATGATAGAGTGTGGACTGAAAAATATTTAATCCTAGTAGGCTCGGAGTGGCGAGCCTCTGGGAGGAGGTCGAGCGCCCCTCCCAGGCCGGCGAGGCTGTGGGCGGAGAGCTATCTGCGGGGCCGGGGATCAATCGCGCCACCTTACTTAACTCAGGATTATACGTCCAGGCTTCGTGCACGTACTCCCCTGCTCTATGGCCATGTATCTATTCAAAATAGTATCGTAAACCTAGCTCGAATCGTTACCATTTTTACAATTACCCGAAAAACAGCTATTTCAGTTTAACTGAATCAACTTAGTGAAGTCCAAGTTCGATTGATTGATTTTGAAATACTCCATTTGTAATATCATCTGTCAAACAGTTGAGAGCTCCTATTAACATAAAACATCTAAAAAATACTTGATTTTGTGAATTGTATGTATTTGTGGTCATGCAATTCAGAGTAGCAAATCTAATGCAATATCTACTTAAACATTGTAAGTTTTGAAAGTATTGTGTATAACATAAATTGTAAATAAAGATAACGCGAAAGAGTCGTAACTTGTAAATCCAATAAATTATATTTATTATAATATTTTATGCTGGATGATGTATGACACCAAAACATCCGATTTATTGGAGTGTAAAACACTTATCTCTGAGAGCAAACAGCACTGGCACAGACAGAAATTACGAAACGGAATGATTCATTTTTAATGCGCACAACAAAGTCATTGACACACAAAAGGCGGACCATTCACCACACTTAGCTCAAAAGCTCCGCCGGGCACGACGCGTCACACTAAGAAGCTTTTTGTAAAAGCTGTCTAATGTCACCATGTTTTTATTGCCCTTACAACTGGAACACGAGTTCATATAAACGACATCTCGGAGCAATTGATCCGAGGCGATGACAATATGATTTATCTTCCTGGTCGCCATGACACTTGCGTTCATTTGTGAAGATTAATTTCTCTGAAGACCCAACAAAGAATTTTATCCTTTTCTACTAAGCCCATAAATGCACTTTTCTATTTAAGTCCATGTTGGAAGTGTATTAAACGAAAATATCGTATCCGTGTTTGTCATCTTTGAGCCCCATAGAATTCTTTGGTTTTTTTTTTCTTTGTAAACGTAGTGTTGAATTGAAATTGGTTGTTTGATTGATGACATTCAAATAGCTAACGTTTTTGGGTGATTAATTGTCCTATTTCATTTTTTGTGTAAAATTATAACAGGAATGTTTTATACTTTGAAATGGAATTACGATTTGATGATGTTGTATTGTATAAATGTATATATTAGGAGCGGTAAATACCTACCCGACTGGTCGGCGACTGAGAGGGGAGGGAGATCGACGAAAACATCTCCCAAGAAGGGAGTCTTTTCAGAGATTCTTGCTATTGAAATGTACAGTGCAAACAACTGTTATAATATTTCATACAATATTTTTAACATACAGATACTGAAAATAGCAATAAAAATTAAATATACTTCAAATATTGCAATGCGTAATTAATGATTTGTTTTGAAGAAGGGTTAAGTTATAAACATTAACAGATAAGTTTAGATCATAAAATTAAATCTGGTATAAATAAACAATCGAGATAGCTTAATACAAATGGCAACTTATTTTACTATATTTCAATGCGAAATGTTTATTTATATACTGTTTTGTCACTATACTTATATCTTCAATACTTGTTTTTGTTCCTTATTTTTTATTTAAAAAAAAAAACAGTAAATATCTACAATCAAGTATAACATGACTGTACGTTCAGGTACAAACTCACTAAGTTTTGTAGGTGAACGACTCTGACAGACGATTCTAAGAGAGAGCAGTAATAATTCTTTGAATTTATTTTAAAAAAATGTTTGAGTATAAACAGACTATTATAATACACTTTGAATGTAATACGGTACAATTAAAATGGATAAATATTTATTTATTAAGAAATAAATATGCTTTCATTTTTTGTGTATTTTATATTACTCCACTATCAAAAGTAAACGCTATGGCAAATGATTTTTAATATAAGTAATTTTGACAAGGTTAGTAAAGGATCATCATGATTTTTAAAATTTGTGTTTAAGTTTGAATTACATTACATGACGAAATAGCTCTTAGTGATAAAGTTGCAAGTGGTTAAAATTATTTACTCTTTCGGTGATTTTTTTATTTTTATGTTTATTTTCCACTCTAAAGAAGTATCAAAAATGACAAGAAATACTGTTTAAAACAAAAAATAAAAAAAACCAGAAGTTTGAGAGTGTCTGAAATGTTATTTTATCTGTCGGTCAGCAGGGGTGAGTTGAGAGGAGGATAAGATTGAACATATTCGTTTTTACTGAAACCTGTATGATCTCAGATCTTCGTGACTTCCGATTGGAAGCAAGAATGCCACAACTGCATTTTTTATGTAATATATTGAACAAATATTTCTGAAAAATATTTAAACGGTTTTGAATGGTAGTTATTGTGGAAAGACTAAAACATTATTCTCATATATAAGTTTCAGTATTTTTTTTTATTAAACCCATCTATTGAAAAAAACAATTTTCTTATATTCCTTTCCCATTGGCTTTATAAAAACGCAGATTAATTTAATTTATAGAAATATCAACTATTAAGCTTTAATGGCAAACAGAAATGTAAATAAATGAGCAAATGTAACATAAAGCAATTAGAGCTGTATGTAACTTAACATTTTGTATACTGTGGGTTTTTTGTAAATTTTATTTATTTTAATTAAAAAGCGCATTTTCTTACTCGTTTACTTTATCGTCGATACTGGAAGCATTTAACCTTTAAATTAATAACTCTTAGATTTGACCCCGAAATAATGTGAATGACAAGCTGTTGCTGATTTGTGGTTTACTAACTATATGAGATATCTAACTATAACTATATGAGATATATAACTATATGAGATATCTTTGAGATTATATGTATTTTTACTGCGCGGATAGTTATATATTTTTAAAGATTTTGCGAATGTGATTATTGTTTTCGTCCTAAAACAAATATTGTTATTTTAATCGCGCATATTATATATAGTTTTTTTATGTTTGTAGTATTTTTACAGAAAATTTATAAATTCTGTCATTTTTACAAAAGTAAATCCTGATTTTTGGAAGAAAATAAAACGTACCTGGAGATGTCTCCAAGACTGTGAAGTTTTCATAACTTGTGACTTTCTACGAGTTGGGGGAGAAGATATAGCCAACTTCGCGTAAATACTATGAGGGCGCAACACTTAAGAAAGTGGATTTTATTATTTTTATTGGTTTAACTTCAACTGTTACATCCGTAATTACCAACAAATTTTCAGGCTTTTTTATGAAGACAAAACAAATTAAAAAAAACTTTTTAATTGCCGAACATTAATTACGATTAAGTCAATCGTTGACTTCATGGTCAAACAGAACTGAATAGCGGGTAATAATTAGAATCATTCAGTGCCATATTAAAGTTTAAGGCAATTAATGACTTTTCATGTAATAAATAGCGCCAAAATATTAAAGAGGTTGTAGATTTTAAAATAATCTTCATATCAGCAAATTTCATAAATATCACATACAAATATGGTATTTTTAAACACAAAAGCTCAGCAATATGGTTTTTAAAGATACATAAATGTATCCTCGAAGAAACTTACAGTCAGATATCAAATCTATTTATTTCAGTTTATAAGTTTAAAGAAAAGTTTTGCTCAAAATAGTCGCAAAATATCGTGGATTACAAATTGTTCGTTTTTCTGCCAGCCATGCACCATTTGTCTCAATAGGAAGTTTTGAGAGTACACGGTTTTCTAACATTTAACAAAATTTATGTTTTTGATAAAACTCGTGACTGGAATTTGTGTTATTTTATCTATCTCATATTCAATTTCAAAAAATTCTGAAACAGATTAAAAAGTCTTCTTGTTTAATTTTTTTTGAATATGTTTTTAACCGTAAAAATAGAAACTCATACTATGATATTAGTAATAATAAAACTTAACGATTGCTAGATATTTCAAAATATGAATTTATCGCATTTTAAATTTCCAATAAATCTGATATATTTCTGTAACGATAAGGTGTATTTCGTAATCAGACATTTTCACTGTGGCGACTGGCTGAAGTTTAGATCACAGGTGATATTTACTGACAGGTGAAGTCTTTCATAATATGGTTCTGGTATAATAAAAAAATGTGTCGAGTTTATTTACGTGTTGTTCCGATAGTGTTATCGACTACAACCGACACGCTAGGAACTTGATAATTCATACTCAGGGCTCAGAAAAATCTTAAAATAATACTTTTGATTCAATGGGTAAAAAATCTGGTCTCGTCGACAAATATTTCATAAACTCTAAAATCATTATAAGTCTTTATATAGCTATATTTCTCAAAATAAAAAATAGATTTACTTTATCAATGATGTACTTGGGTGTTTATTATTCACGTTTAAATCATTATCACCATTCATAAAATATAATCGCCACAAAGTGAGCAAAAGTTTTTTGATTCCGAAAATACATTTAATTAAAAGCCCTTTGAAAACAGAAATAATTTAAGTAAATCGTTTACCGTATCAAATATTTCATGTGTATTATGTGCACTTTGCAGTCATATTTTTTAATATATAAATACTTATTTGTAAGATTGCATAATAAAAGCTTGACATATGTTTCACCTCCCTGGTAAAAGTCCACATTTTGAACCTCTATAAAACATTTTATCAAATACTATAAATTATCTATCGTCAAAATGTACAATATTGGCTTACATGTTATTTGTAAGCAGAGATTGTAGCTTGATAGTGTATCAATAGTTAAATTATAAAATAGATTTTAGCATCAAATACCTTAGACGCAGTGAAAATTTAAACATATTCATCTTTCCAATCCCTAGAAATGAGTCATGCATGGTCCGTTCAATCATAGATCTTTTTTATGATATGCAGACGTTACTCGGCCAGTTATTAGGACTTTCAAGGTATACACTCTGGTTTAGGGTGGGGAAATGTCGGTTTTTCACGATCACGACGATAATCTGCCCGTGATTGATCACAATCTAGCGATGTATTGTGTACAAACATTAACAACATCGTGTCAGGCCACGTTTTCACACGTAAGTGGTATTATCAGAGTACACGGTCTCAATTTAATACAAAAATTTACGATATTTTAAATAGATATGTTGGTTAAGTTTATAAATGAAATATGAAAAACATAGAAGTTATAGTAATGTTTATAATGACAAAAATACAGTATTTGCCTAATTACTACATATATTTATTCAATATAGCAGCAATGCACGTTGCATTGCTAATAAAATATATGGTTATTTTTTATGAATGAAACTCACATAAAAAAGGGAATATGGGTAAAAGTTTATTTAATCATTTGGTCAGTATTGTCTTTTTTAGTATAATTTGCAAATATCTATATTTATATAATACTTAAAGAAAGAAACTCAGTGGTCTTGTTAGTATCATCTCGGGATTTTGAAAAACTTTGTAAACCTGTTGTGCGTGAAAGTGCCCAACACCTGAGTTGATTGATGACATCGCTTACCTGCTATTGTCCTAATTATCACACCTGACACGCGCACATCATTAGCGCTCTGGCTTCCCAATACATGCGGTTAGGAGTGAATTAGAATAGATGACAATACGTCAAATGAATTATTACTAAAAGTGCGTTTTTTTTTTTAAATTGTAATATTTTACATTTTGATACAATGTCACCGTAAACACAAGATTATTAATATCGATTTAAATGATTGAATTTGTTTATAAGTCTCTTACAAAATATTTATTTTATTATTTTTTCTCTTTCAGGATACACTTTAACTCTAATAAAATCATTTATATTATTATTTTAAAATATCTCTGTACTCTCTGAGTTTTTTGAAAAATAAACTAAATATGACAACTCCATACATTTTCTCATACTAGAGTGCCCGGGGAGACAGGTCGGCAGACAGTTTACTTTAACAACAGCCACAAAGTATTCATCTTTTACGCAACATTTAATTTCCAACTGTCGCCACAGCTCATAGAAAATCTGACAAATCGAAACAGAAACTTACTGGGGAATTGTTTACTACGCGCCGTGAAGATTCAACATACGAACTGTAGTTGATACTTAAAATTTACGAGCAGTCTCAATTCTTAAGATCGTCTTTTAATATTATAGATAAATCAATATGCTATTGAAGAAAAGTCGCGAACCTTCCTGTTCTTTTAAACGAGAAAAAAATATTAAAGAGCAAAACGGTGTATATTATACATACATGCCAATGTTTTACTTGTGTTGATTAAAAAACTACATTCAATATATAATCTACGCTAAATAGATGATATGAGATAGCCAACAAAGTATTTTCTTAAAGCAGTGAATAGCTTAAAGATAAAACCAGTGATCAGATATTATATATTTTTATATCATATAACTTTGTTTTAGAGTCTACCATTTATTTTTATCATTCACGTTAAATGTATCACATTATTAAATGTATGTTGAAAATTATCTTTGCAGAGACAGTTCGTACTTCAAATTCATCGCTCTGGTAATTCTGTCTTCTTACCCTTTAACCTCTCATCTCGAGACTACAAATTCAAATACCCACCATAAATTTAAATAGTGCTTAGCTTCAATGAGCACTCAATAAAACGAAGGTGCAAAATATGCGTTATGGCAGAGGCAGCACAGAATGGGCTTTAAAATAAATGAAGTGTGTATTAAGTTTCTTCCAAAGCACTTAAAATATCAATTGGATATTCCCCCCGACAAGTGAACATGGCAAGTGCCAAAGTTTATTTATCGACTTGCATATATTGAATGGCTGCCGAGATGTCTTTGCTCACAACATTGCTTGGTGTTAAAGGCGACATTCTGGGCAATATGTATCTCAAGGGGCACAGGTTCAAATCAATTGTGCGTCGTTCGTTATATAGTACATGTGAATCTTACCCACTCACCTTATTTGCAACTTGCTAATACCATACTTCTTATAAGCTTTTAGACATTTTAGATTCTTCTCTATTGGTTATTTGTTACTGTAAAAACTTAACAGTCATCTTAAATCAAGATGATTAAGCAGAAGGAGTTAATATGAATCAGGGTGGTACAGTTGACATGCTGATAAGTTAAAATACATCTCGTGCAAGAATATTATTAAAAAAAATTATTTAAAATAAAATCACAAATATATAGAAACCGCTCTGTAAACTCTTGTTGAAATCCAAAAAAAAAAAAACAACTTGTACACAGAAAAGAAATCTCTCCAAGGCGCACAGACATTTGTTTCACAGCGTAAAAATATTCAAAATTGAATTTACAGAAGGGCCGTCGAAAGGCCGGGAATCCCCACGAAAGCCCCGTTGGCGGGCATATGGATAGTTATTGTAATTCTACGAGTGATTTTACAAGGCGCCCCTCTCGCGGCGAGCCGGAGGACATAAACCACCCAGCGGTAGGCTCGGAGCGCGCTGCCCGACCTACCTGCCCACCTCTAGCACTTTATAATTGAATTGAAATATCTCGGGAAGTCACCGGGGTTAAATGGATTGCAGTTTCCTGGCGGCGCGTATTCAATTATTGATACCTTCGAGGTGTGGAATTTATTTATGAATGCCATAAATATATTTTGTAGAGCTTGATTGAAATAAGACTATGTTAAATATTCTATCCATGATACAGAAAACACCTTGATAATGTTGACTGTTTATGTAGTTCATGAATTGATAGACACCGCTTATAATGTGTTTAAATTTTTTCAAGCCATAATATTATGGTACTGATTTCAATTCAAAGCTATTCAGTTCTCTAAGAAAGCACTTTGATTATTATCTATTATATCATATATTAAATTGTCAGTGTGATTTCCTAATCGGATCAGGCTAAATTACACTGAAATGTATATAAAGAATACCGCTTTGTACTGTGGCGGCTTTTTTATTATTAAACAGGAAGGTACGAGGCTTTTCTTCTATAACTGTTATTTGAAAAGAAAATATAAAAGCAAAACAAGTTTAAAAAATCACGCGTAGTGCCCCTATGGCAAAGTCCCCAACCTTTTTGCACTCAAGAGCACATTCTAGAATGCCGGTTGGGCGGTCTATTTTTTCAAGGTATATTTGTAGTTGCTTTCACCTTACTTTTACCAACGCAAAAATATCAGAGACACTCACATAGCTTTCTCCTCACTTTTACTACCGCAAAAATATCAGATAGACTTTCACATAGCTTTCACCTTACTTTTATCAACGAAAAAATATCAGAGACACTTTCACATAGCTTTCTCCTCACTTTTACTACCGCAAAAATATCAGATAGACTTTCACATAGCTTTCACCTTACTTTTATCAACGAAAAAATATCAGAGACACTTTCACATAGCTTTCTCCTCACTTTTACTACCGCAAAAATATCAGAGACTCTTTCGCATAGCTTTCACCTTACTTTTACCAACGCAAAAATATCAGAGACACTCTCACATAGCTTTCTCCTCACTTTTACTACCGCGAAAATATCAGATAGACATTCACATAGCTTTTACCTAACTTTTATCAACGCAAAAATATCACAGACACTTTCGCATAGCTTTCACCTTACTTATACTAACGCAAAAATATCAGAGACACTCTCACATAGCTTTCTCCTCACTTTTACTACCGCAAAAATATCACATAGACTTTCACATAGCTTCCACCTCACTTGTACTACCGCAAAAATATCAGATTTATATTTATTCAGCAACTTTTCCATCAAGTATCTGAACAATATAGTTAAAGAATTACTAGAGGGCGTTATTACAGAGGCGAAGACAAACCAAACTACACCCATGAGATGCAATTTATCTGGCTTATATATGATTTTCTGGAAAGAATTATTATTTTTATATAATTATTTTCGCTTATATTTCTCTGTTTAATTACAAAATATTTTTTTTTTCATATCATTTTATTGTAAATTTCAATAATTTTCTATCGCGGTCGCATAGCGGCGAGCACACGTAAAACAGTTGGCAGGCGCCATGGTGCCCGCGGGCATAGGGTTAGGGACCACTGCCTAATCTAGTTTAAAATATAAGCAATTATTTTGTAATTAAAAGTAGTAAGCATATCGAATTTTATAAAGCGCAAATGTTTCAGATAGGATAGTGTGTATAAACTTGTTAAAAAATATACGTGAATAATAAAGTAAATAAATTAAAAATATCATCATAGTAAGTTATTTTAAAAACCAAATAATTTTGAATTTTAAAATATTTATTGTATTATAAGTATAATTTATTATGCATGCAAAAATATTGGCTAAAATCTAATTTAAACAAATTTATTATATTATTTGTGTCACTGATATTTACAGAGGAACTTTATCAAATACATAAGTATACTCGAACCAAGCCTCTTCCAACAACACATACCGTTATTGTTAAAAAAATACAAATCCCCATTGAGTCTACTTTCAGAATCAATAATTGACAGTTTCTTTTGTTGTGGCCTGGAACGTGTTCCGTTATTTTCTTTGGCGCGTATGGTTGTCCTAAAACTTCTGATCTCTAAAATAGCCTTGTACACAAATTGCGACATAACATGCAACCGACTTACAATTAGCCAGTAGCGTCCATTTTTGCGTTGTTTACTTAAGCAGATCATCAAAAATAAACGGACGCTATTGGCTTATTGCAAATCGGTCTCAAGTTGTGTCGCTGGTTTACTATGATTTTAAAAAGATTAATATTTAAAAAATTTAAAATGTAGATAAGTCTGAAGTCTGAAATCACTTCCACTTTTTATAAGAAGGTTATAAAATAAGTTGCAGATGGCAAGGTGTAGCAAGTATTTAAAAGAATAGTAGCTTTATACGTCTTAAGAATTTGCTTTATCCTTGAAAAATAAATCATTAAGAACCTGCATCACATAATGTTTTTTCCTGAAAAGTTTTTTTCTATTTGAACCTGGAGATAATATAGTTATTGACTGGTAAGCCATCTTATAGAACCATTATGCTGTACTAATATATTTTTAATTTAATATTGCTCTTTCTTAAAATTAGTCAAATTTATAGTAAATATACTATCGAGCTACATGCTGGTAAGATATTATAAATCATTTGACTAATTGGATATGTAGTGTGTATTGAAGGTATGCTAGCATCGGAATACGTAAACATCCTTATACAAACACGAAGGATAGTTAAACAATAATTGGAATATGTTAGCGTAATGTATGGTGGAGACAACTTCACTTGGATTTACTTTCTAAGATATTTTATGTTCACTGTTCTCTGGGTGAGTGTTTTGACAGGGCTGAACTGGGGCTCTGGGCCTGGGTAGAAAATAATTACAAGACCCCATACAACTATGTGCCATATTATTATATAGTTAATATACCATTTATAATAAGGATTGAGAGTATCTGTAAATTATATATAAATTATGTTGTTGCACGTCATTCAATAGTATGAACAAAAAAATGATCATTTTAAGTTTTAGTTTTTTTTTTAATATAATAAATATTCGTTTTCACTAATTCATCGTGTAATTTTTTATTTTTTAGTCAAAATGTTTTTCATGGTGTCTTTTTGAAGTTTTGTACATTTTGTGTCAATGTGTGACAGTTTGATAGTGTCTAATATAGTTAACGTTTGATATGTCTTGGCTTAGATGGCCGGGCCTGGGCATCGTGACGTCACCAAGTCGTGTCAGGGCCACACTTACAGAATTAATGCTCAGGCTGATGGGGAACAACGATCCCGGCACAAAATCAACATCGTGCCTAACGAGGGACAGGAATTTTTGGTGCTTCTATTTGTGGATGAGCTGTGTTCTTCTTGTTAGGAGTGTTGAAAGCTGAATATAAATCTCCTGTAAATGGAAACACGGGTAGTTGTGTTTAATTATTTTTTTAAATTGTTTCAATGTAGGTCCTCACTTTAACGATGGTACACATATATTTTGTAAATATCTTAGCTCACATTGAAATGAATATTTTATGTACAAAGTTCTAATTGTTTTAAATCTATAAAAAAAAGTTTGAAATAGCAAGATGTACTCGAAATTTAATATTAATAAATCAAAAGTATACACATAAACGAATAAATATAAATGTGATGTTCTGTCGATAACCATTCTGTACATTGAATTTTATTTACAATGGTTAATATTAATGCGATTCTTCTCAAATTTCAAGTATTTGAAATCCAAGTCTAAGTGCTAACGATGTATTTAAACAATGTGTCGGTCGAGTCCAAAGCAGTGCACATTAAAGACAATATGACATAAAGAACCAAGTATTGTTACAAATGCATTACATTCGAAAATACTACAGCACCGGCGTAGCGTGTGGTCTCAGGGGAGGACAACCAAAAGACACTGCGAGAAAAACTTTTATTGATTTATTTGAATTAAATCAATAAAAACAGTTTGTATTAAACTTATATTATTCAGTGGTTTAGTGGTAAACATGCTTGCTACCGACCATGTGGTCTAGGTAAAGCAATTTTTGATTAAAATAACTTCTCTGATGTAGATCTTATAATTTCTCTACATACAAGACAAATGTCTCTAAAGCATACCTACCTGTCTTATCTTTTGCGGACTACTATTCTTACAAAATAGTTATTTTGTAGCTGAAATTTGTATGAAATATAAAAAAAAAATAAAACAAATGAGATTTACTAAATAGACAACGATCTTTTTTACGCTTTCGCCTTTCAAGGACTTTGCCATACAACATTTTAGTCGTAAGCACCGAGTTGTTTGGCTTGAAGTAATTTAATAAATTCATAGGTATTCAATCAACAAGATATTTTTTTAAATAAAGGAACTCAGTTTTCATGAAAAGGTTGCTTTCTTTGGCTCCAAATCAATGAGTGGGTTTAACAACCTCCAGTTGGAGGGTCGCTTCAGTGGCCTGCCGCGCCGGCACGGGGACCTTAGCGCCTGGCCGCTAACACAGTCACAATGCACGGTGTCATAAATGCATCGCACCATGGACGTATCAGCCCAGACCTGCAGGCCTCATTCTGTGCTAATGACACCCATTGTCTACAGAGCTACAAGCACGCAGGCTAACACCTACATATCAAATAACTTCAATGTACACTATCAATAATAAACAAAAGCAAGTCATTTTTCATACTGCTTTTTTCATGTGAAACTAACGCCTTACTATAATATATTTTAAGTTTCATGTCTGGTCCAATATTGAAGTGTGACTTCACCGTTTCCGGCATGTCATGGGATGGGCGTAACAGGCAATATATGACAGACAAGGATAGGTTTGATTTACCAAGAATCAAGCTAATCCCACATCATATGGATGAGCGGTTTAAGTTTTTTCATAATAATGAGCCTTCATGTTCGTTGTATGGACGAGAATTTTGGAAATATCCTTCACATCTTCAGCTAGCGAACAGAAAAAATTCTCAGAGGACTTCGTCTCTTCCTTCGAAGCATAGTACTTGACGTTAAAAAGGTAGTTCCTTACATGAAGGTGAAGTTAAGTAGAATTGGTAAAGGAAATACATACATAAAAGCATAGGTTTATTAAAAAAATAGGTTTTTACAAAGCGTCTATGCAATTTTTAAATTTCATTAAATATCAACGAAATCGCCATGGTTAATTTTATATTAAAAATTATGTTTTTAGTTAATACGTGTAATTATATTTTTAAATAGCAATAAAATAAGGAATTGATTCTTAAATATGATAAAAAAAAAATATCAGCGTGATTGAATGAAGACCATAAAATGCATTTTCACAAAACTATAAAGCATAATGTCAAAAATACAAAAGATTTTTAATTATGCCATACTCCACATAAAGTGTATTTGTTGACGCTTAATTCTACCATTTACATTATTTGAAGACTTTACGATGGCCCGCTTCGATGGCTGCCGAATTGAATCACATTTTTATGGCCGTGTATAATATTGGGGATGTAAACAAATTTTCACTCCATAAATGTAGTTTATTTGAGATGTGGGTCAATAAAGAGCTTTATGGGGGGATATAAAACCTGAATACAGCCGCGACGATCCTTCACACCTCGAGTTGAACAAGTTGCCTTTATTAATCAAATTGATCAGGTAGTGTTGTTTTTATGTTAACATTATTATATCACACCAAATTTGTACCAAATACAGTTACGCATTTTAGTTTATAAAGATGCAATTGTTATTATTACACGTTACAATACACTTTCCTTGTAGAAGTGTAAATTATTCTAGAGAAAATCTAAGAGAAAACTACCAACAAGACAATTAAAAAATATGTTAGTTTATCATTTGAACAATTAAAACCTTATATTTATTTTGTTTTTAAAGCCATAATTTATTATCACTAAAACCAATTTAAATATGGTTTCGTAGCCCAAACTATATGTGTCATAATATATTCGAAATGAACCACCTCTATTTGACACGTTATATTGGAAATAATTCATTGTATTATCTTAGGGCATTGGCTGCTATGAAACTATTTTTCAACATAAAAAAACGACCAGAACAATCGTATCATAAAATATATATAAATTCAATCACACCAAAAAAGTAATTCCCATAACAACGGTAAAAACTCCATTCAACATAACATACGGTATTGTAAAATAAAAAGGTGGACGATATACAAAAATACAAAGCTCGGTCGGCCCATCGGTAGTTGTAATTTTATGATATGATTCATTAACCTATGGGAAAAAGGCTTTTTCATTCGACCCCTCGACCTCGGGAGGCTCTAGCGGCGTTTTTCAAGCACCTGAGCTGTAATATAAACAGATTTATATCCCCGTTGCCTGATAAGAAACCATTACCGGAATTAACCCACTGACATTGTGAGCACTCACAATGGTGACTGAACAAACCGGATTCTTAATACGATCAATGCGCTTTGTGGACTGTACCAACATGACACCGTTTGAATGTGATGGGCATTGGACAAACTCCGTTAGTATATGATGGTATATATTTTATTTATTTGTTCAACTTCAAGGTTAACTACCTTAAATACAGTAAAACTTTTATCTATATTCTAGGAGCAAGAAACATTTAGGCATAGAAAATCTGACAATGTCGAGCCTATTACCACATTAGTAAGTGAAAATTAAATAACACAAGTGGTTCATTGACCCATCGTAGGCTCGGGTATTAGTGAGAGCATAATAAATTACTTAAATTTTTGAGCAGATGTAAATTATTGATAGCAATGGAGACGAAACACGATTGAAATGAACATTTTTTGCTTTTTTGTGTGTTTGGGCTGAAAGATGTGTCATTAAACTAATATTTTTGTTTATTCAATAGGATCATATCTTTTTAGTTTTGTACTTTCTTAGAATCACTGATCTATGCAGAAGCATGAATTGCATTTCAAAAATATTGAGTATTAAAACGAAAATAGGGGTTAAAAACTAGTATTTATTAGTTTCTAAAGAAAATACGTGAAATAGGTTTTTTTGGTAAATTTGAGTAAGTGTTTGTCTGAATTCGATGTTTTAATAACGAATAACAAGCATCAGAAGGTTGTTAGAGCATCGAGCTACTTCGGTGGGTGTGTTAACAAAATCTAAAAAAAGCAGGCGTCGGTTCTAATTAAACATTAGTTTTCTCCCTGTTTGAGCAGGGGTGTAGGCACAACAAATAGTAATTTAAATCTCATCCAGAGATACTCGCCTGGAAGCGAGAGGGGGCGGACTGGCAACGCCCGCGGTGGCGAGGACTTTGAATTATGCTGGGAGCAATCCTGACTCCGGTCCTGCCTTAGAGGAAGTCCGACTAACGGGGAACACCCTACGTTTGTTACAGGATTCGAATTCAAATTAAATCAATATGGTTTTTTTACAATGCGTAGTGGATGAATGCAACCCTGACTAAATAATATTTAAAAATATTTTTTTCAGTGTCTCAAACGTTGTAAAATCACAAAAAATGCACACTGAGAAAATTTTCACGAGGATCAAGAAATTTATGTTAAGTGTAAAGTTCTTACTTATTCTACTAACTAACTTAAAGATTTATGTTAAAGACAGTAAAATATGCATATTTTTTGAATAGCAATACATCAAAACAAGTACCAAAAATAAGGTCGGTTTCTTGGGTGTTGTCACTCACCAATTTGATTTTGAGTGCTACGTGCTTCCAGGACTGGAACTGAAAACTCAGATAGTATCGATTGTCTAAAGATAGTTCGTATGTCGAAACATAAGATTCAAAATCAAAATAATACAACGTAAAAAACCGACATAATGTAAAATGGACGCCAAACTTGATTGTGGACATTTCCAGATATAAAATATCAGAATAAGAAATTATTAATATGAATAGTTGTAAATTGTATAAAATTTTTGCTAATAAGAAAAAGTACACGAGTACCTAATAAAACCAATTTTTTATTTTGTGATTATTTTTATAAAAAATATATTGTGTGTAGAGTAAAAAAACTTTGATTTGTATAATGAATTTCCAAATCCGAAATAGCAGTAAAAATACAACGTTTAAATAAATTAATAATAAATAGTATTTTAAATTATCCGTTAAAAAAAATAGCAAAGGTATTAATTAGTAAACTTGTATAGTGTATATTAAATTCTATGAAACAAAATACGTAGAGCTTTCATACTCTTACGGGGGTACTCAAGTTAGAATTAGTTTGTATCCGCAGATATTTATTTCAGACCACAGTAAATTTAATTAAGATTTCTCTAAATTGATCGGCCGAGCATAAAAAAATCGTTTGTGAATTTTAATTGAAATATCTTGCATATAAATATGCATACATAATTATAACAAATAAACGAGCGAACAAGATTCTTGGGTAGTAAATAAATTATTGGCTGTTATATGGTTTTTTGTGTTTTTACCTTTATGCACAAAATGAATATGAATATGTAAATTCAGAAAAACAGATACAATTAAATGAAAAGAATAAATAAGTTAAATAAAAAAACGGCGTTTTTGCTAGTAAAAATAATATGATTTAATTGAAATGATGAGTAAATACAAATAAAAAAAAATTACAAAGAAAAGTTATATAAAGCGGCTTGCTTAAGTAATTTTTGTTCTAGTCTGTCTCTGTATTCCGAAATCTGATCTACAATTATTGCAGTCCTGTACTGTGCAAATGTTATTTAGATTTAAATGAACAATTTGACTTGGTTCGTTTATTTGAACAGTAGTGTTGGTTTTATGCCAGGGGTGTAAGGTTATGTAAGGACATTCAGTAACTGTTTTCTTATTGGGATATGTATATGGTCATATATAATAATCAAAGTCATTATATTTAAACAAACCTTTCGTGTTGGCTATCATTTTCAAACAACAAAACGTAAATATATAAATTTTCCTATGCCAATCAAAAGTAATTATTAAGTAGGGAGCGTAGTAGGTCCACAGATAATCCTAAAAATTATCATTAAAATAATATTGTCATAAACAAAACAAATTTCTTAATACAAAGCTATCTTTGAAGGTGAATATGTGTCTTGTAAACAAAAACATTGAATGTGATACTAAAATCCTACATGATTTACAACCTCGTTGTTTGCATGGCTCCTTTTAAACAAATGTGGAGTTGGAGCAACAAAAGAGAGCATTAATCCAGAGGTTATCCTTATCACGGATCTGGAATGCCTTCAGAAGAAGCAAGTGCTGCCGCTCGGGACGTGATGGAGGCTTATTCTCTTGCATGCCTTGCATGAATGGTTCATCGCACCCATGCATCATAATACCTTGATAAAGTAAACACCCATAAAGCAAAAACCACGAAAACGTTTTATCTGTACGGTGGACTTCCTTAAAATAAAAAATAGAATATCAAATCGATTGATTAGAAAGCTAAGCAATAAACGTTTAAGTTATACTTTATATGCTTCATTGAAATGAAATCAATATTTTTTTCATTCAGCATCCATTTGATAACATCAGTTCCTAGAAAAGAATATACGGTTTAGAGGTTTAGACTATAGTAGTAATGCTCTGTGCAGGTTGGCTCGCTGTTAAAGCATGTATGCAGTCGCCTACTTTGTATCAATAGGGACCGATTTATTTCTTAATTGTAGACATAAAACATTCACAGCTCAAGGCAGTAGTGTATAAATTAAGCAATGCTCCTCCAAGGCGAGACACATAGAATACGTGGGCATAATTATATTACAGGTAAAGCGGCTGCATCGCCTAGAGACGCTTTATTATTTATTCAGGTAACTCGGAGACCATAGGATTGATATTATCGATGCGATAGCCGTGGTATATTTTAGTAAACAGAAGGCATTAATTACCGGTGAAAAGTATTGATCGAGTGCTACAAGTCTGAAGCGGGACTTCTGGCTAGAGTAAGGCACAGGTTCAGGCTGCAAGGAATATTGCTATCAATTATTGTGTATCCAAACATGTTTCTGTAATAATTGGTAGAAGAACCACTTCTTACGTAACGCCTCACACATGCTGCGAGGCGCGATGCCCCTTGTGCAATACTCGCATACAATCTGTTTATTATTTTTCAATGTATCTAAGCAAACACAGTAAACAATGTCCAACCTGTTAACGTATTCTTTTCAATGGTAACAAAAAATCTATTCTCATAGTTTAAGTTTAAAAGCTTACGCGGTAAAAATAGTTTGTAATACAATTAAGAAAAATATAGCTGAAATGTATTCAAAGAGCGGTTTATTACCTGCAGGAATAATCATGCGTCAAAATAAAATAATTCGTTATTGATTGAGATAAATATGATCGAAACGAAGAGCGATATTGGTGAAATAACAATAAGTATAATTTAGATATTTGAGTTGTAAGTGATTGATCAAAAAATGGCAGTCCATTCAAAAGGAAAATAATGCTAATTATCTTCAATCAAGGTGGAAGGGTTTACGTATTTCAACCTAAGCCTGGCGATTTTTTTTATTGTTGGATATAATAACCATGATTTATTTCCTCATTGCGCCGAGAAGTCAAGCAAATAACCGCAAGAAAATTTGCATAAGTGAAGAACCGAAGCGGCCATCTTCAAAGCCATCGAAAGCTTCTCCTCGCAAACAAACACGTCGCCCGTCCTCTGCGCAAACTGCGCGAAACCGCAGGGAGTAGTGATCCAGCATGGCGGCCGACAGGGCATTCGCGATGGTAAACAACACCACCCAAGCAAGTCGTTTTCCCCTTAATTTAATAATAGATCGGCCGTCTGTGAATGCTGCGGCAAGCATCCTTTTAGAATATTAACATATTGATTAATTGATTTTTTGGACTTTTTTGTTGTTGAATATTTTAATGATAGAACCAACCAAGTTATTGTATTAAAAAAACGAGTGTGATAACATTTATTTTTTGACGTTTTTACGATTTTAAAACTGTCAAAAGAAGATCAAATATATATAAGCTTCACTTACATAAGTAAAAATTTATATATATGACAATCTTCTCAAAATATTCTCAATTGAATACACCTACAGTCCGCGCAGATTTAAACGTTTAAATTTATATACTCGTATATTTATTATTTTTGTCGGAAAGTACCATACTTGCTGAAATTCCATTAAAATATATTTATTTCAAAGATAACTCTGCTTGATGACGATGAAACTAGTCGCGCCGATAAATAATACATTGAAACATTAAATTTATCTGATAAAATCCCAAAAATGCAAAGTAAAACAAGTCTCTTAAAAAAAAAACTATGTCTTTCTTGTTTGTTAGAATTTTAATAAGCCCCAAAATCTAAACAAAAACATAAAACCTCAACTCTATAAAATCAGTAGCATAAGCAATACTTAAACATTTATGTTTTTATGTATCTTTATTACTTTCCTACCTGTCGGCGCGGCTCCTGATTGTGATGATATCGACAGGATCGGCGACACGTTAAGTGTTCCGCTGCATATTCCGGGAATACCTGCAGACGACATTGTTGCACAGCCTGTTAATTTATGTCAAATCTACCCTTGATGGCATTTTACATCCCTTCAAACCTTAAAATTAATAAATTTTTAGTGAATATATTGGTTCCTTCGAGTATGAAAAACATGCGAATGAAATTATTTATGATCGAAAAGAATAATTATAATTATCTTTGTGCTATTAAAATAAACATTTTTAATAGTATATAAATAAATATACACTATTATTAAAAACATATAAAAGATAATAATAAATTTTATTTTAGTAAAATTCTTTGAATCAGCGATATTGCGTATTAATTAAAAATCAATGAGCAAGAGCTTTTGTTCCCTTTTTAGAAGGTTTTTAGTGCAACCCCCATATCTCGGCTAGGGGTGGTATCTTTTCATCTCTGCGCTACTGATTTATGTTTTACAAGGGTTTTGTGATACACTTTTAACGAGTGACTGATTGGGGTGTCCTCGGGCTGCTTTCCGTGTTAGTCGGAGTGTCGTTAAATGGATTTGTGACATTTCGGGATGTTGTGCGGGTATCTCTCGATGCGACTGAAAATAAATGGAGATGAACAAATAAACAATCATAAATTCAATTTTGTTAATCGAAATGAAACTGATTATTAGTTTTCAGTACTTTAAATCTCAAAAAATCTGTGGAACTCATTTAATTTATTTAATTTAATTTTGTTTAGGGTCGTTATATATTTTTATACATAGTATTGGTATTATAGTTTATTTTGAATTTAAAAAAAAAATCGTGTTAAAATTTATATTTTTGATAATTAATTCAATCACTTTAAAACAAATACACGGTATAAATTATGATTGGGAGAGCTTGGCTTTATTGGGAGCACAAGTGAATGAAAATTCAATAATACATATTTATACATATTCAACTTCATTATATACCAAGAATCATTATCCTTTTCAATGCTGAATATTATTTTATTCATACATCGAGTTAAACTTATCTTGAAAAACGATTTCAAAGAGATTCGATGAATGTTCATTGATCGAGAATTACGACGCGGAAACTAGAATCGTGTTGATAATACGTAAAATATTATTCGCATACTTGGTGAAATATAAACAAGAGGAGTCACTCCATAATAAATAACAACGCTAAGCCTTGTCGAAGTAGTCGTGATGGTGCATATAGTTGAGGTGCATATTCTTTTGTAAATAAAAACATTAAAATTAATAATTACGGCAATACTTCACGGTGTGATTCAGGGTTGTAGGTTTATGAAACCTAAATGCCGTGTACGGAGTCAGCAGAACAAGCGCATGGAATAAATTTACGTGACGCGTGCATCGTATTAAGTTTTATGCGTTGTTTTCACACAAATTGCAAATGACGATACTTTATTGTCCCGCCAGACCAACCGAGAGGGACAGAGGCTTTCAAGACTTCAGAAGTCACACTCCCTTTTACTTTATAATATTTATTCAATATTGCTTTAAAAAATAATAAAAAAAGAGCATGTTTGAAGATTTGATCCAGGCTTAGATAAAAAGTCGAATGATTCGGTAATTTCGATGCGTTGATCCACTTTTTTGATTATTGATCAGTTCTCTGCTGAAAGAAGTCTTATTCAAGTAAAAAAAATCGTTTTAATATTTGCTTTGCAGTCAAAAAACTGAAAGATTCAACTCTTGTACATTTTTTTTGAGTAGGCTTGTTTGTTAAGCTAATGATTTATATTAATCGAAATATGTACTATTCTTATTAATACATTGTTTTTATATTTGTAACGATTATTGAATCAATGATTCCTTTCGATATTTATCTTTTATAGTAGCAAGCTTTAAGTCGACAACTTTATTGAGTTGTATCAAATATTTTGATTATAAAAACAAACTTAAGGTTTTAGGGTTACAAATTATTTTGACGACAAAAACTGCCCCTGAGTGGATTAAAATTATATATTTTATTTACATATACAATTAATCGGAAAAATCCACAGAACAAGAGAAATTGCATAGAAAAGCTTTTGCTTGCTACGTAGGGTGTGTGTCGTCACTCTTACGTGGCTGGTTCCGTGGGGTTCGCAATATTAGTGATACGATGTGCGAGACACAGTTTGGGATCCTAAAGGCCATAAAACTGTGGGTCGAGTGCCAACCTTTATGCGCTGAGCCCGCCCGACTCCGGCATGTCGACACTTGACGTCTCATCCGTCTGGGAAGAGAAATACGACCGACGGTTGTGGAGACCTATTGTTTGCAAATATTGTCTTTTTTGTCGTCTATCGATGGATAGACGTTCAATAAAAAAGCAAGGGATGGATGGCTTATTTATATTCCAGACGTATAAAAAATCGTCTATAAAAAACTGTGAATGAGAATTTTAGATCAATGAGATTATTTATGATTGTATCGCTCGTATTCCAATTCCAGTAACAAGTTTTATATTTTCCAACAAGACATTCTTTAAAATTTTTAAAAAATAAATTATTCCGTTATAGAATAGTGTGTTTACAATTCTACGTTTAGATTATCAGAAATTAAATGTGTGTGCCTTGTAGAGTAAGCAATAGTGTATTTAAATCCATATAATAGCGACACTTTATATGTGACGAGACTACGACGTCAATAAATCGAGGTTTATGTAAACTTGGCACAAAAAAATGGTGCGCTAGGAAGTTACATGCGTTTGAAGACAGGGTGTATTTCACGGCAGCGATCGTCACCCCGATAGGGACGCAATAAAGATACTACGCTTCGTATGATAATATAATAGAGAACCAAAATGGCTACCTGCTGGGACGTGACGGGCCGGGTCTAATGAAGACGTTTCTCAGGCGACTGTGGAGATCGCTTTTATGATCCTAGCCTGGGAAATGCGAATACCTGCGCACACCGAAACCTTTTAATTGATTTGTTTACGTTATAATGATACATTTATTAACTTGAGAGCAATCATTCGAACGGACGCCCTTACCAGATTTACTACAAAACTTTTTCAGTATTAATTATTACTCGAACAACAACTTGAAATTTTGGTGAATATTTTTCATTGATATCTAAAAAAAAGTGATTGTCTTATAACAATAAATTGGCAACGCTGAAGACTCATTTTTCAGGAGTAAAAGATTTGCTTACGCACAGTGTATAAAAAATATATGTGTAAGTAAAAATAATATATTTCAAGCATTACAAACCTGTTTACATAGATAAAACAGCATCCAAGATATAAAAAAACATCATATATTTATTCAATATTAATCCTATTAAATCTTGTATGGAAGAATTTTAAGTGGGACTTAATTGTAAAGAGAACAATAATAACAAAAAATAAAATATAAATGCACTTTTATTAAAGTCATTAAGTACAAGCATATAAATTATTTTTTTTGATAAAAACGTAAATTATTATTCACATTGTACAATGTATACAATAAGGTTAAAATTTGTAAAAATATGATTCTGTATAAAAAAAAAACTAAATAATATGTAATTAAAATTGATAATATAAACATAAATCACATTATAAATGAATACATATTTATTAACAAATTAGATCACTAAATAAGGTATATAGAAATCTCCATTCAAAATAATTCAATAATGAGTAAATGATAATGCTCTTGTAAAAAGTGGTTTCCTAAACGAATATAATGCAAGGTATTTATGGTATAGATCAACTATGATTGTATAATAAGGTTTATTTATCTTGTTACCTCTTGCTTACTCATAAACAGTCATAGACCGTATTCAAAATTGAATATGAAAAATTTATAAATTAGTCACTTGCACATAGGAACTCAATTTGAAATTATATGAATCAATGCAATAAAAAAAGGTGAAAAAAATTGCAGTCATAATAAGTGTGTCTAAAAATAATTTCTTTATTGATTTGATTAATGATTAAGATATTTAACATAGAGGTCATCTGTATAATTTGATCTCTCTATCTGGTGACCCCTCGATTTCTCGAACACTGTAAAAAAATACTATTTGCATGAGACATCAAATTGCAGTTGAAGGTAATAATCTACTATAATAATAGCCATTGTGTGTATGTTTGTATGTATGTTTCGTTTTTCCGTTCTGTATAGAATATCTTAAAAGATACAACGCTGATTTTTTGCACATAAGTTAAGTAAATTTTTCCGCAGCTATGTGCCGAATTTCAAGACGATAGGATAATATTTTCATTCATAAACTTTAAAATATGCTTTAGCTAAACTTTAATTATATGATTCACTTCTTCGCCGCGAGATGTCGTTCGCCGCGAGAATTTCAAATTTAGAACTTTTACAAAAAAAACAAAAGACGCATCGTTCATCAAATACGTCATTTTGTGACGGGCTACATTACTAGTTTTTAATAAAACTTAAAATATCCAAAGATCAAACAATGCTTATAATACACTTAAGATACGAGACTATATTAAGTATTTTTTAAAATTATCGCTAAATAGGATATTACGCTTTGTTAACATCGTCAGGAGTAGTATATCTTTGCGCATTCTTAGCGCGGTCAACCCATGGTGTTTTAAATTTTCTCCCATAAAGCCACATTTCAAACGCCTCGATTTTTCGCAATGTTGCTGTCTTAAGTGTCAAGGTTTTAATTACGCAACTGAGACAATATTACATTGATTTAACCGATGTAATGTCATTGGCTTTGAGCGCTCTGTCCGTGTTAAGTAACATAATAACTGAATATATTATTATAACATAGTTATGATCACAATTTTTAGTTAGTGTAAATATTTATGGAAGGATCTGTCGCCACCTTCAGACGCGCTAATTCGCGGCGCCGCGGGACTCGCGATGGCGCCAGATCTCAAAATGTTTATTTAATGTTGTGGTATGAAGGAATATGTAGAGGTTTATATGCACGAAAGCACTAGAGCGGCGATAGTTTAAATTAAATCGGTTAAAAAAATACTGAACGTGCATTTTTAGGTAATTCACCTCGTAGAAATTGTAATTTGTAATTGTAGGTTAATAAAAAAAAAAACTTTTAGTTTTTTTATAAGAAAACATTAGGATCACTGAGTACTGTCTTAACCGTACTCAACAATAAAAAAAAGTCCAAAACTTACAATAACAAAGTTAATATTTTAAAAGGTTATTATAAAAGAATATGTGTATAATGTATTTTTATTATTACATATGCTATTATTTATAGGTTCCGTTAAGAGCTGGAAACGTATTGAATTTAATATAAAAACAAAACGTGCGTTATTTTTTTATCGTGTATTTATTTTAAAAGAAACATATATATAAACCATAGTGCAGATTTTAATATTTTTAGTAAAGGTTAATTTGATAGAAAAATCTAGTGTGACCGAGTTTTGGATTGCGTGGCTAAATTGAATGTATCCGAAATATGGAGCTAGAGTTTTGGATAAAAAGGATTGTTAAATGCAATGCAATACCGGTAATACATATCATAATGCTCTTACGTGAGATTGCAATGTCAGGTTTGAAGTCCAGGCACTCCATGAGGTAGAGGCAGACGAGGTAGCCCGTGCGGTTGAGTCCGTGAGTGCAATGCACGCCTATTAACTTACCTGCAAGTAAACAGATTGCATTAAAAACATTAATTTAAAAAAATCTGCATAGTCCTATATATTTGTTTTTTTATATAGTTCAGTATCACAGTATGATTTTCATTTAATTTTTTTTTTAGACAGCAGAGTGTTTTGAAAACACTTTTGAAGACAGACACATTACAGTTTTAATTAAAATTTAATGCGTTGTTTAAAAAAAAAAAAAATTCTTCATTGGCTTTCCAATTGTAAACAGTCAATCAACAAAATTTAAAGCTTTATGAAAATCGTGTAAAGTAATTAACAGCTTGTTATATGTAAAAAAATAAGTTATCGTCTTTCAGTGACGGTAAGTTAGTGCAGTTATGAAAACAGGTTTCAGTAAATTTCGTATCATTATGAATGGCGCGAGATGCCGTCACAACTGACTAGTTGTCCTCACTATTTACTACTTCGTTGCTACTTAAATAAAGGAAGGATAAATAAATCAAACTATCCAATACTTTATATGTTTTAGATTTTTTAAAAATGCAAGCTAACACACAAGAAAGCGTTCAACGGTTCGGATTGATGAGGCGATTCATATTGGTGCAGTGGAAAAAATTGTAGTTTTATGACAACGAGAAATGTGAGGCTTTATCCTTCAATGGTCTAAAAATATGGGGTTGAGAGTGATATGCTAATTTGTTTAAAACTATGATGGATAAAATATTAAAAAACTATCTACACAATACAACTGAGATTTGGGTGGCAAAAACGTAGCAAGCAATATCACCAGTGAGGAAGCAAAAGAAAAATTGCAAATAATATAAATTTCAATAAAGTAAAAAAATACTATAAAAATACTTCTATATATTCGTAATAAAACAAAAAAAAAGTGATCATAAGTTAGTTTTGAAAATATCACTAATGAGTTTATTAATGCGTATTAGCGATTTTGAAGCGAATTAGAAATAATATTAGTGACTTATTCATACGATTTTCGTGGACAGTCGGTGCATTCGATGACCTGTGTGGCCTGAACGGCCTTCGCCGCTTCACTTCCGTCCAAGACGAAGCCTCATCCATATCTACTTCGGCATCTGGCAACGCGGGGGTAGGGACTCCCGCCCTCGAGGGTGCTGTCCGAGCAACCCCCGCCACAGCCAGAGCTGACACAATGCGTTACATCAGTACCACTAATCGTTGCATACAAATAGCTTGTTTAAGCAACATCTCTTAACGTGATTGATATTTCTGATAAAGTGATAAAGAATCTTCAAATAGATTTATTTAATAACATATCTAAGGCACTGCAGTGATTATTCATTGGACAATAACTAAATTACGAGAAGTTATAGTAATTTTTATGTAGATGAAAAAGGCCCTGGGCGTGCTTTTGGTTTAATTTTACGTTCCGCATTTACATACTGGAAGTTCTTAAAAAATATTCGGTTCATTTAAAAAATAATAAAACCATTATTAATAGAGTCTCAAACTTGACCAAAACAGAGAAGAATCGACACTGTGGGAACGAAACATGAGGCTCTCGATTATGTATTTATTGTTAAATTAAAAAGCCAACTCAATTCAGTATGTATAATAAAATTTTACGTAAAACTTTGTACAGAGCATTATTCCCTCGTATGTAAAATCTTAGATATAAAAAAAACAACGATAATGTTAGTCACGTCTTATTAATTTAAATATTTTTATTCATATATATTATCAAAGCTTACGTTACTCATTGAAAAATATTGTATATTGGGAAAACTTAAAATAGTAATATTTATTTTTACGATATCTTAATTTAACCATTATGCGCATTGCATTTTCTCGCAGTACAATTCCCTACAATTGAGACAGCTGTTGAGAAATGAAACACATAACATAAACAATTTTTTTTATAGTAAAACTAACGAAAGATCCAAGATTCGCCATTTTTTAGTTGCTCCATGGTTGTCGCTTTGTAACACAAGGAATGAGAAGTACTATATATGATTACTTCTACCAAACTATCAATATACTTGTTTTAGCATGCAAAGAACACCGCTCGGCCGAGCTCTCGAGCCGGTCGGTTGCAGTACAGCGCACAGTCAAACGGGTACAATAAATTATCTATCGAAAAGCCCCAAACTGAATTCTGATCTTATCTCAGGCATTTAAATTAAGTAAATTACACCAACATGATCCTCAATTACCTTCGTGGTCTACGGACTAATAAAATTAGATACCGGCCCGCCCTATACTAAGCCCGAACACTCATACCACTCGTACGCACGAGGATTTATTTAGCAGTGCTTGCAAGAGTTGTGGACTTATTTATACAGCAAAATTCTAAATAAAAAAGCACGTGATTTGATTTATACATTGTTATAAATTCGTATCTGCATTTATTAAAATTTAGTGTCATGTGCTGTAGCCGTCGTCAGAGAAACGTAAATGCATGAGTATTGCTCCAATACCGATGTTAAATTGTCGGAAATTAAGCAATTTGCCGCAGCTTCAAAGCAAAAAATCATTATTATGATTAGATTTGAATGACAATATTTCTGAATTTTCGTCATATTTATTGACAAACCAAATAGAAAAAATGCAATCGAAAAAAGACCTTCATAATCATTGTACAATCTGTCATTCAAGAAATAAAAAAAAAAGTGTTAGCCTTACTTCCTTCCTGTGAATATCGTATGATCGCCTGACAAAATCTGCAACAATAAGAAAATACGAGTAAAAAAAAGATTATTCAACTTTAAATATTGTTAGTATATTTCGGGAAATTTCAATCTAACGCATAGTTTACGAACAAGTTAGAAAATTGAAACGGTGAATAATTATTAGCTTAGGTTTATGCTACTGGTCCTATAAAAAATAAGCAATGAAGTATGAAATATAAGTTGCTTTTCTTACGTATACAGGTATAATTTATAGTCACTGAATGTGAAAAAAAAAATAGTGCACTATGACGCGCCAGTACGTTTGATGTTTCACATAAACTTAAATTTAAACCAACTATGAAATGTTTGATTTTTAAGGCTCAGTTAATCGCAAAGAAATATAGGCGAGTCAACCTTACAAGGACACAGTGAATTCACGACGCTAGTTACTTTTATCATTTGATTTATACAAATGCAAATTCCATTGATTTTAACGACGTGACAGTTTAAACACGTATCATTAAAATATTGTTAATATTCAGATATTTCCAATGCAAGATAATCTTTAAAAAATATCAGATGTTTGTTTATTCGTGTGCTGTTTTAATAAATACAAATTTATTCTTGATTTATGAGTGTCTGTATCGGTACATACTTAGCACAAAAACGAAAATATATTACCGAGCTTATTAAAGAACAACTAGTGAGTGTTTGAAGGATTTATTTGATGCCTTCGGCGAGACGAATGACCGTGGGGGTTAAAGTTCATGGGCGCATTGTTAAAAATATTCAACAGTGAGTTCTGGGGTTGATTCAAGCAAGATATAGGAAATAACAAGTAGAGTAAACTACTAACTAAATTTAAAATTTCACAATCCAGTATGATGAAAAATATATTTTTAAGAAAAATAATGAATTTTTGTAATCGTCATCACACATGAGTCCAATTCTTAGAATCTTCAGAACTGGCTCTATGACCTGGACATTAAAATATCTAGAGAAACACAATTTTAATGTAGTTTTGTAGGTGGTTTACTACTGATCTACAAAATTAAATAAATTTCTCTAATCAGTGGCGTGCACGCATGAAAAATAATACCATTAATTTTATGTCTCAGTGATACAATGTTTAAATTTTCAAAACAGAAAATATTTTATAGTTATTTTCCTTATAATTTCATTTATTATTAAAAATTCAATTAATAAAACAGCGTATTTTATGTATTTAAGGCCGATTGCACAACACTGCCTCCGACAGAAAGTCGATCGCTGGCGAGATTAGCGACGAGGCAACAGTAGTAAATATGAATAAATTCTATTATCCAAATTATATATAATCCGGCGATTTGGATGTAAAAAGTCGACTACGAAGGCGATACGATCGGCCGCCGACAGGCCCGCGCGCATTCTGGAAGTTCCTCGACTCAAGCTGCCCACACGCGCTGCCGAGTACCAATAGCGCCAAAGAAAAAAAAAACACGAATAATAAGACAGTATTGGCTGTTCGGATGCCGGTTGCGTCGCAGCGGGTGCAGGCTGCCGATGCTATCGCCCCGGCACCGGCGACTTCCGCCGCCGCGTACCGGCCGGGCCCCGCGGCGGTTTGATATCGATACGTCCGTTTCGTAATCCGGCCGCGCGCCGCCGACCAGATGATATTAAAAGATAGTGTAATTGCGGCACATCTCGTAATGAAATGCATAAGTTAGCTGACGGGGCGGCGGCTGCCGGGAGGCTGACGCCGGACCATAGCCGGAGAAAGTGGCGGGGCGCCCGGTGATGGATTGTGATATATGCCATCGTCTGAGATAAACACTTGAATATTTGTACAAACAATATTTCCATTAAGAACTTGAACAGTTCGCATGTTAATTATTTTATTATATTAATTTAGATTAATGTCAATCAGAATGCGTTTTTATTTACCCATGCAGGTATTAGTATGTTTATGTGATTAAGCACATTTTTTCATACATTGAAAACGATTAAAGAAAACTCTCAGAAAATATCATCGTGACTTGTGTCATCTCACACAAGTCACGATGATATTTTCTGAGAGTTTTCTTTAATCGTTTTCAATGTATGAAAAAATGTGCTTAATCACATAATTATTTTATCAGAATTTCCAATGAATATTGCTCTACATGTTATTCGCGTAAAACTCGAAACCGAACATCAACACATTGAAAGGCTGAATATGACTGTGGCGTTGTATTACAAAGAATACTGGTTTGATATTAATATGTGCGGATAGTTTGCAATGTTCAAAATTAGGACAGCAACACAAAGATCTTCGCACCATTGAATTGTATACATAAAGACACTAATCACATTATCTAGGATAAGTTATGAAGCGACCTGGATGATATCATCCCTTTATACCTAATATTTATGATATCACAGGTGGTCTGCGCGGACCTATGACGTCAGTTAGGATAAATAATCCTTTTGGAAATTAGGCGCACTAAAGAGTGTGAGGATTTCTTTACATTGTTGATATTCACAGTTATAGCGGCTTGGTCACGTTCAAATGGTGAGCATGTTTACGAGCACACTCTGTAGGATTAGCCAAATGAAGTCATTCTATTGCAGATCTAAGTTATGAGAACTTATGGCAGTCTTTTACGGAAGCTGCGACACACGAAGCTAGTATTTATATGTAACTAAAAATATGATTGAACTAGTAGTTGTAGGTTCAGAATGTTATTTTATTTTAATAAAAATGTAATGTAATTTTAAAAATCTATGTAATAGTAAAATGCAAAATGTCTTAAAAGCATTTCAGAAGAGTTCGTTTAAAAAAAACTTTAAACATGATATCGGGTAAATTGGTAGATTTTTTTTATTTATAAATAATTCAAATTATACAGTCATAAAATATTTTTATCGAAAAGTGTTTCAGATAATGGAAATTAGAGTCTACGTGATGATGGGCTCTTACCACTATTACGTAGTCAGTACAGACACAGATCTATATAAAATCACAGATGGATAAACACTAACACTGTTTGAAAATGCTATTGCTAAATAAGTCACAAAAATAAAAATGAGTAAATCTCACAAAAATATTTCTTTAATTTGAACAAAATGGAATTAAGTATTTTCTGTCATAAATATTGATATATATATATATATATATATATTTAAAATTTAAAAGTTACATTTTATACAAGTTTAGTTTGTAAGTGTGCTCGTGCCGCACGGGCTTTCTACTCAAAAATATAGGAGCGATAGGGACAGGTCAAATTAACATAAAAATCAATTGCCGGAATAATGCTGAGATATGGGAGAGATTCCTACGGATTCGGACGTAAAAAGAGTAAAAATACTGGGATGGCATAATGGGCGAGGAGATTATTTATTCGGAAGAAATCCAAAGGTTAATTGAATGCGTGAAAATTTAAATAAAAAGGTCTCAAGCGAAGTGAACACAAAGAAATACGTAGGAACTGCGTATATCTATACTTACTAAGAATTCCTAGAAACGTCAGTAAAATTTATTGGATTTATATATTTATTGGGATTATATATTTTATAGCTACAAAATAAACTTGAGATTAAATTATTTCATCGTATAAACTTGCCATTTGTGCCGATATTATTTAATATTTATAATGTGTTGTTTCGACTGCATTGGAAGTCCTGACGTAGTTTTGTAGTAGTCACGTTCACGTTCACGGCTGATAAGCTTATGTTGTAGATCTTGTACATTGGTTTTTGAGTGATGATATAATTCATTGTACTCTTTTGTATTCTTTTAGAAAAAAATAATTTAATGCTGTATTAAAATATATTTAAAAAAAATCAGGCCTGTCCGAATCAATAAATAAAATAATATTAATTAAAAATCAATCAAAAATGTATTGAATTAACGTAATATCTAATAAAAACAAACAAGAATCCGACCACCGATTCCGTGAAGAACAAAAACGGCCTGTTTAACCCGGCGGTGACGGGTATAAATCAAGCGAGGGCAGAATTCCGTATCACGCAGTTTTACCCCAGTTGTTTTTCAATGGTTCATCAGTAACCACACCTTCCACGTTATATATTTTGTGAACAAAACGACCTGTCCGATTTTTTTATTGCAGGGGAATAAGAAACAGCCGCGGTTACAAATTTATATTACGAACATCGACGGCGACACGCTGTGATCGATAGACATTAGTCATTTCAGGAATTTGGTTTTTTTTATAAAATGTTTTTGTTTTATATGAAACGCATAGGCGGCGGCAGATCAAATGATTTAATATAGTTAAAAAATATTTATATATATATATATGGCAAAAAAAAAATTGGAGATATGCAATTCGGTAAAAACGTCATCAGAGGTCTTGGTTTCTGTAAAATGTGTTATTCTGTATTATGGAATATGTTTATATATTGCAATCACATTAATCAAAAAAAGTAATTGAACCGATCAATACGATTATATAAATTTATGCACAGGGGGTTGTTATAAAAAATATACGGTTTAGATTTATTGACAATGTTTGAATGTCAGACTATTGTAAGCATAACACATTTGAGTATCAAAGAAAATAAAAGTTGAGTATTTTATTATATTTTTTTATGAAATGTACGAAATGTAGATAATTGAAACTATAAATATTTTAATTAAAATTATGTTCAAACGATTTTTAAGTTTGATTAAGTTAAGTAATGATTTGTTTACATATTTAAAAAAAATATTTTTAAATGCTCGGTGCTTATGACAGTCTGGTATTTTTGTGGCCATGTCTATTTATATGCAAATGGCACAAAAACCCCGTTCATCAAAGAAATCATAACGAAAAGTCAAGCGCAGCGGACGAGCGCCATTCAAGAGCAGATTTAATTTAATTCGCGCGCGAGTTTAAAAATTAAAAAAAAGGCGCGCCGAATGAGAGACAAAGGGCGAGACCCGAGGCCCGGGGCGCGGCGCAATGGCGAGTATGAAATTAAAATGGCGCGTAACGAGGGTTTGACGGGCGTGAGAATAAACGCAATTAAATTCACTTAACGCTAATGGCGGGATCCACCCGCCGCCCCTGGCGCGAGCCTAACAAGCCCCGACTTAACGAAACAATTCTTCCTACCTACCCCACGAAGCTCCCTTCGAATGATATTCGGTCGTTTCGGGTTGATCGATGGGGTCCGACCGATATTATTGTAATTCAATTATGCCGGGCTGATTAATTTTGCCCTCGAAATTAAAATATTTATTTATTTGTATACATAATCGTATTAAGCGCAGGAGTAAGCAAGCACAGGTATGGTAATTTATCGGTCAATTATACGTGTTCATTATTATTTATTGTAAAACGTTAAAAATTCAATTATTATCTAAAACATAAATATTCAATGCAATGCAAATAATTTAAATAAAATCAATGTGAAGACAAAATACAAAGTTACTTTTATCATTATAATAATGGATCTTCACGAATCAAATGCCTTGTCTCTCAACAAGAATAAATACTCTAAGCAAAAAAAGTAAAAAAAAAAATAATCATATTTTTAATAATTAGTAATGTGAAATTGTAAATTACATCGGGTTGTTCGTTTTTTAATGAACTAGTACTTTGCTAATTCACAAGCTGTACACGCACACCCGTAGACGTGCGCTCGATTGCTTGACGTGCCGTGATGATCACACCATTGTCAAAAGACTCCAGAACGGACTCGACTCAATCAGTGCCTTCTACCAAAAATGGAGGATCAAAGTCAACCAGGGGAAGACTGAGGCAATCATCTTCACCTGGAAACATCCTGGTAACGATCGCACCGACCCCCTACGAGCTGACGGCAAGCCGATCCAATGGAGCAAAAAGGTGAAATACCTCGGAGTCCATCTGGATCAGAGCCTCGCATGGCATCCCCACGTCGCAGCCGCCCGAATAAAAGGCCACACAGGCAAAAACAGCCTCTACCCACTGCTGTGCGCTAGAAGCCCCCTCCCCCTCGAGTCCAAGCTCAGGCTCTACACCTCCATCATCAGGCCTTACATGATGTACGCCGAATCTGTCTGGTCAAACGCCAGCCAACACCTCATCGCGAGTATCCAAGCCGCCCAAAACTCCTGCCTACGCCTCATCCTAGGTGCCTACTACCGTACATCGACAACCACCCTCTGTGCCCAGACCAAAATCCCACCGATTGCAACTCAGACGCTTCACGTCACCGAAAGACTATACCAGTCCATAAGAAAATCAAAAAACCCCCTCCTCAAAGGGATCGGAGACGATACCCCAGACTCACTGCCTTTCCACTACAGACACAAATTCCCCCACCACATCCTACTCGGTGAAAATATAACAGTCTCCGACGGCTCCAGGGGCACCCTATACAAGAAGGAGCGCCAAGTTCCCAAAAAACCTACCCAGGAGTGAACTTTGCATCCTCCTGCCCTACCTGTTATTGTTATAAATTTTATTTTTGTTATATAGTTCGTAGATATTTATTACACATAAACACATGCGAATAAAGGGTTTTTTCCCACTCATTTTCCCTGCCTAACACAATATCACAACCATAGAAATTCATGTACGCTACCACCTAAGTCACACATTGAGAGCCCCGAAACCTGCGCGCAGGACGGGGATAGACAAACACCTCACCTAAACATTAGTTATAAGATCTATTGTAATAAACCTAATGAAAAATAAAAGAATTTTGAAATTTTTACAAGCGTGCACGCACTAAATCCCAAAATGACACATTAGGCTAGGCGCCAGAAAAAACCATAAAATATTATAAATCTTTTAAAATTTAACAGATAAAAAAAATACAGCCCAAAACATTTTGCCGACACCATAAATTCCGCCTCACAACACCTACCCGCACAGCACTTTTATTTTTGACACATTTTAATAACGGCGTTTACGACATAGCCAAAATTAGAGTTGATAAAAAGGAAGAGTGCCGACAAGCGTCTCACGCCCGCCGAGCCGGGTCCAGCCCCGGGGGGCCCGCCAAACACCGCCAAACCATAACCAACACCATTAGCATAATCGAGGGGCCGCCGGCGACAGGGCAGCGTCTCTGTCCAGAAGGCTGCGGGGGGAACTTTCAAAGAGAAATGCAAAACCGCGCAAATGAACCGCCCGCGTCTTTCGTGGATTTCAATTTACAACAAGAATCCAAGTAGCGGACGATCAGGCCGTATTTCAAAAGTTGACAAGGACGAAATAAACCAAACTTTATAAATAGCTGCATTCAGTGTATTTTATATTTTTTATTACTACTACAAACTAGACATGCTACATTACCGACAATATGCAGTGACGGTAGTCAAAGCTGCGTGAATTTCTCCATTATGGATTCGATACACCTCGCATGTTATTGCTTAGTAAAAACATTCACAGTTCATAAACAAATTTAAATAATACATTTATTTCCTTTTAGCTACCTGTAGACATTGCAAGCGACCATTCTGTGAAAGTCCGTTGAGCAAGACTGTATTTTTTTGTGTCTATTTATTAATTATTTTAAAAACAATATTATTGAATTAATAGACTATGCAAGGTTTTTTGACAAGCAACAGTTGGCTGCTACGCATTCCACCGAATAAGAATAACCTGTATGTCGTAAAATATACTTTCAAATAATATCAATCACAACTTTTACAGTTCATGTGCCTTTCTTATTGAATCGAAAAAAAAAATTAGTTATATTTAACAAATTGTTATAATATTTGAAGACAGAGTGTTATAAAGCAAACAAATAAAATTTAAGTGGGTAGCTTTGAACTTTACGGTTTGCGGATAACATTGCAATATAGATTCAATCATCACATCATCGCAGGTGATAACAGAATGCCGATGCAGGGAGGGGCTGCAGGGTCGGCGGCAACAGTCCCCCGTGGGATTATGATTTATCTCCTATTGTTCGGGGCAGTGTTTCCCTGAAAACGACGCGGAGACCTATAAAAGACGACGGCCTGTATAAAAGCGGCATTAAGACGAGCTGGCGGTGGCAGGCCCCGCGGTGATGGATCGATTCGCTCCCCGCTCGTATGCAGATACGTGCACAAGTACCGACGCACTCTTTTATGTCCCTTTGAAAGGTTTTCTTTTTCCGCTAAACGTTTACGATCGGCATTCTGTTTGTTACCTGAGACGACAGGCGAGGGAGTGTTGCATTATTGCATAAAACGCCCGCGTTATTATATTGGACGGGTGCATTCCTGGAAGAAATTTAAGATTCGGTATTCAGATGTTGATATTGCTTAGGGTTTGACCCTTAACCAAAGACAAGATATTTTAAATATTACTGATTAAAAAAAAAAAAAAAAAGTAAATGTATATAATATTATATCTCCATATGCCAAATTTGACTGTAGGTATATAAATTGTTTAAATTAAAATAGTAAAAAATATTATGACAATGCAGGTAACGGGGGAGATTATTTTGTTAATATTGAGATTTCAATATATTTTAACTTTTACTCTTAAGTATTTTCAATTGGAGGAGGTTAGTTATTTGTCTGTATGTAATCTCGTGTGGTTTGTCTCGTATCGAGAAGCACTCTCGCCGTTTAACACGACTCGACCACCTATGGCGGGGCGGTCCGATTACCCGGCCGTTTGAGGGGACGAGAGGTGGCGTTTTGGGTTGCCTGGGAGACAGAGGACCAGGCCGTCGTGGCCACCATCAGGACCCCGATAATGATGGTAATCATGAGTAGCCTTTCATTAGGGCCGGTGAACTACACGTGAGGCATCAGGAGGCCCTGCGCGGAGGAGGGAACTCAAATGTTTTTTGGTAAAGCACCCGAACACGAAAAAATAAGCATTAAAAACTGGAGATTGGCATCTTATGAACTCAATGCAATATAAGCTAAATAAAACATAATATAATAATCAATATGAAAAAATAATCTGACAAAAAATGAATTTTTTTCTTCTTGTAATTCGTAAGCATACTTGACGTATATTATAGTACAAAAATCTAAATTAACTCATATTAAGATATTTCCTCATTTTCAATTTTTATTAATCTTAGCGATGATTTATTATTTTAAAAATAAATATAATTTAATATTTGATAAATCTGCATTTTTTTTCCTTAGATAGATTTATTGTGTGTATAATGCATTCATACGCACATAATTTTCAAATACTCGCTCGGATACAAAGTCTTATTGATGAAATTTGATTCAACATCTTGCCATTCTTGAAATTTTCACAGTATGGGTAAAAATTACACCAAGTTCATACCAAATTAGAATAAAATTATGTATTGATTTGTAAAATTTCTTAGCAAAAAAATATCATAATTTAATATGAAAATAATATAGTATTGTAACTAATCGTAAGCCTGCGCATCGAAGTTTGAGGGTCTCTCGTATCTCCCGAGGTGCGTATGGGAATTATTGTGAAATGCGATAAGTTATAGTAATAATTATATGGTATTAATAACGGCAATCAAAATAATGATGAATATAAAATAAAACAAGCAAACATGGTCACGAGCTTTGCGGGCACAATAAGACATTATGATAATCGTTTATTTTACTAATGACTCAATTCAAAAAAGAATACTAGCATTTTATAACTTAGCTGTTGGAAAAGTATCGTAGGAAATCATAGACCATTCTAAATCGGATGTTTTATATAAATAATTATAAAATTTACTCAACAAATAATTTTATTTCACATTTTTGAATGAAATTACTTGGATTTTCAATAGGATTCCTTGTACAGGAATTCCAATATAATACTTTTATTAAAAGGATATATAACGACGTTTCCTACTTAAAAATTTTTTGATGCAACTATTTTCGTCAACTTGTTAGTTGTTAGCCTAGCACGTTGGTGAAACGAATCAAATATGAAAAAAATAACAAAAATTGGTAAAAAAATGTATACATACAAGTAAAAATAAGTTAATATGTTAAGATTCTGAAATTGCCGAACGCCTAAGCTGGAAGAATAATTGCGGCTAATCATCGTATCAAAACTTGTAATTTAATCACAGCGGTGGTCTGCGCCTCACGAGTTACGCGTTATTGCCTTGTATGAACATTATCATGCAAATACTAGCATTTTTTTGAACAAAAAACATTAAGACAAGATAAATGGTCGAGAAGTATTCACAAGTCGTTCAATAAATTATGATAGAACGCTTTGTTTCTATATATTTTCGTCCGCAATGTGTGGATACAATTAACCTTTTGAATAATTTATATAGAAAACAAGGAACTCTTTTGTGCATCTTTTATTCAACGGAGCGATTAAGCTCGCCGATAAAAAAGCATAATCGATTTTTATTCGGCCAATTTGATTCAATCGCGCGTCTTGGACTCTGGTTTATTCGACACTCGGCTCTAATGGTTGATTTCGCCAATTGATGCTGGCGGACCGGTAACGCTCTGTGTAACTCAAAAATGAAAAATTAATTTCATGATTAACTCGGTAAATAAATAGTGTTGAAATTTAGAGTTACTCACCATAGTATAATGACGTGACAGTTTGCTTGTTTATTTGGTGGATTTGTATAATTGCAAGCTTGTGGTGAAATCATCGGATAGAAACAAATATATGAATGACCTCATAGACATAAATATTACATATACCTGCTTTGATGGAATATTGTTTATCAAGTTCGTCAGTAATTTGGCATTAGAGCAAATGTTTTATTATATAAATAAATTGTAGGTATTTTGAAAATTTTTGCAATCACACCTGATGTCTTATGAACTTTAGAGATCATTATTATAATGTCAGTTCAGTTCAGATATTTTATTTGACGGTAAGTATATTTTCTATACGTAAAGTTAATTATGAAACTATGTTATAAAAGGATCATATTAGAATCGCACATTTATATAAAAAATTAATGAAACATTTTGCTACTCCATTATCTTGCACAAAAATACAATTTGAACTCGTGCATTTTAAAAGAAAAATAAATTATTTAGTTCATAATGATTTTGGAATACTATGGCGCCTTATTTTCGTTTTCATATTTATCAAGGTTACACCATAAATTTGTAAGTATAACTTTTGTACGACCCTAAAAACATACGCAAATATACAGCAATACTAAGAGAAAATGTTTTAGCATAAGTCGAGGCATGTGCCAAATACATCATTATAAATTAAGAGTAGTGAATTAAAGTTGTGTGCCTTGACATATATGATATGAGTTTTAATCAACGATTGCAATGCAAGACTATTTAATATGAAGACTAACAGTTATTTAAAAAAATGCTACGTAGACCGTGAACGGTCCGCGAGTCCGAGCTGTAAAGGGAGGTGTGGGTGGAACATGTGTACGGTGGGCGAAGAATCCACGGACAATTTTAATGCTTAATTATTTTTTTATACTATTTTTTGGAAAATTAACGACGCCATAGAGATTCATGTTAACACGATAAGAGATAAATTAAGATTATGGACTTACCGCAGTGTTAACAACTGGATTTAAATAATAATAGTCCTTTTTAGGTGTCGTGAAGACAGACTTCTGTGCTTCGCTACAATCAAAGATAGTTTTTACGCTTTTCATCAAAATAAAAATTCTGAGTTAGTGCTCTGTCAAGAGCATTAAAAATAATATTTATTATTCTCTGAAGTCAGTACTAGATAGCACTTTAGAGTATTCATATTTATACTCTTTGAAATAACAATTTGTTTTTTATTATGGCAGTAAAAAAATTGTTTATGATAAAAACTTTTATAACTTTTCTGAATCATTTATCAACTGTAACAAATAATTAGACATTTTATAAATTGACGTTTGAGATCTTGACAACGCAAAAGTTTCTTTTTTCTATTTATTATACAATACAGATACAAAATTCGTCTAGTATATTATACTCGTATTTCAATAACCGATTTCAACTTTGAATTTGATGTATTTGCCTTGATTTTATGTCTACAATAAGAATTTAAGAGTATGATTTAAGAATATGGTACATATAATGATAAAAAATTCTTGAAAACTCACTTCAGCTACTCGACTTTGTGGTTCACTTTAAGATCAAATCTATTCACCATTGACCATGATTATAAAAAAAATACACATATTACTCATGATCCTTTGTATAAGTTTTTACAACATAAAACAATGAGTCTTCAATATACTACAAACAATTGGCCGAAAGCGAAAAAAAATGTTAAAACAGTTTTGTAGTTGTACACAAAAAAATAATAAAAAATTGTGTTAGAAAAAGTTTTCATTGCATTCGATTTAATTTTATATCTAATAAATAAATAAATAGCATATAGCTCTAGGCGGAACCGAATCAGGGATATTACGGGCAAAGACTTCAAGCTACTTGGTCACGGCACGATGAACTAATTAAAACTTGAATACAGTATTGAATATATATTTTATAATGAATTCGTTATAATTTGATCTTGTTAGCCTTCAGCAACAATACATAAAACTTGAATCGTTATAAGGATGCAACAAATATCAAAACGTTTCTATTTTTTAAATCCAAAGCATTGTTTGGGTCACAGATCAATAAAAAAGACACAATGCCTCGGGCACTCAGCACGTCGGCAATCTGCTGTCGATCCGGCAGCTGTCGGCGTCCGACACTTCGGGACAATGGAGCCCCATCGGCCACCAGCCTCGCTGGCCACCAGTCTCACAGGCCACCAGCCTCACTGGCCACCAGCCTCACTGGCCACCAGCCTCACTGGCCACCAGCCTCACTGGCCACCAGCCTCACTGGCCACCAGCTTCACCAGCCACCAGCCCCGACGGGCCTATTCCGGTGGTCCGGCAGATGCACCGGCGCCCGCGGTCGCCTCGTGATCTCCGCTGGTTTATTGTGTTGCTCTGGAGCTTTTTAAGAGATATTTAAAGCTTCATTTAGGCTGTAATGCTTAAAAGAGCACTGCGTTCAATTTATGTATCAATTCTACACTCGATCAGATGCTGTAGCTCGTTGGGTATAAAACGAACGTTATTATTATGAGTTACACAACTAATCAAATATTATCAATTATTTTTTTATAAAATTTCATTTCACGTAATTTAAACGGTTAGAACCCCAAAGCAAAAATATTTTCCCGAAAAGATTATCGTAACTCTTTTTTTGTAGAGCGCGGAGACGTCAAGGTCCTTCTTTCTCCCGGACTTTCCCAGGGTTCTTAGCCGATTGTGTCCGCGATAGCCGCGATGTGTTTATTGAACGCAGGACCGGTGTTTTTGTCGAGGGGAATACATAGTGAATGCCACAAATAAATTAGTTTCTGTGACCACTTTCATTTCGATTCTTCAGTTGCAATACTGACTTAACAATAGAACGAACAATCTTGGCCTACATAAAATTTAACAAGAAAAAGTACACCCGCATATAGTATCATAATTACTTTCTTAAATCATTACTGCAGATTAATAATTTTAGGAGTTCAAGAAGTAGAATAACCATAAACGTAAAATAATCCAGTTGTATCGAGACGTACAGCCAAGTACTTTAGTAATTAGTGAAGAGCATATGGGATCATACTACGTGTTAGATTTAGTATTTTATGTACTATATGCGCCTCTGATTTATTTGATTCTACTCAGGTAACAAAAATAAAAGTAAATAATTATCTAGACATATAAAAATTATAAACGCAAATAGTCTAACGAAACGCAGTTGCGGGGATTTAATCTAAAACTTTCATGTTTATCTCGAGTTGTAAAGGTACAAAAAAAACTATAAAAATTTTAACACTCATCGGTCGTTACTTGTCTTGTTTACCGATGCCTAATGTCTGGTATCCGGAAAGGCATATTTGCTTTCCAAAATAAAATTACACGTTTCAGTATGTGCCGGCAATCATAATCGTCGGACGGAATGAATGAGTGGAGGCTTGAATCAGAGATTATGTTTTGTTTTGCCCAAGGGGGACGGATTTATTGGACGAAATGGATACTCTTTTCATGTAGCTAATAGAATGAATTGTACGATATGTTTTTGATCTAGTATAATGATTCAGTGATATGATTGAAATTTATGTGCCAAATCATAAAGAACATCAATGAAAAAAAAATTACCAATTATCTACGATATACAAGTATAACTTTTATCACTGTAAAACAAAACAACAAGCAGGTCCGTATATTTTTTATTTGCGAGCGCTTCAGTCTGAAGAAGTCCTTAAAAAACGAAAGCGGTCACAAATAAAATCTTTTTACTGCACTGCCAGATTAGTTCAAAACTCTAAAGCTGGTGTAATTGGGCTCAATCTAACTTGAGTCGATTTTGATTTTTAAATAATAAAATAAAACATCAAACGATTAATGATGAATGATTTTTTAGACAAATAAAACAAAAATAGGACTACACAAATCACACCACAGCAACGAAGAGTTTACTTTTTATTAAAAATAGTTATTTATTAAAAAAAAACAACGAATTGTTAGATATATAATTATGTTAAGAGATAGCTTATATTAGTCATTTGTAACCTGGATATTAATTTATTATTATTATTAAAATTATTTATGAAAAACAATTATATTAATACATACTTGTTTATGATGGAATAATTCGGAATTCGGTGTCCTTCACATAAAATTTTCAAATATTCAATTCCGTTGCTCTCAAAGTCCTGGAAACAAAGCAATTAAACCAATAAATTATAAAATTAAAATGTCGCAACCAAACGTAAAAAGCAACTTTTATTTTAAATGTTCAAGTTCGATGTTATATAAAATCTTTATCAAACGACTATGACCTACAGAGTTTCTACTAACGTGAACCTAATAACCTGGTCGAGTACAAGCAAGAGTTATTAGGGATGCATCTCTAAAGGATTTTGATCAATCTATCTCCTGGTAAGGATTCGTTAGTGAGGACATTGAATTATTCTCCGTTATACTTGTTCATTACAGCTGGGACGGTAAACCTTTCGTATATAAGATCTAGATCAAAGGTAATTACACAATATTGTTCGAGGGACGATCAAAGCATTGAAAAGTTCTCAGCCTAAGAAAAAAAAAGTATGTATGCAGTTTGGATGTATAACTAGATAAATAATCCATTAATAAGCGTTTAATATATATTTAGTTAAAATTGACTTGTGTGATTTACTTATTATAACGATTGCACGTAATGCTTGAAATTTAGCCAAATATATTATAAGGTAATAATTTAAAATAAAATTTATCAACAAAAAAATGTACTTTGAATGAAATGTTTTTATTTGGACACTTTTGACAATAAAATATACTAAGCAAGTATTAGTTATTTAACTACGAACTATATACATTAATTTCTACATAAAAAAAAGTGATTATACTTATAAAAATATCGATGTCCTAATTAAAACGAATAGCGTGGACAAGCTCTCGATTGTTATAAGATGAATCCAGCCTGATTCCAGTTTCTAAAATATGGGGAACTAGTTAATTATAATGAACGACACGCTGTTCATGCCTTCATCTCGCTTAGATTCACGCCAGCCTCGGAGTTGCGATGTCACGGGACATTTGAGAAGCGAGGGAAAATAATTATCAGAATCTGATTATTTACTCACCCACGAGTCGTAGTATTTTGTGGAAAACGTTAAGTCGATTATAAGACCTAAATTGGGGATGGCCCTCATGACGTCTTTTGTTGTCCACCTAAAAATAAAAGAGATTATGATAAAATGATGCGTTGCACACAGAGGCGTTTTATAGGTTTTAGGGAAGGCAAGCCTTTGTGCCACAAAATGAATTTATTTTGACTACTTGGAATCATCAAAATGGAGTTGTAAAATAGGAAATGTCATTAATTAAATATGCACGTTAATTGACACATTTGTTGCATATAATCCTACCCGGGATTTCGGTTCACATTTTGTTAAAACCAACGTATCGTTGATTTTGAAAAAAACATATATTTTTTTGAAAATTAGCGTAAAAAGAAATAAATTCAACTTACGATTGATCGATGTTATCTCCTTGAAAATAATTCTGAAACAAAGTGAAAAGAAAACCATTAAATAGAAATCACAAAACTAACAATTCAATTTATAAACATCACAAATGAATTCGTACATACTCCAATGGAGTAACAAAAAAAATTGAATTTATATGTTTTACACAAGTTACACAGCCGCTGGTCTAGCACATTTTTGAAATATTGACATTGTTAGTGAGGGCAAATAATTAACGGAAGCAAAAAAAAGGGCGATATTGGCCCACATTGTCGGACCACACGCAAGCGAAACACGCCCATATCGGCTGATTGAATTTGAGAACAAAAAGCGCGTCCATTATGTCGCGTCTATTGATCAGTATTATTTGCATATCGGGGGGCCGATCGTACAATTTTTTAATTTTAAATCAATATTCTTTCACGTGATCTCGGCGCGGAGGTTTTATTACTGGCATCAGTGCCTTTCAATTAACCCGCCTTAAATATTGCCGTAAAAATATACCAACCAAAATGTGGACTGTCCCGAGAGCCGAAAACCATTAACCAACGAACGGGGAAAAACAATTTGGTTCCAATTTAAATCAGCGTTTAAATAAAATGTATTGCTTTTTGATTGGATTCGAGACTGTAACTAACTACAAGTCTATTTTTCTTCGATAGAATTCAATCGAATTTGTATTATTTCATACTTATAAAAAACAATATGTGTGATACTGTAAAAAGCGAATGTTAAATGCGCTCTATATCTCATTTGTTGATAAACTAAACAGAGACTGAGAGGGTCAACATATAAAATATAAATTTTATTGTTACACGTATAATTTGATCAATGGTTTTGTATGATTATTTTTGCCGTAAAACTTACAAATCAAATGATCCTATTTTTGACACAACAAGCTGAAGAACTACACGCATTATCGCATAGCGGGTCTTTCACAATTCGAGCTACATTTATAGCCTTCCAGATTGAACATTCGACTGTCTAATCCGAACTATTAGGATTGAATTTTCGATTATCCGCCAACGTGTCGACGCAGCGCCGCAGCCTTTGCATTTTCAGTGTAAAGGGAAATAATATCGAAAAATAATGACACGCAAAGAAACGTCGCGCCGAGAAGCCTTGGAATCGTGACAAAGCACTCGCATCTGCGTTGTAATTTAAAATTTAATAAGTCGATAAATCGTCTTCGCAGGCGCCAGGCAACATCGAAAATCTCGATTTAAATTGTAGAAACGGCGGACAATTATGGCCGTGGGAACAGTCGCACGGCTGGCGCTGACCAGCCCGCCGGGGCCGAGTGGGTGGAGAGCCTCCGTGGCCTGGCTGGAGCCACGTGGCACCATAAGTGCTGCGCGACACCCGAGCCAACCTGAGACCACGCAGGTAAATACAACGCGAAAACTCAAAGTATTCTTTATTTACTAAGAAACGCTAGATTAAAGTCTGTTCGCAAGCATTGGCACATTTAAAATGCTTCACTCAGTACTTTGTGTTAAAAGTCTAGTATTGCAAGTCACACAATATTTAATTAGGCATAGTAAGAACATTGTTTCATTTATAGGATATGATTATTAAAAATTCTTGTCTAGTACTAGTGATTGGTTAGCATAGTTGGTAATGCACCTGCCATGTAAGCGAGGGGATGTGGGTTCGAATCCCGCACAAATCACGTTGATATATTTTTCTAAGAGTTTCTTTAATCAATTTTCAATATTTAAAAAAATGTTCTTAATCATTATCAATCAATTAAACCTGTATAGGTAAAATCGTACTTCCTGTGAGATGGTCTTCACAAAAAACCAATAATAAAATTACACAACTAATTCGTTGTAGTTATGTATGACCCCCAATAAGTGGTAATATTTTGGTGCGGTTCCTTCCGCTTTTTGGTTTAGCTACTAAATAGACAGGATGATGGTTAATTTATTAAGTGCATAGTATCAGAGTTCTCACGTTCGATTGATTCCCATGTTTTATAATATTACGATACGCTCTATTGTCTTGAGTGATGCTCTCGCGGAAAGGGATGCACCGGGAGATGAAGAATGGACCCGCATATGGCGTCAGGCGAAGAGGCAGAAGCCATCCGTCAGCAGATGTTTAGAAGTTTCTTGCCGAAATCAAAAAACATAAAAGAGGACCAATTCACTGATTTTTATCACATTGCTTCATTTACAACAGCTATTTTTCATAATTTGAGCAACTTTTTATAAAATATTCGGTAAAACTAATTTTATTATTATTTTTTTTAATCATGAGATTTTGAATCAATTTCTATATTTCCATTCCTCCAGAGAAATATTAAAATAGCTCCAACAGCTATCGAACATTCGCCAAGAAAAATTTACGTTTAAAAAAAAAAAAACATAGTAACTGAAATTAAATAGAGCAGTATTTTCCGCGCATATTATTATTGATACGCCAGTATAAATTTGTGTGAGTTATATGATAAAAAATAAAAACCAAAGTTGAAGATTATAAAAAAATTTGATCCTTTAAATATTCGTTAAAACACCATAAGTATTAGTTAAAATTAAATCGAAAATTTAATGTTCGATTTGCATACTGCATGCGAGAGGCGCGATGGAGTTTTGTGCAAAAAGTTTGTAAATTTGTTTTGATTTTTGAAGGCGGCATCCCGACCGGCCCTCGCCCCTGCGACAGTAGAAAGTGAGTTCTTCTTATTAAATCATCGTTAAAACCTATTCAACTCCCGGCGGGGAAAGGTTTCGGAATGTATAAATATTCAAATGTATAAAATATCCCGAAGTAGAAGCTCTCAGGTTTTCTCCGGGCCGCACAGTCGAGAAGTATCATTGTCGGCTATTTACTATCGCCTCGTTATCTATACAAGTATATTTTTAAATAATAGACATAAGAGTTTGACTGTGATTATAATTTATTGATGAGTCTTCCTTGTATTGAGACGAAAATAAAAAAAGTCGAATATATAAGGATTAGCTCGAGATAAATTAAGACGTGACGCTTCGAATAAGTATGAATGTCACTTTTGTATGCAGCCGAGTATGGATAGATAATTTGTCATAAATTGTCGCCGTTTTTCAGGCATTGTCTCGCGCTGTGAGGTTTTTTCAGACTTCGATATGAAGCCGTCGGCTGCAACGGTCAATACTAAAGCGAGGACCGATGTGGGCCGCGATCGTGAGGTACAATGAAGACATAAATTTCCTAGAGAAATGTGTGTGGGGAACGAATTAAACAAAATTCAATTTGTTCGAGCCGATCCATTAAAATATACACTCATAATATAAACTTGCTTTCCAATTGATAATACTGCTAGAAGGCGGTTGATGCAACTCTATATAAATCGTACGGAGGTGAATCCAATAAATATCCTGCACACTGCGCCAGTCTTCGCGCCGGATAGTGTTTCTATCACAAATCATAGAAACGTTATTAAGTTACCATATTCAAGTCGTCTGTACGCACGTACATATTTCAAACGTCCGCGTAGATATGAGAGGAAAAATAATGAATATTGACAGCATATGGATTACATGCATACTAAGGAAGCTTAGATATTTAAAAAAAAAATGTATTACAATTTATTAAATATATAAACTAACTAATTTAGTATAAAATAATAAATGCTTTTCATTCTCTATAAAAAAATTGTGACACGTTTTCATACATTAATAAAATTGAATAAAAAGCTAAGAACTATCTAGACTGGCTCGATAGATAATTATAAAAAAAATTATGTACCTGATAAAATTATTTAGTTATATGAAATTACGAAATTATTATCATTCTAGGTATGTATACATACATTTTTTTATAATATTTTGTGAGATCAAATACAATTAATAAAAATAACACACATAATAATGTTATCAAAACAGAGTGAAATTAGTTATTAACCTTGAATTACTGATATTTGATTTGTATCAATATTTAATAACACATGATATTAATGTGTGGTGTTTTCCTTCAAGATCTAGAAAAAAAAAATCAGTCCCACCCCTTGTCGGGTGGCAGGGCGGCTTGCGAAGCGTCGTGCGAGACTGTCAATAAATAACTCGTATACTTTATTTTGGAAAACAATTCCCGTGAGTTATTCTGAGCATTTTCTCATTACAGGACATCAAAGGAGCGCGCGGCAGCTCGCGGCTCAGTCGGCGGACAAAAGGTAAGAAATCACCTCCGAGGCGTACAATAATAACCAGCCAAAGCAGGAGAAAACAACCAAAATCGGCGGACGCGTCTAAGATGCGCGGCCTTATTTACAGCGCATTCACTCGCGGCCCATTGAGACATTACGCGCCCTCCGCGAGGCTTCTCGGGAGGCTTCGCGCTGGGAGAGAGCCTCCCCGAAAAGGAGCGCATAAATACAGGCCGCCTCGCCGCGGAACCGCGAAATTTCTAATTAAGGGGTTGTAAAGTTATGACCACCGAGCCGTTTTGTACCGAACGACTTTAAAAGTAGATCTTACCATATTTTTCTTCAACATAAAATAACGCACCACAAGCGTGTGAATACCGCTCTCAAGCAGTACGTATGAAAAAAAAAAAATGAAAAAAACAATCTCTACAAAAGGTTTCACTCTAGTATAAATAATGCTGACACAACTTATCTAGTACCGTCAGTTCATAAGTTGACTGTACAAAAATACAAAGTATCAGAGGCTTTTGTAACAGAATTCTGATTCAAGAGGTCGATTTTGTTTATAAGGTGGTTTTCCGCGTCGGTTTGTCGAATCCATGATTCGCCCCGGAGACAATGGGACGTTGCGGGCCTCGAGCCGCATCCGAAGCTCGGCGCCGCGCAGGCCGGGAAGGTCCCGGGGGGCCCGGGGGGTCCCGGGGGTCCCGGGGGTCCCGGGGGTCCCGGGGGTCGCAGGTCACCGCCGGAAATATACCTTGTCATTTTTGTTTTAAGTGCGCGCCGCACTGAAATGATTTACCGCGAGAGTCGGCCGCGTGAGAATGGATCTATTTGTCACCGGAAAGGCTATCCCAGAGGTCGCGTGTATCAATTTTTGATTCTCGGTTTTCAGTTTCATGCGTTTTGTAATGGGTTTTTAATAAGAAGATTGTGTGTGCTGCTTGGTGATTTTGAACGATTCGTGCTGACGGAAGAAATTTTTACTGACCAAAACGGGCGTGAGACCAATTTGATGAAACCGACGAACTTTTTATCAAACAATTTGAATTGACACGGCAAATTGTAGTATGAAACCATAAACGTGAATCAGGAAAAAAATGACATACTCCCAATCAAGATGAAACCGAATTCAAAAGCTATAAAATCTAAATTTTATAGTATATTTACTAAAATATTTTTAAATTGAATTAATTGTATGATTTATGGAGCAAATTTACTTTTTAACTGGACAGCAATTAAATGATTGCTCTCGAAAGGCATTCGATAAGCAATATAAATCGTCATTAATATTAATAATAGCCTTAGTTTTGCACTAAAGTGCAGAATTCCATGAAAACTAAAAAAGCATGGCTGGCCAACTGAGAATTCGTGGACTCCAAAAAGTTTTTTACTATATTATGTACGGGTGGCTTAATGCTTTAAATTAAACATATCGCAACTGTTACTGGTAAATTAATTTATCTAAATAAGATTGTTCAAGTAAAGTGTGAGCAAAACATAAATCATTTATTTTAAAAGAAAAAAAAATGTTAAATTAACTTCATAATAACTATTATATACTATAGTTTTAACAGTTATTTTAATAGAGCATTTATAACACGTAATAGATTAGGTATTTAAAAACCAGATTAAAACAGTATAGCCTACAATGGCGTGATATCAAACATAAAACATAATTATTTTATCAATAACTATCACATTTATATCAAAGCAATTAGTTTAACAACGTATTATCAAATAAGCATTTAGACTTTATTGATAGAAGTGTTTGAGAAATCGTAACCAAAGTTTTGTAACGAAAAAAAAAAAATTGGTTGTGTTGAATGCGGTGCCCGCTTAAACCTTAAATCTTGTACGAGGGGTTGTTTTTCTATTCCTGGCTTGTTAGAAGCGGTCGGGGGTCGTAGCTTCTGCGGTCAGCAGGACTCTGTAATTATCTTTTAATAGCCGCTAATAACTCCCTAACTAACGAGCCCCGACTGGCCGAGAGGGGTAGCTTTAAAATCGCCGAAACGGGCAATTATCGATCAGCCGATCCAAAACGCCACGCTTCTCGGTACGCTAATGGTGGGCGGGTCGATTAATTGAAATCGAAAAGGATCGACGTCCTTAATCTCTGCCTCGGAAGGTGTGGCGTTATTCGGAATCGAGCGGTGTCCAACAAAGAAACAAACAAATCGATCGATTAATTTTCAATTTAATATCTTGCACCGTTTATCGGCTCGGATTAAATGCTAGATGCGTTATGCGCTGTAAGAACCGATGCGTGCCATGGGAGCCGCGGTGATACGGACTATCATGGGTGGTACGTTACCTGAGTGTTAATAAAAGATGTATTGATATTAGATATTGTATTTATTACGGTGCACCGGCTGTGCGGTTTATTGAACTCTCTTGGGCAATGGAGATTTATGGATAGTGTGCATGAAGAGTATGACTGATAATAAGCGGTGTAATTGTAGGTTTTGAAGGAGCTATTGAAAACAATACTGAAGTTTACAAAAATGTACGCCTAGCATACGAGAAAACACGACAAAAGCACACATTTTCTAACATATGATTAAATTAAAAAATATATTTAGAATATAGCATAATGAGAACAACCACGACAAGACTCAAATATGTTGAAAGTCGCCTGCTGGCGCTCTAAATTTTTTTATCCAGTCTTATGATTAGTACAATTGGGTACGCTCCGAGTATAATATTTCTATGTAAATGATGATCATATCAGGCAGAGCGCACGACAATGAAACAAAACAAGGAGACATACTTTTTCAGTACGTTGAAAAATAATCAAACGAAATTTAACCGGCGGAACTGAGAGGCGCAAACGCGAAATCGAGCAGTGAAAAATGTTCCGTGTTAAACTGCGAAGTACGTGACCTCTCACGCTTGTCTCTGTGCAATAATTGAAATTAAAATATGACAATGTTGTGTTGCGGCAATAAATCTGCAGAGTTATGGCCCCGTAATTGCAGGCGATCCGCCGGCCGAGGACGGGGTCTCGGCAAAAAGAGGCTTCAGTTTTTTCACAGCATTGTTAACAGGTAGTGAAAATCGTAAGGGCAAAAGGGTACATTCTAATTTTTATTTTTTTATCCTTAGCGTTAACAGTGAAGCCTTACGACATTTAATAACGTTTCTGTTTGTATTTTGCCACGGCGTATGTTAGTATTATTATCGTCCGATTATACATACAAATCGTCGGCAATATCCATTACCACACCTAAAGATGAGGAAGCGAGTTAGATCGTTTGTCTATGAATATAAATAATATATAATTAAAACTTAATACGGTTCACCTTTGAATCGGCGATGGACCTGATCATTTTACTCAATTAAAATATCGTAATATTATGTAAAATATAGACTTTATATATTTGTCTATGCCATTATGAACAACAAAAAAACGCAATCGAGTTTTTTTAAATCTAAACTGATGGGTGTTTATTTTTTAAGTATATAATTCTTCTCAGATGTAACTGTTTGTTTATTTAATAAAAAAAATAATTCCATATGCCAATCTCCCTCCCACTCGTGTCTGCCGTGCGCCTGGCAGACAGAACAATAAATTATATTTTTAAAATGTTTAATATTATAATAACCGTGTGTCCATACAGGGACGAAGACCGCCGAAGAGTAAGTTTATATTTCTGTAGTAAAATATGAACAGCTTTTCAACATTTGTCATTTATTATATTTTAAATTATTTATTAATTCAGTTTTTAGTAAAAGCATGACTAGACAAACATGACAACGGATGAGCCGATACATTCTATGCAAAACCACACAAACGCTTGTGAATATATTTTTTTTAATCAAAAATGCACCCTGTTTACTGGGCAGTAGGCACATTCTTTAGTAACACAACTGGCATTAAAACTAGTTTACGTGAGTCTTGTTGGACCAAATTCTGTTGGTTTGATTCTATTAACCTTCGATCAAAAATAGTACCTTGGCAATTCGTGTATATTGTAAGGGTGCTTGCTTTATATGTGTTTCTAATCTCAAGAGTATTTTGAGCTTTTGAAATAGTAATTGTGTTGAAAGTATAAATATTCGTTTTCAGATGTAGAATAAAAAAAAAAATTATAATTATTGATTGAAATATTTTGAATAATTTTAAGTAGTGTATGCATATATATTTTAGTTAGTTATGCAACTGATGATGACCCAGTGTATTGGGTCGAAACTAGTAATGCAAATAATTTTAATAAACTCAAAGTGAAGACAAAATACAAAGGTACTTTTATCACTATAATAATGGATCTTCACGAATCAAATGCCTTGTCCCTCAACAAGATTAGTATATGCATTTTTACGGGACGATTTTTTTCAAAGCCCTACGTCGCAACACAGCTTGCGACCGATTTGCTATCAGCCAATAGCGTCCTACGTTTCGTTGTTTACTTAAGCAAAATACCACAAATTAAAGGACGCTATTGTCGCATGTCGTGTCGCGACGTGTGTAGGAGGCTTTACGACCGGTATTATAAAATCACAGAAACGAGACACAATCGCTTCAAAATCCACTCGAGTGCCAATGCAATCGATTAGGATATCTTCTTGTGAATGCGACGGAGCCGACGGGCAGCGCGCCCCACAGTTGAGGGGTCCCAGGAGGCGCGGCGGGCGTGGGAGTGGCGCCTCCCGACTGCGCCGGAGCGGTGTCGCTTGCACCGGCCGCCTCGCTACACGGTAGCCCCTGTACCAGATTCGCTGATTTTAATTGGTAGACCAACCTGTTTGGATATAATTGATTCACATTTCTATTTATGTCCGAATTGGACATTTGTACGAATGCGGAGCACAGATACGCATCGCCGTAATTTACGGTCTGAAAAATTTAATTAATTGTACCGGAGCAGAGGAATCAGATAAAACAGTTTTATTAACGTTCGCGTGCCTGTAAAGATGAAAGAACTTGATTTTGGATTAGTACGCAATATTGATTAGTTTTTCAGATGTCGTCAGTTTGATCCACGCCCTGCAAATGCGAATCCCAAATAAATGTGTGGGTTTTTGTCGGGTTGGATATCGAAAGTAAGTTTTCGAATGAAAATCACTTCACACAAATATCAAGCGATGAAGCCACGTTGCGACAATGATTACCAAATGCCTTGGTAATCACTGTCGTAAGAGCTTATTCGTTCATATTTTTCAATTTTTGATTTTGGAGAAAATGAAAGAGATCAGATCAATTATAATATAATAAATATCATGAGCTTACGTTTGTAAGGAAATTACGATAATACAATTTTCGAGTAGGTTTCAATTTAGGGAGCGCATTTTGGATAAGTGCATTTCGTAATTAATATTGAGCATCCAAAGTGTATTTTAATTGCATTACAACACAGCTAATTAATTCGCTTTTAACTTTTGAATTCTCCGCGGGTACCCCCATCCACCCCCGACGGAGCGCATAATCGCGTTAGCGCACCGGCAGTACTGCACGGGAGAGAAATTATGACAAGAGTATTCGACTGAGCGAACAACGCTATTTTTTTTATTGCGAGTCGACCTTTGGGCAAAGCACACGGCAGACGCGCTAATCGCACGTAAATACGAAATTACATATAATAATATAATATATCGGCGGATCGAGATGCTCATTATCTTGACAATGCGAGGTTTTCCTCGTGCGCGTTGCGTCATCCGGACTGACGCGGCGCCGGGGCAGAGCGGCGCCGCTTTCTGTTGCGTAGGCAACGCGAGCGGAACAAAAAAATCGAACCGAAAAGGTCACCGCAGCGATTTGCGCAATTAGCGTTCAGTTAGCGCCGGCGGCGTCCCACGCGGGCGCCGGGCGCTCCCGCGGGCCCGGGGACCTCCGCTCGATAATGATCTGCATAAATTACCGAAGAGTAATTAGAAGAAGAAAAAAACGCCAGCTCGGTGCCATTTGTCAAATGACGATTATCGGTCACTAATGATGCGCACCTTTGCCATGTCGAATAAGCGCCCCACACACGTACCAACAAATTGCACAAGGGTGTATGCAACCATATATGTACTAGTGAATATCAGCGAAATCCTTTCGAATCCGAAATATCCTTTATCGCTTTATATAGTGTTAACCGTATGCGTCGCTTTGATTAATAGCTAGAGCCACGGTGGTCTAAAGTAGCCAGACCCTAAAATTCATTATAATTTATCAACCCTCAATGAAGTATTTATATATAGTTTTCTTCTTGTTGACGTTGAGTGTTTTACTAGGTAACGTGTGTCGCCAGGGGGGTAGAGTAATTAGAAAGAATGTCAGCTCGGTGCCATTTGTCAAATGACGATTATCGGTCACTAATGACGCGCATCTTTGCTGTGTCGAATGGGCATTGCTTTTAAGCGTCCCACACACGTACCAACAAATTGCACAAGGGTGTAAACCATATACCAGTGAATATCAGCGAAATCTCACAAAAACTACTTGTATATGGCTACACTCTTGTGCAATTTTATTGTACATGTGTGGGGCGCTTAACTGCGCTTGCGAGTATCCAAATATTTATCTAGCAAAACCGTATGTATCGATTTGATATATAGCTAAAGCCACGGTGGTCGAAAGTTGCCAGACCCTAAAATTCATTATAATTTATCAACCCTCAATGAAATTTTTATATATAGTCTTCTTCTTGTTGACGTTGGGTGTTTTACTAGGTAACATGTGTCACCAGGGGGGTATTATTGGGTTTGGATGGGTGCATCTTTTGTGTAGAGGCAGCCTTCGAGGTTGTAATCAAGGAATGAGCTGATGGGGGGGTTTGGTAATAGGGCTATGTAATTACGAAAGGAGTCTGCCAGTTCGATGATTGTTTGTAGGTTGATTGATGTCTCGATGAAGTTGTGCATTTCGGATGAACCAATGGGCGTTCTATGCCCTTTTATATGTATATATATATATACGAGGGCGGTCCGATAAGTACTTAGCCTACAAAAGAAAACGAAAATTTTGGAAAAGTGGCGATTTATTTCTCAAAATAGTCTCCTTTTAGCTCGATACACTTGACCCAGCGATGCTCCAACTTCTTTAACCCATCTGAAAAATACGTTTTCTCGAGGTCTGCAAAGTAGGCCTCCGTGGCGGCGATGACCTCCTCATTCGACTTAAATTTCTGCCCGGCGAGTGACTTTTTCAAGTTTGGAAACAAAAAAAATCGCACGGGGCCAAATCTGGAGAATACGGTGGATGAGGGAGCAGTTCGTAGTGCAATTCGACCACTATTCCAAAATTATCGTTTTTTTTCTGTAGGCGAAGTACTCATCGGACAGCCCTCGTACTATACATAATTAAATATCATTAAATTAATAATAGTAAAATGGGTATAAAATTACTTGAAACGGCTAAGTAAAAATATATAATTAAACATTAAGGAATTTTTTTCTAAGTAATATTGAAAAATGCGTAGGTTTTTAATATATATTTAAGTGAATATATTTAGAAGCACACTGAAAAAATAATACTCAAAAATATTTTTTTTTTAAATGAAAGCATTTTGATAATATATTTTGTACAAATATAATACTGATTTATTACGGTAAGACGAGTGAAGTGATTGAAATGAATCAGTCGATGAGGCGTGAGAAAGAACTGACGAAGAATGATGTATTTTTGAACGCATTTCGCAAATATAGAGCATGCCGCACGGGGAGGGCCGCGTGACGCGCGCCGACGGGCTTTGTGATTTACAAAAATGATATTTGGCGTAAATAAACTGTGTGTAATCTGAAATGCGTCACGGAAAGATATTCCTTAAGTCTAAATAAATATTGTGCATCACAAGATTCACACACAGCGCCACCAAGAACACAGATTCATCAAAAACAGATATAGCGATATAATATGTTCAGTGAGATAGTCACAAACCTCCTCTGAGAGAAGTCACCCAAAGACGGAGAAAATAAATATATTATACACTGTGAATTTCTCTGGATATAAATAAGATTGTATATGATTAACACGGGACTAGTTTTGATGTGTAAACACTATAATAAAGTACTCAAACGAAGGGTTTAAATTAATTTAAACGATCGTCCAAAAGTTATTGCCACCACCATAAATGATAATAAAATATTGGAATTATTTAAGTGTATTTAAAAATAAATTATAAACGGTATAATAAAATATAAATACACTAAAAATTATGCAAATTAAATTATACCATTTTATCGACACATGCATGTCAATAGTGCATAAATCAATAATTCAAGATAGACACACAATATTATAAATCCACTGTGAAATGTTTGGGTGTAAAATATACATACATTGTGAATGAAGCTAAGATTTCAATATTTCGATTCAATAATCCTTACAATATTAATGTGATATTTAAAACAAAAACACATATTTATTATATAAATATATAAAGATTATTGCTTAAATATAAAATAAAACATCATTTTCATTAAATAAATTTTCCAAGCTAAAGAAACTTAAAAGACGCTGGTGAAAAATAAAATTTATTATTACATAAAGTTTCAAGCTATAAATGTGTACTATTTAAAGCTCGCGTGTTAAATTTATTAATGAATGTTTATTCAGATTGATGATGGTGAGATAATGCTCCGTCAATAGAGCTGATAAAGTCGCTTAGCCTCTAAGATTTGGTTCCTTGAAGGATTCTGGCGACCATATATTTTGTAAGTGGCCTCAGAGAGTTATTTTATTCAAATCTGGTTACGCACGGGTTGGTAGAAAACATTCGTTTGATATCAATTTTCACATTTTAGTAGATTTTTATATAAAAAAACACCTAAGAGCAATTGACGTTTGCGTATAAAACTATGGCTTGCATAGTTTTGAATTATACTTTTATTAATCTTTGCTCCTACACGTCAAAATGTTTTGCCGAATTGTTTATGACCGCGCTGACGGTCGTAATGCAACTGGCGGTAATGTGATGATGAACAATGCCAAAAAAAACCTGGTCATTTTATTTGTATAGACAACGTTTAAGTTGTGTTATTCACTGAGGTGCGAGTATTAAGGCCGTTGGTATACGTCATCGTTACGCGAGAAAACCAACGCCTGAGGTTGGTTCGCGTGATTCGGCGCCGTATTTAATCTCAGTTATCAACAATCGCCAAAAAGGCAGCGAAAAAAGCCATTCAAATGAAATCGAAAACGATGTCACTTGGCGATGTGATTTAGAGGACCGGAGTCGAGTTCAAAATATTATGTGTAGTCGAGAGGCAGGTGCTGATATATGGGAGATGCGCACGCTATGGAGGAGGAGGATGCCGGTGTGGGGGTTACCTTTGGGAGATTAAGAACATGCTGATGAGTTAACGGGGATTTCAACCAGCAGTTAAATACAAACTGATTTCAGTACTATCACATTGAGTGCTGCGATTACATTACTTATTGTCTATGTTCTACTGCACCAACTGAAAAAAACAAATATGATCATTTCTACGACTACACGTTAAAGGTTTTTTTAAATGAATTTTTGCATCACAAAAAAAGACGTTACAAGCTGAACCAGCAGAATTTATATTTCGCTTTTCTTGAATATGGAGTGCTTAGGTTACGTGACAAGTGTGTCTCGTGTTTGTACACAGATTTGATTTTATTGTTTGAACGAGATGCACGCGCTCGAAGTTCACTGTAAATAATTTGCGTATGTCCTATTTTTACAAAAATAAACGCATATTTTTAATATTTATTTGATAAAAAAAAAAACCATAAATATCTAGAGTACAAATAATCTATTTAAAAAAATGCGTCTCTACGCCTCTAAAAAAACTAGTTTACTTTCAAGTGATTTATTTCAACAATACAATAACGAATGTTTCATTCCATGCGTGCCTACAAATTCCAATAAAAGCCTAATACGAATATTTAAATTTTGTTTACAAATATTTTTATTTATAATGTCGAGAAGCACAACAGGGGCGGGGGTGAGTTATGGAAAAAATGCCGCAAAAAATACACAGAGCTGCATAACTTAAGGTTTTACTGAAATGAAATCTCACGATTTGGGCTGCGCGATCGCAGTATATTATGTCTTTCATGAATTGAAACCTTGTCGGGCCACAAAGGGTTGAATCGAGGATGAAAAAACCAAATCCTCCAGCGTTATATAGATTGTTTTCAAATAGACTAGACATCATATTGAAATTAAAGCTATAAATCTATATATATAATAAATACATGATTATTTTCGTTTTATTAACGTTTGTACGCTTAAAACGGAACTCATGCTATATTTTTTCCTAATTTTTCAAGCTTTATAATTGTTCATCACATTTCTTGCTATGTAATGCAAGATAATTTACGGTATATATACTCAAAATAGCTGCTCCCCATATGATACCAGATGTTACTAACTGATGTCGTATTACATTGGTGAAAACTTGGATAATTTAATATGTTGCCAAAATATAAGTTTTTTTTTCCCACAGCATATATTTATTTATTGACTGCCCCACAAGTCAGCACGTGGCGGAGACAAAAACACCCAGGGCTGCGATTAATCTCCGGGGGAAGGATCACGACGAGGAGTCCTTCCATTATCGCCCCTTGTCTGAATAATCAGAACCGATTTGTCAGGAAGCGGTCGCACGGGCCGACGTATTGTCGCCTCCGCCTTATGAGAAACGACCGCTCTTTACCGTGAGTCGATTTTGATGTCTCGAGCCTTTGGTAGCCGCGTGACAAATCGCCATGGGAAAAAAAAAAACACCAGAAAGGTGGTTTTTGTGTTGGATTTAAATGGATATCCTTAAATCTGGATATTGGTGATTTATTATGCGGGATAAATGTTTATGATAAAGCATTGTGTTTATATACACTTAGATTTTTTGTGTTATTGGACTACCAACAAATATACGAACGAAAACAAAAGTCTATAGTATTTGTTTTATAAACTTACAAAATATTTATGTAGCAGTTTAAAACTTATTTAGTTGTTACACTTGCATTTTACCTGTGTGTGATAAGGTGATGCAATATTGCTGTCCTGCAATACCGTAGCGTTTTTGAAGGACAGAGTATCAAGCTATTTTTATCGTATGTGAAAAATAAAGTGTAGGTACTACGAAGTATGTAAGCCTGCTTTGACTAAGTTTATACTAATAATTGTAATTCTACAAAACAATAATGGTATTCACCATGTATTATTGAGGCTTTGTAATAATAGCCTGGCGTCACGGGACACCTGCGCAGGCCGCGGGGGTCCGGTAGTCCGCGGCTGGAGTTACCGCCTTATCGCCACATATTGTCACAATAAATTCAAACACCGTTTACAAGCGAATATCTACAATCTTAGACACACACACAGAAGTCGTAACCGATCCAAAGTGACGGCAAACGAAACGCAACGTAGCAGCGATAAAAAAAAACTTAATTTGCAACGAAGTATGCACATACATACACTAATGTCTTTTTTTCTAAACTCACAAACAAATACGTAACAAAAATATAAACTAAGTTCAAAACTTGACGTATTTGACAGCAACTTAACCATTGTTCGCCAATGAAGAACAATGATCAAGTAGCTGTCATATACGTTATCCGCATAAAATGAAACGCTGTTTATTTGACAAGCAATCAGCAATACGCATCCAAGTATTTGAAATGGAGAAAAATACACTTTTTTGTCGACTGAAGGTGTTATCAGTATAATTTTCAGCGAATATGTGCTTTTGATGCCATCTTCTGGGGCTAGATGATGTGTCACCAGGATTCGTAGATTTTTTTTACACTTACGAGGTTTACCTTTTCAAACTAGTCGAATGATTCCGGGCTATTGAAATATTACTCGTAGATGCCGTTTCAGTGGAATACAGCCTCGATAATAGCAAAACTATACACTTGGAAACGCAGTGAAGATAACATTAAGTAATAATGGTGTTATTGTTCATTGTTTACAAGTGTTTCTCGCTAAGCCGTGGTGCATGCCGCCTTTGCCGGATTGCATTCGAAAGGTGCACGTCCAGGAATATTCCGAAAGCGTGTGAATCGAACTAACTGGATGCAGCGCTGTGCATTTAACATAATTTCGCAACGGACGAAGGTAATTTGCCGGCAAGGAAAGCGACGCAGTCGGTTAGGAAGTTCGAGATTAACTCACAAAGTGCAAGCTAATGCAGCCGAGAGCCATAAATCAAGGTGGATTAGGTAATTACGGAAAAATTGATGACTGCGTGAAATTGATTCGTATGCGGACGATTTAAACGTTAGACGACTCTTAATTATGGTGTGAACAACAGATATGCTGTTTCTCTGCACGGGATTATTTATTACGCTTGTAATAATTCTATGTGCTTTAAATGATTTATTAAAATAGTAAGATAGGTTGTTTAAAAAATGTAAAAATTTACTCCTAGAATATATTGTTTTTTGACAGTTTACAAGGGCAGTCATCGTGGGCACTGCTTGTTTAACTAATACCAAGAAACATAAAATTAAAATAAGTTACACGTAACATATACCTGTTATTCTAATTACCACAAATGAAGTCAAACATTATGTGACTAGTTACGGTTCTATTCTAACATAAAACTTAGATCCTTGATTTGACATATTAAAATAAAAATCAAATAATCTCATTCCAAGATCCTTTCCAAATGTGGGTTAAGCATCCAGTTGTAATTCAAATTCAATTAAAAATAAGGAATTCCTCATTCGAGGAATTGAAAAATCATCGCCGGCGTACAGTTGCGGAGGAATTTAAATGGGCGTTTTCTATTAGCCGGAGTGTCACCGCCGCGGCGGGCGTCCCGCTGGGAACCGCCGGGGAAATAAAAAGGGCCAAAAGGTGCCTTCAATATTGGCCAGGTGCATTTCTATATTTCGGGCCGAACGCGAGCCCCCATCCATGGTGTTTTGTTTTAAATGCTCTTTAAGGCCTGGAATCCGTCACGATGCCGGGGAAGCCGTGTGTCGGGGCTCTGATGCTTTCGATTGATACAAATGTTATCAGCTCATATTTACTGTAGAAGCTGTTGTCATTTTTTTTTTTTTTTTTTGAGATGGTGGATTATGTCGTTTTACATGCGGGCTGTTACAAATGTGAAATTCTATATAATGCCGTAATTTTTGTGCGATGAATTTACATGTATTTTTGTTGAGGGACAAGGCATTTGATTTGTGAAGATCCGTTATTATAATGATAAAAGTACCTTTGTATTTTGTCTTCACTTTGAGTTTATTAAAATTATTTGTATTACTAGTTTCGTCCCAATACACTGGGTCATCATCAGATGCTTAACTAACTCAGTTTAGTTAAGCATCTGATGATGACCCAGTGTATTGTGTCGAAGCTAGTAATGCAAATAATTTTAATAAACTCAAAGTGAAGACAAAATACAAAGGTACTTTTATTATTATATTACATTTATTTATTTTAAAAGTAAACGAGTACTTGAAATAAAGAAGATTTAGATTTAAAAATATCTGTAAAAGACATAAGATATAAATCTTAACTCAACCCTGCTTATTATTACGAGTGTAAATCATAGAGATAATAGAGATTGCAATAAGTAACGTGTTAAATAACGAGGCGTGCAATGCTTCAGCGTGATGCGACCGTGCCGCTGGTAGCCGCCCCGGGCAGAGGGCTCGGGCCAGGATCGGTTAATGATTGTCAAGTCGCCGTCATAAAGCTCGGTTGACACGAGCGACGTATTTCACGGGCCTTTGTGAAGCGGGCTTTGGCGGCGCGGCTTTACAGCTCCATTGTGAGGAGGAGGCTCGTGCATCAGCCCGACACGCCGGGCGTCCATCACACCCGGGAGATGGGATAATCGCCGGGGCCGGGTTGTGTGGAGTGCGCGCGATAATGCATCTAGGACGCCTGGCAGTTCCAGTGAAAGGAAAATAAGATACACTTATACCTTATATTGGAAAAACTCACGAAGGAAATATCCTCATCAGCACACACAGAACGAGGGTTTGAGCGCATTCAGAAAATTTCCATTTATATTTCATAGGAAATTGTTTGATCTATTCGCCGAGAGAAATGTTAACCTAGGAAATCCGTTTCAGTCTTTTTTTAATAATTAGAAAAGCAATAGATAATCTTGCAGTCGGTGATCAGCAAATGCAGCTTGTAACTTTATAGCGAGTATAAAGCAGCGGGACTAAATAAAAAAGCATTCACTAGTGGTGCGTTTATATTGAGATGCCAGTATGTCACATGCACCACGCCTGTAAAATATTCCTAAAATGTAAAATTAAAACAAATCATCGTCCCGCACTGTTCCAACTGTCAATATTATAAAACGAATTCATCAGTCGTTACACTTTTACTTTTCAAAATAAAAGTAGACATTTAAATGCGTGTATAATTGAGATGAAATATTTCGTGTGTGGTGATTGAACAAAAGTTTCACAATCATAATAATTGAGTGGTGATGCTGCACAGAGTAGCTCGTGTTCATTATCAGAGAGAATCGTGGCAACTCCGTATGACTTCGTGGCGTTATCCGGATGAGAGCAACAAGACGTATCTGAGTATCGACTATTGGATTACGGGCCAGTGATGTCCCCGTAGTTAATTAATTAAAAAAATATTAATAATTGACAGTACATACATTGTACCTCTATTGTGATTGGAAAGAGTTGAAATGTAAAAAAGAGACTGTATTTAAATTTAACGATTTTATTGCATGTCTTTGAAATTTAGATATAAATTATCAGGAAATTTGCCTAATAGTTATTAATTTAGCTCACGTATACTCGTTAGCAGGCCTACAATTCACCATCGATCATTTAAATGACACATCGATGGCCATGAATTGATAGTATTATGCCGAAAGTGACTCGAATATGTGTACCAACATGTCAATAATTAGCTCTACATGCTTTGGGCTGTGTTAACACCTGTTAACTATTAATTATTTTTGTTCCTGCTATAAAATTAAACTAATTGTATCATACGAGTATCGCGACTATCGAGACAATGTCGTTACAATCCGTCTTTCTGGTGTACGAAATACATCTGTCATTTTATTTTCTGTTAGCGAAGATATAAACACTAAAATAGATAGTAAACTAATTATTAACCTTATTCAAATAGACAGAAGCCTTGATAGACCACAAAAAAAATCAGGGAAGCAAAAGTTGTCATCTTCTTTAATGAGAATGCAAACGATGAATAAATAACGTAAATTGTCAAATATTTCAGTAGCACTATACGATTTTTTTGCAACAACTTCAACTTTGATGGTTTACGGTAAAATTGAACGAAATTAATTAAAAAGTTCAAATAGGAAAAAATCGACTAAAAAATCATATTATCAAGCACATTATTATGTGCAATTTTACGCTTTCATAAATATACATTAAATTTGGCATTTGATTTTATTATTGCCATGAATTTTTTTGATTTTGGGTACGCAGTGAGTTTATGCACAGCACGCCACTGAGTTCACGTAGCACACCTGACTTGGCGTCTTCACGTCACCGGATTATTCAAATGCATCCCATGCATATGCATGGCGCGATGCAGTCCCCGATACGGCTGCAGCTCTGTCATACATAGCTCCAATTAATTACCCAGAAATAATCGCATTCGTAGATGTGACACGCGACATGCGAGCCCGAACAGATATCATAAATAAGTTGATTGATAATGCCGTTCTCACCCGATCGTTCGGATTCGGCTGCGTAGGAATCAGGTGTGAAATGAATTCCTAAGAGTGTCGCCAAGGAATTCGTAATTGATTAGCGTGAGAATTGTTTGGGACTGGTATGAATTACTTTCAATTATTCAGTCAGATAAAAGGCGTTTGAAGTTCCGATTATCTGACCACACCGCCGGCCAAAAAAACCACCAACGAACCCTAACCAAATATTCGCTGCATTATAGAGCAGTCACAAATGATGATTTGCTGCACTTTCATTAGGGCGACTAGTTCCATCCACTTATTTATCAAAATATAGTCAAAATATAGTGTGGTCTCTGTGAAGTGTGACTGTACTTTAACAATCAAGTATCGTACCTGGCGATTGTTGAATATTCAATAGATTTGCATAAACACATATGCAGATCTGTTATGCTTACAACATGTTTTAGGTGCATGATACATACGTGAAAACATTTTCATCTGCGCATTGTGTATCTTGGATACATTGTTATTAAAACCACAACATCATTTAGCAAAATATGATTACCCGTAAAGCTAGTAGTAAAAAAAATATATATTACGTATTCAGCTACATAAACGTATCGCTTATATAAGTGATGTGCTCATATAAATATGTGAGTAATTTTATAATATGATAGGTATGTGTGGATTTATAAAATATCCGTAGCCTATTAGTCCCTTTCCCGATGAAGTCGATTCCTTCGCTCTGTCACGAGGCAGTGAGCCTGAAAGAACCAGGCTGCGGTCACGAGATAAGTCCGAGGCTTAAGCGGGCCTTTCAGGCTTAGATAATCGTAGACATGGAGAGCATCTCCTGCAGGGGTCTGAGTGGGTGATAGGCGGCAAGGTTGATTGTAAACGGTTCACAATTAGCGGTTTATTTCAAAATACGTGCAAGTACTGTAATTTTAGTTTGTTGTGTAAAATTTATGTATTAAGTAATTTTAACGTTGATTTCTTAACTGGTAATGTTGGCTTCTTAAAAACCAAAGCCTACCAGAAACATATGGAAGAACTGCCATTGGTATCTAAGCTTAATGTACATCATATATTATTTCAAAAATACATTTTTTTGAAACGATGACGTTCATAAGATTGCAGATATATTTAGTTCTCGGTAAAAGTTGAGGCCCTAGTCGACGCGGTGCGAGTGTACCAGGTACAGCGGTGCGGGCAGACGGACCATGGATGAGGGGGGCCGCCGCCGGTGGGAGGACGGATGCCGTAGGGTCCCATCAGGAAGGATTAAACGGCTGTCAGGGGCTCTTAACAGCCTGTTTGCTGCAGACGAGGCGCAGTGGGCGGAAATTCGGGAATGCACCGAGGAAAATGCAAAGACAGAAAAAAAGTCTACTTAAACCAGATTCGTATTTTATTATAGACGATATATACGAATCGAGAATGATAAATTCATTGACAATGATATTGGGACCATCTTTAGGGATTCAGCTGAGCACCCATAAAACGACAAAATCGTCAAATAATAATGGCTGACAAAACCTACGAACGAACTTATCAGTTGAAGCCCCGTGAACAGCGTGGTAACCTTTATAGATGATCGGAATTATTGGCATTCGTTGAGATTGTCAAAGCTCACTATCGAACCTCGAAAATGGTTTTTTTATTTAAGATGATAAATCAGAAAGTCTCGACTCAATGCGGTCAGGTTTTATTGGAGACCAACGCTAATTTAACAAAATTAAAAATATATACCAAATATTTTTAAGACATTTTATAGAATGAAATATTATACGTTGCGGTTAGTTTAAAATAAAATTAAGAAATATTTAGTATGGTTATGTTAATCCAGTTGACAAAGATCGCGTTTTTACTTTTAAAAATCATAAAGAAACGATTTTTTGCAGGTATATATCGCAGTAATTTTTTAAATATAAAACGTTCAGAATTATAACAGCATTCCCAGATCCCAGCAGTTATTTTATAGAATATGATTAAACCTCTTCACAAAAAAAAAATACCCAAAACAATAAACGACTTTAAAATCGTCTCTGGACATGTGCTTTTACGGGTGCATCCAACAAAAAAAAATATATATGATGCAAAAGAAAAATAAATAAAAATGTATTCGATATCTCGAAGACACTCAAACCAAGTGCCGTGGTCAGGACAGGTGAGGTTGGTCGCCACAAAACCACTCAATTTATATAAACCTCTCGGGATGAGGCGCAGAATCAAGGAAAGAAATCCTTAATCATTTCACAGAACTGACGTTAGGACATGTACTATATAATGCGAACCATAAAAGTATAAAAAAAACATATTTTTATTTTGTTACGCAGAAGGTAAAAATAAAATCACCCGTATGATTTTGTCATGTCTCATAACTTTTCGGCATTAATAGAGCGAAAACACTTTGTCTAACATCACATCGACAACGCACTTGAAATTCCCACTTAAACGTCACACTTTGTTTGAGTTGCTTTAAATTGTCATCATGTCGCTAAGTAATGATATACATTTTTTACATCTAATACACACATTTCAGTATTTATTTGCATATTTTAATTCGTTGGAGTTATTTTCTTGTAAATTGATAAAAAATATTTATAAACATAAAATATTTACGTAACTAGTTTGTTGTTTGTTGAATAAAGCTCCAAGTTTGCCCCTGGCCCGAAGGACTTCCGCGGCAGGTGATCATTGATATTAATGGCAACAGAGCGCCCCGAATCATACAAAGAGTAACAAAACAGCAGTTTTGGACTATTTTAATAAATGCAGTCCTGGGAATGGGAATCGCCGCATTACGGGGGCCGTACAGTCTGGAGCAGCCGGATTTCGACACACGTGGTCGCACGCCGGCTAATTATCATTTGTGCCGAGAAACTCGGCGGAAGCGGTCACTCCCAATTTAACCGAAAGTTTCACCTTCGATTAGCGCGGGGCAAGATTCAGAGATTCCCGGCAATTATTCATGCGAAGCGCAGTCGAACTCGATTATCGGTACAGTTACACGCCGGGCGGCAGGTGAGGACGGCACCGATCCCCGGGGGGTGGTATTAATTAGCGGGGGCCCCGACAAACGAGGCCGCGAGAGCCGATACTTTAATCGAACGCCTCGCAGGATTTATGGACGCGCGGCGGGGTCCTGGTGCATCTGGTGTGCGAAAAGATCGCGATGATCTTTTTCGATGATGATTTTTTAGGAGAGAAGAAATGACAGCCGCGAGGTTGATATGACTATGCGATGTGGAACAAGGAAATTGCAATCGAACGGTTGGGTGCTACAACCCACTAGTGTGAGCAAGCGAGGTATACCTGAAGAATTCCATGCAAGAGAAATGTCAACTGCTGAGATGAGATTCGTCATAGCTTATTGTAGGCAGCGGAGATGTATGAAAAGGTTGCAGCAAAATAAAGCAGTACTAACCAGTAGTCATGTGAAAGCTTAAAGCACATAATTACAAAACACTAAAGGCAGTCCATTACCTGGCGAAATCGTGTCATTTAATTAATTTATTTGTAACTTGATTTTTCTATGTCGAAAGTTGATTTTTTTACAAAGTATTGAGAAAACTATAAATTATATTTAACAATTTTTTATTATTCAATTTACGTCGATAAAATGACGACTTTTCAAAACCAAAGTTTGATAAAGATTTTTTTTTTAATTTTTAAATTTATAAGACGCATATGGTTTATATTTAATCTTTCAATTTCAATTGAAAAAAAGACTTTAAAAATGTTAAGGATTCTTGGAAAAAGGACCGGACGAATCTCCAAATTCCTACACTTCAATCGGAAAAACACATATTTATCATATTAATAGTAAATTTATAAGAAATAAAAATGTATTGCGTTCGGAAGAAGGGGTGTATCGGACTTTTTGCATTTAAATATTTTTGATTGGTGCAGTCGATTTTTCGCAAAACGGACTAGAAAATGATCAAAAAAACTCGATTATGGGACCTAGACCATTAAGAAAGAATAGAGTAGTAGGACCCATGATGATGTATATAGTACAAGTGTATCTCATTTTATTCATGCGGTATGAAAATATGAGACGTTTGAAATATGTTTCTTGTCTCTGCGGTACTGCGTAGATTCGGTTTCGTCGTGCAACTCGCGGATAAAATAATCCAATAGCTGTTGAGGCGCTTCACGGGCAACGAACCCACCGCGCGGAGACTTCCGACCATCACTCACGGCCGTAATTTCGATCGCGGCCGGGAAGAAATCACACCGCCCAATAATAAAAGATTTGCGATCTTCGAGCGCCGGCGCTATAAATCCACCTGCCCACGCGGCGCGGCGTCCCGCGTCACCGCCACCGCCACCGCCACCGCCATCGCCATCGCCATCGCCACCGGCGCCGCGAGCTCCCGGCGGCTCGTCTCGTAACGCATGCGAAATCTGGCCTAATTAGGAGGTCCCGGCTGTCGCACAGGTGCTGTGGATCTTTATAACCAACACTGTGACACACTTGAAGCACTGACTTCTGGACAGCGCATATTTATATTGATGAATAAAATTTTTGATTTTCAATCATTAGTTCTTCATGGCAATTATTTAACACTCGTATCTAAAAATCTGTTTTATTTTGTAATTTTTAAGTATAACACATTTATTGGCCAAAAAGAAAGAAATGTTTAATTAATTAATAAACCATTGATTATCCTAGGTCAGAACATAGGCATCGAATTATCTACTATAATAATAGCCATTGTGTGTTTATTTGTATGTTTGTATGTATGTTTCATTTTTCCGTTCTGTATAGAATATCTTAAAAGATACAACGCTGATTTTTTGCACATAAGTTAAGTAAATTTTTCCGCAGCTATGTGCCGAATTTCAAGACGATAGGATAATATTTTCATTCATAAACTTTAAAATATGCTTTAGCTAAACTTTAATTATATAATTCACTTCTTCGCCGCGAGATGTCGTTAACCGCGAGAATTTAGACGCATCGTTCATCAAATTCGTCATTTTGTGACGGGCTACATTACTAGTTTTTTAATAAAATACAGCATATTTTAGCACAAGCAAAGGGCATTGAGTACTTTTATATGGATTTGATGTATCGCATATTTTTTTGACCCCGTTATGCGGGGTTTCACTATAACACGAATTTCAAATTCGCGTTAAAATGCCTCGCATTACGCGAATTTCTTATTAAAGAATGTGCATGAACATAATGTAGTCATTGACATCTCTTAACAATTAAAAACAGCGTTGGGTGCTATGAACGTATTTTACAAGAACGTAAAAGAAACGCTACCCAAAAGACAATAGATGTATTTTTCAGTAAAAATAACATATAATACTGCATAAAGTGTTCTTAGAATTAAAGTGATTGATTCAAATGATTCGTATTTTTTTTTATTAAGTTTGGACTATGTATGTATGTTTAATCGTAAACCCCGATATACGCGAATTTCACTTAACGCGATTTTTTCCGGAACGTATCCCTCGCGTTAAGCTAGGTATTACTGTATTTGAGATTTGTGTTGATTAATTGTATCTATACCTACAGTATATTTTCAAGTTTATTCGCGTATTAAAAATATATTTATGAAGTCTCCTTATTGCATGTCATTGAGAATCAGGACTGACTAATCGTTACGAGAAAGAAGAAAAAAAACCATCCAACGCGAAAACTAACAATGATTCAATTTATTTGAATCATTAAAAAAGAAGGTTTTATTGTGTGACGAATTCAATTGGTTGTTTGGGCGACAACCGCAGTGTCTCCTTGTGGGGCTGGCGGGGCTGGCCGAGCTGGTCTTCTCGGTACTTCCTCCGGCTGCATCCTCGCCGGCGCCGCCGCGGCCCACGCGCCTCGGGCTTCCCGGAACCGCGCCAGGTGATGGACGCCAGTCGGGACCGGCCTCGGACGCACCCATGGATTATGGGATATGAATTCAATAACTCGTCGATAGCCCCGAAATAAGCTCATTTTCGTATGCTTTTGTAAATTACGCTTTGGAAACTGTAGATACAATTACAGGCAGCTCACAGTTTAGGAACGAGTTTTGATTTGATTTTTTTTTATCATCGCTAGTATCTGAATGGCTGCGAACAATTTGTTCACCTGTGTTCAATGAAATATCAAATATTATATTTTTTCAACTGCTTCAAATCAAATATTTCTGATGTTACGTAAAATACACACGGTAAACAAGTACAAAAACGTCGTAACTCAAAAATCGTCTATTTTTACTCTTTAATATGTCAGCTTATAACAATGACACATTTTGAAAGCGAAAATGTCATACGTCGAAGGAGTGATCGAAATTGTTAATACTATCGATTTATTTATAATATTTTTACTTAAAATAAATATAGGTGATTTTTCCACATTTTTTTTTATTCTCGCTTGACGATGCCAAACCGGCATATTCGCGAAACTTGTCGCGTAAATTAATAAAAAAATGGGAACACCAATAAATACTACATTTAAATAGAACTATTAAAATGTTATTTCACCGAGGGTATACGTAAAATATATTGACTGTATATCGAGGTATTAAGTGAAATATTCAAATGCATGTTTTCAAGAATGCCGATTGGGTAGTCGTGGCGACTGTGCGCCGCCCAGAGCGAAAGGCATAAAGTTAATTTTAAATGTCGGCGGCTCAAAGCCGGGAGCTGCAACGAGTCTTGTTGCACAAAAAGTACGGGTGCGAATATTAGTTGTCGGCTCCCTCGCGGCCGCCGCGGGCCCGTGATGGATTGTCTCGGTCCACTGGGCGGGGCGCGGCCTTCCCGGGAGCCTCACCAGCCCCACCAGCCTCACCAGCCCCATCAGCCCCACCAGCACCACCAGCCTCGCCAGCCCCGGCAGCCCCGGGCAGGCGTGCTGCAGGCCGATGCGGGGCACCGATTCAAGCAATACTATCCGTATGAAGAGTTTGCGTACATTGGAAATATGACCACTGCATTTATTTAAAAATTAAAAATCATATAAAAAAAATTATATCAAAAACAAACAATTGTTAGAAAATCAATAAACACTGATAATAAACACCCCCTAACAGATTAAATATATTTTAAAATTTTTGTACATTACAATACTATCATTGAAGTATACCAAATATTAGGTATACGAAGTTACTTCTTTAAAAATAATTAATTAAGTTGGAAATTTCAAAACACCCGGTGTTAATATTTCAATAAAAAATGATTCAGTACTGCCATCTATTGACAATTTTTTTTATCACTTTATTATTAAATAGCAGACATCTGTGTTTGTTTTTTAAAACTACTTTTAAGTTCTTAAAGATTAAAATATTAGCGAAGAGATAGCGCTGTTTTTAAAAAATATTCTATACGTATATTTTCATGAAAAATATTGTCTTATTAGTAACAGTATATAGTTTATATTAAAGTATTAACCCTTTGCACTCGAGAGGTGCGTCTCGGTCACCACTTTGTTTGGTGCGGAAATTCGATGTGCAGTGATAACTATTTATGGTGATATCTTGTTTATGTCATCTTGTTCTTTAAACTCCGTTCCTAAACACTGCCTATATAATTTTATAAAGAGTATGTTATCTCACTTTCAAACTACGTAAGAATTTCTTATCTAAGATTAGTGCGGCACCATGAAGCGGACTGCACCGAGGACTGCGGTCTCAGTTCGACCTTGACAGCCGTGGCAAAAGGACAAGATGTTTATCTAAACAACCCATATATTTTTTCCTTGTGCTTCTAATCGTATTCATTCATTTAAACGTCCTTATTTGTTTAAACTTATATTGCACTGAAAATCTTAGTTCGGCAATTGACTGGAGATTTTCATCAGACACATGCTCGAGCTTCAACTTTAACCTGCGATTCCGAAAACATCCGCCTTTTAAAACATATTAAAATATAAAAGTTTTATGTGTTAATTCGTGTGTGTGATCATTTTAAGTTAGAGGTAAGAAATTCACCTAAAGCGCTATGAAACGCTTCGAGTTGCTGATAAGTCCGCGTGGAAACAGTCTCGAGTGAAAAGGGTTAAATATGAAACAAAATCTTTGAGTAAAATGTGTTTAAATCAGCAATTGACTATCGTTGACTTCATTAGTGTAAACTCAAGGTTATTAGTGAACTTACATCTTTGAGAGGAGTCTTGAAGCATATTATTCTTGATCCGGGTATCTGTTCACCATACTTGGAATAATTTAGCCATCTGAAACAGTAAAGTATATGGGCTTTAATAAGATGTTTAATAATTGATATTGAAGCACTTATCTCTGTAAAGCATCAGAGCCAATTCCAATTGAATGGCGGTTAATCATTAAACAAAGTTAAAGGAACAGGTATTTATTTTGTAATACTCCATTTTATTATAATAAAATAAAAACCAAATGGTTTTGGAGACTACGTTTATTTCAATTGTAGCGAGAGCTTTTTCGCCGAACACGGCATCTTCAAAACTGAGTCTATACAGAAAAAAGCGAGCTTATACATAACAAATTCAACAGAAATACATGAATCTGTATTTCTGTTGAATTTGTTATGTATAAGCTCGCTTTTTTCTGTATAGACTCAGTTCTGAAGATGGCGTGTTCGGCGAAAGAGCTCTCGCTACAATTGAAATAAACGAAGTCTACAAAACCACTTGGTTTTTATTTTATTATATGAAACAAAGTATCTGCTATGAGATATAATGACGAGCAAGCTATAGGGATCTTAGTAGATGACTGGTTTGTTATTCAGTGAGAGAGCTCTAAAGGCAAAGCTCTATTCAATTTTCAAATGATTGGATGAAGCATAAATGCTACAGCGGTGTATACGGATTATTCGGAAGCATTTTAATATTTTTAGACTCCATAACTCATTTTGTATTGAATGAGTTTCACTTGCATGGGTAAAACGTTAAAATAAAATTCAAATGTGGTGAATCACTCGAGATCAATGTTTACCTCTTGCATAAGTAAGACTTAAAATTAAAATCCCCGATAGCATACCAATGTGGAGATTCACGTGAGATTTCACTAATTGAAATAAACAAACTTTCAAAACAAACCTATTTTAAAATCTAATGTTTCTTAAATCTTCTAAGATAATTTATATTTATGGTTGGGTTAGCAACATACAAAAATATATATGATGATAATGTTACTAATTCTAAAACAACCTAACCTCAATCTATATGTTGACCTTTTGAAGACTAAACTGATCCTAACTTTAATCCTTGTTATTCCATTGCATAAATATAAAGGTGTTAAATGTGGTTTCAGCTGTGTTAATTTGAAGTATTAATGATTATTACAATTGATATTAATATTAAGAAACAAACAATATTGAAGAATGACAGTAAAATGTATTTACTAACCTGTCGGGAAACTTCGGCATTTTATCGTATTACTTCGACTTGTTGTAAACTTAAAGAATGTTTGGCAATAGCTGTGTATAGCTTCAGTGGCGATTTGTTATTATTTCGAGGATATTATTATTATTCGATATGAACCATTAAAATTTTGCTGATGTGAAACAAACGTCAAAATGAATTTTGGTTATTTGTGTAAATTTCTGTTTTATCAACAAAATCAAATCTACAATAAATCGGTTTGCGTCTAAAATAATATTATCTACAGGTATTAATAACCTTTTAAATATGACCACAGGTGTCACTACACGACATAAAGTCATTCCTCTCATAACGATTATTTTATTTTTTACTATAAATATTCACTGTTTATTTTATTATTATTTAAATAACAGACTTATTTTTCATTAGGAATAAATAAATCTTTTTACTATTCAATACCCAATTTAATTTTTACATGAATAATAGTATCGGTAATTTGATCCACCTGTATGTAGAAAATATTTTACAACAATTTAAATAATAAAAATAACTTTATAAAAAAAAAACGATAAAACAAAAAAAATTAATGCAATTATTAAGAAATAACATGAAACAAAAAAAATTATATATAATAGGTTTGTGGTAACACCACCAATTGAAATCTTTGTTCCCATGGGAAATTGTCAAAGCTTCTTGAAAATTAAAACTACAAATTATGTTTAATTTTTTTTACCAAAATGTCTTTGAACAAACAGTAAGTTTGTAGTTTAATTAAAATTTAAGGTAAATATATGTTCTATGATATTGATTTCAAAGCATATAGTGATTAAAATTTCTCTACTGGTATGTATGTGTATGGAGGATTATTAGTTTTCCTATAGTACTAACATGTATGTATTTACCACTAAGCAAGTATAATAAATAACTGTACGGGATAGAGGCCCCCGGGAATAGAAATCTAATGAAAGAAGTAAAACTTTTATAACTCGATTACGTTCTATATTTTCTGGTAACTTATACTGAATGGTTGTATTAATACGTGTGGTAATATTATTACCAAAAATTCTAAGTAGAATTTATTATGTCCGTATTTCTTATTATTTATATTTTTTATTAGAAACTTTGGATTGAGTTATTAATATGTAAAAAAAACTAACACTAAAGTTATACCTAGTTGTATTAAGATTGCACAAAAATAAAATATATATTTTTATATTATTTACGAGGGCTACTTCCAAATTGACTAGGGTTGTTTCTTTCTATATCTCTGGATTTTGCATTGATATTTAAAAATAAATAGGTGAAAGGGAGATTTTTATTTCTGTACTTAAATGTGAAGTACATTTATAGTTTTAATATTTAGTGTGAATAGTGGCAATGATAAATATCTGTGTCTATATGTGGGGTATTATTATTTTTAATAAGTTAGCTTTTCTAATTAGTTTAACATGTTTTATAACTAAAAATAATTATTTTGGCCTGGCTCAAAATTACCTGATACTCTTTTTTTATGTTAAAACTATAACTTATGTAAGCATCTCTGATAATAATTATGCATAATTATCCCATATACCCTAAAGTACTTGTCACCTTTCATTTCAACATAAAGAGGTATACAAATAAGATGGTTTACATTTTGAGAAATTAGTTCTTGTCTCATATATGAACGTCCAAAAAATTTTTATCTTGAGAATTCAATTGTTAATTCACCCCACATTTTTTGGTTAGTCAAAAAAGCCCATAAAAAGGGTTAATTTGAATATCTTTCTTAATGCTGAATATTCATGGCTTTTCTGTTACAAAAAAACTTAAGGTGCCTGTTGAATATTAAAACGCAGTTAGGAGCGCAACGGGAAAGAAAAATCTTCAGCCATTCCGTGACAAAAAACCGGTGCTGTCTCCCGATACGCGAAATTGGTGTGTATCCTTAACTTTTTCCTTGTTCAGAGAGGGTCGAAAGTTTTCAACAGTTAAAATTTAATCTCGTGAGACTGAAAAGCTAAGGGCGGAAGTTTAAGCATTTTAAGTGTAAAGACATTTTTAACAAAATATCTTTATGGAGCGCTCTGCGCTTAGATATTTAAACAGATCTCCCAGGCTGTAAAAACTGTTTTCAAAATGTCAGTAAAAAGAAGAAATGGCGAGATGCAACCTGCAAACCTGAAAAATATTGAAAAAAATTACTTCCAGGAATTCATTTTATACAATCTATCTGCTTTTTTGATATTCAGTCTGCATATGACTGAAGAGAAATTTGTTTATGGCCTTGAATAAAAGTTATATAATATTACACGTATTTTCGTTGTAACTGAACCGATAAGATATTAATTTTTCTACCTTTCGTGCCGCAAAAAACTTGCATCCTCAGTTTTTAATCCTTTAATACAATATAAAGACAATCAAACATACAGATTCTTTATAGCTACCTGTGAACTATTTTCTCGAGTGGATTTCATTGAAAACAATAAAATATTTAACATTGTAGAATATCGTATACTGGCATGTGGATTGTACAAATATATTTTGTCAACCTTACTTTTATAAACAACGTTTATAAATATATAATTCTGACATTAAAAATAATATTTTTTAGCGGAGTGTATTCTCTTGGTCGTGGTGTTCTTCCGGTGACGATATGCAAATATTCCGAAAGTCGGGGAAGTCTCACACTGTCACAAGATGCTCCAGCGCCATGAAAAGTTTATGGACGACCATAACCGTTTTTCTTCAGCGCCGCTTCCCTTGGATATTTCATGAGATTCAAAAATCTCCGCCTAACTCCCCGGCTTTATGGCAGTTTATTATTTACAACTTTATGCGCGGCTAAATAAAAAGCCCGTGTAAATAATAACTGAGGTGCTTGGTCTATGCTGCAAAGCGTGGATTGTATACTTTAATAAAATTAAACCACTTCTGATATTTAACATAGCTTTTTTAGATTATTTCATAGTTTTACTACTTTTGTTAGTCTTATACACTAATTTCTCTTTGACCATATAAATTTTAAGTGTTCTTGTTTCTTGTCGTTACTGTCTATATACATTTGGATTTGAGACTTTCATTCTTTATCACTTGTCACTTCTGAAACCAAGATTTGTATGTGAGTAACTCGTTTGAATTCACTCCAAGCAAAATAAACTAAAAACTGCAAATGCAAATAGAAAATCATACGTTATTTAAGGGTTGATATTCATGTTTGATCATTGCTATATGCTCTAAGTGGTAGTATATAATTTTAATTGCGAAATCATTCATAATATGCATTCAATATAACTAGTCATATTTGTCAAAACTACGTAAGTGTGTATGACACGAAACTTGCGGTTTGGTTTATGTCATTTTAAAGTATCAGCTGCACTTTTCGTTCTATTTACTTTTAACACGTTCATGATTTATGATTAAGTAGCTCAAAGTATGTGTTCAAGATTAAAATGTACTAAATTTCATTAGTATGGAATAGTTATTACTGGGGACACTTCCCCAACGGCCAAAGCCAGGTTTGTCGTAGGCATAACGTGCCGAGACACTCGTACGCCGTGTTTTAGGTAATTGATAAGTTCCACATGATAGTCCGAAGAAAGATGGGAAAACTCCCTAAAGAAGGTCGCCTGGGGAAATAGCGCACGTTCATAGTCAATTTTCCGCAAGTCTGTGTATTTGCTGAGCGCCTCCGCCTCCGCCCGTACTTATGCAAATATAGGACCGCCGGCAATGTCCGCGAGAAAACAAAGGAACGGCTGTGACGTCAGCTAATGGTGTGCCCCACGGCCGCCGGGGGACTTCCGGCGCTGCTGTGCGGCCTTAAGCACAAGGCAAGACCCCCGCACCCCCGCAACCGCCGCCAACCCCGTGCCCTCACCCCTGCGCCCCCTTAAATTCACCTTATGCTTGAAATCAGCCAAAATTTGCTGGTATCTTTAATGTATGAAATAATATAACTAGGCACTCATTTTCAATAGGTAAAACCAGGTTTATAATACTGGGCAAATAATCAAAACACAAATATTATTTTGACTATTCAAATTAAAATCAGAAAAAAATATCATTTGACATGTTAAAAGTCATCATATATGTTGAATTAAACTGAAAACTGCATCTATTGAAAACATCCCCAAATAAAATTAAGGTTATTTATTATTTTTCAACTATGCATTATTAGATGCTGATTTTAATTTTAGTAGTCTACGCCTCATTTTATTAGATTAAATTAAGAATCTCCACTCTGCGACTCTGAGATTTCAATTTGGGAAGGCTACCTTCCCTTGCTCGTGACGGTGCACTTGGTGAGCTCTCCAGGCTTCCTGGTGGACCAGGAATCACCCTGATGTGTAAGGACGAGCGTCATCCGTGAAATAATATCCCGAAGTATTAAAATATGTATTATTACATCCCCCGCCCTCCATGTGACCCCTCACCCCTCAATTCTTATTTGCCACCCTGTGAACCTTGTTTTGCGGGTACAGTAAGAAAAATATGTGTTCTACTGAAACACCATAGATAAATGTAAATTCATTGGTATAAATATTTACTTGTGAATTTGAGTCCCATATTAATACGTTACTGTCCAAATATGGTGTATATATATATTTTTTTGGTTTTAAAATAATATACGTACATGTGTTCAATTATCAATATCTTATATAAGTTCAAACGTGTTATATTTAATTTATTCGCGTTTTAGACCGTGTTATACATATTATGGTATACTCACGTTTATTTTAGAGTAAAAATAAAAGCTCCAAGGTGAATGAAGCACCAGATGCTTAAGTCTATCTAGCTTTGATTAAATCGATGATGCAGGCAAACAGTATTTTAAAATTTCTATTTAAATAATATTAGTGTATTGAGTTACTGAGATGCGTCCTAAAACCTTAGTGTTTTCCCCTGAAATTTGAAATTAATGGAAATCGCATATGTAGCAAATATTCAGACGATGTTGGTATTGTATATAGTAAATTTAAGTTTATGGAAATTAAAGAATTTTCGTTTGTATTTTCATGTGTTTTCTCGGTGTACTGCCTCCCCCCGAGGGGAGAAGGGGGTCGAGGGCCCCCGGTGTCCCTCTTGCCTCGTAACGGGCCCTACAAGCGCCGGTCCTTTCTATTTACTTTTCATAAATACCTACGCTCTACACGCAAAATACATTTACTTGCGGTCATATACGAGGCGAATAAAATTATATATCACCGTGTATTATGTACGCGCGCATATAGGTTACCGGGAGAGTGCTTAATTATCCGGCGACACTAACCAGGGGTATGATGTTAATTATAATCTCAAAGCTTACCTGATTTTTAATTATTCATTCACACGAAATGATTGGCAAAGACGATAAAGATACTTCAAGTAGACTGGTGTAAGTGCCAAATAATGATAATAAAAAAACGCTGAATAGATTACTGCGTGTTTGCAATATTTATATAAATATACATTGACATGTGACAAGATCGATTTTATGATGTTTGTACTTAAAAAATAATTATCGCAAGTAAATGTTACAAATTAGCAAGCAGTTCGTAGATTATAAAAATTGTAGCTGTGGAAGACTTTTATAATCATCTGATCGGAAATTGAGCGGGCTAACCGATTGACAACAACGTGATCAAAAGGTATGTTAAAATGTTTTATGAAAAAGGTATATTTGACATAAAAAGTATGTAATTCAATAATTCTAAAATGAATATTAATCCATCGTAAACAAGCGCAGATTTAATTGTTCAAAATTTATGCCCAGATCTCGTTTGTCTTCGCATAAATAGTGTAAAAATCATCTTATGCGGCAGAATTATTTAAATTCAATGGTTATCTTATTTTTTCCGTCAAAAATATTTATAATATCTCAATTTTAATTCGCTCGGGCCCGACGCGCCCGGCCGGGAGGGCATCGTGAAAAATTCAACTGGCGCGAGTTTGAGCAATAAAAAACGTCAAAAGTGTCTCCAGGTTGCCATTACTTTATCCGGACTGTTTGTGTTTCCAGAGTTATAATTATGTTTATATCTTTCAGGAAAAAGCATTTTCATATAAACAATTTCACCGGGAAGCATTTTCAGGTATAAATCAAGCAATACGTTCCCGGTAACCATGAGAGATAGGGCTTTTGTGAAACTACTTAGGAGTTTTTTCTGAAATATATCCGAGGCAAAAATATATGTTAAATAATATTTTAAACATAAACCACCTTCTCCTTAAACAATTTAAAAATAGTTTTATTATATTTTTGAACATAAAAAATATTTATATATATATATATAAAATGTTTTGTCATTTACGTTTTTAGCTCATCAATCAAAGGTATTTGCTTGTTATCTAAAATCGAGCTTCCTCACTGAAATACTATGTAATTTATAAACTGAATAACAATATATTTACTCAAGTTGTATTTATTATTAACATAACCTTATTAAACCTGGCCGCTTAGTGACAAACAAAAAACAGTAATATACACTTTTATTTTACTAAAAAAATGTTTGCTTAAATAAAATGTATGATTTTGTTAGTAATAGGGAATACTAAATACATGTAATGTTTTCAAAGGCCCTGTGGCCGTCGGGTTGTGTGTCCTGCGGGAAATGTGTTGCCAATACGTGTTTGTTGTATTTGGAGAATTGGGAAAAAACAACTTTTTCTCCGGTGGATTTTTATTACCTCTCGTCGAAGCCAACTCCTAATTAAATTTCAGCTAAAATTTTCGCTTTTATTTTATTTATGTTTTTTGTACACACCCAGCAGGCGAAATGTACAATTATTCAACGCGTTAATATTTTTAATTAATAATTGTAAAATATAATGCTTTTTATAGTTATGGTTTAACGGTAAAATACAGCTCACAGTAATTAATTTTTAGAAAAAATAAATACCTAATGATAACAAAAATTGAATGTTAGATTTGCGCAGCAAAGTGTTTTTTATGTGTAATCATTCAAACATAATTGTGATAATATTTATATTACTTTCAATTAGTAAAAATTTATAAAACGGGTGTGTTGGAATCTTTTGAAATAGTTACTAAAGTGATAAAAAAGATTGTAAATGTTCATGTTTGAAAACAAGTTTCAAATATATTTTCGAGCGATTAGATCAATCAATTTATAAAAGTAAATTATTAGAACTTATAGTTCAGCATCAAATATATAAATTAATCATAATTACGAATAAAAGTAACAAAGTCATATTTTATAAATTGACATCTACTGATTCAAAAAGTAAAAGAGATTAGTCATTTTTTCAAAATATACTTATTATAATCAAGTAAGCATGTTATTTCCATACTTTCAAATTCTTGATCATTTCATAGTTTTTATGTACAAGTATTCCTGAAACGTGGTTGATCTTTACCTTTGCCACTAATATTGACATACTCACATATTTGACATCTAAGATTAAATTATATGTAAAAGTGAGGGGTTTTTAATACCGACTCAATAATTGAAAATGCATATTATAGTTAAGCAGGCGAATCCCCATAAAAAACCCAAGCGGGCTCGCCACCATAAAGCAATCTTATTCCTCACCCCAGTTTCCACCCTCATAAGATAATGATGAAGTGGCATCTCGCACCCGAACAAGGAACCTCCCTTGCCCTCAGTTCAAGTTATGATGCATTACAATTTAATTTCCCCAACCGGCTCACCTTAAACTTAGCAACGGCTACTGAAGGATCTACAGCCTCATTACGTGTACAACTAAGAACACCTAAATAAAAAAATATATGTTCAAAATTTACGGTTTCAAAAATCTTGATTATTAAGATTTTTTACATATATATTAAGTTTTAAAAAAATCAATGTTTTTTGCATTGTATTACCAAATATTTATCGTAGATATATCATGTATTTGTTTTGAATACTTTGAAGTGCACAACGATCATACTTTTCGTATAATCAATACATTCTAACATTGTAATGCCTCCAAGCATAGCTTCATAGTAAAATACATCCACCTGAAAGATTTTCGGACTCTGCCCATAGGGGATGGGTTTTATGCCGCGTAGTGAAATAACACTCATAAAAGCCGAAAACAAGAGTTACTGTACAGCCAGGGTGTAAACTTGGGGTTGTTTAGTTGTCAGGTATATGGCTGTGGAGTCATTTGTCGAGGATTGTTACAACGCGAGTGGATTTCTGATGGCGGTCGTAATGAATAAGTGAGGAGACGGCTTTTGATTCGTTCCAGCGCGTGTTTTTATGATAGACGTAAATGCCTCGCCTGTAAAATTGTCTGAAGTTGTGCGTTCTCCCCCGCAATCAAACTAATGTGTTATATGCCTATTTTCAATCTGCACTTGCATCTGTTTTTATTATTCAAGCAGAGGTTTGTGTCTTTTTTATTTCTCTCGTTTGCTGCTGCAGCCAGATGCAAGAGGTATAAATACCGCGCGATGTCTTGCGCACTTGTGATTATTTAATATTTATAGTTTAATTCAATGACCATAAATATCTAAATTCTTTAGTTAGTTTACAATCGTTCTTAGGACAACTTGGCTATCCCCTGCTCCTGCGCGCAGGTTGTGGTTCAAAAATTTTTTGCATGACTTGTATATATTTTGTTGACTGTTACTTACTCGATTGAAAACATCATTTGAATAACACACGCATGCTCGATTTATTAACGTTGAGCAATTTATAATTATTTTTCATTTGATGCCAATCTGTTTTAATTCGTTTATAAATATCGAAATTGTTGCGCTGTCAAGATAGTCTTTAATGAAGGTTTATCATTTTCGAAAGCCCCTTGCTTCACCCCCAACTAGGCCTTATCAGAAGCCGGCCATCGCCGACCCTTCAGTAATTATTCGAGCCACTGAGCCAACTACCTCCATAAGAGATAAATAATATAATAATAAAGTCTTGGTGCCATCTAGCGGCGAGTAGCTGAAGCTCCCCCAGTAGGAGATGACCGGCGGACTTGTTCTTCGTAATTAACATGATCTCCCTAGACGAAAGGGGACAGTTCTATCTGCCCGTGAAGGTATTGGTTTATATTTGCCTATTGGCATAATAACCATCGGTTTCGTTGCTTCAATTTATATATCTTATTCCATACACACCCAAAGCATTAATTTTATTTGAATCGCATCATTTTATTCGCTGTATTTCTATTTAACGAGTTTTTAATTTTAAATAAAATCAACAATCGACTTAATATTATATTTTTCAACATTGAAAATATTCATAATAATGTATTCTCAACACAAATTTCAGTCTTATTTCACCATTTTTATTATTTATTTGATATGAAGAGAATATAATTAGACAGACATGCATCATTCCTAATAATAAATGTACGAATATGATAAACTTTTCTAGCTTATAAACTATTGAACAAAAATTTTTAATTCATATCATAAGTTTATAAAATAAACTAAATTATTAAATCACGCGAGTATTTTTGGTATGCATTAATCAGTAACAGCCTTGTATTGAAATTTCTACTTTTGTAATATTTCATTCAAACAATTCATTTCAGGTTAAATTCTCAATTATATGTTAATAAATGGATTAAATACTCATAAATATATAATATGCCTTTACATTTTTATTTATTCGTACGTTGTATTTTATTACGTCACATATGAATACGTACAACCTTTTTATAAAAGTAATTATTTGGTAGATGTTACTCGATACTTGTAAAACTATAAGTACACGTAGAAATATTGTGTTTAATCTATTAACTGTGTAGGTAATATACAGGTGCCGTTTTATTCTTTACAATTTGGAATAATTAAACTTCAAGTTTATGCCTTCGTATACAAATTCCCACGAGGCTGTATTTATTTCGCCTAATTGAATTTGTTAGGAAGCGCTCTACGAACAGCGACGCGGTCAGTACACTCACTGTCTTCAATATACTTTGCCGTAGTGAAAAATTAATCATTATGCCATGAAAAATAATCACACAATATATTTTTGGTATTATGATTCGTATATAAATATAATTTAGTACAAATAAAATCTTAGAAACCAAGTATCTGCTTTTATATATTTACTTTATGCATTACGCTGTATCGCTTTGTTCTTGTGTCAAATCGTAAGTTTGTATGGATATCAGAAGCAAAGTTATCAGAACTAGTAGTTAAGGTTTAAATTGTTATGAGGAGTTTAGTTTTTAAGTTGGAGGCTTTCGTTCAAATCTACAGCATTTACACTTGGTATAATCCAAATAACTATAGTACATTATCGCGGGCGAGCGCGAGTTTGGGAAGTCGGAGGCTCCCCGCGGGTATAGGCTCTCGTGTAGGAAGAAATTAATAAGTTCTGGATCCCCAAGGTTCGACTCGCTGGCGGTGCCGAGCTGGCAAGGCGGAGTTGAAATAATTTCATTAGACTCTGTGTCCCCCAGGAGCGAGTTCATTACCCACTTCTTTAGTTTTCCGGAATCATATTCATCGCCCCCCCAGGCAACGAGTGACTTTTTTTTATTCATTTTGCTAGTTGAGAAATCAAGGAAAAATTATAATTTTAAGCAAAAGTACTTCTACCCGCCCGTGGGTACAGTTAACGCAACTAAGTAATATCAATTAATTTTTAATATATATCAAATATTATGAAGCATATAAATAAAAAAATGCACTACATGTCATGTTACGAGATTTCCGTATAGATTATTAAATTTTACTTGCTAACTGTACGCGCACATACAAATAAACAAATTCTTCAATTTGTTGCATCAAGAACTTAAAAAGTTTTGTATACATTTAACAAGATGTTCAATGAATATAAATATTTTTTAGTACATTATAAATCACGGATAAAATGTTTCTTAGTGATTACTTCCACAAAGTGTATTTTCAGACCAAATCTTGTCAGTATAAATGGAATAATTAATTGATTCATAATCTTATTTGAGTTGTCGGGATTTGTAGGCTCAGGTACGTAATTTGATTGGGAGAGGTGGGAAGTCGAGCAACCGCCTTATTAATACAACATGACCCCAAGTACCTGCGCCCGCCGGCCCCTCACCCGGATTTCCCGATCCGAGAAAATAAGCAGCCAAATTGAATAGAATTAAAATCCCTGTAATTCTACAAAATCCACAGTTTACTTTGAATAATTCTGTAAAATAAATCAACCGATTTTATTTATCTTGTAATCATATTGTTTAAAATGATAGCATATAAAAATTCGGCAGGACGGTGGAAGGTAGAAATTCGACGAGATAGCCAAAAAACTGCAATTTTTTATAAATATTTTAATTTATACTAACAAAATTTATAAGTTATAAAAAAATACAAATAAATTAGAATTTTTACAAAATACGTTTTTGAAAATTTGAAAAATTATTAAAATAATTATTGAACAAAATGCGAGGTTTCCTGTATACGTTAGAAATCTGATATAATCCACCATTTTATTTGTACCAAATGAAAATGAATTAAAACATCTAGTTCAATGATTTATAAATAAAGCATACATGTAATATAAACCCTTCATTTTTGCATTGAATATAGAAAAAGTATAATTTTTCTCCAAAAATATTTGTTTTATAAACTGAATAAATAATGTTAATTAATTCACGTATGATTTACTAAGAGCACAGATGTTTGCTGAAAACATATTTTAAATGAAAATATTTAAGTTGGGTTGATGATAGGTCTGAGAATCTCTGAGATTCCAAAACACGCGCCACCCAAACCCCCGGTTCGCAGGAAAAGCGTATTCTGTACTCGTATAAGGTTAATTTTACCTAAATATGTAAATTATAATAAACCTCACCCAGTTATATCATACACCGCTTAAAATCGCATACGCTCTCCTTTCCGTCTCTTTCCGGCGTGAAACCAAAGCTCCGGGAGTGAGCGAGAAAACCACAGCTCTCCAGCGTAGGCCTCCGCTTGCTTAGCCGCCAAAATTTTACGGTGCCTACGAGAGTTATGAATGTTAAAATAAGTTTTGGATATTGTCGCGGCGAGGACTGGAACTTGGGTCCTCCGGGAGGGCTGGGGGAGGAGAGGCTCGAGCAACACGAAGCAGCCATGTTGCGCAGTGTTGCCAGGGAGAGGCCGAGGATCCGCCAACTCGCGAAATGTAACTCTAAATGAATAGTTGTGTTTCATGGAACTAACATGCCCGCAAAGTAGTTTTTGTTTTAATTAAAATATAACACGATATTTTTGCTCTAATTAAGCTATTATTTATTTTAAAACTATTATAGTAAAGTTATTAAAACTGATGTTTTAGGTTAAACTCTGAACTTGTTATGACTTTCTTAACTTCCAGAAACACTGAAAATACGTGTTCCCTTTTTGTCAGACAGATTTTATCCTTAATATTTTATAAATTTGAAAACACACAATAATACAACTGCATGGAAAGCAGTAGCTCTCCGTTTCATATAATATGCTGGAATACTTTTTTATTACTTTAGATATAAACGTAAGCTTAATTCATGTAAAACGTAAACAAGATACAGTCGCTATTTGCTTATTTAATGTATTTGTAAGTACTATAACTACATTCTAGCAATGACTAAAAACTACAGATTATAAATATTACATTTTTCATTAAATACTGTGTAATAACTCAAATCATGTCCATTTGTGATGTAAATCATACAAAGATACGTTTAAAAAATCACCGAATAGGGAACTCCTTTATATTAAATATTCATCAAAATGGTACCAGCAAATTCTGATTTATTTATCAGTGAAGCACATTGTCTCTCTGGTAATCCTCTCTAGGATTAATAAGTCAACAGGGATGATATTATTACACCCCGGAAAAAACAACCCCTTCCAAAATTGGCAAGTGTAAAATGTACAGATTTTCATTAAGGTAATATTTTATAATATACCGAAATAGAGTGCGCGTAAAAAAAGGGTCAAACATAAATTACCGGGCAGTTTCGGGGTTTATCGCAGAAAACTGACACTTTACGATTTAGGTGCTTTTTTTCCTTACCCTACAATAATATACAAGCATTGTACCATATTTTCGCATCTAGATTCGTTGAATTAACACGGAATAAAAAATGCATTAAATCGAGAGATACAGAAATGAAAATGTAAAAAAAAACAAGAATATTCGCTAAAAAAATATGAAAATATTTTCGGACCGGCAGTAAATATCACTTAGGGATATTATTTAATTAGTTGGGCAATGTAGAAATACTGAAACCGGCTCGAGTGGATTTTTTTTTATTCTCCGAGGAGAAAATTCTATTAAATTACAGGAGATCGATGGCGCGCCAGCCGCGGCAGCTAACAGGGAAAAATAATTCGGCTTTATTAAAATTATATTGCGTCCTTTTTTAATAAGGGAGAATTATTTGCAGGATGCTCTGAATGAGGAGAGAATACTGAATGCTTAGTGAGGAGCTTTTGAATCGCATACCGCAGTATTTAATTACATGAATAATAAATCGGTCTCTTACGGAAATACAGGTTATTTTCAATAATTTTTTCTAGTGTGTGTATTGCATAATTATTATTTTTTTATTTTTATTTATTTAAATTTTTACACGTTCAGTTAGTTTCAAAATTTAATAAATGTGAAAACTGATCTGTTATCAATTAAATGTTTTCAATGAGAAAACTATATATTTTAATTATTAGCAAAAAAATATTATAGTAGTCATAACAAAAAAAAAATCCTGTTTAAATCTTGTTAACCTGAAGGTTTGCGTTTGAATCCCAACTCAGTCTTGAAAGACTTTTCTCGTAAACTTTACACATTGTGATTAAGTAAGTACTCAAGCATCTTGATATTTTGATAAACCGCAATACGTTTAGTACTTTAAATAAAAAAACAAGCTATGCAATATTACTGTTCTTTTGGATTACTCGATTATTTTTACATTTTATAAATAATTCATAAATAAATATGTTTTTTAAGATCTCATGCAAGTTTTTAACATAAATATCTTTATTTAGAAAACAAAAACGAATTTTCAATTCAAAAAAAATATTTCTCCAACAAAATTCTTCGATCTTACCAGAAACCCCAGGTCAACCATTTGCTTGTGCTCAGAGAATTTATTTCCGGTTAGTTTTGAGTAGACTTTCTGGATACAATCTTCAGAATTATTTTTTGGAAATGTGATATCTTTGTTTGTATATATTTTTTTAAATTATAACAAAGCATAATCATAGAGATATTCAAGAATTCAACATCTTAAAAAATTACACTGTTACTTGCTTCGTTTCACCCAAAAAGTAATCACAATGATTATAAATGGCAAATCTAAATTTTAAGCGATCTCCAAAACTACGGCACTTAAAAGTGGGAAGAATAATTAAGGCAAGCAAAAATCGTTTCAGACAAATGAAGCAATTGGGGTAAGATTTCCCAGGGGGATGCAATTTGTCAACAGCGTTCCCGATTCACTTTTCCGATGCAATTTTTCACAGTCTACCGAATGTGAGTAACCGAACCATCGGCTAATGAAGCGAAGGGAAGATTGCACTTAGCAGGGGGTGGCAAGATGCGTGCCTGTAAATAAGGGTAGTTGCAAGACAATTTGTATTCTTATATTGCTTGATATTTATTTATTTTCTGTAGCTGCGTTAAAAATGTGAATCTTAACCTCACAAATATGTTCTCATATCTGTTCCTTTATTATTTCTTCTTCAGAGAAATCAAATGACCGTGCCACTGAAAAATTGTTTGTCTGTTCATGGTTTTCTAAGGGTTAATAGTGAAATAGGTCCCCGGGTTCTTTTAGGCAATATTTCTACTAATATTTACAAAAATTAGTAATACTTTTTTCGTCACTTACGATGTTTTTTGTTGTTGTTATTTCTTCATATATTTTAGAATACATTTTTTTGGCTTCTAGATGATTTGTAGCATACAATCGCTGTCAGTGAACAATTTGTTTTTTGATTACTAACTGAGACAAGAGATCCCAGCGTTTACTGTCAAAATTTGTTAATTGTAAAAAATCAAAATAGAGCAACAAAGTAGCTAATGCTTAAATACTTTACAATTGATTGCAAACCTGATTATTAGAATACTTTTAAACCAATGATCGTACAGTAATAGGCAGTTTTGAGTGTTTAGGCTAGGGAATACTGTGAATGCCCATTACTTCAAAAAAGTATATAGTACTCAATATTGTCATACAACATAAAACACTCGTAGAATTTGATTGTATGTTTAACTTAGATCGAATGTATATTCGCCTGTCAATTGGCTGGGCCACCTAATGCGCTGGCTGCGTCCCTAAACAGCTGTCTGCATAATTGATAAGAGATAACGTGGAGGCATGTCAGTCTATTGCATAACCAAGTTGCCTGTATAAGTTACTGTGTCCTTCATACGCTAAAGTCAGCTGCATATTGATGTCTCTAAGTGCAGAGCTACAAGTGGAGTACAGTGATGACGTCTGTATGTACATACACGTAAATTTAAGCTGAATGATTACTAGGTTTATCTTGCTAAAGCTCTAGAAAAGGTTGTTCACTTTTAAAATGATCATGGTATCCAAACCCATTCGTTATTATGATTTAAATATGTTATTTCACAAACTAAATCAATATGTTGCAAATAGTTAAAAGCACGCTTAAAAGCCTGTATATTGTAGATGAAAATTTGCTTATAAAAACAATCAGAGTTCACCATCTTATGTTTATTTATTTATATTGATTTTTGCCTTGGGATACGCTATATTTTGTTTAGTTATTTTAATTTTTAATAGTAACAAAGAAATTACAATGATTATTAATATACATAAGTAGATGTTTAGCTTTTGTTTATGAAAATTGTGGCAATATTTGATGAATGCGTGGAAATAAATTATAAACAATATTAATAGAAATGTTCATAAAACCAGGCGTTGTTACAAAGCGGATAATGCTTTATTTATACAATTTGAGTAACGTTTTTAATTAGCAGTTTTTGTTGATCAGTTTTTCAGAAATGTATTGTCGCTTTTAAAAAAAAATACTATTTGAAGTACAAATAATTACACGAAATACTCCCATAGATAAGTATGCTTCTAATTACTCTCAGTCTTACGTTGAACTGATATATATACATAAATAATTTATAGCTTGATTTTATGACTTGGGCACTTGTCAATTTACATCAGCAGCGATCACGGCAGTCATAAATCAGGTTTAGTCGGTGCGAATCTATATGCGAGGCGCAGAACGCTACACGAGCGTTAATTATCTGTCTAATGGTCGGTGATTAGTGCTGGGAGACGTGCGGCGCCTGTGGATAGTAGTGCGACTTACAGCAAGAGCAGGCTGTCTGTCAGGGGATGCCAATGGGGATGAAACTCCCCCATCATCTAAGGTATGCCAATATCTGAGAATTTCCCTGTTATATATTAACAGTTATAAACCCAAAAAAATAAGCCTATGTTAAATTTTAAAATATTTTTAATTTTAATATGAATCAAATTACTTTGAAGATCAATAGGAAATATTTATATATGATGGTTATTCGCGTTACTGGGTGTAGAAGGACCCAGAGACCTATTATACTATTTTTCTTTTAGAAAACCATGACCACTACTAGGTCAGCATGAGTGAAATGGTCGCCAACCTCCTCTGAGGAAAGGGACTTTATGTAAAAGATTCACATTACTAGTGATTTCGATTAAGATATTTATTTAAAATTTATCGTATATATCAATATCTGATGAAAATCTAAGTTGATGTTATAAATATATAAATGGCTTATTTTAATTCTTTTTCTTATTGGTATTAGACATTAAAATCAAATCTATTGATGTTTTTCAGATTTTAATAAATTGCATGGTTTTACTGCATATTACTGTATTTCTAAATAAGTATACAGAAAACGATCGGTTGTTTTTTTTACTAACAAAACAAAATTAATTATCATGAATTTGTGTATGCTATTTCATGTCGCAACATCTCTGAAGACACACAAAAATATATTTATACAAATTAAAAATATTACAAAGGTTATATTGCTACTTCATAATATTTTCGTTAGTAATTTTTTTTATCACTCGCAACAAAAGTCTTCGTATTAATGTTTGGGCATTGTTAATATGGCTGCCCATGCAATAAGAATTCGCTTCCCGTTAGTCCTGGCATAAGGATGTCCAGGGGATCCCCTGCCAGTGCTAAATATTGCTCAGCTCTTGAATCCCTCAGGACGCACGAGTAAAGGATTCGGAGATGGTCGGATTAAACGGAAAATTACTTGCAGGGGTCGCTTTATGTTTTTTCCCCGTGTTGGACATCGTGGTTGACCACAGAATTGTATAGGGTGAGAATTCGTTATTTTGTGCTAATGCAATATTGCGTGGAAATAGTCATTGAATGCTAAAATCTTTTCAAGTGCTGATTTTAGAACTCAAAAATACTACTAAATAGGCAAATAAATATTTTATTTAACTAAACAAGCAAGATAAAAGATATTTATTATTTTAAGATATTTATTTTTTAACAAATATAAACTTATAATATAAATTAAGCTTCTTGCTAAGGCATATTCAAAAGAAATTGTTGGATTTTTTATTCCACTGAAGGTAGTAAAAATCAATATAAATAATAGATCATATCACATATGGTATAATATTTTTGAATAAAATACTTGAGTGATTTTTCACATGTTCGTTTTTATTAGTGACCGGTTTCGCCAACCTTTCACGTTGGCGAAACCGGTCACAAATAAAAACGAACATGTGGAAAATCACTCAAGTATTGTATTCAAAAATATTAAAATGAAATTCCACCAAGTATTCTCTGTCAAAAATATTGAATTTCTTACACGGTATAGTGAGAATTTATGTACATTTTTTAATATATATTTGACAACAAAGTAAGCGCTGCCGCGCCAAGTGAAAGAAAATAAAAAAAATGTTTCCGTGTGATATCCTCCATTCCAATATTCAAAGCTCATCTGCCCTTACACCGCAGGCTGGCTGGCTGCCACCCCCGGGGTCTGTACAATTCCCGCTGCTCGTAACATCTAATTCCGTTGAAATTCGGATCAGCATTTCCTCGATACGTTCGCCTTCGTGTTTGCCCTTTTCCATCTAATAGTTGCATAACACACTCGCGCCGTGTGGAGATAAATTCCAGAGGCATCTGATAGAGGTGTGTATTGGATGCCGTTAGCTTGTGTTTCTTTTTTGTATCTTTTTTTGTTCGAGAATTGTATTCGAAGGGTTACTGTGCGTGGATTAAGTACGTTTCAATAGAATAAATGTATTTTAGATCAGGCATTGGGTGTGGAATAAAACGCATTGAAAACTTTCGTTTATTGGATTCTAAAGTGAAACGATAGCTGCGAGTACGCGAAAATGAAACGCATTTTTAAAATATACTTACTACTTATATCTGTGATTTTTTTAATACTTATATTTATTCAAATAATTAATAAGTCTTGATCTATAACTAGAGTATACAATAATTTGGATTATAAGTTACAAATATAAAGCAAAGCTGAGCAGCAAACGAACCTTCTTACGGGCGGCGGCTAACAACATAATTAAATTTAATCAGCTGCAAACTAAAGCCTCGGCGACAGTCGCTACGGTAAGGGATGCAAACTTGTATGACAGCCTCTAATGGCCGCAATAACATACGGACAGGTAACCGGGGGCGTCTCGGGGGATGCAACCCCCTCCCCTCATACCCTCGCAGTAGCAAGTCTGGTCGTAGAAATGAATAGATATTTGTTTAAATTATTACCATTGCAAAGTAGATTTAAATTTTGATTTATTTATAAATGTACTGTGAATAATACTTATTCGTATCATCCTTCTTCATATAATTTCAAGTTTTAATAGCTCATGTTTATTCATGCGAATTTGATATGTATGCTTTAGTCAATCCAATCTTCATGCGTTGAATAAACTCACTAAGAATACATTCAAATTTGCTAATTAAACTAACCTGTTTTTATATTTTAGAAATAGCGATGACTTAATTTGAAAGTTAGAGACAACAAAACAAATTTGCCTATATGGGAAATTGCAGTTTTTTCACTAACAAAAATGAGGTCTCCAACATAAACAATCTAATAGCTTATATCCATGCAGATAAGAATATATATAAACTAAAGATTATTTATAAATTTACTTTAAAAAATATATATAATTAATATTAAGTACTTCAGTTGTGTTAATTGAGACTAGCATGTGAAGAGCACAAATTTATAACAATACTCATGCGTAAGCGTATTTCATATGACAGGTACACCATTGTTATCAACTAATACATATTTTTAATAAAAATTGTTATGTTCAAGAATAAAATTTATATTGATTATTCTATTCAGAAGAGTTTAGATTTATTTTAGTCTGAAAATGTATGTATTCAGAGTACAGTCTCTTTGCAAGTCTGTTTTCAGAAAGCTGTCTGGGGGTGACAAGTACGGCATGGATACTGGATTTGCATTACGGATGCTGACAGTTGAATGAAGATCCCTTGTATTTGAATAGACTGAAATATATTTTTAGTCTAATTTTTATTTCAAGCATTGAATGACTTATTTGAGCTTTCATTATTACCAACTTTGAGTTTAATATTGTTGAATTATAGGTTTTTTTACTTTTCGGTAAAATTTACCCAAAACACAAAGTCCATATATCATTTGCAAAATATCTTACAAAATAAATATTACTTAATAAGTAAAAGTATTTTATACGTCTCAAGGAACTTGAATCGCACGATTTAAAATGATATTTTATTTAATTGGCAGATCATTACAGTATATAATATTTTTTTAAATATTTTTTCTTTAGCAATAAGAATACAAATTAAAGTTTTCATACCAATTGAAAAGCTGATTATAAATTGAAAAAATTGTTTATACTTTTGATAAATTCAATTAAATTACTGATAGTGAATTTTGATAAAAAAAACAAACTTTTGTTTTTTGTTGTACATTCATAGAAAATTCAGTTGTGCTTTGTATCGCAGGCTCTGATTGAAAGTGACGAAAGCCCGTCAGATCAAAGCTCCTCTACGAGGTGCCGAGGTTTCGCAGCCGGTGAGTGCTCCCATATTCACGCCGCGTCGCGGGGCAATCGCTTCTTGCTCGTCCCGCGGGTTATCAAGAATTGATTTTCGGTCTCCCCTTTCCCTGAAACAACAGAGTACCGGCTGCGTCAGTGTCTATTTGGAAACTATTTTAAAAATTTAATATATATAGTCGTAAATAACAAGCAAATGTTTTCATTTATAAAAAATGGGAGATGTTCTCAGAAATATAAAATGTAGTCAAAATCTATGTAGATTAAAATGCGTTAAAAGCAATTATTTATGTATTGCGTCTATTTTTTTAAAAGGAAGAAATATTTTATTTTAGAGCTGAACCATTGAAGTTTTAAAAATTTGATCGGTTAATGAGAGTAATAGTTATATTCTTAAACTGGATTCGTAAAACCAACGGTGTCGTGAACGAATTCCACGCAAAGCGGTTGCTCTTGTAATCATGAGGTTGATGTTCACATTTTATAACCAAGCCGGAAATCAATGTCGCTATAACCAAATCCAAGCAATGGGTTGCTTTCTTAATCATAATATTGATATTCACATTTAAAAATAACCTTAGCATCATTGCGAGCGCCGTCGGAGCTGCTTTCAACGGAGAGCGCGACGTGTTTAGAGCGAGTTTTTATCTCGCCCCGCTGCCATTGTACTCCGAGGATTTATTCTGTTGGAGATGTCTGCAGAACACCTTCGGGAATTAGCGGAACAAGATGGCCGCCTGCCTCCTCGGCTGGTATCTGTTTTCGTTTCAAAGCATATCTGCGCTCCGCGAGATCACATCGGAATTGCTAGAGCGTCTAACCGAATTCGATTAAGGGTGCTGAACCAGTCGATAGTACGTTTTTAAAATCTACCTATACTTTTATATTTTTACAATTGCTTGAAAATAATTAAGTATTTAGAATTTATATTTTGCAAAAAGATAACTGGATGCATATTTATTTTAATGCACCTATTTACACCAGTAAGTATACTTGTCAAGCATTTAGGGCAACGTATTTTGAAAAATATGCGTCAAATATGACATTTATCATTTTGTCATCTATCAATCACTTATAAAATATATTTTGTTAATCAATCAGTTTAATGTATAAAAAAATTGGTTCTAATTGAAGCGTTGAAATCTATGATACATATTGACCTTATTTAGGTGATATAAAAACCACTTATAACTTACAAATAATGTATGCTATTTCTTTTATACATTTACACTATTTGTATTTTTAATTCCTTATATAAATTTTTACTCAAGCTTGATAAATATGGATGAATTAATATTACGAAAAAAATAAATTAACGGATTATTTGATACGTGGCAGTATGTGTAAAATTTGGAGTATTTTTAATATATTTAAAGTTAAGCGGGGTAATTTATTTGGGGCTTAATTTTCACCCTTGGCCATGGTAGACCGCCATAAATCGATGTCTCCCCCTCGAAGCATGTCCGTATAATTAGCAAATTAGTACATCCTTTATAGTACAAACAGAGTTGACTCCGTAATCAGTCAGGTGAGGGCGCGAGCGCGTGACGTTTCAAAACAACCCGCCGATCTAAAATATGACAACTATTTCGTATGATAATGTGGAATCTACAAAAAAATGGTCTCACATCCGCGCTCTGCACATGGCTGAATTTTTTTCGCATGACGTTTTAAGAGAATGCGCGGAATACTTATTTTTTTAATGGAGTACTACATAATAATTAATTAAATTTTTAATTTAAAAAAAGCGTCATAAAACTATTTTTTTATTTCCGATTGAGAGTATTTAAACCTTATGTATGAGTGCATTTGATTATGATACATATTTCAACAAGCTGATTAACAAAACTTATATTTATATGTCGATTTTTTGATAAACGTCCATTACGGGCTTATTATATTCTTACTAATATGATTAGGCACATTAGTTCATACATAGAAGATGATTTAAAGAAACTCTCAGAAAAATATCATCCCACACAAATCACGATGATATTTTTCTGAGAGTTTCTTTAAATCATCTTCTATGTATGAACTAATGTGCCTAATCATATTAGTAATAAAACTTATATTGATCTATGGATTTCTTTTTTGAATTATTATGAGGGTTTTATAAATAATATTTTAATTGGTGTCATGCAATAAAAATACGTACTTGAAAAAGCTTGAAATGAAGCTATGAAGTATTAAAAAAATATTAGAAATAAAGGTATTTGAAGGCGCTATCCGGTATCAGTACTTAAATTTATTATAAAATAAACTTTATTACACATAAACCCACACAATTTTTAAAGTTTTTTATGATGTCAGTAGTTTTTGTATAAGTAAAAAATATGAAATGAAATAAGTTTTTAGCCATCGATGTTTCTATATAAAATAAGTATAAGCTACGCGGCAGGCTATGCATAAATAACAAATGCTATCGGGCGCACGGCATCTGAAACAAATGAATTAAGTCTAATTGAAAAGGTCACACCCCCGCCAGGTATTGTGTATGAGGTAATAAACGTCCGCAAATGTTTTATGATTCCAACTTCAGATAGGGCTGGTATTCAAAGGATCCGTTTGGAATTCGGTTAGTTATTTGCCAATATGACTAATTCTTCACAAATGACTGTAGTCATCGCGTTGGCTTTATAATCTTTGCAAATTCATAAAAATATTTGTTTAAAAAACATTAGTCATAGTGTATTATTTAATATTTTTTAACCACAAAATTGATATTAAATTTGAAAAAAAAAAAAAAACAAAAAATGAAATGATCAAATTGGAAACGCTGTCCATGAGATGGAAAAGTAAAAAAGCGCAATAGTATGTTTTTTTATTACAAAGTTTGAAATAATTTGAAACAAAATCAAAATAAATATTGATTGTTCAAAAACTCATCACTGTGTTTCGTGAAAATATTCTACATTTCTCTCTACTAGTCTTCAATAAAATATAAAACGTATGGATCGAAGTTCTCATCAATGTATTCCACGTCGAAATAGAATTGCCTGTGAGTCAAGCCAAATCGGTGGAACCATCAATTGGTTGTTGTTATTGATATAGCGTCAGAAGTGCTTCCCCTCAAATGGGATAAAATGGTGTAAATTCGTAGGCAGGGGATGCGTCGGGATTAAGGGTTGCAACACGTTGCTTACAGGAGCTTTCCGCCGATTTGTCTAGACTTAGAAATGTAACTGAACCAAAACGAAGCACTCAAATTCATTGTTATTTATTATTATTAAAGTTGAGTCGTTTAAAACAGTTTAAATATTTTTGGATTTTATGCAGTATGTTTTAATACATATAATACATTGAGCAATGATGATGAGCAATGAAACAAAAAGACTTTTGGAAAGAGTCTTTATCATTAAGAAGCCTTATATTTCATTTCATAAAATATATGAACAAAATGCTTTTATGATATTGAAAAATACCTATGATTTATTATTTATGACATAAGCATAAAAATGTTTATAAGATTATATGAAAAAAATAATGCGGCAGTATTTGAAACGTTACATTTTTTAGCTAAGTATTCATCAATCAATTATTTGATAGTGGCGTTGTATTTACTTTAAAATTTATACATGAAGATGTAAGTTTTCAATAAATTAAAAAATCAAAGGCAGTCTCCTATCATAGCTAAGTGGATTTATGGCAATATATTTAGTAAAATTATAAGAATTTTGAAGAAAGTTGATCTTTGTTATTATAAAAATATTTTAAAAATAAAAACAATTGGAATTTGGTCTGCACAATTTTTATTACGAATTGATTAAAAATGTTAGATGTATGAATGGTAAGAACTGTTCTCCTTCTCGAGAGTTACTCGATTTCTGTCATTATAGTTAATTTTAAAACCACATCTATGCCCATGACTGTTTGGTTTGTTAAAAATAATGATTAAAAGTAACAAAAGCAAAATAAGTGTATATTGCGATACACTCAAGAACAGTTGAATTATTTTATCATCATTATTTACTGATTATCTATGATTGAAAATTGATTTAAGTTTAAATTGTATGTGTATTTGATTTTTAAATTTTTTAATACAAATACATGTTTTTTATGAAAAAAATTTACGCTGTAATTCAAAACTACTTTACGTTCACACATAAAAAAACCGTATCCCCAACAAATTCCATCATAAATAACCCAAGCCGCATTGACAGGCAAACAAATAACAAATAATGGAAACATCCAATTAAAAACCTGAAGTGAAAACTTGGGACATGAGGGTCCGCAGGGGCAGGGGATGAGATGAGACATTCTCCTGGACCGCGGGCCGGACGTCCGCCCCCCCGGGAACAGTAAAAACTGCACCCCATCTTGACCAACGAACGTGGCGTTTGTCATATCGGGATGTTTTTCGCAACTAAATTTATGGCCTGGCTAGGAGCTCGTGTACTGCATTTATTTATTACCATGTGGACATTAAATATATAAGTAATACAAATACGAGTAAAAATATAATTTTGTAGGAATGAAAATAAGTGATCATGAGTGAAAATATGCATGTATGAGAAACATTAAGGTATGACACAAATTAAAAAAAAAACAGATATTTCTTTGCTTAGTTAAATGAATACAAATAAATAATAATCGGTCTTAAAGATTTCTAGAGTCCAACATAAAATATCGCAGAAACAATTTATCACGTAGACATTTTCATCAAAATGTATTGCAGTCGTCTGCAGTCGCAACAAAATTTCTCCCAGGGAATTCCCAGATGGAGGTGGTCGGGAAAGAACCAGCCCTGGCCGAGTCGGGCTTGCCTCCCGCTTCACGCCATTCAATAGTATAAAATATGGGAGAGTCGCATCACCCGAAAAACTTCTGACCGCCCAAATAAATATTCCGACCGATGGACGCGGATGGGTTTTGTATTCGGGAACTTTGAAACTTTGCAAAGTGTATTTGGCAAAAAGGTGATAGATTTTTCGATATAAATTCAAAACAAGAATATTTCCGTGAACTTCTGAGAATGAGTTGTGAAAATGCACTGAACTAATGTGGAGAAAAAGCTCAATTCAATAAACAGTACCTGAAATAAAAACACACCGGTTTTGTGCACTTTATCGATACTATACGTAATTAATATATAAATGTCATTCGATGAATGTGTATTTGTCCAGTGCGGCCAATAACCGTAAGAATAATTGACATATGCATTGGTGGACTCGTTTTGTCATTTTTATATTTTATTGAGAATAGCAGTTATGATATGTTTTAAATAACGAGTTTACATATGTGTTGATGGCTCTCATTGTTATTAAATAAGTATTTAGGGATAGAAAGTGACAGTGATACATTACCTATTTACTATTGGTGTCAAAGAAAATTTATTGGTGCTTGGGTTTCTACGCAATATTCCTTGTGTCTAATTTATATATGTCTTAGAAGTCACCTTACTGGTACATACAACACGAAAAATTCATTAATCTCGCAAGCACATACGGTATGGTATTTTCTATAAATCATTCTGCCGGACAGCGGGAGGGGGTGGAGAAGGCAGTGCATGCGCTGCATGGCAATGCGGGAGAGGCCTTGTTTGTGACCCACCTCATCCCCTCTGCATCGCCTGAGGAATAAATCTTGGCACTTGAATGCCAGAGGTGCCTTATTCAATTTGGGAATGTGTCAACTACGGTTTGATGTGTGATTGTGATTTGATTCCCAAGGTTCCTGGTGACTACCTGAGTGTCTTCGAAACCTAACTTACTTTCTTCAAATTTGGAAATATTACCTAAAAAAGTATTAAAACTATATACAGTTTATATTGTCTATATTCAAAATCGCTTTTAAATAAGTTCGATCGTTAATACTACGCAAATTAAATTAAAAAAGCGTATGTAAAAATCGAGAATACAGCCAATAAATAGACATAATCTTTTTTGCTTCTGCGATTGCATAGTTAAATCTTTGCAGGGGGTGTTTTATCTTTATGGGATAAATAAGGTCGTATTGATAATGACTTAGAGTGGTTTAAAAAAACAACGGGATTTTACATGACTGAAATAATATAGTACTATAACAAAAAAAAATTATTTTAATTTTGTTGAAAAGAAGTTTGTTTGTTTACATGAAATATTTTTGAAGGAACATGATTAAAAATCAATTTTTCGTAGAGAAGCTAAGTTTGTGTTACTTGAAAATTCAATTTCCGGTGGTCGGTGCAGGTGCTCGGGACTCTAGCTGGAGGACCTGCTCTCGCACGACTTTGCATGGGAATGGATTCCTTTGATGGATATGTCTGAGAAGAAACCGCGAGCGCGATGCATAATACATTTGTTGCTTTTGGACCCACCGGCGGGCGACAAGGTGTTTGCTCGCCCTGGGGGTTTGAATGGATTCTTTATTTTAAAGTCTCCATCTCTTGGATTTTCCCCTTTTCTTTGAGTTTCATCATCAAGTACCTTAAAAAGTATCGCGTTAAGCAACAAACAACTTCACACATACTATAAACAATTACTGATCACTAATTTACCTTTACATATAAATATTAATTATGTGTTTTTTAAGCTTCAAATTTTAAAAACAATAAAGCTGTATAAGTTTTAAAAATATAAGTTGAAAAGAGAAAAAACAACGTTGGAAAGAGAATGTTTATGTGGAAACAAAATCACTATAGTGGCTGAAAATCGAGAGTACAGATAAATCAGTTAGACTGAGCAACGATACAGATATGTTTAATGATATGGTTACCAATCTCTTCTGAGGAGAGGTTCTTGAAGAAGAAGCTGAATATGAAAATTTAGTCACGAACTTACAATTGTATTGTTTGATGTCACATAACCAAATTTTTTTGAGTTGCACGTAATATCACAAACATGGATTTCTATGATAATATTGTATGGTGCTGTGTTTCGACTAGTAAGGAAGTAATAGTACAACTTATTAGTAAAAATAAAAATATTCATGTTTTTACAGAAATAAATTCTTAGTTTTGTTTTTCGTCACTTTTTTTGCTATCCCTTGCGATTGTCTGTAATAAATAAAGCTTAGTGTAATCGAAAATGTAAATACAAATGCGCGCTGCGCATTAGGAGTTGAGTCACGGGCCGCGCAGTGACACAGTCCCGGGGGGATCATTAGACCAGGAGGGGGATGGGCGGGGTGGGCGGGCAAGGTAACAATAACACTGCATCGACTTGCACATTGCTTTGTCATCCGATACCGCCGCACTTGCAATTATCGTTAGAAAATCCGCTTAACAAGTAAATGTCGAACAGACAACGATCGATGTTGATTGTTAACAAGTGTATGGAATAAATATTCTGAATAAATATTCGTAGAATATTTATTCCATACACTCGTGTGTTTGTACTCGTGTTGTATGAAATTGAAATAAAAAAACATATGACACAACGGTCGCTCAAAAAAACAAAGTATCTTTTTCTTAAAATTTACTTTTTGTAAAGTTTTTTTAATATTTTTATTGTCATTTATCAATATCATCGAGTTCAAATAGTATACTAAAAAAAAAAAGGAATTTACCCGTAATATGAGAACTAAATAAATAAATTATAATGATTGATTGGAACTACCTACGTCGTTACGTTTTATCGTTGCTTTGCTATTTTTTATTTTTTTTTAAATTGTGCCCATAAAATATCTACAGCTAATAAAAAATAAAATACTTTTATATGAGCTTGAAAAACTTTAAATGTTTTTTTGTTCACCACACTAATATCATTCTCATTTATATCGAATTTAAATTATAGTTGATATCAAAAAAGTAAAATATATTTTTAATATTAAAATGTTTTTATGTGTGATGTATGAGATGTGGTTTATTATTTTTGCTTGTGTACTAATGCAGCTTATTTTTTATACATCTAACAGTCTTATGGCAGTAATTCAAGTAGTCGGGTATCAAAAATCGAGGGGGAGGGGCAAAACCACCCTCGGATTAGGCTACCCCTGCGCGGCCATATGTAGAAAATAATCTGAAAAAATGCGCATCTGATATCTCAATGCGAGGGTGCAACAAAAATGCAACTAAGTGCATGGAGAATAAAATATTTATACCACAATATCTGGGCTGGTATAGTACCCCTTTGTAGTTGAAACTTTGTGTTAGCAGGCGCAAGAGATGAGTCAGAAATCTCACTTCTTCAATCTGCATCATATTACCACACATTGATTTGAATCAAAACAAAAAATATTTAACATATCTTATTTTATATAAAACTATATCAAAACTGGGTTTCACTCTTTGTCTACTTATTATTTTTTAGATGCATATATAGTATATAGACAGAATCGTATCAGAACAATTATTAATTGGCCGAAATGCTGATTGATATGCCTTCACTTTATTAATAAAGAATAAACATTTTAAATATGTTTAATATTTAGAATAATGATTTTTTTAAGGGGTGATAAATATTTCTGTTCAGTTTGCAAACATTTTTCCACGAATCTCCAAACAAAACACAACGTCAGATTATCGATTTACCGGTAACAGCCTCTCGCTCCGTCACACCTTTCCCTTATTTTTAATCCATCTAGCCGCCGGGAGAGTACGCAGGCTTTCATTAGAGTCTCTCTCAGAAGCTGTAATATTTTATCACAATATTTTTCATTTTGCACAGACATTTTCCATTCGCGATGGCGTCGGATCGCCGAGGGAAATGAGCCCATCTATACATCCATACCGACGGATAAAATATTTTATTTTTCTTGGATAAAATGCCGAGAGAGTTGCTCTACTTCAGAGACCCAAATTTGAAAAATATTTTAATTGATCAGCGGTAAATACAATTCACATTTTTTTATTTGAAATTTTCGCAATTTCATATGACTGACTGTCCAATAGATGATGCATACGTGTACCAGTAAATCAATTATTAATACTAAAATTATTGGAAACTTTCATTTTAATTAAAATTAAGTGAAATTACAATCCATTATAATGGGTTATTTGGTTTTATCATGACGTTTTTAGTCAAAAATATAGATGTTTTCACATTGTCTTAAAAACGCATATAGTAAGCTTACAATTTTGTATTCAGTCACGAATGTTTAATATGTGGTTAGTTACAAATTAATTTGCAATAAAAAAAATTATGTTGTATTAATCCCATTTTCTGTGTGTTTTGACTGTGAAATAAGAAAGTAGAGTACCAAGTGAGATATTAATGTGATAAGTAAAGAGAAGAAGACGCGACGGTTTTTATCCACTTATTGATGATTGAAGGTAAAAAATACGCCGGCGAAGCGGGCGAAGATAATATTTGCATTTTTTACCTTTTCCACAGCAAACCCATTTAAAATATTGGAGACTAACCTAATTAGCAGCGCTAGTGCTTTTTTTTACAAACAGTGAAAAAATACCCGAGATAATATGAGAATTCAAAATGCATTTGTGTATGCTTAGTCACATACTATGAAGAAATTAATTTTAAAAATAAATTCTACTTTATTATTGAATAAATAACTCCTACAATGCATTTCATTTTGACTTATTTCAATATAAGTTCTTGATAAATGTTACTAAGGAACTTAATGATGTGAAAATAAAATATTAAATTTTACTGAAAAAAGTTTTTTTAGGTTCATATTTAATACGTCATGAGAACTTTAATATTTGAGACGATTAGCCATATTTATCATTACGGAGGTATTCTACTAAATATAAACGCATTTAGTCTCTTGGATATTAGGCTTGTAATTTTTTGTATTATAAAAAAATACCACTTAATGTTGGCTTTTGAGGGGTCATACAAAATATTTTTGTATTAAGGTATCATCAAAACTAGTTTTAAACTCATACGTGCATACGTTACATGTCATTTTTATAATAATTTTACTTTGTTGAACACAATGATTTTTAGACGTTTCGCTTTTCTTTGATTTTAAGGCTCAAATGTTGTGCAAAAACAGCTATCTGTTGGTACTGCCTTTCCCTTTTCTATTATGGAAGATATTTCAGGGAAGAGTACATAACTCGAGGCTAGGGTCAATTGCCCGCTGATAGAGTATTCATGAAAATCGAATGGCCGAGGCGAGGAGGAATGGCCCGTGATATACCAAAGGGCCGATACAAATAAAGCCTTTTCTTTATTCGACGTTTACGTTTGCAATTTGACCCCTTCTCCTGTGGGAAACTTCTGGTTTCCACCTGAAAACTACCCTTTGTTCGATTTTCGTAAAAAAAATACATAAGGTATTTTAACTCTCGCAGTTAATGGTTTTATGAATGTAACGGTTTATTTATCATTTAACTGTATGTTATAAAATAAAACCAATTAAAATGCTATCGTGTACAAATTTTATTTATTCAAAGGAACAAAATATAAAATAAAAATAAAAATAAAATACATATAAACATTTTTCATGCGTGCACGTGAATTTACAATACACATAAAAGATTACACACGTGTATTTTGTATCCAATGCGAAAAAGTATTTTATTTGCCCTCTTTTTTTTGCGCATACCAATATTTATATTAAAAGTGTTTCAAAAATGAAGTAGTAAAGTGGCATGTCTATGTATTAAGATGTGACTTTTCAACATGCTTGATTACAGAGCAAATTTAGTTATGCATTATGTTATTAGACGTTTGTTGAAAATTCTTCGTTCATTGAACTACGAGGAAGTAATTCATTTTAATTAACAATCCACGCAACGCACGTCGCTGAAAGTGAGTTCCAAGCTGAATCGTGGCATATTGGGCGGCTTGGGAAGCGTGGGCGGCGTGCGTGGCGTGCGTGGCGTGCGTGGCGTGCGTGGCGTGCGTGGCGTGCTGGCGCAAGGAGCCTCGCTCGGCGCGTCGGTGCCGTGATTGGCTGTGCTCCCCGGGGACTTGCAACTTCATCTACAAATGAACGCTGCGAGGAGTGAGCGCGCCCATAACTCACGCGGAGCTCACCTTCGCAAATAACAAGTCTGGTTATAACGAGAACTGATGAAGGTGGAGATTTTTTTTGCTCGGATGAAATTTTAGGTGAGATTGGCGCTGACGGCGTTATTGATGTACCCCAGAATTCCCGTTGCTTTTTTTATTTTTTAAATATTTTTTAAAGATTTTTACAAGAGAAAACTATGCTGATATTAAGTGAATACATTATGTATTATCATCACTTTTATACTCCGAATACTCATTAATATATTTTTTGTTTTTTTGCACTATATATATACACAATTTATTTTGCTTGTTATATTTATTGAAAGCATACATATTATAGCCATTTGTATTTAAAGAGTTTTTTAGGATAGGATGTCATTTTCGTCTATCACATTTGAAGATAATTTTTTGATTCAATCTCCCTACTTTATTTTTCTCCGTTCATACATTTAATTATACAGACAAAGTGAAAATGTCCAGGAAGAATTGAAAATATTCAATATATCGATTGTTGAAACCATTTTCATTCATTCACTATTTAAAATATTTGATGAATTTTTTTTACAAATGAAGGATTTATTAAAAACATGGATTATTTTAGATTAATAAATATATATTGTAAAATGTACAAAATGATTTAAAACGACTTCATCACCTCACATAAGTACACCCGAACATTGAACATACTAGTCAAGTATAAAGGTATGCCTGTACATACATTCTTCCCAGACCCCATATCATGGGAATGTAACTGAACATCATCCATCACACCATAAAAGCTGGCTCGAGGAAACCTTTTCCACCTCCCGCTGTTTGTTGCACTGAAGAACCTTCACCTTCAGCCCCCGCCGCACCTTGACCAGGGCATGCATAATGCATGCGATATTCAGCTGTAAGGGTGGAAAGAAAATTGTTGTTTAAAATCTGAAAAACCACAGAGCGCTTCTACATTTTTTGCGAGAGTAAGAATTTTATTTGCGACATGGAATTTTGAAAATTTTGAATAAATAATTTTTTTTATGTCAAATATATCAACTACCCCTGTTATTCCGTTAAAAACGTGTCTAAATAGATTTAATTTTCTATAAAAAATATATAAAAGGCATTCTTAAGATATTTTCTATACTCTTATACGAATTAATTGAGACCAAGACAACACCCATTGACTTAGTCATATAAAAAACATGCATTTGAGTTACTTTATTGAATACTTGAGTTAATGGTATATTTTTACTCTTTGGGTCTGACGTATTCAACAATGGTTTTAAAATAGATAAAAAATATTGTTATTTTTAGTACGTTTGAGTTTTTCTCTTCATCGTGAATAATTTACCTTAGCTATGGCGATGTCCTGGTTTCCACGAGGAGCCGGTTCTTGCAGAGGCTGGGGGGAGAGAGGGGTGGTCTCGCGGGAGGAGAGGGGGTGCGATAGGGACGGATATATTTATGGAGGCTGGCGCGTTTCGTTTGTTTTTCCTCGGCTCTGCTGGTAACTTATTGTTCCTGAGCTACGGTGATATGTTGTGTACACCACGAGGAAAATATTTTAGAGTAATAAATACTTACCGGTATTAAACTAGCAATTAAGTATATAACGTGAATACTTGTATATATATATTTTTATAACTTGTGTTTACATATTTTGTCGTATTTTTTTAAAACATTGGTTTTATATATCACACTGTCGTTATGTAGTTATTTATTTTTATACTGTAGGCTATTTTATAAAAAAAACATTTAGGTATGATGAAATGTGTCACTACGTCGTTAGTATGCAACCGACCTTAACGAATTCATTGACAGAAGAGGTCAGATCTTGTGATGTGTTGTATTGTCACGTGCACTAAAAATGAAGACATTAATTCATATTAATTTTCAAAATGTATGCATGAATTATCTTATACATTTTATAAAGTATTTTTTCCTATTTAAAATTATTAAAAAGTAGTTTTATATGAAATGCATTTGTAATTTTTATATATTTTTAAACAATAATATTTTATTCACGTTGTTGTATTTTTATTATATTTACATATACTTTCAAAATTATTAATAGTATTACTGTTATGATCAATAAATCTATTTATATTGTAAATGTGGAAAATACTATTGCTCGTACGAGTTTTCACTCAACGCCGATCCAATTTCAAAGATTTACAATATACATATTTGATTGATTTGTTTTTTTTTTATTTGTCAATTTATCACTTTTTTTTGATTGTGTAGTTTTAATAATATAATGAATAGCATAAGTTAACATTACAGGAAAACATAGTGCATCATATTTTTTTTTACTATTGTTGGAAGGCACTATTCACAAGACACTCAGTACGCCCGCTATACACCTCGAACAAAAGCACCCAAACAACAGTCGTGTTTACCTCACAAAAACAGTGCCACCCGCACCCACCCGCACCCACCCGCACCCACACAGCACCCACACAGCACCCGCTTCTTCCTGCGGGCATCCATCTTCCGTGTCTAATCACCCGAGTGGTGCGAGGGGGATCCTTACCATATCCTTGTTTATTTGTGGATATATTTATGAAGCCTTTTTATCGTCGCTGGGAATGTCATAAAATATAATATCTGCATATTATATGTTTAAGGCATTGTAAAATTATGACAGTTTTATAGATCTTGCGTTTTAATCTTATTGATTCGTATATATATAATTTTGTTTTCTAATTATTTATTTAAAAAAATTATTCATAACAAAACCATTTATTCAATGTAGGCGCTATAATTTACACCAAGTAAAAATCGAAGCAAGTTTGATAATGTATCGTTTTAAGCATATATTCTAGTCAAATTTAAATTAAAATACAAGTATATATATAATTTATTTAAGAGTGATTGACAATGAATTTCTATGAAAAAGTTTTTGAAGCTTACGTTGTCATCTTTTCATGACTTTTATTATTACTGATAGCATTAAATGAAGAATCTTAAAAAAAAAATACGCCTTAAATACTTAATTTGTATAGATATTGTATAAAAATCTTATTTAATTTTGTTTTAATTAACAAAGTGAATCATTCGTTCATATAGGTGTTCATAGTCAGTTCTCGAAGAACCACGATTACGGTAATAATAAATCACAATACTAAAACTCAATTAATTATGTTTGTTTGATTCATATTATTTTATATTGAGGTGAAAATCATTTCTCATAAACCATTAAGACACCATTGATGCCATTTAAGGCATCGCGCTTCCAATACATTTTTTTTTTTTAAATAAAAACCGAGCAACGTGTTCTCAATATATAAGATTTTGACGCTTTTGATTTTATAATTATTAATAATTAAAACGAAATTAAAAATTAGATATGTTGGTATATTTTGGCAGGCGTTGTTATGAGTTGATTTGATTTTTTGGGTGTTTGAAATTTTGACAAGGATTCAAAACCTCATGCAGTCTAACATCCAAGAAATCAAATCAACTCAAAGCCACAATCGGTGATGAAATATTCTATGATCATTCAGAAGCTGTTGGGCGGAAATAGAACAAATATGCAATTTTCATTGTTCAGAGAGGGCCGGACTAGAGCGCATCACGCCCGGCCCGGCAAGCCTTGCCGGGCATTATGTGTCCCGATCCGCTCCTCATCAGGCCGCCATGCATCACCATTGACAGGCCAACGGACGGTTTAGGATAATTTAACCCGTCCGCTTAGACGGACTGTGCGCGGCTCCCCGGATTTATCTTTCAGTGGGTGTTTATTATTTTAAATAGTAGTATAATACATGTTTCTATTGCTGATCAATAATTGACAGAATTACAGGTGAAGTTGAACAATACTTATAAATTACCAGTAATGATTTTGCAGCAAAATTATTTAGCAAAAAATTTACTCTGTACTTAAACTTTTTGTTTAAATCCAATTACTTATATTAATCCCTAAAATTTCTAAAAATGTGTTTTTTTATAAAAGTTATTTGTAAAGCCTAAGCTTGATTCACTTGAAAGTGTGTGAAATACCATCTTTATTATGAATATTTTGTTATCACGTATATTTATAATTATGATATAAAATACGTTATCAATAATCTAATCTAATGCATAGATACTTAGAGCAAAAATGAAGAAGAGTTATTTTATATTGAAGTGAAAACAATTCTCATTAACTATAAAGACACCATTGAAGCCATTTAAGGCATCGTGCTTTCAATACTTTTCTAAAAATTCTTCGAATACAAAGCACAAGTCGAGCTCAAGCAACGTGTTCACAATATTTAAAATTTTGAAGCTTTTGATTTTATAATTATAAATAATTAAAACGAATTGAAATTTTACGAAAACTAAAATTAGATATGTTGGTATATTTTGGAAGTCGTTGTTATGAGTTGAAGTTTTGACAAGGATTTAAAACCTTATGCAGTCTAACATCCAAGAAATAGTATTTTTACAATTTGAAATAATAATTAAAAGCGGTGACGACGCACGGTTCTAATCTCCACTGGGATTGACTGCATGCATGTAATTTATAATTGCATCACAGCTGATCAGGCACCACGTGACCCCCGCACCTCGTCCCTCCGTGCAGCCACCCATAGACCGTCTAATATCATCAGACAGATTTACTACTGCAGCTGTCATGCCAACATGCTAACTTGAATGCTTCGATAACTTTATAATTCGCATTAGAGAATTACATAATACCAGCATTTTATCATAGCACGATTTTAGGTTTTTATTCTTGAATATCTTTCATCAAAAGTTGCAATTTATAGATGAAATCAAGCCCACGTAGTTTAGGATAGTGCAGTTGTTAAAAACTGAAAGGCTAAGTTTAGTTTTACTTTAGGCAAGTATTTTTTTGTAAATAACCTACATCTTTTTAAATATTTTTATTTGAAAGTAAATTGATTGTAAGCTCCGAATAGTTCCAAGAGGTTATTTTACATTTATATATTATATATCACAAGAGAATGTTAATTGTAACTACACTTTGTATTTTTTTACAATTACTACCGGTTATATATTCCAAGTAAATTTTCATGCAAATATATTACGTCACCTCCATTGACTTTTAAAAGGTACTTAAAATCTTAATAGTATCTCCATATTGGCTTAAAACTTTATGATATTTTTATTATTGTATCATCATTACATAAAATATTTTATTATTTCGTGATATTTTACAAAGCTAGTATTTAAAAAAAATCTATTTATATCTATTCGAATCACAGTCCCTTGAAATGTGTCCAGTTTATTCGGAACTACTGTAGGTATATGCAGTCCATCCCTTCAGCATGTGGAACCTAATTGTCATAAAGCGGAACAGCCCCCATGCGTCAATTTGTTTGGCTTGTGACTGGACGGAGGAGGGCGGGGGTTGAAGGTGTGGGGATGCTTTCTCTATAGCCTTCAGGGGTGTAACAATAAAAGAAAAGTGCAGATTAGAGGTAACTGCTAATGGGCTAGACATGCTACAACACACCGCAGTGATTTTCGTCTGGATCTCGTAAGCAGAAAATAACTTGTTATGGTTAAGAAAATATTTACGTTATCGTTTACCTTGTCTTTTCAGGTTTACTAAACAGTTTTCAGTGTCAAGTTATATTTTAGACCTTTTATCTGATATCATACCAAAATAACTCTTTTGAATGTGATTTGTTTGTAACTTCCCATCACTTTGTTATAAAAACATATTGGTGTATTATCAATTAATTTCTTCTGTAGTTTCGCTTTAGTCCAACCCCCGAAATAGGACCCTTAATGATTGCCAACATTAATCATGCGTCAGAACTATTATTCCATTCTCCGTTATTAGCCGAACTGTGTACGTGGACAGTGACGGCGGGTGAATATTGCCTGTGTTACACTTTCATGCATTTTAAGCTAATTGTTTGAGCGACGGACAACGTTCAGTGCATCCGATAATGATGTGTGCGCACACGCTACTGCACTTGAAATGAAACGTCGATAGTTTTCAGTATAATCCTACTTGTCAGAATCTTGTTAATATAAATATTTTTTTAATAAGCAGCTACTTGGGATGTCATTCAAATTGCATAGTATTAAGTAGAATCATGTAACTAAAATGTTTGTACAGACTATTTCTTCATGTTGCTATAAAATTTATTTCATGTTCTTTTGAATTACTGCCAAGAAGAAAATTCCCGATACGGTAGTATTTTTTAGTTGAATTTGAACTAGTTTTTATTAAAACATACTCTTTAAACTACACAGTACTGATTTAAGTGCTTTATCTCATTGGTTTGATAGAATTATATTTGTGTAGTATATTTTCTTCACATGTTCATTACAAAGTATATTTTTTCAATTTTGCCTCTTTGCCCCAAAAGCCTCTTGCTTGTTACAAAATGTGAAGCTTCCTCATCGCAGGCTCTATTTATTGAGCAAGTGGGTGGGTGTGTTCTCGTGAGAGGTCTGATGTTTTATTGGTTAAGGCTTTCTTTGTGTACATACATACGTAAACTTGTATATACGGACGGGCTCCGCAGGAGGTTTGGCCTACTTTTGGGAACATCTCATGTAGGTATCTTCCTCTCGCTCGCCTTTGCGGTTGCTATCTCGCTCTTATCGACCGGGTGCTTGGGATGTTGTTATTTTGTTTTAAAATATTTTTCTTAAATTATTTACCTAAAAAATACAACATCACAGATTTAAATAGAATCACATATTTTTCTTAGGCTGTCTATGAATTTTCAATATTTATTTAAAAAAATCTATATTTACAAATGAAATTGTTATAATAGTACTTTGATTTCACCATCCTTTTTCAATTAAAACTTATAGACGACTTTAAAAATAAATTATATGTATTTAAACGTTTTGTTATGTAAGTAGTTTTTAGAAGAATAAATAGCATAATAGTAAAAAATACCATTGCTTAAAGAGCAACTGTAATTCAAATACAGTTGGATAAAATTTAGTGCTTGCCATATTATATTCACGATACCAAATTTTTAAGAAAATATTTTGATCATAATCGGATCGAGTAGGTAGAGGCGTACGTGTAAAGCATTAGTTTTTTTTACACAAAAATCAAAATGTTGCATGTTTTTATAATATTAACAAGTTTTTCAATATTTACTTAAATTCGTTTAATGAAGTTAAAGAGCTTAGTGATCACACTATACAGAACAGTGGGCAAGGGGCGGGACCCAAAGGAACTGACTCCCAGGGGAGTTGCCGCTTTTCCGAGTGGAAGGGGAAATAAATGAAAAATATTAAAAAGAACTGAAACACCACTCTACGAAAAAGTAGAAATTCAATGGTATATAATTTAATAATAAAATTATACTCAGGTCAAATTTTTTATATTGCTATCATTAGAAAAACAGAAAACCAAATACCCAAAAAGATTAAACTTTTTGGTAAAAATTCATGAAAAGCATACATTCCTCATTTTGTTTTTCAAGGAACATCATAAAAAAATTGCAAACCAGAATCTACGATATCTAAAAAATACATTGATTATATAATATTTCACATTTTTAAATTTCACGATAAACAAAAATCAATGTTATTTATATATTTTTACAAAACCTTTGCTTTTCACCACTGCAGGTTTATTGTGAATAAATTGTGTTTTCAAGAATGTCATATGTGAATCGTTTACAAGCACATATTGTATAAATTGATCTGATAATTTTGATTGCTTTTGATACAAAGTAAAACTTCATTTATAAAAATCAAAAGATTTGATATTATTTTTATTTAACGTTGAAAATATAAGCTGTACTCTTAGTTTAATATATTTTTAAGCATAGTAAAAGCTCCAGTTTACTTTTCCAACGATCAACTGGGGAAAACTGCTCCAGTATGGGAATATAACCTGCTTAAAGCAACGAATATAAGAGTTTCTCTTTGTTTTGAAAATTAAATAATGCAACAAAGGACGCTCCCAATGTAGAATATTTAATATAGAAGAAAGAAACTTTCGTTTTAAAGCAAACGTAATAAAGAGTAGAATCCCTGTGTAGTATTGTATTTTATTGGATTTATAACTTTTGTTTGTATGCTTTAAATGACACATGACTTCAATTTTAACATACTTATGCAAGGTATATAAAACATAGTTACTGATAATTATCATTACCCGAAAATTTCTTTTAGTTAGTAGGTACACATTTTAAAAAATATTTTTCTTGCCTGTTAATGTAAAAATTAAAATATATATATATAAAATGCGTATTAAAACAATAAGTGCCCCTAGAAAAATAATTTTTTGGCCCTTATTTTTTTTTAATTAAGTTAAATTGTCTATAAAAATCTTTCATTGAATACAAAGGAATGATTTTAATGTTTTCGATATATAAGACATTCAAAAACTAATTTGATTTTTATTCCTTTCAATAATAATTACACATATACAACTTGAAAAAAATAGTCACACCAACGTGTAGGTTTTTTTTTTTTTTTTTAATAAATTTTTTTTTTGAGAACTAGACTAACATATAAGTAGTGTTACTATACAGATAATATTTTTTTTAGTATTCTTCAAAATATATTTTATACTTAAATAAAATTATTTTATATAGTTAGGCTTAATACATATATATATATATATATACATATATATTTTTTTTTTTTTTGACTAGTGGTTAATAAATACTCTCCCTTTGTATTCATCCAGACCCTATACTAAAAATCATACAAAGCAATTTATTCAAACATCGTTTCGGCTGACGTCTCGCTGAACCGAATTACTTTCGGCGTCGGTACCGCCGCGGCGCCCCGCGAAAATTATTTCAGGGCATAAATTATATCCAGGTGATTTCCCCGGCACTTTGTTACCTCCAGCCAATCTGCACACGTTACACGTTTGGCTTTTCCTTCATGCAACATGCACGCGGTCTGTATCAGCCTGAATCAACCCCCTCCCCTAATATAAACATAAGTGAGTAAGCGACTTGGAATTTCCTTTTCATCGTGTTTCGCTCCGTACCTCTTCTGAGATTGCATTTTTGCTGCGCCGTTGGAACATGCTTTAAATTTGATCAAAAAGCTCACATTACATTCGTTGATACATGCTTGAATATTAAAAGCTTCAGGTATGAAAATATTTTTATATGGATAACGTTATTGTTGATAGAACGAATAAGTCGATAATTTATTATTTGGTTATTTAAAAACGTGTTGTTCAAAACATTTTATTTGAAACGTAAAACGTTATTGTAAAGATTAAAATCAATTATTATATTTGGACTATGAATTTTATAACAGTTTTAGAAAATAGAAGTCTACTTTATTCAAAAGCTTATATCAATGAGTCACTTACTCACCCTAAAAAGTAGGCAAACAAAAAAAAAGATTTACGAGCAAGCAGTTTGGAGAATTACGAAGCAGTTTTCTGATTTGTTTCCATTATTTTTTTCCAAAGCAACAAAAATAATAAATATATATAAATTCAAGAAAATTTTAAGAGTTATTTATAATTTAAATAGAATAAAAAAAAAACAAATTAATCTTATGATTGTAATGGTATGGGTCCAATAATTAATAATCAAGGAGTGCCAGTTTATAGTACTATATGAAATTAAGAAACCTTTTTTTATTTTTTCAGACTTTTTCGCATACACAGAAAAGTATTCTTGTAATCTTGTTTGAAGTATTACCATTTGAGGGCGTAAATCTAATAAAAATATCACATAAACAGAAGCAAAGGAAGTAAGCCCTAAATTTATATAAACTCCTAACAAGCGAGTGCTTCAGCCTGCCACGATTTAAAGTAAGCACACGCTCTTTACAGGCAGAATGTAAAATATGGGATATTTGCCTCAATGAGGGCGTCACCTGATATCTTTGAATTCGGGAACATTTGCGGAGCCATGGGAACGCGGCGGGTCCCTTATTCCCCGCACAAAACAATGTGAGCGAGTCTTTGTGTTTCACAAACGAGGAAAAATTTCCCTCCAGGCACACTGCAAGCCCAACTTATAAATTTCGAATATTTTTGATACTACCATATACCATTTTTATTCTTGTTGCTTGGATAGTTCAGCCGTGAATTGTAAATTTGCTTTTTAGCAAATTATAATATTGTGATACAAGTATCTTACGTATATCTAAAATCTTGAAAAATAATCAAATAATGATCTCGTTACCTAGAAGAAAAATATATCAACTCCCCTAATACTAATAGATACCTTAATAAACTGATTTATTTTTTGAAATAACATCTTTGAATTTATTTGATCTGATGTAAACGTGTGAATTTTTACATCTAAATGTCAAAATATTTAGTACGTAGAATTTTTTCCGTTTTGCGATAAAAAGGAAAATAAATAAATAATAATAATTTTCAAGCAAATTTGTGTATCCGGAAAACATATATCTTTTGTGAAAAATAAATTTCCTGCATATATTTGAATAAGCAGACCAAATACAATAAAATCAGTCACCGGGAATAATCCGGGTCCAACCTCCAAAAGTTTCTACAAAGACGGCGCTTGTTGTCTGGAAATAAAAGAATATTTGTGAAATATGAGAGAATCCATTTCTTAGATTTCACTAATATCTTGTTTATAGAAAATATTATAGAATATTTAAAATTATTTTTTACTATTAAACATATAAAACATTTATTAAAACAATTTATCCATACTGTTGATTTTAAGCATATTACTTATATGTTAATTGTTTTTATTATTTGCATTAAATGTCAATATTGCGCATATATTTCTTTGACACTTTTATAGGATTTTTGTAATGAATTAAGATAGGAAATGGAGTATATTGCTAGCAAATTACCCATTGATACATGTGTGATGTCGACGCTATGAAAATATCTTTGCTTATCAGCAAATGGATGGCATGTACGGTATTTGATGTTTATACATTTATTACGCGAAATTTTATGTAAAATTGTCTTGAAGTGTTAGTGAAGTGTACATGAAAATAGAGTATAAAGAATCATTGACTGACATTCCCGTTATAATTATTTTAAATTATGATGAGCGTGTAGTCAAAAAAAAATCGCTGTCTTTTTCGTGAATTTTAACGATCAATCCAGAATTAAACCTCCACATATCACTTGCGTACAAACAAAGATAAATTAAAACCAAACGACCCCCACATGAAACAAATCCTCGCATATCGCCTAATTAATTAAAATTCCAACCGACCGAGCGGTGCAATAAATTACCGGCGGATTGATGCGAGCGCTTCCACTCGCGTGCGAAATGCTAAACCAGCCTTCGTGAATACGAAATTAACAGAATTCGAGATGATACGAGTCTTTGGAGATTAGGCGGAAGTAAGTGCCGGATTAATTTGGAAATTATTTCGCCTTGATTGCGGGGTTAATTCAGAAGCGGGTGATTATGCCAGTTGATTGAGCGCGTGTTAGTTAAACACCTGGTTTAATTAAACCCCCCGGTGAGTTTTCCCTGATTACACAGAGAGCAGGCTATTCTTGGAGCTTGAATGAGTCCGCAGATTGAGTGTTATTTATAGAATATATATGTGACGTTTTGTGACCTGTTTTAATTGGCTTATATGAAGATGTAGATACATTTTTATTTATTTAACAAATTCTACGGCTATTGAATAGAATATATATAGCTTTAGGTCGCGTTTGATTTTTATTTAAATTATCAAATATTATTGATACGCACAAGAATGTGGATATTAGAATGTAGCATGGGTATAAATAATAGTTACACACGTTTATTGGTTGAGTAGCCATTGCGTATCACTGGCTGGCAATAATTCAATAGAGATTAAAAAGGGATATAATTAACTGAGGCAACTCGCGGTAATTTGATTTGTATGGCGGCCGCAGGGGAGGCCAAATAAAACACCCTAATGATACCACATAATGGAAACATCACTCTTTGTACACACTGTACTGAACAGTCATTCTTTATCGTTTTTTCCTTGTTTGAGTATGAATTTTCATAATTAATTCAGGCCTACATAATTGAAACCTTATATTGGATGTTTTTATGAAATGATACGCAGGCCAATTTAATTTAAAAAAATAACCATTAGCTGTATTAAAAATAAAAAAAGCTGTGGAAAAACCGTCGTTGGTAAGTATACAAGAAAACTACACAGTGTTAATGTGTAATGCAATTTATATTAAAAAAATATTTTTAAAAAGCAATTGTATGTCCTATGTTCGCTATCCACTGGTGGCTCCACTACAGTGGCCCGATTCAATTCCCTCCAAAGCGGCCTACAAACGACGCTACACTGCCGACTATTGAATGGTGATTAGACAATTGGGTGTTTTATCGGTGAAAAAAACAACTCAGAAGCGAACGGTATTGGCTAATCACCATTCGGTTGTCGGTTGTGTCGCAGCGTGCGCAGGCAGCTTAAGCGTGGAAGTAACGGGAGGACCGCCTCATCGCGTAACTCATTTATAATTTGCGTCAGTTGCGGCCGTAATGGAATGATTGTGCGTGCTGTGATTTGTTGTTATTGCGTTACCCAATTGATGTTTTTGATAAACCAATTTTTCCGATTACTCTTTGTGCTTGTTTGGCTTACGCTGTGTGCATTACTCAAAAATATAACAAATTTTTTTTCCATGAAATACTCACTTTTTTGCGATATTTTATTGTAAATATGATGGGTCATACATATATGCTATATTTACTAAACAAAAAAAATAGAACAATGCCAAATTTATATGCTCTGTCATTATGTTTGTTTCATAATTAGTATGGTTCTCCAGCAAATATATTATATTTGAAATACGTACAAATAAATCCAAACAGTAATTTATTAATTGTCAAGTATTAATTAATTATTGTTTATTCAAAATTTTGAATCATAAATACAATGCACTAATATTACATATGCGTATATTTTTTGATTTACGAGCAATTTTGTAAATAATTAACGACAGTTACTACGACATTTTAATTTAAACGGTGAATTTAATGTAATAATGAACATGCTAAATGTAAAACTATGTAAAATTATAGTGTAAAGTTTTTATAACCTTACAATGGTCATATTTAATATCTTACATATGTATTGTGCGATATTTGGATATCTTTAAGTAGTAGATTTTATATAAAAAAATTGAATTTACTATTTATTTCAAAGACTCGTAGACAATGTAAAAGAAAAATAACTTCAAATATGTTTTAAAGAATGTATTTTTATTTATACAATATAACACTGAAGCATATATGCATTGATATAAATGTGTTTAAAAAGCAGGATAAAATTTATTAAAAGCAAGCAATTCAGATTTATTTACGAATTTGTTCAAAATTTAACTAGCCATTAAACAACAAATGTTTAAATTTAATTAAACATGAATAAAAACTAAATTCACTATCTAGCTGGAGCACACTCGTAACGAAGTTATTTTCCTCGAAAAGTCCGCCTGCAATATGAATATCTGCGGGCAAAGACTGAAATCCTATCTCCAATTTGATTTGCACACTCCCCTGGGTAAAGCGTCCTCACTCCACCCCGCTCTGGACCTTACCGTGGGATGTAGACTGTCCACTATCCAGCACTAAGTAAAATATATCTCTGAAAGCACACACATACACTTTTAATTATATAATGCATTAATATAACTTTTTAGCCATATTTATGCTTATAATAAATTACACTGCATGAGAATATTTTTTTTCGCCCTACTTAAATCAATTTGTGAATAACTTATATATTGTATCCGAAGTTCATCGTCCGTTGTACGTATTAATCCAGCAAAGTACAACCCTGAGGTCAAATTGGGGTTGCCCAGAATGATTGGATGTCCGAAAAGGTTTTTGTGAAAATATCATTTTTATTAAAAAGATAATAGTGTTAGTATATTGCATATTATGTGTTTATTTTTATAGTAACATCCAATAGGATTTATCTCAACTAATTATCTAATGAACATAAAATTAAAAGACACTTGATAAATGCATGTTTTTGAAAATCATATATTTTTTTGTATATTTCAGCCATTATATAATATTTTTTAAATAAATATTTCACTAAAGCTAATTTTTCGGTCCGACGAGTATCCCATCTGAGACTCCAGCGCTCAACTACAGACTGTTGCAATGCTGTCTCCCACATCAGTACATGGCAGTACGCAAGTACAGGATGTATCCATAAGGGACGTCCGAAGGGATGACCCTCGTAAAGTAATTATGAGAGGAAGGAGCCCGCCCAGATTATCTGAGTCCCAGGAAACTGCAGGAATTTTCAGTGAACGATATTTCATAATGTTTTAGTTGCGAAACATATGAAAGGGTGAGATTTTGATTATCGTCTGAAATATATATTTGTGATTTATTTAACTAATAAAATGTATAAATGCGGTTTTCATACCTCTATATTATTTCTCATGCTAGAATATATTTTTAATTTGATTTTATCAATAAAAATATATTTGAAATCTCCAAGCCGACTCTCAATACTATTTAATTTTAGCCCAAAAACTTTGCCTCATTACTGTTTCTAGAAAGATATAAAGATCTATAATAGTTATATTTATTTTGGCTTAATCGCAACATAACTTGAATTAAACATTTTTTTACCTTTTGCTAGCCTTCTCTGTTCTCGTTAATCCGCCCAAAGTCCCCATATTATATATCTCCGCTCACCTTTGACGGGAATATTAGAGTAGCCTTGCAATGTGCTTCTTTTCTAAGGTAACCAGCACAGTTTAAACAGAGAGTTCATTAAAGCCACCCAGCTGCCGAAGGACTACCTCAGAAAGGAATCATGACTGTAGATTAATTATTCACCTCCCAGCGTTTCTTTTCCATTCTCCATACGAGGGGGTGCAGTAAACGCTTTTCTATTGGGGGAGGAATTAAATAATGCCTCGCTCCCTGCAAGGGCGGGTGACGTTCTTTATTCGTGTGTTAAAGTTTTATTTTTCTTAGGAAAAAAACCCAGCCTTATTGTTACCTTCCTTGTTTTGCAAGTCAATGTGAGAGAATGCTTACATTGGTATTTTACGTAAGGTATTGTAATGGAAAAGCGTTCATTGCTTATTCATTTTGACAGGAGTTTTTAAAATAAGACGAAATGTTTTACTGTAAAACGTCTTGGTTTTTTACACAAGTTATTTTTTGATTCTGAAAATGGAAATCAACAATTTTTTTTAATAAAAATGGATATACCACAAGGCATTTTAAAGCACACAGTAATTTGAAATTTCTATTATTTCTGAATATTCAAAGTATCCAATCACAAATCCAATACGAATTCTCTATACGACCGTATTTAAATATAGCATCCACTTAAGCCTGCGTCCACTGGGGGTGGTGGGGGCGGAAGGCTAACGGCCAGGGGTGACTTCCTGAGAACATATTTGACGGAAGGGAGGTAAATAAAATGAGGGAAGATCTCATTCCGTGGTCTGTTAAACATTTACATGTCGTAGTTAGATTAGACTCGGGTTCACTTCGGTTTGCTTTGCGGCAGTATCGGTACATTAGTGGGGACCTTAAGGGAGGCCCCGCTCCCTTGGACCGCCGGACCGTATTTGCTTTTTAGGTATGGCAGTCGAGATAAAATTGCTTACTAAATGGCCGCTGGAATATTCTGAAAGCTTGCTTTGTCTCTTGTGACCGCGCTAGAGTTTAGATTGTCGTATATTATATATCCAATGTATATTTTGGTAAGTTCAATTTAAATTATAACCTAAAATCTGTACATTATACATTATTATGCAGAAAATAGCAGTTGTAGAATGTCAACAATTCGAAGAAGTTTTTATAATAGTAAAATTAAAATAAAGTATTTGATTTGAAATAATTATCTGATTGGCGAATATTTTTAATTTTATGTTTGTATTAAAATATTGGTATTATATAATATATAATGAGAAATATCACTTGATCGAAAATATTAATTTTTCTGCGATGTCAATTGTAAACACGTTTGATGCACTTTTTTAATGTAAATTATGTATGAGATAATATTAAACATTTAGTTTTATTTGGGATATTTTAAAAACAAATATCAAATAAGCAGTATTCCTGTAATAATTTTGAACATACTCTTATTATTATATATGATTTAAAATTTTATTGTGATTTTTTATTTCTCAAAAATAATCAGTGTTTTCAATTAAGCTACAAACTTTCGACGAATGTTGAATTGAATTCATGATTTAAACTTTTCCACAGAGTTAATATTATATTCACATATTTGGTGTAATTGCAATGGTAACAAGTTGAACTACAACTTTTCCTGATTATTGCAACAGAGCAAAATGTGAAAGTCCGCAACTGTGGAATTTTGCATTTCCCAGAAGAGTGGGAAAGTTTTGCGTGCTCGGTATTATTCATTGTTCCCCATACTTCTTTTGCTGCGAGCACTAGTCAATAAAGGTTCATTATTTTTTTATGTCTAGATGTAACTACTTCACAGAGTTGAACAAAGTACTTATAACATGCAGAAGTCTTTATTTATATGATTTAGACTTTAAACATCGTTAAAAGTTTTTAATAACGATTTAAATCGAATGTTAATTTAAACACTCTCACTAAGAACTCATACAAATTACTGTGTTTTTAATGCTATGCTCAGAATTAATTTATTTCTAAAATAGAAAATAGTATTGTAAAAACGACTCCAGACATTTTTTTTTAAAACATAAGCCGAGATTGGCTTCTATAGTATCAAAATAAATCAACGTATTCTAAGGTTACACATAATATCAATACGCTTTGGTAATTTCTTGTTATAAATAGCTCGTCATTGTGTGTTTTTCGTATATTTAATTATATTTTAACAATTCTTCTCTAGAGAAGTACATTGGTCTGTTACAAGTAACTGAATTCAGTGTACCGAAAAGCACAGATGGACTGAGGCGCTGAGTGTAGTTTGTATACGGAGAGAATGAGCTGGGCTTAGGGGGTGAGAATGGGAACATTGAATGCCACGAACAGTGAACGGTGAATACGCAATCAGCGCAATACTCCGAGGAACATCCGGCGCCGGTCGGCGGAGAGTTTCCGTTGTTATTCTTCTGTTTTCATTTTTTCAGGCTGTACCCTGCCTTGTAGCGAACAACTTCTACGACTAAATAACATCAGAGAATCAAATACTTTATTATTTGATTATATTACTGTATAGAAGAAAAAAATATTATAGTATGTAAATTCGATAAATATATTTCAAATTTTTAAAATATTCATCACGTTTTTAAGGAAAATTAGGATTCAGCATTCTTTGAAAACAACTACAGAATAAAAGCTGGAACGTCAAAGTATTGATTCACACGTCTTAATACCAAATAAAATATGTCCATTTACATATGCTCCCTAAATATATTTATACCAAGCAGTAAATAAAAGGAGTTCTGCAAGGAGTATTCGTATGTCATGTGAACGTAATTTAAACTAACTCGTCTCAGATTACGCCAAGTAGGTGGACTACAGAAATCCACCTTATCGAAATAACTTTATAGCGTGTTCCCACTTAATATTCATTAAATCTACGTAAGAAGTGTTTGTAAACGACTGTACTTGCACCGGGGAGGGAGCGGAATGCGAGGAAGAATATCGTAACTTGAAATCAAGATATGCGCCAAAATAATTTTACAGTAAAAAATGCCTACATTTACAGTATGATTTTTTAGAACAAACTAAAAATATATACAGTCAATAGTTGAAGTGTTTTTTTTTATAAAAATAAATACTGTAAAAAAGTTTAAAGTGACACCGATAACGCATATTTTAAAAATAATTTATTTTTTCATATCGCAGTTACTATATTGTTGTTCTGAAATTTTCATACTTGTATGCAGCCACACAATAAGTATGCGTCCTCACAAAATTTTCTACTGTAAATAAAATGTTCCTTACCTCCTCACACTCATGCAACACCCAATGCACTACACTAAACAAAAGAAGTTCGCGTCTCCTGTCCTTCTCTATGAGCCGTGCTACACGAAACTACATTATAAAAAAAAATGATTTCGACTTAATAATGTCATATAGTTAAATTTATCGAAATAGTAATGTGATGTAGTGTAATTTGTTTTTTATAACTATTTGTTGTAAAAACATTTTTTTCATTTAATTTAAATAGTTTTTACAGCCATTTTTGTGCTTAATTTGGAACAGTTATATCTGATGATGTTCAGTCAGTTTGTGTTTTTATGTTAAACCAACTAGAAAAATATTTATATGTTACTATCAAAATGTTTAAACTATTAATTATAATCAATTACTCTGAAGATCCGTAGTGAAGACAACCCTTTGTGATATTTTAAAATGCTATAAAGCTATTTAACATGCACACAGCGTTACTTTCTGGAACTGTCTGAAACTGACTAAAATTTCTAAAAAATACTTTGTGTTACTTTACGACGAATATATACTTTTTTCTTCCATGATTCTATATTTTCTTTTATGTCAATTTACAACACTTTTTTAGGAAATGCTTACAAAACGGTATGTGCCGATTTTCTGATCGTGCGCGCAGGTATTGGGACTTACAAGGTGTGGCTTGGGTGGTAGTGTACGTGAGTTTTATTTATTTTTGTTACTGAGCTTGTGGAGGGAAAAAAATGTGGAAAAATTATTTTTTTAAGAATGAGTTAAACAATATACCTTTGTTGGAAGCTTAGGATCTGTAATATTAAAAGTTTGGTTTTTAAAGTCGCCTCGTGTGGCGCGGACTGGGCGGTGTCCTCGGCTAGAGCCATCTCTGGCCAGGAGTTATGGCTGGTGTCACGCCGCTTCATTTGTAGATGGAGTTAGTAGTTTTTATTGTCAGGGGAATTCCCCAATCACGCCTGAAATTGCGAGGGTTCGTCACTCATTTCGTCGTCGCTGTGCCGGTTTTAATTTAATTTGAATTTTTTACCTCTTGTGCAAGCTTAATTATCATATTGTTATTTTTTTAATTTTAGTAAATGTATAATATATTTAAATAGCTTTGTACCACGGTATGCACAACAGACTAATTCATGTTTTAAAAAAAAACTATGCCTTATAAATTTTACAGTTTTCCTAGAAACTATTTTTTTACAACAAACTCATAAGTTATCTAACAACAATAAATATGTGCATATTGGGAAAAATAATAGAATATAGTGCATTACAAAAGTAACACTGTGTTAAGGAATTCATAAGTGAAAAAAAATATTTTTAAATGACCACAAAGTCCATTAAATATCATTCTTAGTCCATTAATATACGTTTTACATTAAAATGTGCTTCAAAAGCAAATTCATTGAACAGTTGGCCGAATTACCCCAATTACGTGTCCTATCTACCCCTAAAATCTCCCGGGTACATCTCTAAGGGTTGTCTTGTCATATCAAACTTTGTAATCTCTGCGTGGACTTCTATTAAGTGCTGTGTTACATCCGATATTTCCAATAAATGTAGGAACATTTAACTATAGCACCCACTGAGATAATATTAAATGAGCAATTCATATTTGATATGAGTTAATTTATTATTTATTGTTTCTTTAAACAAGGATTTAAAAGGTTTGAAATCTTTTAAGAGTAAAAAAAAACATATTTTAAGTCTAGAAAAAACTACGAAAATTTGTCTATGCATAAAATTTTCTACTATTATAATCAAAACATAGATAACACTTAAAAAAGCTAAAATTCGGTTTTTTATTTTAGCAAATATTTAACTGTACTCTTAAAAACTCAGTGTCAATAAAAAACATTTTCAACTTATTCATAATGCATTATTATTACTTATACTTATACTTAAAAATAATATTTGCAATGTGTAGTGTTGTAAAATTTTAGACAGTTAACTTTCAGTTTTAGCTGACTCGTTCAAATATACTTTTAAAGTATATAACATGTGGTTTAATTTTTATACAATATTATAAAACAAAGACTGATATATCATGATAAAATTAATTTTATCATTTCTGTTTAAGTTAAAATTTATAGATTTTTTTTATTCTGATTGTTTATAAATCTTTAGTTATCTTGTATGAAGTTTTAAGATAAATATATTTATCCACCAAAACCGTTCTGCGTTCAGTTTTTGTAGCATTTCAATTAATATCTAATGTAAATAAATAATATCTAAAATTTGAGATTAAAGTTAGCTTATCATGTCATTGAGGGGTCGCGAATGCAAGTGGAGGGTAGGCGCATACTTTTGTAGGGGATGCGATCAGGTGGATGATTGTGGTGGCCCATGGCACAGAGCAAACAGTGCAACTCAAGGGCGGCTGTCGGACTCCCGGGGGCGTAAACTTAGGGTGCAACTGGCACGGTGACGTCTTGATGCTATGGAACTCCTGACTGTTCCACCCTTAGTTATAACATTAATTTCTATAAATATAGTTTTTATACTATTATAAATATTAATTCGACGTACATTTGATCCAAATCGTATTCATTATAATGATAAAAGTACCTTTGTATTTTGTCTTCACTTTGAGTTTATTAAAATTATTTGCATTACTAGTTTCGACCCAATACACTGGGTCATCTTCAGATGAATAACTAACGATTATGCATCCGAATGTATTGAGTGTATTGGGTCATAACTAGTAATGCAAATAATTTTAATAAACTCAAAGTGAAGATAAAATACAAAGGTACTTTTATCATTATAATAATGGAGCTTCACGAAACAAATGCCTTGTCAAATGTCCCTCAACAAGATTAAATTGTATTCAAATTGAGTTTTTTTTTCTGTAGTAGTGTTAAGCAGTGTGACCATATTATCATAACAGATATTTATTTGTCATATTGAATTTTGGATATCAATATTTACTACACAAAACATTCTCTCAAATTTATGAAATTTAATGGATTATTTTTATATAAAAAAAATATCTAAAATCTAAAAAAAGTTCTTAGTGCATTCAAAATGATAAAATGTGATATAATCAGGGTGGTAGAATTATGCAAGTCCTCTTGCGACCATAAGGTAGCTGGTTGGAGCCCCCTCGGCCCGCGCGCACGACATGCCGACGGCAATACGCTCGGATTACTGTCCATTGTGTGAATATCGGAGGGTTTACTGTAGCGCTTGAAACCGGTGGCCGGTGGCTCTGGATATCCCCTTGCAAGCATATCCTGTTTAGAATATATCTTATTATATATTTGTGATATTATTATTAGTGAATCCATTTTACATCACCAGTGACGATACGATGCAAAAACGACTTCTTTTTGTGGCGTTCAAGCAGTATTTCCGAAATGCAAAATCGCCTTTCGACGTCTATCGACTACAATTCATGTGGCACCCAATTTCCTTGCTTTTGAATCATTACCAATGCTTTAAAGCGTTTCAAAATTGTTGCTTGATCAACTCCTATTGATTCTGCTAGTTCTGCTTGGGTTTGACACGAGTCTTTATTGAAAAATGCCTCTAACTCTTCATCTTTGAATTTTTTTGGTTGGCCTGGACGTTCTGTGTCATCCACATCGAAATCTCCAATTTTAAAGCGTCGAAACCAGTACTCACACGTTTGTTGCGATGAAGCATGTTCACTATAAACTTCACACAGCAATCGGTGATTTTCAGCTGGTTTTTTTTTCTAATTGAAACAGAAAAGTAAAGCTTCCCGCAAATTGCGTTTTGTTGGTACAAAAGTTGACATGTTGAGAGCTCAAAAAAAAAAAGTTGTATACAACTTTTTTTTTTTAGTTGTATACACTTCAGCGATATGACATATACTGAAAAATAAAGCGCAATAATAACGCTTCACAATGAAATTAGTTTAAGTATAGCAGATGCGATTCAATATAAGTAAGGCCATCTCAGAAAATCCTTAAAATTAATGCATACTACCAATAAAAAAAAAATTTGAATTTGGGCTACATCGTCACGACTTCTTCTGATAGCATTTCGTGTGCATATTTTCTAGAGCAATGTTTACAAGGGTCAATTGTATAGAATATACAGCTTATATTATAAAAAAATAACATAAATATACCTATTTTATACTATTTATTAACTAGAGAAATAAATATATTGATTGATATGTCGGGTATGCAGGTCGTCAGTAAATATAAGCTTTTAGTAGCATTTTATCGATTGACATGGTTTATAATTAATTTGTTTAATAAATATGTCGTCTAAAATAGGGCTAAGATTTAATATAATATCTTGAAAAAATAACCGAGATCTACAAAAACAACAAACATGATATATCGCAGCGGGCAAAGATGTCGGTTGAGGGCACCACACCATACTGCACCAAATCACCCACCCTTGTTGGTATGCACCCGTTTTATAAATAAATAATGTCCCTCAAATACTCTGACATAAGGGTTTGGCAAATATTTAAGTACCCTCTCAATTAAAATGAAAAAAAAAAAGTTATAGCCCTCCCCGCGCTAGGGTGGACCCTCCCGACCAACAATGGGAGTTGATAAAAATTACTATGGCGCGTCCTAGTCGGTGTTTTTTATGGGACGAAGGGTGTCATGTGACAAAAGACATTCACCAACAATTGATTTTGATAGTGGGTATACTTGCCGGACGGTTTTTGATAGAGTATCACATATGGCGGTAATTTTTTAAAGGTCATTTTAGATGGATGAAGTGGATTGTATGCTCAAGTGAAGATTTGTATTGTTTTTTGATGCATAAAAGATAACTTGAAGTATTTAATCAGAATAAAAAAATTGTATTATTTTCCACAAAGTTTTCGACCAGAATGTCATAATGAAAAAAATGAGTAATGCGAATATTTTAAAAGCACACATAAAACATTCGTAACTAAAAAAATGTATGGATCGAAACTTTAAATTGAAAGTAGGTATCTCAGATCAACATGTTTGTATAATTTTATTTTTTTATTCCATTATCATTTCGATAGTACAACTTATTATTTAATATCTTTTCTAACGTGCCATATGTGAGTTTAATCCAGAAACATTATAAACACAACACTTCAGAAAATTACTCCAAAATCACGTAGCTGTAAAATTTCACTCTAAACACAGCGCGTCTGTCGACTTAAAAATTTTCTGCATCAGCCGTCATACTAAATACTCGGATCCTATGGAAATCATTCTGTGTCATCAAACAGCACCACGTGTCGTTGTTTGTCAAACACTGCACTTCATCCCAATTATCCCGGCTATCAATATAGCGGCACAATGGGACTTGTCAGATATAAATAATTCACAATGATGTCTACAGGGCTGAATGAGTTGTTTTTAAAATAAAGATTTCAGCATTGTACGTTCGAGTGTTTATTAATATTTGATAATAAAGAAAATAATTACTAATTTATTTTTCAATCTTGTTTCAGATCGAAAGGTAGGATGCTGATTACTTTTTAAAATGGTAAGTTTTATTTGATCTTGACTTTGATATAAGTAATTTTTTTATATTTTACGTGTTTTATATGTACATCGAGTTTTTCGTATTTTTCGGCTGTTCATTTACGACTCGATTGATAAGAATGAATATCGAGTATAATTTTGTACATCATTTACAACCACTGTGCACGTATGAAATCAAACAGAATGATTGTTATTATTGTGAGGTACAATAAGATTAATGAAGCGCCAATATGAAGGGTGGAAATTGTCTAGAGAAGGGACGAATCTCTGTCATATTTATAGATGTAACGTTAATTTTTCTTTATAAATGCATACGAAAAATTTATTTTTGGTATTAAAGCATAAATTTATTATTAATATCAATCGCTAAAATATTTTAAAAAATATATACCAATTAATTTAAATATAAGAAGCATCGCGGTGGTGATTATTAAATTATAAATTTTTCCTTTACGATTTTTTTTTTTTTTATATTTAAAATCATGTGTTTCAAAAATAAATAAATTTCCATAATTAGCATATAGGAAGCCATGCATCTTCATATATTTTTTTGGATATGGCGTTAGTTAGATTTGAGTTGAACGTCAGAACCCGTAGACAAGTATTGTGACACTACACAACAACCTAAAACCGTATTAGAGAATATTGGCAGCTTAACAATAAACATTTATGCTTGTGGTGGATCGTAAAACTTTATTGTATTACATATCGAATCAAAAATAACAATAGGCGATCAAATGGTTCATCAAAATTTAATGAAATAAAATCAATTATTATCGCAGCGGTGGAGGGTCACGTTCATTATAACTCGCACAGGAGTGTAGTCTAACTAAAGATAAATTACACTGTAGCACAATGGTAATTGCAAGAACACATGGTCTTGAATTCTGCCGCTGAAGGGGTGACCTGTCGGACGGGGTGAATTTTTGTAATGCCTTTTTGCCGAAAAATAAGCATTCTTTAATCGAATGAGGGTTAGCGATACAAAGCACCTGATACCCGTTTTTGTTTCTCCCGTTTGTAACAGTTGCTATTTTTTGTAATCAATAAGAAAAATAAATATCACAACTCAACAGGTCCGTCTTAACACATACTGTATATTTTTTAAAACCAAAAAAAATGGATTGATAATTTACTGCAATCAAGACTTGAGACTCACATGGATTGTATGGATAGTGATGTCTCTCATATCTTCCTTTCGGGGTGCTTCTCTTCAAAGGAGGTAGATAAACATATCACTGAATATATCTCTATGTTGTTTATAGTTTTATCTGGTATTTTAAGAAGGATAGCGCAGTGGGTCCACAGATTATATCTTTCGAATATATTTTATACTTAAAACCTAATATCAGCTTTATATAATTTCTTCATTGAGTTACCTTTCATCTGCGCATTATGGTTGATAACTCCAACTCTTCTGCTTACTTTTTTGAAATGATTTAAAATTTAAGGCGTTTGTAATCCAGTCTGATGCTTCAATGTTCTAATTCATATTAAAGTGCAGCTTAAGCTGATCCTGAAAATCCCTCGCAATTTTTACCTCAAACAACACTCAAACAGTGCTTAGCGAAACTCGGGAAAACAAAATCATAAAACACGAAAAATCCCTGAACGCCCGAGCCATCGATACGTCTGAGGCGACAGGGAGAGGAGAGTGATAGCCGAAGGAAGAGTGCTAAGCCCTGTTGGGACCGGTATTCCCCGGCATACTATCACTTATCCATCAATATTTTGCTGCATAGAATATGGGGAAAAATGTAAATAGCCTAGCGCGCACTTAGTAGGCGTGTTTGTTTGGAGATATATCTCAGTTTCGAAATAAATGTGATCGATATTTTTCGTACAGTTGTTTTGTATTGCGAGAACGTGTATTTGTAAATCTGTAAAACGTTTCGTCTTGTGAGGAAGACGTTGGTTTATTTCTTCATATGTAGTAAATTTATCCTGGTTTGAGTAACTTTGAACATAATGTAAAGTATCAATTTTTTTTGCATAATTAGATTAAATTGTTTGAAATAACTCATTGTACTGGGGGCGATCAAAATTAATAGCATATAAACTGTTTTTTTTTTAAAATAGAAGTAGCAAAGGATGGTAGGCGTGTTTGTTTGGAGATATATCTCAGTTTCGAAATAAATGTGATCGATACTTTGGTACGAGGAAGACGTTGGTTTATTTCTTCATAAGTAGTAAATTGGATGAATTGAATGAATGAACCAGGATGTGGTTTGAATAACTTTGAACATAATGTAATGTATTATTTTTTTTGCATAATTAGATTAAAATGAAATAACTCATTGTACTGGACGCGATTAAAACCAATAGAATATAAACTGTTTTCTTTTAATAGAAGTAGCAAAGGATGTGTGGTATGGAAATGTTGCCTAATATAGTTACATTTATCATCTTGGCTTCTAAAGAATAACATAAATTTAATGATTTCTTTTATAACATGCTGTGTGATACTTAAAATACTTTTAATATGATATATGAATCCGCACATTACAGCACCGCACATGTTCTCAAATGTACGGCAGCAGTAAACCAAATTATCTTCCCTCGTGAGCTCCCCGTCTCTGATTTGATTCAGGGCTTACAAATTTATAATATCTTTATTAAACTTCCTTCTGGGGCGCGGGTCTTTTTGGCAATTTATGTAGTTTGGGGACGCAAAAGAGCTTTTAGCCTTTCTTTAGCGATTTATGCCAGTGAATTATTATCAAGCCTTTTTTTAAGAATTTGTTTGGTATGTAGAAAAATACTGACATGATGATTGAAATAACTACCATCGTGCCGGGTGTTATAGAAACATTGCATGCATTATATAAAAATAAATACTCACTATGGCAATGCAAAAACTTTCGTTGAAAAACGAAATAAATAAATAAAATACGTCTTAATAAGGTTTTCAGGCTGAAATTAGGTTTCATCGTTTTGTATTGCCAAAATAATTTTATGATAAAATATATAAATATTAGTTTAAAATCGGTATATATATATACACATATCTTTCATTTAACTTCTTTTTGTATATTTATAGAAGTATTTTTTATGTCAATAAACAAACTCTACCTTGATCATCCAACATAACTAAAATTTAGAATACAAATTTACAAAGTATTATCTAATAAAATATTTGTTATTTTACAAGGAATAAAAAATATATACAACCAAAGAATAGAAAGCATGTTTTTATACATATGTAAGAAATACTTAAAATAACACTTAGTTTCTTTTAGTATACCTTAACAATATTTTTTTGTTATCCGATAAGATTATAATTTAAAAACACGTTATTAAATACCATGGGAAATCATTCTTGAGCCTAAACGTTTTTTCTCTTATATTTTTGTATTTTAAAGACACGGATTTATTTACGAATCCTCCCACACAATCCATTAGTGCGTCTTTGTAAAAGTTTTCTTTTAAAACCAAGAGCTCCGGTATCTTTATCGGTAATGTATGGAAATATCGAAACAGATTTTCTTTACGCTAATGCCTAAAAGAGGCTTCCCGCTCCCCAAGGAGCCTTTGGATTTTCGCTCATCTTGTTGATTTTTCAGGGAACTTGTGTTCGATCCCCCGGGCGCTTCTGTTTTGTGTTTATATTCAGATTTTTATTTGTAACGATAGTTTAAGTCCTGTCTGATATGCCTTTATGTGCTATAATAGCTGATACATAATTATGCAAACTAGAATATAAAAAAACACTCGCGGCTCTCGAGTTTGTCATTAGAAATGTTCTGAAATCTTGTTAATATTTTAAAGTTCTTGCGTAAAATAGAAAATTAGAATCATAGGCAAATATCTGTAAAATAAAGCAGTAGATCGATAAAAAACTAAAGGTTTTCTTTATTTAAGTTGTTTTAAACATATTTAAGAAATTCAATATTTTTGAAGGAGAGTACTTCGTGGAATTCCATTTTATTATTTTTGAGTAAAATACATACTAAAATACCGGTTTCGCGAACCTTTCACGTTGGCATTATCAAAGATTGGCGAAACCGGTCACAAATAAAAACGAACATGTGGAAAATCACTCAAGTATTTTACTCAAAAATATTAAACATATTTGTTGAAAATTTTATTGTTAAATTAACGGAGGAGCTTTTGAAAAATAATAAAATTAAAGTAAATTTAAGTGTTAAAAGATTTTAAGAAAAATTAGCTTTTTAGCTTTGAAAAATGGGTAAATATAACGACGTTTTCTAGCTAAATGATTATAGCGTTATGTTTTTTGTGTGATTATTAATGTGTCTTTTATAATTTATTGTTTAAAAAATATTACGAGATTCTCTCTTCTACACGTGTATTATCGTTAAATATATTATTGTTTTTGCATCTTTTGTATTTTATGAATGTTTTAAAACCATATATGTAGTGAAATACATTTTTATTTATTTCGGCTTCGTTAACGAAATGGGTAGAGTCGGAATTTTTGCTTCTGCGCAAAGTCGTACCAAACGTGCGTTGCCTTTTCTTCCCGAGAATTCTCAGTTCATTTACAGGTCCCTAGCGAAAATATATACTCGTATAGGACACTACGGATGAAAGTTAAACAAAATTCAGCAGAAAGCGGGTGTGGCCAATGCGAAATTTTCCAGCGCCCCGATTGGTCAGCGGGGACCGCTTCAGGAGCAGAAGGACGTCAGGGACGCTCTCGCAATTTTGGATCGTCTCCAGAGTTTCTGACCTCCGCTAAACGCCGCTCCCAGTCCTGCGAGGCCTGCCCGCTTCAGGTGGGTCCTCGGAGAGCCTCTTCCCTCTCGCGGGTGGGCGTGGCCTTGAATTTTCAGAAAACACGATCTGTCGGCGGAAACCCAAAGCTTTTTACGCCGGAAAATGGATCCTAGGCGGCGCTGGTGTAGATGAGTTTTCGCGGATTTCCGGTTCTGTTTTAAACGTCAAAACATTTATGACAGCTGTTTGTTTGTTTTTACACAGCGATTGATGTTGTTTTAAAAAAATGATAAACTTGTGAACCGATTGATCGTAATTTATTCAAAAATATAAAATTTTATAAATATTATTTTTTCGTTACGTAAAATTGTTACTGTTCGCATTTTCTCGTATTTTCTGCCGACGGCAAGTAATATCACGACTGTGATCAAATTTTTTGCAACGTTAGAAATGTATACAATTAATAACCTATTCATTTAACTATCTTTAATTTATATGCAGTGTATTGTCTGATTCTTTGCAAATACATTCAATGAATTGATTCTCTTAAATATTATATGGTTTTGCTGTTAAACATCAAAAAATGTTTACATGTTCTAGAACAAATATCATCTAAAAATTCTTTGATTTTGTAATTTGTTTAATTTTAGGTAAAAAAATAATAATGTTTTTAATTATAATAAATATTGACATGTATTTTTGATTATATGTGCAGTAAACATTTCCAATAGTAGTACAGTTTGGTTCAATAAGTTTACAAAATTAACATTTAAAAGAACTGTGATTGTTAATTATTAATCAAATGATCTTTAGATAATATTATCAATAACATGTCGAATAGAGGCTCGCTGTGAAGGTTATATTTCTTAAATGACTTTAAAGTAATTGAGTTAAATATCGGATGTTCATTTGTGAACACAGTGTTATCCAAACTTTTTAACAAGTAACGTTATTATAATTAAATTAAACGATTAATAAAAAGTTGGATTAATTTTATCTTTTTTGTTTAATTACGATGCATATTCGAAACATAGGTTTTCGTTGAAACAAATAAATTATATAACCTTGAAATTGTGTATATGTCATTTATGGAAAAATGCTTTAAAATCAAATAAAATAAATATTTGCAAAACATTTTTTTTAGAAAAAAGATTAATATAAATAATGATTTAGAATAATTGAATTCATATTTGCCTGAAAGCCATTTTTGGGGATGTGTTGTAATATTTCTGATATGGATTGTAATCTTTGTAAGGCACTGATTACATACATCGAAAAATAAAGTATTCTTTCGAAGTGTTATCGAGGGGTGCAAGGGCCGCTCCGCAGCCCACAGTTTGACAGACGCTGGCGTGAAGCGGTATGACGGGTGCGGGTGGGGCGGGGGGGGAGGGGGCCGCCGGTCAATCGAGTGTTGCATTATAACGAATTGCACATGAGCTACCTATTATAATGTCAGGGCTGCATTGGTTGACATATCTGTTGATAAAAACATTTAAAAATATCAACAAATACACATAGCTTAACCACGAAAGCAATTAAATATACAAAATATTTGGGTCTGTCGAAAAGTTGATACTCGTACACAAACTAACGATAATTTTAATTGTGGCATTTTTTTTTTTATTTCATCTGTGTGTCATGCTGTATCACGCATTTTGATTATTTGATTTTATTAAAATTTTATGAAAATCTCCCAAACAAAAAAATGTCTAACAAATTTACACTGTTAAGTCAAAAAAAAAAACAACACAGTCAAATGATTATCTAAATGATACACATATCAAAAATAGCACATGTTGATAATTAGTATTGTTAGTATATTCAAAACAAAAATTCACCTGAAATACCAAAAAGGTAAGGTACAAACCACTAAATAGGTCTATTCAACTTATCCTCTGGATCATTTCGCAGGCCACGTACGGCCAATAACAATAATGAAAGTTTATTTCCCGAGCCGGGCCTGTCCGGTCCACCAATAAACTATACGGGGTGATTATATCAGGGCTTGGAATCGAATGCCAGTGCCACGAGGTTCAAATAGCTATGGCAAAATGATTTACAGCTAATACTTTGCAGTTAGTTAGGCCGGCGTACGTCTGTCTCGTTCTACCGCTATATTTTTCAGTCTATACAGAAAGGCTGCGTGTAGGTGGTACTATGTTCGGCGAGTATTACGAGTAATTCGCATTATTTTTAGTATTTCCGTGCATTTTTTTTCAATACATATTCTAAAGATGTGTATAAGTTATTAATGTTTTTTTAGTGTCATGATATTTTTTTAAAATAAAAAGTGCGTTTTCAGAACATTCAAATTATACCTCATTCATAACTTTCTGATTTTTTACACACTTAGTGACTTAATAAGACTAAAACCACATCAACATTGTATTAAAAATAGGGTGTTTATTATCTTTGGATAGCTGATTTTTTTAAAAGATTTAAAAAAAAAATTGGATGAAGAGTTTATGAACTTAATTACTCTGCGAAGCGACCTGAAAAAATAGCAGCTGTATATAGTTCATACTATAGAAGATAGTTTAAAAAAAAAAAAATTATTTGCTACAGAATATTGAAGTCTGTAATCCTCGTTTGTTTCCAAACTAATCAAGCCACATGTCATTGAGTTGGTTCGGTTTCTTGGGTGTTGAGCTGCTTCGAGTTTTCGGTACTACAAAATTTAAGGGATGTTACATCTTCAATGTTCAATATGTGATTTTTTAATTTATTTATATATGATCTCACCGAGTGTACCTCTACGAGAGCGCTATGATCAATTTTTCAAAAACGGGCTTAAACCGCAGGGTGGTTTAAAAAATTTGGAATAAATATTATATTAATCTTCTTTTATGTTCGCGGATCCACTATTCTTCCTCTGTAGAACAATCCGAACATATTCCCACGCGCCAAGGAGCGGTCAGGCCGAATCATTTAATTGAGTATCAATGGCGGGTAACAAGGTTGGGCTCTCGTCCGCCTTCGCCTTGGAAGGTTCGCTAGTTTTATGGCCGGAACTATTGGGATATGGCCTGTGTGAATATTTATGTGCAGTTTTTTTTCTTAATGTAGGTTACAATAACTCCTACATCAGCGGCAATAAGCCAAGCTATTTTTAAAAGTAACTTATGAATAAATTTTAAATGTTTTAATACAGATGCCATTTGATTTTATCTAGCTAACAATCGAACACTTTATCGATATTTAATATAGTTTTATTGATATTAAAAATTATATATTTTCGCTTTTCAAAGTTCAAAAAATGTCATTCAAATTTTATCATTTTAGTTTTTTTTTTGTAGCACTTTGTAACTTAATTACTGGTTTTTCCGGCTTTTTTTTCGGCATCTAGTTTTTCCTGCCAGTCCAATATGCCAGGAATTACGTTCAGTTCACGTTCCATCATATCAAGGGATAAAGACTGAAAAATGCAATGTGTGTTGGTTTTGAATGTTATTTTTAAACTAAAAATATGAAATGAAATGTTAAATTTTTTTAAAATAAAACAAGCATACGCAATTATATGTAAAAATTTTAGTACTAAAAAAAACTCTTTTATATGAAAATGAGAATAAATAATTTTCAATTTTTTAAGTTTTATATTTCATAGAAGCTAGTCAAGATGATGTTGTATAGTATGTTTTGATAAATCTTATTTATTTTGCTGTAAATAGTGTAGAACCGTATAAAAAAAAATTGAATTGGGAAAAACTTAAAGGCAAGAGTCAACCCATGGATAATTGCCAATTTAAAACTATCCATACATCAATATACTAATTGATATACATTATTAAGACATAAGAGATAAATACTTAAATTTTATTTATTAAAAATGTGTGGTTCAATGTTATGATATTTAAAAATTTCATAATCCGTTCATAGATAAGTAATAAACACGTAATTAGTATAATGAAACATGATGTGTTTTAAAGCATTTAATTCAGAAGTCGCCGCGCAATAATTTCCCCAAAAAAATCAACTCATTTTTCAATCGTGCAAAAGATAAATGCGCTGCAGAGAAAAGGATTTCAGCGAACCCCAAATAAAAACAAAATATGACATTATAAACCCGGGTTCTTCACATGGGGTGGGTCTCTGCCAAAACCCACCCCTCAACTAATTGCTGCGAAGGCTTTAAACACAATAAAAACAGAACGAGGCGGTCTACGGAAAGTACGCGAAAAATGGACACGTTACGTTTTTGCAAAAAAATGTATTAAAGTGGCTGACGGGAATCTGCTGCTAGAACGTCAGTCGGAAGGGCTGACGAGAGGAAAAGAACATGGCACGATATATTTCTAAAAATTTGACAGCAGTTTATTAAACATTTGAAACAGTACGATTCAACTCAATAGCATTTAAATAGAAAAACTGAATTTTTTAAAATATATTTATAAATGGCGTTAAAAAATACAAGCTGAACGTCCTAGCAAGGAACAGACGACTATTCAGAGAAATTAATTCGTATGCTGGCTTACCGTGATATAAATAGGCACACATGTCCAAATTATAAGTTTTATCAGAATAAAATGTTTTGAACAGCATTTAACAGCAAGAAACATAAAAAGTTTACCAATAAAAATATTTTTAAATAAAATTTATAGTTGCATGGTATAAAACACAAGCTGAGATATTTACTTTTAAACACAGTTCTAATGAATAACAACAACAAAATATTTTAAATATTTTTTTACGTGTGATTGAATTTCTTTGTGAACTGGATAAAGCACACGAATTAAATTATAAAAAGTAAGTTATTTATTATTCCACAGCTTTCATTATTCTTGATTCCGCTATGTACATATATGTCTCTACATCCTAAATCAGTTCAAATTCAAACAAATATTTTTTTTTATTTAAGTAAATCATTACATTACACATTCAACGTTTAGTAATATAAAAGAATATGATATTGCATTTAATGTGTTTATTAAATAATTATGACTACTTGCATGGGCTGTCTGCTCGTCTGCCCCGGCAGGCCATCGAGCGTGGCCTGTGCCCGCACAAGTCCGCTTTGACGGAGGTGCCGGCCGGTGCCCCGCGACCCTCCCTGTATGGACTTGGAACATTACCTGAAATATTATAACCTTCCGCAAAACTGGATTTAGTTTTTGCGTGGAATTTTTGAATGAATTTTCAGGTATACCTTCTAGAATTTTTTTTTTTTTTTTTAATTTGTAAACCTTATTAATTATTGTGGTCGTGCTTAGAACACTCATTTGTCCTACAAATATAAAAAATTATAATTTTTTCTTTATCTTGTATTTTATACCTTACAAATAAGCTTTTGGTAATAATTGTTTTCAATAATACATTAATAATAAATTATAAAACTAAAAGAAGCAATGATCCCAATTTTTTTAAAATAGTTTTAGGAGATTGTTTTTTTTTAGTATACTCCATAAAAAAATATACACTTCACATGTTAATTTTGAATTTTAAAAAATCATTGTCTCTCATCTAACACAGTAAGCAATGGAAGCAAGGCTTAGGAAGAAATGCACGAAGATCAGCATGCTACCGAATGAAATAAAACAATAGAAGGAAATCCTTCACACTTGCAGCCCCGCCTTGCCCCCCTCGCACCCAATCACCCCCGCAGCTGCGGCGGACCATGCATAATGAAGCTCAGCTCAACTCCTTGACTGGACTTAATTATTTATCAGCAGCATATTAAGGAGCATCAATAATGAACCAGCCAGCCCGCCCCGAGCCGCGCCAACCAGATCAAGCGAACCTTTCCGATCGGCGTGCCTACTATTATTTGTGTTTGTGAATACAATAGAGACGGTAAACACTGTCTTTCATATTTTCAACGTACGAAATATTATGTATATGTCTCAGCTACATTTAAAAATATCTGATGTATTACTCCGTAATTAAGTAATTAGAACACAAGTAAACCAATCGGAATCATGGTATAAAATCCGATCAGGCTAGCCAAAGTATCATTATCTCATATATTGATTAGTATGCAATCAAAATTTATTGCTTTGAAAAGGTCACTAATTCGTGACAAAGGGATGCTTGATTAGATGTCATTTGTATAAATCAAAAAGTATAAAGGGTTAGATGCAATAGTTTTTTTGTGAGTTTTCAGGCAGTAGTGAATTTTCATTTGGAGATTAATGGTAATTGGTGGAGCATATCAGCATAATAAATTACGGATTATATTACAAATGCGCAGCGTCAAATAGTTTGTCACAATAATAATCTGCAAAGATAAATATGCTTCTGTCATGTATAGTACTTACTGATAAATATTTTATAAGTTTGATGTATGAAACCAATGGTTGCGCACTTCTTCCGGCTGTCTTCCACAAGTACCCCCATTTCCCCAGCAGGAAGGCAAAGCAGCCGTGGAGAGATCTCAGGCTGAAGGGGAATTCACTTGCTACACACTGCAACCCAGTGCAGCGGTCCTCAACCATCCCCAAGCTTCTCATTATATCTTGATTATTAAAATGACACTATTTCGCAAGGAATTAGATTCATTAATAATACAGTAAAGCAATTTTTTGATATTGGTTATGAACGTCAGTAATGTCTTTCGGTTATCTTAAGTATTTTAGTCAGCTAGTGTCCGTATAACATGGGGGGGGGGGGGTAATATAAAAACATTAGTCCTATCAATATATATTTATAAAAAATTAAACCTTAGATTTGTTTACAATGTACACATCAAGTAAAAGTATTTGATTTTTAGTTTTGTTACTCATGTAAATAATCTTATAAAAAATTGATAAACATTGGTAAGATTCATAGTAATTTTGCGTTTGAGCTCTGTGTATACCTGTGTATATTTATATTATTTAATTAAGTTAAGTGGGTTGTTTTAGGGTAGTAGAGCCACTGGTTGGTGTTGCGTCGTCTAGACAGGGATGCAAAGGAACCGGCATGACTTGGGAGTTGCTTTGTTTGTAATGTGCGAGTTTGCTTTCGTGTGAACAAATCTTCACGCTTTTATATTGTTTGGTTTATTTATCACACTGTGACCTACTGAGACAAATAACAGAAGGGTGATTTAATATAGTTACAAAAAACATTTATTTAATCACATTCTTCGTTTCTTTTTCAAATGTTAAAAACAAACACTACAAATATATTTATTTGTTATGATACAAATCATATTTTGAGGTATTTTTTTTATTAACGCAAAAAACGTATGTAAATGTTGTTATTAAAAGCCATATGATTTTGATAATACGTGCTTCTCTATGAGTGATTAAACTAAAAAAATTGAAATTTTTAGAGTGACCATCGCCAACAAAATCTTATTTATATCAATTATGTAAAATATGTGTAATTAAATATTTCCAATATTTAACTAGATTAACTAAAATATTAAGTATGTTTTATAAAAAAAACTTCAATTGATATTAAATTAATTAAAAATGTTATATTTAAAAATAAATGGTTTATATTTACGGTTATAAAATAAATACTCATTTCGTTATTTGAATGTACGTAAAAAATACTGTGAAAACTTTAAATAAAACTGTTTCTTGCTCTTTCTCAAGGTATGCTTTGTAATTGATTATAAAAATTAAGAGTTTTATATAACATTTTTTAAACATTTTACCAAACTTACATTAGATTTGAAAACATTTGTTTGGAAGAACCAGGACGTGCAACTTTCATTCGGTAGATCTACGAAATGAGCCAACAACCCAATCAATAAAAAGCAATTAAACAAAACGTTTGAGCATTATAAAAATAGTTGTGCATTTCTCGTGCAGTACTAAATAGCACCAATACAAAGTATATTATTGAAAACATCCCAAGTCGGGGCTTTAATTTGTTTACACCGAGTTGGCAGATCAAGTTACGCAGGTCTCAGAGTCTATTAAAGTTTTAAACGGAATTACTCGCCAAGTTATTGTCGCCAGGAACTTAGCCCATTATCTGCTGGCACTTTGTTATCACCGGGGAAGAAACCGCCCTAGCGACAACGTGATTTCAAAATAAAATATGAACCAACTTTATCGCGTCAACTAGTTCTTTTAAGTGTGAATTTCAATGGAACTTCGGAAAAGTAAGGGGTGGAGTGTATTTTTTCAAATTCCACTTTATTGATCGTCTCACAAAAAAAGCGTTTTTTTTGCGTATCAAATATTTTTTGCTGTGATGAAATTTAAATTTTCTATTAAAAACATTTCATTGAAAATATTTATCTGTAAGAATTTATCTCAGAACACTAGCTGTACCCATTGGTATTTTAATAATTATACGATAGCAAAATAAATCAGTTTGAAACATAGTTTATTTAAAAAATAAATAAAATGTGTGTGTATCTTTCATCTCATCCTTTTTTGTAACTGTATTATTTTCATTTAACCGTATATTGATATTCTAATATCGATGTCTGATTGTCGTAAAACATATTCAGGACATCAGCCGCTTTCGCGACTTACATTTGGCGACGAATAAAAAAATCGTATAACATTCAGTGTTGCCTCTCGGCTAAACTGGCGGGAACTTCGGGAAAAAATACCTCAGGGAAAAGGAGAAGAGGGAATTCCATGTAAAGGGGTTAAATCAATACCAATAGCTGGCAATAAAATAAGACATACATTATACCGTAATAATGTGTCTTCATTTTTTATTCTCATACGGATAGGTAGAGGATTGCCTTTGGTTTGGATTGGAGAAATCGATAGGTTATGTGTGCGTTTGATTCTGAGAGTGAAGATCTCGAAGTTTTCAAGGGTAGAGCGCGGGGTAGGGACGGGGGTTGGAATTTATGTGTGAGTGTGCACGTCTGTATATAAACATATCCGTGTGTGATTTAGGTCGTAAATTTCTTGTCGTGTTGTAAATAAGTTGAGCCTCGTAAGTTTGGCTGTCTCGCTGGCCCGCTGGTCCGAGATGAGGCATCGGTTTTATTGGAGAATTTAAGAATAATTCTTGGAAGGTGATTCATATTACTTTTCGTGTTAATATTCCAAGCCACCGCATACTTATAACATATTTACGATTATTTTGTATTATTCGTATATTTAAGTTAAACTTATTTTCATTTATGGTTTTTATTATTTAAGTAACTATGGAAATATTATAGGTTTTGCAAAAGTAAATTCATAAGCACATATTTTTTACTGTGGGGCATTGTTTGTAACTAAGAGATACAATTAAAATACTACTACTTGACTTTATCGTATATTTTGAATACAAATGATATATTTTTTATACCAAATAGTATTGGTTTATTAAAATAATAATTTTATTTTTTACTCCGTGGTCAAAATAAATTAACAAGAGTTTGTTGATTCGTTGAGGGCAGGAGAATTGTAATCTAATATAATCATGCTCACTGATATATGACTTATTATAAGAGCATTTAAGCAATATAATTTGTGCTTCACGTAAAATTATATATTATTTTAGAGGTGAATTAAATTCAATGTTTAAAATAAATATTATTTTTGGTGCACCCTATAGGTCTTCCCTTTTCTTTAATGTTCTCTTCCTATGATATCCCAATTGTAACTCATCAGGAGATTCCCCGCCGTTACTCAGCCTCGGTACTCAATAGTGCGAGGGACTCTGAGCCTTATGGGTCAGTGCCTAAAGGTGAAGTTGTGCTTACCTGGACTGGAATAAATACCTGTAAGGGTTGTTGGTGCGCTATATAATATACGGAAGGGATTTTTATTAGTCTTATTGACATTATTTCTGATACTAAAATATATAGATTTTTTTTTTAAATTATGTTTGTGTTGAATGCAGATGTTTTCCTCAGTATTGATTTATACTGCAATGAAAATGATATACGTATAAAATATTTTAGTACTCAAACCATATTCAACACAAGCACCAATAGCCATGTGCTACATATTTGACAGCTTGTTAAGAGCGACATGCAATATCAATTAATTGTGTGTATTTATTGATAAATTCAAAGTGAAAAGTAGAATAATAAATTAAAGTAGGTTTAGTGGCATTCATTACGTGAACTAAGTTATTTAACTCACAGACTCGAACTTTGACTGAATAAGCGTTGCTTTAGCTATCGTTAATTCGTTTCTTATATATCAAATACATTGATGTTGAATTTGATAATAATTGATTTTATAATAATTGAAAAATAAATTCAATATCAAATATGCAAATTCACACAGTGATCACAGAAAAACTACGCGTGCGCTGTCTATTATTGAAATCACTTTTATTTATTTATCATAATCCTTTCATAGCATCTACAAACACTCTAAAAAAACGCGTATAATGTCTGAGCACAAGTAACTGAGTACACAAACTCACATCTCTCGTTCCTCACAGGCACGGCGAGCACATTGACTAGTAATCCGACCCTCGAAGCGCGCTACGTAACTCAGTAATAATTCTAAAACACTAAACAAATAATCCGCAGTGTGCATGCGCGAACATTCGAGAACATTATGCAGACGTGATAAAAAAAAAATCCCTCGAGTTACACGAAATCCAAAAGCAATTTTAATCTAATATGTTGTAGGCGCGTGCCTCGGCGGGCGCCCGCCACGTGGCCGGGGAAGCATTATGTTACGATTATCGAAATTGTACAAAGTGTGGGCGTGTGAGCCGATTGTACGAGTCTGTTTGTACTAGATACTGCCTTGTGTTTGTTTCCTTTAGATGAGAAACGTTGGTGTCACTGGGAGATGTGTACACTGGTGTCACTTGTTGATATCGACGGTTTCACTGTAATTTATTTCATACTGATTGGTGTAGTACAAAGTATAAATAAACTTACGATTATTTGAAAATAAAAAGTGATATACATTTATAAGTCACTTGTTGATTTTGTGCTGTTCCATTTTATTTTTTTTTAAATACTCACTGTTGTATTACAATTCAAAAAAATACGACTACCAAGGCTGTATTTTTTATAATGATAAAAGTACCTTTGTATTTTGTCTTCACTTTGAGTTTATTAAAATTATTTGCATTACTAGTTTCGACCCAAAACACCGGGTCATCATCAGTTTGTGTTATCAACTGTTTATGTTACTGTTACTGTTTAACTAATCAGTTAAGTTATGCATCTGATGATGACCCAGTGTTTTGGGTCGAAACTAGTAATGCAAATAATTTTAAAATACTCAAAGTAAAGACAAAATACAAAGGTACTTTTATAATTATAATAATGGATCTCCACGAATCAAATGCCTTGTCCCTCAACAAGAAGTATTTTTTATATTTTAAAATCGTCTTTTGATGTATAGTTCTGTACACGTAATTTTTATTTGCTTTTGAGTGATGGTAGATACCATAAAATGCAAGCAAGACGCACAAGCAGATGCACCCCCTTCCGTAAAACTGCATTCAATTTGTAATGGGAGACCAGTTACTCCCAGCTGGCCGCCGCGGCGCGTGTGCTGTCTGCCAATCATATTTGCAATTGCCTCCTACTTTATCTATCGTATGACATAACCTATTATGTCAGTCTAACTGAGCAGGGAAAGGGAGCTGTACCTCCACTTGATAATGTAAAAATAATCTTTTTAATTTTTTACTATCGGGAAGTATTTTTGTACAACACAAACATGATTATTTTTATAAGATTACTTTTTAAAATACACTTACCAAATTGACTTGATTTCAGCCCAAAAAAAGATGAAAATATATATATGCGTAAAAATATATGAAGGTATCAATTATAATGAAAACAAACTCCTGATTACCGAAAAAAGCAGAGCTGCTCGGTATTTACACATTCAAGTTATTTTGTGGAAAAATGTAGAGTAATGATAATTTGAAAATTAAAATAGCTTCTTATTTTGGCTAGCTTAGGATGTTATGTTGAATGTTATAAACCTCTTTTGTATCTTTGCTTATAAGGATGAGGTAAAATCCACTCTTGACCTAGTCGCTTCATCTTATCCGGTTGCAGCCTTTCTTCTTTAACCGGGCACACTACTCACCAGGACAAGTTTTTCAATACTTATGACGATTTGCCGCAAATATAATACGATTAATTTTAAATGAGAGTTTTTTATTTACTTCGTGTATAAATTGTCGTTACCTCATAAATAATATTTAAAAAAAATCATATTACACAAAATTGTCATGTTCAGTTTTGTATTACTAACATTAAAAGTTTTTAAACTCATTAAATATTTTGATTTTACGATAATAACTTAGAGCTTACTTTTTTTAAAATATCTCATATCCTAATGTCGGGTCCATCAGGTCAAAATAAATCTCCCCTTTAAGTGACGTCATTGCAGTCGTTTCTGTTAGTAATATGATCCTATTACTGAGGCGCCCTTGGACTAGAATTAGTATTGTTGCAATTTGTTTAATTTTAAATATATTACATGGGGTAGATGTATTGAAGTCTTTTAGCTGTTCTTTTTTTAATATGACTATTTAAATTATTTTATATGTGAATGTGTATGAAAAGTGTAGAATAATAGGCTTTTTGAGTTTTACATCAAGTGTCGTTTAATTTTAGTTTGAATCATTAATTTTATCATATAGGAAAACATGAAAAATATTCACAATAATAGAAATAACAATTTGCATTTAACTAGCGTTGCAATAAATATAAGAAAAATAAATCTACAGTCTTTCTGAAAGTATTTTAATATTTGAAACAATTCGGTCAGTCAAGAGAATCAACATAATTTATACAAAAAAAATCATAACTCAGTATTTTCAGCACAATGAAAGTGATATGAAGCATATAGTTTTTCTACATTTTTCAGTTAAAATTTTAAAATCAATCAGAAAGATAAATATATGGTATAATAGATTGAAGTTTAATATTTTTCTATTTGAAATTATTTTTAAAGTGATATCACGGGTATTATTTGTATTCGTATACGTGTTTGGTTAAATATTGAGAGAAACATAATAATTTTTTGAGTTAAATAGACTGGTCGAGACTTATTTTAAATGTTTCGTTGATAATTCGAAGGTATTCTTTTGTACAGTTAATCGTCATATTAAAACTAAATTATGTACATGACAGCTTAAAATTATATTTACAAAAAAACCAACAAAAAATACTTAATAATAAATATTACACAAATATCAATTAACTATAAAATGACAAATGTAGCCTAATCGATTTCTTATTTATACTTAATTAAATTCCCAAAAAATTGGAAGCGATATGTATAAATGTTTTCTTATTAGATATGTCGATTTGGAAATTCGTCATGAAGTAACTCGAAGGTAAAAGTTATTCGCACGATTTCGAAATGTTTTAAATTCGATCAAAATTTTGAGAGCTTTTAGAAAAGATTGTTATCGATAAAAAATATGCAATAATTGTACCGATGCTAATACATAATAAACTAACGCAAAAGTACAGTCTGTTTTTAATAAATCACTCACAACAGAAGGGTTTTTTTAATAAGTATTTTTGATTTAGAAGTCAATCGTATCACAATATATCATCAGGGGGTGTCCGCGCACTGAGAGCGAAGCGCTCGTCACTGTGTCCGTATTGCACTGAACGGCTGCAGGCTCGAGTGTTACTTGCTGGAGGTCACCAAGGGGCTGCCGGGGTAGCCTTGGGACGAGCAGGTGGGCAGGGCGAAGGGGTTCATCGTGGAGAACGGCGAAGATACTATACTTCCCATTCCTGCAACAAAAGAGACCAATTTCATAAGTCACAGTAAAAAAAAAAAACACCATAATACGCAAACACGGTTTGCTTGAAATATATATTTTATAACTTTGTTAATAAACCAGACCAGCTTTGTTAACAATAGGATAAGACTACATATAATCCAGCAAATGTTATTTTAATAACATGCACAATATTTTAGCGTTTGCATAAAAAATTTGTAGATCTGAAACTCAAAATATTTTTGATGGATTTGTTATCGATGTGCGAAGGCAGTCGCGGTGATTAAGCAAATGCTTGAATGATAATAAAAAAATAATGATAAAATAATAAATAGGAGCAACCAAAGAAGCAGACTAACACTGCACTGCGAGGTAGCCGCGGTAGGGCGGCGCGGGGTGCGAGGGGCGCGCGGGGAGCGGCAGGAAGGCGCTCCGGTCCTTGCGGGGGCCCCCGGGGTACGCGCCCTCTTCGTAGTCTACGCCAGCCGCAATACAAGCAAATTATAAATAATGAACCAAATAATAAAAAAATGAGTCAAAAATGTGTATAAAAATATATATTAATTACATAACTTGCATATATGATGTAAAATAAACAAAACTGTAAAAATTTTTCGTGCTTTAAAAAATGTCTATCGCTGTTTGAATTTAAGACCACAATGATTTCGCGAGGCGGTTTAAAAATGGTCATAAAGTCGGAAAAGTATTTATTTTAATTAAAATTTAATTATATATCTACAAGAGATGATTTCATAAACAAATTGAATAAATGCATACTTAGATGTAAAATAAAGAAAAGTATTAAATTTTTTCGTGCTTTAAAAAATGTTTGAATTTAAAATCATAATGATTTCGAGAGGTTGTTTAACAGTGGTCATATAGTCAGAAAAGTATTTATTCTAATCAAAATTTAATTTTATAAACAAATTGAATAAATAAAACGGGCAAAATAAGCGAAATGATAATTGATTGTGGTCTGTGTGTGAGTTATAAATTGATTCCACGAAAATCCAGTTTCTCTTGATAGTATGATAGCAATACGTAGTATAAAATTTTGATCATCATAACGAATTTATCAATTATCAGTTGCCGTATCCATGTCACATTTGAATTAATTAAAAATTGTATTTTATGTATTTGGTTGGGATAGGTTAGGTCATAGGTTCCCAAAGTGGTCAATATCGACCCCCAGGGGTCGATTCTGCCCTGCAAGAGGTAAATGATGATGTAGATGCGAAAAATTAAATTGGGGATCCACGAGCTGTAAATGGGGGTCTACAAGAGTGGATCCCATTGGCCATGTTGGCCACGATATTTCGACGATATGAACGTTGAGTTAACACAAATGAACGACTATTTTCAATGTATTTCAGTGCGTTGTTTCAGTATGAAGCACGGTTAAAATTGTACTGAATTAATGTTTCAAAACATGTTTATTTAGGTCAATCAATGTATAAATGTTAAAGATATTTAATGTTTACATACCGACATAAAATATGGCGCACCTGTATATCAGATGTTAAAAATATGTTTGAAGTTGATGAATATTATAAAAAATCAATATTAGCAAGGCAGGGGTCTACGAAAAACAGGAAAACTCGACAAGGGGTCGACGGGACAAAATAGTTTGGGAACCTATGGGTTAGGTCAATGCGATATTTCCTTAGAGATCAGTTCGGGTAACACAGTATGTAATATTACCTATATTAAGTTTGTATAATGAGGACACTCACTGGATGAAGAGTTGAAGATGTTGGGCGCCGCGGAGACCTGGCACAGTTGGGCGCCGGCGCCGTAGCCGTTGAGCCCCGCCGAGTGGGGCGTGGAGGCGCTCGAGCAGTAGCCGGCGGCGCGCGGGGAGGCGCTGCCGGACTGGCCGCGCGCGTAGTCGTCTAAAAGTAAAAGCCTGACGGTCAACGAACCAGGTTAGGAAGGCTGTGTTGGGCTCTTAGTCTAGAGATGAGTTGGGGTGCGGAAGGTTGGACGAAACGACAGAAGCAGCCAAAGCGAAGAACAATAAAATGGGAAAAATCTTCGTGATTATTCTGTAGGTTGAAACTTCTTGAGAAGAGGCTGTTTAAAGTAACAAGGGTACTTGTTTTTTTATCCGACCACCAAATTTTTTTAATGTACATGTACTCGCAGAGATAAGAATCTATCATATGACGATGAGTCCCGTTGTGGCGTTTATTTCGTTCATTGCAGATATCCATGACCGCTCGATTCGTTGGGTTAGGTTAAAAAAAAAAAGGTTAGGTACAAGTTTTTTGGTGGTCGGATAAGAAACAAGTACCGAAACAAGTACTATATGAAGGAGTGATTAACATGAAAAACCATTTTTTTTATATTTCATAACACAATACATATATTAGACTATGATTGATATTAATTATTTTCTAATAATAAACTAAGGAGTATATCGATCTCCATCTTCAAGATATTTTTTAATTTTTGCGAACAAATAATACGATGTCTTGGATGTAATGGTGTAAAGCGAAAATGAAGAAATGTATTAGATGTTACTTCTAGGATAAAAAAATGCATTTTTAAAAAGGAAAATAATATATGATGGAAAAATGTATTGTATATTTTGTTGAATTAAAATAATTAGGACTCGTATACAGTGATACCCCGTTTTACGCGAGGGATGCGTTCCGGAAATAATCGCGTTATGTGAAATTCGCGTATATCGGGGTTTACGATTAAACACACGTACACAGTCAAAAATGAATCCCAAAAAAATACGAACCATTTGAATCAATCACTTTATTGTCTTTTGTTAGGTTAGGTTAGGTATTTTACAAGAACGTAAAAGAAACGCTCTTTTACGTTCTTGTAAAATACGTTCATAACACCCAACGCTGTTTTTAATTGTTAAGAAAAGTCAATGATTACATTATGGTTATACACATTCTATAATTAAGAAATTCGCGTAATGCGAGGCATTTTAACGCAAAATTTGATATTCGCGTTATAGTGAAACCGCGCAAAACGGGGTCGCGTAAATCGAGGTATTACTGGATACATAATTATATATATATATATTAATATTTTAGTTTGAGTTTATATGTAAGGAAGAGTGGTAAGATGGACATGCATAAAAACGTACCATCCGTCCACTGCGCCGCAGCGGAGTCTTGCACGCTGACGGCCAGCTGCCCTGCGTAGGAGTTGAACCCCCCGGGCATGGTGCCCCCCGGGGGTGACCGGGGGCCCCCGAGTCCGAGCTGGTTGTTGCGGGGCATAGAGTAGAGGGCTTCCGCCAGGTCCGCCGCTCGTTTCAATATTATTTCCTGCAAGGGACAGGACAACTGAGCACTTGATGTTCGAAGCAAATAACTTTGTTTTGCTCAAATGAATTATTCTGTTCTTACTTTGGGTAGTTTTTCAGGGTCTCCGGGATGTCTTGGTATAAGTTTTTGAAGTCGCTGGAATCCGTAGTCTATTGTAGGTTCGTTGAGTGCTGCTGAGCGTAAAACAGAAAAAATATATTTAAAATCAGGATAAAAATACAAAAAAAATATTTAACCATAAAATTGCACCTAAATGACAACAGTCTCAATTTTTTTTCTACATTTGTAATCTTAGACAAATTGCGAACCATTTGGCTAAAAAAAAATATTGCATATATTGAAGTAATGTATAAGTATACTCACAGACATAAACAAATCTTCCAGGCGCTCCTTTGCAAAATTGTTTGCTTTTGTATGACAGCGTGACTTCCACCACTCCAGGGATATGACGAGGAGGTGTTTGTACTCTGATTGCGTGGGATGTAATGAGCTATGGAAAGAAAAAACCATCGTTAATTTGTACCATATGATAGTTGATAAAGAAGTATATTTCGCTTTTGTGTATATTGTTACCTCGCTCCATACGAGCATGGTGCCGAAAACGACTTGAAGTCCATCGAAAAAATTGTCTCCGACTATGATGACGGTAGAACCTCCGGAGGTCCAACCTTCACTGGGTGAAATAGCCTTAATACAGGGGGTGGCCACGGGGAGTGGAGGGTACAGGCCAGCTGTGGAGAGAGAAATATATTATTACTCAAGAAATACATTTCTACGATATGATAATTTTTCTTGGTCAAAACGTTTTTTGGTTTCAAAATTGTCGCTTGTGTTGAATTAGGTGTCGAAACAACGTAGCTATTACAACTGTTTAATATAAAATCTTTTTTTTTTTTTTTGTACTCAAAAATCACTGTTATTAGAATTGACCTTGAAAATCTATTAGTCTCAATTTTTTTTATATTTATTTAAAATAAAAACTATATATACTTTTTGTGCAATCAAACTAACTAGTTATAATATTGGAGCTTTTCGGTGGTTTTTATTAAAAGTTATGTAGGCAGTGCATTCGTAATGATGAGTTTGTGTGTAATTTGTATGAACGTGCAAGCTTTATTTATAGGTCACAGGCAGTGTCTAAGTGAAGACAGTATCTAGCCGTGTTAAAAATAATCTAAAACAATCCAAAAAAATAAATTTTACAAGTAGATAAAGAATTTAAAAATAACGACGGTTTTTCAGAAACAAAAAACGAAAAAATCAACTAAGTAGATGTATATAATAATTATGATATTTTTATCCTCATGATACTACGTAAATAAACAAACAAGGTTTGTTTTTCTATGCATTCTTTTAAGGGAAAATATTTTTGTTATTCAATACTTTGAATCAATTAGTCACATTTTTTCGACGAAAAAAACCATATATGATAGCTTCTAAGAAAAGAAAAATCAAACAACAAAAGTCGCTATACTTACACACATAAATAATTCAGAAGATATTGAAAAAAATATTATTATTATTTTAAATATCAAATACTTTCATAGAATCGACGTTTAAGACTTTCACAATCCGACAACCAGTAAAACCCGTGACACGGGCGTTTTTGTACAATCTAAAGTTTGTTCCACAAGTTATTCCTCGCCAGTGGATGGGCAGTTTCTATTGCAGGGCACAGTCGAATATTTTTGACCGATTAATAATCATTCGATTATTTTTAATTTGATTACCATTTATTGTCCACTGAAGAAAGCTGTGAAGTGCGTAGTCAATTAATAATTAATTTCAATAAAAATTAGAAGTGGTTAATTTTTAATTAAGATCAGGATTTTTTGCAATGTAGCGTTTAAATGATAAAATTTAATTAATTTTAAGACATTTAGTATTCGATTTTTTCAATAGTTTTTCGAGTAAAGTCTATTGTATAAATAGATTGAGAATGCCCATCCCTAGCAGCTACTAAAGGATCCCGGTCCGTCTTGCGCTCCGAAGTGTCGGCTATTTGTACAACTAACGCTACCTCTATACTTCTGACACGGGCTTGATATATGACCGCGACATGCCCAAATTATAAATAGAACCTTCAAAGTAGCACCGTGAAATGTCACGCATCCCTCTCTGGCACCGGCGGGCCCCTCCCGGCCAGAGGAAGACGGAGCGAGAGCAAAAGTTATTGCCGAACGCCGAGCTCAAATCTCGCGAATAAAACGACACGGTAATAAAGATAGAGAGAGAAAGTGAATTAAACAAAGACGGGGAAAGATTAAAGTTGGATGTACCTATATCTATTTCTTGCACATTTGTGCGGAAGTAGCGGGGTTGTAGGACGACGGAGGGTTGGTTTCTTTACATTTTACGGGTCCCCTCACTTAAGATTTTTACAACCCGTAAATTCCAATATTTTCATACAAATAATGCCGAAGTAACAACATAACCTACAAAAAAAAAATCAACAAGTAATATGATCTTACTGATATTTATTTTAGTTTCAACCTAACCCTTTAATTTCAAGTATTTATTGATGGTAGACATAAGTGCGCAAATGCGTTCTTTTTCTTATATATTATATATGACGTCTTAGAGGACAGTGAGTATAAATTTATAATTTTCTGTTTGCATTTTTAGCGATGGTTTATTTTTTTAAATCTTTTTTGAGTAGTTTTTATATATAATATTTCAGAGAGCGTCGGGAGCGGGGAACCCCTCCCTATCTATAACTATATCTGCCACTATCTCAACCAAGACAATTCCACGGCGGTGCCCCCCGCGCCCTCCCCTCGCCGCCCCCGCCGCCCCCGCCCCGCGCTCTTGTCTCGGGCCTGCATACAAACGATATCTTAGGCCAGGGGTCCCGACGCCGAAGGTTTGACAGTGCAAATTTGTGTAAGAACAGAAGCGAGAAAGCCTTACTAATGTTAACAATGATTACATTCAAATTCTCAGAGTCGCCGCTGGAATACGAATCGAAAAAACACCGATTTTCCAGGGAAGTTTTATTCCGTTCTATTACACTTTTATTTACTAACAGAATTAATTGTCCGAACTTTTATCTCATAATATAAGTCAAAAAAATATTTTTAAATACTACGTTAAGAAATTAAAATAATCAAATATGTACGTTTATAATTTTTAGCAGTCGTCTTAAATTATATTTTTAAGCCTTATTAATAGTTAGCAGTTTGTTGAGGTGTAAGTATGTAAATTATATTGTTTGATTCGTTTCAACGCAGAAAATTAATATCAGTTTGTGTATTATAGTCACATCTAGCTTCAACAGGTCATTTTAAAGATCATAAAAATTATACTGCAAATGTAATACAAAAAATAAGCATAAAAACATTTAACAAACAATGGTGCGGAAAGTAGGGATATTGATATTTCGATTAATATATACAATTTAGTGTTGATTTTTTAAAATAATAGTATTGCTATTTTACAGCGATTTCACATTTTGCTAGTGATTTTCAAATAAAATAAAAATAATTATATGATTTGAATGAGGCATAAGTACGTTTATTAAACATAGAGCACGGTTAGTGAGTATGCGATTATTTCGTTTTGGGTACTGTTTTCGCGGTTTTTTTTTTATGAATTTTGAATTATAGTATAAAAATGATTTTATTTGATTTTGGTAAAGCATTATTCTCGGCTGGTTGGCGACTGGCTGCTCCGCGATCGCCGGAAAGCGGCGGGGGAGACTTTTGTGTTGGCCGCACTGAGTGTGGCCGCCCGTGGGGTCGCTGCGCCGGTGTTGGAAGTGAATGATCTTTTTTGTTCTTTGGCATGTAAGAAGTTGTATGGATGATAAGCTTTGGAAGTTTTTGGGGAAAATTTTATGGGAAATGATTTCGTCCGTTTTTTTTGCGAAGTAGATTTTTTGTTGGAAGGTACGTTATATTTGGTTTGCTCGAATGAATATAACGGTTTTTGCGTACAACATTTTTAGCAATAAATAAATGTCTATATATTGAATATGAAAAACTGCATCTGGGTACGTGATTGTAATTATTGGTTATACAGAATTCAAATTGAAACTCAAGAGCATGAAACAAAAATACACAATAGTAAAAAGTAATAAAGAAATGTAATATCTCCGGAGTTAGAGACGGCTTCTTACGTGTTCTCTCCGAGATAAAAATGTTCTCGTCTAATTTGAATGAGTCCCGACCTTTTATATTGCCTCTCATTTAAAAACCGATTATTTGTAAGCGCCTTACCGAGTAATATAAAATATTTTTATATTCCAGGAAAGATTATCTTTCCGAGTTCTTACCGTTCTTAATTTTGTTTTATTTTATCTTTTCCAAGCTGCACGAGACATGGCCAAAAATGTGAAGTAAAAAATAATTCCCAGCAAAAAAAAAGTAAGATTCGGAGAAAAATAATGATTTATTTGCTTACAGTGCCTTCTTATTTCTAGATAAAAAATTGACCTCTCTAATTAGAAATAAATTTATAATGTGCTTGTTAGTAAATCTAAAATTGAAAAGCAATTGAATGTTCTCTTACATCAATTCATTTTTAATTTTAAAACATTTTTGAGTTTCAAAAATATTATTAATCTCAATATTTAATTCAAAATTTATCTATAGAAAAAAATGTGATACATCTATTTTTTTCGGTTTATTCAGTATTCCGATATTATTAGGTTTTTAAAGATTATAAATAATCAATAATTATAGTGTCTTTTTTTAATAACTCAGTTTTCAGACACAAAAATATTCAACATCGTGGCTTTATTAATTTTCAGTTTTACGTTGTTTATTACTGAAAATTCAATATGAGGGAATGTTTAAATCTTATCTTATAATTAAAAAATGAATATTGGAATAGAACATTGACTCAAATTGCTTTGTATTAAATAAAAAGCGTGGTTCAGAATCGAAACAAGTAATAGTACTCATAAAATACACGATAAAGTAAGGGCAGTTTGGCAAACATCTTTACTGTCAATGGTATGAATAATTTAGTTGTATATAAGTATATATATATATATATATACATATATATATTCTATGTCGATATGTGTTATAGTCAAAAGGTATTTCAATAAATAATGTTAATTTTTTTAATTGGGTATTGTTTATTTCGTAATTTTTTTAACCAATCGTATAAATGTGGTGTCGGATAGAAAAAAACAAAATACGTTAAGTATGTGAATGCTTTATTAAGAGTGAAAACTCAAAGCGATGATTGTTCAAATACTGCATAGAATTAATCAACTATAAAATGTAGAAACTACATAGCAACAAGCAACTTAAATTCAATCAGAGAAAGTCTACTATAACAGAAACAAAAAATTGTATGGGATTTCCCTTTTCCTCCCCGCGGCTGCGGCGTCGGAGCAACTGGTGAGCCTCGCCGGCGGTGTTCGGGTGTATTATATTTACTGTTCGGTCCCAATTTGGTTTTTCATTTGAATTTTTCCACTGTCGGAAATGGAGTCTCACGGATAAACGCATAAAGTAAATAGGAAGAGACGAAAATAATAAAATATGTATTGTGCGTAGAGAGAAGCGAGCGTGCTCCGCGAGCGCCTTGCGCGAATCTTCGCCTTCGCCGTTGAAGAATGAATGGATGCATTTTTTTATTAAATAATAACGTTGTTTTAAAGACTAGTAATGTTATAAGTCAAAATAAAAAATCTATAATGTATTATTTCGAAGCACGTTTTTTTTGTTTTTGCTTTATTGTTAAATTATTTAAATTATTAGTGGCTTATTTGTTTTGCTTAACCCTTCGATCCCTTGAAATTTATTTTATTATTGAAATTTGTACACAAATAAAAAACTTTTAAGAACTCCTTTTTCTTTGTTTATTATTATATTGCTTAAATAAAGTTGTTAGCGAAATATATTATTATATATTTTTTTGTTTTATTTATAAATTGGTGGTTAAGAATTAATATTTAATTTAAAACTGGGTATTGCAAAATCGTGGTAATTAAAAGTGAAAATGCACAGAATGCTCTTTTGGGTCATTGTTTTTATGAGAGATGTGTGAATATTATTGATTTAAAGGGTTTGAAGGGTAAAACAGTGTGACGCTTAAAAGATACGTTATAATAAAATAAAAAGGAAGATGACAACGTACAATCGTGCGGGTCTGTACCTTCGGAGGGGTCGAGGCGCTTGGCGCGCCGGCCGTGCTTGGAGTTGTTGTGCACGAACATGTTGTCTGAGATGGCCAGCAATGGACCGTCCACCACCACCTGAGTGGATATCACCACCTGCAACAAGAGACACCACCAGGGTTATATGCATGCTGTTGCATGGATAATTGTGCAGTAGATGTCTGCTTACTAACCACCTGCAACAAGTAACATAATCACGTGTATGCGCATACTATTCTGGGGATAGTTGATATGTAGGTGTCTGCTCACTAACCACCCAAAAATAATCACAACCTGCAACAAGTTAACATATCAAGCATATATGCATACTATTCTAAGCATACTACTAACCATCCAAGTGGATAGTAACATCGCAAAAGATTATATGTATTCTATTTCATGACTAAAGTGTCAGAGTGACATTAAAGTTATTTAATAACAATAAAATAAACATCAAATCAACTATAAACGATTACATAAGCTATGTGGTTTTATTACTTTAATAATTTTTGGTTAACGGTAATTATTGATTGCAAGCATTGAAATTCAAGCATTGAAAAGCATTGATTATTGAAAGCAAACAATATCCTAGCATTCATTATGGGCGCTAATATATTTTAGATGTCATGAAATTTACAGTGATTTTTTTAAGAAAACAAAATCGTTTTACATTAGGTGTATCACCAAGATTTTAGCATATTTTAGTTTCATAAGTTAAAATTTGACAAAATTTACTAGTGCAGTAAAGTTGTACAGAATGAGGCGAGGGTGATAACACAACTGCCGGCGTGTAGCAAGTAATTAGAACATGGCTGCCGGCAAACGTAAACAAAACGCTGTTTGCACCCCTTGCCGCGGCTTCCTTAAGGGATAGAAGGGAGGCTGCAGGGTGCGTCGATGGATGAACGTTCCACCTACACTTAGACTGTATTTATGAGAAGGTGAAGACTATTTCAAGATATATGCCCTATTTTGTTTCTACTTAAGAAACATTTTTGTCATTGAATTACTAAACTTGAACGGAGTCGTTCGTTGAATCAGATCTTTAATAATATAATTGTTAAGTATAAAATATTAATAAAAAACATCAAACAAAGCACATACCGTAAATGTGAAAAATAATAGATTGTGTAAGTGAATATTTAAAAATTAAAATAAAACCGAATTACGAGATGTTATGAACGAATATTTTTTCAACTCTAAGAAATATTGCATATGTGAAATAGATCGTTCCAACAATTTAAGATTCTATATTGCGCAAATTACTAGTAGAAATTATACTTTTAAATAATAAAACCAGTTCCAATAAAAAAATCAAGATTTATAATTTAGACTCACTAAAATTTAATTCTAAGACATGCATAACATTCATATAAATTTCAAAAATACCAAAAAAATAATCTTGATATCTGTAGCTTTATCTCACCCTTATCTATGTTCGCATTTATCTCGTCCTTATTCCCGTCCATCCCCGCTCCCGCTCTATACAAAACGCAGTCCGACCCTCTGAGGGGTTGCGGGGGTGCGGGAAGGGTGCAACCGTTCCCATGGGAACACGCACCCACACAGACGCAGCCCGCACGCACACCAGCGACCAAACAACCCCGGCGTTTGTGTGTAAGACGTCTTGCAACTGCTTCAGTGGACTTGGTCCGATACGTTTTAGCTTATGTATGTTTTCTTATACACCGGAGAAAATACGATATATAGCTTAAAATTAGTAATTTTTATTCCACGAATGCATTACTAGACAAATAAATCAATACATTGAACGTTAAATAATCGCAAAATTATTTTATACGAATGTGAAAATATTTTACGCAAGTGTTTTTGAAATAATAATGTTGTTTAATATTCAATTCTGAGCATCGTTAATCCTTAGGTTTTTTTCGGATTCAGTCGTGTAGTGTGATCTTGAATTGCGGCGCACAGCCTCCAGGGGCGGGGGTGGACCTGCAGGACACCGCAAGATGGCCGAGCCGCGTGAGGCGCCCGCCTTTGTGCATCCGCACCCGCCATGTTGGAACCGCGCTGGGATTCGCACCCGCCCCGTTAACACACACACACACAAATACGTTACACAACCCTCGCTGGGATAACCGTTCCTTACATTTAATATTTGAAATCAATTATTCAGGTATATGACAATTGCACCATCGCGAATCGTATAAATTATAATATATTTAAAAAAAAAAAATTATTCTTAATTATTTCTAAATAATATAGTTGCTTTTTAATTTTATTAAAACTCTTTAAAAAAAATTTTTTAAAGGTAATATTAAAGCATTATTGTACGCATAAATATGGCATGATAAACATAAGATTTATGTTAAAATAATACAATGGAAGAGAATGTATTAATTTGGGTCTTAAACAAAATTTACAACTAACAAAAGGATGAATAATTTATGTATAGGTTTTTGGTGTCTCATTTTAATATGTATTTTTACTATTATTTTAAATATGAATATTATGTCATCATTGCGTTAACGTTAAAATATTTTATATGTTTGGGACTAAATGTTTGTTCGTGTGTAAATATAAATTTTATAAATATCATAAAATTTGATAAAATAGGGTAAACGAATTTTACTTGCTATTTAGAATAGAAAAGCACACGGCGGTTAAATTAAATTGAGCAGTAAATAAAGTTGATTATAAAAAATATTGAAATATCAATTAAATTTTATTCTGAAAAATTCTTTTTGATGCAGTTATCATCGGCATTCTCTGTTCCATTGGGCTACAATGTAACATGCTACGAGAATTCGTAGATGTCTCTCTCCAGATCAGCTCCCTCTACGGTTGTACTCGCTACGTAGCCTCTACGACTCATTGTTATACTTTAAGCTTTACAAGATACAACAAATGATGGTCATTATATCTAATGCGCTCTGCAAATGGTTTGTAATTTTGATAACACGGACTACGAGTCTCTGGCATTCGGTCGTCCGTGAGAACTCTTATTGCAAACGTTCTCGAGATTTCTACGGATAGTTGAATCCTGAAAAAGATCTTATACGTCTAGAATTCATGAATTATTCCTTTAAAACAATTTAAAATATGAAAATTACCAATTTTAATTTTTTATTTTATTAATAATTATTTTATTTGATTCCTGTTATCGTGATATTTCCCCTGAGAATTATTAAAATATTTTAAAACAACTCTTATATAAATAATGAAATTTGAGATATTTCAAATGAACAAAAAAGTTAATATTAAATAGTAATTAGTAGTTAAATATTTTTATTTAAAAAAAAAAAAAACTTGATTCTGAACATGTGCGTATTTAAAAAAAAATCAAATACAAATGTACCACTTAAAAAAAGTGGTGAATATATATGTACAATCATATTTTTACTGTTTCAAATAATCATCTGAAATAGTAAAATGTAAATTAATAATTATTAATTGAATTATTATAAGTTATTGAAATGTTTTAAATTTTAAATTAATAATCAGTGAAGCTTAATAGATTCTAGAAACCAATTAAAAAAATCTCTTTATGAAAATATAATTAGATATACCTACAGTTTTATAAAAAAATCTTAATATGAAGCATAAAATCAGTGATTTTTAAAATTGATTGAATTTCCGTATTATTTTATATACTTTATAATGGAGTAGTATTAAAATATGTATTTTTTTAATCATACATATCAGTTGCACCTATACGGGTAAAAAGTACGTATTTAAGTAGTATAATATGATAAACAAGTAAAACAAACAATCATTATATAGGACTTTGCTTTGTATAAAAATACAATTCCTTGTTTCAGTTTATATATAATACTCTTTTAAATTGCTTTTTCTAACACACTGCAGCTTCACTTGCAGGTGAAATAAAAAAGACTGAGGGTAATGCGGTGAGCCACTAAGTATATGTAGAAATACTTAGTTTAGCATAATATTCTTAATTTATCGGTGGCCGGAGCGGCGCTCCGAGTAAAAAAAGTTTGGGAAGGCGTGAACTTCGCACAAATCGCACGGCCCGCCCCGCGCTGGGCTCACCATCGCCATAGCCAACCAATGGTTCTCAATAAAGCAATATTATTTAATTAAATATTTAAATATGTAGATTTTAAATTTTTCTTGTATTTTATTTAGAGTTTATTTTTATAATACCATGGTTTATTTGGCTTATTATCTCTAACAAATATTTGATACATTTTTTTATCACAAGTAGTTTTGGTACCAAAGAGAAAACATCGATTCAATATCATTCATTTACTGATAACTTTTGTATTTCGTATATTGATTTTTATATTAAATCGGTATTTATTAAAAACCATCAATGAAAAACGAACGAATGTGACTAACCATTATCAAAATTATTTCATGTTCTTGTGAAATCTGTTCGGAAGATTTCTCAAATATCTGTTTATAAATCAATGATTTCAAGCATATGTTTTATATGTGCGAGTGTGTGAATTGCCGGGGAATCCCTGCATAGGCCAGTGCCGATGACGCAGCTATCACTAGTGCGGTTCCACATTCGCTGGGCGTTACTAAGTGTTCGCCAGCTCTGGGTTGCTAAGCCGCAGTACACTGTGCTAATCCCAATTTATTAGCCCAGGCCGCTCGGCGCTTTATCGGTCGCTTTTTTGCAGCGAATGATAATAAACTACGGGGCTTGTGGACGCCTGCGCCACCGCATGCCCTAGGAAGTTTCCGCACAGTGTTATTCTACGAAGTTTTCAGCGGTTTTTAATATAGCTATCAAAATTAAGCACGTTTTAGTGCTGCATTTTATAACCTTCATCTGCATATTCAAAGGTCTGGTTTCACAGGAAATTTGATTCATTTAAATGTATCCGTAGTAACATTTTTTTTCATTATTATGTTTCATGTGTTTATTCACTATTCACTTTGGTTTAAATACAGTTTTTGAGTATCTATTAATAAAGTTAAAACACATTATTTTAGCAAATTTAATTGTCAAGGAATGATTGATTGCACATCGGTGCACTAAATAATATTAAAAATTCTGTCATATCCTGAGTCTTTATTGTAAAATATATAAGTGTAATATGAATGTTTACTACGATTGCAAATTTTTTAATTTATTTGTTTAGCCACAGGTGCTTAGATCACTCTAAATTTTGTAGTCTGCAGTCCATATATCATAAAAACAATTTTTTGAATAATTTTATTTGAGTATATACGAGGGTATTGGTGTTTGTCAATTATTTTATTAATAGCTATATGTATACTCACTTGAAATCTTCTCATATCTCTGGGGTTGCCGGCATTTTTTAAACAGTTTTGATTGCACTTGAGGAAGAATTTGAGGAAAAATCTGCAAAAAAAGAAAAATATATCGTATTAAATAAAACACAATCGCAGCAAAAATTTGTACAGTTGAAAGTAAAATACAATACAACACATGTTTCCGATTTGGTACATCCCAAATCACTTAAGATAACACTCCCATCTATTAGCACCTAATTCAGACAATCAATCAGTCTTCGATATTGCGGTTCTTAATGTATTATGACAACACCCAAACAGACCCACGCCCAGCGTCGGCAGCAAAAACAACACAACCGAGACCGGAAGGCATTAATTATTCAGTGGCCAAGTCCCGAGTTCGGATCTGCTGACGTGCCGAACGCGAGGAGGCCAAGACTACAAAACATAAATCTCCGATATTATATTTACTCTGTTCTCCACTGCCGCGGAAGTGCTCGCGGAATAAGGAATCTCCGAAACTTGTGAAATTCCACAATTTGTCCTGCACGTCAGGAGCTTTCGGGTTCCAGCCAGATAAAGCTTTCGAAATTAAAACATTTATTCATTTTGGTTTCTTTGGCGCCGCGTGCACTCGCGCGCGGCGCTTCTCAAAAGCGGGCTTTTTGTAATTTTTCAAGTTTCCAGTTTGCAAAAATGGCGCAGAAATAAAGTGTTATTTGTAAATCGTGACTGTTGTAATAGGCGATGCCAGGAGCCGCGCGTTCGTTTTACATTTTACATGTTTTTCTTGTAAGCGTTACGCACAAAGAAACGAACAGTTAAGGAATGTGTATTGCGTATTAACTGTTCTTTTGCGCAAAGTTACAAGAAACAAAAAGACAAAGTGTTTATTTATTTATATTAAATATAAATAGCTTGTATATAGCAACTTTAAAAAAATCAGGATCAACAAAATTAATTAAATTTAACATTTATACACATAATAAATTTATTTACTCACTATAAACAAAAAAAAATTACTACCTGAGGAATTAAAATTGAACTTGTAAATGTTGACGTAAAGAAAAAAACGCTCTTTATTATTCAAAAATATATTATTTAAGTCAAGGCAGCATTGACCAGAGAATGCGATTGAAAAATGTTTTTTTAAGTATATAAATTTAAAATAAAAAAGATAGAAAAGTAATAAAATTAAAGAGTCTACGTTTTGAAGATACTCATAAAAGATTAAAAATCTAAGTCATTGATATATATTTTTTTTAGTGTTGTAAAAATTGTCTGTTAATTTATTTAAAGAAAAATATCGATTAAGGAAAAATTTATTATTGAGACGAATACTTTATTTATGTTACAAAAATAAACGATTTTAATTATTCACGCAAGCGTTTATATATATATATAATTATTTTCTTAGGTAATATAAATTATACAATGAAAATAAAAGCTACTTTTTGCATTATGAATATAAAAATTCTACTGGTTTTTGTCTTGGTAAATTTGTGTTGATAAATGGAATTCAACGCATTATATATTTTGTATTTATTTCGAAAGTGCGATATAAGCGATGTATTGGATTTTTTTAAACATATATCCAAAGATACAGTTGTTTACACATCAGCAGAAGTATTTCTGTTTTTAAACACAAGACATAAAATTTTAAGTGATACAAAGGCCTCAGGTTTCTCACTGTCACCGAGCCAACCTCAATTTGGCATCTGACTCATTTTGTTATTCAAGTGACAGCAGTACGGGGAAGGTGCGAAGTGCCGCGCCAGACGTCGGAAGTCTCGCTCGCACCTGTGGGCCGGCACATCGGGCCGTCCCGCTCGCCCGCTCCCTCGTGAATTATTTGGACAGATTTCTTGCGTCGCCGGTATGCAGAGTGGGAAGTGAAAGGAACAAGTTGTAGAAGAGGAAAGTATAAGTGAAGATCCGCGGAGGCTGTGGAGGCTTCGGGGGTGTTGTTACTTTTGATCTGGCGGTGAATGCGACGTCTCGTGTATGCGCGCCGACGGCTGCAGGAGAGCGGTGAGAATTTAATATTTGAGGTTGATCGCATGTGGGAATTTTAAATTTATTACACCGAGTGCAAAAATATTCTCGGGCCATGTTGCTGTTGATAGAATATATTCACATTTTTTTGAAGGCAGTCGGAATCAACAAAAAAATACAAAACATTACATGTTTTACATCACTCTATTAAGTATTTACAGATAAATTGAATTTCATGGTCAAACGTAAATGTTAATTTATGCCAGGTCTTTCACGAAAAAAAAAATGTTGTGGATTTAATTTAAGTAAATTTAGTTAATAATAATTATCTGTAATCAATACCATCCCTGAATTTGAAATTCCACCCTTAATGACGGCAGTAATATTGTGACAGGAGGCATTAGGAAGAGGAACAGATGTGCGGCCCGCGGCCAGAGCCGCCACCCGCCCCGTATCGATGGACGCCCCTGGCTCTTCATTATTAACTTATTTGTGGAGATGAACTGGTCCGAATGATTATTGTTGTAATGCACCCAAATTTAATGGGTATTATTCAAAATGTAAAGTTGTAATTGATACTAATCGAATACGAAAGTAAAATGAAGACATGTGCTGTAATCGGAAATGAGCAATTTGAAATGTATAACTTATTTTGTGCCATTATCACAATAATCGAAACAAATTGCTTTTTACGAACTAAAATTGTGAATATCTTATATAAAATATAAATTTACAAAACTGTGTTTGTTTCTTCAATATGTGTCAGTTACGTACAAAAGGTTTTCAACCCGAAGATTAAAGTACAATATATGTACAGAGTGTAAAATCTAATTTTAAAGTATTAAATTCTATCATATAGCGATCCGTTTTACTTGTTTAGATAGTTACATTATTTTTTAGCGTGAAATGTTTTTGGTAGTTCATAATAAATATTATCAAAGTAAAACAATAAATATATATAACAAATATTTACCATATCCAATTTTTAATATAAAACATATCGTTGAGAGATAGTAGCTTTATTTTAATTGTATTACAAAATTAAAATACTTAGTAATTGTTTTAAATGATTTTTGAATAACGTGGACTTTGTATATAATAGAGTTTGTAGCTTGAATAAAGTGATCTCTCCCGCTGTATACACGGTGGCCATAAGCCCGCAAGCAGGTGTGTACAGGGGGGAGGCAATAATCATTAATCACGATATCTTAAGCCACGTATCCAAATAAGGAGGCCACTTAATCTGCCGAAGGTCCGTGATACCCTCCTCGCCCTAATAGCTAAAGAACTGAGGGCATCTGGACTTAATTTGGGGTCAGCGGGGGCGCCAGGCTGCCCTACTGTGGACTGCCCGGCATTGTTAAAAGCTCGGCAATTTATATGAATTTAAAATCAAAAGTATTACTTTTCTAAATGTATAAACTAAAAACACCTCTATAAATACAAAAAATATTTTTATAACGCGTACATTTACAGTTTGTAATGCTACCCAAACTAAGTACTCGCAAATCTCACCACCGTAATAATTACGTTATGAGACAACTTATTTTTCACATGATTATATAATATGTAAATAGCTTATATTTAGTGTGTGTGCGAGTATGTCCGTGTGTGTGTATTAATGTAACTTGCATATTCACACGGAGTTGATTATTTAATGGCATTACATTAGAGATAGCAGAATGGAGTGTGTAGCTATCCAGCCTTAATTTAGGGGAATAAAGACGTCCCGACTAGAGGCCCGTAATCCGGGCGGGCCGGCGCTCCGTGTGGGCCGGCGAGCAGAATATCGATCGGTGTTTAAGTGACCGAAATGGGCAATTGTCTGCGCGTGTAGGCCGCGGGTGTATCTCTGGAATTAGTTGCATTAAGATGGCCGGATACATGTAACGGCGTTCAGGCCTCGACGCAGGCACGGCGAATTGACCGGCGGTGATTAACCGAGCTTTTACTTTCACTAGGGAAGCTTGGTTTTTTTTTTAATTTTAAAATTAAAATTTTTAAGTCATGATTTTGATTTGATTCAAATCAAAAATATTTGATCGTCTCTCAGCGTCTTTGGTATTAATTAATTTAGAAAAAAATACATAATTGCATTTCTAGTCTATTATTTTGAGTTTAGGTTTGTACAACCCATTTAATAGGCTTAGCACGTTGACTGCCGTGTTAGCCACCGGTGGACGACACGACATACATGTAAATACCAATAAATCACCTCAAAAATATCTCAAATCAAACTAAATAATTGTATTTCGGCCCATTATATTAAATTAAACCTAAAAACGAGAAAAAATTTTTTGGACATTTTACGAAAATCCGCTTGGCAATCAACGTTAGCAATTTATGTCAATTACGTCAGTTTTTGATATTAAATATCAAATAACTCAATTTTAAAATATATTTGATTGTTAGTGTGTTTAGGATACCTATTTATCATTGATAAAATCTTTTAATTCATTCTTTATGATCACTGATTTCTTTGAACGAATATGGTTGTAATAAAATAAAATTTTAAATTATACTATCGTGTTTTTTTTTATTGACGAAGCATTTAAAAGGATGTTCATCAAAGCACATTAAAAATCTCGTCAAATAAATCTGTTAATTTGAATGCCATGTTAAAGTGTTCAAGTGTGTGAAGTTATCCCGATACCCAAACAGGGACAGATGTTCGGTAAATCTAGCGGAGGAAGCATCCCCGCCACTTGAGATTTTTTATGTCCCAATAATTAAGACACTTGAAGAGTTTTTGTCGACTCGCCTACATTACTGTTACTGGGAAGGATCGGAACCGCCAAATCGAAAACAACTTCAACAAATTTACTTAACAGCCTCGGTGTTGGCTTTCACACTTTTTTCGGGATTCTCTTCAGATTTTATGTCGTTTGTTTCCGCTACTTAGGATTCTTGACAAATTATGGAGCTTCTTATTTTATGTTTATTTTTGTTCAAATTCTAAGAAATTTAGGAATTACTATGAAATGTGTTTCCTTTTTTTTTTTTTCAAATCTGCCGTTATAACAATAATTCATATTTATAGAAATTATTTTATGGGATAGCTTATTCATGTTTAATAAACTGATCAAAAAATTTATGTTAACGCAGTGGGATTTTTTATTAACACGATGAAATACGGTAGAAACATTCACAATTGCGTTTTGAAAAACATTGCACTTCTTCTATATTTTTAGAGCGCTTAATATGTGATTAAATAAACGCCTTAGTCTTTTAAAGCAGCTCTTTCCGTATCAGATTAAGCAGTGTTAGCAAGGAACAGTGACCGTAAAATTTTATGGTTTTTTTATGTTTATGTATATGGCTCAGCAAACTATCTCTATTCACAGCAATCAGTGGAAATATGGCCATGTTTTTAGTTCCAGTAATGGGCAGATGGAATATTCTTATAAAGCTGAGAGCAGTTACAGCACTCTCATCATTTAAATGGTACTAATGTCAACAATAATAAAAGCATAATTTTGTATATTTAGATTACTGAAATGATATATTCTCATTTGAATAAAGATTACCAAGTGGATGCAGAAATGTACATATATTATGACTTCAAATTTTGTAAAAATATGTAAATTACTGTGCAAGTTTTTAATTTGAAATTAGATATTTGTTTAAATTATTTTTTCAATGGTTACAATTATATTTTTGCGTGGTAAATTTACAGATAACATTAAAAACAATTATGCAGTATAAGTGCGATTTTCTGCAGTTTGTATAAAAACGTTCTTATATTTTCTGAAGTTAATTTCCAGGGATAAGCGGGCGGCGAGGGAGCGAGCGCCTGACAACTCCCTTATCCGAACATATTTGTTACCTCCTTCTTTTCCCCGTTTGAGGATTTACTCTCTTTTGGCCGAGGCCAGTAGACAGTCACTATGGCTGAAGAAGCACTCGACTTACTCGGAAATACTTAAGACTAACCTGTATTTATTTTTTCACTTTGACACCGGGGAAACACAAATACCAAAGGGTAGCAGGTATTTCGGTACAAATATTATTTATAGAAATAGCCCAAGTGGCTACGCAAATAATATTTCGGCATTTAAAATCATAAAACATGATTAAATTTCTATATTATTTTATGTTTGCCAGGTATACACAGTGTCGCAATTTTTAGACGCAAAAAATATTTCTCAATAAATTAAAATTTATAAGATTAAATTAACCAAAACTGCTCCTATAATGTTTGCATACAAGAAGACTTCTTTACATTTATATTAAATTATATGTAATAATTGTGCAAAGAACGGATTTGTTGATTATACTATCTATAAATTATGTGTGCTTAAAAATATATATGTATAATAACTCTGTTTTCGATATGTCATTTGTAATATTTATATAAAGTGAGATAATTGCTATATTTACATTGCTATGTTTCCTTAATCAATTTTCAATATTTGAAATAATATACTTAATCATTATCAATCAATAAAACCTGTATAGGCAAAATCATATTTCCTGTGAGACGGGATTTCACAAAAATCAATAATATATTCAGTTTTTATATTAAACGAGTGAAATATTACACCGCAGCACGTCACAGATAAATTGTATAAAAAATATACATTTTACTTTTTTATGCGTATTCATCTTCTATAAAAAGGTTATAAACATCAAAGTGTGCATCGTTCATAGCGTCCATGTTTCAAAGCGTAAAAATACCGGTGTTTATTAAGACATAAAGTCTGGTGGCAAAAGCGTTAATTTCTTCTAACAAGGCGTCAAATTCCCGGCAGCCCGCGATATCATCACCGCATTAATATTTCCGCGACGTCCGCCACTTTTTGTTCGGCGAGTCTCGCCTTTTCTTACCCAAGTCCGGGCATAAATATGAATGAGTGCAGCGGGGTTATACGCCAATATTACAGATAAACACTTTCTGCAAGTATCCGTGCGAGAGTTTGTTGGTATATATTTTATTTTGGTTTGAGAGTTTTGAGGTGAGAATTTTATTTGCGAATTTTATTAATTTTTGACCTTTACGTTTAACACGTATGCTCTGCGTATTTTTTTATATTATTATTAAACGTTACTTTTAAGAAGAATTTGCTGAATAATTTTCCTTTGTACTTGATGTATATTATATAAATTATTATATATTTTCTATAAATAAAATACCAACCGCTTTATTTCTAGTCGGTGACCTATTCCTCTTTGCAGCTTCGTAAATTGCAAATAGACACAACAACCCTTGAACTATTTTAAAATGCTTCGTCAGTTTATATATAGATCTACTCGTTTCTGATTATACCTTGCCTCACTTATAAATTAACCAAATTGTACATCGACGTTTAACTACAATATCGATGTATCAAAGTGTGTCTATAAACGCAAAGATTCTTATTAATAATTCATCATTCTAAGATAACCCTGAATAATAAAATCACATTTAATTAAATATATATTTTAGATTTTTTAAGCTTTTCAATGCAACTTTTTCCATGTAAAATAATACATTTAAAAGAACCCATAAACGTTTTGGCTATTATAAAATTTAAAAATAATCTTGTATTGATTTATTTAAAAATACTTGTTTGTTCAGATTTAATTAAAAGTTACACGCGTACCGCGCACGGAAACAATATCCTGTGTTTATGTTGGTGGTACGATGGTTTTTTTTCAAAGGCGTTTATATAAATAAAAGCCTTATTGCGTCGCCTTTGAATTCTAAAACAAAACATTCACAATTCGTATTTTTACAAATAACGACACAGGCCGCGTCTACAAGATTGCCAGCCTTCCACCCTCACAGTAGTGGGGCCTGACGAGTTTCCTGCGAAAAAAGAAACCACCCCATCTGAATTTCCTTCCCTTACAAAACTCTCCATTTTCATCGCGACCCTTCGCGATTGTGAGGGAGGACGGCGGTGTGCGTGGGCCGGTGCGAGTGTGGGTGAGGGGCCGAGGGACCCGGGCCTCTCTGTCTGGCCCGCGGGGGCCGCGTAGCGCCCTCTCCCTCTGGGGCGGTCCCAGGAGGCCGTATTGACTCCGGCGTCCCCAGAGTGCCAGTCAATACTGTAGGGAGGATCGCGGAGGACTTTATTGGTGGAAACTGCCGCTGGGGTGGAAGTCATTTTGTTTTGTGATTGGAGTGCATTGTTTTTGGTGCGTTTCGTTTTTTTTTTTTTTTTTGTTTGTTTTGATTTGACAATCACTTAAGTGATACGGGATTTAATTAAACAGATAACCCTAAAAGCTCCATTAGTTAAAAAAAAATAGCACCAGCAATTATTGCTTAAACTGTTTCGTGGTTTTAGCCAAACTAATGTATTTAAAACGATTTTGTTCTGCTACAGTGATATTTAATTATAAATAAAATAGTTTACCAGAAGACTGTTTCATACACTAAATTTCTCGTATCAAATATTCAATTTGAGTAGAATTTTTTTTTATTTTGTACGTAAGATGAGTTTTTCAAGCTAAATTCCTATAACAAAGTCATATTTTACGCGAAATAAATAAACTCTCGTATGTACATTCAAATGTTGATGTTTAACGTATTCAATGTTTATAGAATAGATTATTAATTAAAAACAAATTTATGTAGTATGTTCTCAAAAAAACAATTATATTGCTTTGTGTACGGTAATTTAATATTTCGTATTTCCACATATTCCATCAAATCTCACGCATTTAAAATTCTATTGTAATATTTTTTTTTTAATAAAATGTATATTTACCGCTGATTATGAATATAAATAAATATTAGGATTGGCACACTAACAATACCCGCGCACTACCTGCTTGGCGGGACGGCTGTCTTCCCTCTCTACCAGGTGGGTCCTCCATAGAGAATATAGCGCCGGGTACCTGCCGCGACGTCCTGCGGGGCCTTTATACACAGCCACCCCCGGGGACACGGCGACCGATAATAATCAATTCCGCTAATTCCGCACACTAATAAACGCCGCCGTTTGTTTCACAGACTCGCCTACAAGTGTAGCTCTCTCCACTGTGTGGGTGTTTTTTTGTGACCTGAATTAAAAGTTTATTTCGTTTTTTTTTCTTCTTTAGAATCTATTCAAGTATTTAATACCAGTATACTTTTAATACACAATAAACGAAGATAAATTGATTTCACATTTAAAAAAACAATTTAAATCTATCTTTCAGTATTTGTACAATAAAATAAAATATAATATTGTGCATCATATAAAACACAGATTTTTGTGTTTTATATGATGCAAGTGAATATAGGGTGTTTCGTAATTTTTAATAAAATATTTTTATACGTTGTTTGTTATAAGAAAAATGAACATTGATACTATTAATCCATGCTGATTTAAACAACGCATGAATATTATTAGTTTTCCAGATATGCCCAAGGGTCGCACTGGTAATCTTTGGTATTTTCAGTATCGATTGATGTCCCAGTCAAGGTTACGCTTTGGGTTGGTGCAATGCTCCCGGGAATCACATAAAACCGATAGCACGTTCTGGGGGACGTAAAGGCTGCACTGCGCGAACTGCGAACTACCCGGCCATATCGTTACAATAATTGTGTGCTAAATGCTACAAGCTTGCTGTCAAATCATTTAATTTTATACCCAGCTAACACTCGAGACCATCTGATCTTTGTGGATGATTTTAAGCTATGAGCATTCATCGATAAAAGAGAAAAGTTACTGGATATTTTTTGATCATTTATATAAAGAAATATTTTTCTATGTATATTTAATTTGTACATAGCCACATATAAATTTAGTAAGTTTTTATATTCAATAAAGATAATTTATAAAGCCTTACGTTTTTTGAGCTGTAAATTTAAAGAGCTTTTCCCTTTTTTTAACAATGAATATAATTTACTTAATGCCCTTTCAGTTGTTCTTAAAGTTAGGTTTTTTGTGGTAAAAATACACAACGATAATTATTTGAGAAAACATTTTGCATCTTAAAATTGTAATCTTACTATATATTTCAGCTGGGATGACATTTGAAGAACAATGTATATTATTTTAAAACCTAAAATATAAATATGCAAAATAATTTAAAAGGTATGACATGTTCAACACACTGGCACCGAACGAGAGCTTAAGTACAAAACCATAAAGCTAATGCGAACGAAACCTCTACGAGTTATAATGCTCCAGTCGACTCTCCTCAAGGAGATTTTCCGCGCTCGGTAATTGAAACAACTTAGTGGATTTATTTAGTTAGTAACTATTTCATACGTGATGTAAATTTAAAGTCAAATAAGGTATCGCTCTCTCTTCAGTTCACTCGATTTATGCAGGCAAGGGAATAAGCGAGTCGCCAAGTCAAAACTAAGTCATAAAATAGTTAAACTTATCAAATAGACTCGGTGTCAAAATACGAGCTGGAGTTTTGAAACGAAAATAACACTACCTTTGCTTCAAATGAAATGCCGTAAATACAAATTTTCACTTTACATTACATATGACATTTTATTGAATTCACCAAGTTCTAAAATGATTTATTATTTAATTTTCTATTACAAATAAAATATTGAAAACAGTTCTGTGTGTACTTAAAAAAATCATTAAAATTGAAGTAGAATATATTTTAGAATTCGAGCAGATTTACTAAGAAAAAATATATTACTGAAACAGTGTAAATGTTAAAATTACTAAATATTTAATTATATCACATTTTGATCAATAATTTTCAGGGGTAAAAAAAAAGCCGCCATTAAACAAAATATGTCAGTGCTATGTGATTTTGTGTGTTTTTTAAAATCTAATATGAATTTTGAACTGGAATGCATAAAAAAAAGATCAATATTAAGCTATTTCGTATTTATTGTATAAGTGAATAAATAAACAAAAAAACTTAACTCTAATATTTTATAGTGCGTATGCCAGTTTTCAAGAAATACTTACACTTTAGCTTTCATGTTTTGAAAAATTCTTTCATACAAATTTATTATTTATGAATAAGTAAATTTAAAAATGTTTTATTTCAATATCGTAAAAACAATTGCAGAAGCTTAATAATCTGGTAGAATGGCCCTAGAAGGGAGCGCGCCCGCCCGCCTCGCCTGTTCTCGCCTGCTCTCGCCCGCTCTCGCCCGCTACGTATTGCTCCGGCGTAAAATTATATCCGAATTCATTAGATTTCCTGTCGTGTTCCAAGTTTATTTAAAACTCGACTCCACTCTTTGAAGTTGCCCAAGCCAGCGTAGAAATGGCAGGCTTCGCAGTCAGATGTGAGAATTCGGATTACGCGGAGACTTTTTGTTTGAAGTCGCTATGCTCTTTTGTGCTTGATCGCGGAGGAAATTTGAAAGCGTTTACTGTAATTTGATTAAAGCATTTGACTAAATAATTAATATAAATACCTTAATTTTTTTTATTTTTTTTTATCATGTATAATTCTGCTTAAATAATGCGTAGGATATAATCAGTATTAAAAAATATAGTTTTACATAAAAAAATATAAGAACACAAAGAATATTGAGACTATTTATTTATAAAGAATAACTCAAAAGTCAGACAGCCTCTAAAAGGCACGTCAAAGTTTAATGACATCTTTATACGAGTATAATTAAACCAAACCCTTTTAAGGTAATGATTCATATGACTACATTGATATCCCGAGAAGTTCTATATCATATAAAAAATAAGAAGAATAATGAAAACATTTAAATGATCACAATCCTTTATATCAAAGTTTTATTTAATTGATTTTCCAAAGTGCTCATATTTTTGAGTTTATAAAAATTATATTACATTAAAATGCCTTTATTGATGATGGTAAAATAATATTTATATCTACATTTTATATAAGAAGCTTCAAAATGTGAGCTTTGGATAGTAAAAGTCTTCGTTCGCAAGCTCCGCACAATGAATTCATAGCACATTTTTAAGCACACTGCAGATTTCCCCTTGAGCGGAGAAACTCTTAATATTTCCTTTATTGGTTATGTCGGCCAGTATCGCAGCCTCTGTCGCCATGGCAACGTGATAAAACTCTGGCCGTTTGATAATATGGCGGTCTGCCGGCGGAGGGGGAGGGACGGAGACGGAGGGTTGCTACCCTCTTTCCTCTTTCTTTTTTGTGAATCAAAAGAGCTGCCTTTTATTTTGTTAATGTGCCGTCTTTTTTCTTTACATTAGGATTACAAATTTTCTTATTCTGTTTCTCTTGCAATGCTGGTTTTGTTGTGGACTTTATATTTCGTTTTGTAAGGTGGCAGACTTTTTTTTAATTTTGGCGATGTCTTGTATTGTTCGCAAATCGGCAGTTTTGCAGCATTTCAATTCAACTGTTTTTACAAAGTCTTACATAAAAATTATAAAGACATCTAACAAATTTCAATATTTTTTTTAAAGATAAATTGAGACTTAATCATTCATAATTCAAAATAAAATATTAAAATCACGCCCTTTGATAAGTCTGAGAAAATCACACATTCTAAATAAACAATAATTATAATGACAAAAGAACCTTTGTATTTTGTCTTGAGTTTTGAGTTTATTAAAATTATTTGCATTACTAGTTTCGACTCAATACACTGGGTCATCATCAGATGCATAACTAAACTAGTTAGTTGAGTTATGTAAATAATTTTTATAAACTCAAAGTGAAGACAAAATACAAACGTACTTTTATCATTATAATAATGGATCTCTACGAATCAAATGCCTTGTGCCTCAACAAAACAATAATTGTTTAACATTCTGTAGATATTAATGTATGATTTAAATCAAACTTGAACAGTTTTTCTCTGTATGCGAATTTTATAGATACAAATGCCATAAAAATACTGCCAGTGTTTTAAAATTATGTAAAAATTTAATTCCATTGTTTGTTATTTTCACTTTTCCAGTGCTATACGATGTGTATAATAATTTTTAATACAAAATTAAGAGCATGCTGTTTGAAAAAATTAATTCAGACTTAACAAGACTTTGCGACATTTCGCTTTTGCATTATTCTCAGGAGCTTTCAATACATCAACAGCAGGGGCAGATTATCCGTTTGTCTTTACCAGACTGCATTACCGCGTGCATCACTTGAGCGGCTCTCTAATTGTAAGTACACTCGGGGGTCCCATCTCCCGGCCGCGGCGGCTGCGGGGGTCTACGAGGGTCTACGAGGGTCTACGACGCGGCGTAGAGGCAACAAACTTGTAGCGCCGTGCCGGAGCTCGCGTGTGGCGCGCCTCCCGTGTAAGTGTTTTTAAGCGCAACGAGCTCGTGTCTGCGTTTTGTATGTAAACTGCGAGTCTTCACCGGGACATACAGTTTATAAATAAAATTAATTCTAATTTAAACGATTTCGTAGTATATGATTCTGTAATGCCAATTTGCACATTGAAGCTAAATTTCTACCCCTTATATTTGAAGACATGCTTTTTTTGAGAAAGGCCTCATTTTAAGAAATTTAACGATTATTGTGGAAAAAAAAATATTAGCTAACAATTAAACAATTTATAATGTGATAATGATTAAGTACATTTTTTCAAATATTGAAAATTGATTAAAGAAACTCTTAGAAAAATATGTGGATTTGTGTGGGATTTGAACTTGTATAGGCAAAATCGTAGACAATCTCACTTCCTGTGAGACGGTCTTCACAAAAATCAATAATAAATTTATAATGTGTTTTAATTTTGGTTACGTAGCATTAAATATGCGTATATTTTTAAAACATATAATATTAATATAATTGTATTTCTGTATTTAAAAATTACGTGTGTACGTTACGTATTAAAATTTGAGGATTTTTTTAGGTTTTGTTGTTTTTGTTAAATCTTACCTCTAAACAAAGAAAGTACATATATAATCAAAGTTTTTTTTAAATATTTTTTATTAATGTTTGTTTTTAGTTAGAAAAAAAATAAAATCACAAGATTCATGAAACTAAGTTTAAAACTGCTAGTCATGCTTAGTTTATATGTTTTGTGTATAATAGAAAATATATATCCACTGTCATAAAAATAAAATTAATCAAAGCAACTCATAATGTCGCCGAGCACTTATAAACCTGAATATAATTTATAAAGGTGTTACTCTTGCGAATTTGTCTAACAATTCATGCTGGAAGTATTAGGCTCCGGCGGAGACGCGTGCGGTATAATTTATTAGCGCAGAGTTTCTCGGAACTTGTGTTTGGCTTGTCGGTGGGTGTAGGGAAACCTTCGAGCCTTTAGGGGTAGTAATGAAGGCTCTTAATCATAGACACGGTGTGCACTTCTCACTGAAATTAAGTTTGTACATTTACCCTCACAGTTGTACAGGATTAAGCACGTAAGTGCATTTAATGGACGGTTTTATTAAAATCAAAAATCATATACTATATTGAATAAATAAAAAATAGTTAAAATTATAAAGTCGAAGAGTTTTTTTAACAATATTTATAAAGACTAACTAAATTTACCCTGATTAATAGTTTTAGTCAGTCATTTTTTTTTTGTTATTTTTCTTTATATTTATTGTATGTACGACCGATTAAAAAAGCATCGATTTTTACAATCAATTTTTATTTACAAAGACTATATTTATTTTGTGTATTTTTAACTGTTCTCAACTGTTGCATTGATACTTAAAATTAGCCCATAATATTTTGCATCGTAATTTAAAGTATAGGTTTTAAAAATTGCATATATGAGGTACATTTAGGCTTGTTATCATTCAATGACAACTCTTGTTGTGTACATTGTTTAGAGACTTGCATGCTTGAATACAGTACAATGCTGTATACAGTACAGTATATTTTTAACTAAAGTTTTTTTTGCATACATGCTAAATTACGAGCGCAATACCTTAAATTTAATAAATCAAGTCAGTATAACGGGTTATGAAATATTTTTGGTACATATTCTGTACAAGATATAAAATTTCCTACGTTCCAAAAATCAGATATAATTTTTTGCTCCACGTTGTTCTTTAAACTGGGCATTATTCTTATATTTAAAGCAAAATTACAAAAAAAGCACAGCCAAATATAATTACGAGATAATCCCCTGATAAAATCAAACACCAAAAAAGCGGCCATATCTCTGAAGTTTCACGTAAAAGCGGAAGGTCGAGAGAGCCGGGAACTTCTAAACTTTGGCCTGCCGATATCTGGCTGCTGCCGCACTGCTCGCACTCGCGCCGCCGCCATATATGCGTCCCTCTCTCGCCCGGATATTTCACCGGAGTCAGATAATATTTCGCGTTGAGATATAGGCACCAAATATTTTATAACTATGAGTCCATTTCTCGGGGTGCCTGTGAGGAAGGGTGCATTAGTTATTTATTTACTTTGCAGAGAGAAACGCATTTGGAACATTAAATACTCGCTTTATTGTGCCTGAGTGACTTTCTGATTCTACTCTACAGGGCACTTGCACAAGCTGCAAATATTTGTAAACAATGCGGTCTTTGAAAGTTTAATACTTGATTGAAGGTATCTAAGATTTTTGAAAGCAATAATCGACGCCATATACACATTCATAATTTAATAAATCTTTCTATAATAAAAACACAATATATCGGTGTATTACAACAATCGCTTATTCATAAATACAACAATCGCTTATTCATAAATACAAAGCATTAAAATGACGAAAAAACACAAAAGTGTACAAAGACGTAATAAGTAGAAAAGGTAAAAGAAATAGATTATTGTAAAAATAAAATATACATCAGATATTTTTAAATTATTTTTGTATATATATATATATATATATATATATATAGTATATATATACGTGTGTGTATATGGAGAATTTCATTTGAGCGAACGAATACCACTACTTATAAATAACGGAGAGAGGGGCTGGAGGCAAGCGGGGCTTAACCCGAGTCGGTGGCGGATTACTAGAGAGTAAGGAGCTTAAGCCGGTCTAGTATCATTGATTAATTTAATATTTGTTAGGGGGATAATTGCTTAAAAAATCGAAGATTTACTGATAGAAATTAATTAATTAATTGAAATTAACGTATCCAAGACGAGAAACTAAAATTAATTAGAAAGTATTACCAATCTTATTTGTTTGGGATTTATCTTGAATTTCAGATGTTTTTTGAGTTAAAGTATTTTTTTAAATATGAAACAGTCATTATTTTACATTATACCTTTAAGAATTAATACTTGTTACTCCCTACAAAACGAAATAAATTTATTTTGAAAAGCATTTTTTTTTCTTTAATTTTTAGGGATAAAATAATAAAAGTTGATGCTTATAGATCCGTTTATATTTCCTTTTGATTTATAAAATGTATATTCAATTTGAAATTCATAGCAAATAAACTACTGAAACAAAAGCTTACGTAGTTCAACTCACTGTGAATATGTTTAAAACGAATCTTGATCAGAAATCTGGTTAAAAAATTAACGCTTGTGGTTTAATGTATCAAAAGTTATCATTCATCACGATAATAACGTTAACTCTTTTGTTGAAAATTTTATAAACGATTCATTGGAAATCTAAGTCTGGCGGGGAGTCCCGCTTTGCTAGCAGTAAACGCATCCTCTGTCCAAAAAGTTGGTTCATAATTCAAAGTAACTGCGATAATGAGAGGCTTTCCCCGGGGGGTTGACCTTCATTACCCCTATCTCCCCAGAGTTCTATAAACATTTTGACAGGGAAGTCCTTCCCCTTCGGAAACGGTCATTCCCGTATGCTTTATTAAAGTTGCTGGAGGCCGGGGGCCATAATTTATTCGCGGCGTAAAAAAGTTTTATGGAGTGCTTAAACCTGGTATGATTATTGTTGCCCGCGCGAGGCACGAGAATGCACAAGAGTAAAGCGTTTCGGAATTATTTGTATGGGCGCAAGAGTGCTGAACCAGACGTCTATCGCTTATGAATTGTTAATAAATTTAATACAAAAGCTATTGTGGCAAAAGTGCCTTTTTGCAAGAATATCATTGGAATATAAAAAAGGTTTATACTTGCTATGTTTGATTTGTTTAGTTTTTTATAGTTGCACATAACTATCGTTATCATTTAGCTATTGAAAAATCTACAAATAATTTCTCTTTTATAAATATTAAATATCGCCACGTTTTGTCACTCAATTCCTATTCATACAACGGTTAAAACAAGTTTATAACTAACAAAATAATAATGTTTTTTTATTTTTATTTTAAATTTTAATCTTTTAGCTTTACAGGGTATAACTATATCTTACATTTATTTAAAAAACCTCAATTCAATTATTTTTAGTTATTAAATAAATATTTATATTATAATTTTTCAATTAAAATTATTTTAATTGAAAAAAGTTGTTTTTATAAATAAACTATTACTTGAGTACAATTTTAAATTCAATAAAATTTTGCAGAAAACAAATTTCATATATGTCTTACATTTCTCATAGTTCTTTGAACTGTTCAGTCAGAGGTTTGAAGTAGTGGAAAAACAATTTATGGATTGCTTTTACTCATTTCACTTATTGTGGTAATGTCCACAAAGGACTATTTTTATTCGAGACAATTAGGTGTGGTGAATTAATGTCATCATACTTTTAAATTCCAACACTAAAAAAGCGCCATAAAAAACTGTCACTCGTCACAGTGAACACAACACGACATCGTCTGCGGCTTAAATAATGCGAGGAAAGCAAAAGGAATACGAATTGTGTACAATATTTAGTCACCATTTGTAATTTTTCAATCTAACCTGCATGACTCGCATGTTTGGAAAGAGTACATTTGGGAATACACCGTGGTAATTTTTATTGATTTAAAATTTTTATTCTTATTTAACCAAAATACTAAAAGTAATCTTATAAATAAGTATGTATAAAAAAAACTTATCAAGAGCATTGCAAGTATATTCATAATATATATTTGCAAGAAGACATATTTAACATGCGCTGCAATTGCTTTTATATTAAATTTATTTTCAATTCATAAGCGTGAGGAGTAGAAAATATGGGTTTTCAAAATATGTATAATCGCCAATTAATCTAGGTTGTCGGGAACATTTAACTTTTCTAAATTGATTGTTGGCACAGAATATCCAAGTATATATTTGTAATGCTCCAGTTATAAATTTAATATACAAATAAAATCTACAAAAAATATACAATTCAGTGCTCGTTGTTTAGGTTTTTTACGTCACAATGGAATCACACTCTCAAGAATGGAATCTAAAACACAAGCCGGCGCTCGCGGGGCCAGACGGGCATATTCATAACGGGGGACGGACACATTCATACGGGGGCAAGACAAACTGCCCTTCATCGCCCGGGGCGGCCAATAAACGCACCCCCTCCCGCCGAGCAACCCTCACGGCCCGGGTAACCAGATTACTACCAGGGTACTGCTCGTATTGTGATTCCGACTTGTTTTTGATTCCACGTATTCAGACATACTTTGGATTGTGTTTATCTTGACGTGCCGAGTTATTGTCTCTTAAGCATTTTTTGTCGTATTCGGTATTACGTAGTATTATGAAAAAAAAATATTTTTGATTGATATATGATTTCAAATATTTAAGAAACTCTCCTAATTATTTCATATTCCTAATTATACCAACGAGTCACTGGTACTTAGCGATAATTTTTAACAATCATATCCTATAAGTGTACCAACGTACTTATTATGCCAATTAAATATTGTGTACTTTGAAACCGAAGTACTGAACTGAACATTTAATCCGATCTGGATATTATTATTTTTAAAGTCTATTTAATTTAGCCAATACACGCACTTGTTAAATATATATCGATTTTTGTGAAGACCGTCACAGTAAGTACGATTTTGCCAATACAGGTTATACTTCTTATTGATAATAAGCAAAATCGTACATACTGTGACGGTCTTCACAAGAATAAATATATATTAAAAAATTATCTTCAATTTGCCGTCGATTTAATGGGACTGCAGCTAATGCAAATATTAAGAAATCAAACATTTATCTATAATATACGCTACATTACGCTTTTTTATTGTGATTCATAATTAACCAGTTAAGCTCTCATAGCATTTTAATAAACAGTTTCACATGAGCAAAGATTTTTTTTTTTGTTTTTCGTTGTCATATTTTGCTGTCAAGAAGGCGCTTTCTCAATATGTATTTGATCATGTCTAGTACTGATGTCTGGCAAGTCGCCTTTCCTAAATAAAGTCTCGGCAACAATTGCTCGAGTATATTTCCGGATTTATCGCACAAACGTTTCGTTCTGACAGAATTCTGAATTCGTAAAGAACCACGCTTGCGTCTCATCTGGACAGACTGTATAAATATAAAGTAACATGTTTTCGACCATCATAGAAAATAAATGAAAATTTTATGACAAATGCAGAGCTCATTTTTTTTAAATTTTAAATGGTCTATCGTTATAATAAAATAAAAATCAAATAAAATAAACTATAATAAATTGTACAACTCCTCCAAAGTAAAACCATTTAATCTATGTAGTCTTTTTAACAAATATAAAATATCGGAAAAATTATTTACTAATATCCTAATTTTTATTTTCAATAATATATAAATAAAATATTAAATATCCAAATATAAGTGTCGAGTGCTTAAATTTCAGACTAATTATTTACGCTGACATCATATCAACTCATCCCGTATGTTTCGATTAATTTGGCTAAAGACTGCACATGTGCATGTTCCCCGAAGTTCCTGGAAACTCTGACGAGGAAGTCAAATATCCCGACTGCAAGAGTCTCGCTTGTCTTATAACCTATTAACGTCTTCCACACCATGACTACCATCAATGATTCAGGAGGAACTGCTGATCCAAAGACTTCAGGGGGAATCTTGGAATTACTAAAGCGCTGAGAGCTTTATAAAAAAATAAAACCATGTTAAATAAACTGCACTCCTACAAAAATACAAGCATTTTATTATATTTAAAAAAGTTATCTTGGAAAAATATCTTATATTATGAGTATAATTATGATTAGTGAAAAATTCGCTGAAAGCTTGCAAAATATCAAGTGACTTGCGTCTTTATTACTTAAAATATTATTTTAAAAAACGGATAAATTTTAATTTGTACTATTAAATATAGAAAATTTCATTGCTATGTTGAATTTAAATTCAAATATTAAATTTTAAAAAGACATATAAATCAACCAACATTGTATTTATTATTTAAAACAAAGTGAATACTGCAATTATTCATTATTCAACACATTGGCATTAAACACTTACATAGGCTTGTTGTGTCAACAATGTTTTATAAATACCCAGTATTCATTTGAAACGACAAAAAAAAAATGAAATTCAATATGCGTACCGTGTACTTTAGGCATTTTATATTTTACAATACGTTTTAAGCATTTTTGTTTTATTCTCCTTATTCTTCATTCTTCCATACATAAATATTATAATGTCTTTTGTGTTGTCTGATTGAATTAAATCTGCGTCACGGGTTTTCGTTTATTTTAATGATATTGTAATGCTGACTATTTATACAACAATGTAAAGTTCTCTCGGTTTTAATTAGACAGAGTCTATTTAGTATGCAGTCGGTAATGTCAGAGGAGTTATTACGTTCCACAGCAGCAATCAATACTTCCCTTAATGGTCATCAATATTTATCAGAATATACGGTGAGCCCTGCCAATTAAGTATAAGGCAAGAACGGCGAGTGATGGGTACATAAGTAAGCCTCATTATTCCCAAGAAGGGGCACATAAAAACCTGAAACATCCAGCAAAAAACACGCGCTGAGGTAGCTAAAGAAAAATTCGCAGGCAAAAAGCTAAAAATGCAATTTCTTCCCCCGAATTTCTACTGATCGTTATTTTTTTGCTAATCTCTTCTACTGGAACGTCATTAATCTTAGTCGAGGGGTGGGAGGGGCGGGGGTGCGGTGCAAACGACCCGTCGGATAAGGGGGAGGAAAGGGGAGGGACGGAGACGGAGGCCGCCTCCCTTCTTGTCTTCCGGGGAATAAAATATCAATGGATAGATGCACAAGTGAGATGGATGATTCAAAATTATTTACTTGTTTTACCTTTTCAGAAGAAAATCGTTGAATATTATTTAACTTCAAAGTGTTAGTCCGTTTTATGCATGTTTGCTATTTAAGTTAATGTAGGAATTATACTAAAATAAACAGTTTTTTTGTTTTAATTGTTAATATAGTTACTGTACGTAGACATGTGAGAAATATCCAAAACCGGCAATCATAAATATCGAGAAGTTTTTTTTTAATATTAAAAACACATACATATATTTTTACTATAAATAAGATTTACTGATCGAAGTTTATTTATTTTTTAATCACCGGATGCCATCCATAGATAAATACATAATGTCAGGCGAGCACGACACTAGTGTGATTCTACCCTTGTCTCCGAGGGTAGGTAGGCTGTGAGGGGAGGGGGCTAATGCTTCCTCCAGCGCAGATTTACGGCCCTGATTATTGTACATACTTAATTACCCCGACTGTTTATTCGTACCCCTAATTTTGTAATTTGGTTGGGCATTTTTGTAGGCGGCGAAACGGCCGGCCCATTGGAGGAATGTGACTTAAGATTGGGATATTTAAATGCAAAATTTGTATATTTATTTTAAAAATATATTTTTTATAATACTTTATGTTAATAATTATATTTTTTGTTTACAATTTAGCGATGTTATTATTTATTATTTTTACAAATAAAATTGAAGTTGCGTTAAAATTTGCATATTAAGAAAAAGATAAAAAAATCTTAGCAGCTAAGTGCATCGCTGACCCAAGTCAAGGCAATAATCCAAGGGATTTGTGTCCTGGGTGGCTATTTTGATGGATACTTTTACATAATTTTAGTATGTGAATACCCCCACTCTTCTGCACAATGCACCTAGATCTGATAAAAGGCCACAAGTACGGCGTTTTGTACTCTCTTGAAGAACTAGGTCACCAGTCTTCTCGAAAAAATTCTAATCATGAATACAATCAATGAACACAGAGAAATGAAATGCATTCAACATAAGCAAGAATGATTCCCTTGTCGTTTATTTCAAACTCGAACTCGTCTTTATTGCTTATAAAGAAAGAATAAGTATTAATATTGTTTTCCAATTATTTCAAGAAATCATCTCATATTGCAATACAAGAAGTTACTTTTCACACCCTTTAGACGTGTCGATTTTCTAAAGAGCGAAAGAGATTCGTTCGCCATCCACCATGCCATATATCTCAAATGTTCCAGATTAGCCGTCCTGTAGCGCTAATGCAACATTGTTTTTCTGCCCCTTCAGGTGAAGTTCGGTAGAGGGGGGGGGAGGCTCTAGAACCTTCGATGAAGATTCTCCCCACCCACCCCAGATCGCAGCAGGTGATAATGAAACCGATCGCCTGATTGATATTTATTTGGGTCTCGCAGGTGAATTAGTTTGTTGTCCTTTTCCACTTCTCTTTCTTTTTGTGCAAACTGTTGAAGGGAGCTATTCATTCATTGGATTTTGATAATTATTTATTAGTATTAATTATAATAAACAAATTTTCTTCTCTACTTTGAAAGGTTATTTATATTAAGAGTATATATTTAAGAATATAATGGGTTATTTTTGTTCATTATCAATTAATACGTTCGTATTAATTGCTTTACTTTTGCGATGACTTTTCACAAAAAAATCTTTAACCATTGAAGTCTTCAGATAATCAAAAAAACGATATAATATATTTAGTTCAATGATATCAAAGCCGAGTCATGGTATGAACATTCAAATAAATATTTAAAGTTTTTAAATTGATATGACACCATTTAAACGTATTTAACCACTACCCACTTTTCCAAGCTTTAAAGCTTACTTTTGAATATTTGATGAACACTTTTCAAAATATTGATATTTTTAAGATTACCCAAATATTAGAAATAAATAAACTTTATAAAATAAATATTCGTTTCAGAAAATACATAGAGTTATTCACCTTTAATATTTTTTAAATAAATTGATTTTCAATAGTATTTCACTCATTTTTTCCTCATACATTTTTGATTCAATCAGTCATGCCATCATTTTTGCCACCCACCCTCATGGATGCATTACGTGAGTCTTATCTCATTTCATATAAATATAAAAAGAAATAAACTAATTTGACTCAAGCCTCGTTAGGATAAAGGTCCTCCATTCGACACCACCGGTATTGCATGGCCGAGCCCCGGGTGAGTGTGTTTTGTACTAAATCCATTCCACGCACTCCCCTCTTCTCAATTTATCATTTATTTAAATCTGAATTGTATTTGACAACGAGTCAATGAAATCGGTAATAGAATTTTTGTCGCTCCGTTGATAAAGCTACTCGATAGTACTGGTAATAGTGATCCGTAACGTGCCGTAGCTTTAGCAGCAGGGCAGGCTTGGGTATTTGCAATAATAAATACTTATAAAGCTTTAAATTTGTAATATACCTCATTTAAATTATCTTAGTATCATTGCACAGTATAGACATTATACACAGACACAGTATAACATCTACGAGTATATTTTTTATGAGCTAGGAATATCTTTATATAAACAATGAAGATTAATCAAATAATAAAAAAAGTGTCACAATATTTAATGTTTAAAAAATATTATATACAAAATAAATTGTTTAATTTAATTTTAAAAAATGGCTACACATATTTATAAAAACATATCTAAAGTAAAGAACTCTTCTAAAAGTTTCGATAAAAGAGATTACTAGTCGCATAAAACTAATTTTTTGATAGAAAATAAATAGATTTCTTTTTTAATTATAATATATGCAATTTGTTTTAAAATATCTGTGTCAAGTTTGTGTAAAAATATTTTTGATAAAACTTACGAGAATTTAAGTAGGTTATTTTCTAAAAAAAATTGGTCCCAAATTGTTTTTCAATTTAATAAAACATAGTGTAGTACATTTGTAAGAAATAGTTTTCTTTCCTTCTATCATCTCCAGAGTAAATATGTAGCATTTGTCCATTGAAGGACGATGAATGCCGAAGGTCTGTTCCTTGCGCTGTATGAGGAGTATGGCAAGCGATGGCTGTATTATCTCCAAATCCAATTCTCAGCTGACAATGGCCCGGAAGGTATCCATTATTTACACCCCCCAATATATTGATATTCTTTCGAACTGGCTCCCTTTCGATTGGGTTCATCCCCTTCGCTTTGAAAAGGGTGAGATTCGATTTTTCCGAAAAAATCCACCGAGATACCTAAGAGCGAGATGATTTTTCGTTATTCAGAAAAAAACACATATCTTCGGGTACATTGAATTTTCGAAAGCGCTCGGCGTGGCTGGAGCAATTGTCATAAGTTTCAGCGAGACATTTTTCAGTGTATGTAGTGCGAGTATGTTTTACATAAGAAAATTCACTTTGCCTTATCAAATTTCCCCGTGAATTCTTATGAAACGAGATCGAGACGCTTTCATGGCTAAAGATTTTTATGGAGATTGTTTCACTGCATTAAATGCAAGTGTAAAAAAGGTATCGAAACAAAATTTTATTAATACCAATGCATCATATTTTTAATATTCTCATAATTATTTTTCTTTACGTGTTTATTTAAATCGGCATTGTAATTTTGTTACAAGCTGGGATAAACAGATTAAGTCTTAAGGTAAAAAAAATACAGGAGACTGCAGAAGAGACAAAATAGCAATTAGATGCTCACTGTAACTTTACAGTGCAACTAGTAATTAGTAGTGGACAGCAATAAAATACAAGTGGTAAACTTTAAGCCTGATGCTCACATATATAAAAATATATATAATATATATATGTGAACACCAGGTTCATATTTTATATATATTTAAATGTACTTAATATTTTTTCGAAAGGTGATAGATTAATTTAGTTTACTGTATTTGCAATAACAATATTATTTTAAAAATAAATAATAAATGACAATTTTTTTTATATAATTAAAAATTATATATGAGGTTTATCAAAATAAAATATTATATTATGATATAATTTACATCAACAGTAAATTTTTTTTACTGAGTATTTTAAATCTTTTATTTAAAGTTGTGCAAAGTACGTTAAAAAAATGATGCATTATACAAGTACAGTGAAGTGCGTTTCACTACGCAGTTTGTTGCATCCCTTAAATGGCTCCGGTCGCCCCATCATCCCCAAGTCCCAGGTGGCCCGAAGCGGCTGACTCACAGCTCACTCTGCACCCCAACCCCCGCAGACAACAGCCTCTCCTACTGATTCGATAATAAAATAATATCTGACTTTAGTTTGTTTACGGGACATTTTTTATTGTATTTTGAAAAAGTTATCATATTTTCATTGGAATTAAAAATAATTATGTAATCCTGAAGAAAATTATTTAAAAGTTTCTATTAAAAATATATTTATTCTATTCGGTGAAGTTTTATTGTGGCTTATCAAGATAGAGAGAAAGTTGGCGGACTTCAAAAATATTTTTATAGCAACCGAGCCAAATATAAAATTATTGCTATTTGAAAAAAATATTTGATAGCAAACTATGAAATAACAGATACATATATTCATATTGTGACTACATTTTTTTTATTTCTATCTTTAAACTTTATCGATATTGACACAAAAAATATGCAGCTCATTGTTCTGCTGTTTGATCTTATAATAGTGCATTAACTCTTTATAATAGAAAATCAATAAAGACGAGAGTTCAAACGTTATATGAATATAAAAAATAAAATATAATTTTGAAAAAAAATATAAAAAATATTGCCGAATTGTTGTATATCAGTAGTACTGGCTACTGAGTACGTAAATCACGATGACGTCAGCACATCATATGTCCACTTGCAGCTAATGTCATTAACAATAGTTACGTTAACTCGTGGCTGAGAGATAACAAGATCGATCGCCTTCTTGACAGATAAATCTCATCGTAATCAATATTTTTTTTTACTTGAAATGAATTTTACAATTTTAGACTTAATATAAACACAATTCCCAAGTTCTTTAACACGAGCACACCGGTACTTAAAAAAAAAACCCTTGATTGCCGCAGCGTTATCGCTTCAAAAATTTACGGCCTCCGAGGAGGCCCGGTCCAGGGCGTCCATCAAAACATCACCTTGGCGCAGAACCTTCGGATTTACGATTAATAAACGCCGCGCGGTGTGCTCGATGGCGGGGCTGCATTATGCATGGGGCAAATGTTTTATGTGGACCGCGAATGGGACGCGGCCCGTAGGAAATCATAAGGCGGCCTGCATTTTGGATGGGCGACAGGCGCGGATGTGACAGGGTCGTGACTCTGGCGGGGACTTTGCGGTTGTTTGTTTCCCGGCGGCTAGGCCGAGCTCGCACAATGCCTGCTCCCGTTTTACGCCTTATTTATAACCGCGTCCCGGTGTGCGTTTTATGTATGACTTATGTTTTACATAAATTTGTCGTAACTTACTTGACCTTATTTCGTGAAAATATTTTTTGTTGTTTTTTTTTTTTTTTTTAAAATACGCAGAGAACTGAAATAGACAAGTCGTCAAGATTGATGAGTTTTAATATAAATATATAGCGTATCAATATACTTATACTGGATTACTTTCTGTACCTTTTTTTTCATAATACTTTGTAAATAAGTCAATTTAGTTTTTTTGCTGTTTGATAGCGACAGTAAGTGTGTTCACGGAAAAAGGGCTTGATTAAATTTGATTTTTGGTGACGGAATCGTGATGCCATTCAACTGGGGGAACGTCTCTCATATTAAATGCCAATCACGAGACACGCTGATTAATATAATCTACTCAAGGGTAGTTTTATGAGGGATGATTTTAACCGTTGTAATCACGTTATGTACGCAGGAAAAATATTATTTTTTTAATCATTCAATTCACGAATTTAGTTTAATTTATTAAATAAAAGCTTTGTACTTCAAGTTTTTTTGCTCTAAGAGTATTTTTTCACGAAACCTAAAACAATGAATTTACGTTAAGAATCAATTAATGAGTTTGTAGTAAATTAATTACTAAACGAGAGGGGTTTATCAAAATGTGTAAATTTATATTTTAAATGGTTGTGTCAAACCAAAATTCACAATAGTGATTTTGATAGTATAAAGTTAAAAATTAGTTTTTATAAAGAAGGATATATCGGCTTATCATCGTTGGGTAGTCAGTTGTGTAGGCAGCATTGTGTGTGAATCGATTAACTTGATATTATATACACAATAAAAACGTATGCGTTTAGTATGTTAAATATAACAAAAGCATGGAACGCAAATACAAACTTTGAAAAGCTCACTACCATTTCAGGTCACTGAAAACACAATACTATACAGCGTGGTATCTACGGGGCAACAAATTAGTCCGGCGCGGCTGATGGAGCGAGTGATTGCCGTTTTGTCACCTCATTTGTATATTATATCGGATAGTCGGTCCCGCACTGACTTTGCGGCTGAAATTTTAATTGGTCGAGGGTAATGGATTACGCGACGGCCGGCTCGCCTCTGCTCGGCCGTTTTAATAGATTAACGCACCGGTGCGTTTTTGCGAATGCGCGATTCTGTGATTGTTTTCGGCTTTTAAGCCTAAAAAATAAATGCAGTTTTGCGCATGGATAATGCATTGAAAATTGAAAATTTTCAAAAAATAAATATTGTAATTTTATAAAACCGCGCTTGCATTTTAATGTTTTTTATTTTACTTCAGTTTTGAGCAAATTTTTTTGTCAGATGAAAATTTAACATTATATATGTGCATTACTTCTCCAAGTGCTTTTCTTCGGAGGAGATTTCAATGATGACTTTTGTTTGTCTTTCAATGACATGACTTAAAAAATGTAAACTATGTATTGTATTTGATTACTCATTGAAAAAAAACTATAAATCAATTTTAGTTTTCTATTGTACTGTATGTATTATAATAATACAACATTTTTTTATAAAACCATATTTAATGCTCGTTGACTAAATTTAATAATTTGCATCTAAGAAAATTACAATTTTTATGTTGTCAAATACGTAAAATAGCCTGAATATTCGCGATACATATCTTTCCTCGAATTTGCATCCCTCCTTTTTGGTAGAAAAGTGTCTCGTCGCATGAGACTTGTTGAGTACGCCGGGCAATGCCCATTGCTCACCGGAATCTCCGTACTGAGGGGCTGTAGTGGATCTCCAGCGAATCAATATACGTTTGCAAGGGTTGATAGACCCTCGCAGCCTTAGCCAAAGCCTCCGCGACAGGTAGACAAATAGAATGGATATCAATATTTATTAGAGGGATGGAGGACCGGAGAGGGGCTGATGAGGGGTTGCTTGTGAACTGCAAAAAATCCCCCGAGAAAATGTTTAAGAAAGAAATATTGTAATTTTATAAAGTCGTGCTTGGATTCTAGCGTTTTTTATTTTTGACTTTAGAAACTGAATTACCTTACCGATTCAATAGAAAAACGAAAAGATTTTTCAATAATATAAACGCTAAATTATGGATATTCTATTGCCTCATTCTAATAAAACTAAAAAATATGCAGTAATATGACTTGTAACAGACAGGTTTTTAGTTTTTTGTTACTTGTTTACATATTTCATCAAGTAAAACAAACCTATAAAACAGTTTCAAATGAAAAATTACAGAAACAATGAACTTGCAATATGACTCAAAAAATGCTGAAAAATTCAGCATTAACTGCTGTGGATCACAGTGTTATCTATTATTATCTAATATATTATATGTCACAAGTGAATCTACTATTACCAAACAATGCGTAAAATATCGTGCTTAGAACGTAGGTAGCTGTTAACGGATATTAAACTGGTTTTTTAACCTAACCAAATATGAGCAACCATTTTAACGTGTATATCAAAAGAGTTTACTGCTACTAAAGTACAAAAATATTTACATAAAAATAAAAATGTTTGGTTTCTTTATAATATGCTGTTTAGCCTCAAAATGCAGTATGTTAAAAAAATATCGATTGTGTTCATAATTAATGAGCTCGGGTCAAAAGTAAATAAGGTACGTGCGCGGCGTTGACCGCGCGGTTCTTTACGAGGCATCCTTCGGTCGGTCTCGATTACGCGGATGTCCAGGGGGTGTTTAATGGTCCTTATTTGCATTTGTAGACCATAAACACCCGCCGGCCCACCACCTGGAATGCCAGGCCGCGCGTTGATGAGTCCACACTCGCTTAAACACCTGATCATTAATACCCAGCCGACACGAATGAGGGGCGAAGGCTGGAGCACGTACTGTACTTACGCCGTTATTCATATAGTTATACTTTTCTGTAAAATTTATATTATCATTATCATTAGCCAGTGTCTTTGTATATTTTAAAATATCTTTTTTTTAATTGCCATTATGTTCTGTTCTGCCATAAGTTTTTTTAAGCTGTCTACTCCTAGGGGTGACATCAACTCCAATCTATTTCATTCATTTAATCCAGCATGTTTATTTTGACATTTTATTGTTTATATTTTAATATTCTAATACGAATACACTTGTTCATAACATACAATGTTTACGTTACTCAATTTTAATAATACAGCTATATTTTTTATTTCTATTCAATTTCAAACAATAAAATTATTGATACGATAAATTTACAAAAAATAAATTTCAAATATTACACTTATAAACACCTACCTACAAGCAATAATCACACCCTTCAAAGATTTCTTTGAAGGGTGTGATTATTGCTATTTATTAATCATTTTTGTACATCCTTGCTGCATCATTTATCATATTTATCTATTAAATATAGTATTACTAATCGAAAAAATCTTGTGACTTAGTAAACTAAGTTGGTATTGGTAGAATAATAACAATTTGAATTGAATGAGTCAAAAAAGCTCTATTCACCCGTTTGTAGGCAAGAGATACCAAATAAAATATAAAAGTGCGCAATAATACAAATTTGATGGTGTGGTGATAGTGATGCACCAAAACGACTACGAAGGTAAATATAATAAATATTCTTAGAAAAAACTAAGCTTCTCATAAAAGAAAATTCGAGAACTGTGTTAAAATAAATATATTAAAAAAAGTATAAACCCATAATTTGTAACAAAGTATATCAAATTTCTTCATCAGGTGTTATGAAAATTTTAACCACAATTATAATGGGGAGTCTCGCACTTCATAAAGTCAACCGGACGCGTTCAAAAGTGAGCGCTTAGTACAAAAGTAAAAAAAAAAAACCGCTCCTTAAATCTTTGACGACCGGCCTGGCCGGCGGGCGACTCCGCCACGACTTTATCGCTCGCGCCGCGTGCATTGTTCATGAAGCCTAAGTCATTACCTGAAACGTAAAAAGCGTGTAAGTCCGGACACGGAGCCTTATCGGGGAGGGCATCTCACGTGACGGGAGGGGGTGGACCTCCACTACTCCATCGGCGCTAATTAAAAAGCTCACAGATCGCGCCGGCCACTTGTAGGGGATGCACCCGCAAACCTTTTAAACTAATTTCAATTTTTCAATTTACAGCTGTGCGGCGTGCGTGTCTTGTTTGATCTCGTTTGCATATTGCCTTTGTGACTGTTCGAAATGTTTTAGTGACTGATTATTTCATTGCGAGCTAGTTTCAATACTGCAAAACGTTTACAGCATTAAAAATTTAGCTTGTGAGTGAAAATATTACATTCATTTTAAGCGACTGATAGCGGAAGCATATTTTTAATGTTAAAATGATAATACAAAAGCAAGTACAACGAACCCGTGTAAAGCACGTTTACACAACTTTTTTTTATATATAAAAATTCGACAAAAAAAGGTAACATACTATAACATTAAAACTAGATTTCATATTGAATCTACGCTTATTCGCAGAGGTGACTCACTTGCGAATATTCCTCGCGAATCATGGGATTGTATAATAAAAAAATAACGCAAAAATATTAATTTATTGGAAATATCTGAAACATTGAATTCAAAATAAAAACCCGTGATCCGGTTTGATTTACAAAAAACTATGTTTAAATGGTGATATTTAGGAAATAGTTTAATTAATAAAATTTATAATATTGTGGAACGTCGGCGGAGTATGGTTAAAGACATATTAAAAAATAGATTACAGAAATCAGACTATACACTCAAATCTATGTTGTATTTATGCTCATTTACATAATGATTTTTAACATTAATATAATTTACTAAATAGTTTCCCAACTAAAGTACTTTTGAATTTCACAAAATTTGTACATATATATGTACATAAATACTTTTTGCTTTATTTTTACTTAACATAAGTTTTGAATTGTTTACAAATATCACGAGATTTATTATTATTTCATTGTTGTAGCTTGTTTCAGGATTGATCGTTTTTATTCTGGCGAAGAAAATTCACTTTACAATTGTAGAGAAACAAATTTAACTTGCGAGACGCAATTGTAAGTTGGTAACTGGTTGGCACTGCAGAACCGTGTAAGTAATGCGCGCTTGTAACTGCATTCCTTTGCTATATAACTCTATGAAATATAACTCCCTGCATATTGTTTACATAAAAACCTCGTGGTTCAGTGGTAAAATAAACTATTTTATAATCAATGAAGTCAACAGATTCGAATTATGGACGAAGAAAAAACATTTTTAAGCATAACTATATGCAACGTATTTGAATTTTCAATAAGTCAGTTACTACTATTATTTACAATTTTTAGGTCACATTAACTATCTGCGTAAACGCGAGGTTGAAGGAAATACATCCTTCATTACTAATATTACCAGGCCTATTTCAGTTCATAGGTATATATTTTTTATGCTTTATTGTTTTCATTATTGTTAACCGTTATAATGATTCTTAAAAAAAAGATAAATCGTTTCAAACAATAATCGGCTACCTGATGATGAGCCCAATATGCGCAGTAAACATTCTAAAACGTTTTTTGTGTATCTAAATTGTTTATTATAACGTATAGGGTGTTTTGAAACCTTTGGTACAGAAAAAGTTTGAGTAATACGTTTAAATCACACATCAGCTTTTATATTTCTGTAAACAACAACGTTTATAAACTACACTCTTATATGTTTACAGAAAGCTTTGTTAAATTTATTTATAATAAAAATTATATTAAAAATAATAAACAAAAGTGTCTAAAAATCACTACATAAAACAATCAACGATTCGCTTCAATAAGTTACATATAAATTATGTATGTTTTAATGTTAATCGTTATCTTATTAAATTAAAATTTTATTTTGTACTTAGCATGCAGTGTTTTCAAATGTGACATAAGTAAATTAACGAAACATTATAACGCACATAATTCGAATTGCAAATTCAATATTTTTTATCAAATAACAATGAGCATTTACGAACGTTTTGTAATGAATTCACGTTCCCAAATACAGCCCGCCACGCGCCCACTTATAAAGCGATGCGGTTTTTCTAACAGCTTCATCCGAAGGAATCCTTTTAGGATGCGCTGACCGTCCTTATGAATTCTACCTTACTTCAATACTGGCCGGTAATGTGTATGGACCATTCCGATCCGAGTACGGCCTTACTGGCCATAAGGATCGAGAAAAGCGAAAAATCTTATAAAAAGTTTTTGCTTTTGAAAATATAAATATAGATAGATATATAGAGACCTGTTATATTATAAAATATGTAAAGATCATATCCAGCTACTGCACATGTAACATTCAGATTGTTGTGAATATCAGAATCCAAAAAGATTCAGTTTAGATTTTTATTTATCAAATGTGATATTTATGTATATAAATATATTGATATCTTTTGTATTTTAGCAAATGAATTATTTCAATCCTTAATAATTTTTTGTTAAAAGTGAAAAAAAAAAACCAACAGCTTCAAATGAAATAATTATGTATGTCAAGTTGTATATGAAGGTAACATGAGTCTATCCAGTAATCTACTTGTATCTAATTACGAATGAAGGGAGGAGCTTCTCAAGGTTATACGTACTGTGATCTCTATCAGGTAGCTGGAAGTATTTTCTATCAAACTATCACCAAGAATTAAAATTTTTGTACTTTCGTGTTATTTTTATTCCGCCTGTTATTTGTAAAATCTATTTCATGTAAACTCGTGGTCCAGTTCATTGAGAAATAAACACTTTCTGATTGTTCACGTATGCTGGGTGTTTTTTATACTACTTAAAATATAGCATCAGTACCGGGACCGATACGAAAATTTATTAAACTAATTCAAGACAAAGCCTTTTCTGCACCAAAGCTTTCCTATCCATAAAATCTACGATTTTTTTAAATTGAAATACCATAAGAGTATAACAGTTCGTGTACTTGTAAAATATATACGAATAACAGGCATTATGCCTACACTGGCGGTCATATGTGCGCGCGTGCTGCCTCCATAACTGCGGGGGCATTATACCGGACCCATATCAATCCTTCGTTATTATTCCAGCCGATTTCTCGGCGAGCTCGCTAACGAGCGCCCGCAGACCGCTTGGCGGCTGGAGACTCCGATTTCTATAGCAACTGGCACTAGAGGCGGCCAGTTAGGCCAACCCGAGTCAGACCTGCTCGGCTTTTCTGAACACCGGATATAGTCAATTGGCACGCTGAAGCTATGATCAATCAATTAATATTTTCCAATAAACGCTTATTTTTTATTATAATACCAATGCGCGAATGTCACTCACACCGTTGTTAGATTAATAAAATATTTTATTTTATCATTTTTTTTACATGTTATAAGTAATTTCCGTGATCGAATATGGAGCGGTGCAATATTTATCGCGACACCGGTCAAACTGTAATCAGACGCAATGAAAATCAAACGGTTGACTCGTTACGCCCGCTCCGGAGTCTCGGAGGGCCGGCGGGCTCGGCGGCAGATATAAGTGGAAGGCTTCGATCTTCGGCCGGACCTGCGCATGAAAAAGTGGCAGGAGTCGTATTTGGCGAGTGCGCGCACCAAATCCGTCCTGCACCTGCGCCTGCCCCAGGACCATAGCGGGCCGTCACACCTGCCCGCCTGGGCCCGCGCACGAGGACTCCGGACAGATTTATTCACGCAATGAGTTAACTTGGCCGCGTGTCTGGACGACGACAGGTAGTGATTGCTGTTAGAAACCATGACCAGAGCATACACTTTTTTTTTTGTTTGTGAGAAATTGATATTTATTTAACTGTTCTGAGGCTTTTTTATTACACCGTTTTTGTTGACTTGAAAACGAGTTGTAACACACTCACATGAAAACGTTTAGTTGCAAAATTACATAAAATCAGTGAAAATCATGCATTTACTTGTATGTTTTTCGAACATGCAACATAAAACAAAAAAATAATGGAAACATTTATATACAAATAACATATTTAATGAAAAAAAAAAATCTGAAATAGACAAGAAAAAAACACCATCCCTTGGCTTGGTGTATGAAGAGGTGCAAATACGAAATAATGCACAAAATAACATGAAAGTCAACTTATATATAATTAATAACAAATTGATTTCGGTTTTACGCATAGTAATTTCTACAATAATTTATTTTTCATCAATGGATCAGATTCTACATTTAGAAATAGGTTGCGTATATTTTAATTTGTAGCTTATATTATATTTAATATAACATTTAGCTGTTTTATTGATCCGGAAATATTGATTTACAAAAATAGTATTGAAAATGATGTGCTGATTTTTGTGCTAAATTCATAAAATAAATTTTCTATCTTCGATAATAATAAGTGTTGATATATTTACTTAGAAAAAAATGTAATCAATAAGCCGGATACCGCATTGAAAACTTAAAAAAATAGGCAATATCAATGAATCACGAAAAATCTCGATAGTTTTATATTTCACATCTAATGGGGATGTAATATCAGCGAGAGAGTCCATAAAAATCTCATACCAGCCAATGATGTGAGCAAATTGGCTCGGAAGGCCTCCGCGCCACTTGTTAGGAACTGCGTACTTTTAGGGTGACACCAATTAGGGCATGGCTTGCACTCACCATATTTCATGTTCTGACATAGTAAATTATATGCACGCTCTCGTGTTCATGTTTCTCCGTGATTTGTATATTTTTTTGTGATCTTATTCGGGGTAATACCGTTGCGGTATGAAAAAAAATTGCGCGGTTGTTAAAGTGTCGTGCGTATGATGGATTGTTTCGTTTTTTGTGAAGCAGATAACTTGTGTTGTTAATAATATTATGTAGGTGTCATTAAGCGTTGACATGAAAATGTAATTATACTCGTTATTCTTTTTAATAAAATTCGTGTTCGTTAACTCTATATAAAAAGTTCATTGACACTAGATTCTGAAAAGCTAATAAGCGAAAACAAAAATTGAAAATACAGCATTTTACTGATTGAAGTCTGTGATTTATAAAAAAAACTATTAATATATTGGCAGAACTGCATAATTTAAATCAATAAAAGTGTGCTGATTAAAGCCTGTTTGATATATTTGGCGTTTAGTGAAAAAGTTAATTTCATGAAATACTTTAACTCCCTTTGTGGAATCGCTTATTAAAATCATTTTATAATTGAATGGTGCTTATATGTGAAATTTTTATTATACACTAATTAAATGATCAAGAAGAAGAGAAAAGAAAAATCGTGTTTAGACCTTGAGAAATTTCATGAAAAGTTGCCAACAATATTTGAGTTGTTAAATAGTGAAAAATAAAACTTAGCATTTCGTATTTGCGGATTCCTTCAATACAAAACAAATCCAAAGCATCGACATCGAATTCAGTGAGAAGCTGAAAACACTTGAGCGTTTTCCAAAGAAAAGTTTCCCCGACAATACGACGCAGTCGAGTGGAAAACCGTTCTGGAATCTGTTGGGTACGTGCTCGAGCGACCTCTTATACAATTACCCCCTCCTAAAAGGCAGTGTCGATTCTTACTATAATTTCCACGATCTTGATCTACACAGCTGTATATTTAAACAGTAAAAAAAAAAAATATTTGATACATACACGCGCTCTCGTAACAAATCACAAATATAATCTATAAAAATTTACAGTGGTATTTTTAAGCGTGCGTCGTTATTATTGGTTAATTTTTCAAATGTTTCAACAAAAATCAATAATTTTTGACTTTATTGCTTATTCAAAGGTTCGATTAATTAATTCTGATTAAAAGTTATTACTATGTTTGATGTATTTAGGACTGTTGTATATCTAATCAATGAACCATATTTATTTTTTATCTTTTATTCGCAAAAATGATACAAATTCTTGTCGAAATCAAAGTAATATTTTGAATGAAGATTATTAAATATTAATTTGAATAAAAACTTTTAATAACTTTTAGCCTACATTCCTAGCTTTCGGTTCGTTATTTATTTAGTTGAGTGCTTAGATTGTTGATTCGATTGATCCGAGTGCAATTGTATTAAATATATAGTTCGTGATAAATTAAAAAAATGTATATTTTTTTAATGTCCTTGGTGATCGATTTGATATCACACAGTGAATGGTCCATCATGAGGACGCCCGGCTCGTGCCTTCGCAGCTTCTCGCCGCACGTCGGGACGCCGGCCATTGATTGGTCCCGCGAGAACACTCCGCTTCTTATTACCGACCCATTCCTGGCACCCCAGGGTACCGAGGTTCACGAGTTTGAATGTACTCATAGTATAGGCGATAGCGGCTTTACCAGAGGAGAATAAAAATGAACATTGAATTGTCAAGTAAGTTATTTGTAAGTGAAGAATAACCTATTTCGATTGTATAAATAATCAAATACATAATACAAATTAAGTAGCTTTATTTAGTCACATAAAAGCTCACCTAAGAAATATTTGTAAAATAAATATTTATAACAAACACATCTATATACTTGCGTACGTCCATATCTCACATTATCTCATGTCATAAGCATATGTTACGCATTAAAAAAAATTATAAAAATATCTGTTTTTATAATATGAAATTTTGTATTTATTTTAAAATAAATTTAATCAGATTTTATGGATATACGAATAATCAAGTATTTTTGTAATTAAAATTTGCATATTTTCTTAATAAAATTTATATTCCATCACGTTTAATCACTTCAATGCATATATATATATTAACTTATTTTTTTAATATTTTACTGAGAGAAAGTAATAAATAGCATATAGATAGCAAGTATTTTAGTATAATTAATCACTAATTAAATAATGACTCAAACCAATATCTAACATTCGCGTCTATGAAATGTGATCCTTCCAATCTGCTCGGCCAATCTGCAGCCATCAACGGCGAAAACAGTCCCTTGCAGTATGCATATTTAACGGACCTCTCACCCCTGGGCACCCTTTCCGGATCCCGAACTCGGCGAGATCCCCGCGGGTTGCCCCATCCGTTACCGTTTTTGCCCGGCCTGACGACTGCGCGCCCGTCCGGGATACAAATTGGTATTGAATACCTCCAGTCCGCAAGGCATCTTCTCAGCCACTGAGCGACCCGCCTGCACTTAGCGCTGATGTTATTGGGAGAGGTTCCTCTAATCAAGTAGTTTGGGTTCGATGAAGCTCCATTGTGCTTTGAGAACCGATCTTGAATCTCAACTCAACTGTGGATAGACCTCATATTTGATTTCAGTAGATTTTTAAAATTTGATTTTTCATTTGCAATTGTATATTCATTTGTAAATGTAATATTCTGCAGATACATATAATTAAATAACGTTTAAATTATGAATGTACGATATTGGCATTATGTAATATTTATTATATAAGCGTTTTCAAGCTTTCAGCCAAAAGCGTTTCGCGTTATTTTGCTGTGAATTCAGACTGCACAGCATAATGTTAGCTAAGAGCTCGTTGGTCTAAGATTTCTCAGAGCTAAAGACAATTGCATGGGGGTGGTAGGGGACACGGGGTGAAATGGGCGGGGGCGAAAGGGGGTTAGGGAGGTAGAAAACACAACGCAGCGGGAATTAGCGCCGAGCATTGACGCCATGAATACTTGTCAAGAGTTCAGATACAACGCGAACGACTGAAACTTAATTTTGATTAAATTTATCAAGATTTTAAATATTTCTTTCAGAATTATTTAATTAATGTATATTACAGTATAACTGATATTAATCGTGTTTTATCTTTTAATTTTAAAAAAAAAAAAATTTGTAATAATAAAAATAGACACGTGAGGTATCGCGTAAAATAATTGAAATCAAATTCAGTCATGATCAAATTTACTTCTTTTATATTTAAATTTATATTTTACACGCTTAGATTTTCCTTCAAGGTGGCTGTGGAATATTCTTCCCTTCAGTTACGAATGGATGAGCTACGCAACGCGAGGCAAATTCAAAATTAACGCGAAGCCACCCCTGCTAGTAAATAATATTTCCAAGTTTTAAAAACTGCGTTGAACCTTGCGCGGGCCCGGTCGGGAGCGCGGCCGCTCCCCTGCCTTATCCTCTATTCCTGGCACATCTCATTTCTCGGTGAGGCCGACAATTGAGAGGATTACATTTCTAAGAGACCGACTCTCTGCCCGTGGTACTTTCTAGAATTCTACCAACGCTGCTTCTTGGATTTCTCGAATCAAACTGAATGGACAAGTGGCCTTTGCGTTATTTTTTGTTTGGATTATTGAAAACAAATGTGCGCTAAATTATGTATTAAAAAAACACGTAATATACGTAATAATATTAACGTATTTAAAACACTAAAAACAAAAAAAAAAAACTAATACATACAACTGAAAACAACAAATACTAATATGTGTCCCAAAATTAACGCAAGATTTGAATTAAATTAGTTTTTTGATTGTTATTTTTTAAATGAATCATAAAGTCAATACAATAGGGCTATCCAACCAAATCTTGCGTTAATTTTGGGACACCTTTATAAAGCGGTATTTCAATTAATTATGATAAATATTTTTATTATATATTTTCGAAGTTGAGTAAAAAATGTCGTTTATCTACAATTGCACTATGAAAATGGTGTAATATATTTAAGTATCAAAATTGGATTCTTAGCGAGTTCTTAAAATCAATTAAACAAGCTGACATACGATTATATACATATAATATATGTGTTTGTTAGCGTTTAGAATAAAATTATTTTTATTTGGTTTATTTTATAGTATCGAAATGTTTGCAAAAAACGTCGCAAGAACCCGACAGATATCATTAAAGAAGATCTAAAATTAAATCTATAGCCGCTTCCAGTTTTTATGAACTTCTTTCAAAAGACGTCGTCGCCCGCTTTAGATTTTATTTGAGCGAGTTAAGGCCAAATGTGAATTTCTACAATGCAGGTGATCCATAGAAGGTGGCGGGTTTCAAAACGGCAGGTAAAAACCCCCGGCCTCCGCTTCTGAAATCGATTTTGAAATTGTTTTAAGGCAATCTTGATGTTATCGCCGGTAAACCAGTCCGCCGATCAGATCGTCATTGCAATGACACTTTCCGTCAAAGATAATATGTTGGTCGCCGCGATGTATCTGACCAATGTACAAAAAATACCTCTTCTTGCAAAACTGTCGTAAATTGAAAAATAAAAACACAAATATGGATTCTATAGATCAGAGGTATTATAAAGAAGCGTGGTATTTTGACATTTTATATTAATAAGACTCAAAGAGTTTATAATTTCAATTAATATATATTTAACGATCTCATAACGTGAAATACAGAAAAACTCATAACGACACCTAAAAAATATGAATTATTACAAAAAATAAGTTAATAAAAAAAATTGTTGTGAAGTATAAAAAATGTATTGTTTTTTAACTCCTTATTGGTCACAATTTATGATAAGCAATTATTTTTCTACATTATTGTCATGACGTTCAAACAACAAACGACAGTCACTATTAAAAATGAAAGAATGATTGCAGCAATTTAAAGTAACATAACAAAACTAGTTTTAATTATATAATTTGAAATTTCATTCAAAATGTTTATCTTATGATTCAATATGAATAGTATGTCAGGATTTCATTATTCACGTCAATATGTGCAAAATATGTAATTATATTTTATTTCATAAAAAATAAAATTTGGCTTATCTTTAGGTGTTCTGTGTTTCATTTAAAGTGTTAGATGCTCTAACAGGAAAGGGGGTGAATTTAAGAGCGCGGAGGTTCTAGTGATATGAAAGGGGGCGCGTGGGGCTCTTCCCCTGAGTCTCATACACAAGGCTTATTCAGTTAGTTCTTTGGACAAAGCGAAACGGGTTATCCTTAATTGTGCAGTAATTTTAGAGTATTTGTAGTTTATTCAAGGTGTGTGCGATGAACAAATAGCACTGTGATATTTATCCTTGTTATATATCTGAAATGTTCTTGTGTATAGTTCAAGAATACTACTTATCAAACGAACAATAAACTAGATTAAATATTTTTAAAATAATTTGTTTGCAAACACACACTGAATAAAAAAATATGCTAAACCTATTAAAATAAACATTTTTTTATTCTGTAGATAAAAAGTACTTAGAAGGTTGTAAATCCGTAATCCAAACAAAGAAAATAATATCTTGTTTTTATACTACATTTGATTTGAATCCAGCTTGGTATTTAATCAGCGTGACTGAGTAAAAACTTGAATAGTGATATGCATGTGGGGATCCTGGGTACTTAGTTGTAAGATGAATATTTGTGACTCGCAAAAATTTTTAGTTAATCAAAATACAAAAGCAACATTCAGTCTTGTTGGAGCATATAAATATGATTATTTTATTAATTTATTGTTGGGCACAGGGTAGCCCTATAGTGTTGCAAGGATACGATCCTGCCGACCACGCCGATGATGCTAACGCGGCTCCGCCGGCGGTGCCTGAAATCTCTGCTTTTATATTACCCCATAACGCAGCCGCCGCCTCCAGCCACACTCACTCCACCCATAGCCGTGGTTCTGCGATATTAGGCACCGCCGTGTATTCACACTTTCCTTGGGATACAATCAAATTTCACGGCTAAAAATCTTATTTGATTTGAAGCATTTCATTACTTAATAAAAAAAAATCGTACAATAGTGATATTGGTCAGCAGCAATATGCAGATCTTTCCTTCGGACCCGGAGACTACGCTTTTCTCCCTAAGAAAACCATGAACAGACACACACACACACACACACATATATATATATATATATATATATATATATATATATATATATATATATATGTTTAGTGAGATGGTCACCGACCTCCACTGAGGAGAGGCACTGTTTGTACATTTATCAGGGGTGGCCAAAGTGACGGCTGCGTAACTATTTCTAATCATCTGCCTGTCTGGTATGTACCCATATCAGTGCATATGAACCATAATTCAAACAAACTTGCCGTAAATGTGCAATGTCATGTTTCCAGCGTACCCTCTGAGATACAACATAAAAAAAATTAGTATCTACAAAATCATTGTTTGCGTTAATAATAAGAAAATTACTATTAATTATAAACTAAATAGTTTATGAGAAGAAATCATTCTTTTCTCTTAATATCAAATATGTAATTGTATTATCTATGTTCATTTTATATTTAACTTATTTTTCGCTCTAATTACTACTTATCTTATGATCACTATACACATACGATGTGGGTACGCCACTGCCTATAATTTAAAAAAAGCAGGTCGTTCTTAGTGATCAAAAGTTTGGCAATCCCTGATCTAGATAATAAAACTCGAATTTATTTAAATTGCACTAGGTTTTTAGTCTATACTGTTTCTATCTACAATCCTGTTGTAAAAAGCTCAGTTTGTTTTAAAAAGTCACTTTCATTACTCTTGCAACTCTTTTTTATAAGATTTTATACTAAATTTTATAAATGTAGAAAAAGACCCCTAAATTGCATCGCATTTAAAAGTGAAGTTTACAATAAAAATAAATGTTTTAAATATTTAGATGTGAAAATATTAATAAACTGTTTTTGAAGACAAGAATTAACGAAATTTAATCAACAAGTACCATATATAATTTAGAATCAGTTATAAAGAATCGATTTTATAGGTATAAATATGATTAGTTTTCGGATAATTCTAAGTACAAGCAAGTGCAGCAAGCTGGCCATATTATTGAATAGTTCAATATAATAATTACTTAGCCAGACAAATGCAGTTATCACAAAACGTCATCAACCAATTTAATAAAAGTGCTTCGTGGTTTGTAATAATATTAATTTGATTAAATACTCGTGTGTGTCGATCCCTGGATCGCACAAATTTATTTCATAAAAATTATTTATTTTTTTAGCATATCGTTATTTGTTTGTACTTAAAAAAAAGTCAAATAAAGTTATCGAATCTGTATTATTATTACGTATGTCTATTTTTTGGATTGGACGTCAATCAGATGCGTATTTATTACCCATTACGGGTTTATTACTAATATGATTAGGCACATTAGTTCATACATAGAAGATGATTAAAGAAACTCTCAGAAAAATATCATCATCACACAAATCACGATGATATTTTTCTGAGAGTTTTTTTGATCATCTTCTATGTGTGAACTAATGTGCCTAATCATATTAGTAAGCATATTATTACCTCAACTTTGAAATTTGAGTACTTTAGTCTATTATTTGAAATTTGAGTAAAATGGTTTTGGTAAACTATAAAATCTTATTTAATTTTATGGTAAAATGTATAAACTCGAACACCACTTGAAACTTTACAAAAAATATGGACTATTAACATAAATCCTAATGCAACCAGATGTATATATACACCCTCTGTGTGTTTTTACAACTATGAAATGCCAATCCAAACAACATATGGTGCGTCCAGAGTATCTCTTCTCTGCTCTAATGCCTTCCCTCTCGCCCCGACACGTTTGGCCACTCGATTGATCTGACACGCACTTGAGAGATTTTGCGTGTCGATCAGTTGGTTTGTGATTAAAATGCGACTGTATGAGTAATCGAGCTTTTAGGAATATTAATTCAAGGTATCACAAATGATATCAAACCGCAAGTGATTTGCTTTTACTTGAAAAAGCTGAATGACGAATGCGACTTGTACGTTTATTGCACTGTAGATAGACATAGTTAAATATCACAATATTTTCTTGTGTTTTATATATACGATATATCAAAATATTACGAGGCTTGACTAACGCAAGAGTGATAAGGTTACAAGAATGTATTCACGCTGTGCCTGCGTACACTGCTACCGATATAAACGATCACACTTGTCATACAAAGTAAACAATAGACACTAAATTGAAATCAAGTACGCGGCCATCTGTCCGACATTGGCCAGAAAACAAACACGACAAAAAAGCCATAAACAATCCATCAGCGACGTTCGTCGCGGAGTTCATCGCGCGCATGCCCGCGCGGGGCTCAGCTGATTTGAAAGGGTGAGTTTAGGGCTGGCACTCGTGGCGTGTCGGATTCGCCGGGGGTTGGCGGCCATCCCCTTCAGACCGCGGCGAGTGCACCCCTGGTTGGCTGACTCCGAGCGGCAATTTGCGATCAAGTGTTTTTTATTCCAGCCATAAAGTTCTTGTTACAATGAAGATGAAAATGTTTGCAGCATGTGCGATTGTACCGAGTACAGATTTGAGCGATTCTCTGAAGTTTATATCATTCGTCTCATTGTGAAAGCTCTGCAAGAAATAATATTTCTTTTAGGATGATTTGAATATGATTTTCTCGGTAGAGAGATTGAACATTGTTTGTCTTAAAATTTTCTTGGCTTTTCAGATTTAATATGATTTTATCTTGTGATATGAAAGCATAAAAATGAATTTTTAATTGTGTTTACTATACGATAAAGAATAAACGATACTCGCAAAATTTGATGTAATGAACAATGTAGTTGATGAGTTTTTATGTTATATACTTATTTTTTATATTTATTGATCATCAGTTGTAAATGATTTTATCAAGGTATTTTTTCCAACCACCAGCGGTATGTCCGTTATTTATAATTTCTAAAAAATTGTCGCTCGTAGGTTCCTGATTGCTTAATGGTGCCTGAAGGAGCACGCGACGCTCCTTCTCCCTCCCCCACCGTGACTCCTCTATTAAGGCAATGAATTATCTCTGACAAATTTGTTAAGTGGAATTTTATACTACCTCTTTCGAGTGGTAAATAAATCGATAAAAATATTTTCATTTTTATCATAAATAATAAAACAATAACGATAGTACAGTTTTAAAAATAATTTAAGTCAACATTTTTTTTTTAAATATTCAATTTAAGTTTAGATAATTTGTATTAAGTTCTATCATTTATTCGTCAAAAATAAAATTTATATATTTTTTATATAGGTACAAAGCCAAATAGAAGAATATGAAACGGAGTGACCAAATTTAATAAATTGAAAAAAAAATTAGATGAAGCGCTAGAGCATAGTAAAAAATATATTGTAGAGATCATGCTTATAAATTAAATGTCAAAACGGAACATCCTACATGTTTAGTTTTTAAACATATTTAAGTGGAAGAGTAACTAGGAGTTAAATAGAAACAATTTTGTACCTAGAACTATTTTAGTTTCTTTTTTGCAGCCCCCTAAAGACAAATGACAATTTCTTAGCAATTTTGGTAATTATTGTTCTGGTACTATACCTTTTTTTATAAATTAAATATCTTAAAAATAATCTTAAGTTTGTAAGAAAATATTTGACTTTGGTAAATACGTAATTTTATTTTACCTGTATTCAACATGCCGTAGACGTATCGTGCGGATAATATCTACTTTCTTTTTTCTTTGAAGACTCCTTAGTATTGTGATTATAAGATTATCTAAGCATGAAGGTCTCTCATTTGAGAAGAATAAAAAATCAATAATTTTTTTTCTAGAATTAAATTTGTTGCATATGTAAGTTGTAGCTTTCTGATCAAGTCACATGCAGTCAAATTGCACGCAAGTAACGCGCGTCGACTGATCGCTTTGTAGTTTATGAGGCGGAATGGGTCCCGCTGTAAAGATCGGTACGAAGGGTGGCTCTCCGAGTTTAAGTGATTAGATTTGTTCGTGTAATATGTTTATTGGAGTCGTGTGTGCGTAATAGATATGGACGATTGATGAGCCCATTGTAAGGAAATGTAGTGCTCTCTATCAATTATTTATGCTCAATCAATTTTTATTGTGCCCACCCTTGGAACCAACATTGTCCCTAAACTATGGGTTTTTATTGTTTTTAAATCTTTATTTCTAATATATTCCATGAATACTAATTTAAAATGATTGATAGTGTATTGGGTTTTAACTAACTTTTTCGTAGTAATCTGTCATGAATCAAGTCTAAGTAACCGCGTTTTATAATGTAAGTATTGTTATTTTTATATTGAGATATTAATAACAAAAATCTATTATTAAAGTATGAAACATAAAAAAACCGACTTTTGATATGATATAGTCAAACGCCACAAACGAAAGAAAATAAAAAAATACTTGTATCATTATGTAACTGTGCTGAGTCTTAATTTATTTAAACACGTGCTTTTGGACATAATTTGTATGTGAAATGTTTTCAACTTAAAAACATAAAATTAGAAATTTAGACATTACGATAGGTGCTACATTTTAAACAATACAAAATAAGCCTACGTCCGATATATAAAGCAATTTTTTAAGACCAATTCAAATAAATATATTTTTTGATGAACCCACGTAATAAATTTAAATAAAACGATTTTGCTTTATAATCGAAATATCCAAAACTTCATATCCATCATAGATTCATAGCTTTTGTCACCGCCATGAGCACCTCTTCCGGGCGGAAACAAGCGGCCGTCCATGTCCGGCGGAAGACACGTGAGTAATAAAACGCGGCTGTGTTTCGGGGGCAGGCTGCGGGGGTCGGAGAGCTGCCTCCCCCCGGCAGCCCCCGACAATGTAAAGAAATTTGATAATTGAATTGGCGCAATAGCGTGCATTGGAACTGCACGGCACTCTACCGTGACTGCCAATGGATTTCGGCTATTAGATACAAGCTTTATTTGATTATGCCGTTATGTAGTCTGATTTCAATCATGTTAAAGTGATATAGATCTAGTGCTTCCTCTTTGTATGCCTATAGAACTGCTTTCATTGTATTATGATTGTAAATAGTTTGTACAAAGATTTGAAATAGCACTTTGAGGGTTGTGTTTTAAATCTGTATCGACTGCGTTGTATATACGTGTAATGAATATAATAAATAATTCTACACAAAAGAGTCATTATTGAAATTATTTATTAAAACTTTGAGTCTGTTGGAGTTTCAGCAAGAATGGAATCACATACACTTACTAATCTCTGTATAGGTCTTTCATGTTATTGCAAATGTTTATAGTATGTTCATTATTTTATATTGCAATTAGATATCTTAAAAGTCTTTATCATCCGTAATAGGAAAATATAACATAAAAATGCTTTTTTTGTTTAGCACTTAAAATAGCGTTACACTTTTTTTATTGCTCATACTATTTCACATTCACTTTACCCGTATTGATGAAAAATAATCGATGGCTCCAGAAGAGAGGCCGTTAAGGGCATATAAATATAATTAAGATCACGCTGCAGTTGTGAGATAAAAAATATTATATTCAATGTTTTTGAGAGAATATGCGTTTATTGAATTATATTATGATATTTTTTATTTAAAGATAAATATTTAGTGATTTTCTACATTTTTATTTGGTTTTGTGTGAATAGCTACTAAACAATATTTCGTTTAAAAAATCCCAACATAGAAAGGCGAAACTAGTCACACAACAAAAATGTGGAAAATCACTCAACATATTCAATTTTTTTTAAAATAAAAATAGCTCTTCTATAATATAAGTGATGTGTTCTGGTTGTAATGTGATTGCTTTTACGTTTACAGTGTTTTCACAAACAGTCCGCGTCTGAAGGTCACGTGTGCGGCCACGCCGAGCGCGGCGGAAAGCCCACAGTAATATCTCAGTAAAGCTCCCTGCGACAACAGCCAAAACACTTTGTTTTAGTTTGGAGCCGGAAATTAGCTACCGTGAACATATTTATCTTTGTATTTATTAGTTAAACCAACAAGCGATCGCTTTTCGTGGTGCATGCGCCAAAGCCGGTGCCTTTGGTGGATTTCAGCAAGTGAAAGCAAAATTTATTACTCGCGTTATTACGTATTTAATGTGAATAAATACAGGGTCACACAAGTAAATCGAGAGCAAACATGTTTATTTATTAAATAAACTGTATTGTATTTATCAAATTAAATATAAATCATGCGCTGAAATAAAATAAGTTCACACGTAACGGCAGCTTATGATTGGAATTAGTAATATTTTTGTTACATGTAATTATTATTTATGAAATTTCAAATATAAAAAATGTAGGTGGCAAAAAAAAAGTTTCCATATAAATATATTTAAAATAATTTCAGAATATGACAATTGATATTTTCAAACTCGTTTGAAACTCAATAAGCAATCTGCAATCACACCAGCGACAATAATTAGATGATGACTTATGCCAGATCGGTAAAGAAAATTTTAGTTTCTGATGTTTTGAATCCATTGCATCAAGCCCATTGCAGCTTTACTCATACAAATATTTACATGCAAACGGGAGGTTTCCTAATAATTCGAGTCATCCGCAAACCCAATTAGTGCGGCGCGCGGCGGCCGAGGGTTGCGCACGCGCAGGTCACGTGTGCGCCCCCCCTCTTGGCCCCCGCCCCCGCCCCGCCCCTGCCCTGGCCCCCGCCCCCGCCCCCGCCCTAGCCCCTGCCCTGGTCCTCGCCCCCGCCCCCGTCCCCGAGCCCCCGGCGGCGCGGGGCGACACGCCATTTACCTTGATTGCCCGAAACGAAGCGGCATTATGGACGGCCGGCGGTTTTGTATGAAGTCAAAGCGCATAAGCGGTAACCCTCTTAGATGATAAGCGACATGCTGCATGTCCCGATGTGATTTGTAATTCACTGGATTGGTGAAGAAACGAAATATAAACCCTTAAGTAATATTGTGTTGTAGTTAAATCTATACGTCCTTAAAAAAAATATTCAGGAAAGCACAAATAATCTATTATTGGGTAGTTTTTAAAATTTTGCATACGTTGCAGCACTACGGACAACTGAACTGCAACTAGACATGCCTTGTTTCTATTTAAAAATAACTCAAATAGTTACAATTTTTCTTATTTTTTTGTATTGAATTTTAGAAATATGTTGTTATTTTTATAACAGAAAACTATGACAGTCAATCAATTTTTAATAATAAAAGGTTTTTCGTGCTATTCCGGCATTTATAACGATCGTTATTCAAAATACATTTTCCCCTAGTATATCCCCTCATAGGTTTTCGGTTTGCCTTTGGTTTGTTTACCAAAATACCATATGCATTACGTGTTACCTCTTGATTAAGGTTCTGAAATAAAAGTGGTCCACCGCCAAATCGCTTTGTTTTTCATGATTAGCCATATCAATGAAACCCCAATTTCATTGTCATGATTGACAATAGACTCTATACAAAATTCAAATATTGGCTGTATTTTTTTCTACCCCATTGTCAATTACGTCAAGGGACTATTTCTTTCAACAAAATGTGCCTGATACTTGTCAAGAAAGCAGTTGAACCAATCATTTATTAAAAAAATTGATTTGATTGTAAAATATGGTTCAAGTGCTTTCATCTTATTTTGACATTTAAATTCTTAAAAATAATAGCGGCGTTGCCACCCACGCACGGAAAGTCAAAATCTAGACTGATTTGAAATATTGAGTTTTATTTATTCAGATTAGAATGAAACGCGCCTTTGTTTGAGGTGGCTTGCAATGTGAACGGAGGCGACTGGAGTTATTGGAGCGGAACGGGAAATGTGTTATTTTTTACTATCTGGTCAGCTCTCGTCCCCGCTCGGGTACGTCTGCGGTGACGGTCGCTGCAAATGACGACCGCCACTAGAAGATTGCAAGTTAAAATATTTGTACACGTTTCAAAATTTGATTTAAAAATGCCACCTTTTTCATACGAAACTAAAACATAAATGAAAAAATATTTATGTTCCTTTTAAAATTTTTACAAATGAATGTTTTTTGTGTGGGTTGATATTTTCAACTTTTTCGAAATGCGTTTTCGGTGAATCTCAGCGATGTGGCTGGGCTCGTTTATTGATTGATTAGAAAGCAAAAATAAAACAACAAAAAGCTGCAAGGGTCGGAAGCAATACGGGCGGCGGATTTTAAAAACTTTCCTGGGTCTAATAATAATGGAGGATTTTTTGGCATTTCAAAAGCGGAACAGGAAATTTGAATAGGCGATGTTTTTTGTATGAGTTAGCGCACTGCCAAACTTTGGTACTGCGAGATTTATGAATAAAAAAGGCTTTTGTTTCAGTAAAATGCCACGCTTCGCTTTGTTATTGTTGCCGGATCAGAAGTCGCCGAGGAAAGCTGCCGGCGCTGAAGGAAAGCTGTTTTTTTTCCTTGCTAGAATCGATTTCATATTTGAAAAATGCGCAACACGCGTTGACTAACTTGCTTAATAAAAGAGAATCTAAAAAAACCACGAAATGTTCTTTGGATTATGCGCACTTTGTTGAGTGATATTAAATAAGTATATTTTAAACAATTCTGCAAAAGTCTCACGAAAATATAATATATTGTAATAATACTCACTTTTACTGCAGTAAAAGTTTCGTATAGTTAAGTACTTAAAATCTCAATCAATCGCAAAGTATATGTTTTTAAAAATAAAACGTAAAATAAAACATAATATTTTTGTCCTTGTCGTGATTATTAGATTTTTTCTGGCACTGATGCAAGCCCTAATACGCAGCTTAAATAATTACCGTTTTTAAACTATCTCTAGATAAATATATGAACTAATTGAACAGATTAAAAAAAACTTACCTATCGATAATAACAGGATCTGATGGGGTTTCATTTCTATTACCACAACTTTTCTTATCACAACACCGACTGAAAAGAGAAAAAAAATACACAAATAATTAACATCATTTATACAGACAAAATATTTATATAGAATAATACGAAATAACAACGCGGTAATTTTTATTGCGATTATATTACAAATTTTTTTTATTCAGTTGTGATTTGTTGTCAAAGCTTTAAAAGCTCTTTTTAATGATATTGTGTCGTCAAAAGCATGTAAATACAGCACCCTGAACAGAAGTAGCTAAAAAAACTCTACGCACACACGAATTTAAAAAAGTGCTATCTCTACGTTTTGCAAAAACACTTTTCAGTTATGTAAAAATAGAATTTTAGATTTCCCCGTCACAGGCGGCCGTCGCTCGGTTGTTTTGAAAAGTTCATAGAGCACTGCAGCCCGGGATACTTTATATCCGCGACTCCAACAAACTTTGTATGAAGCCTCCTGTCAAAGGCATAATTTAAGGCTTCTCTGTATTATTTCAGAACATGCATTTTTTAAGCTCTGTACTAATCGTTACGAGTGAAATTATTTTACAAATAAAATAAACATTTTAGAATATTAAAAAAATATTATATTTATATCAAATAAATTTTGTAAAAAAAATTTGAAAATGTTATACAAAAAAAAATTCACATGAAATGCGTATTTTAGATACTATTTTTATATATTTTAAATTATAAATCTGTCTGGAATTTTACATGATATAGAATTTGACGTTTTATATATTTGCGAATTCAATATATGTTTTCTTACTGTAAAGAGTTTTTATTTTATTTTTTATCACATATGCTGCAGCATCTAAGGCGGCATTTGCATTCCGTGGATTCTTTTTGCGCCATACTGATACGCGTGTACACATACACGCGTGTGCAAGTGTGTCTGTGTGCACGCCACCCCTGTATGGGCCTACCCCACAAATCTTCCACTACCCCCGCCCCCGCTGCCTCCCCTGGGAGTCTGTCCTTTGCCTATTCACTCAATGTCTTTGCCCTTCGCCTCGGATCAGGGGGAACGCCAGGGGTGTTGCACCACGCGCGTGCTTATTTACAAAGTTAAAAATGCTTTTTATATAAAATAAATACTGGCTTTAAGGATAAATTCTAAATTATATTTTTTAATGAATTAAGTTGAGAGTTTCATTTGTTTTAATGTATTTTTTTTTGTTTTGTTTAAAAACGACATGAAGATATTTTAGCGGTAGGTAACATTTGATTACTTCAATTGAATTTTATGTTTTTATTTTGAACCGGAAATATGAAAGTATTTTTTTATTAATTATTTGATTAAAAAAAACAGTGTTGTATTTTTAAAAAAATATATGATTGTATTTTACTACAATTTATGCATTTGAGTTTCACTAAAATAAATATTATAAATGTGTAACTGTTACTTTTTAATATAAAATAAAAGCGCAAAAACACTTTTTTTTCGGCTGATTTATTATTTCTAAATAATCGAGTTCATGCATTATTTGTAGATTTTTTTTTAATTTCTCTGGTAGGATATGAAAAAACTGTGTTGATTGAAAGCTAAGAGTTTAATATCGGTTGAGCGCCCCATCTAAAGAAGGTAGTCAATGTCGTAAAGGCTCAGCTTAAAAGTTTCGGCGTCCTATGATAGCCCGCGTTACAGGCGACCCGGGGAGAGACTTGGCCCCCCGATTCTTTCAGGGCGGGCGCGTATCAAAACTTTATTTGTATAATATTCGGGAATTAAATATTCAGATGCGTGTATCGACGGATCGGATAAATAATATATGAGATGAATAGGCTCGGCAGTAAAACGTTATGGACTAGAATGTCACTTTACGGCCCTCCCGGCCACGGCCTCGTGAAGGCAATTAATGTGATTGCCTGCCATTTTGTTCGGTCGTTTTTGCAATCAACAAATATGAATTGCTCAGTGGATAGGAGACTACGAATATTTTTGGTTGAGAGCGCTTTTGCCGCTTGATGGGTTTTTATAGAAATAATTCACTTTCACAACTGTCACTAACAAGTGATTTTATCACCTTTTCAGTACAAACGTATCAAAGATCACGACTATTAAATATTAAATATAAATGTTTTTTTTAAATCTATAAGTATGGGTATTTTGTTTTTATTTGAAAACCTATGGATCCCTTCTACTATACTTATGAAATCCTTGGAAGACGAAAGAGTTTACAAGCAAAAAATCGGAATCTCCTAGCCATTATGCTATTCATATTAATTGTAAATATTACAAGCTTAATCAGTTTACCGTCAGTAATTTTTTTGCAGTTGTCGGAATTACACGTTAGACACATATTTATTTTTAAATTATTTTTGCTAATTTAAACCGCAATAAATAGCACCATTTTTAAATATAATGTCATATAAGGATTCTTTTTATTTGAATACTTTATATTTATAATTAGATTTTTTATTATTAAAAAAAACACATTGCTTAATCAATGCTTCGTCAAATATGTACGATATAGATGCGTCTTGAAAAAAATAGCATCCCTTAAGTATATTTGTGCTGACGTAACTGTTATGACAATACTTGGGCCTTCCCATAATATTCAGTGTGAGAAAACCGTATTATTGTTACATTTTATAAACACAGACAAAAGGACGTACCTGCACATAACTTCGTGAGTGAGCAGGACGCGACACATCTCAGGATTCTTGTCCTGTCCCTCGTACATGATTGGCTGGAACAAGGACAAAAAACACATTATTTCCCATGATTAATGGTTTAATACATCGATACAACTAAAAGAAAAATATTTTTTTTTGTCTGATCTGGGTGGAAAAGGTTTCGTTATTTTTTGTGACGTTACAGAGGCATACACATGAAGCGACCACCATGTTTGTACGAAGGCTGTCTCCGTTATTGTTGGTGGTTGGAAGTCTCTTATTTTTCGACTTTGTTGGGTTTGTAAGTTTACTTTTGTCTAACAAACAAAAGTACTTTTCTGATTAGAAATTACAGACATGTTCCGACTCAATTCTGTATCTGTTTCCTATCAGATATTAACTGTTAAACTGGAAGTTATTAAAAATAAACAATGTGATCAAAATGAAGGTATATCTGATATATATATTTCTTAGCTCGGACAAGGATCAATATCAAAGGACTAGTAAAATGATATTCGCTGTGTTTATTTTAGTAGTATAGCAATATAGTAGTACATTCTTTATACAAGTTATTCAATCGTTCTTGTATAGATTATATTTATGTTTGGCAAATATAAAACATTCTGCAGTTATGAACAAAAAGTAAAACTGCTTTTTGGCCCTGCAAGGACCGATATATATAAATAGATAAAAAAATATATATTATGGTCTGAGAGTAATTGTATAACATTAACGTGGGGTGCACATGTGTATAGAAACTGTCTAAAGCTCAGTGGATCTCAAAGCGGTTGGCCAGGTGCGCGCAGTAAACCGTAATTACACTTTACACAGGTCATTAAATGGCCACCAAATTTGCCGCCAGGGACTTGCCGAAATCAGACGCGGACGGAGTATAAACAGTTTGACAATCTGTTGAGTTTTTTTAACCGGACTTGCTGATTCATAAGAGCTTCTTGATATTGAGTTTAGCATATGAGCGTATTGCACTACATGTTAATGCTAACGATTTAAAAAATTTAAAAAAAAAATACGAAGCGATAGATAGCTCACCCTTTTATAAATATTTATATAAAAAAAAAAACTTAAATTGAATATTCGAGCTATTATGCTTTTCTATTATCAAATGTAAATTGTATTTATTTTCTAGATCCGTTATAAATATTTTAACCGATAAACGTATGTTCTTGTTTTATGTTGTAATTTAACTGAATAATTTTGGCTTCAATTATTTTTTAAATATATAGAATTTCTTATATTAGATATACATAAATATTGAAAAAATCAGATATATAATCATGTTACTAAAACTATTAACTCCCTATACTGATATATGTAAGTCAGTCATAATATATTACAGCAATATTTTATTAAGATTTTTAGCTATCAGAAACATATCAAAATGTATTATTATGGAAAGAAAATATTAAATAACATCAACAAAAAAAACATGTCATATAAAAATATCGTAAATAGCTCCCCCTTGGCATATTGGCATTCTTAACAATCGAATCTTCTAGAACAACACTCTGGAGGTGGGCGAGCGACCCTCGCACGGGAGCTTACGTCCCTTATTAAAAGTAATCCGTGCGATCGATTTTTCCCTGTTTAATTGAATATGTAATGGAATGGCTTAGGCCTCTTTGTGCGGAGAGATATTCAGGGATTCTGAAGACTTAGTGGCCAAAAGAGGGGCAATATGCTCCGCCCTGTGCTTACACATAAGGCTGATTTAAAAATAAATCCTTGAGGGGTAAATGCAACATAAATGAGGGCAGTTTACATGTGGCATGGTGGCTGGTGGCTGCATCTGCTATTTGTTTTGGTTGCTTGGTGGTTTATGGCTATTTGATGAGAATTATTATGTTTACATTATCTCACTTACATATACTACTCAAAATGAAAACTGTGTTTTAATTGATTTGTTATTTATTTATTAAAATATTGCGACAAGTAAATGGTATTGTGAACAACTACTGTGAAACATGTTATTTAGTAATTTTGCAAAAATTATATTTAAAAACCATATGTTATTTCTACGTTTTAAAATAGTATTATAATTACTTTTAAATGTCGTTGTGTCATTAACCTTCAAATTTAAATATATTTTTTTTAAATTAAATTCGCACCTTCAAACATTTCAAACACTCATGGTAACGTGCAATTGTAACTTTTTTTAAATGCAATTTGAATTGAATCATGAAGACATAAATATTAAAAAAAGGTAATAAATTTAAAATACAGTTTTAAGAAGTGTACTACGTACAATCGAAAAAAATAAAATTTATTATATTTTATATAACTGCTTTAAAATTGGTTTTATATTTTACCATCAAACAAAGCGCTTGGCAAATAGCGTAGCATCGGAAAACTTGTTTAGTTGTTTTCACAAACATCTGTCAGATTTGTGATTATAAATATACACAATATGATAATACGTGGAGAGAGTACTTGATAACATCTTGGTTCTCTAGAGAGTCATTCAGCGCGCTGACCGAAGCAAATCTCTGGGGAATTTTTATATGAAATTAGGACATAATCATGATCACTTATTCTACGGTCAAAAATAATTTTTGACGATATCAAATTTAATAAACACATAAATGTTTGCATACATGGCAATCCGTTTGCATGTAAACAGAAAATAAAGATTTAATAAAATAACATAAGCAATATAAATATTTTTTATCATTCTAAATATTGATTAAAAAACACTTAATATCAATCCCAGACCTTAATATTTGATAATCTTTATTTCCATAAAATATTTATTCGAGACAATATGAAGCCTAATACGAGAATGGAAAATGTATGCGCTTTCGCAAAACTTCCTCCACAAAGAAATCGTAAACGAGATTTTAAAATTCACTCGTAACAATATGATAAAGACGTGATAAAATTTTGTCGACAACACATATATCCCAGATTGAATAATATCACAAATTCAATATTCTTTGATTCCTTAAACAATTTTCACTAAGCTTTGTACAGAATAAAAGTTAAACCCAATTTTCTACAAGAAGAAGTATCAAACAAATTACGTACGCTGCAAGCCCCGCGAAAGAGAGACGAAGAAAAATTGCCAAGCAAAGACATAAGCGGAGTAACTAAGTTAGCTACGGTGATTTACAAGGGAAACACTTTAGTCGTACCCACGCCGGAGGAGCCGAGACACTCCTTATCTGCTCCCTCCCCGAGACCTATTATCTGTATTAGCCTTACATCTCGGCAAATCGTATGTCATCTCGCGGGGATTTTATTTTCAGAATTTCGCATTTTCGGGACGCGTTTCCGCAGTATTTTGCTGCGTTGTGATTTCCGTATTTGTTTTGATTATATCGCGGGCGGAGACACTTCTCGCCGCGGCTGTAAATGATGAAGATGAAAAGGGAGACGAGAATTACGAGACTATAAAAAAGCGCTTACAGTAAAAATTCTTCATAGTGTGTTTATTGCGTGAATTATGCACTTTCTTTTGTTTTCATTTTTTTTTTAAACAATATTTTGATGCCTTTTTCAAATATAATAAAAAAGCATATCTGTTGAGCTGCAATAAGAGCCAAGGCGATAAAAATAAACTGTGAATAAATAATGTGTTTTCGCGCATCTGTGGTTGGTTCTACATCTCATTTCCAACTATCTTCAATCGTGTAAGATTCTTTAAAGATTTAACAGCATTTTTTGAATTCATAACGATGACAATTGGCTGAATAAATGCTTGTATAAGTATAGAAATATATAATTTCAATGGATAACTGTAGAACTGTTCAATTTATTAAATTTTTATCTCATGATTGAAGGTAAAATGTTGATAGTATGAATTTGAATGGCAATTTATTTATTTTGCTTAAAAATACGTAAATTATCTTATTGGAATCTTATTATAGTCCGCAACAACGCTGTGGAATAACTGGCTGACTTTTATGAGTACTACAAATCAAGATACAGGATAAATTTTATTCCAATTTATATTTGTAAATAACATTTACATAAAAACTAGCTGTTAATACAACAACCCTGTATGGAAAAAATGCGTTTTAAAAGTGATTTAATTGATAGTGTATCCTTAGTAGCGATTATATTGGCAATCATCTAACGGATTTTACAGCAATATTTGCTCAAGTATCAGCTTTAATCATCATAGTACAAACATAATTTATAGATCACGTGGCGTCCCATTCAAGATAATATACAATCTCCCTTATCACAGCAACAAACACTGGGCATCCGCCTCATGTGCACCCTCTGCCAATCGATTCGCAGCGATATATTTAAAATGTACCCCATAAGAACAAGTGCAAATATAAGGGGAATATTACAATAATTTAGGTTTGGTTCTCGTTTAACGAGGGTGGAATATCCTGATTGATGTATGTAGCTTCTTATACTTTAGATAAGATAAATAATGCAATCGGTATTTGTCATAAGTCTTTTTATTGTGTTGCATACATTTTCACAAAGAGTAAAGCTTCTGTAGAAGTAAAAAGTAAAAAGTGGTACTTTTATGTTGTTATGAATTAAAGATTTTGCGTTCCTTTCTTTAATGGTATATTTTTTTCCATTTTCGTGCATGTTTTTTGATGTTGTTTTAATAAATAATAAAAATTAACAGATACGGTAAAAAAAGTTGTGTATATGTAGTATATATACTTTGTTTATTATTAATTGGAATTCATTAAAATTTTATTCAATTTGCAGACGATCCGCGCTGTACATGAGCATCTACAATGTTAAATATAAAAACTGATTAGTTCCGGTTTATTACATTAAAAATGTAATATCCGTAGCTGTGTAAACGCGGGTGGCATAATCGCCGAATGTAACATATCAATAACGTTATGTCATACGTTGCGCCGCACGGTTGACGTTTTCCAGCACCGGCACTGTGCGGCACTGCGCGGCACTGTGCGGCACTGCGCGGCACTGTGCGGCACTGTGCGGCACTGTGCGGCACTGTGCGGCACTGTTCGGCCCATTGTCCGCGCCGCCGGTCTAATCAGCTAATGATACGCGCAATAATCGGGCCATCACAAAAACAGATTATGGAAATATAGCCGCAGCAATGTATCAGTATTGATTTAAGTTATATAAAATAAACGCTTTGTGTATTATTTTTCCTGTTGTATGATTTTGAAAAAATGTTGTAAAAATGTGCGAGTTGTTTATCACTTGAAAGACATCCTCAGACTAAATAGATTGATGACGTATAGATTCTAACAAGTATGAAAACCACTTTGAATCATATCATGAAAGAATAAAACAGAATATAACGAAAATTGATTTGGATTTTTATGCAAATCTATATAAAGTATTACATTAATAAATATTACCTGTACAATGTGCTATAAAAAGTTATTTGATTTTTAAAGATGTCTCTAATTCACTTTCTTAATATATTTTTTAGTATTTATGACATGTATAAAATTATAGAATATTCAAGGTATATATAATATAATATTGAAATAAGGTGAAATAGAATAGTAGAGATTGCTTTGAATGTCAACAAATGTTAAAAATGTTCAATCTTTTGAGATTTTTTAGATGTTCATTTTAGAAAAGTTATTTATAGGCTCAGAAATTGAATCCAGTGTCGGTAAACAGAGAGCAGAGCTTTATGTGTACTTACATTACACTTTGTTATGGGTTTTAGCGTCGGGGCGTTATTCGGTACTAAACCCGGTGGGTGGAGTAATATATGGCTGAACTAAATTTATGTTAAACGGAACAAATATTACGGAAGCCGTAAGCTAGAGCTCGCATAGATTTATGAAGGTTTTATGATACGGGATACCGGGGAACTTGTGACACCATCTAATGATCATATGGTTAGAGCTTGTTTTTAAAAGATAATGGGAAAATTCTTAAGAATTACGGACAGGAGAACTTTAAGTCAAAGTTTTATATAATAATGATAATACGAATAGTCAGCCTAGAGAATACGTAATAAGATTCTGATTTAAATGATTTGTATTTTCTTTGAGTATGGGTTTACAATGAAAACCGAGTGCATCAAATAAATTATCAAAATTCTGAAAAAACCTTTTAAATTTTACACGTTATAAAAGCAAGTAAAGAATTAAGTGCAAATATTATAATTCAAAAGTTAGAGCTTGTTTTTAAAAGATAATGGGAAAATTCTTAAGAATTATGGACAGGAAAACTTTAAGTCAAAGTTTTCTATAATAATGTTAATACGAATAGTCAGCCTTGAGAATACGCAATAAGATTCTGATTTAAATGATTTGTATTTTCTTTGAATATATGCGTTTACAATGAAAACCGAGTGCATCAAATAAATTATCAAAATCCCGGAAATAGCTATGAAATTTTACACGTTATAAAAGCAGGTAAAGAATTAAGTGCAAATATTATAATTAAAAAATTAGAGCTTGTTTTTAAAAGATATTGGGAAAATTCTTAAGAATTATGGACAGGAGAACTCAAAGTAAAATTTTTCGAATACAAATAGTCAGCCTAGAGAATACGTAATAAGATTCTGATTTAAATGAGTTCAATGATTTGTATATTCTTTGAGTTTACAATGAATACCGAGTGCATCAAATAAATTATCAAAATCCCGGAAATAGCAATGAAATTTTACACGTTATAAAAGCAGGTAAAGAATTAAGTGCAAATATTATAATTCAAAAGTTTTTTTCGCACCATTTGAATTCATCGGCTGTAAAGATAACGAGCGAACTTCGCGCAAGCACTCGGCAACATCCAACGCACTGCGACCCTGCGTAATACACGAGCGTGCCGTATATCCATCTCCGCCGCCAGTATGAAAGAAGAGTCGCAGCGAGCGCAGTAAAAGGAAATTTACGTGTACGGTGTAACCCTTAGCCGTAGTTACGTCTAACAAGAAGCCAGCTCGTGACGTAGACTCTCCGCCAGGGGTACCGCGCGGCGGAGTAATTGATCGCACTTTGGAATTAAATTACGTCTTACGTATGGTTTTTTTATTCAATGTAATACATAACACAGACACTCAGAAACAGAGACTCTGTTTGATAATGCCAACGTGAAAGGTTGGCGAAACCGGTCACAAATAAAAAATGTGGAAAATCGCTCAAGTATTTTATTCCACCAAGTACTCTCTGTCAAAAATATTGAATTTCTTCAATGTAATATAATGTATTGGGTATTGTAATGCATACAACCATAGAAAAAAACTTTTTTTATTTCATGTTATCAGCTGAATTACATGAAAATAATCACAAACTAATCATTTGAAAATCAGTAAACAGATTACGTCATTTTATTTTACTTCAATTCATACTCATTGAGAATCATATTAGCTTAAATTAACATGTTTTATTGCATATTATCAACAGCTTAATTGTAATCGTTGAATTATAACAATAAGTAATTATTTATGTCCTCTAAAACTACTGTAAAATATTTTTATTGCAGAATTGTAAATAAGAGATTATGATTTTATAATTCATACCGGAATAATATTGTAAAGTTCATGTCTAATTCAAGTGACAAATAATTTACGAAAACAAAGTGAGCAAGTATTTATTTCCGTGCGCCGCCACTGGAGCAGACAACTGAACAAGCCATAAGCGTCTCGTGAACCGCGACTGTGCTATACCCAATTAACAGGGATTTATGGGTACCAAATAATTAACTCACTGGCTTCTTCTTCTTATTTGCCCGTTTAAGTTTGCGCTTACGTGCGGCGGCCTGTAATAAGGCAGCCGGGGAGACCGGAAAAACAAGCGACTAACACAACAGCTCCTCGCGGTATACGTGGCCACACTAAAATGTAACTTACAATTATTTATTGATTTTGGAATAATATATTATGCTTCAAATCAAGTTTTCTGATACTAGCAATAATAATCTACATCGCTTAAACACTATGATTGCTAAAATTAGAGAGTTCATACAGCCTTAGTAATTTTGTTAAATATCACTGTGCGTTATTTTATCTTCATGTTTTGCTCCGGCGTAGCATTTACAAAAACATTATAAGTTTTTTCTTATTGTAGAATAAATATTTTTGAGTAAAATACTTGAGTGATTTTCCACATGTACGTTTTTATTTGTGACCGGTTTCGCCAACCTTTAACATGTAGAAAATCACTCAACAATATTAAAATGGAATTTCACCAAGTACTTACTCTGTCAAAAATATTGAATTTCTGCAGAATAAATGTTGGCCTAAAATGTTTCTTTGGATAAAAATAACAATATTCAATATCCATTCACAAATCTGAAGATTTTCTGCGAAAAAGTAGGTACCATGATTTGTATTTCTTACGTATTTACGCAGATTCACATTTCAGCTTATGATATAACGATAATAGATATGCCAAAATATTAATCAGTATCTGTGTTTATCTTGCTATCAAAAATGCTAAGGTTGATCGAAATATGGTAATGAGACCCGCACACTCCTTTCAATAAACATCAATACAAAGGCCCTCGCTAAAGACCTACCCTGCATCTGATACAAAAACAAGTCAAACACGATTACATATTCCGCTCTGCGGAGGAGACCGCCGCCGCTCCCGATTGGCCGGCGCGGCGCACGTGACCGGCCACGTGACCCGCACGCGCCCGATTGTCATCGCGCGGGAGAGCCGCCAACTTTGAAATAGAAACACTTTGGGTGGGTTTTTGAAGGTAATCGGTTTTCATAAAGCTCACTGTGTTTTTTTGCAACGTTTCTTATCTACATATTGGATGTTCCAAAATTAACGCAAGATTTTAATTTATCGCCATTTTTGCAGTAAACATGTCATATACCAATATGTTATTGATTTTCGTGAAGACCGTGTCACAGGAAGTACGATTTTGCTTATACAGGTTTTTTTGAGAGTTTATTTAATCAATTTTCAATATTTGAAAAAATGTACTTACTCATTATCAGTCATATACCAATTTGCAATCAGCCAATAACGTCCATTTATTTAGGGTATTTTGGGACGCTATTGGCTAAATGCAAATCAGTTGCGAGTTGTGTCGCGACGTGTGTAGAGAGCTTTGCGTAGATGCAGAATTAACTCCAGTGGATGGAAGTCGGAAGTACAGACGAATCAGTAAGAATGGGCCAGTATTAATATGTATTCAATGAGATGGTCACCCACCCCCTCTGAGGAGAGGCACTCGATGAAGAATTCAGATATTTGAGTTGCATGTAAAGGTGAAAATTTACGCAAGATTTGAATTTGTCGCCATTTTTGCAGTAAAGTTTTGGGAACACTTTTGACCATATTTGAACTTTTTATATATAATTTGTATATATATGAATATTTTGTATGAAATTTCCGAACTGCGGCTGCAAGCTCTCATTATTTTTAAAATATTGTTTAATAATGAAGACACGTTGTTCTATCGTGTAACGCTCCATTTTTACTAGCCCTAAACTGTCAACTGTCAAATTGTTTTTTTTAAGTGTTCCCAAAACTTTACTGCAAAAATGGCGACAAATTCAAATTTTGCGTTAATTTTGGGACACTCTTTACAAAACAATTAACTCTTATTTAGTCCAACCATAAAAATATATCAATAATTCTGTTAATAAAAATGCCGCCACGCTCATATAAAGACGTTTTTAAATAAAATTTTAAAAAAACCAAGTTGATTTTCAATATCCAAGAAATAGTAAAGCAGTACATACTCTTATTTGATTTATAAGTTTTTTTGTTAAAATAAATTATTTAATTATTCAAAATATGAATACATCATATTTTCAATGAACTGAACGTATATTTTTGATTGTACGGTCGTTTAATTTTTTGACAGGCTGTATAGTTTTAGTGGTAAAATAATTCGCGCTCTTTATCAAAACAAATTCTAAAAGGGGAAGAAAGTAACATGAATATTTATAAGTTGCAGATAGATAAGCCGTGCATTTAAATTATCTCCGAGCGAGGAAAATTTTAATGACAATATCGTTACTCGTGTCTAATTACGTTACAATTTGCATAATTAACGTTTAGATAACTGGCTAACATAAATAACGTTTTATTACATTGGTAAGCCGACTTCCGTGCAAGCGGAACTTTTATCTAAAAATATTAATGAAATTGAGTTTGTAAATATTTAAGTTTCATAAAACATATTGTACATACATTCAATCTTTTCTTGTTAAATACGCTGATTTATGAAATAAAAAAATGGTTTAAAAAAAGACTGAATGTTAGTCAAAATGGTGTATTCGAAGTCTATGAATGCCATGAATACTTGTGTTTCATATTTGTGTGTCTAAAATATTAACATTGGCTCCACATGTGCATATAACTATTCATGCAACGTATTGAATAATAATCAATAGTCTTACCTGCTTAGTTACGGAATCAATCAGTCTCACGAAAATGTCTTGTTCTTGTCGGACACCTGTGAAAGAAAAAAAGAAACGATGTAGATAAAAAATTTAAATCAAGATATTTGAAAACTGTCAAAATAATCAGAAAAACTACAATAATTAACATATTAAAATATTTACTTTGTTTAAGAAAATCAGTACAGACGTGATTTCTCCATTTGTTCTATCTCATAAATATTTATTTCAATAAACAATGATTATCAAGTTGAGTTTTATATATTTCAATTAATATATAGTTTTTATTTTCCTATTCAATTGATAAATAAGCGATTAAATTATTTTTTTTAAGAGACCATGCCGTTTTTTCGGTTGAATTAAATTTGAGTATAAACAAACATTAAAACATCAATACTCGAAAGTGTTCTAAAAACATATTTTATCAGTCAATTGATTACATAAGAAGTTATTTAGTATGTTCATGGTATGAAAACAAACAAAAAAAAAAACCTAACGAATGAAACCAAATATCTTTCATAGCCAGTTAATTCTTTATCAAACGAAAATTGTATGATACTTTAATACTAAAAAAATATTAAATATATGAACTTTTAATTTTCACTTAATTTTTATTTTACATATAACACTGAAGGGTTAATGAAGCTCATGAAAAAGCCGAGTGGCGAGCGATTTGTTCCTTTTGGCACATCCATCCCGCCCTGTCCTGCGCCCGACTGCACGATTTGTTAACAACTCTAAATTACATGACACGGAATTCGTTCTCCGCTTCCACGCTATTCCAAAACACTCGAATGCAAAATATTTATTTTTAAAATAACAGCAGGTAACGAAATTTCAGACGTATATAGCAACAATAAAATATTAACAAATTCAAAAAAAAATGTTTAGCAACTTTTCATATTTTTTTATGCGTAGTATGCCATCACCGAAATCTTTGATCAAATGAATCAACATTTACGTTTAATCAATAAAAATTATATTAGTACTTAACACAACGTCTTCAAAAAACATCACCAGATTGTGGACAAAATTATGTAAGTTTAGATCAATCTGTGAGGAATAGTATATGTTACATTACATTTATAGTTATAAATTATACAAATTTAAACGAATTCAAAGACTACCTAAAAAAATTTTTGTTACTTTTAATAATTTAAAGTGTTTGTTTAAAATATAATTTACGTCCAAATTTCTAAATTAGTGTTAGTACAGAATTAAGTTGGTTGTACGTGCTATTATATTTAGTATGTGAATAAAGTTGTGTGAGTACGTGGGGTAGTTTCCACATAGGTGTTGGGGTCGCGAGAGGCGCGGGGCTGCATTGTTCATGTATCGTCCATCTTAATGGCTTAATTCGACGTGCAGTAAAGGTGATTTGTAGAGAGCCTGCTGTGTTTTAGTGGCCTACGTTTTAACGCATCGCCTTTTTTGTTTACAGGTAACCAACACCACGCTAACTTTATTTGATAAAATTCAGTTTTAATACGGTTATATAATTAAAACGGGAATTATTAAAATTTATTCTGCGCCATTGATAAAAATGTTTTGATGAATGAAAAATATGTGTAAAATTAAATAAAAATTGAAAAAAAAAAAAAACAAACAGAAACCCATTGCAAACATTCAATATTCGAGTTATGAAATTTTTAAGCTCGCCCGCGGCGGATCCGTGAGGTGAGCGTATGACTGGTAAATAGCATAAATAGCATAATGGCGCAAAAGTGTATTTACATAGGCGATAAGATGGCGCGAGTCCCCGAGGGCTACTCGGGCCGCCGAGCGCTACAAGGCGCGCCGAGTATTTACCGAACGCCTCTACGATGCGCCGCTACGACGCTACGACGCTACGAGACCGTAAAGTTGCGCTGGAAAACTTGTTGGCATTTTGAACCTTTGTTGCGTTATTAATTTTTTTATTTGAATACTAATTGTTGATATAAATATTTTTATAAGTTTACGCCACTTGCCGAGTTAATAACACCGCCCTAGGATGTGTATTCGAGGAAATAGTCATCAACTTCCTACGACTAGAGGCACTAAAATTTTATTTTGTTTGATTTTACATATTGTGTTATAATATTATTAATACATACACTAAGTTATAAAATATATATTACAAAACCATAATACGTATAATTAAAAGTATGTTATGTAAAAAGAAAAGAAGTATGTTTACTTTCCGCATAGTATTTTTCATAATTTAAATATACAAAACTTTTATACGGCACAAAAGCAAACAGAAAATTTGCATGCATTTACATAATATTGAAGTTTTTCTCTTATTGTATCATTAGTAATTTCTTTACCAGTTGTCAATAGTATAAGAGTAATTATATTTACTTACAAAAAAACATACTAATGACATGAAGCCAAAACTTGTTTGTAAAATACTTAAAATCGTTTAATACATTATTTTTTATTTGTATAAAACAATTGTTTTGATTATTGATAAATAAATCATGTTACGAAATAACATAATAACTTTGTGCATTTCGGTTACGGTGTTTTCATCAAAATTTTATATTGTCGATTGAATTTCTAAGTCCCTTTTTTCAGGAGCAAACGCCCCGCCGGCAAAAGCAACATGTTATCTCAGAAAACAGCAAAGAACGCTGTAGCATTGCTATAGGAAATGGCATACGAAACGCGGAACACCCACTTACAGGCACTTCCCCATACAGCCCGAGCCGCGTCGGGGAGAGGGGGATGAATTTTATTTTTATACATCAAATTTAAACGTTATATGTTTAAGGCGCCTTGTAAAAGTTTGACTCAGATGTTTATAGCGAGGTATAAAGTATATAATACAATTTGATGTTCGTTGTATGAAACTGAGGGATGTACGGTTGTGATCTTGATGTAAGCGACAATATTATATTTGAAGTGCTGTTTTTGTGAGTAGTGAAATTGTTGATTCTTATTTTTACTACGTTTTTATTTAAACGGAAGATTTAGCGTATAAATATTAAAGTAAAAATGATGTTTCAACGTATGTGAGAATCGTTTTGAATTACTTATTTAAGAAAAAAAATAGTAAAAAAATTATTTTTAAAAACATGGCACTAGCTTGTAGTGTTATCTATATATATATATATATATATATATATATATATATATATATATATATATATATGATAACCTGAATATATACGGAGTTTAGTTAAAAAACAGGATTAAGATACTAAGACAACGCTAATTTTAATTTTATTTTTTTAAAATTATTATTATAATTTAATATTTAATACAACATAATATGCTTAAGAGGTTAACTCAATAGATTTAAAGCTCAAACAAAAAAACATTTTTATTATTTAATATTTTCTTAAGCACGTTATCTGTGTTTTTATAAACTATTTTTTAGAGAACATTAATAATACATTGCATTTAATTGTGCAGTTAGCTCGATCGTTGCATAATATGTTATTATTTTGAACAAAACAAAACGTTTATTATTATTACAAAAAAAATGTTTGCACATATTTTCAATGTTTTGACACAATCCTTCTTATTGCATGAAAATGGGTAATTTTTAGGAACAATGAATAGATTGATCAGTTGACTTAACAGTTCACTTTAAAAGACACTTACTTTTAAACACCAAAAGCGATAAATACTAAATTTAAAAAAAATCATTGAAAATGTAGGCAAAACATTCTTGAATGGGTTAATAGTGGCCTGAAAATCTGTGCAGAGTAAGCCGTAGGGGGTGGCAGGGCGCCGGCCGCGGTCCACCGCCGGGCCGCGGCCCCCGGGGCCTGCGCCCTTCGCCGCCCCTGCAGACCGCACATTTAGAAACTCTGCTTACTGCGGCCGCCAGGAGCCCCCAACTCGCACACGAGCCTTGCAGGGGTGTAAAACGTTTGGATTTTTTCTTTGAATCAAATATATTGCAAACACACTCGGTGCATTGATGCTGCGAACTTGACTCTCTTGGCTTAAAATATAATTCATCTGAAGATGACAATAGACGTAGAAAACACATAAAAAAAAACACAAAAATCGTTATTCAATTTTTTTTCGGAACACTAGTTTAAATAAGTAATTAAAATGTTATAAAGTGTAATGCAATAGTTTTGATATTTCTGACCATAATGTAAAATAGAAACTGAAAATGTTTATACTATCTCTTATCCTAACCCACATTAAACTTGGTCATATGCTATATATATTTTTTATTTCAATTATTTAACTTTAGTGAAATTTTGCATGTAATGTAATGATAAAAAGTAACATTGTATTTTCGTCTTCACTTTGAGTTTATTAGAATTATATGCATAACTAGTTTCGACCCTATACACCGGGTCATCATCAGATGCATGATTAAAACATGTTACTAATACATGTTTTTGAAAATGTTGAATATAATATAAAGCATATTTATTGGGGAAAAGAAAATTTAGGACATATCACCAAAATCCGAAGTCAGTCTGTTTTTCGCGTTTTAAAAAGTCACAACAAGTTTATATGTATGCAAGTTTATATGTATATATAAAAATGTACCGCTGTTACTTAACATTAGTTTATTTTACGTTTATTTATTTATAACATGGCCGATAGAACTCTGATGACGCTGGCGTGTGGCAGAGTTTTGTTGCGACTGGTCGCTTTCGTACTGTATTCTTATTAGAACTAACTCGAGTGAGGGTATAAAGTTGATGGATTTTCTGTAAGCACGAAGATGTGTTTAATGATTATTTTTTCTAAATAATCTAAATAAATATATATATATTAAATGATTAAGTAAATTAGTAACGCACATGTTTGTAAAAAAATTATTTCCATTTTTATGTGTATTTATTACAGAAGATAAATATATAAATTATACTGGATAAAATAAATAAAAAGAACTTAGCAGTAAAGTATAATAAATAAAATAATTGAAAAGCAAAGCGCGCAACGCGTGTACAAATCGACATAAGTTTTTGTAACGATGGCTCGCCATTTATATCCAACTGGGTTTGATTGATCAGTCCTCAAAGATCCTGGTGTGAGCGTGTTTTATTTTTTGCCAGCTTTATAATTTAAAAGTTAAAATATGTATTTTTTAAGCTTTGTTACCTAGTGCAATGTTTAAGCTTTATACGCATTATAATTTTGTTTTTCAATTACAAAAATGGCGATTTTAATGCTTCTGTCAATCAATGATATTTATTAATTTTTCATAAACGATTTCGCAGAAGCCACTAGCATCAACTTTGATATATAGCTACATTCGTATATGGCATAATATAAAAAATGTTTTAGTACTTGAATATAATATATATTTATGGTCATAGTTTTTCAATGTTAGCCTGTCGTTTGTATGACAAAACATCTTCAACTTTTCGCACTGCTAATATTCGTTGCCTTATATATACGAGTGCCGTCTAAAAACGCGTACAAAACACTGTCCCCAGGTGTATGCTGAACACGGAGCAGAGCCAGAAAAAACCAGTCCCAACTGCAATTTTAATTGTTTCCTTAAATACGGGAAAGTCACCTCATATAAGGAAGTCGTCTTCTGTATCCAGCAATCCTATATGAATTATACGAGAGGTAGACAAGGAGTCTTACCGGCTAATAAGTAATTCTGTTATTAATATAATACTTAAAGAGCTCTGGTGCAACCGATGTTGGGTCAAAATTATATATGCTCTGAGGGTTTTAAGCTATTGCTCGTATCTAACTACGAATTAATTTTACTTTGAACATCGTTATTTTTACACGCTTAAAATATTCAATACCTTCAACACACATATTTGTTTTATTATATACGAGATTAATGTTTTTTAAAAAATAATACACTGTAAAATAAATAACCATTGTCTAGGTATATTTGATAAAGATAATATTTATCAGTACCGAACATTGAACACAGAGTATGATCAGTCTGATATCATGTTCCAAATAAAGCAAAACTAAATATTTACTCATTTTAGCACTTTGTCTAATATTTAAATATTTTTTTTGTTTGTTGACAACCGCTCTGTAAGCATATTATGCCATGGTAATTTATTTTTTGATTTTAAAAAATAACCATATTAATTGAAGAACCGATTACTGATTTCCTTATGAAAAAGTTTAATTTTATTTTTTAATGGTGCAATCGTGCCAATCACAAGTGTTTAAACACTTTTATATAAAAATACATTATGAAATTTATTCTAGAAAAAAAAATTATTCTCAAAAGCTGCTTATCAAAATTCAATAAATATTTTGAGATCGATTGTTGTTGAATATTTTGATAAGTGAATGTGATAAATATTTAATTGGGAATGAAACTATGTGTCTGGGCATTGGTCGGGATTTAAATTGAGTGTACGCGGGGCCTCAGGTAGCCGTCATCAGAAGGATGAGTGGTCGCAAAAACCATCGTCCTTTTTCTCTGATAACAAGACATGGCATGCGTCCACATGTGGAAGTGCACTTGCCTAGAGGGCGAGCCAGATGGCCCGCTCCCCGAGACCGGATTCCTGCACGCAGCCAATATCGACAGATATGATTGATGTCATTGTCTCCGTGAATGGTTGCAAATTACCCTTAATTATATTATTAGGAATGAAGCATTTTTTTGTTATTTTAACACATAAAATATAAATATGTATGGATGTATTTACCGTTTGCGTACAGGAGCTGGAGTCGGTACTGGATTCCATTGTTGGTCTTTTGGCCTTCGGTTTCCTAGAATGAAAATAAATTATAATTAAATGACCAAAAACTAATTTATTTCCGTAGCAGTGTAATAAATTATTTATACTTTGAAATTATCCATCGCTTTGTGCTGGAATTTTTATCAGTATTATTTTAAACGCAGCCATGTGGCATTTACAAAACAAAGTTTGTATTTTTCCATTATGCATTATCGCAGAATCGATATGTGAATTAAATTACAGAAATTTTAAATATTATTTAGCAAGACTGAAATAATTGGCTGAATGAATAGTGTATGAATCAGTATAAATTGAAAACGGATTTTTTTAGAATATAATAATATTGGCGGTGAAAGAAATTGTTAAACTTGTAAATTCAGCCACAACTTTCAGTATGAACGTAATTAATTAGTTTAAAATAACGAGAGAAGCTATATTCAATTCACTTAAGAGGTTTTATCATACGCCGCGTTTTTATAGTTCTGTGTATACTTATGTCAGTTGTGTAACTTAGGTTGGATGTAATAAGCAACATGTCATGCATGTAAATATATAGGCACAAATACTTAGAATGACAGCAGCTTGCTGCCTACATTATGCATAAAGGTTACTAGGTTGACCAACTTATATAAGGGGTGGTTATGTAGGTACTACCTTCTAAAAAATGTTGCCTAGAAAATTGTATTGTGTTCAGTTTGACTAGTATATTTGTTAACAAATGTTTATATATTTAAATAAAGTTTTATATTTTATAAAATTTTTACTGTAATAACCTATAACTATTTAAAAAATATATATATAACCATAAAATTGTTTGGAGCATTTCTATAAAAAATAATGGTTATTTTTAGTTAGTTTCGATAATTTTATTTTAAGTAAATAAATTTATTTATTTTGTTTTATCATTATTTATTAAGTCAGGTAAAATATATTCAGTAAAATACACATTATCAAATATGATTGGTTGTGAAAGAAAAAAAAATTCGCAGTACAAAGCTATCAATAGCCTGAAATTCACCTACTCAGGCAATATAACAAAATACGTAAAATATAAATAGTTTAAAACGTCAGGCTAATATGCAGTTAGTACCTGAAAAAGAATATCATTAGTTTTTTTTTTAAATTAACTCATTTTAGTAAAACCAAGAAAATTAATTTTAATGCAGTTAACAGATATGAATGCTTGTCATTTAACACAACCCTACTTAGACGTCATATTTTAAAACCTTCACAATACATTACGTGGCGCTTCGTGGCTTATACTCTTAATTATATTTATGAGACTCCCGTACAAAAATGGAATGTAATAACTCATTTCATACATCGCGCAGGCACTGCAGCTCGATGGAGCGCCTCTCCATACTCCTGACAGGTACAGCACTACTGGGATCTCCACTCCACATTATATTATGACAATCTAGTTTTTATCAAGATTTAATTGACCTAACCAATTATAGCAAAACATTTATCGAAATGATTTATGTTATATCCTTTCGGTTGTTCTTATTCACATAAATCATTGTTTTTATTATTTTGTAAGTTCCGCTTATCACAAAAATTTTATGTTGGAATAAATATACGTTTATGTAAATCTTAGCCGTCGGTTTTATACGTACTTTGTTCAATTACATGAAATGTTGATGTTATTTTATAGATTAATTTCTTATGTGTATGATTTAACGTGTACTATGGTAAACCAATACTCAATAATTACATAAAATGCATGTTTTACTGAATCAAAATATAATATTCTACATGTGAAAGAGTTATAAGGCAGTTTTGTGATATTTTAATATTATATATATGTCTATTTTGTAGATTGAACGTCAACCAAGTGAGTTTTAATTACCTTTACAGGCTTATATTACTTACTAACATGATTAGGCATACTTTTTCACACATTGAAAATGATTTAAAGATCTCTCAGAAAAATATCATCGTGACTTGTGTAGGATGTAAGTTCGAACCCTACACAAGTCACGATGATAATCATCTGAGAGTTTCTTTAAATCATTTTCAATGTGTGAAAAAATATGTCTAATCATTTTATATTAGAAAATATAATTATTATAATTACTTAATCCAAGTACAAGTAGTAAGCGTTTTCTGGCTGCCCGCACAATTTATGTTGTTTATCTAATAAAAGGGGGCATAACTTACAGCTAGTTACTTTGTTTAAAATTTAATGTCTTTATTTAAAATTCTGAATTGAAGTCACTGAGCAAACATAGGTGGACTCAAACAGTGCCAGTCACGCTATGCCCTAGCGGATCCTCAATCAACTACACCCCAGCAAGGATCGCTAATCAACCCCCAGTCGTTAGAAAGTCCACTGCAAGGTACAAAAGACCACCTACCCTAAGTCTGTGTATACTTTACTATACCGCAAGGCATAATTAATATGTTTTCAGTGCATTAGGTGAGATTAAAAATAATATGAGCCGACTAGGTGAGGTAATGTCGCAATCCTCCAGGCACCTCATTTGTTAAAATCTTGGAAAGATCTGATTAATTTGTTAATTACTAATTACCAGCGTCGATTTGTTGCTTATAATTAAAACGAGAGTGAAATATGAATAGAATATTTAAATAAATACAATTGACTGTCACCACATGATGAATATGTTCACACTACGAAAAAAATTATTTCAATTTAAATTTACATACTTACTTTTACATTTTAATATTTTATTAAGTTTAAACGATAAAAAACCGAATTATTAAACCGAAATAAGATTTAACATCAAAAATTAAATTGTATACCTGAATTTTATCAATAAGACTAGCGTCAGCAAATTTTTGCATCGAAAAATTATTCTTTCATAAATAATATATTTATATTTTGCCTAGTGATAACATTTGAAAAATTACAATTAGATTTTCAGAAAAAAGCGCTTATATCAAAACTTTTTTTTCTTACCAAAAGCAAACTAATGTCAGCTTAAAAATTATCTAGAAAATTGGCAGAATTGTTATATAGTAAAATAAATTCGCATTTATCTTTAAATACAATGCGTTAATTTCTAGAGCAATGTATTAAAGAATTACGAAATCACAACCATAAGAGGCTTCATTACTTTCATTTATCATATATTACTACTAAACGACAATTGCAAGGTAATTTATTTTACATTATAATTTGTTGATTCTTTTGGACAGGGTGTAATTTTTACATAGAGTTTTACGAGAAGTAACGATATTAACACATTGAATTGATTTTAATTAAGTATCTTGGTGGGTTAGTCATGTCACCTGGTCCTTTTCGATGAATCCGATGAAAGCAGTCCTCTCGATCTCGATGGGCTGCCCCGCGCGGTCGTACAGGGCCACCACGAAATGGAAGAAGTTGCTCTTCCGCAGGTTGCTCGGGGGTTGTTTCTCGAAGTGGGCTCGACCAACTCCGATACTGAAACATAGAAATAGTATGCTTTATATTACCGAAATGCACATTTTTTACAAGTTTACTTGAAGATCTCTCACTTGTTCTGAATCATTCATTGAGTACAAAAAAACATTGTGGATAGACTCTTTTAAAATGAAAAAGAGTTGTTTGGAAATGAACTTATATAAATCATATGCATTGAAATTATACTATATTACAGAAAATTATAAGCGTTAAATGTTATGTTTGAATTTATTTTTTAAATGTATGTCTTGATTTTTTATCATAAATCAAATTCGGGTATGGGTATGAGTTAAATTAAATATCATGTTTTTTTTTGATACCTATATTCTATTTGTATAAAATAAGTATACTGTAATTTTTATATGCAAAACTATATGTATTTGAATCATATGCGTGATACAAGTTCAACAATTAACGTGGTTTGTAAAATATTCGTTTAATGTTATCAGGGTTTTGTGTAAAGGTATTTTATTTTTTTGAGTAAAATACTTGAGTGATTTTCCACATGTTCGTTTTTATTTGTGACCGGTTTCGCCAACCTTACACGTTGGCATTATCAAACAGAGCAAAACAAGTATTTTACTCAAAAATATTAAAATGGAATTCCACCAAGTAGTCTCTGTCAAAAATATTGAATTTCTTAAAGGTATTTTAAATATTCAAAATCCCGTTGTTTAAAAATATTTCACACGGTAGTGCAAAATTCATCAGAAAAATTCTGTGGACCTGTCGTCAAGAAGTGTTCAGCTTCACAATATGAATAATGATCATCCCCCAGCCGCTCCTTTTGTTTACCCACCCCTACTCCGTCACCACCCGCTGACTCCTACAACGGCTCCGACCTAACCAAACAGGCCTCTCGTAGAGGAATTATGTCATATTGTTCAAAAGCCGCAAAAACCAGCCGCATATGCATTCGTGCATATTTATTGGTCATAAAACACTCAGTATTCGGGACTGGGAAGAAATGAGACATCTTTGTAACCCTTTCGTTACGGTCACGTATGAATATTGCTTTGTTCGTACATTGGCTCCTTTGTGATTAGTAACTCCTTTATTTGTGTCAAGTCTTGGCGTATTCAATGAACTTTTGTTCTATCATAAAAACTAGTTATTACTAGTCATTTATTACATTTTTTTGTTCATATTTGTTATTTTAAATATTTCAGAAGCTTTTACATTGATTGTATGGTTCTAATTTATTTCGGTATACAAATATACCTCGATTTTTTACGGAAATTCTTAAATCCGTCCAAATAAATTTTTTAAAGATTTGAAGTAAGTAATTTTAAGTATATATTGTTTTGCTTATATTGTTAATTGTAACATTTGATGACGTTACTTATAAAAATGATTTTAAAATAATTATCTGCAAACACTGTCGTTTGCACACTTAACTAATGATGACTATTATTAAAACGACTGTTTCAATTTATGAGCACATCAAATAATATTTCAAATATCTTAATGATTTATCTATTTAGTAAATAGCAAATGCACTGAAGGCTTACTTAAACAGCCATGCACATTTATTTTAAAAAATGTTTGTTTTTACGAGTTGTTAGTGCTTTTATATATATTGTATTATATTATCGCTAATGAGGTTATTATTTCCACAAACACGTGTAAAATAGAAGCGCACCCAATAATTTAAACAAATACCCATCGAATAGATCGAAGGACATAAATTATGCAGGCAATGATATTACTGGTAGGCCGGAGGTAATTTGGCGGGGCATCTGCCCTCATAATATCGCACCCTCAGTGTGAAACTGTGCGCACTTTGCATGCAAAAATAATTATTTTAGCCGTGGCTAAAATGCACATTTGTAAATTTATCAACAGATAATGACGAAATATTTTAAACGAACACTTCATTGAAAATTGAAAAAAAATACAAAAAACGAATATATTATTTTGTTTGCGTCCGCTATATGCATCTATACTTTATAGAATATACAATACATCATATATATATCCCTACGAAAAAAATCTGTATCTCCATCGGCAATTCGTATTTGTTGATTGACATGTCGATCATTCGGTTATCTAAACGTAACATATGGTTATTCATCCTTGTAAAATCGAAGTGCCGAAATTATTAACGCTCACAGTGTACGCGACAAACGATGTCTTTATTATCGCCGTGGATGGTATTTTTAATGATGGACGCGCCGATACTCGGCGCCATTAGGGCGCTCGCCGAAGTGAATTTATTAGCCCATGTCCCTGATTATTCGGCGTTATTTCGATTCCGATTATTACTGTGGCGGTGCACGAAGGCGAGCTCACGCCATTATTGTGTTTGCTCGTCAATTACAGTCCAGCCGGCTGCCCCCGCGCCGATTGTCAATGCGTTTTTGCGGCTCTGATTCAGAATTTTGAATGCGATTGTCTTTATAAATCTAAAGGGAGTTTTTGCTTTATCCTTGCAAATAAATAAATTATTCGATTTTTATTATTTAAATACAATTTTACAACAATCAAAGCTTTTATATCACCACGCGTTTTTTCAAGAGATAATGTACAAGTCAACGTCCCTAACTCTAATATTTCAATGTCAACATGAAAAATAATGTCTTTATTATCACAGTAATTAGTCAAGCTTAAACTCGACTCACTTATTCATTTTTTTTTAAATATCAGTAATAGTTTAATTTCGTCCATTAAATTAAGGAAACAGCGGAGCTTTATCATGGGTAAATATTTATGGTAAATGGCGCCTGTCTGCAGCGCATCACTAATACGACAGAGATTAAGTGAGTCGTGAAATTCCGTGAATGGGCGTGAGGCTTCGTGACACGCGCTTCCACACCTCTATCATGTGGTTTTGACCTATTTTTTATATTTTTAATATTGATTACATGACGCTGTACATACAAATAACATAAGAATTTAAGATATTTAATTAATGTTTTTTTACATTTTTTTTTGTTGATAGTTAATCTATAATAATATTAATTGATTTCAATATTTTTATTTTTGTAACATAAGAGGTAAAAAATTATTGCTTCTCTGATTTGAACAAAAAGTTAAGCCACGTTATTTGGTATTCTTATTCAATAAAATGTTTTAAATATGATATAAATTATGAAAGTAATAATAAAGCCCTTTCATTTAACACAGTTGTATTGTATATCGTCAAGAAATTTCGTTACAAACATCGGTTAACATTCGAATCTGGATAATACCATTTTAATGAAGATTGTTTTCCATAAAGTTATCGAAGAGAAAAAATATCTCTGATACAATTATTCTGATATATTTCTCTACCGTGACAAGTCGGGCACAGCCGCAATTATTTTGAGCACAAGACAAAGGGGACACCGCTGGGTTGAAAAAGCCGTTGAATGAGTGTCTTAGAGGAAATAAATAACACGAGATCTGTGGCATCGGGGCTTCTTGATTGAAGCGAGACTAAGCCCGATTCTCTGACGATGGCCGCCGATGCCTGAATAAGGGGAAGACGCCAGAGACAAAAAATGTTAATTAGTGGCTCTCAGTCCATACAAACAGTAAAATATTATTTCACAAGCAAAGAAAGTCATTTTGTAGTATTTTGTACTATTTATAATGAATACTCTGACTTAATATGTACTTAAGATCTACTGCACGCAACTAATGAAAATTATGCGCATAAAACAGTAAAGCAGGCTACACACGTGGCAGCACAACTTGCAATCGAATAACATATAGTCAATAGCATCTCTTAATTTGTGTGTTTTTATCTAGCTTATGTTAATAACAAAAAAATGACACTATAGGCTATTTACAATTCGGTTATCAACGGTGTAGATATATTGTTGTGGTGTAAGTATCGATATTATTTAGGCAGTTGTTCATGTTGGGACACAACTGTTAATCAAATAGTCTTCAATTTCGTCGTTTTACTAAGGTTTTGCTTAACCAAATAATGCAAAACATAGGTTAACTGGCTAGTCCCAAATCGGTTACGTTTTATGCTAGAATGTTCTTAATAAACACGAGTACATCAATTGCACACATGCATATAACAGTTTTATTAATCGCTAGGTTACAATGTCACTTTTGTCAAAGAACCTTATCTTCCAGACCATGATAACTGAGAGATGTGAATTTAAATAAAAAATTATAAATAAAATAAAATATATAAATGTATAAGTTGCAGTATCAAGTTTTAACCGTTGAATACTGGATGCGCAATAATGAGGACCACTTTTAGACAATCAACGTTCTCTGAGATGAAATTAGCTCGCGGTGTGCGTACAAAACGTCGCAAATCTGATTATCGTTAGCAAAAGTTGTGTCAGTAGGCCGCCGGAATGCTAACGGATTGCGTCGTTAGTCGTTACCGTTACAGGCGATAACGGCGGCCCTCCGTAATAAAGGGCGCCCGCCACCTGAGTGCGGGCCTGTCGATAATCAACAGAATACCCCTGCCTAACCCGCCTATAACTATACGCTATTAATTAATTATTTGATATATTAAATAATATTAGGGTAAATTAAATTTTGCTTGTAATTTTTTTTAAAAATAAACGAATTCTTAAATACGTGACCATAAAATTACTTTTACCATACAAAAAATCAGCTTTTATATTATTCATTAATCAATCACTTTACAATCAATTTGACCATAAAATATTAAAAAGTACATATTTTATTTGATCACGACATTACATTGATTATAAATAGGAAAAATAATAGTATTTTGCTACTGCAAGTTAAAATACTTAAATATGTGCTGTTCTTAAAATAAAATTCGTAGTTGTCGTGTTTTTTTAGAGTAACCTTACATTTAGCGTCAAATCGTTGTAAAAATCATCATATTATGAATAATTTTTAAGCGCTTTTGTACCACTTAATTTATTAAAAAATGTGTTTTTAATAAAGCCATCAGAACGTGTACACCTAGTCACTAAGCAAACAAGGCCGCGGTGACACGCCTCTTCATCACATTAATCCAAAACAAATTTGCAATATTCCCGACAATCTTCACCGCCCCCAAAAAAAATTAATGGCTGAAAATTAAATTTCGCGTAGGCGCTTTTTTCAGGCTGACAAGGCGCTTTCGCAAAGCTCATTTAATTAAAAACAATATCGTATTACAGTAACACAATTAGTTCGCTTTAACGCCGCCTGGGTAATGAGGTTAATTATGAACCCGTCTTTTGGACAGCGGGGCGAAGGGAGGCTTCATTTTTCCTTAAGGGATGAGACGCGCGAAAAGGACGAGATGAATTAGTCGGCTAAGATCCGCCCTTCGGCAGAAGGTAAATTGTTTAACAAATTTGCGGTGCGATGGAGATTAATAATCTGAAAATGTGCGAGCTTTTTAGATTTAGCGGTTTCAGGAAGATTGTTCAGTTCTTTAGTTCATTGTTTTTTTAGTTAATTTCTCCTTACATAAAATAAAACAGTTTTAACATATAAAAAATAAGTGTATATCGATCCTTTGTAACATTGTTCGATCAATTATAGTTTTCGATTGCCATGATATACTACTAGAATATCCGCTGTTTAATTACAATGATTATTTATACGTATAAATAGTTACATTGTGTTAATAAATCACATATTTGTAGCATACACTTAAAAGACTTGAAGTACGATGTGATTTTTGAACTCAAGCAATAAATATATATTTTAATAGTTAATAGACTTTTTTAACATTCTGCTTCAATGTTATATTCAAGGTATTTATTAATATTATTTAGCGACTTTTTATCAAATACTTTTTACGTGTTTCGTATAATGGCGCTATGTAATACTTACAATATATTTAAACGGCTTAATTAATGCATATTTATTTCTGAGCTCTTCTGCCAGATGTCTAAGAGGGCTTTTAGTGCTGCCACAAAGGGAATATTGTCAATATAAAAAAAAGAAAAACAAAGGGGACGTTCCACTCCATCCAATTATATTCCACATCAATATTGCCAGGAGTCTAACAGGCTTAGCTCAGTACCCGGTGCAGGAGCTCGTCGGGGCAGCCCGCACTAACTATTGTGGTGGCATTTGCTCTTTACATTAAACTGTTTGCCGCAACTTTATTTAGAACGAAGAATGGCCACTTTGCGGTCGGTTAATATGTGAGAATTTAATTTAGGCAATCTTGTTTAGTTGTTTGCTTGATATTGTAGGCTTAATGGCGTTGGATAAATGAACCAAAAGCTTCTAGTTTATTATGAAGATAGCTGTTTTACTGTCTGAAATCCATCTGCCTTAACTTATATACCTACTATCATATGCAATGTAATATTCCAAAATAAAACCGCAGATGCGAATATATCGATATCGATATAACTTCATATCATGAAAACATTTTTATCTTAAAATTAACGTTTTTTAAGGTTATAATATTACTGATCAAATATTCGTTTATCGTTTACGATTTATTTTAATACTTGGTCCTGTTAATTAAAGATATGTTCAACACACAAAATTAAATATAAAGAAAAATATGACAAAAGACTGTTATACCTTGAGTTGATTTTATATTTTTCGAGATATAATCTTTATTACTTTATTTCATTTGACAAAAATGTATTTACTTGTTCGTGAGTGCTGGTTTTGAAATTCTGTTGTTTTTGTTGAAGTATAAGTCTATCTTGGTTTTTAAATGAACTTGATATTATGTTGGGTATATTTGAGCAATGAAGACTGTTAGGGTTGATTAATTTGGATGCAAATGTGAAAGGTACTCACTTGGAGTTGTCGACGAGGGCGGCGGGCTGCATCCACGCTCTAGCCAGGGGCTCCTCCTTCAGAGAGGTGACGGGCCCCCGGGGCTGCGCGTGTAGGCCGCCCCCTGCGTCTCCGTGGTGCAGCCCAAACATCAAACCCCCTGCAAAACACACGGCGTTTAAATAAATACCTAAGAACTCAGGTTTAAAACACCTAAATTAATCAAAAGTGGAAAAAAATATTTTTGGCTAGTCTCCACCATAATTTTATTTATTTCAAAAAAATTAAAAATCTTCGCGTACAAGTTTTTTAGTAAGGTTGAAAAATTAAAAAAATTTAAATTAAAGTGTTCAAAAAATATTGACGGAAATTATTTTTTTATTTATAAAAAATATATAATGAATTATGCACTTTTTTACAGTAAAAAAAAAATGTAGACAAATTAAATAATTTATAAAAAGGTATTTCAGAGGACTCGATGGCGCAAACTTTATTGAATTACGTATAACAGTTAGGTAAAATAATTTTTTTTATGAAATATATTTAAATCGCATGTTGAGTCGTATTTTATATTTTGGCATTCAATCTAAAATTCACTTTAAAAGTAATTTCGACTAAAATTTTTTTTGGATTAATATATTTTCCAAAGTAATTTGTTATATGATAATTTATATTACTTTTACCGAGAAAGTTAATTGAACAAAAATAAAAAAAAATATTGCACTTTTCTTAAAAATACCTATCTCATAAATAGGTATTTTGGTTTTTTATCAGAAAAATATATTTATATGAAACGTTTTACTTTATTTTTAAACTAATGTTATAATATAGTCAAAAATAGGTTAAAAAAGAAAAATAAATTACCGAAATCATAAATATTATGCGTTAAATCAAGTTTTCACTTAAAAAATTAAATTGAAAAAACATCATATAAACTAGAAAAAATTAACCAACTTTCAAAGATTATTCTCATAGTTTTTTATAAAATTATAAATAACATAGTAAAATTATTTAGAAAAATACCTATTAACCTTAATAGCGAAATAAAATATTTTACCTATCTGTATGAATAAAATAATTTTTATTATGTAAATATATGGATAACAAAACCATTTCACAAATATTTATTGATGATATTCTTGGTATAAGAAATAAAAAAAACTCTTTTATTTTTAATAACCGCTTTTATAAATTATTTAGAATAAACTTTTAAATCAATTTTTGTTTTAACATGATAGATAACGCTATTTTATCTTACATTTTTTTAAATAAAAGATTTCAAGATTTTTTGTTGATTATAAAGTAAATATAATAATTACTCATTTATTTTTTCAACAGAATCAACACATGTTTAAAAATACTTTTTTTGTTGATGTAAAAAGCAGTTATATTTTTTTATATTTATTTAATACTGACCAGCGGTCCTCGGGCCGGCAGGGGGGTACAACTTGCGGCCCCAGGCCCCAACGGGGTCCAGCTCCAGGGGGGGCCATGGCGAGCCTGTGTAGCCGGCCGCGGCCGCGTTCAGCTCGTCAGACCGAATCTTGATGATTTAGCCCACCTGACTTTTAGTCCGCGGCGAGCGCAATAGCACTGGCCGGAAAAAAAAATACAAATAACCACAAACAATCAAAAAATATTTCTAACGCAACCACTCAACCCCCTATTGAGTCATCGCGATTGCCCCGAATTGCATTTACACCATACGTAACGATTTTAAAAAGTTCACAAAAAAAATCAAAATAAACAAGTCCTAACATTTACACAACACTGTTCCGCAAAGATATACATTTTATAAAATTACACGAAAAAAAAAAAAAGCACTGATTTTTTTTTGTTGAAAGTTTGTACGACACTGCCGAGCGGTTATATTTATACAAAAAAAAATAATACAATTCTGCAGAAAATTCGAAGTTGTATTTTTTTTTTTCAGATATCAAACAGCGCGAAGTATTTTTTTAATTTTTTTTTTTTTTCTCTTAGTGTCACACCCGCGTGCAGGGCGCGGGGACGTGTCAGCCGGGTTTTTCGCAATCGGTTATTATGGAATTATGCACACGTCACTGTGCGGCCGCGGGGGATTGGCTGTCGCCGGCTAGCTGAGTCGTGTCGGTGCGTCGTGGGACTGGGACGGAGCGGCGCGGCGTCGTCCCACGGCGGGCGGCGGTGGCGGAGTAATGCCTCCGAGACCTGGCGCGGCCGGGCCGGCGCGGGGCGTGCCCCCGGGAGCGAGCGGGACGGCTGCCCGCCTCCCCCCCGCCTGCCGAGGGACGACCCCGGACGCGAACCGACCGTCCCGCATTACTGCTTCCAAAAGCGTGCTTAGAAAAAAAAAAAAAAAAACACTAAATAAATTTAAAAAAAATAATATTTTATAAAACCTTACTACGTTATTTTAAAATTTATATAAAATATACACAATAAGTAAACATTTAAAAAACATCAAAATCGTATTCCACCATTGCATCACTTTCCAGCTGCGTAAAGCATACCGTTCAAAAACAGCATAATAAAATGTGTAAAATATGAAATAATCGAGTATGTATTATTATTATTATTATTTTAAGCACGATTTCCAGGAGTGCTCTCGAAACGCTGGTGTTACGTAAGTCCCGGGCGGGCGGGCGGCCCCCTGGCGCGGGCCAATTAGGAGGCCCTGGCGGCCGCGCGGGCCAATGGGAGATAAGCCACGCCCCGCGGGTCCGGGAGGGGGGCGTCCCGCTGGGGGCGGGGGGTTGGTAAACTGCGCTCTACACGGCACGCATTTTAATAGCTCGTGTTTTGAGTTTATTTACTACGGATAAATTTGGGAAATTTTATTTTCTAACATCATTATAATAATATTGTTCAAAGTGATGTTATATAAGTAATTGTAATGAAGCTTGCTTAAAACACGGATTATCATAACATATTACAGGATGTTGAAATATTTATCACAGCTTTTACTTATAAGTCATTTTAAATAAAATTGGGATAATTTTGATTTAATTGTTGAATATACATAATTCTATCGATTATACCTCGAAATAAAAATACCGACATAAGAAAAGTTAATTATATATATAAATTCGTTCGCATAAATCGAGTGCTGTTATTTTGCTCAAACTGTTAAGAATATTCAGAAGTAAATTGTGATATTCGCGTTCATTACACTTATTATTATGATTAAAAGCTTTGTAACATTTGTTCTGTAGTGAGATTTTATTTTTCACAAAAACTTGTGTTAACTCAAAATTTATGTGAGCGCTTCTTAAAAAACAAAAAAATACGCTGGAATTAGGTTACAAGCTTCTTTTATTGACATTTATAGTTTTTCTGAAAAAAATAGCTCTCATAAGAAAAATGTCCCATGTACAACAAGCTTTACTGCTGCGGCCCATCGCGCAAGAAGCATCCCTAGCGCCGCTCCTGGCAGCAATCTCCCAAAAAGCAAGACGCGAGATGCTCTAATACACGCGAACGAGAGAGAAGGCACCTTTGGACCTTGCGCGAAGGTCACCTTGGGGAAATCGTGACGTCAGAGCTTCTCTGTAGGGAAGATTCTTGATGGAATTTCGGGTCTCACTGGAGAGGGCAGATTTATATTTCATAAAAGTGGGTTACCGAGGCCTCCCACAGGAGCCAGAGGGTCGTATATTGGCAGCCATTTTGAGATAGGGTCCTCCGGCTACTACGACGTACAAATATTGTACTTTTACAAACTATATGCGTACATAAAAATATACATTTCTAATATGACATGTGTCAACTTTCATATTTTTCTGCCTATATTATTTATATGATATTCTGGTGTATGTGTGTAATGTTTCATAAGAGATGCACCGTTTTTATAACAGAAAATACCCATTAATATAATAAGTTTGGAAATAACTCAAATTTAACAAATATATTTTGTTTTATATGGATTAAAATAATCAAAATTAAATCTTAAATATTGTAAATTTAATTCAAATAGGACTTGAAATGTTGAAAATTACAAAAAAATTGTCGGTAAAAGAATATAGAACAGTTAAAAAAATAGATATTTTGTCTATATCATCATATCTTACACACAATAAAAAACCCAAACCATACATTCTTGTAATATTGAGGTGAGTATTTTTTTTTTTGGCCAACTTGAAGAATAGATCAACGATCTTCTTGTGGCATTTGAATTAAGCTCAAACTCGGATTGAATTATCTGAACAAGTGTATGGGGTGATAAGCAATTAATATCCTACAGTCTTATTCTTCCACCCTCGCGTGGATACCTCCCTTACCAGCACCCTCATTGTATTAACATCGAAATTGTATAACAAGTGAGGGTTGTTTTTATTTTTTTGCTGCCAGCGCGAAAAGAAAATGCAAAAGCTGATTCTCCGGGCTTAGATAACGTAAAAATAAGATTTTATATTTAAAAAAGAGTGCGAATTTCAGCATATAGCAAAACAAAGCCTTGAACTGTAGTTTAACATTTTTTTGTGATTCATAATGTAATAAAAATTGCTACTCATGTATTTTATTGTAGCTATGCAATATGTTTTAGTAATGTCTGCATGATTACCTTTATTGTGAATTGTAGATGCTTCAAATAGATGAATTCAAATGAACGTAACATTTATTATAGATTTAGTATTTATTCAATGAAATATGTAACATACCAAAAAGTACATTGATAATATGCAAAAAAGTTTTTTTCTATTATTTTTATTACAAATTAGGCCTAGAGTAGCACTCATCATTGAACTCGTTAGACTTTGATTGCAAAAATATACACAACTTAAGTTTGTTTTAAACCGATAGTTATTTCTTTAACGTGCTTTTCTTTGAGTTTACCTGTCAGATATACAGCAGGCAAGATTTATCACATCAAGGCTAGTGTCTTTTATAAGAAAGTATATAAACTTCTAACTTTATCTGGGTGAGGATATCACCCGTATACGTTTTCTAATTTAAAAGAAATCATTACGCCTACAAAACTACTTACCGCACGCCATTTAACTCATTGAAGACAGTTCAAACTGGCAAGGATCTTGTATTTTAGTGCTTTTAAAGTCGATTGAATTAATTAAAGATTTTTTAACTCAGTAAACTTTGGGGGTTGGATTGACGACCCGTGAAGCTATCCAGCCGAGGGCCCTGGGCCTTCGGGGCCACTAATGATCCGGACTCTGCCTAATTCTTCTTGCAGGCGCTTACTGTAGCGGGATTAAGGACAGGCAAGTGTTCGTGGGGGGGACTTTTCTGCCTTTTTAATTCGAATCTTGTAACTAGGAAACTGATTAAATGTAAACCTATTTGGATTTAATCTTATATACAAAGCAATTGAAGGAAGTGTTCTGATTAGATTAAATTACATATAAATGTAATTATCATTTAATGTTTCACGTTTACTTTGTGTTGTTTGTAGTTTTAAAAAGAAAATCGAAAAACAAAAATAAAATACCCTAGTTTTATTTTAAATATTTTTTATTAAAATAAATTATTAAAGCATGTTTTTATTTAAAGCATTCACAATTTTCGGAATTTTTTTAAAAGTGTAAAACTACCAACAGACACCTCCATCGCGCTTTATAAATAATTCAGGTCTTGTTTATGGAAGATACGAGGTGCAAAATCCTTTACAAATGTATAATTCAGCATCCAATATTTCCGGGCGATAGAATGGTGCATCTAACTGCGGGGGGAGGCAGTTCGATTCCGGGAGAGGCACAATTTCCTATTCGGAAAACCAATTTGACACACTAAAGGTCGACATTACAAGCATCTTATTCGTTTAGGCAACTACCCTCTAATAAAAAACGAGAAAATACGGAGGTAGTGGCTATGAAGGGGTAGTTGTGTATAGGTATTTCAGTCCAGTATTTTACTGTATTCTTTTTACATGGTTTTTAAATTTTAATGTATGAAAACTTTATATACATTTTTTTATTTAGAAGAAATATTAACTTCTTTTATGTTAAACCATTTTAATTCTAAACTTTCAATTGAAATAAATTAATATTCATTTAATTTTAAAAATAAAGTCAATAATACACAAAATACACTGCATCTTTTGAACTATACACTAGCAACAGAATTCGGTTAAATTTTTCGTTGATATATCGAATGTAACGAAACATGAATTTCTGCGAATAATAAAAAAATCGGTTCGTAAGGGAATTTTTGGAGACTTTTAAGAAATATTATATAAAGACATTTCCTTCGTTATTCTTTAAATGATGTATCTAATAAACACAAATTCGTAATAGGATCAGAACTTTATCTAGTAGATTAAAAAAAATAATAGATTCCGTGAGCTCAAATGACACGATACAAGATCACATGATCCTGGGCGAGGGTGGGGGAGGATCACCCTCTACAGCCCCCGGGGGTACAGTTGCCGCCCTAACTGTAACGGCCGTCCGATTGCTTCAGCAGCCTCCCTTCCGGTCCGGAGAAGCCTTCAGGTGACAATAAAACCTACCCTGGACCAAAAGCCCAATCTCAGCCCGCTTCGATCCGGAAGATTAATTATTGTTTTAATGGAAATTATTTCTATTCTTTCATAAACCCGAAACCATTTGCATTAATATCGAACATTTGTATGAAAGTACTTGTATAGTTTAAAAAACGTTTTATTTTTAAGTAAACAAAGCAGACCTTAAAAATCATTATTGACTTTTTAATATTTGAGCCAAAAATGTAAGATTTAGTCAAAGATTGTTAAGCTCGTTGAATAAACACCATTAAAATAGAGTATTTTATATAAAACTGAGGTTTTAAAAAATAAAATACTTGATGGTGACGTGGGTTTAATTATTGGGTTTTTTTTATCAAATAAAATTGCATGGATTTGAAATCACCACTGTTATAATTAGATTGTTTGAATACTTTGATATAAAATATTTTCGTATATAATAATATTAATAAAGGAAGAAAATTCTCTTTTTTTTCTTCGTAGATTCACTCGAAGAAATACACAAAGAAAAGTGTATCGTAGTAATAAGAAACTTCTAAAATTGTTTGTATACTTTGTAACGGTTAAGTTCATGTTTAACTATTCAATACAGAAACAAATATTTTTCTTCCAAACTCCCATTAGCTATAGTAATATTTACGTGGCTGAATAAAACTGCAAGTGATTACATTCGACTGGTTGTTGTCCAACTTAAGGCTGTAATCAGAGCTCCCCTGCACCGCGTTGGTCGAACTTTTATGATTGCAATTCGGCGGTCAGTTTTATGTCCGCAGGCGGTGGACGAATAACAGTTTATGGATTCATTTAGTACGAAACAATTCAACCTTTATGTGTGACTCTGTTTAACAACCCTGTGTAAATAGAATTCCGAAGGGGTACTATGGGAATTCTTTATTTTCTCGTGTTTACCATTGCCAGATTGCTTATTAGAAATAGTGTATTGTGTTTGTGAACCTACATTGTAACGTCAATATTAAAACTATTTAAAAGAAATTAGAAAGCTTACTCATAATATAAGTTATTTTTACTTTTATTGTATAGTTCTTGTGTAATACACCATTATATTTTAAGCCTAAATGTTGTTATTTTAACCCTTACTGTATGCCGCAGTATATTAAAATTCCATCATATTGATATAATTTGCTGCATTCTTACTTTAATCTTTATCCCTAATTTTAAATTTAATTCATCTTTCAAACTTAATTTTGTTCACCAATATTTTCGATGATCTTCGTTGTCTCGTGGCCATCCGCAAATCTACTGAAAATCAAATTAGAAGTTCTCTTTGTTAACATCTAGAATTTTAACTGCGACATTTTGTACCTAATTATAATTATGTAGGCTCTATTATATCATTGTAAATTAAATGATTTATTTACAAAGTGGGTGTAAAAGCGTCAAGTTTGAATGTTGCGTTAGTATAAGTAAATTTATTCAAATAGTTTTCTCTGTTACCTATTTGTTGACAATGAATAAGAATAAATTCCAATATTCTCACAGTACAATATAAGGTAACCTTATCTTGGATGTTATAATTATGATAAAGTTTTATTTGATCAAATCAAACGTTAAAATAAAATATAATTATTATAAACACTGTGAACAGAAATTTGAAATACTATTTAAATTCCCAAGAGTCTCAATATTGCTAATAATGTTTCCATAATAGTATTCGATAAAATCCCAATCATACGCAATTTCACAGAATTGTTAGGAAAGTACCAGAAACACAATACTACATTTAAGCTTGGTAGTTTCGTTATGTCCAATTCAATATTACACTTTACTGTGTCTATTGATATTACAGCACCTTCCGATGTCGTTACATCCTCCCAACAACCCCTCTAACGGCCGTTATAGCGGCACAAATCGCTTGGTGTGACTTGCCTACAAGGCTAATCAAAGAACACACCCACTGAACCTACCACCCCTATTTCTTGCCTGTAAGCACGTCAGTATTGAAAACTTTATTTTATTTTCACTATTATCATTTATAGCCTATTGGCAACAACGTTCATTTTAGCATTAAATATAAATATTATTTCTGAAGTATAATTTGTTCTTTTGGATCAAATATTTGGAAAAAAAATATATACTACGCTGACTGCTTCAAGTTCTATCATCTCTGGTTACATGGCTTTTGTATTAAAGTAACACGAATACTAATATCACCAAAAAAAAATTAGGTGAACATGTAGAGGAGCAAATAGTAAATTATTTTTTTAATACAATAAATAAAATAGAATACGGTGCAGTTTATGCAGATAAAATATCTGCAGCTTATCTGAATTCACCCTGTTTTAATTGATAGTTACAATTACTCTAAAGAATGTGATCTGATAAGTAGCATGTGAGCGCTGGGGCGTACGTGTAGTTAGTTTGGTTTTTCTCCAGCACTTAATCTCTGGTTATTCGGAGCTTCAGACCACAATCGGCCTCCGTATAACTCAGGCTGTCCGGCAAAGTAGTCAGTTTGCTTTTGAATAGGATTAAAGGAGGGTTGTGTAAAAAACGGCCATGTCCAGGGACACCCGGCCCGGAAAAGAGGCGTAATAAATCTCACGCGCAACTACCTGCTGCTTCTCTCTGCCGCTCTACAACACTTAGGGGGATGATTTTCGTCTACTCGTTTATTTATAAATGAATGCGCATACTAAGTGGCGTATTGTATTTTTTCTAGGAAGTTTGCTTTGCGGCGTTGCTTGTACATCTTAAAATACTCGATGGAACATGGTACAGTAAAAAAATCAATATCTACGCTTGAAAATTAAATTAAAATGTAAATGATTTCAATAAAAGTGTATGAAAATTAAAAAAAAACATATATGAAGTGGTTTATTAAAATACTTGAATTTTTAGTTATGATGTTTGTTTTATAAATATATTTATATACAATATATATCGTACTTATACATAGAAAACATATTTCATAGGTCGGTGCACAAAGGTAGCTAAATTCTCTTAATAATATTCCCCCCACATCTCCTGTATGTAAAAGGATAATCTGTAACGAAGTGCTAGGTCCTGTTGAGGGTTGTCCCAAATCCCCGACCAGCCAGCCAATCCATCAAGCCACTCTTCAAGGGTTTCATTACCGGAGCTTGTTTGTGAGCCTGATAGAAATTTCTAGAACGCCTTACTTGTTATTTAGTATGCTATGTGTGAATAAATTAGGAATTTTATTAATTATTTCAAAATGCTATAATAAAGTGAGATATTTTAATGAATATGTAGTATAAAATATACACATAGAGCTTATTAAATTTTGTTTGAACTATATTTGATCAAAATATATTTTTATAATTCGTTTGCAAATTAATCGTATATTTCGAATAAAAAAATTATACTGACTTTAATAATAATGAAAAAACGTGTTTTACAATTAAAAAAACTAAATTTACTTAAACTCTCCCCTCTTGTTTAACACGTATTCCATCATTTTCTATGATCCATCATTTATTCCAGTTTATATTCGAAGTACACGGTAAATAAATATACGAGCACACCACCTATATTTTTTTTATTTACACAAAACAGTTGATCTATTTATTTAAAAATATAACTTCGACACTCAAACAATATTTGCAAAATGCGGCCGATCTTTTTGGTCTTATTTCTAGAAATAATACAAAATCTATTTAATAATGAGAATATAAATGAATGAAAGTATAATATAATAGGTTGAGGCGTTGAAATACATATAGAGATTTCAAAGTTTCATTTCATAGTTTATTTTATATTTTATTTCGGTTAACTTGGCGTATTTATCTTCATTCACTACATAATTTTGAAAATATTTATTACCTGCAGCTTATCATAGTTACTCAAATTATTTTTATAAACTTGTATGAAGCTTAAAATCTTACGGTAGATTATAAAAAAAATTAAATACATTTTTGGTAGTTTCAAGGCTTTTTAGCTCAGCTTGACTGGTTATTTTTTCCGTTATAAAAAATATAAAATGGCTCGGCGCGATCCATTTCCCGTTTAATGGCGCAACTTGAGCGCTCCCATATCTGCCGCCGGAAATGAATTAAAAATTCAGGCTTCGGAAAAACGAAACATATTAAAAAAAGGAACCATTGTTTTAAAAGGATTATTTTTCTTTCGGGCGGCCCGGGTGAACTGAGGGGAAGTTTTGAATTATTGAATGCATGACCTAATGGAAATTTACTTGAGTAGGTTTCTACTAAATTTATAAAGGTTTATATCTAAAATTGAAAATATTAAAATATAAAAGTACAGATCATATGTTTTTTACTATGTTTAACTTTGATTTGTTTTAGAAATACGCGTGTTGTTTTTAAAGTGGTTTTTATTTTTTATTTAACATTATACCTAAAGTATTTTTTGCGTCAAACTTGTTGACTAATTCTGTAAATAAATAGTACAATAGGCTTTTGCTGAAAATGGTCGTATTAAAATAAACAAAATCCTTTTTATTATCATTTAAAGTAAAGAATCATGATTTTTTCTATTTCAGTTTTAGGTTCTCGATTTCATTTTTTCATATGACTAACATTTTATTATAGTTTTTACAAACGACCAATTTATTCCGACGTAGAGAAATACAAAATGTATCGAACAAGAAAGGCACATTTATAGCTTGAAAAAAAGCTACAGTTAATGCCACATGTTCACTGAAATGTCAAAAAAATATTCACAATGGGGATGCAGTTTAACTAGGGGCGGAATCCTCTATTAAAAATGTGGCCGGTATATCATATTGCAGTTGCGCACTTGTTAGCCCCGCAGTACTGACAATGCAGCCTCCAAAACTACCCCCGAATTGGGGTGGGGCCATACAGAGGGTGACCCCCACTTGAATATATTAGCCGGTGTTGAATTAAGAGGTATCGAATAATCCGTGGACAATGCTAATTTTTATTATTGAATATGGATGAAGGTACTCCACTTCCCGATATTTGATATCTTTGCCAATGCAAAAAATACTAAAACCATTTTTATTATATCAAACTGGCTACTTTACAAAATAAACATTGATTATTTCAACTTAAATACAAATTAATAAACTATTGAATATAAAATAAAGCTTTGTCAACTAGTATAAGTAAATATTAAATTAAAAAAAGTTCTTTAAGCGTAGAACATTTCGAGATGATATTGTTAAAATAATGATTAGACACTCGATAAACTAAAATACGCATATTCAATACAACTTCGATCCTAAAGGCCGCTAAAGTATAATAAAACCATCAATAAATCCGTTTATAAGTTCCGAAGAAAACAATATTTTTACAAATGCTTCAAAACACGATATTTTTAGTTGTGTGAAAAAAAAATCAATTTAATAAACATTGTATTTTCTTCTTGTTTTGGGTGTTTTTACATTATCATTATCTTTTTTATAAATATTTAAAAATTCTTAATATGAAAAGTATAAAATAAATGTAAAAATCAAATAACAGAAAATGCGTATTTTTCTGTTGTTTTGTTTTAATGCTTTGTTGTGTTTTATTATTTATAAATCTTGGAATGAGCATTAAAGCCTCAGTCCAGGGTTGGGGGTGCGTGCAGTAATAGCTACTTGTAGGTGCTAGGGGACGGACTGACAATTAGGGGTAATTTTTGTAACAGTTGGACTTCTCTGCACCCCGCTGAGCTAATATTTACAGAGGGGTGCGTAAAATATTAAAAATGTTATATTTTAAATAAAACACGGTGAAATATTCTATTCTTGGATAAAATATGAGTTGATTATATAATTTAATACAATAATATTTTTAATAAAACCTTGACTCAATTGCTTTAAAAAAATTGTTTTAGCGATTATGTTTAGCTTTTTTTTGTCAAAAATTCACTTGTTAAATCAATGATAAATGGCTGATGATCCAGCGTTTATTTTGAATTGATAAAATATGTTTTTTTTTTATATTTACTCTTAACGAATTGCATAAACAAATAATAAAGCATGGAAATAAAAATAATTCAGTTTTTTGTTGGTTAATGGCGACACGTCACTGTACGATCATGAAAATACTATATATCATATCTGTCTACGGAAAAGAGGACAGTAACTGGTGCATAAAAATGCAGTAGCGGCGAGTAAGGGTAGGGGGTGCTGCGTTATTGTTGCACCAACTTATTCAGCCCTAACAAGCGACCTACTCCATCGCCCGACTGGCGAGATGCACCAAGCTGTGTAATATGCATTATGCACTTTTTGAATTTATGATTTATGGGTGCATCTGTATGTTTGTTTTGAAAACATTGCTTGGTATTTTTGAGAACGTTAAAAAAATACTTTTTCTCTAATGGGCTTATATTATAAAAAAAGACAAGTCATTTAGCATGATTCAATGTTTTGTAAATTTTTATTATGTAGATATCGGACATTGTTTGAAAACAGATATAGTTTAAGGTCCTTATAACTGATACAAGTATCTCCAAGGTTTGTGTAATTTCAATAAACAATATGAGCAATATCATTATTCATTGGTCGATTTAAGAATACCATGTTAATAATAATTTCGATGGGTCCGTGAAAGTCTCATATATTCCAACATTTATTTAATAACTGATTTTTTTTTGTTACAGATTCACCTCAGGGTCAACAAAAATAGGTATGTAAATTCAATCAATACATTTAAATTTATAGTTAATATTAATTGCGTGCTATTTCAGTGTGAAATATATTTATATTAATAGACCTTAGAACTCATTTATATGCACAAAAATATATCATAAAAAGATGAAAATGGGGCATCTGTGCCACTTAGTTCAGCGGGTAACTCACAATACTCTGCACTGTAGATATAATGAAGAGGCGATGTTATCAGCCATGAACTAGGGCAATACGTCATTTTATGTGGAAACTTGATGCGGCTGACATGTGTTCATCGTTTATTTATAGACTGGCACGTACTGTGTTTACATTTGATGATTAATACTATTTAAATCATTTTTTGTCCACAAAAAAGTTTTATAGTAATGTATTATATATAGTACAAACTACAAAAAAAGTATCAGCTTCTAGTGTAGTTTCGTGTCATATCAATAATATAACATGGAATTATCTTCCGAAACATCAAAAAAATCTATTAATTGAAATTCTTTGGATTTACGAGTATTCAACAGTCGAATGTTTTCTATTGTTATATTTACTAACGTATCAATCACATGCACTTATGGGACATTTCACATAGGCTTTAGTTCGCAGGCAGGGTAGAGCGACTTCCGGAACTTGTAATCCTGGCTTTCTTTTACCCCACCCCTATGACGTCACGCACTTACTCCTTGAGAGTAGTTGATAAATTAGCACTTTACCAGGAAAGGGTTGGGTATGAATAACCTGTCCACCCATTCGAGATTTTCAGGCTCGCGGGGTCTGTTGCAGGCGTTCACCTGTTTAATTTCACAAAGATATTTAATTTTATACATTATACATAAACATTTTCATGTTTTTTGGTATTGATTTTTGGACTAATTTCCATTATTATTATTTTAAAATACACGTGTCTACATGAAAAAATAAAATTCTTCATGATTTATATTTAATAGTTATCACAATTTTATCTAAATTCAGAGAAAATTTATTATATAATACGAATCAGTTTTTACATATTACATTATATCTCATTAAATTTTATGTATCATACTTATTAAAAATTATAGTAATTTATTTTTCTTAAATTTACTCTAAATTTGCAGATTCGCAACAAGAATTAATTTTATGTATAAACTACCAGAATTATGCCAATATGATCACACATATAAATAAATCTCAACTATGTTATTTTAAAATTTTTATTTTTAATTAGGCAAAAACATGTATTTTGTTTATCTGGACTGCGTTGTTGGGTTATATGCCACGTTTCATATTTGATGTTACAATATTTTGGTCCTGGTACCAGAGAAATCTTCAGGGATTCGAAATTGATTTTTGATTTAACAAATCTATGTAGATAGCCCCAACGCAGGGACTAAAACATCGTAAGATACGAGGCGTAATACGCAAAAACGTAGTATTTTAAATGGCAGCAGGTACCAAAACCTATTAAGATATTTGTTTATTTTTTAATATTTAAATGGTTTTTGCTGCTCAACGTTTCTGTGGATCTTTAAAGAGGCAGTGCCCCTGCCTCATCAGTACTCATGCTCGCTGCAAAGAGCCCAAATATGTCGCCGTGTGTCGGACCGAACATTTCTTCATTAGGCCGTCGGGGGCTTCGCTAATGACTGCGGCGCGACAACCTTTGGGAACCCCAACTACCTGCCGGGGCGAGTGCGGGCTCGGGCTTACATGTTAATATAACAAACGTATAATATATGCTATATTTTAATAAATTGTATTACGCATTTATCAAATTTCTGTGCTACCTGAAACGAGTATGTGTTGTACTGTATTGTTTTGAGTATATAATAAAGGTAACATGCCTTTAACGCACAACGCGATTAGTTAAAACTATGACAAATATTTAACAAATATGACGAATATAAAATAATTTAATTGAATACACGTCCAAATTTACATGTGCAATCAAAGTGTTAAAAATATTTCAATATCTTTTATAAGAAATAATTAAACTTATTTATTGCAATAAAAACATACTTATTTTAATCTTAAGAACTAATATTTATGTATTACGTTTTATACATATAATTAAAACAACAACACGTGGAGGCTTACGTGGTCGTACAAAAATATATATTTTTTACGTCTGAGCATTTAGATATTTTGAAAATCTTTAGTGCATGGTTTAGTTTCATCGAATAATTAAAAAAATCATACATTTTAAAAAAGTATGACAATAAAATTTCACAAAAAAAATAAATGAAATTTTATTAGTTGAGACATAGTGGTAGCTCTATTCCGTGTTGGGTTTTATCTTAATTGTATATTTGAAAATATAATAAGTGAGATTAGTGTGTCCATTATTATTATATTACAATCATAAATATTAAAACTTGGTTATGATTCTCAATGCAGATAAACAACACCTTAAATAATTAAATTATCAACTAAATTAACCCTCTCTAAACTTCCCAATCATCTCTGAATACATTCTCATCAGCAAGGAGGTCGAAAACCGGAAGGGGTTAGAAGTTTCCGGTCCAAGGAGGCTGCACCTCTGGCCAGTATGACGTAAGACGTGAGGGTAGTTACCCCCGGGGACCGGAAGACCTGATTCGATTAGCGTCTTACCCCATGTTGTGAGGTTTCACGGTAATAAGGACCTCTTAATTAGGGTAGTCGTTATTACGTGATAAACTTATGGGAGGAAGGGATGAAGCTAGCCAGCCCCATCATGACTTATAATTATTTTGGCTTCTTGAATACGTGTTACATTACTTGCAGTCATTCCGTTTTGTTTATTGCATTTGCGTGTGCTTTGTACTGTAGGTTTGATAATTATAGCACAATACTGACTATATCATAAACATGCAAGCATACTAATATTAAATTTCTAGTTAGTAGAAAATTGAAAATATCGTTATTAGCAATGTGTGTTGCTTATTTCATATCTACGACATATAATTTATTTATTGACATTGTGTTGTATTTGATTTGAATGAATCTAAAAAATAATAACGCCATACTGCAGTAATATCTTCTACCTATATAATACTGCTAAACGATCTATTATTTGTCAAAAAATCTATAATCTGTTACAATATTTCCACCCGTTTTGTTCACAATGCAAACAATAACAACCACGAATCTTTAGTAATTCTAACACTTGCTAAAAATGTGCAGACAGAGGGTGTCAAATCCATACAAATCCACCCTCAGCTTTACAGGAAACGAACAATTCCTCATGATTGGAATCCGCCCTCACATAAATCCAATCATATCAATAAAATATTTCACACCCGTTTTGTACCCTTCATAATTATTTCCATAAAAATGGAAGCAGTAAGCCGAACAGGGTGGTAAAATCAATTTACTGTCACTAACTAATGGACATTTATAATGTGACAATTCTAGTACTCAACTAAACATAATTATTTTTTTACGTTTAAACACATTCTAGTAGTATAAAATATTCATGAAATTCTACTTGACACTATCTTTAAATTCAACATTTCACATTTAAAGTCCGCAAGAAATTAAATATATAATATATAACTAGTCTGAACTAATACTTTGTAGACGTTTTAATTGAAAAATCAGTTGAAAATTAAAAAAAATAATAACACAAAGAATAAAAGAGATATCAACAGCATTAATAAAATGCATTTTATTTTGTAATTTATATTGAAATAATAATTTTAATAAAAGCTCTAATACAATCAAATGGTGAAATTACACCAAAAGATACAAATATACGACTATTTGATTTAGTATGCTACTTTTAATCTCCATGTTTTTGTTTTCCTATTACAATAACGGCGATGCAGACTGGTCCATCAAATTTAACACACCCGCTGAAAAAAAAAAAAACAGACACACTCATTCAGAAAACGCATTAATCGTAAAAATCTCATTGAAGCAAGTGTACAGCGGTGCATATTTATCTGTTCGCACCCCCCTCGGGGTGAATGGCGCCGTGAAATGATCATCAATTTGTTATTTCATCCCTTGAATGCTGCGGAATCGGCCGAGCCCTCCGTGCCCCAGATTGTTACAAATTACTCGTGAATGTTGCATCCGAATGCCGCATCACATTTGCGAGATCGTACTTTTAAATAAATCGCTGTGTGTGACGATGTAAGTAATATAATTTGGTGTTTACACTAAGGAGTTTTTCGTATTTTAGAATTAAAAAAAGTTATAATTTATTTTAAGTTTTATTAGGTCGTATCATATTTATACAAGCTGCTGTTTGATACTATTTTTTTAATTAACACAAAAATATTTTCAAGACTTTTTTATTCGCCAGTCGTTCGTTAGTTGCGCAGTTCAAATTAAAACTATTTTGCTTTCAACTGCTAGAACAACTGAGCAAAATTACTAGTTATTTCTGCTATTGCACCCCTTTACGTCAGCAGGTATATATCACGCAACCATTCGTGGACACCTGCCCATCTAGGAAGGTGTTGCTTCTGGATTATTCTAGCAGTACCAGATACGTCTCTCTCAGTGACCGCTGGCTAAAGGATGATCATTGTAAATTAACGCGTCTCAATCAATGTCTACACGGCGAGGGGTTTTCAATTATTTCTTCAATCTACTTCGGTATCAGGCTCAGTCAAAGCGATACTGAAACCTAGAAAATTTGTCACTTTTAATAAATATAAACCTTTAAAACTGGATAACCGAAAATTCATTTAAATATATAGGCATCAAAAAAGAATCACGGCGAGCAAAAAAATAAGTAGTAATCGTATGATTTCAATTACGTAAAATATGAAGACGTGTTATAGCACACTATTATTGTATGAATAGCGGTCTAGTGAAATATTGTTGTTATTTACTAATTAACATGTATTTTGAATGAGGATGTTTTTTTAAAAATATATTTGGGTTAAAATATAATTACTAGCAATTTGTGTTAATTTTTAGATTGCCTTTATGGTTTGAGCTTCACTAATCTTTCCTGTATAGGTTCGTAGCGGTCATCACCGAATGCTTCAGAGGTATTTGGATCTCTGCATAATCAATGGTGGTCGCTTATCCTCTCGCCGCCATTAAGCATTTAGCAGATAGTGCCACCTAGTGCCTGGGTCTAAAACTAATCACTACAAATTTCCTCGAAACTGACATTGATGGTTTGCGTCCTGGCTTATACCCAAGTACCAAATATCGATTCGATTCTATTTTAATATCAATATAAGCATTATACATTGAATTAACGAGCTATAGCAAAATAATAATGAATGGGAAATAATTATAATCAAATCATGTTTTGTGACTTTGAACGTGAATAAAGTGTTCATAAATTAGAAGTATTTAGATTGTGACGAGTTGTCGTTGATTTCTAATAAATAGCAAAAAATCATTCTTTGATATTTTTTTTTAGAAATAGTGTGTTTATTTGATTTTTTTTTTTTTAATATATATTTTTGAAATGGGAAATGAATCACACATGAGTGCGATCTACCCAGAACACCAGAATGTTAGGAGATAACCAATGTGGAAGAAACTTATCCAATCTCGCTGGAAGTGTTGCGGGTGGGGGGAGCATCCCAGGAGTGCGGCAGACGGTCGTGGAAGGTAATACAAAATCATTTTCCAGCGATTCGGCTGTGAGAAGAATAAGTAACGACTCTCTCCTCGAGCACTGTGTGCTCCTGGTAGATTGTATTTTAAGTTTTGTGGGATTTATTATACCTTTATTTTTATTGGAGAATTTTCCTTCATTTTATATCTGTGTAGCTATTGCCAGCGTAAACAACAACACACGTACTTATACGATGAAAAATACATTTAAAAGTTTCAATAATTCATCAAACATACAAAATAATGGAAATCAACAAATTAAAGGTTAAATATATAGTCATTAAATCTATCAGCAATTTTCTAATTTCTTTGTATCAAACGCATCTCTTGTAATTATAGTAGTCGCGTATTTTAGAGCTAATCACAGTTAACATAACTAGGTCTAGTGGTTAAAACGTTTGCTTGCCAATTCACGGTTGAGGTTCGGAGAACAAAGAAGCAATGAATACTGTGAAAAATATTAATTGAAAACTCATCGAGTACACCTGAATAAAATTCGTCGTGATGTCTTCAAAGTTCGACACAAACACGATTCCAACATTTGCGTTTGCTTCTCTCGTGTTTTCAATTTCTTATTGTTGATAAAAAATGTGTTAGTATTTTCATTACACATACAAAATCAAAACATTGTACACATTTGAAAAGAGGTTGTAATGTTAACATGTCAATGTGTCATTAATCATGTTTCTCTCTGAAATACCGCAAGTTCTCTCCGCCTTGCCACGAAGCGCCGATCAATCAATAGTGTCAAAACTTTTCAAGGAAACTGCCCCCAGCCCGTATAAATATTTCTGATGTTTTACAAACAATTTGAGCTGAAAGGCGACAGAACAATCGCCCGCCAAGAGATAACATCCCCGTAAACGAGCGCTACCTCCGGTTAACTGGAAGATGCGAGGTTTTTTGGGTTTTCTGATGGGAGATTTGGTTTACCGCTGCGTCACGATCAGGCCTGGCTGAGAAACAAAACGAAACATTTTGATTCAGCATTCTACTAAATATACTATGTTTTGTAAGTTACCCCGTCGAGGATTTTGTTCTATCCTTACTGAATCCTTATGAAAAGTATTTTTTTATATGTTTTGGGTGATTTACAAAAAGACAACTGAGACAATCGTGATCTCCTTTTGCAAATTTGTAGAAGTCAAATTATATTTAAGAAAGATCAGTGAGATTAGTATGGCATGATGTTTCAAACAATGGTGGGACATATACGCCTTTTATATTAGTATTTTAAAATAAATAGTCCTGAAATGAGTATATGAAATGTCGGAGGTGCGTTCCCAGTCCGCCCCTAGGCCGCATTGCTATGCCGGGCGCAGCCTCCCCGGGGATGGACCTGCTTTATAAAGTCCTCCGTCATTGTTGCCGATATTTCGGTTTTTTCTTTCTTCAGGGGTAATGACAATTTGTTAGGCATGTCAGAGCCGGGACGACTCGTGGAATAGTAATCTCTGTTGCCAGGGAGGCAGCGGCTCCCGGCCCGGAGATCACGTGATAAGTGATCAGCTGCCACCTTGCCGACTTGGCCGGAAAACTTGTGGAGCCTCTTGCGGTTAGTTTATTTTCAGCACTTCAATGAATAATCAACAGAAAATCATTTAATTTTAATAACAAAAGCTTACCAAAGGAAGCTTACCGAAACAAAGTTGTTAATTCTGAAAATAATAATATTAATTATTAAATATATTCTAAGAACCTAACGTAGCAATTTTTGAAATAATGTGAAATATGTTATTTTATATTATTGATATATTATTCTGTTTTTTACCAGAAAACCTTGCGTTGAATTCTCCATTATATCATATTATTCCACTGAATACAGCAATCCTTTTAATATTTAAGTAAGCAATATAGACTTTTTTTTAAAGTTTAGTACGGAATCTCACCATCCTTACAGTGCCATATTATGCAATATATACCAAAATTTATTTGTTAGATATACCATATTCATCATTATCAGTTATTCGGAGTTATATCAAGATATATTCAATTTTGAATTATTGTATCTAAAAAGCCTAGTTTAAAAATACCCGATCTAACAACATATTTAGAAATGTTATGAAATATTTTGAATATCTCGGTCAAAAACTTGATATGTACTTTTCCGATAGATATGAGAATATCTATTAGATGATTATTGACCTATTGAAAGAGATATGTTATAAAATATTTAACAATCATCAACTTTGTGTTGTAGATCTATGGAATATTTACATTAAAATATTAAAATACCTTAAATAAAAGTTTCCTTCACAACAGTCAACAAAAACGTCCCGCAATTACCGCGTTTTTTATAATTACATTTCCGCCTCAATAACTGTGTCGCTTGAATTATTCACGTGAGGGTTGATGACCCTCCTCACCCCCGTTACCCTCCTTATTACTCCCCCCTCCCCCGGGGGTGATAAAGCGATCTCGGGGTAAACAGTCATTCGCATGCAAATATGTCTCGCGACTCGCGAGCCTTCTGCGCGCGGCCACGTGTTTACATTGGAATGAGTTTAAGATGTTTAATATTCCCTTACAACATCGAATGTGTATTCAATAACAGTTCAAGCAAAGACTACATATGAAATAAAAAAATATTATTGATAATATCGCAAATAAATTTTTATTTTAATAAAATATGCATATTCTGATTCTGCTGTTTTCTCTAATAACTGATAATTCGATGGTTGATGTAAGTTTTTTTTTTTTTAGATATTTCTCTCAAACAATAGTAAAGAAACTAACCAATCAATTGTATTTAAGAAGTGTGTTAGTTTCAAAAATACAAATATGTACAAACACATTATTCATGTGTTTTTGAATTCAATCAACTTTTTCAATTATTTAAATATCCAAACAGTATAATTAATAAATTGTATTATCTTGTTTTTAAATTTATATATTTTCAAATATGACTTAGTTTTAATTTTGTAATGCTAAAAACACGTAGTTAATGTAAATATATTTTATTAGAGTTGCTGGATTAAAGGCAGTACATTCTCATTCCTTTGCGTACATTACACCTGGATAATGTTCTCGGGCGATCATATCTCACCTGGCGTTAACTGTTGCGTTTTTATAGTTTTTTTTTAGCTTTTAATTAGTAAAGTAGAAAGTAAAATAACTCAACTCTAATGTAAACAAAAAATAAATATTTTAGACTGAACTATAAAATATGCTTAGGGGTGATATATTAAATTATATTATCTTTACACATACTAAATTTTTAATTATAAAAATATACATATTGCTGGTATTTTTGTTACCTTCAAAGATTTGTGATGAAATTTAAAATAGTATGTATATACACAATTTATAACTAAAATTGCTTTAATTTATTTTGATTGGACCAGTCATATTATTCTTAACGTTAATATTTGGTAATGTTCCCACATAAGACGTCAAATCATTTACGCTGCAACAGTAAGTGTAGCCTTTATCATAGTTAACCCATTCTGGTCTATCCCACTGAGTCTCCTTGCAGATACTCGTACAAATGAGATCATTTTCATTTAAGGAACTTGCATGCGGATTGTTCAAAGATACCAAAGCGATTCCTTCTTCAGTAAATGTAGAGTAAATAATCTTCCAGAACCACTTGGGAACGGGTAGTTTTTTTCCCGGTAGAAGATACATATCTGTTAATACGCCACTAGAATTGGGCAGTTGTAAAACTCCATGAGTTCCCGTGTATATGATAAGATCTTCTTGTCTTTCACTGGCAATATTCCTGGCCATAATTTCGACTCTGAGCCAGTTCCCTGCGTTGAAGACTTGCCACTGAGGAGCGGCATTGACCAGGAAGTATGTCGCTGTACTCCAGGTTCCAAAAAGATAGTCTGCATCAGGGGCCAGGTGTCCTCTAGCCAGGTACGATGTACTTGAGAGGTATTTATTCGCCTGGGAAAATCCAAGCAAGGATGTGAAGACTTTTGTTTGTTCGGTTTGCTTGTAAGCATTGGCTACTCCAGTGCCATTCGTGAGGCCTTGATTACGAAAACCAGGGCGACTTGATTCTATCTCAGCGACTTAAATCAATAGATTTTTTTTAAATAAATATATATCCTCAAAGTGCAGATTTATTGTATAACGTATTTATTCAAGACTACTTACCTTCAATGGCATCTCCATAAATAACGTTTATTGAAAAAAAGGCCGCTTCATTTACTTTATCATAGCAGGTTTCAACCATTGTAGCCATTCCCATTGTAGAATTAAATCTTTAAAAAATGTATATAAATATATATACAACCTTCACAAATATAATATTTATAATACTACATCGCATATATTGCATAAGGTTATCATTACCCCATTTTCAACATTTCTCCACGGTCTCCGGCGCAACTGATCTTTGTATATATTAAGTCGCTAAGCGTATTATTTGCACATTTAATACTATTCAAGGTAGCGAGTTGATTATTAAAGAGTAGTTTATTATCAGTAGAACAAATCACTTCTGCCTGCTGTAAAGCTAGAATTTAAATACAAGAGTTAATTTAATTCTTTTTAAAGAATAATTGTAAAGCTTGGTAAGAAAATATTTTGGACTTCCTTACTGGATCCGTTGATTACGTTGGCTTTTCCAGGACACACGAGTGTCATTGTTTCGTTAAGGGCAAGACTCAGACCGGTTGGACCGGGAATTACGGGTGAAGGAGCGTTTACAGTTGATATGTAGATAGGATCATTCGCAGGTAAGTCCTTATTCAAGTCCCAAACGCAACTTGTTGCTGAAAATAGTAAATAACAATTGAATGAAAAATTACAAAATATTAAATTAAAGTCATATAAAAGGCATTTTTTTACAGATGATTTATGGCTTGCAACGAATCATTTCATTTGGATTAAAGTTCATAAATATATTTTGTTAATATAACAAACATAGATATCTAAGTGGCTAGGAGATCAGAACATATTTTTAGTGAGTGTTTTCGCCTTTCTCATACTAAAAGCGAAAGTGTTTTCAAACAAAAAAAATATCCAAACCTCCTAAACATTCGGATATTTATTTTTGATATTTAAATGTGAAGTATTGCAAATTAAACGAATATACTATGAATAAATCTGTTGGGTATCCCAGGTTTGAAAGTAGTATATATTATATGAATTCAATACATTTTTTTAAACTTTTAAATACATTTTAATAAAAAGACACACCACAAGAATGTTAAATAAAAATACTAACATAATAAATAAAACTCAAGCTGTAATAAATATTTATAAATAATGAGTGAACATATTCCGTTTTCGGAACGAAGTATGCTATTAAATAATTTAATATTTTCAAGAATTTTTGAAATCGAAATATGTATTTCTGCAACATGCAATACTTTAATTAATGCACGGTACACTCAAGTTTGTAAAACTAAAACATTATATAACTAAAATACCTAGATAATTTAAAACTACGATATACATCTAATGCATATTGTTTAAGATAATAAATAATTATTGATAGCAATTGATTCATACCATGAGATGCATTTGTGACACTTAACAGCAAGACAAGTAGAATTAGACGAGACATCTTGGCGAATCGCACTATCTCTGCACAATGATAAGAAGCCTACTAGAAGTTTTGTCATTTATGTGATTCTTTAAGCTATTAAAAAAACGTACGGTGACGTCATACACCTGAATAAATAATATTTGTCACTAGTCAGATTCATTTGTAGATTTGCATGCAGGGCTTATTAATATCCTCTCTATATATTATACAATAAATATCAAGCGCTTTGTTAATTATAATAACATTATAAATTAAAAAGTTGAATGGGAATAAATGTATTGACTTGTTTGAAAGTAGTATTCATATTAATGGATTTGACGCACATAGCAGCCTACACATATTTCAGCACAACCGACAACCGAACGATAGTTAATAGTTGAGATACATATGTGGTATCCAGCATGATGTTAAAATAATAAGAAGCATTTACACTTTTTGATGTCTATGTCTAAGAATACACTTTAAATTTTAATGCTAAACGTCTGGCTCGTGATTTAGATATGAAGAAAAAAATTCTTTCATGTTTAGTGCTTAGTATCAGATACCAGATGTTTTACTTTATGAATCACTAAATTCCTCTATTTATTCGTAATACAAATTAGTAAAATAAATGATTAAAAAATGTACAAAATAATTTGTTTATTATGTACATTTGGTAATCATTAACTTTCTGTTGAATTCTTAAAGTTTATATTTAAATTAATAGTAACGATAAAGACGTAATGATATGATAATTCAAAATTATAATGTTCACGAGTTGACCCTAATTCAAGGAAACAACTTACAAATTGGTAAATAATTTTTTTATAAAATAAATATATAAATATAAATATAAAAACTTGGTTTAATGGCCATTAAATCATTTATAAAAGTGATTATTATTATTGATAAAAGAACACCTAGCGTCAAGTAGCGAAAGTTTCAGTGTATGGAGAGGATTTTTTTTGTGTAGCAGAATGGTAAAACAATATTATAACCTTTATGAAAAAATAATTAATTACATCAGAATATGATTAAATACTATCATTATTAAATAAACAAAATTAATTAATTTAAATGTAATTTTATTTGAAAACTTTTTAAATTTAAATTTGATAAATTTTATTTATCATTCATATTTATATACATAACGGTTTTAACTTTTATTTTATTCGCAATTCTGTGCAGTTATGCACAACATAGAAAATAACCGTTAATTTTTCACATATATAACGGATAAATTAAAGACAGTCGCAGATTCACCTGTTTCAGAAGATGTATTTACATTAGTACACCTGTTCAATTAGTAGTTTGAAATATTCACCTAAAACCTTAAATGGACACTCCTTTGTTAATAGTTTGGCTTAAAATTTTAACTAATAATTATAAAATACATCTCACATGAATAACTACAGTTGAACATACCTCTGGTATGACCTACTGGAAAATTTTGCAACGCATACATTTGTCATGAGCATAAAAAATCATTCATACTTTTATTATTCTTTATCAGCAAAAAACTTCTTTATGATTATAAATAACATTTTTACTTGTGCTTTTCATTTAATTTCAATTGATGACACGAGGCTGGGTTTTCTGTAAAAAAATACTTGAAGTGTTTTCAAAAAATGGTGTCATCATTTGCCAGTAAAAACAACCTGTTGTTGAAAAGTATACCATGTCAGTGTGTTACATGTGAAACGTGAGACTACTTTAAACATAAATAATATCGTTTGTGTTAAGTTTAATACTTACTTAAGATAAGGTGCTAAATAAATAATTCTTTGTATGGTAAGAATGACTATATTTTATTTTAATATAATTCATTTTCATTCATAATATTTAAAAACTGATTAAAACTAATTATCAATTCTTTTTCTTCGATGGCCCATGCATGTTTCCAGAAATTGACAAAGTAGGCATATATCCAACTGCCTTAATTAACTCATTCGCTGAGCAGCAGTACGTAAATCCTCTATCATATCTATTCCACTCTGGCCGATCCCAGTTAGTCTCTTTGCAGATATCCCTACATAAAAGCTCACTATCGTCAACGCCGTTCGAGAACGGATTATTCAAGGAAACCAAACCGATGCCTTGTTGAGTCTTAGGGGAGTAGATGATCTTCCAATACCACTTAGGAACCGGTAATTTATTTCTTTCTAGTAAATATATATCAACGTTGTCTCCTTTAGAATTCGGTAGCTGAAGCACTCCGAAGGTTCCAGTATAAGCGATTAGATCTTCCTGTCTTTGGATAGCGACGGCTCTGGTCATGGACTCGACTCTCACCCAGTTTCCACCGTTAACAGCCTGCCATTCAGGAGCAACGTTAACATAATAATACGTTGCTGTACTCCAAGTTCCGAACAAGAAATCGGCGTCGGGGGCCAAGTGACCTCTGGCCAAGAATGACTTGGCAGTGATATATTTATCAGCTTGACGAGTTCCCAAGAGCTGGCCAAAGATCTCTTTTTGTTTCGATTGCTTGTATTTATCAGCCGTGGTGGTGCCGTATGTTAGTCCTTGCGTGCGGAAGTTCGGGCGGTCTGATTCAATTTCAGCACCTGTAATAATAATCAATAAACATATTTTCACTGTTTAAATATGCAAATATACGTTGATATTATAGAAGCGAAAAATATTGTTGTATCTGATTTGTTGTATTGATTTATATATTTACTTGAAAGTGCTTCTCCATAAAGAATATTTGTGGAGTACAAAGCCGCTTCATTGATTTTATCATAACATGTCTCTAGAGACGGAGCGAATCCTTTTGTAGAATTCCACCTAAAAAAAAATTGTAAATACACTATTAATGATTATCTTATTTTGATTGAATATAAATAGAGTGGTGATAATTTTCATTATTTAACCGTTGATATTTTTAGTACATTTAGTCATCAAAATTGTGTTATGTCGGCTCTGTGTGATATACGCGTTTCACGGCGGATGATCGACAGTGATTTTAACGCCATTTAATAAAATACAATGGAAGCTTTACCCCATCTTATAAACCACTCCTTTGCCAAATGCGCATGGCATTTTACTATAGACTAGATCACTGACTTTACCCGAAGAGCACTCAAACGATGAGAGCGGGAGATGCTCTCCATCGTAGATCAGTTTGTTTGCAGCACATGATACTTCGAGCTCCCTAGCACCTGAAAAATGAAAAATTAGAAATTGGTTTGTAATTTGAATGTTAAATCAACAATCAATTCATCAAAACATCAATTGCTGTAAAATCTGAGGAGTGGAATCGTGTGTGATGATGATTGTATTCAACATATTTAACAAAAAGTACCTGACGAAATTCTATTAAAATATTTTCATAAGTATTTTGTGCATCATAGTATTAAACAAACCTTACCCGTGCCAAACACTGTATTTCCTTTTCCGGGACACACCAGGTGGATCTTATCACCAGCACCGAGAGCCAAGCCTCCAGACACAGGTATGACGAGGGCTGGAGCCTCAGAGCCGGAAAAGATAAGAGGCTCATTTTTGGCTAAGTCCTTGTTAAGATTCCATTTGCATCCAGATACTATATTAAACATAAAAAGTAATCTTTATATTTCAGGAATTCGAGTTCAATTTGTTCGCAGGTTTTAAAAGTTGATTTATTCTTGGGTATTACTGCGTCTTTAGTTGAAGTTTGATGGCCCCAGTACCGGGACTGAAACATTGGAAAGTTCAACTAAAGCCACCACAAAACCCAAAAATTTTGCAATCATAGTAATGGTCGAGTTAATTTTACATAATACCATAATCAAATATCAAAACCTTTTAATTTTTGATAAGAAGCCTTATCGCAATCTCAAATTTTACCAAAACCACCGTATTAATCTTAATCTTTTAATTACTTTTTTTGTGGTTTTTAGATAAAAAGTAGTATTATCCAATCAATCGGAAAAAAATATCATACTTCAAAATTACATAATTTTTAACTCTTTGAAATGCTTGTGCGTATTATTCCAAATAATCATAAAAGAGTTTAGTAGTGAATAAGCGGTTAAATTAAAAAAATTATAAAAGAATGTATTTTTTATTTAGATCAAATTAATAAATGATGTAATATAAAATATATGGTAAAATTATTTTGAATATTTTTACTACTTTTTCTCTGGTAAATAAATAAATAAAATATATGAAAAATATATTTGCATTCTTGATATAAAAACCAAGCATAAAAATATTTATCATTAATTAAATTAAATTAATTATTTATTTGTAATGCAATGGTGTAGAATTTGTAGAAAAACGTAATTTTAAACGAAATATAATTAATAAATAAAACATTTATGTATTTATGGCAAATATTTGTGTTTTCAGTATTTTCAATATTTAATATTGATTAATTAAAATGAATAACATATCTTTAAAGCTATTATAAAATTTAATGCGTAGATATCGACTTCGACGTGACGAATTATAAAACATGACAAATTTAACCTTATGTCTAATTATAATGCTTTTAGTGGATATTTTTGTATTTATAAAAAAAACACTATAATAGATGTTTACCAGATGTTGAACCTATTTACCTATATGAATACAAAACTTGCCAGCAATTCAATAAATATGTACAAACAAGAAACGTAAAGCAATGCTTGGAATAACAGATGTACTAATTTAAAATAACAATTTATGAATAGTAATACAAAAGATGCTGATTATAAAATTTTATTCTCACGTATACATATAATTGCTTGAGCCTAGATTTTCAGCTATTGCGCGTTGATTTAAAGCAAGCTAAAATTCTAATGCATTGTTCTTATTGTTTAAGGTGTTTTATACAATAAAAAAAACTGTACTCACATACTGCTGTGTCCACTGCCAAAAGAAGCGCAGAAGCCACCACGAGCCTTACTATGTGACCATCCATTGTAAGGTTGTCTCGAAGACTAGCTAGGATCCGAACGATATTATACTTTTTATATTTTACACATTCTTACTTTATTCAATACCAACAGGTAGAGGCTACAATACAGTGTGCTTACTAACGAGTGACTCACATCGCTGTAACCGGAAATAAAAACTTGTTATCATTTTATTCAATGTTGTAGCAAAAGATGTGTAATTATTTTGTAAATTGTATTGCAAAGGTGTATGAATCTCTCAATAATGCATTATCATGTATTGATAAAGTATACGTCAATAGTCAACGTCGGCATTATAATTGAATATGCACATTTACAAGGTGAATAAAGTTCACAGTTATAAACACTTATAATACAGTACTTACCGTTGTCGCATTATAGAAATCAGCACATACACGCTTACTAATAAAAAAATCTGTATGCAAAAAACGTCAATATAAATAAAAATAAAATAAAATAACATTTTTATTTGTGTATTTATTTAATTATTTATACATTACTTTATAACTTAATCTAATATTATTCTAAATACTCAACAATAAACAATAACAATATGAGTACGTTTAATTTCGGTATCCAAATCGAAATTAACTTTTGCAATTTTTTTAATGTGTTTTCAATTTAATCCATCCTTAATTCGTTATAATCGTTTCAAATAAAGCATCGCTCTCGGAATAGACTATTCTCTACTTTATTCTCAAAATACAAAAGTTCATTGCTAAATTTCTACAGTAGCTATAATTTTGTTATACCTGCATCTTTGTATTAATAACCAATCCAATATTTTATTTCGATCATAGGTCCAACAATTTTTCAATATATTTTTGTTTATTTTATGTTTCATTGTTATATATGTATATGTTGAAGGATTGTGGGATTAAATAGGAAAATCGAAGAGTTTTTTTTTTCAGTTTGAATAAATAATTTTAAGTGCAGGATAATATTGCATTTTTTTTCGTTTTTATAAATTAAAATCGTGGGGAAGGGATAGTCGTTATTCGGAGTTTATAAAAGTCAGGAAGCAAACTAATTTAAAAAACCGTAATGTGTTTTTGAATGATCGAGTATAAATAAGAGCACGCTCTTTTTATCTATCAAAATTTGGATCACTTAAATCATTCATAATAATAATTATTAAAAGCCAGAACCTTTTTTACTTTCAAGGATCGTTTCATTACAATAAGCATGAAACTTATTCATGTCATTGATTCTTGTCGTTCTATCTTGGATAGAAACATGTAGAAAGAGCTTTAAAACTGGATAGACATACGTATGCTCATCGTTTTTGTTGACGCAATGAACAAAGAAGTGTCATTTTGAATCTTTTCACCAAAACAATCAAATTCAAAAGTAAGGCAAGCATTTATAAACTTCTCAAATTACATTCAATTCACTATTACAGATAAGATTAAAGGCACACATACTTAGATTCAAACCTTTTTTGCGTTCAAGAAGTTCCTTTCATTCACAACATATCACAAATCAATCATTTCTCTTTCGCAGTGTCCATTCAGCAGATCGAACTTTATTTCTGACTGAAACGAAAGTACCGGTTGGAGTCAAGCTTACTTTTGAAAATGCACCTCCTTGAGAATGAAGCAGATTTAAATAAAATCCACCCCAGTAAAGTAATAGAGTCTGTGTGAGTATACTCTTACTGTAGTATTGTACTTTAACTAAGAGCCAAGAGAGGGTCGGCTAAATCCTTCAGATCACTTTTAGGGTTTGATTTTTTCACCACAACGTGTTTCTTATTCTTGATTAGCGCCAACTTTTGCTTGTTCTTCGAAATCTTCGTTTTCTTTTCAGGTACTTCGCCAGGCAGCAGGGATTCTTGTTCTCTGTCAATTTGCGCCAGGGTCTCCATGATATTTTTAGGCTTGGAAGATAAGCGCCGGTCATCGTCTCTGATATCGGCGTTACCTTTCTCGATGTCGCCGAGCGTCGCGTTTTTGTTGGCGTAAACGACGACGAAGTGCGAGTAGGCCGGGTTGGACGGGGCGTTTATATCAGCGAAGTCTCTGAAGTTGGCGAACTGATCCTCGTTGTAGTTCGGCCTCGGGTTTCCGCCGCCGAAGTAGAAGCTCGGTCTGCCGTGTCCGTTGTTGTTGTTGTAGTAAGGGCTGTCGAAGCCATCGGAGAATGAGGATTCGGTGTCGCTGCTTTCGCTGAAGAACGTGCCGCCGCGAATGACTCCGAAGTTTCCGGATCCGAGCAAGCCGCCGGCCTCGGCAGACGATGCGGTGGACGCGGCAGGCTTTGCGTAGTCGTTGCTGCGATACGAGTTGAAAGATGGCGCTTGGTAGTTGAGCAGCTGCCGCAGCGGAGAGGCTCGCTGGCTGTAAGCGCCCTCTTGGAAATTGTTGAGCGGGCGCGAGTGGCCGAGCGGTTGGTGTCTCGGCTGGAAAAGGTTCGCGAACGAGGGGAAGAACGTCTGGCTGCCGCCCTGCAGCTCGATGGAGTGGTCTCGGTTGCCGGCGAGGTCGGCAGGTGAGGAGTGCGAGATCGGTGCGCTCCTGTAGTCCTCGTGGGGCTCGAGGAACATCTCCTCCTCGCCGTAGTCGGTAGATGCCTCCGCCGTTGCGTCTGCTTTCGTCGTTTCTGATTCCTCACGACCAGTGACATCTGTGAACACAGAAATGCACAATTTATAATCGTCACTCATAAAAATATATTTAGTACATCCACCAGATTTAATTTTACGACTATATATAAAAAAATATTTTTTATTAAAATATTATGTAAAAGCTGTGTAAAACAAGGAAACTATGAATGAATTGGTAATTCATAGTATTATTATATATTTGCGTGTGTAGCATTTCAAGATGTGAGAATATATTACATGTAAACAAAGACATTTTCTTTGTTATTCTATCACTGTGTTGTTTAAAAATAATTTTTCCATTTTAACTTCATATCCGGTATATACCTTTCCAACGTGTGGTACGCATGTAAAAATATATTATTTTTTATTCATTAAACTTATTTTTTACTTCGATTCCAGCTTTAGCATTCGTTGCTTTGATTAACTGAAATATATGAGGCACGAGTGGAAATCGAGCTAGCTTGATTCTAGAATTTAAAAGAAGCGATTTAATTTAGTAAAGTTCTTACAAAAATAATTATTTAGATATTAAATGTACGCAATGAGTAAATCATCAGTATAAAAATATAACTTTCCGTGGCACTTTCGTTTCTTGTATCTATTATATTCATACTGCATGGCTTGTTTTCACTTCTTCTTCTCAGAGTGCTTCTTCTAAAAAAATGTTGGTGACCATTTCATTTAACATAAATTTGTCCCGAGCCAGTATACCGGCGAAAATTCCGCATCCACACTAGTTTCCTCCTTTAAGGCCCTTTTTACTTTGATTTGTTCTTGGACAATCAGAGGATTACAAATTTTTCGCAAGTTCATATAACTGCAAACTGTCGGAAACATTGTATCTCAAATTACATACCATTTTGCAATGTAAGTTGTTGCCATTAGATTAAGTCAATTTGTTTATGTCACGATTTGATATAATGAGTACGAACAAAAATTACGGATATCCGTACCGCCATAAGGGACCGTCAAATATAATACAAGTTACGTAAGATTACCTGCGGCAGGCCGACAGGTAACTTAATCGCTGTGTTCTCAGGTGTAAACAGATTTATTTTTTCTGCGGACTTTCATATTGTTAATATCCTACGTTCGCCATGTATCGTGAACAGACGTGCGACCTTGCTCGGGTTGCAAAAAATCTATGGAATGAGTTTTTTGATTGCTGATTTAGTATTTGGTAGACTTATTTATTCATGATGGATTACTCGCGAGAAGTGCTTTTATTGTTGTATGTTTGCTCTCGTTTAATTATTTATAGTTGTGCTTTAATATTTGTTATAAAAAGCGACTGATGTGAATTAGTATCTGTATTTTAATTCGTCGAATGCAAAGTCATATTTGATAACCCATGAAAAAAGATCATTACCAATTGTAAAATCATTTTATGTAAAACACACTGAGTCACGAATGTTTATGGTTTATAATTTTTGAAAAGTGATAGTCGATTAGGCCAGACTTATAATCGTTTAAACATTTCTGTAGGCGATATTTTAAATACAAGTAGATCACTTCATATAGTATTTATACTAGTAGCGTGTTTCCTGTAATTATCTTACAAAAAATGGTATTAATTATTAACACACATTCTCAAATCGTATAATTCTTTAACAATTTTTAGTTTTCCATATTAATATGCTGTTAGTGTAAAAATTAAAAAAATACCTAAATATGTCAAAGTCCATTTGTAAAGTTTTTTTTAAACGTAAGAAATTCAAAATGACTTGTCTCTAAAAATAAAATAAGATTTGAGATTACTCAATTCTTAACTTTCATAATGCAATATCAATTACTCGAAAGAGAGTGTTATCTCTCATTAAAGAGGAGGTACAAGGCACAAAGCAAAAAAACAATACATATAATTTGCACTTCGAAGGCGAAATAATTCCTGCTTTCTGCGAAAGAACTGCCTAGACGTGTATAATTAAACAATATTTTACTTTCATATTACAGTGTCAATTAAGCACTCAAAGGAGTGTCCGAATCACGACAGATAAACACCGATTGTTTCTACCTGTACATTATTGCTGAATTGAGACGTAGCATAGTCTATATATCGAAAGTCGATCAGACCAATAGCCTATCTCGATCTGATCTACAGGAAGTTGGAAGAAATCGAAAGTCGCAAGTACGAGATCTGAGGATCGCACGCAGAGAGAGAAACAGGCCTTTAGTAGACCCTGAATAGAAAGCGCAATCAAATCTACAAACATAGAAAAGCATACTTATCAATCACGCACAGCAAATACTATTGTTGAAGGATGATCTTATTGTATTTTTTTAACAATAAAACGCAGGGTTTTATTCGTTGTTATCAAAATTAAAATATTTTATTTGCCCAGTAGTATGACGGTGCCTTAAGCGAATATGAAAGACACGTGAAATGGAAAGTGATCTTATATTGTTTGTAGTTTCAAGATATTGTCAATTTGATAGATATACTAGATATTATATATTGTTTTAAGATAAGAAATCTGAAAGTAGACATGAGTGTTAAAACCGTATTTTTAATAGTTTGGTTAGCTAATAAAATTATTGGTGTACAATATTTACGGTCAGCATGTAAACTTATTCGTGTTGAGGAAACTTTGATTTCCTTACAAATAGAAGTCGTGAATGATTTATAACTTTTACCTTATAAACTAATATATTTACTGTTGAAATGAATTTAAATTACATTAGAGAAGGCAACCTATGGAGAGGTTAGCAAATGAAGGCATGCCAACTGAAGCTCATAACTTTCTTTGCACGTTTCCGCTTTGTGTGTTAGATTAGTTCGACGTCAACTTTCCACGCTTGCCAATATAACAATATCACACTGAATGGAATATAAGACATAACCTTTTGTTAAATTTGAAAGATAAATTACGATCTTTTTCTTTAATATGAATAGCATTTTTAAAAAGCTAGAAATCTCTGATATAACTTTTTACGCGTTGCAAAATCGCTAATGGGGATATTTTCAATTATTGTGCATTTTTATAAAACGATAATACGTGAGATTCAGTTAAATGTGAATGTAATCAATCAGAATGAAATGACTGGATAAATTTTATATTTCTTGCCGTAGAAATATATATATGTATATAATATGTTATTACATAACGGACTATAGCCTTTTCGAATGTCACGTAAAATGAAAGCATTTGTTAAAATTATCAAATTTTAATATTTTCTGATGATTCATTTTACATAATAGTAGTTATTACATATTAATAACAAGAGATTAGACACGCAACAAAAAAAAAACAATTTCTCTACTAGAGAAATGTTTAGCCGGTAATTACTTAACGATATGAAATTATAAATGTTATTTAATTCTTATAATTGTTATTCGTTGTGTAAACAATATTCAGGCAATTGATTCAAACTTAAGTGGGATTCATGCCAATTGAGCTACTGCGTCGCCGAAAATGACTGAGAATTTTATTTGTTACATTCAAGTACTGAACTTGACGTGTACTATAATATTACAAGTAATGCTACTTTCTGTCTTGTTAAGATATATAAAAACATATTTAATCAATAAATATTGTTTATACACTTTTTAGTTAACCGATTCACACATTAAAACTTTTTGCTTCATATGTGAGCGATCATTTAAATTGTATGTATGTGATGTGTATGTGAATTAATTGAAAATATTTAATTACAACTGATTAAATATACTGCTGAAGTATGAGAGCATATCTAATGGAAGAACTATTTGATCATTTCTTACTAAATTTCGATGTCAAACATACTACAAAAACTGCATAAGGCCGTTATAAATTTTAAAATCATTGAGTAAACAAGCGTTTCTTTTAGATTATTTGGGTACCTTCGAGTGATGCCTAATTTAAGATGACCCAAAACCTCAAGTGCACGCGCAGTACCCACGGTCATTTGTCAACATGTCTCGATCATTAACACGAACATTATCAAACTGTAATCTCCAGCTCGAAGGCCCCATGACAATGGTGAAATAGAGGATGGAGACCCGCGGCCTTGGAGGGACAGAAAATAGAAAAATGTTCTTAATAATAGCCGCCATTGTTCGCGGTGCGTGCCGGAACTGGGAATCTAGAATACACATGGCTTCAGATTATCCGGAACGATAGCAGAAAATAATAAAAATAAAATGCGCACGCGTTGAAATTGCCTGCAGGTATATTTTTGCACTATCTATTATTATTATATTTTTTAATAAAATGCTGGAGTGATTTTCCACATGTTCGTTTTTATTTGTAACCGGTTTCGCCAACCTTTCACGTTGGCATTATCAAACAGAATCAAAGTATTTTATTCAAAAATATTAAAATGGAATTCCACCAAGTACTCTCTGTCAAAAGTATTGAAATTCTATCTCTTATTATATATTACTCGAACTGTGTCTCGTTGTTTTTATATATTCTTCTTTCATAAATGTTTTGCTTCGTTGTACTTTCTGTCTTTCGACGATTCGGTTCCGGTACTGGGACTACAACGCGTTTTATCGGCCAATAAACTTATTAAATGGAAAACTAATAATATGTATTTGAAATACATTTTAACAAATGTCAAAAATAAAAACAATAGTTTATTGATATCAATTACTTATAAATTTTGGTTTGAAAGTTTTGGCCTAATAGATCTATATAGAAGAGTTGGGTTTTCGTAAAATGATGATGCCGACATTTTGTATTCATTACAACAAAAAATCTTCAGAATATTAGACCTAACCATACATAAAGTTACCCCTGAAAAAATAGAAGCCATAATGCGCACAAAACATTAAGAGAGATCAATTTCATGTGACTCGGTGATTCAATTTCCAAAACCAACATCGTTAAAATATTTTTACTACAAAAAAAATTAGCAAATAAATAATAATTAAAATACTTTACTTTTTCTGATCTCACAATAAAATCTGCCAAAACAATGAACGTGTGTAGATAGATCCTATAAAAAAAAATTAATTTAAAAACAAAGGAAAATTATCTACATACAATACGTAAGACCTACTCTATAATTAGTGAGAATTAAAAAATGAATTCCTCCCATAGAGTACGCACACCAAATACCAACATTATTACCTCGGACGTGAAGACAATACCTGTCGATAAATAATATCAATTGAAAACCTGTATTGTCTTAGTACACACAATTGCAATCGAATGGAGATATAAAATGTCATAATATTGAATAAGTGCAATTTGTTTATTCAATAAGTATAAGCAACAATCATGTTTAAAAAATCAAACAAAGCACAGTTCTGAAATCAAATTTTAACTGCAGCCACTTATTTAAAATTATTTTCAAAATATAATATAATCATTCATCATCTGCTACATAAAGCCTATTTCTTTTATGTTTATACTTCTGAATGAAATGTGATGGAGATTTTTTCTTATATGATACGGCTCAAATATAAATTTAAAACAAAACCATTTAATAACAATGAACTTAAAATAATTCGCCTTAGACTTGATCTAAAAAAAAACATTTATATAATTACACCAGTTTGCGATTTATATTTCAAAGCAGTGATCAGCCTAAGAGCGTGATTTATAAGTCGTGGAGTGAAATGGGGATTTTGCACATGAACCCGAGTCTTGATAGAAGTGGTGTAAGTATCTTAAATAGTTAGTATTTTTCGCGAAAGAAACAACTTAAAACGAATGACCATATTTTTAACTTTAAACGCTAGTATCGATTTATTAAAACCTTTGTAATCCAGATGAGATTCCGAGTATTTGGCTTCATACAGAACTTTCAAAATACACCAACGGTTAAGAAGTAAAAGTCTAGATCAGAAAACATATCGATTGCACGTCTACTAACATCAAAACTATGCTACAATAGAAGGCGGTTCATTCGTGTGATTTTGTCTTTGATTAAGGCTAGCACACTTCTGTCTTCATCTTCAAAACTTCAATTCAATAATTTCATTTTTGATTGGTGAAAAAATATTTTAAAAGAATACATCTGCAAGATGTCGTCATTAATTTGACTGTAAACACATGCATCTTGCAATAATTGTCAATATTTTTTAATTTTTGTTGTGCTCAATTATATAAATATAAATAAAACCGATAGATCGAAGAAACGACAGTTACTTTTACTGAGACTGTGGGAACTTTTCCGTACTTGAATTAAAAAAATACAAAATATTTAGTAAGTAGAAAGGTAAATATTTAAAATAGCTATGTTGTTGCCTTAAATATTATTACGTGTATTCATTAACAGGTATCATAAAAATGTAATTATAAAGCGTCCATACTATGAGATCTCCACCTACTTGTCTGTCTTGAGAAATGAGGAAGGAGTTAGTTGATTTCCTGTCTTATCTCGTTTAAAACGGCATTTTTTTTTGCTCACTTACAGATCGACTCGTATGAATAGCAACACTACATGGGTATTTTCACATAGGATTCTTCAGTAATGACATCAAGTATTTAACATGGAATCTGGTATTAAAATCTCTACCGCAATCTTAAAGACTTTAATTAAATGTGTTAGTGCTTATTCCAACTAGAAACTGCAGTCTCTTTTTGTAATTTATGTTTCTACGATCTGTCTCTTCTTTACAAGATCGTGACTATCGATATCTAGTTTATTATAAGATGCTCATCTTGATAACCTAAAGCTATTTAGCGTTTATTTTATCTGGTCTTTTTAAGTCATGTTGAAGTTGTTTTAAAAGTTCATCTTACATCTAGAGCGGACCAACCACAAGAGAACATTATGATAATAACAAATACTTACAATCCCACACAATTTTGCTAAAACTTGTTTTTTCGTCCTCAAATCTAAAGATGCGTATAAATGTATATAACAAGAGAAATAGAAAATAATAAGCATGAAATTCGTCCGGATATCCTGGTTATATTTTCAAGGCCTACATATTCTTACATCTTTTGGGATGAGCCTTTTAGAAGTATGTTACCGGAAGCCACCTGAACGTGGTTTAACCGAAGATAACAAATACTAGTACATATTTGTTGTCAGTATTTACATTTCAGATACAAAGATGCATTTTTTTGTAAATTTCACCTAACAAAAATACATGTTTGTTTTAATTATTAGAAGTAATTATTTATTATACATATATTTTATTTATCATAAAAAATGCAATTGAATCAAACAAATTAATTGAACTTGAACCATAAGGAGACAGTAGAATAGCATGGTTGAGGCTTGAGAGTATGTTTGCCTAATTTATGTGCATTGGGGATATTTTTAATTTTTTTGAAAATGAGCAAATTAACGCATACCACATACTACTTAATTAAAATATCACTCCGTGAGAACAAATAGTGATGTTGTTTTATTGTATTGACGTTATTGAATATGTAAGTTGTTCTCAAATTAATATTGAAAATTGATAATTTGTTTGAGAGCTCGCCGTTTTGTGCATGGCAATATGAATTGATTTGTATGTTTACAACCGATAAATTATTCAGCAGGATTGTAAAACAACCATAAAATTAATATCTGCATAGTACGTGCTGAAGTTCACAATACATTACCATCGTTATAACTAAATCACAACTCTTACCTTGGAATATATTACATCCGTACGTCTTAACTCTACTTATGGTATGAATAACAGTCTCTCAATCAGATGAAGATTGAATCATCAATTTTAATAAAAACCAATTAATTTTATTGTAATTCTTAAAAAAAAACTCAAATTCCTTACATTTCCAAACTAAAATATAACCTGTTTATTACATACAGTTATATAAACCAATTCGGCTATAATATTTTAAATCGAGCAACAATTTTTTATTAATATTATTATAAATAACATATTCACAGGTTTTTTGTATAGATTTCTTTCGCAGACTCCATCATATTTATTTTATTTTAGTATTAATAGTATGATATAACAAGATATCAGATCAATATTGCACATTTCGAATACTATGCATTTAATTAGTCATAATGTATAGCATTATCCAAAGAAACACTTATTTTATTTATTTAAAAAAAAACATTTCCTGTGAAGTGCTGGTGCATATTTAAGCTATCTCGAATATCATTTATCAAACATGAAATATAGCAGATTTTTTTATCATCCTCAAAAATAGTACAGCGTGGCTTTGGAACTAAAGTCCGAATAAAATTCTCATACTAGCTTATTGCAAATATTGGGTGTAGCATTTTATGCCTCGGCACGTCTGGATGGGATGTTCCGAGTTCTAGTCCTTGCACAAGCCTCGGTGATCTTTACGCCCTGCTTTTCTGGCATGCCACTAAATGTCGAGCTGCACTATACAGGAGATACGCATCACTATTGCGAAACAATAGCGCCACACCGAAGGCAGGTGGACAGAGGATAAATGCCGAGCCTCTATGCTTTATATTTATAGACTTGTTTTATACGCTATTAATAAGATCTATGTGCATTAACGTGTTAAAAGCGTTAGATAAGTGTCTATTCTAGAAATACCAATCATTTTCATTGATATACAGTATGAACCGCAGTGTACTAAATGCAAATGATTTTTGGACGAACTTAAATTATTATAAAGGCAATGGTAAATTTTTGATGTAGCATAATATTCCTTAGTATTTATTGGTAGAAGCTAATAATAATAAAAAAAAATCCGACTGCGTAAAATATATTCATTGAGTGTTTTATTCCAAAATAATTCGGTTCGAATTATTTATCACGCTGGTAGTAAACATATATTTTAAAATATAGGATAAACATTTATATGATTTTAGTTTTATTATTATTACACAATGCCTAAAATAGTGTTGTTAAAAAATATTAACTATTGAAAAAATAAAATTAATTAATTCGCTTAGGTTTATTTTGTGTTGCCGCAATCATAAATAGCTTAATAACTTTTTTTATAATTGTGAAATAATTTAACCATAAATAATATTGAACGCCATCACATTATTCCAACTGTATTATGCAAATAGACTATTGTTTTGAGCAATAATATATATATAAATAATGTCATAAACCAATCCGTTACAAAATCGCAGTAATCATTCATGTTACATAAAAATTGAGTTTCAAATGTCAGGATTTAATTTATCGTGTTATAAAAAACGAATCCCAAACCTTACGTCAATTTATGTTTTAATTTAAAAATCAGAGATCAATAAATGCTACGTTTTGCTTGTTACAGATTGACAAATTGATTTGAATCACAGATGTATAAATTTTATTTTTGATTGGGAAGTATAAATCAAAACATGATATCGATCTTCTGATCTGTCTTTGAATGTGTTTTATGGCAGCTGTGTCTACGACGCTTCAAAATGTATAACAGTTTAATCATTCAACGTTTATAAATATATTTGAAAAATTACAAAATAAACTCGAGATGTATTTTATAGCGATATAAAATATACGGTATGAACTTAATTTATAGTTTGTTAAATTGCCTTTGAATAGATCTATTAGAACGATTTTATGGGCGAATTTAACACTTTCATGTTTGATATAAATATTATACATTAAAAACAGTGGAAGTATTTGAAAAAAATCATGTTAAATCTTGTTTTACTTATATGTATATGAGAAGAATGGATATATAATTATTTGCTAATAAAAATTAATTAAACGTGGGTTTTTAAAAATATTTGGTTTTTTGTACACCCTGAAAATTAATTAATATATTGAGCAAACGGACCACGAGAGATAGGTTTTACACAGTTAAAGTGAACAGTTTTTTAAAATTACTAGAAATATAAAATTAGAGCAAATTTGTGGTTTTTTTTTGTTGAAAATGCAAGATCTTGACATAATGATAAGATTCAGGGAAGTGAATTTGAATTTCATAGTAAAACTTTCATAATAGACCGAAAGTTCATCATTTGAAAACTTTAATGTAACATCGAATGAACTATTATATATTTTTTGTACATACGTAATACTTATTACTAGACCGTAACATTATAAATAATTTTATAAAATATAATATTTCACAATATTAACGCCTGACCTGTTTTATCCTAATATATAGATTTTTAAGAAAAATCTAGCATGTTTTGGATAATTGATGATATTAAAATTTTGACATCTTCCCCTCATATTACATAAATTATTTGAAAGGGATGTTTGTTATGTACAAAAGGGGATTTGATGGTTATATTTACAATATTTTTATAATTTCGGAATTTATTATAATTAAATGATGAAGCCCGAGAAAAAAAAAGTGTTTTTTTTTCACAAAACTAATATTAATTTATCACAATTTATTCACAACTTTGATTTTTGTGTATCAATTCTTTGAAGTGTTAGTCAAAAGGAAAATATATTCCATTTTGTCGTAAATTATTTTTAATCGCCACTGAGATGGCTGTGAAGAATGTTGCTAAATTAGGTTAGATTTATTAATTTTGTCACTTCAAAACACTTAAAATTTGTCATCATGCCACTTTACCAAATAATAAAACTGGCAAAATTATTAATTGAATATAAATATTTCTGTTTAGATATTTGTTGAGAAATAAGCAGGAAGTGAGGTCTATCAGATTTCATAAAAAGTCTGAACTACAAATTAACATACCCGTCACCCAATAAAAATATTATAAGATTCATAGCAAATTACGATAAAATATCTCATCTATTACGATAATTTCACAAATATTATGAGGTAACACTGTTTGAACTCGTGATCCTATTGATTATCATATTAATTATGATCATTACCTAATTTCAAATCTTTCAGATATTAAATAAAAATTAATTATTTTAATACAGTCAATGAATTAATCTTTAAAGAAGAAAATACGAACTGTGAATAAGGAAGTAAAAAATTGCTAGATTTAAATTGCTTTAGGTTGAATGATACCCAAACCAATACTTCATTTTTATCTTGTAAAATTTTCAAAAAAACCCCAACTCTATTGAATTTGATTTTACTTAATTCTGTTTTCTTAAAAGTGACAAAATATTTGGGCCATTATATTAACCAATTTAACTAAATAATAGGACGACTATTTTCTCTCTCGTTTAAATTATCTAAAAATTGCCATTACTATTTAAATAATGAAAAAGAAAAAAAGCGTGAAGCATCCTATTTTGGCCATTAAATCGACTTTATGTTAACAGTAAAATAAATCAGTAGCAGGTTTTATAACGGTGTCCTTTATATTAAACATTAAGTATGACAAGGAAAATTGTATGTTAATTTATTGATCCTTAATAATTTATAATTAGGTATATATAAGTTTGTTGTAAAGATTTTTCTTCAATATAGCAATTACACACTTAATTAAAATAATAATGCTAGACCTAATACCGGATTTAAAGAAATGTTGAAAATGAATGTATGGAAGCATTACTTTATGTCTTATATAATAATCTCAAGTATATTTCTACTATATCATCATAATCATTGTTCTGTAGTGAATTGTCCCGTATTTGCAGTTATTCGCTAATAAAAATTGTTATTTACTCTTTAGTAAAAGCGATAATCCGCCATGACAGCGCGCTGTATGTAATGCATGACTTCAGAGCCAGCCGGGCGCTCCGGGCGACCGCTCTCACTTTCTTCTCGAATATCAAATGGATGTTTATGTTTTTTTATTTGCCTTAGCTCGGTATCAAGGATTCCAAACTGTGGTCCGTGTTTAAAATTTAAACGAGCAACATTAGAACAATTAAAACTTTGAATAAAGATTAAAAGTAATCAATATTTTTGACAGAGAGTACTTGGTGGAATTTCATTTTAATATTTTGAATAAAATCACTTAAGTATTTTATTCAAAATATTTAAATGTGAATAGATCTGTTATGTTCAATTGATGAAATGATCGGTATAAAAATGTGATAAATTAAATAAATAATTACTAAATGATATCATTATAAATATTTAAATATATATATATATTTTTTTTGAGTAAAATATTTGAGTGACCGGTTTCGCCTATTGTTTACCTAATTGCTTATTATTATATAAAATCTCACTCTGTTTGATAATGCCAACGTGAAAGGTTGGCGAAACTGGTCACAAATAAAAACGAACATGTGTAAAATCACTCAAGTATTTTACTCAAAAATATTAAAATGGAATTCCACCATAAAGCATTCATAACAATTTTTATAAAAAAATTACACCAGAATGATACTATACTCGTGGTATCTATATATCTAGATATTCTCAATTAATTATAAATATTTTCGTGAGTTTCGGGTCTTTTTTTTTAAAATAAATAAAAAATATATATCTATAGAATTTCAACAAGTACTTTCTGTCAAAAATATTGAATCATTCATATTTAGTAAACAAATTGAATGCCTTGATTTTGGACACGCCACCAGTATATATATATATATATATATATATATATATAGTATATATAGTATATACATGTGTTCAAATATAAATAAGTGCAAGTGTGTTCACTTGTCCTTGTTGAGTGTTGAGTGTCACTCGCTGTAGCCTCGACCTCCGAGGCGAGTTGCTTTCCTCACACGGCTGGGCTGCGAATGTCCGGCGCGGCTTATTGATGAGAGTCATTCAGCCGTCGCAGCTGTACTAGGAAGTATTGTTACATCTTTATCAATTTCAACATCTTAATTTTGTATTCAAAGAGAAAATTCCACAGAGAAAGATGCCTTATGAAGTATCTGTAGTTATTTTGTTGTAGTGACAGTGGCTTCAGTGTGAATTGTTATATTTTATTTTTATTTTTAATTTCGATTGCACACGATCTATTTTAGGTTATTATATTTTAAAAACTTTCTTTTTTGCCATTAAAAGTTCGTATTTTTATTTTGTATAAATTGAGTATCAAAATATGTAAATATAAGAGTTATTAATAAAGTATCATTACATACGGTTCTAAGAACTTAGAAAAATGTTATATATTTATTATGAGAAGACAATTATAATTCTGGTTTTTTGAAGTTAATGAAAATAAATAAGCTGTAAAATATATTTTTTTACTTTGGAAAGTTAATGTTGATGTCGAATAAAATATGTACAAATAACACGCGAGCCATTAGTCTTGTTCCACGAGAAGATTAAGTTTTTTAATTTTGCCTTGTTGTGTATCACTGTAAAAGTAGACTAAACAGCGTCTCGTGATTCAGTAGCTAGCACGCTTGCTTGCCATGGGGTTCCGGGTCCAAAACCGGTATATTTTTTTCAATAAATCATAATAAATTGTTATCAGTTTCAGAGTGAAAGAAAGCCCAGCCCTTCAGACTCAATATGATTGTTTTGTGGACAACGCGGAATTCTTATATCATACGAGCGTGGATGTCTTCTTTTCATGGAGAGATGATAAAAGAGTTATGTAAACTCTATTCATGTAGGTGATTAGTCAATAGGCTTGGTGCTCGGTGTCACTGAGAGGGGAGACAGGCGATACCGATTAGACAAGACGTCATTAGCTCGGACATAGCGGAACTGTGGTGGCCCGCGAAGGCTTCGTGTCGGCTTGCACAATGCCGAGTGCGCTATGGGATATGGTTGTCTAGATGTTGGCCGTGTATTATGAAATAATACATGTCGCTTACTGTGTATTTACCACTGACCAAGAGTATTATATTAATTCATATTTTTCTACAAATATAAAAAAATAAGAATTCCAGTGAAACGATATTTTTCAGGAAGCTATTTGAAGATTAATCTTATAATTTTTATTTTTTTATCTAAATTTATGTGTGTGTGTAATATTCTTGTTAAATTATAAACACAGGATATTTAAAATATCAGCAAGCTTTTTGGCAAATTTAAACCATATATTTCACACGGTCATAATAAAGCAGTTTTAATTATATTTTTATTTGTTTATTCACAAAAACCAAAATTAAGATGCTAAAGATACCGACTTGTTAAAACAATGATTAGCATACAATCAGTCATTATACACAATCAATGACAGTAAAAATATTTTTTTTATGAATGACAGGTTAATAACAAAAAAATGTGAATATACCTATCATAGAAAATCACGTAACGATAATCTTCTCGCCAGGTAATTGTGAATATTTTAATTCCATAATAACGCAACACCTCGCGTTTATTCGGTAAATAATACTTGACTGTTAAAAACTTTCCTTTTTTCATACATTTAGATAAATGTCAGAAGAAATGGTAATTTATTATAAGCTGCCAACCGTGGCCCTTTGAGGTTCATATTTAACAATTTTTCTCTAGTTAATTTACGGTTGGGTATTTTTAATTACAGTTTTTTGAATGCAGGAAATCAATTTTGAACTCACGGGTATTTATGATGTAATTTTTAACATTTAATATGACCCTTCATTGGACAAATTTACAAAAAAATAATAGGTAAAACGACTATGTCTTTATAAAAATAAATACTTATCTCAAGATTTATTAAAAACAGATATATTATTCTATTTAATGAACACGTTTAGGACGCTTTTAAATCTGTTTATTATGTACAATATAGAGATTATTAGAGTGTCTATCAAGAATGGTTTTAAAATCTATGCCATAATATTTTGATTTGCTTTTTTAATAATGTAAGTATTTATGGTTTTTTCTAAATGATATATTTAATAAAAAAATATATAATATAACAAAAACGCCAAAAATTACTATTTAAAATATACAAAATCTACCTTCTTTTTGAGATTTAAGAATAATGCCCTTTAAAGAATTAGATGTTGATTTACAATGAATATTTAAGTAAAATTAGTTTTACTATGTCTATACTTTTAATAAATTATTTATTAAATTTATTCGGAAGGTATACACGTAGTCGTTAAACTTACTATGATGTATTGTGATAGTTCATAACATTAAAGCTGCACCTTATTTGTAAGTAGATTATAAATCTTATTTCATTTGTATTATTTCATTGTTTATAAAATTTATGGTGCTCTATCATTAAGTAATAATAGACTAGCATTATGTTGTTTCTTTTATATTAATTGCTCGTAAACATTATTGCATGACTAAATAAGATCTTGTATCCGTGAAATAATTTTCATTCAGCTTTGACAAATTACAATACAAACCACAACCGAATTTAAAACATCAAATAAAGTTGGATGTACACTATTATTATTATCTGTCTGATTTGATATTATTTGTTGTATATTGTTATTTTAATGCATTATAAATAATTATCATATTTTTGTTCATTTTAGATGTGTGTGAGTATTTTTACTATTTGATAGAGACTTAAACTAAAGACTAAAAACCGCCCACCGTATTTTAAAGTATTGCAACAAGTGATAAGTATGAGTAACGCATCACTAACAAGATGTATACGTAATATACAGCGTGATCAGATTTCAAATCGACTTATATTCAATATATGTTACTAGCGTGACAAATTAATGATGTAAAATATGCAGTAATGCTTCTTTAAGATCCTAGTCTCTTAATATGTTAATTCTTGTGTTGGTAAAAAAACCTGTGTTATTAGTTTTCTATCACCTGCATTATTTATATCGATTATCAAATTATGCAGGCATCGCAGAAAGGCTGTCAATAACACACCGCAGTAATGCTTACGTTATTCATTCTAGTACTTTCATGTGTCAATCAAAACATCATTAGTAAAAAAACAGTGATTAATCTTCGTTGTAACTTAAACGTCTGTCATTTTTTAATTGCATGGTTTAAATTTCTCTATTTGACTTATATCCGACGCCTGACACTGTATATTAAAATGTCACAATATTATTTAACTAAATTAAATTAAAATAAAAAAAACTTGGTTCTTGGCACACTGTATACTGAACTCGTATTTCTTTGTGATAAACATCCATATATAATTTAGAATCAGATTTATGTATATTTTTAAATACCTACAATATTAATCAATTAACAAGGACGCCAGCTACGATTTTACGCAATATTGATTTTTTTATATCAATTTACGATCGATCGAATATTTTGACCGTAGATCTATTAATCTTAATCAATTGATTTTTGGTCAATTTCGATGGTATCCAAGTAGTTAAAAGCTTATTTTTCGTTGAAGAACTTCCTGTTTACGTTTATTAACCGATGTTTAAAAGATGTAATTATTTTTTAAACAATTTCAATTTTCATTTTGTATGAGGATACGAAGAAACTTCCGAGATGAGTTTTTGTAATTTAAAATTAAAAGTAAATTTTAGATACTCAAGAACAAACTCATATGGATTAGCTTGTATCATGTTTATAGCAAGTAGAAAATACCTGAATAATATATATTATTTCTCAACGGTCATAAAAGAGTGCAATCTATGATTGATTTCTACTTAAAATGGAAAAAAAAAATTCATAGAAATAGTTTGAAAATATTGGTTATTAAAAATCAAGTTCCGCTTGATATATTTACAGAAAAATAAAATTATTAAAGCGGGTATATCTTACGTAACGGCTTTAGAACTGTGAACCTTGGAATCTTACATTTAAATATTATTTAATAGATTAACATAGTGGATTCTTAACGAAAATGTAATTTCCGCTTTCTACACATGGTTTTAAATAAAGAAACTAATTGCATTATTGTTCAAACGTCAGAAATGGTTTTAATGTCGTTGTATCTAATAACCGAAGGTTATTAAAATTTCAAATTGAATAATTGTTGTTAAAACGTAAAAACATTTTACAAATTATGAGTATCATTAACATTAATTATTTCATTACATTAGATTAGAGGTGTTAGCGAATACAAAATACTGGTGAGTGCATTTAAAAAAAATTTAATTAAAATGCGGCTGTCATTACAGAGAATGTTACCGTATAAACACATTTTAATATGCACATGAGATAATAAAGCTTCTGTCTACTTTAATACGACCCCAGAGAATCAAACAACGCGTTTAATTAGCCCATGGTTTAAAACTTATGGATTCAAATAAAGACAAACTAATGATCAAACGTCAACAGAAATTAAAACGGATTTTATTTATTAATCATAGAAGATTACAAAAATATACAAAAACCCCATTCACAGAAGATCTAGAAAACATAAAGCTATTTTTTATTAATTTTAATAAGATAATCCAGATGGAAAAAGTTTAATAGAAGCCATGTATACGATCATGTTTTAAAAAATCCAAAATTTGGTTTTAACTTTTATATACATATATTTTTGTAAAAACAATAAAGAAAATGAGAACTTATATGCAAAAAAAAAAAAATGTGCAACTATTATAATGGAATATAGAAGATGGATCAAGATCGTAATTGGTATCGTTCCTGAACTACGGTAGGAATTATTTTGATTATTAGCGATAATGATGAATATTTCTGCTTTAAATAAGTAAATAAGAAGATTATTTAAATCCTTTAAAATATTTAAACTTTGTTATCAGCGGAAAGGTGGTATAAAGAGGTATAGCAGGCGTGAGGTACTCCACTCACACGCAGGGTGAAACGTCACGATTCGCTCATTTCAGAACTACTATGGAGAAGTACCGTTGGCCTCACGTGATTCAAGATAAAGAAGTCCATACAAGATAACTTTAAGAAGCAGAAAATAAACACAACTTAGTATGAATATTAAACATACGGCTAAAGACTTTCTCAGCATCAACAGCAAACAAACACTCAAACTCTATTTTAAATGTAAAAATGCAGACAGTTTGGTCGCCAGGTTCAAAACGCCATGGTGGACAAGATTCAATGTATATACGAGTAGCTGACAATAGCCGAAGTGTAAATTCTATATTATTCTTCTTAAGCAAAAAAAATGTGTACAGTTATAAACAAAAAATAAGGCGCATTCAAGATTAGTAACTAAGCAAACTACAAATAATTTATGAATTTATAAAAAAATCATATTAAAAAGTAAGAATAAAAAAGTGTAATAAGTTTATTTTTAACAGGTTTTAAAAATAGATTCTCGTATTGCCTGTATTGACCATTAACTAAAGATGAATGGATACTTGCGACTGTGTCCATTTTCAGTGTTTCGTGTAACTTTTGAAACAAAACTAGAGTTTCAAATATATATTTGCAAATGTACAATTTTCCGTAATAGAGCACCGCAATTTTAGAAACCGCGCTCTCTGCTTCGGAGCAATTAAAAGATCTTGTCTCGCCTTTCGTCATCGTTCTTATGAAAGGGTTCACTGTAATATGGAAGATGGTTGTCGCCATTGCAAAACCCGACATGGCCGCCCTCCTGTGGCAATCTGTCATTTGTTGTCAGTTGTCATTTAATTTTCCACAAAGAGCGTGCAACAATCCAACTTGGTTCTTATCGAAGCAATTTACCTGCGAAGTGCTCGACATCATCCTGCTTCCAACACAATTAGTAACAATTTATCATTTCACGCAAGAATTGATTGTGATGTATGGTTGTTGCAGAGAACAAATGCGCTAATGTTGTGCGATTTGTGAAGTGACGTTACAACTAAATAATGGCATTGAGTAACCCGTTTCTGCTAATTTGTTTTTTGAATACTCGAGCGTAGTAAAAAATATATGCCTCAATTATGATGGTAAGCAGTAAGTAGAGTGCGGTCAATAGAAATGTTACCCAACACGTGTGGTTCAATCATTCAACTGGAAGCTTCAAAATAATGAGTAGAAGAAATTTGAATACAATGTGTTTACGCATACCTTCTAAGTTGGTTTTCAATCAATCATGGGATCGTGCGTAAGTGTAATCGTGAATATATTTTTTTGCTTTCTTATAGATAAGTAGCAACTATACAAGTAGATTCTAAGTTGTGCTCGAGAATTATTTAAAATATAAAAAAAAATACTGACTTAAAAAATACCCTACTACTTCATGAATTATTTGCATTATTATTATGTTAGCTGTAAAGATAATTATCAAAAATATATAAGGCGTTAATAATAAGGGTAATATAAAACAAAACAAGCATCAAAAATTACAATTAATCGATTACACACAGCAGATTAGTTGATAATCGGTGTGTGATGCTAATATAAATAACACTGATAATGTTAGGAGGTTGATAGCCCGGAGAATACATATTATATATTACGTTGGAAGAATAAAAAAATACTAAAAATAGTTTAACACAAAAACCCGAGTAAGCTTTTGAACAGCCTTTATATAAACATACGTTACACTTTAATCTAACGTTAACGATATTCATAGCAAAATTAATAAAACGTAATATTGTTCTAACCGCTACAAACCAAAAAAAACGTACAAACTCCAATCATCAATCATTTTTTGTCACATTTGACGATCGGTTATACAACTAAGAGTATGTAATAATTTTCAGTATAATGATAGTCATTTCATGATTAGGTGTGCCTTTCCACCCAGCGTAGAAAATTCGGTCATGCCTAATAGGCTGGCTGGAGTCGGGATCATCGATAAGGCTGTTGTGTAAGGCTCGCTCGTTTCCGTTGCGTGGAGAATAGCGGGGATGTGTTTGGAATTTTTTCTACTGTAACTTGGAAGACTTTCTCATTCATTTGGAAATAAATGTTTTTTTTTCATTATTTTCGATGCTCTATTCAGAGTGTGTGGAGTTTTATTAGCAAATTGTTTTATGAGTAAATATTAATAATTTTTGTAAAAGTACACGTTTGAGCCTAATATGTTATCTAATTTTAAGTTCCACTTTTATTTAGTATAAATTGTAGTAATATTTTATATCAACGGAAGAAAAATTATTATGGTAAAAACTACCAAACAATTTACAAAAGATATAAATATTACTACATAAAAATGAGTTTTTGTGCAATTTAGGCATAATCTTAATTCTTTTCTTGACTTTTATAATCAATATATATTGTATGAACGGGAGACATCTTATCTCAGATAGTTTGAGAACAAAAAGTCTATAGCATCAATTATCTTCACTCGCTCCACCCGGATTCAAATCTATATTCAGTGGGTACAAGTACAACATACTCACCAGTTACTGGGTCACGAAGTGGTTTAAAAGTTTATTTATACTGAGAAGTATTTTCAATTATATTAACTACTAATAATAAATATTTATTATTACTAGGTCTTTATAATAATACAAATGATTATGTAATAAGAAAGTAGCCGTAAATAATTATACCAGCGATGCTTCAGAATGCGGTTTTTTTTTTTAATAAAATGATTATAAGATATCAAAACATTTTTTGCTCTTTAAAATCTCAGGCATTAACGACGAAGTTCCTACTTAATAAAAAAATGTTTCTTTCAATTATACCGCGTTCATACCAGACAGGTAAGCGAGGTTCTTCGACACGAAGACGAGCCTCCCTCGATCATAAAAACATCGCTCTTTACATTATGCAACAGTTTCTCTGTGAAATGTTACGTAAAAAAAATATAAATATTATACTCGTACAGCGGTGCATCCGTGCATTACACTCTTCTGTAACAAACACTTGACTTCTAATTGAATTAGCTACGCAGGTAACTTTTATTGGATACTGTAGCAATTAATTAACACCGCGTTCCGGATGATTCGTAATTTCATTATGTTAATTATGGTTTTTTTTTGTGATATTACATCTGCTCACCTACTAACTTTAAACGCGTTAATTAACTGAAGATGCTGTCTATGAATTATACCTGTCGTAAAAGACAACTCCGGGCACTCTTTTATATATTGCACAAAGTGTTTGCATTGAACAGTTAAAAATTAACATTATACTTCGTAGTAAATTTCTATGATTTAAGAAAAATCAAAAACACCAGTAAAGCCGAAAAAAAAAAGATTTAACTTCATTTTAAATAAAATATATTTTTCTAGAATAAAGTGGTAATTTATATAAAAATAATCAGGAGCAAATTTAGCTTTCTTAATTTTTATAATTTTATTCAACATTATTATATAAAATACAGGTTCTAATACGTCATACATTTATCCGTCAAAGAATGCAAATCAGCAGTAATAATTAGAAAATATATTTGGTTTGTTAAGTCAATAGAAGAATAGGTTTTATTTGCTTTGTTTCATTCAATGTTTTAAATATGACCCTGAGGTCAGTTACTCTGGCCAGACATCAATTCATTTAAATCTTTCTACCAAAAAAATATCAAACTTATGAAATACTGGTTTGATTTCAAATGAAAAAAACTTAATTATACACTTCTTGAGATGCTATCAAACATATTTTAACCTAGTATTTTAGCAAAACTGGTTGCATAAATAATAAATAAAGTATTAAAAAAATGATGAAAGGATAAATATTGAATATGAAAAATATTCTGTCATGATGCTGTTTGTGTCTTGTATCTTAAAAATATATTATGTAGGAATAAAGCAAATAAATTATATAAGATACACAAATTATTTTCAGACTTTGGTTTAGATTTTGTTGCTCAGTGGTTTGAAGTTAGACATTACCTGTGACAAAAAGGGGAATGTAAGTTTTATTTCCAATTATTATTGCACTTTTCGTTGAATTTTATTTTAAGATATGCTCTAATCAGTTTTGAAAACCTATTTATGAGACTAAAACATTTTCAATAAAATCAATAATCATTTGTTTTTCATGCAATTTTATACGCGATTCTTTAGTATCTTTTAACATAGGCTTACAATAAGTGACTTGAAATTATTGGTTAAATACGGATATAACTATAATAAACGAAGTTTTTAGTGCATGAGTTCGTATAAATAATGTATTGTTTATTATTATGGTTTATCTCTCAATTATACTACGTCACATGCGTTTACAACGTATTCCGAACTAACCATTAAGAGATTCAGTGCAAGATGTTAACAGCGTATTGTGTCATAGCAGTATTGAACAATAGGCATCGAGTGTAAGTTTAACCACAGTTTAGCTACAGTTTAGGACTGATACAATTACAGTCATAAGACCGAGACACTAATTGCGACCGAGACATAACTTCTTGGCTTGCCCAATGTCGGATTTAGATAACGCCGGTGCATTTTGCAAGCGCGTCCGATCGTACTATTTGCTTACCGTCTTGTGAAACCCATTGCATTATTGAAGGCGGCTTCCGTGCGCAATTTACTAATTTGCAATCAGTTATTTTTGGTATTAATCAAAAACACTCAGCAGACAGAAAAAAACAGCATTCCATAATGATCGTTAGTTTTTTGCGCACAGTTGATTGGCGTTTGTCGGAAGTAAAACTCACCTAATTGGACTTAACTTTGAGTGTGAACTTTAACACCAGTTATGCTTCGTATATTAATCATTGATTAAAAGCAACGTTAGTAAATCATATTTTTTACCAATATTTAAAAAAAAAATCTTGCGTTTTGATATTAAATCATACGTTCACACAAACACTCGTACGTTGAATTTATTTTAAAATGCATATCTTTTAATCAGCTTTTTTAGTAAAATTATAATTGCGGGGCTTAATTATTTTTATGAAAATATTTTTTATGTACAATAAAATGCATACATTTTTATATGCCATAAAAATAATCTAATTTAAAATAAATATATGTTAGTAAATAATTAAAATGTATCAAGCATATTTACATTAATACAATGAAACTAATTTGTTGTTTTTATTAGTAGAACAGGTGGATACTTAATTAAAAGTCTTCATAACAGAGTATCGATTCAATAATAACTATTATTATTGTTGATTTGTCTATTAAAAGTTATTGTATGACAGAAATGTTCATTTATAAATATATGCCCGAAAATCTAATTGTATTTATTAGATGAAAAAAAAAACATGATTAATGTAATTACTAACAATAAAATTATAAAACTACAAAAAAAATAGAACAAGTTTCTGTAACTATTGATAAGCCATTGATGCATAAAATAATACAATCTTTATTGTCAGTCGATTGAGATTTCTGTGTTTTTTCCCATTTATGGAAAAAACCAACAAAAAATTAATAATTGTTTCATGTACTGTACAGAAAGTCACTAAATTATTTAAGACATGGAGTTTAGCATGATTTGTTCAATGTTATAAATGTTTTATAGTTCTCTTTGTAATTAATAAAAAAATGCACAGCAAAGTTTTAATATCTAGTCAAAAAACATTCATATTAAATGACATATCAAAGTATATTTATTATATTAGATTCAGTTTCGCAAAATATCTGAGAAACAGAAACGTTCACCAAATATCAATGATTATTATTCAATATTCAATATATTTGTATTTATTATACATACATACAAAATAAGTTTTTAAGCAATGATTAAAGCGTCGATTGTTTTTTCGAGAACCAGGTGGGGTATTTATTCATTATATTTAAATCAGTTACCAACTTGAATATTCAATATAACTTTTCCTTTTTTTCTATGGTAATTAAAAGGACTACATCGCAAGGCTGTGATAGCTTTGTAGATCAGCTGTGCCTTAAAAAGGAGCCGAGGGTTTTACTAGTCGTTTCGCAGATAAATTTACATAACATATAAATATTAATGCATTATAAATCAAACATCTTTTCTACTTGGAATATTGTATTTTTATACGTTGATTGATATTATGTAGAAGGGTTTTTTTGAAAATTCTATATCCTGTAAAAAATCAAGGAACTGTCGCAAGCTTCGATTGAGTCATTTTCTCGAAAGTAATGGTAATTTACCAACCAGGTGTCGAGCTATTCCAAACGAGTTATACTCACTCACAATGCCAATTAAAGTGATTTGGACATGTATCTAATAAAACATTTTTATAGCATGTCGAAAATAAATTATTCAATTAAAAAATCTTCAATACAACAATATGTTAAAACATTACATCTCATTATATAAATATTTTTTTGCCAACACTTCGTGATTCGCGGATAAATTTTTTTAGCAATCAGTGTCGCAGTTCATCAAATTATAACCAATTCATCATCATTCACTGTTAAATATCACTTAGGACGCAGCAGGTGTCACGACTTCCCTGATTTTTTATGCCCGCCTTTCTCTCCGTACTGCAGTATTTCCGCATTTCGAGTCTTTTCCTACTTAATAAATGTATCTGCTGCTGAAAATGGATACAGATTTATTGCAGTGAGGAAGTAGATTGATGCAGTTTTCCCTAATGAAGGTGCATGCTGAAGAAACCAGCAGTTCTCTTAGGTTTTTTGCTCCAACTTTATTTAAGAAGATTTCGCGATATTTACAGAAGTGCGTGATAATGGCATTCACACGCCGGTGAAAATCTTTTATAGTGAAAAAAAAGTCATTGTAAACTTAATTATAATAAAGTAAAATGGCTTTTGGTTTACTTAAATCTTACTACTAAGAAATTGAGAGTTTTTACGCTCTTTGTTTCAAAACACAAACTGTTTTTGATATTAGCTTGAAGTGTCTTAAAAATTCAGCATCCTCGCTAACCATTTGATTGAATTAATATTATAATAAAAATATACATTAAAAGCAAATGTAAATGTAAATGTAAAGATATTTCAAACTGTCTTGTGACCTCCGTTGGTGCATAATTACAGACGAGGTAGTAAGATGGCAGATAAAGTATACATTTAAATAAGATATACTTGATAAATAAAAAAAATCGAGTAGGAATGCAGAATCTAAAACTGAGCATAAATTTTTACATGTTTGCACATCAAGAATCAATATTTACTATTATGCTAGAATATTTGTTATTAGGAATCCGTTTAATATGCAACAAGAAAAATAGGTCACCGCAGTGAATTCTTTGAGCGTTCGATAATATTGTAAAAAATATTCAAGCAACGTCTGTTCAGTGATATTTTACGTGCCGAGACAAACGAGTCATCGATACTTTAAGTAAAATACAATTACTCACTTGCACACATAATATATTTTTAGGTTATCGATTCACAAACGAAAATATGAAAAAAATTAAAAAAATCTAGGAGTGAGGATTCGATTCATGATTACTTTTTTACATTCATGAGAATATAAAAAAGCTTAATATAAAATAAATACTGAATATAGTATGAGATAATAATAAATACCATACTCGATTATTTAAGTAAGAGTAGAAATCTGCTAAAACGACAAAAAAATAATATAATTGTGTATTTGAGAATGATTTTTGTTTGTTTTGGATTTGAATGAAATGGAAAGTTATTTTGGAGGTAATGTTTGAAAAACGTATTGGTGTAATATTTACATTTACGTTGTCTTGCGTATATTCGCCATCTTACAATGGCGGAGTTATAGTGCTTTGCTCATACATGAGACGTTGTATATTAACACTAATTTATTTCAGTTGCTCACTTTTAAGTAGACTCGTGTTAATATTTGTACATGGTTGAACTGGAACTGTTTAAAACTGACATGCTAAAAACAATTTTAACTTTCTTAAATTTATTGATATTCATAATTGAATTTTTTAAATTTACTAATAGCCCAAATATGTTAGATGTGAATACATCAAATTTTTTGATTTTACTTTTTAGTTACATCAAATGATAACACACACACATATATATATATATATAAACAACTTCTAACCTAAAAAAAATAGTTATCTGGTGTTTTATTTTACGAAATATTTAATGAAAACGAATGACTAAAAGAATGTCTTTATGAATACTTAAAATGAGAGGTTTGCTGATACGATGCTGAAATCAACACAAGCCTACGCCGGCTGCCTTACTGATGTTGAGAACTCACTATATTACAGACCTAATTACAACAATATAAGTTATAGCCTACGCTTTAAATGATTAAAAAAAAGCTTGCATATCAGGTGTTGTTAATGCCATTAATTAACCTTCTTAGAAATAAAAAAAATCCACTTTCATTTGGCCCTATCAATATCAAAAAATCTCACTTATCATAAAGCTTTATTTTATGTTTTGTATAATGACTATACAGATTTATATCAAAACCTTGTAAAGATAATATTATAGGTAATTTAGATACTTTACTCTCGTGTTCCAAATGCTAAGGCACCGTGTACTCCTTTGGCTGTCTGAAGTTCCTATAGTTCGCGCGGCTCATCCAGGCAGTCGTGAGCTTCGATAAGTAAACCACAGCCGACCGCAATATTTGCCAACAGACATCGTAGAGCGTGCCAAGTTTTTAAACAACCGTAGGCATCATCCGAAGGTAAGCGAAACCTAAGCCAGCAACGCAAAGCAATCGATCCGAATAAAAACCTCCATTACGAAAATATTTCGAAACGTTTCATTTCTATTGTTGCCTTAGAGGACATTGAATGTTCTGATGAACGCCTCGAATAAAGAATGGCATTAAAATGCAAATTAGACTACATTGTCGACCTAGTTTGTATTGAAGAAGATCTGTGAACTATTGGGTATTCTGCGAGTACCTTTATGTCAGCGCACTGTGACGACTTCGATCCTGTGGTATTTTGAAGTCACGGATTCTTGCGTCAGGTAGACCGAGGCAATGCCGTATTGCTGGTTGTTACGTTGTTAGAATCTGTGATATATGGAGTTTTTGCCGTATTTATTTACGACTAAATGGAACCTAACACAGTGATATTATGATTGGCATCTCATGCGATCTAGCAGTTGAAAAGATTTATGTTTCCGTCATTATTTTATTATTTAAATTTGCATACACTCAGTACCTTCGCATCGTGATTCAATTCGATAATAATGCATCATAAATATTAAATCAATGGATTGAGTACACATAAGAGCACGAAGAATACAGCCGGACGGAGCAAATATTGTAAGGTGGTATGAGAAACCTCCACCATTTCACGTCCGTATAAGAAAACAAATCTATTTTCATCTTGTTCTTGTAATTAAATATAAATGCAATACAAAATAAAGGCGTTAGCTGAAAATAGTTTAAAGAGTTGTCCCCAGCCTATCAAGTCCAAGATGAACATCGTTATTTCATTTTTGTTGACTGTATTCAATAAAAACAACTTACAACTCTTACATCCTTACATCATTATGATATATCAAGCCAGAATGTAAATAAATCATTCGGGTAGATACTATAAGCTATTCCTGCCATTACAACACTCTCTGAGCTAACAAAGGCAGGTACTAAATTTATGAATGTCATCGCTTGGAATTCGCACCTGCATTAATGTATTATACAAGTACATGTAAGGCAACAACTGGATCGCCCGGGTAACTGATAATGACAATTAATAAATAAAACAATAGCACTTATTGCTAAGGCTGTATAAGAATTTAAAAGAAAATATATCAGCAATCAATATTTAAAATAATAAACCCCAGTCATGTATTATACATTTAAATTATGGGCATTATGATATGATCAGAAAATAATATAAATAAAAAAACAAGCCTCTTTTCATTTCAAGAATACCAATATTATTTAAAAAAAATTAATAAAAAAAATAAATGTTTATTAATATTCAAACATGATTGTAAGAGTATGTATCAAAAAGCTTTTAAAAACATTTTTCGAAGAGTCTGTTAAGTTTAAATTCCATATATTTGTTACGCAGCAAAAATTTATTATGTAAATATACGATGAATATAAAACACGATCAGACAATATGTATTATATCAGTTAAAAGCCATTCCACAAGCAGACATGAACTGGAAACCTTAATTGTTAATTTCAATATATAAAATTAGATTATTTTTACAAATTTGTATAAAATGCTTAGTTAAAAAAATAATTAATGATTTGAAATTAAAATTTTCGTAACCTTTTTAATTATGTAAATACTTATAAATTTATTTAACACGAAATTGTTTTTTAACTGTAAATATTTTTGTTAATTGTTTTTATTGCTCAATTACTCTGGTAAATCAAACAGTCCGAGTATAAATATTTATGTGTTTGGGTTTCTTTATTGTGCTTGCTGTTATTTCTTTGTTTAAATTGTGTTGAAGGCCCCAAGAGCCTTGGTGGTACTGATTTCTAATTACCTTGTGGAATTACCTCAATTTATTGAATGCAAAAGAAAACTAAAGCACACATCCTTTGTGGAGCAACTCCGAATATTAATTACTCTTGACATGGATACATCGAGTAACTACGTGTGTACTGAAACATTAAATAATTTGATGAATTACACAATAATGTACACTAAGTAATTAGTAATCTTCTACCAATATATGGACCAATAATTAGTGCAATTTTATAATATATAATAGTTGCTTAGGTTTTCCTATATAGATATTCGACATGCTTTATAATATGCTCTGTGAGTATCATTCTGTATGTTAAACCAATCAATACAGAATGGTACCTAAATCACAACCAAAATGATTATCTTGTTTTTTCACGTGCCTGAAGCATAATTTGATATTTTATAAAGCCTTATATTTACTAGAATAGAAATACAAATATTTTTTTGATCCTAACTTCAGGAAACAAATATAAGAATTGTTGAAGACAAATGTTGATTGTGTAAGTATACACTTAGTTACAAATTATTTTCATAATTTAATAAGAATAAATAAAGAAATACGCAGTTAAAACAATATAAAATATGGATTACTGACTTCTTTTGCACAACATAGGTTATAGATTTTTTTTCTATGTTCGATGTGGACGATCGTGAAATATTTATTACTTCCGTTGGATTAAGATAATAAAGGCCTGAAACATCGGGATTATTTAAAATACCTTACCATTTTATTTTTTCAATGGCACTATTATTATTTGAAATATAATGTCTACATATATATCATTTGAAAAAATAAATGAAAATAAATAACAAAAAGAATTACAAAGTTTTTTTTAAGAAACGTTTAAAAAGCTTTTGTTGTTGAAGAAAAAGATATTAAGTTTATCCTTATCGAATTGTGTTTTGGTTTTTAAGATACTGTGCGATATAACCAAAGTATTTTTTTTATATTCTCGCATTTGTAATTCTTAGTAATCCATTAATTATAATCAAGTAGAAGTATATTGAAGGGAGATAACTACGAGTATTTTACATTCCTAGAAAAATACTGTCGGCTGATAGATAAATGCGTAATTATTTTTATTAATGTTTACCGATAAAAAAATATTTTTACAAATTACCTTGAAAAGAAGTGAGGTTATATAAGTAAGTATTCATTCAAATTTAGTTATATTACCTACTTAAATTCTTTAAAGGTTAAAAGTTATTAGTATGCATCTGATTAGAAAACATCGAAATCGTTACTGCTTGAAGAAAAAAAACTAAATTAAAACTCTACTGACCTACATGATTTTAAAATAAAATAGTTTTTGATATTTGAAATCTTTTAAACAGGATAATTTTCAAACCAAGGTAAAGTTAAAATAGTAACTTTGAGATAAGATATCAAAATTACATCTCATGGATCATACACATCACGATATGATGTATCGATAAGATTGCAATAAAATGAGTGAAATGGAAAAAAAGTGGAATAGAATCGTTTTATTTATATCGAATATTCACAACATCATCATTACCATTAGTGCTATAACCACAATGGGTTTTGAATGTATTTAAGAGTTTTTGTTAGCATGCTTTTACCTTACACGACTGTCCTCTAGATCTGCCTCTTTTTTTATTTCTTTCTTTTAAAATATTCAATTTTAAAAAAAAAAATTTTTTTTATCAAGATCACACTTATGTTGATTTAAACAATACGAGTACGTACAAAAATAAAAATGAGATTTCGTAAAGTGCGTGTCTCAACCTATTTTACTCAGTAAACAAGTTTGTAAAAAAGTATACCACGATAAAATGCATGAATAAACAGAGTAATTCTAGAAGCAATTTAAAAAGCCTTTCGTTTCGGTCAGCTCTTTCAGGGAATCCATAAGAATTGTTGTTAGCATAGATTACTTTGTACATAATATTTATCCAGTCAGTGGATATTGATTTTATAACCATGATTATTCAATAAAAATACGCATCGATGGGTTCATAATGCATTGGTTATTATTGTAAAGTATTCATAACATGACCACTTCTTCTTTTAACAACCCGTTTTCATATACCGATCGATAGAAATTTAATTATTTGCCTTATGCAAGTTAAGCAAGTCTTACGATTAATTAATGTCAGTATTTATGAAAACACAGATCTAATTTAATTCACATCATTCATTTTTCCTTTTTGATTTAAATTTATCTTATTTATCTATCAATATAAAATACATTTCATAGCAAACTTGTTGGTGAACAGATTTTAGAAAATTGACTACAATGTGATGATTTGTCGTTAGGTAATGAATATTACAGCTGTGATGACCAAACATTTATTTAAAATTATATAAGTAAAATTAAATAGAAGTTTCGATGTTTTTTTTTATAATACTTTGCAAAAAACAACATCAAATTTATACGAGTGACTAACGAATGAATAAAAGCAAATTGACAGCCGAAAAATATTACCGTATCACAATAAATTGTTAGACAATATTTTTTAAGCTTTATGATGTTAGAGATTTTATATCTATCAATATTTGAATAAGACTCAAGATGTGCGAATTTATTTAGTAGCTTTTTCAAAATCTTAAATACCACCAGCATCAAATATGGGTACTGCCAAGTTAGATATTATAGTCATAGGAGGTTATGAGACTGTAAACAGCCGGATGCTGATGTACACTTGATCCGAGGGTTTTTTTAATAAAATTTGTAATTTAATATTATAACGGTGATTAATATTATAGATCTCTCGGTAATTGAAGCAGGTTAAAGCTGTGCAAATCGAGGTATCTGGTTTATGTGATGCAGTAAGAATGGGTACTGCTCACGAGTCGCTACTGGCCGGCAGTCCCCTTGTCGGGAGAAGAAAGCTGTAGAGAAAGTGGAAGACGGGGTGGTGAGTTATGCGAGGAGGCAGTGGCGGCGAAAGGTTATCCATGGCGACAGACCGCAGTGATGCGCTGCGAGAAATGCAAGCAATGCAGTGTACTTCGAGTCACGACTCCAGATAAAGTGCAATAGTGCTTTTCCACGACAGACTGGTTTAGTTTGTAACACTCCTTATTTGAACAGAAAATGTGAATGGGTTAATGGATAAGAGGTTGCGATATATATATATATATAGTTTGTAAGCGCTTCTGCCTCGCAAGGCCGAAAGAGCACTCAAACAAAAATATCGTAATATCCTAACTATTCGACATCTTTATTGCAACAGTGTTGTTTTAAAATTATTTTTATCGTGATTTGTCTTTAAATTATTTTTTTGTGATTTGATATTTTTACATAAAATATTTATTAAAAGAGTTAACAGTAATTTATTATTGTAAAAAAAATAAATAAGTTTATCATTGAATAGGACGAATTGTCAATTAATCTTCAGCTGCACGTAATCATATTAACATGACATGATTTTTTGTTTTTAAATATAAAATTAGCATATATTATGGCATAGCTTACTATACAGCAATTCAACATAATTATTTTTAATAACGTTGTGTCGTTGAATATTTTGTGTTTATTTTCTAACAAAACAAACATAATTCCAATGCCATGCTATTTGACGCGCGGCACAATACAAAATATAATAACAAGCGTACACAGTGATCTCTTTACGATTACTGACATGATTTAGAAAATTTGCTCTAACAACTGATTGTAGCGAACAAGATTTTCAGATTTTTCAGTAAACAATAAATTTCACACGGAGATTCACAATATTAACCTCGGAGTTTCTCCCCCGTCGCCAGTCACTTAGCCTGTAATGCTTTAGCGAAGAACACGCTCGCGTCAAGTGCACGATATCAATTATACCGTAGAGATTTACTGTTAGTGCTCGGTCATTATACTCAAGCAAGACATCCAAGCGAAATAGAATTACATTAATTATTATTGAGAAGCGTGCATAAAGTATCGTTTACTTGATTCGTTGCGAGAGCAACACAGCGAGGATTATCTCTTTACAGTGGGATTCACTTAAGCGGTCCACACCCGAAACGACACAGCCGATAAAAGGCGTACATTTTAAAGTTTTGTAAAAAAAAAATAACGCAAAAGAGGACATTGTTAACTAAGCAATCGGTCGGTTGTCTGTTGTATAGTCTCGTGTTTAAACCGCAAATATTTTAAATGAATTTACTTCGCCTTGCTTGTAATGTGTTGTTTTACAATGGTGACTATGTGAAACGTTATTACAAATAAATATTCATATATAACTCATAATAAATCTTTTCAAATAAAAAAGGTAAAATATTATTGATTCAGAATACACATTCTTAAAAATAACTATGTTAAAAACAAGTTTATTTTACTTTGTATTCATTTTTATATAAATGCTTAGCAGCATCTTGCAATCTTATTAACATCAATCATAAAAAGGCTGTTTAAATTTTTAAGTATCTTGCTTACTTTACACCTTGAAAATATCAATTTTTTTCTGAGGTATTAATAATGTTTTTACTTTATATAAATCATACAATATATAAAAAATACAAAAAATCAAACTAATCAAATGGTTCAATTGTATATTTTAATTTTCATGGTATCAGTCTCAGAAGAGTCATGGGCCTCATTTCGTTAGCAATTGTAAGCACGAGTCGCATTTAGTATTTAAATTGAAGTGGGTCTTTAGAAAAGGACTTAAATTCGATAATGTAGCGTATCCAATAGAAAAGAAAATATGTACATCAGCTATCATACTTACCAAGGAAAACGTCAAATTTAACAGTTGGTTAAGTATTTTACGTTCTGAAGAAATGAGTTACACGTAAAATATTGCTTCTCATTGTAATCGGTTTTAGCAGCTTACCTGTAACAAAAAAAATAATAATTAAGCATGTACATTTTAGTTTTTAATATCTTTCATTCAATACATTTATAAACAGTTTTTCAATCCGGTATCAAAAAAGGTGTGGAAAACGTGGAAAAATGATTCTTTTAAATACTATTTATCATGGAAACAGTTTTATTAAAAGTAAGTTCTTGGGTATAATGACACGTATAATATACTTTTTTAATTTAGATACCTTCGGAAACTTGAGACTAAAACCACATGCATACCTGATAAAACTTCCACAAACTTTAAGCTAATGTGAACAACGGCCAAAAAAAGTATTAATAAAAATACAATAAATTACATGTTTGTGGTATATGTGACCACGCTGAAATTTTTTAATATTTGTCTTTAAAGTGCTCCGTGTTCATTAGCTTTCGCGGTCATTGTCATTAAGTTCTAAGTGATAAAACCATTATTTTTTCTCTCTTTCTCGCTCGTTTATCCCGAAGAATCAGTTTATCGTCTCCAAGCAAGATCTTCAAAGATCGTCAAAAGCCTCGGCACCACAACGACAGTCGAAGTACACAACCTAGATGAATCGACGACCGAGGATGAATTGATCACTGCACTAGCGACACACGGAGGATGCCCACCGGACACGACCAGTGCCGTTAAGTTCCTCCCGGCCCGGAATGGAACACGGACAGGCCTGGTTGACATCGCGACCCGCGCAGCAACATCTCTCATTGCGGTGGGCAAGATCCGCGTCGGATGGGTAAGCTGCCGAGTGAGAGAACACTTGAACATCCCCAAATGCTTTAGGTGCCTCGACTTTGGCCACGCAGCCCATCAATGCAGAGGCCAGGACCGAAGTAAACAGTGTTTCACCTGTGGCCGGCCTGGCCACAAGGCCAAGGAGTGCCACAACAATCCCAAGTGCTCCACGTGCGCTTCCCAAGGGGGGAGAAGCGACCACGCGAAAGGGAGTGGACAGTGTGCAGCTTTCAGGAAATACCTGAAGGCCTACAGACAGCAGCGCCATGCCTCTGTACGTCATACAGATTAATCTGAACCATTGCAAGTCTGCACAGTCGCTGCTGGATCAGAAAGCGCGAGAGACACGGGCGGACATCGCCATCATCTGTGAGCAGCACCGTACACCTCCGGAGAACAGCAGATGGACAAGCGACACAACAGGCAAGACGGCTGTAGTCACTTTCGGCAATACGCCCATCGAAGAGGTTGGAACCAGCGGACACGGCTTCACCTGGATCCGGGTCTGTGGCGTACGTCTGTATAGCTGCTATATCTCACCAAATGTGACATTGGCAGAATACGAGGCGTACCTCGCCCAACTTGAGCAAGACATCAGGGCGCACCCTGGTGAGGTACTCCTCGCTGGCGATTTCAACGCCAAGGCCGCGGAGTGGAATTCGAGGACAACGGATAAAAGAGGCACAGCACTTGCAGATATGACGGCTGGACTTGGTCTGGTAACATGCAACGAGGGAGATAGCAGCACTTTCCGGAGAAGAACGTCGGAGTCAGTGATTGACGTCACCTTCGCGAGCCCTAGAACTGCACGTGCGCTTCGAGGTTGGAGGGTTCTTGAAGACGAGTCGTTGAGCGACCATCTATACATTTCTTACGAAATCCTCGACCGAAACCCCCTATACAATGCAACATCAGCGCCAGATCGAACACCGTCCTGGAACCTGGCGAAGATGGATCTAGACAGATTCTCTAAGAAATTTGCAACGCCTAACAACCCGCAAACCGAGGCAGGGAGCCTGGAAGAAGCAGCGCTAACTCTGGTCAAGCGAGTAAGCGATGCCTGCGACGAGTCAATGCCAAGAAGAAGCAACCACCCCACGAGAAGACCTGTATACTGGTGGAATGACAACATTGCAGCCCTACGCAGAACATCAATTGCTGCCAGACGTGCGCTCCAGCGCAAGCGACGTCGCAAAGCAGGCACTCTCGATTGCACCGTGGAGATGGCCAACGCCAAAGCTGCTAGACAATCGTTTGCATTCGCTATCAAGGCAGCCAAAGAGAAGTGCTGGAAGGACCTTTGCCTACAAGTCGATAACGACCCTTGGGGCAGGGCGTATCGAATTGTGAGGAAGAAATTAAGAATTCCGGAGGCAATTCCAGGGATAACTCTGCCAGGGATGTTGGAAACGATCCTGGACGCTCTATTCCCTACTCGCCCTCCTATGATGAACCCCATACCTGACGCTGCCACAGAGGTTGCCCACCCTTTCAACATGGCTGAACTACGGGAGGCGGCCAAAAGACTTCCGTACGGTAAAGCACCCGGCCCAGATGGCATCCCGAACGAAGCCATCAGACTGGCCGTGCGAGAAAATCCCTCAGCGCTGCTGGCTGTATACAACCAGTGCCTTGCCGAACGCACATTTCCGAGATGCTGGAAAACAGCCCGCCTAGTGCTGGCGCGCAAGGGAGGCAAACCGGCAGGCCTGCCCTCGTCCTACAGACCACTATGCATGTTGGACGGACTGGGCAAGCTGCTTGAGCGGTTGCTCAAGGTCAGACTTGAAATAGAAATTGAGGAAAACGGCGGACTATCCGACGCCCAATACGGGTTCCGCAGGGGCAGATCGACTGCAGACGCAATTAGCAGAGTCCACCGGAGGATGAAGGAAGCTAACGCCGGGACGCGGTGCACGCGCGAGTACTGTCTCCTGATCACCCTCGATGTTAGAAACGCCTTCAACAGTGCCTCTTGGGACATCATTCTCGGAGCACTGGAAAAAAAGCGCATATCTGCTTACCTCCGCCGGACCATCGCCAGCTACTTCGAGGACCGTGTCGTCCGCTACTCCACAGCAGGTGCCCCCCCAGCAGCGAGACACCTCACGTGCGGAGTTCCGCAAGGTTCCGTCCTCGGACCATTGCTGTGGAATGTGATGTACGACGCGGTACTAAACACGGAGCTGCCGGAGGGAGCGGAGGAGATAGGATTCGCTGACGACATTGGCGTTGTCGTCTCAGCGAAAACGATCAACGAACTGGAGGCAAGAACAAATGAAGCCCTCAGGAGAATCTCCCACAGCCTTGCGGAGAACAGATTAGAGCTCGCCTGCCACAAGACGGAAGCGGTGATGCTCTGTGGCAGACGAAAGTACCCCACACCTAACATCACCGTGGGTGGGGCACAAATAGTCCCGCAGAGGTCCGCCCGATATCTGGGCGTGTACTTCGACACCTCTTTGAAGTACACGGACCACATACGACGGACTACTCGGAAGGCTGCTGGAACTACTGAGGCAGTAGCAAGAATGCTGCCCAACGTGGGAGGACCGATGGAATCTAAACGGAAACTGCTGGCCAGCGTGACGATGTCACAGATCCTGTACGGTGCGGAGACGTGGGCAAACACGATGGAGATCTCCCACTACAGGAATATGTTGGCCAGCGTCCAGCGCAGAGCAGCGCTCAGGATAATATGCGGCTACCGCACGATCTCGGGAGACGCAGCTCTGGTGATAGCTGGCATGCCGCCGGTAGATCTGATGGCCCGAGAACGCCAAAAGATCTACGAGGCGAGACAACAGAAGGAAGACCTCGTTGTTATAAGGACCAGCGCGAGGGCAGACGTCACCGAGACTTGGCAACAGCGATGGGCGGCATCCACCAAAGGGCGCTGGACGCGAAGGCTCATCCCGGACATCCGCCCGTGGATCTCGCGACGACACGGCCAGGTCACCTACAGGCTGACCCAACTCCTCTCGGGGCACGGCTGCTTCGGTAGCTACCTCGAGAAGATTGGCCGACCTGTCGACGTGAGCTGCCCACTGTGCGACGACTACAGCGACGACGCAGAGCACGCCCTCTTCAACTGCGGAGCGACCGAAGTGGAGCGATGGCGACTCCGGAACAGCCTTGGCATCGTCTGGACGGCGGACGAGCTAGTGCCGTCCATGCTCAAGGACCAGCGAGCTTGGGACGGAGTCGTCTCCTTTGCCGAGAAGACCATGACCCGAAGGGAGGAGCTCGAGAGGCAACGCCAAATAGCCTCCAGAGCTCCGACCTGAGGAGAAGCCCACGGACAGGACAAAAACGGCGCTGAAGAGGATCGAGAGCTGAAGAGCACGGGACATCTTTTTCATGCTTTTCAGCTTTCATGTTTTTCAGCGCACCAAAGAATGCCAGAGACGAATAGAAGGGAGGGGAGGCAGACTGGGGAGCAGCGAAAAGTGCGCTCCCTGGGAAACTCCCCCTCACGAATGAATGATTATATTATATATTAAAAAACCAGCTGTCGGCACCCGGAAGTAGTACCACAGCGCTGCCCGGGGCCGACAGTAAAAAAAAAAAAAAAAAAAAAAAAAAAAAAAAAAAAAAAAAAAAAAAAAAAGCAAGATCTTAGAAAATAAAACTACCATATGATCGTTGATGTCACGATCGATGAATCTATGCTATGTTCTAAGTAGATCTTGGGAATTGAGAAAATATACATAGTCTTATCAATTATGAATTAATAACTAATGATCGTGAAAATAATTTTTTTTTTCTATTTATGGACCCAATAAATTATTTATTTCATCTTAACCAAGCGAAAGAAAGTTGTGATTGTATTTCTATTAAAAAATAAACACTCTCCTCACTTTGAAAATATTGCAAAACCTATACGTTCAATATATAAACACAATAAAACTGTACATTCATTGATAGATAAACATGATTTATTTTATGTATAAAGATTTACATGTTATATTTTTTTTAATATTTAGGAATACGCATCCGTCGTTTTAAAAATTTATCGTTACATTAAAATTTCATTTATAAATGTGACATCTTCTTTATAATGTTGATATAAATACATGCTATCATCTAGAGCTTTTTATCAGTATATAATGAATTCTAAGTTATTTATTATATATAGGTGTTGTATATCCTACTGTCTTGACCTTAACATCGTATTGAAATTTTGTAATAATTGAGATATGACAGTGATGCCAGTGAGCTATAGACTGCGTCCAGCTGATTCATAAAAAAAGTTTGATATTGATAAATATTAAAACCGGTAGGACTATGCTGACTTGTAGCAGCAGCGAGTGAAGGTCTCCTGACGTACGTCGCGCAGTAACAGTAAATTGTCTGAACATTTCACTTTCACAGAAGAAACCATCTTCAGCGTGTTCAGGCTAAGAGTCGAGTCGATAATCACACAGCCAGCTGGAGGTGATTGCTCTAGCCTGCTCCTGCAGAATAATTTTCTAAAGCTAAAAGTAAACTTTAATAACGTCATTGCTTGCACTTTCCATCTCTTTTTTTTTTTGAGAATTTAAGACATAATCGCAGTGCATCTTAATTATCAAAGACATCGCTTCATAAATTAATTTGAATAAAAAAAATACACTACAAAGATGTACTACTTTAATTTGTAGAATAAGACTTTTTTAATAATACAATTATTCTAGTAGTATACATTCTAATCTTATAAAGGTCTCTACTTGCTTTGATTTTGACTTGAACGTAAATCTAGGAGAAGACTTTTAAATAAGGTTTCTTTTAAAGTCATATTTTAGTTCATTAACAAAACTTTACAAGTTGTTTTGTATGAAGTACTTGCACGTGTATGAAGATGAACAATTCAACAAAATTAATACGCATCATTAAGTTGTCAATGTGATATCATGGGACTATTCGACTATAATATACATTTGATATTGCAAAAACTGCTTATTAAATAAATTGATTTCAGTAATATTATAAATATAAAAAATCTTTTGAAAGCGTTATAGAGCGTGGGAAAATATTAAAGATTAGGTCACGTGATAAAAATATATGTAATAATAATGTATCGATTTTTAGGGACAAAAAATACTAATACGGTTTGACAAAAAACATTGCATTATCAATTTTATATTCAGACAATGGATAAATAGTTATAATTGTAGTTATTAAATATATAATTATGGCTAAAAAAAGTATTATGAATATCGACAGGTACATTAATTGTATAATTGCGACCGTGACCTGATATTTAGAATGGTTGCGTTGTCCATCCACCGAGGGAAGTCCCACACCTTGGTAGAGGTCACGTACAGCTCTTTGCAGCCTAAAAGTCCATTGTTGTGGACAAAAACCATAAGATTGTGCAATTTGTTCACATATAAAACTGAACCTTAAACTTAATGTTGGTACCAAATAAAGCTAATTGTATATATACGCTTGATATTTTAATTACCTCATTAGTTGCTTACGTGTTAATTATATTTATTAATTACGGAAGAGGCGTCATTTCTTCTGTTTTGTTTTTAAAAACGTGTTAATTTTAGTTTAATAAAAAATATAAGTGGATTCATTTATATGATAATGTGCATGGATAAAAAACATTTTTGTATTTAAAAAATATTTATTGAATAAGCATGACTTTTTGAAAGAGAAACAATTAAAGTTAATGAGGTGAAATTATAATGTATATTAAGATTTAGTTTGAGTGACTAAATAACATTATCACCATAATTGTTTTCAACTGGACTGCTTTCGACTAAACCCATATTATGATTCAGAATAAACAAAAAATAAGACAATATTTAAGTTTCTTGCAATAAATTTATTTGGAGAGAGTTAAGGTGGATTCCACCGTCTTTTAAATGGCTTGGAGACCGGTGAAAAACGATTTTAACTGTATTTAACTTTTATCGAAATGTATTTCATGGAAATCCGTTATATGATTAGAAATTTTGTTTTGGAAATATATTTTAACTAACCATATCTATAAATATAATAAATTTAACATGGTTTTGAACAATACCTAATTGTCTGTAATAAACTCAATATTTAAATATAAAAATTTTTTAAAGGTACTATGAAAATTAAAAGATAGAAGAAATATAAATATAGTTGATTTTTGATTAAAAATATGCAAATTATTTATTCAGAATAAAATACCGAAGATTCAATTTTTTTTTTTTTTGAAAATACTTTGTAATAATCTGTTTATATGAGTTATTGAAAGCCAGTTAAACCTTATTATTCCTCTCTCTTATTTTATCTTATTCGAGTTGACAATTAATTAATAGATTTATTTTAATCTAAGTACCGAAACACAAGACATTTAAGGTATTCAATTTTGGAAACATTGACACTTTCCTATAATTTTTTAATGATTTGAAATAGCAAAAAAAAAAAACGATTTAGTTATACCATTTTCTCCTGTTAAATTATATAAACTATAATTATCAATTAATTAAATTATATTAAGGTATAAAATTATTTAGGTTAAGTTAGGTTAGCTAAAAATAATAAATAGCCAAAAAAAATGGTTTAAATTTCCCATTTAAAAAATATCAGTTTTTATATTGTTGCAGTATAAAATTGGTTATATGTGCCTCTCAGACATCAGGTATTTTGGTCTCGCAGTGTGATGTTGCCTCACCTGTGCAGGTTTAGTGAGGTAGGTGGACGCAGTGTGTCACTGACGCCAATACGATCGCTCAGAATCCAAACCGAAAAGAAATCAGCTGTTCAGGTGACGTTTACTTATTGAGATTTTTGCAGAGGCGGTGCAGTAAAGAAAGTCACCCACAATTTTTCACCCACTGTTATGCTGTGCTAAGTTATGCTGAATTTATTTTACGTATTATTGTGATTAAAATAAATTAAGCGCGTTACAGTTATAGACGTTGTTGTGTTATCTCTCTTCCCAAAAATTTAGTTTTATGCGAAATTTTACACGCTCTGAATGATATCGAATACGATCTACTTGTAAATATTGTAGTCATCTCTATGGCACAGATAATCGTTGGATTGTACATATCTTTAATATTCTGGCATCAGCACATTAACACACATCCTTCTTGCATTTTTAAGTGATTTCAGACATGCCCGTGCATGCAATATGTATGAATTAGCTGCAGTGTAATCTAAAAAGTATATATCTATTGCACTCACAATCTTCAAATACGTGCCAAAATTTAGACAATCTAAAAATATTTTTTTAAAACGAAATAAGCTGTTTTTATGTTATGTAAATAGCAAGTGAGATCTTTTTCTTTTTTTTTAGCAAGGTAAATGTTTTGTATGTTAAACTGGTATGCAATTTGATTTGCTAATCAGGAGGTCAATGCTCTTTTTGGAAACCCATACAGTAATTAAACGATTGTTCTTGATTTTCACGTAATCTTTTACATAAACAATTCGCTTTGTTTAAGTCACACTGTTTTTTTTTATTCTGTGTACATACGGACTATTTGGCAATAAAGTGCAGTTAACATCCTAAAGTGCAGTTTGTATGTAAAAAAAAAACTTATGGATTCTACAATATTGAGTCATTTACGTTTAATGTTGATGAAATAACACATTCAAATTATATCTTACTTAATATATCTGCATTTCGCACTCATACAGACGTATTGCTTATAATTATTTATAAAATAAATAATGTCATTGGTTTATATTTATCGATTATATCAGACACTAATAATTGTTCATATTAAAAAAGTTCGAATACCGCGCATGTCTAGATAAAAATAATTCTACGTGTTTTTATACCATAGCCTGTAACTAAAATATAAAATAGATAAGTCGCAAAAATATGTATTTATAATTTATAAAAATAATAATCCAGGTAAAGCTGTATTTTTTTGTACAGATGATATGTTAATACTATTTTTTTTTTATTTCTATCTACATTTTAATGCATACATAACGAAAGCAATTTAAAATATTGTGGCCTATAACTGCAAGGTGGAAGTTGAGCATAACAGTAATGAATAAACAATGACAACCGCAGGTATCACTTCGATTATTTCCTGTACAAAAAACCAAACGCTATCACTGCCTTCTATTGTCTCTCTTCCTGAATTCTCAAAGGTTTGTCATTCAGTTTCTTATTCAAGCTCGTATAGAACAGACAACGAGAATTCTTGTAGCTGCTAAAAAACAAACAATGGAGACGTGCGAGGTGGAAATTTGCATAGAGAGCGAGCAGGAGGCAAAACATCAGCTGATAACCTTGAGAGAGACAGAACATTGCACTTAACCCTAATATAAATAGAAGGGGTACAATAAATTAGGATTTCTCATACAAAAGAGAACGATATGGTCTCGAGTTTAATAATATACTCGGCGTGGAGATAAATTCCGCATTGGAATTTTAATATTGACAAATAATGCTGCCGGATACTTGTTGTGATAAATATAATATTGATTATACTTATATTTCATGGAGTTTTAAAGTATTTTAATAATTTACTAGTTTTAACTGTTTTGAAAATAATTATACAGCAAAATAAGTTATTGCTAAAGAGTAATAAGGAAATAAATTCAGTTTATCTCGAATCCAACATACCGAGGCATGACTGGTGTGTAAAATTATTTGATATAAAATTTCTGGTATGCGAAATCTTCTCATTATATTTAAGATACGCCATAGTATTCAAATAAATTAATAAAAAAATGAAGGTTGCATGTGTAATAAATTACCAGGGCATGAACGTATAACTTGTTAGAAACTGTTAATTTTAAATGTTTTTAAATGTTAATAGAATGCCAATTATTGTAAGGCATTGTTCTGTCGATAATATGTCAATATCGTAAAGTAGTGTAATATACACAGCGCTAACATACAATACTATATTATTAAAACACGTTTCATTAATCATTAAAACTAATTTCCGGAAGTCTAACGTATCTCAGTATGGCTCGTATCACAATTTTCCATACCGACAGTAACCTTGATTCTCAAAGAAGCCAAGAGAGCACATTCCCAGAGCGAGCTCGCCACGGGCCAGCCGGCACCCGACATACCGCGGGGCCATTATCCTGTAGCAGCACGAACCAAACTACTCCACGACACACACCAGAAGACAGATTTTAGAGCATAATTGCAATATCAAGTAAACACAAAGAGACTGGCCCGTATCGTACTCCTGCGGTTTCATAGTTTCCTCACTGATCCATATTAGAAATCTCATGCATGAGTATTCAAGAACTGGATTTTGTACCAAGGTTTTGTGTTTTTAAAATGAGCTACCGCGCTCAGGGTTGCATTTTCAAGATTTATTTTTATTTGCGTAAAGTTTACTGGCTATCAATTACATCATATAGCATACAAATTAATCATGGATAAATAAAAGAGATTTACAAGGCTGGAATTCGCATATTTGTTTTTTTTTATTACATATGTCAGATGCGGTGTACGAATCAAATGTGTGATATATTTTTTTTTCTCTAGTAGTTAATGTTTTTGTGGCTGACATTGTTATTTATAACCATAAAGTATAGTATTTATGATTCAGTTAAATTTACTTTTCTTCAACTTTGCCTTCTAGAGAACAGAGAACTAGGAAGTAGATTTAGTCATTGGTGTCAAGAAAACAAGGTTAGGTTAGGTGTTAGTGCTGAATAATAATATTCAAGAATTCTTAATGTTAGAAATTTATATTTATTGTGGATTAAATATAATAATATAAATCTAAGCTTTCAAAATAATTAAATTAAATTGAATGAAATATCCACGTGTTAAAATTTAAAGTATATCCAATCTATTTAATAATTTATTAATGCGGATCTGTATAAAACCCACTTAAAACCCACTTTGAATCCTCCATTGTGTCATTGCATGCGTAACTTTTTATTGTTTAATCGTAAAATATATTATATATACCAAATTACTTTTTCGATTGTTCGAAATACAGTATATGTAACAAGTAAATAAAATTGATTCATATCATTGCAAAGATTTCAAATAACACCACATATTTTTACGAAATACATTTCATACAACTGGATCTGATAGATATGTATAATATTACAGAAACTTTTAAGAATAATTAAAAAGTTTTCGTATATTTTGTTTCCTTTGTTACTTATGACCATAGATAATTGTAGTATAATATATATATTGTTCAAATAAATGCGCATTGCGACACTTTGTGATTTGCTCTGTTGCAATTTCGTTTGCAATACAGATGACCATGGAAATTTTTCTACGGAAAGATACGTTTTTATTTTATTTGTAAAATACATATGAAAAATTGCTTTCAATAGCCTTGGCTCTATTGAAAGCAAGTTCATTTTGGTAAATATTACTAAGTTGTTATTTTTTTTCAAAAAATAATAAAAAAACTGCTGTCTCATAAAATAGTTTTTGCTTAGTATTTATCTAACGCTCTTAACAAAAAAAAACCCACAGAATGATACCAAAATCATTTGCTTCTAGTTAAAACAACAAAATGAAAAGTTTCTTATAAAAAGAGGTACTCAATTTATATTGATTGATTGATGTGTAAAACGGGTCAGTTATAATATATAATTGTTTCAAATCGTAATAACGAAAAAACGTTCATAGATGAAATTGAAAGATGAAAATATTTCACTTTAATTTCTTTTCATTTTAAAAACAAAACTAAAAAAATCAATACAAATGATCATGAAATTCCAAGGTATTTGATTTGAGAAAATTTTGTTAGCTTTGAACATTATTGCTTTTACATAAACCACGTCTTAATAAAGTTTTTACATGTTTGATAATATAATATATATATATATATGTATATACATTTTTTATTGTGGTTATTATTACCTTTTCCTAGTCGTAATTAATTTAAAAAAAATATATTTCATCGTAAATGCAATAAAAAGTAAAATTAATAATTTTTGTAATATAAAGTCTATTTTATACGAAGAAAAAAAATACGCATATTGAAACGCACATTTCAACACACAAAAAACTATTCTTCATCGTTAGAAGATACATTCATTCTGTTTTCATTTAAGAGAGTTTTTTATGTTTTTTTGCAGTTAATTTTTATATGCTGGCATAATGACTACTCTTAATTACATCTTTCGAATTTCGTTTAATAAATAACAACAAAAAAAAACATCATTTAGCAGCCTTTCTAAAAAAACGAATAATTAACTGATAGTTGGATAAGTATGCCGGTCGTGTTTGCAGACGCTAAAGTGTTCCGTTTCTTCTTCCTTTATCATTTTTTTTTATCAATATGGTAACATTTATTTTTTTGGAATTAATATTTGTTTTGTGGCTCATTATGATGAATGAAATACATATTCAAAAACACCGTGACTTTTTCCCAAGATTTTAAATGCACTGCGTTCCTGAGACATAATTTTAAAATTAACCATAAGCTTAACAATAAAGTGTGTCTATTATAAAGTAGAAAGTGTCTGCCCTTGTAGCGCCTCGTATTTAATTATGCTATGATAAAATTGCTACATTCAAGATTTTCTTTTTGCCACCGCCGTCTGTCACAGCTTAGCACAAATTTTATTTAAGAACCTAGCTGACATGGTACCGAGAAATTGGAAGAAAAACTGTACAAAAACTCCCGTTGTTTGTACAAGAAATGCTGAGTTGCGGTACTAACAAGCGTGCCTAATTTCCTTCCAGTACCAAGATATCTGGAGCGCCGAATGCACTGAAATTTGGCACGTTCAAACAATGCATGGCTGGTTACTACAGAAGGTATCAGTGCGTGCAAAGCAGGCAAGCTGTTGCATTACACTGCATCGTGACCTCTTTGTACTTAGTGCGAAGTAGTTATCTCCCCTAATTACCCTGCTGCGCTGATAAGAAAATTTTATTATGCATTATTATTAAGTGCGCTTAATTAATGATGACATATAAATGCATTCAATGCAATATTGGAGTGGATACACTAAAAAAAAAAAATCCTGGATATTAAATTAATTAAACTTTGGTTATCCTCACCTTACATGGATAGAATAGTTGCTAATTATACCAGAATTTTTAAAGTGAAATCCTAGGTATTTTTTTTTACAATGCATTTTATACACAATGCTTCTAATATATCAGGAGAAAATACAGCTTTATATCGTTCGTATTTTTTACGTTTTTATTTTTTTTAGCCTTCTTTTTTTAGTAAGCTCAATTGTTTAAAAAATAAACATATAATGCATTAGCTGCATGTATTATATAAATATATTACATTATATTTAAAAAAAAAACTATTATCAAGTTATTAAACCATTCGATTTTTTCCGTTTTTAATGTACAGGAAATATGTTAGGCTTTTATTTAATCGAATAAGCATTGATTTTCGTATAAGCTAAACAATCTTGAAAAGTTTGGAAAGTAAAACTATTTGAATTTGTGGTATTTTGCGAATGAAAATATTTCAAGAAATATCGCCAGCCACATTGATTGTAAATGCCATAAAAGGCTATTCGTTCCAGCAATACCTTTGTTGTGGAATTTTTGAACGCCATGAAAAGATGACCTCGATCACTAATATTATGTAGATACGAGTATCTAAAGATTGACTGCAATTGGATAGCTCAGTAAGGCACGTGAAATGAGGTTGTTTTTATTTCAATACACAAAAGAACAAAGACCAAATACCACAAATAGCAATAATTATAAACTACACACCCACTGTATATTTCTGCACATATAAAAAGTTTAATATGCTAATAACATGATCTATTGTAATGGAATTTCATATATACCATTGACCATATTTCTTTCACATTTATAAACAAAAACATGATTTTTTTAATGTGATCTATTAAAATCAAGTTGTTGTATTGTAATAAAAATAATAAAACATCTCAAAAGTCTTTAGGATAGCAAAAAGGCATTGAAAAAATCAACTGGATAAGCCAGTAAGATATTGAAATATTTATGCAAATCACACTTCTTTATTTTTAAACCATAACGAAACGATTAAACAGTTAGTTTTTAATAAGTCTTTTTTTAAAATAATAACAGCTTTAATCTAACTTTATTATTCTAATTATTGTAACTGAATGAAAGATTATAGTAATTTGATTTCTTTGAAATACTTCCTTGATCGGCTATAACTTCAAATGCCAGACTAATTACATTGCCGCCTATATTATACGCTCACTGATATTAACAAGAGAGAATCTATACAACCCATAAGTGAATCGTAAAGTTTTTTTTATATTTTATACTTAAGTTTAGTTACATAATCTTTGCTATTAAAATTTAAAATGGACCATCGTCAGTGTTGTAAATATGTATTATCGATTTTGCAATCGTTGAAATCTTTCATTTATCGATTTACAAGACAATATAAAAAAAACTGTTTCGCAATTTAACAATGCTTCGATCCTTGGTTATGACAACATTGTGGTCTTTAAACGGTATTTTTAGAGATGTACGTGAATCTCCACGTAAGTATCAACACAGTAGGCGTGCCCTGTGGTATCTGAAAATACTGCGGGAAGTATGATAATGTATGGAGGATGTCATCACAATAACTGCACATATTGATTTGACTTGTTTCTTCATAATTTGTCCTTTCAGCTACATTCCCAGGTATAAATCTTTATGATACCTTCGCTAAACTATCATTTCTGCCATCAATATATTTTTATTATGATTTTCTTGTAAAAAGGGATTATAAACCTTGTTATTTGAAAGCATCGAAAATATTATGTACAGTTATTTTGATTTGGCCTAATAATATACCTTCTATTTTTTCTAATACAATGACAGCAACTGCATTGTTTGTAGTAAATAATTTAACTTTTTACGTCAACACTATTGTTATTTTTTGTAAAATATGTGAAAATATTTTACCTTGTCTTTTCTTTGAATTCGTGCCCAATTCTTAAATATATTACATCAGTACTTTTTTTCACATATTCCGTACAAGTGTACTTATTCGTGTGCTGAAGATTGCTACCTGTATTATTACGTATAATTAATTAATTTCACCTGCCAAATATATATTCTAATTATCTTATAATCATCATTATATGTGTGTTAATGGTGTCTTTATGGAATCAAATATTAATGATAACTTGTAATGTATCATCAGCATTTGAATATATTTATTGATTTATTTTATTACAACACGGTGTTTCTAAACCATGATTAGAATAATAAATTAGAGAATGCTATCAAGTCCTATTAATGTAATCGTAAGATTTAATGTATAAAAAATAAAGAATCACACCACCTACTTTAATTAAATAATTATGAGTAACTTTCTCGTATTAGAAAAGGCACTACCTTCTATGTTATTCGATTTCTTTATCTTCTTCAGGTGAATTTAGGTTGGACCTTAAAACTTCACATATGTTTTTTTTTACTGACGCTTATTCAGACATCCCTGGCGCTATTACTTTGAGAGTTTCAGGGTCTCCTCAAAAAACTGCCTCTTTTACACCGTGAGTGTGTTTAGAATAGTAAGGTTCTTATCAAAGCACCTCGGCCATAAAAATATATAGCACCTTATTCCACCCATCCTTATGTTCAGAAAACACATCACTTTATCTGAGACCAACAATGTTCATTTTCACTAAAGAGACATTGTGTCACATATTTTATTAAATTGGATTCAGGACTGCCAGTTTTTAAAATTCACACGAAGTTATCCACTAAAACATATTTGCAATATTTATATAACACTACAAGTATGCTTTTAGTTCAATAAATAAAACGTGGTCATGGGGTTTTATAAAGCTTCAGCTTAGAAAAGAAAAGTTTTTATTATATTGCATTTCATTGAAATTAAAACTCAATGAGTTTTTTCCTTTTGTTTAAATGTGTCTTTTGAAACAACAGTAATTATAAATAATATACACAATACAACAGTCTTTTATGTCAAAGCTAAGGGAGATATCATTAGATATTTTAATTAAAATGTCCATGAATTATTTCCCACGTTATTAAGAATACACTAAATAATTTCAGTAATTTATCTACTATTTAGTGCTGGTAATAATAAAGAATAACTCTTACGCCATACAGTGGGTTAGTTTCTTACATCAAAACGCTTATTTATTAGCATACATTTGTATCATCCATGTATGTATAAACGGTACAAATGTGTGAAATTTCTTTTTCTTATCGTGCAATATAGTGCATACCTTAAATCGACGCCCATGGTGGTAATTATGCCGTAATAAATGGAAAATTATACCTCTAAACTGAAAATTACACATCAATAAATTAATTATATACAGGGTGGTTGGTGAGAATTTTTTTTATATTAAGGCTGCGCGCTGTCATGCTTGTCGACATTATGACGTCACAACGTCATGACGTACTAGAGTAACCTCCGAATCAATTTATTCTGGAAGCAAGCCTATAATTCTTTTTTGTTGAAATTTCAAAATAAATATCTGCTTTGATGGTAAAAAAAATTTGGAATCAACTGTATATTGATAATGTATAAAGAAGTATCAGACTCTGTGACACATATTTCGAGTTGTTTACAGTTGAGTGGAACACCTCCGCATTGTATCACACTCGCATGGATGCGAGAAAGTTTATTGTCACCTGTCGAAAAACTTGCCCGACGGTAGCGAAGATTTCGATGTTACCGACGTGTCCGTAATGCGATCTCCGAGGTTACATAAGCAGTGCATGTAAGAATCGGATTCGAGCCTGAATTAATCAAATATTTCGATTGTATGCAGATTGCGGTTGTATAACGCCTCAAAAGCTGCTTTGGAGTGAATATCTTGAGTAGAGTTTAATTCAACATTACAATGAGGCTGTATTGTAATTTTTGCGATTTGCTTCCTGCTTATAGTAATTGGTAATGTACCTAGATTATTCTTTCATTGTTTAATTAGATGCGATAAAAAATTATTATTCAGCGTGAAAAAGTTACTATTTAAAGAAATACAATAAAACATAAAACATTGCAGCTTTATAATTATAGCCTATTAATGATTTCACAACAGGATAAAATCGGCTATTTATAACACAAAAGTTAATTAATGTTTTTTTTTAACGCGCTAAGAAACTATTGCAAAAAAAAATGTTGCTCAAGTGAGTATATTTGATTTTATTGTTGTCATGCACTTGAGGAAATTGAATGTGGATTTTTGTCAAGTGTTGTTTGTTTGAGTGTTGTCATTATAATCAAATTTTGTATTAAATGTTTTGTTCGCTTTAATTGCGAGTGTTTGTCAAAGAAATTTGATATTCATTATATTTCAAAACAACCCAGGAAGCAGAGCGTTGGGCAACAGCAGCCCAAAAAACTCACGATTACTTTTATTTGTATATTGATTTTGAAATACGGATTGTATAAGAACTTCAATAAATACATATTTTGTATTATTAAGTGATGAAACTTTATTTAATTGCCAATTAAAAAGCGTTGAATGTAAAAATTATGAATATTATACGAATCATGCAAATAGATAGTAAGAGACAAAAACACCCAAGTGCGGCATAACCTAACCTAACCTAACCTAACCCAAAAACATAATTCTCTGAATCAATGTTCAATATTTTCAGAAATAATCTAATATTTTTATGCGGCATACTTTTGATCAATGAATGTTACCATTCATTGATCAAAAGTTTGCCGCATAAAAATATTAGATTATTGATTTTACAATCATTTACAATATATAAAAAAAATATTATAAACCTTACTACTTTATTTTAAGATTGATAATTTAGTAATGTAAAATTATCAATATGTCATTTCTACTTGTTAAATAATGAATATTACATAAACTTTTAAACCAAAAAAATAACTCAATTGTACCATGACCAAATAATTCAGTTACTGCATATAAAATCGGTATTTTATTTTTAATAGAATGCTTAATTGACTTGTAGAATCGTACGATTCACTTACGATACTGAGCACGAATCGAATTTGGTGACGTTTCTTCAATCGATGTAACTCTTTCTTAAATTTCAATAAAAGAAAAACATTTATGTGATATCCAAATACAAAATAGCTCTAAACAACCTAATAATGCAAAAAGTCCACAAAAAATAGCTTATTATGCATATTTCTTTTAATAATATTATTTTCAGATTCGAGAGTATATATAATGGCTGCAAAATTATTAAGCAACTTTTAATATAAGGCAAAAGAAAAACAAGTTTGTTTTGCTACGAACAAATCGGTAAAATAAATATAAATACTCCTTTTAGTAGTTATTATCAGTTATACTCGTACATGAATGAACATATTTTAAAATTTGACTTGCAGTAAATATGATCACTTTGTCCGTCTCTGAGTTTTTTAAGTTTATTTCTGAGATTTATTTGTATACAATGACATAATGCTAAGAGACATAACAATCCGAATACAATTCCGATTACATTTTGATAACATGCTTTATCATTAACACTCTTTCTTTTGTGGTTTTTGAATCGTACCAAAATGGGAGGTTAATTACTTTTCTAGATAGAGATTTAATTTCAAACACCTAAATAATTATAAGGTGTGTAGATAATGGATAGTACGATAGATCTATATTAATACTATCAATAAATGAATATTAATTTCAATCATGATAAAAATGTTTGCAAAACACTTTTCGAAATGGATGCGAGAGCTACCCACTAGGATTGGAATTCAAACAATTTTTTTCAAAACTTGTCTAAGGACGTCGGTTCCTTCACCCTCGATACCTGAAAAATCCAAAAAAGATTATTTTTATTCCAACCAAACACCTCTGAAAACACATGATATAAAGAATGATCATTTACTAATAATATTCTGCCAGGGACGAAATAAGAAATGAAGATAATCACATTGATTTTGATTCTCTTTTGAATTTTTTTATGGTTAGAAAAAAGTAAAAAAATTCATAAATACTTGTTGGGTTTTATTTTTTATGGAATTCAATGGTTTTTTCGATATTTATAAAATTTCAAATAATTTTTTTTACCAACAAATTTTACATATTTTCAAATATTGATAACCAGTCTGGATCTGCTTTTAAATGGCAATTAATCTTTATTATCTTATAATTATATTTAATAATGACATTATGATTTATTTGCAAATGATGTAGACACAACATATATTTTATTTTATCTTAACAATATAAAAATATGTTGTTTATAAAGGGTCATAAAAAAAATTCCTATGCAGAAAAATATGTTCGTATTATTTAATAAATAACCTTCTTTTTTTATTTTAACCTTAAATTTTATCCTTAAGTCTTAGAAATTTAAAACGTTTATTTTTATTGACAGATTTCGAAATATACGAAAATCGGTGATTATTATAATTCATTTTGGTGGTTGCATGTGCATTTTTTAAAAATTCATTTCGGACATTGGCATTTCTTGGTATTTGCATATTTTTGCATTTGAAAATAACGTGTTTTGTACTAAGTGATGCTTGAGAGTATAAAAAAAAGTATTTACAATTTTGAGTGCTTTTAGATTACAATCGATAATTAACAAAGAATTAAAATAAACATCGGACCATTGACATGAGTTTTAAGCTTTTGTTATCGAAAATAAATTATTTGTTGCAGATATCTGATTATTATTCGGCAGCTTTATTTTTTATGTATGTATAATTGAGTTATAAGTTTATGTTTTATCCCTGGAAGATGCCAGTCGGTAGAAATGGTCAGTGGCAGAAAATATGTATAATAGTCAAAATCATGAAAAACAAATTTCAACATTACTCAACCCTTTTAAACATTAGTTTATTCATTCAGTTCATTAATTTATTGAACAGTATTTTTTTAAACCTATATTTTTTAAATAATTTGAACAGTAAAGTAAGGTTTTACTTGTTAATATGCTGTAAAAATACTAAGATAAATAAAATGTAAGCAAATATTAGCATGAGATTAATAAACAATTACAGACCACACAAGCAGTTGGGATGCTGCGTATCAATTAGTAGCCAGTTACAAGTGTGCTTAGCGATGGTCAAGGACTGAAGCAATGAAGGCTGAAGATGACATGAATTTGTAATAAAGTAGCCAAGTGTCATACATCATACAGTAATTAGAATACGGCGACGTCCGACAGGATTCGCTGGTGTCTTCTGCAAAAACGATAAGATTCACATTGAGATCTTTTGTCAAAAACACACAGACCCATCGCAGCACTCAGACATTTGATTTAGTACACTTTAAGTTTATGTACACACATGAAAAAGTAAAAAGCGTATAAGTTTTGGATACCTAGCTCACGTGATCAGTTCGGATAATTTGCGCTTTTTGAACGATAGATGTTTCGATATTATGGTAATGCTAGATCATCTCTTTCTTTCACATCTCACGGTCTTTCACAGAGTGGAATAGTTTCTATGTGGAAGGCAGATTTACTTAAAATTGCAAACTCCCACGGTAACAATAATTTTCTCTGGGCCCCATTGTTTTTCTACACTATGTGACCACAGAAATAAACAACTCATTGAAAATAAATTAATAAAAAAAATAAATGACTGAGTCATACTTCTCCATGCGTTACTTTTATTATTTATTATTTTTGGCCTTAGGGATTCGCATTCCAATAAAAAAAAATTGAAACTGAAATGTCGTTTCAGACTTGTTTTTTTATATACTGATGAGCTATCATTGTCAACATTTTCAAAATGATCCAAAAAACTGGCAATAATCATCTCACCTCCCATTAAAACTTATATACTCTCTAGCTGTAGTATTAAAGTCTTCAAATTACAACATAAAATACAAAATAAAATATTATTTTTTAGGCTGTGTCCAAAATGTGTCCAAGTAATTATGATAATCAATTTCTGCATAAGGGGACGTACAAAAAGATGATGTAAAGCCTAAAAAATTGGAAATCTTAATTTTTTTTTACGAAGCAAAAACTATCATAAAGAAAGTTTGTAGTGTATTAACCCGCACGTATAAAATATAAAATAAAAAAAAATAATTTCCTAATTCCATACATAATGCCTGCGTATTAGCATATAATCGCATTTATGGATAAACGCATTGACAAAAGTTTCCCAACGCATTACATGTGACCAACATAACAGAGTTACAAACGCGATTAGCATAAGCTGTTAATTTGGTTGTTGAGAAACAGAAGGCTTCTTCGGCGTTTCCTAGTGTGACCTGTCGCGGAGCCGAGACTAACCTCTGACATCAGCTCCGCCGGTGAGCTTTCTCCTATCTCACCTGTTATCTAACAAACCAGTCGCGGAACAGTAACAGATGATACCGATAACCTCACGCAATCGCGCTTTCTTCCTATTGGTTGACCGTCTCGGATGCTTTACGACTTTTTGCACGGCCGGCTACGTGCAAATTATTGCCAAATCGCGGATTTATTAGCAACGCTCAATAAAATCATCGTGATTATTATTCCAACCGCGCTTCATGGGTGTGCAGTCTCACGTCGCTGTGGAAGATTCATTTTATAGCTATCCGCCTCCATTAATCATTTTTTTTTTGCAGCTCTGCGGATGTAATATTGAGTTTTTTGCTATTATAATTTGGACTAATGCGCCGATTTGAATAGTTAATATCTTTGGATAGAAACAGGTTGCCGCCAAGTACGATCGCTAGAAAGCACGTGGGTGTGTTGCGGGAAAATTGTCTGCTTAAAACACAAGGTGCACGGATACTATTCAACCAAGTTATTTTCTAAATGAAAATTCACCAATAATCATTTCTTACATAACGTATATTTTATAAGCCGAATACATTGAGTAATACAATATGTATAATTTAAATAATATGAAAATCAAATTTAAATTTATTATTGTGTCACTTTGAATATAAGTCAATGAACTCGTGATTTGCGCTTGTATAAAATCGATAATATATTTGGTTAGATTACTAATGAATAAAAATTATTTTTCACTGATAAATATTAGAATTATTATGACATTCACAAGTTAACGTATTCCTGTATTCTTAAATAATAATAAATTATAAACACAAGCCTAAAACTAAATTTAGCGTGTTATAATTGATACCTGTAATAAATTCATGTTATTAATATTAAAAATGTATCCATAGAGAATGATTTATAGACTGTATTTTATATATTTGCTCCTCGGCATATTGTATTCTTTGTAGATTGTAATGATACTGTGATACGAATTCTTCGCATTGGAATCAATATTAAATGAGCAATTATACAGACTTAATTGAAGGTCTTCTGATTACCATAATCAATAAATCTACCATTCCCGAGACAAACACAATCAATTACAAACATCAAGCCACGGCTGCTCCGAGTCTTACCTTCTAGAAATAACGCAACATCACCGCACAAATCTGGATACACACCTAATATTAGCTACACATTTTCGTAATGCTTACAAATCACCAGGTAACCATTACCCGAATAATGTTTGCCTTTTTACTACTTCCGCGCAAAAACGAAATGATTCGGTTGCCGTAATAAGCCATTCTGTAAAGTCGTTTCTTATTTTCCTAAGCAAGCCGATATTATTTTTTCGACACCGAAATGCCGCCTCGGTTTCCGCAGTCTTTTGTATTTTTTAAGCAACGCCCGCCTGTAAGCTCTGGCTTACTCCAAGTAGAGGCAACTTTGATGCGATCCACGACTCGCCTAAGTAAGATCAAATAAAAGCAACATATACCTCATGCTACTAAAAGCTGCAGGTGTTAATTTTGCCCCAGTAACCATTTTGATTATTACTCTAATAACAATCTTATAGGCGAGTATCGATAAATGTGCAAGTATAAATATATGCATGTAGAGTTTCGTATGTTTGAGATAATTTTAGCATGAAAACATAAAATCACAACAATTACCAATAAAGCAATCTATATTTATACAGTAATACCCCGCTTTACGCGAGGGATACGTTTCGGAAAAAATCGCGTTAAGTGAAATTCGCGTATATCGGGGTTTGTAAATCTTCGATCCAGACTGACAGTAACTTCTCCATTCTTTCTAGGATAGAGAATCTCGAACGAGAAAGATTTGTTAGACTTATAGGTGTTGAACTTTCGCTGGAAACTTTAATTGTTTCTCTGAGAGTCCAAAATCTCTGCCAACAATTATTGCTTTGCCTCCATTTTCCATTCTTCTTAAAACCTTCATCTTCAATTCCAATGTTATGCTGTTATGCTTTTACGCTCTTTTTTCTTTATATGCGGCATTTTTAATATCTTCACACACATTTTTAAATAAGAAATCCACGTAATGCGAGGCATTTTAACGTGAAATTTGAAATTCGCGTTATAGTGAAACCGCGCATATCGGGGTATACCTGTACTTGAATAAAAAAAGTTTAGTTTTTAAAATATTAATGAATAAAAGCTGTGATTCTGAAATGTTTTTTAGTTACTCCTTTTTGGGTGATTCATCATTAGTTTTGAAACACCTTTTAGGCCAAAATAATAAGCTAATGTTTTTAATATCTGCTAATAATAAGTGAAGTTGAAAGTAGGTAACTGAAGCCGGAGCCGTTCCTTTATAAGCTGTAATGAGAGCTCAACCCGCCACGCTCGACACCCACTCTTAATGAGCGAACCCAATTTAGCTTGGCGTATTGTTTAAACTTTAAACAATCCCATCATTGGGGAGAATTAATTGCCTTGATATATGGGCTTTGGATATTCACACAAGACGATTGCAAAAACAAGGGATATAACACTTTGACCATTCTATCCGTCCGATTGATATATTGGTACACGATCGCCATGTGCACAAAAGGAGAAGAGAATGGATTTTTAAAACAATGTGGACTAGCATCCACTTAGGAATGAGAAATTTTATAATACGGTTACATCAAAACCACACCCATAAATGAAAGTCTGCTTTTCGTTATATTGTTTCACTGGTTTTATAGCATCATCTCACCACACAAGTCACATAAACCCAAATAAAAAACATGAAGTTTGATAATGCCTCATGATATATTTTTTTAAATATTTTTTATTAATATTACAATTGATGTTGTAATTTCAATCAAAATATACACCGCACTGAAAACTAGACACTTTGTAATTTTTTATTTTTGAGTTCGTGTGGTTTTTTTGTCATTTCATCGGTAAAAATTGAAATAAAATCACATTTAAAACAGAAACTAAAAATCGACAAGTAACCTGTTAATTTTTTCATATTCATTGAAATCGCTGAATAGCCAAAAATCTGCCTAGGCAGTAAGTGCTATCATCTTTTGATATATTATAGCAATCAATAATCTTTACATTAAATTTATCTAAAACCCTCGAAAAGCGAATGTGGTCACTATCAAAATGGTCTAACAAATCCCTTGATTACAAAAAATATGTTTTATAAATAAGAGAAATTTTAAAAACCCTAATAAAGCATAGGAATATATTAACTAAACACTAATAAGATTATTCTTATGCCTTGGATTTCATTTTAGTACTTAAAAGTTCACCGCTTCCATTTGATGTAGTGCTAGTATTTTATTGCTTTTAACGATTTGTTACAAGACTGCAGGAGTATATAAAAACTATAAAAACAAACAATACTAGAAGATACGCATAAGATACGTAAAACAGTGAGACCTTCGCCCAGGAGAAGCGCTTCCGTCAGAAGATATAGGCAGATTAAACATGGATGTCATTATCATTAAAATCAACCATTGTTATCGCTTGCTAGTTTACTTTCCACATCTATTAATAATCCTCTATTGTGTATTGTTACTTTATTCATTTATATTTCGGTGTAGTTTTACGAGTTTTTCAAATAGCAACTTGTAGCGCTTTGATTGCATCATAGAACCCCTTCGATGAAATCTGCACGAAGCCAGTTAGCGCATGCTGTTATTTTATTATAAATAATATTTATAAGGTTCCTGCTACTTCATGAAAACAAATTATCACTTTATTAGTAAGTCGTGATGGTAACACTCGATTGCTCGCCTATAAATCAATCATAATTAAAAATCCAACGCAGGTCAACGCACTTCCTATCAAATATCCTTGCTCGTGAAGCGGTTGAGACAATTTCCATATCAACTCTGCGTGCATACTTCGTGAAAAAAATTATATCTACATGTCGACAGGGGTGTATTTGCGATTGACGAAATAATATATAAGAAACAAAACTAAACATTCAATTAAGAAAGCATATTTTAGACATTAAATATTTTTTTTCCATGTTTTGGATAATCAAATTTATCCAATGTTTATTTTTATGTTCTCGACTCCAAATATTTTTTTGACTCAGATGTTTCACGACTTTCACCGACTACCACAAAAAATGGTTTGAGTTTTTTATACAGCAACGTATGTATTAAATATATATTTTTTCTAATTTAGAAGTGAAATCTTTTTTTCCAAGTTTTACTTAAATAAAAATATGTTGAAAATATTGATTCACGGGATTTCTTATATCCTGGCACTCCAAATCCACCAAAAACGCCCACGCTCACACGCACGCTTTATGGCCATTAGGCACGCGCAACACCAATAACGTCCATCGGTGGTAATACAGTTAATAGACTATGACCAATAATAAATTGGTCAACTTTGTTCAGTTCCGCGACACGGAACTACGGCGGGGCCAAAAAACCAGATCTTGTTATCTTTTTTACGTAATGTAATTGATATAATACGTAGATAAAATGGCGAATCGGTATGAATTAAGTGCTTCGATAATTATCTCAGAACTTTGAATGAGTGTATATTAAAATGTTACAATTTCTAACCGAAATAAATCTGTGTTATATTGCTCATGTGAAATGCCGAAAATGGGTATTGCGTTATTTTAATGCTTTTAATTGATTACATTTTTCATCTGGTTTTGAAATTTTTATTAAAAAAATCTATTTGTAATTTTTTATATTTGTTAAGAGATTTTGTGTTAACCCAGGTCTTTCCGACGAACCATATTTATTGATACACATAATTAATTCTTTAATATATATGGCTGAGCAATGTTTATTTGATAATTTTGTGTCAAGGGTTCATGTATTGGCAAAACTGAAAAATGCTATTAGTCTCATAGCTAAATATTTTTTTATTTTGTTTGAGTAACACCACTGTAATGTAAAATAATGTTATACTGTATTATATATGGTTAGTTTACTTTTAGATGTTCTAAAGTAGAACACTGTAAACTATTTGTTGAAATATAATGAAAGTTTATTTTGATAACAAGTTCAAACGCTTGCCTACCTGCCTATACATTTGCAGCCTCCTACTCACATTTCTCGTTCTCGGATTTGTTCTGCATATAAATAAATAATATAGATAGATAAATATAGCTTGTCAAAAATTTATTTGGAAAAGAAATATTATATCGAAGCAATAAAAAAAAAATCGACAAATCTTATATGTAATAATATGATAAACGGTAAAAAAAATTACAGTATTGCTGATACATGCAAAAATATTTTTTAAGATATATGCAAATTATACGGATCCGGCTTTAATACCTTTAACAAAATTAATAGATGAAATCTTAATTATAATATTTAAATTTAAATAACCATCGTTTCTTTTCTAATTTGAACAGATCTTTGTGAAACAATAAAATTAATCTGAACTTTTCAAATTTTCCCTACGCTCTCATATATGTGTGCTATTCACTGCACTAGACAATATTATAATGAATATTCATTTGTATCAAAAGAAAGCTATTAGATCCGGCTGAATTATTCAAGATCTACCCTAATGCATTCAGATGTATTGTTTTTTATAGAATACAATAGAATTATAAACCTTCTCTTATATTAAAAGATGGCAAAGAATTATGACTGATTAATGCAAATTTAAAATTACACTTTATTTTTACAATTGTAGGAATTAACTTAGTTTCCTAGAACATATAAATAAATTCTATGATGTTTGTTTTAATTTACTTTCGTTAGTTGAATGCAGCGATGGTGAACTGTAGTATTCTGGGTACAAGACATTGAACTGTGGCTTGCTTCTATAGGATTCAATGGCGAAATCTATTTAAAAAAATTTAGCAAGTACTCTGACACGAAACATGCTGGTGGTGTATTTTAAAAAGCTGATTTAATGTATTGGCTTTTAAATAAATTATTGTATCTTAAATAAAGAAAGGAGTTATTTCTTATTGATAATAGTGAAATCATCATCAATATATTCGTCTATCAGTGAATTAGTAGTGGCCCTCTTAAATACGCTTCTTGATTTGTGAAACTCAAATTGATGTTAGTAGATTTTCTCCCGTTTCAAAGCAATCGAAGACGATTTTACAGCTTCTGGTTGTATTTACTTTAACTTCAATAATAATTTAAATATTGCAACATAATTATTCATTGAGTCTTCAGATAAAAAAAATATAAATAATTATTTTAATAACAAGAATGCGACGAATAATTTTACTTCTAAAATAAAACAAATTATTTTTATTAGATAATAAAAAAAACCATTTATAATTTGTTTTTTTAATTTACTAATACTATAATACAATATAATGCACGTAAAAAATATTTGTATGATTTACTATTGTCGAAACTCGTTCATAAATGAAATTGATAAGTTTGTAGGTCGGTATTACAAAATTATATATAAACGTAGAAATAGTCGAACGGTCATCGCGACCATAAAAATATATAAAGAAATACCATTTTGAAATACTTTCAGAAGATTTTTCTTTCGATTTTTTTTAGATATAAATAAACAAGGCAGGTACGAGACCTCGAACGAAATGCTCGACTATTTGCAAATCGCGTTCTTTCGTTCGCACCCAAAATCCAAAGGTCAATTTTACCCTTTCGTAAAAATATATCTGATATTTTAAAAGAATGTTTTCGTTAAGGTCATATCAGAAGTGTCCTATCTGATGTTAGAAAAATCGATGAAATATCAGCTTGGAAGTCTCGGTTAGACAACTTTTTTTTATAAACATTTTAGTTGAGTGTTTAATTGATACAATCATCGTAAATAATGGGATGGTTTTAGCCGTGAGAGAATTAACAATAAAACATTTTAATTACATGAAATTCCTCGCCGTAGAATGCCAATAATTGATTGATTTTTTAGCAATGCTCACAATGGATTTTACAACAATTTCATATACATAAACTTAAGTTAATCGATGTGGTAATATATCCCAATTTTATCATTATTTTCGTTTGTACATTTATAAATTGCCAACATGATATATCAATTAATTTGATGATGAAGTTACAAAAAAAGTCTCGTTTTACTAAACATTTAGTCAATTTGTCAATAAACATTTGTTTGTCCCTGAGTCACCAGGTAAATTTATTTATTTAATTTTTATACAAATGTCTGACAGTAAATCCTAATTATGGCCACGATCAAATTGAACATGTAACAAAAAATTATTTTAATAAACATGACATTTGTTAATTAAGATTTTCAATATTTTAAATCTGAAATACCAAAGGTAATTGAAATATTTATATGATGCATTATTTTTTTTTACATTTTTGACTTTGCGTATATTCAGTGGGTATACGATATTGAAATTGTTGCAATACGTTTTATGTGAAAAGCATCGTATGCGTCTTTAAACTGCACACTGAGATATTGTATCCCTATTCAACGTTGCACACCATTTATTTAATTTAAGAAAATATCTGTGCATTTATAAATTTAAAAAAATTATTGCTTCAGTATTTGTTTTTTATATAAACAGAGCAGTGTTATAGTATACCTTTCATCGTTTCATTTCTCGGTGAGCGGTCACGACGTGAATAAATAGGCTCGGTATTGTTACAATATATAGGCCATTCTTAATGAGGAATGCAGTTCATATAAAAGATAAACCCACCTTTCAGCACAGCATGCGACTCTGTCACCGCTGCGGTGTTGGAAGGGACCGGAGTACACCGCACAAACACTGCAAATCCAACCAACAATCCGATCAACATACTCTTGCAAACCAACATTTTCACTGAGCGATCAAAGTTAAAACAGACACAAAGAAACCGAAGACACTTGTTGAACAAATTATTTTTTGTTTTATTTATTTTTTACGTGTATTTTTTTTAGATCGGCGAGCGCATGGTGCGGTCGGTTATACACTGCGAGAGATCGCCGCGGATCGGTCGCGAGATTCTCCGTCCTGTCGACGCGTGCTGTCCGTAGCGCTGGCTAGCGTGCACTGAGCGCAGGTAACTTTCTATGAGTTATATTAACGCTGCACAGTGCCGGGTTTTATAAACAGTCGGTGGACAGGCTCCGGTGCAGATGGTATGTATTTATGATCGTAATGTCATTATTGAACGTCTACACTGTGCGTGCGTGATTTATCGTCGCCAGGAATCTGACATTATGCAAAGATAATCTAATGCCTCACAGCTAAAGGTAATCAAAGACGAGATGTACAGCTATGAATAGGAAACACGTTACAAGTATAGAAAATGTTATTTCTCTCTTATGAGACATGAAATATTTTGAAAGCATAACTATTGTACTTTATTTATTGATTATTACATAAGCCTGAAGACGGTTACAAATAAGAAAACCACTCATCTATTGATCTTGTATGTCCATGCTATTTTATGCTAAAATAAACAATTAAAATTATCTTGAATATAACTACTCGCGTTTGTGTTTTTAACAGCATTTTGTGATCTCTTAAAATTAAGAGTGTTAGCTAGCCACCAAATACTTATCCGGCTTGGAAACATCAGTTAGGTACATCTTATGGTGCATAGTCCCATTGTCCCTGATGATGGTTATACAAACTCGCCAGATTGTTTTGATCTATTAAATAACATTTCCATACATTAAAGTATGTCTATCAATAGACTTATTTAACTTTATAATTTCAAGTTTCAGGAATTTTACTTTTTAGCTATTTCACGATCGTTGATACATCCTTGATATTGCTTTAATACAACACTGACTTTGTTGTCTCTATAATTTACTATTATGTATTGAACTATTGACCGATACATACTATTGTTATATGTCAATACTAAAAATACCCTTTGAGAAATACCCCCACGTTTTAGAAACTATTTAGAATTATTAGAATGTTATGACCAATGAACCTTCTTACTATTTACAAAATATTGATGTTAGCAAATAATATTATAATGATACAAAACACAATTCAAAATCTTTTGAGTAGCTTATATTTTCAGTCGTTTGTAAATAACTTACACTTATCGTGTCAACTGTGCACTCTTAAGTTATGGAAATGTTGCAGTAATGATTAACATGAACAGTAACAAATTTTTCAGCCATGACTGCAGAAATCAGCGAGTGAAATTTTATTCATGATTTTTTTATTATTCTAGCTAATAAATGGAAGCAATGATCCGACTAGCTAATGATCAAAAATAGAAAATTTGCAGAGAATTTTGATTGATTCACTTACATTTAAATTCATGACAATTAAGATATAAAAGTACATTTTTTTATAAAACTGCACTATGTACGTATTTTTTTATAAATACTAGCAATAAAAAATCCATGAATAGCTAAGTTTGTAAGATCAAAGGAATGATTTCATAAATAAGATGTCTGGTTATAGTTTTTTTGTCGAATATAGTTTATCAATATCTTAGTTTTTTGTGAAATCCTTCCTTGTTTTAAATGTCCTTCAGTATTTAAAAAAAATATTCTTACAAAAAAGCCGAATATCGATTTAATATGAAATATATTGTATATTATTCATAACGGATCATCAATAATATTAAATTTCCGCCATATAACGCTAAATTTCTTTCAAAATAATTTTAAGAAACTCCCTATTGATATTAAAAAATAATCATAATTAAAATATTAATAAAATACTCGCGTAAATAATGGATTTCATTCCTATGAATACTCTTTAGTATGCAAATATATATGAGACTTTTTCTTTTCGCATTCCTAATATATATCCTTGCTGGTGATCGCAATTATTTTATGAAACAAATAAATAGTTGAAATTTATTTTATTCATCAAAATATGATTATTATAATTGTGATTATTATTCATAATTTTGAACTTAAGGGTTGATGGATTGGTGGAGGGTTGTCGTACTTTGGATGAGATGAACTGGAGCAGGATCTATGAACAGCGTACAGAAAGAATAGCGTCACATTTTCTTGATGGAGGCCAGGAACCACCACGGGCTATAAAATGATGACATTATCAAGTACTTCTATAACCAGATATATATATATATATATATATCCTTTATTTGAAGCGTCTCCTGTTTAGTTTATCCTGTACCTTTGGCACAAAATAATCCACTTTTAATACTAACAAAGCCTGTTTACTCTTTGACAAGGTCTTATAAAGACATTATAAAACTGTAACGGATTTCAATGAACTTTTTGCTTCGAGGTATATATAATATTTATACTTTTCCAGTAAATCTTAATAATCGAGTCCATGTGTGACTATTGATCGATTTGATATTAATCAATAACACGTTATCTTCAACCTTTTTAAAATAATAAATAAAAATATATTACCAAACCAAAATATAATAAGATTTACCAGCCACCATAAATCATATTACCAATTTTTATTTGTTTGAATTGTTGCCAATAAAATTCTTTATAAGTGTATATTATTTAACTTAATGCCGTCCATTAATTTTACCGCTTTCAATAAACCGCAGTATTAAAACCACACACATATTTAAACTATGCTCAGCGAACTTCCTAACAGAAATGCATAGGCATCTTGTTTTATACTTACGAGTCGTGTATTTCCTTTCAGTTTATTTTGTATAATTGCACTGTTTTCATTTATGACGTGGTTTGAAATTCTCATTTTTATCACTAAAAAAATTACAGTTAAAAATCACAGCATTCGGCCCCAAGTTTGTTTATTAATATTCATATCAAACAAATTGTTATTTTCATAAGTGACTATGAATATATAAATATGTAAACTGCCTGACAAAGGCCACAGAGATATTTTAATTTGCAGCCATTTAAGTTCAATTTTAAAGTTTAATGCCATATATAAGAAATATATTAGAGTTAACGGCAAGACCCTTCATTTCATCGATATGCTACCTACTTATGGAGCGTCAACTCAAAAGTCATTGGAAGCATTCCTACAGCTGCAGAGGTCGTCTCTTTTCTTATTGAGAGGTAGCTACTTCAGCACACTTGGTTCCACAATGATGGTTCTATAATTATCGCCCACTTCCCGTCGCCACTTCACAGATTTGCACTCAAAATGACTCGGCGAACTTCGGTCTGGCCCGCGCCCACTCCTCACCTGTCTTTTTGCTCATTCTGAACGAGCACCTTTTCATCCTGAGGTATTTGGAGAGCAATCTTGGATCAGGAATATTTCCAAAGAATTCAGATTCGAGCCTTATGTACTAAAACTTGGGCATATTTTAAAAGGGAATGACCCACATATGCAGATAGCAAGAGAAGACTTTATCAAACAAGAGGTGCAGATTAAAGGATAAAGTTTTTATTTCCAAGGATCGTATTTATAATAAACATAGTAGTCAGGTAGCAAATATGTTGAAAATTCTGCAGTTACTTTTACTCGCAATTCTCAAGGCTTTCATGTTGAAGGACCAAACAGGCTTTCACGCCGCCTGATGTTGCCAGTATATTTCAATATTTGTTATGAAATTATAATTATGGTCGATTTCCCGGCAATTTGTTCACCGCAGTTGACGAATTATTGTCACAATCTTCGCGGGTGAGTTCAAGGCTTTGTGAAATACACGATTTGAATATTATCGCTAACCGCCAAAAAAAATCTAAAATAAAAATAAAAAACCCGTACACGATATTGCTTTCAACAGTTGACAGGGAGAAATAAATTAAAAAATTTGTATGAATGGTTAAATGATAAAAATAATCGATAATGTGATACTGTGCTATAAGAACAATGTTGAGTTTTAGCCTGCCATGGAGACTGGTTGTAGGATTATATACGATGGTGGCTATAAAAAAAGAGGATGTCATTTACCATATATTTTTATGGTGTTTGAGGTAGTGTGAATATGACTGTCGACAAGAGTATATGGTTGCTGCATTATAATTATTTATTTTCAAGATACCGTTAGAGCCCACAGCATCGGTAAAGATTGATCCATATTATCTCTTTATCCACTTTTTAGTAACAAGAATAATGAAATAATATATTACTTCTTTATTCTGTGTGTGTGTGTGTGTGTGTGTGAGCTTATATTTATTATAGTTGAGTGTATTGTAATTTTATAATTTTTACTGTAACTTTAAACATGCGGATAATAAGTGGCGTGCAATCAATTATTTAAATGCATTGCTGTACGCATTCTTATTTAATAATTAATACTGCAGTATCTGTTTTTTTTTTGGTTATACCTGGTAGTTCCAGCTTCGTGCTGGTGTTGCATGTGCCAGTTGGAAAATGCAAGTGAAAGACACCTGACGAATTCTTTTTGTGCGGATTGTCATACCACTTCAGAAACTTTTCCTTTTGACGTGATATATTGTTGAGGCGACCTCTTGACGGTGAATTCAAATGAAACAATTTCTATTTATTCTTGAATGGTTTTCTTGAAAAGGTATTTTGAAAGAATTTCAGCACGAGACTTGGCATTACATTAAATAAATTTATTTTTGCTGAACATATCACTGCTAAAGTGAGAAAAAAAATTTTCGGGTGGCAACGAGATTTCCAAATAAAGTGGTTTTTTTCCCCTTATCCGTTGTACCTTAAAACAAAACTTATTCTTGTTCAAACATGGGTCTTTGAAATGTTTACTGTGGAAAAAATGACTAAGAATCATCTTTTTGCTACTGATTTTTGTGCATCACGAAAGATTCTTTTTTTTTTGTCCCCTAGATGTTTTTATATTTAATGGGCTACTTAAAACTTATGTGTACGCAATAAAACGAATCATATTTTGGACCATACTGCAACACCCATTTTATTGATCTTCCTTGCAAATATTCTGCCTTGTGTTATTTTGAAATATTTCTTCTGGAATTTTTTTTTGTTAAATATTGTAAAAAAACTTCTTGTAAATACGATTTTACTAGTCATAACAATTTTAAAAATCATCAATTTATACGGGTAGCAGCGACTTCGTAATCTATTTAATATTGAAAACTGTTGACAAGATGGTTTCAAGATATGTTAATTTTTGAAAATATTTACTGTCGTACTATTTAAATAAAATCTATTTTTTCTTCATAAAAAAATATACTATATTTTTAAGCTAGTCACGTCGTTCTTTTCCCCTTAGTTGACATTTAGCAATAATCTGAAAAATATACAAGACGACTTCATCACTTCATTGTCACAGCTGAAAAGTGCATTACAGCGAAATTATAAGCGTTGGAGATCAGATGTGCCTTCATCCGGTAACAGAAAAAAAAACAGGAAACCCAAATACAACGCTGTTGATAAAAAACGAAAAATATAATTGTTCGAAAATAAAACGACAACATTTTTCTAAGCAATCCTCAATAGAGTAAAACGATATTATATAACGAGAAATTAATATTTTGTTGGTTTCTTAACTGTTTCTTTTATATAAATAATTAGTTATTTCAAAGTTGGCTCACTGAGACGGTTTTTTTTTTTAACTAAGACAGTACTTTTATATATTTTCAATACTTCAATGTTTGACCGTGTTTTTGCAGAGTTTTCTCCCTTAATTACAGTATCCTCATTTATTGGTTATGGTTATAAAAATCAATGTATATTATTAAAAATAATCAGATAAAATTATTTTTGAATTCTGCTTATGATTGCACCTATGCAAATGATGGGGCATAAAAAAATATTAGTATTTTCCAGTTGATATTACATAAATTTGAGATTAGGTAGTATTTTCAAGTCATGTTTTATAATTAAAGAATCAATTTTTAAGACAAGACGTACAAGCTTTCTTTATGTAAAGAAGTTGTATTAAACTGTGATCTTAAACTGGAAATTAAAGATTACAAATAACAGAACATGTATATTGTCAAAAAATAGGGTGCAATTGTAAAGTACTATAATCATTTTTTTTTTCTTTTTTTGTTTTACATACTTTTATTTGTGAAGAACTTTTTTGTGTTTACTATTTAAATAATAAAATAATTAATTAATGATAACTACAACATTAGTAAACCAAATAATAATAAAGAATTTTTGAAAAATTTTTAAAAACGACATCTGTGAATGATAAAATTAAACTAATAGTAATATTTTTAGTAAGAGCTTAATTGGTTTTTTTCTCATCCATCTATTGAACAAAATAGAATTCAGTTACTTAATGTTTATCCTTTATAGTTAGTAAAAACGCAAAGCACGAAAAAATGATTTTTTATAAAATGAATAGAAAAGAAAAAAATTCACTAAATGTGTACCTGTTTTGGCAGTTGAAATTTAAGGAAAAAGATTTAATAATGAAAACAACAGATGACTCTGTTTATTTTCATATTAACATGAAGATTTACCAAAAAAGTTATCATTTTTATTAATCAATAAAAATTTCCAAAAAGTAATTCTACAAGTTTTTTAAGCAATATTTAAATAAATAAAAATATTTTAAGTATCAAAAATATAACCAATAAATTTTGGGTTATATCGTCCATAGGTGTCACACTACATGTTTTATTTTTGTTGGGATCAATGTGAAAATTTCATCAAAAATGTTTTTTTATTTTACGTTAAGGAATAATATAACGACTGAGAATAAATACTCATTAATCAACTTCTTGTTGGAAAGCTAACTTACAAAATTTAAATCCATAACTGCCATCTATGGTCATAAAATATAAGCAAGCTGTACATTAATTTAAATATGGCTATTTTTACTAAAACGCCATCTGTTGTGCAGTAGAATATACTTAAATTTGTTTCAAAGGATATTTGTTTTTGAAAAGATGGCGTTCTCTATAACTTATTTTCAATTCGGTGACGTGTTTTATTGCACAATGTTGCGTAAACATTTTTATTTACAATATATCATTACGTAAAAAAGGTATACATTTAAAAAAATTACACTTTAATAATAAATATGTCTCTATATGCACGTATATATCAAAATATTGTTGTAAGTAATTTTATAATTTATTTTAAAATAATCAATTGAACAATTTTTTTATGTAGTAACTTATTGTCGTGATTTTGAAATCGTGTAACTTTTTCTTGGTGTGGTTTTGTCAGAAAGTAATGATTTTTTGGTGCCTTGACATCTGAAAATGAAAAAAACAAGCAGTGTAGAATATTTAAGGCTTTAGGGCGACAGATCCTTCTGTTTTGATGTTAAGTTATATCACTTGAAATATGAGAACTTTGTGCCAGTTTGGAACGTGCAGGGCAGCCACATTGCAAATGAAGTTGCAATACGGTCACAATTGCTGTCTGTTGAATTATTTGTGTAAATTGTATATACGAGTGCATCTTATTTTAATCATGGTTTTGGGGGTTAAAAATAAATAGCAATAATATCTTTTTATATTTTATTTCTGTATAAAAGTAAAAAAATGATTAAATAAAATTAAACCCGAAGGTTCAATTTACATATCTAACATGAAAACACATGGATAATTAAATAGATGAATAATAAATAATAGATGAACTTAAAAATGTAATGAAAATTTTCCTACGTTAAACCATCTTAGTCATTTTTCGCTTCAAAAAGTTTGAGATGCGAACCTTTCAAAATAGCTATAATATTAAAATAAATTATTAACAATAAATTTTTAACATCAAATGTTGAGATCGCAAAATTCAGAGCTTGGACATAAATAGGCGGTTTATTATTTTCAATTTTAAATTTTTTAAATCATTCAACATTTTAATCATGGCACTAATTTATTTTAAATATTATAATACTGATGAGCAAGTTATTTTTATAAAACAATTTTTTCAAGCCACTTTGAACTCCTTAATACGGATTTTTAATTGGCACACATAATTATTATATATCACACAATGATTTAGTATAAACATGCCTGTAGCCAATCATACTTAATATAATATCATATTTCACCTAAAAAAATTATAACGTAATATAATCGATTTTAGCCTACAGTCAATTTTTAAATATTCGTATATTATATTTACACGAGTAAGTACACTGAAATCGAATCACAAAGTATAATGCGCATTTTCATTTTTTTTCCTTTCTTCATTAACGTTTTATCGTAATTGGCAGTGTTCATAACCGTATAAAAATCATTTCCAGTCTTAATTAATATAAAAAAAGCCTTTCCAATTCACTGGAGTTCAATTACCATGAAACAATATCCTTCAACGTTATTTTAAAAATTATAATAATTAACCTTTACTTTATAGTTGTGATTCAAAACTATGTTAGTAAAAAGATAATCATTTGGGAAATCTAGACTCAGTTCAAAGGATTTTGTTCCATAAATTATTCCGAATAATACACGGATTACTTTTTCACTAAAAGATTATTTATGTTACAAAATATTTACATCATAATATTCTGGTTAAAATGTTTGTATGTGTATTAGAGTTATTTGAAATACTATCAATGCATAAAAATCATTCACATAAACATTTCATTAAATGTACTCGATATTACTTTTCTAAAAAGCCAAAACATTGTGCCCGGGTATACTTTACGGTCTATGTCCGTAAATATAAAATTAGTTTCACTGGCAACCTCCTTTACAGCATTTCATGCGAAAATAATAAATAAAGCTTAAGATTTAAGAATTCGTAACATTGTATTACTTAAATATCGAGAGGAACTTTGAGTACGGGCCGAACCGGCCGACACTCCTGCTAAAGCCAAAACTAAAATACCTTAAGTCGAATTATCACAGATTCAAATACCCTAGTTTCGCAACGACGCTTCTAGTCTTTCTTTTTCTTTTATACTATCGGTCCCAGGCAGCGCTGTGGTATACTTCCAGAAGCCGACAGCTGGTCGTCTATTTGTATAAAAGTATAAGTAATTATTGATATTCATTCACAAAAAAATCTTTTATTCCTGAAGGGGGTTTCCGGTGGAGTCCAAGATGCAGCGTAGCTGGAGATGCCTTTCGAGCACCTCCTCTCGGGTCATGGTCTGTTCCGCAAAAGACGTGACTCCGTCCCTGCCTTTTCTTTGCGCGGTTGCTGGAGATCCTCCTAAGGGAATCATTGGCTCTACTAATTGGCATACTAGCTCCTCAGCTGTTCGCGGCCGGCCTGGGCCTGGGGTTCAACTTCCTCCTGTTGCCTCTCTTGCGTCTCCTGTCGGGGTTCTTCTTGTTGGGTCCGACCTTGGTTCTGTTTTCTCTGCCGATGGCGTCCACCTCGCGGATGATTTTCTGCCAGTCCTCCAAGAAAGTCCTGTACTCCCGGAAGATGCTCATGTCTCTGGTGAGGATGTTGGTGAGATCGGGGTTGGCGGGCCAGCTCTTGTCGGAGCGGAAGGCGGCCTGCTCTACGTACTTGGGCATGATGGCAGAGGTGGTGTTAATGCCAGTCTGCACCTCACAGACGAGTCCCTTGAGGTTTTGAATCACGCCGTTGATAATATGAGAGCGTTTACTTTGAATGGGTTTGGAGCTGTCCGTGTGCGGCACCATGGACGACAGCTTCACAAACGCCACCGCGTAGGTCTGCAGGCGGGCATACAGCCTAGGAAACGCGTACTGAATCTGCAAGAAGAAAGAAGAGCGGGTTAGTATCGATGCAATTCGGATCGATCGAGAACAACGATCGACAGGAAGCCTCGCAATTACTTGGCCGAGGAGCCGCTGGCTGCAGCCGCGGATCCGGCTCATTACGAGACCAGATCGAGAAACGGCTGGAGTTTCTCGGATGCAAACAAAAAAGTGCAAATTCTGTCGGAGGACTATTACGCCGTTAATGAGATCACTCCGCACTGTCAGCATCGATCGCGAGAAAAGCCGAGCTCATTATTTTTTACATACGATTATTATTAAGCTAATTGGCGAGCGGCCGGCGCGTAATTCGCCCCACACGGCACGGCCGCAAGTCGATGAAGGAATATCTGTAACTGTGGCCAATTTGTCGTTAATTGAAGCATAACTGCAACTGGAGAACGTTAAACATGCGTTGCCGACGCCGCTAATGAGGAGTCGAGAAGGGTTTAAGTCATGCGGAATAGGCAGGTGTCGTGAGTGCAGGTACGGTGACAAAACCGCCGCGGCCCGAGCTCCTGAGGGAGCGGCGCCATTACGGGGCGGGAGGCTCCACTCTGGTCTGCCACGAACACGCGGTCAATTACAATTAATATTTCGGGAGTCCACTCTGAGCAGACGCCGACGCGATATCATTACCGAGGAGAATGCCTCAACTGCGGCCACGGCGGTACGAATTTGTCTCCTTGTGTTATTTAAAATGGCAAATGTTTAAACATTTAAGGAGAGACGATGGCAATCTCTCGTTTGGGTCCAGCCACGGAATGCACGCGGACTTCGTGTTCCTGATGTAATGATAATTTGTTGAAGCGACCTGGGAACTGCAGCCGCTCAGCTTGCACGTGTTATTTATACGATTGCGTGTCGGAGTTTTGTTTCGTACTGTGCGTCGGCATCTCGCATGCGAATTCAATTTCTATTTGTCTCTCTTGCGAAATAGATAATTATTTAAATGCTCACGGAGGCATTTAAGCTTGTCTGGAAAATAATGACGAATATAGTAACTATAATCGCAAAAAATATGTAAAACTTAGCGTGCAATTTAAAAAAAAAGTCTTGACGGGCTCGTCAAGAAGCGGATTAACTTTTTTCTGATTCATAAGCCTTAAATCGGTGATCAATTTTCAATCCCAATCGTGTTAGGTATTACCGATAACCATAGGTTGTAATTTTAACTAGGTATATGAATTGTAATTTAAGGATTAAAATATACCGTTTTTGAATTAAATTATTATCACTGCCTAGCCGAGCGCTAGGAATGAAGCAATAACAAAGTAATACGGATATACCTATACATCGGTTCATTTTAACAAAATAAATCATTATATTTTTTTATGCATAACTAGAGTTTTAAATTTATTATTGTGACCAGCATATTTTTCAGATATTTAATTATACAAATGCATTATTATTTGATATATTCTCTGGCATTTCATCTGTCACTTGAAATAAGTATGCGAGATGTGCCGGTGTGGAATAGCAAGAGGAAGTATGCCGACGCAGAGGTGACGAGCCGAGTCGGGGGCTGGCAGGAGGGACGGCTGCCGGGGCGGTGCCGACACGAAGATGCGAGATTAAGACGGGTAACAGTATAGCCCGCAGTCAATGGGATCGGCGGTTCTGCAGAAAAAGCGCAGAGCATCCGATAAGTCTCGGCCGCTCACATTACACATGCAAATTGTGGGCAGAGCGGCGTTTCGAAACGCGGCGGCCGGCCGATGAAACGCCGAAGGCTCTCGAATCCTCTTTCGCTAAAAAGCGACGAGTTCGCAAAACGACAGCACCGGAGGAGCGCACTACACCTCCGATAGAAAAGCCTGCATGTCGCATGAATCACCCGCACGGAGGTGTGCGTTTATCGGGCCGACACCGCCATCGCCTCCCGGGGGGCCGTGAGCGATGCGAAATACCCGGCCGCAATAACTGAAGAGATTCGATTCGATATCGCCCAGCCTCGTCTGTCCGGGCGGAGGACGCCGGATGGACGCGTTTCGCCGCCATGTGGGTAACGATATTTATGCCCCGAGCTCGCCGGCACACAATGGCCCGGGCTTTGAGTGGAAGCGATATAAACACTTTCAGATTGAACGCTGAGGGGACATTGCGTCACGGAGCCGAGTGCAGATGTGGGCGTGAAATATGCCTTTCTTCTGTGTGCAGGCTGCTGCGGCCGGCGGCCCGGCATAATGAGTGCGGCGGAGGGCATTCAGCCTCGTGAGATATTCCCCGCTTTATTGAGACGTTTCGCGGGATGAGCGACGCGAGAGCGCTTTGTGGAGACCACGGGAGCTTTGTGATGCGCAGGATCGCATAAAAATGACTTTTGAGCTTCGAGATCGCACGCTTTGTTTGAATTCTTTGGCCGTTGCGCGCCGATAATGCGAAACACCGAACAGATAAACTCCAGGCATTGCAGTAAATTTACTATAACTTATGGCTCAAAAGCTGCGTTGAATAAATGAGTAAAATTTTAAACACTTGTTGGGGGTGAGAGTCGATTGTAAGGTGAAATAGATTCTTACCATTCTTTCTTTATTCATCTTGGGGTGCTTGAGCCGGTAGGATCTGAAGTGGCGCATCTGCGCGCTGGGCAGGTTGTGGTCTTCGATCTGGCGGGTGATGTTGTGGACGGAGCGGTAGGTCTTGGAGATCTCCGTCCGGTTGACGTACTTGAGGTTGTCGATGGTGAGCTTGAGCTGCTTGCTGATGAGCTTGATGGCCTCCTGATTGCGGTGGCGCATACGCACCTCCTCCACGTGGTGCACCCCGCACGGGTTCAGCCACACCTGCTGCTCCTCCGCCATCGTGCTTATGGAGAGGACGCTGAATATTGTCAGGTAGATGAGCTTTCTTGTGAGTGAACCTGGAACGATAGAAAAAAACACTGTTAATACAGCAGCCAAATGTACTACAAAAATACACTGATTATTAATTCTATTGTAGATACAAAAAAAAATTGTAACAATATTCAATAAAATTTTGTAAATAATTAATAAACGTTATTACCCAACCAAAAAAAAATGTTTCTTCTCATAAAATCTACAGAATATAATTCAGGTTATCGATTAAGAGAAAAACGTTAATTTGCCGCAATTAGCGGCGAGATAGATCGTCGAAAACGAGGAACACGAAATCGTACAAAGCCCAAATATGTGCATCGATCCGGGACAGCTTCATCGGCTGCCCTCCGCGGAGAGGCCGGCGGGTCCGAAATTACATAATTACCCGGGAGGTATACTAATTATGAGGTCCTCTCTGCCCCGGGAGAGGGGCAGGGAGGCGAATTGCTCACAAATTGAGGCGGAGCGCGCTACTTTGGCGGTAATATCTGTGCGTTTTTTTCACGTGGCGATTCGATAATTAGCCGCGGAGGCTGCGGGTGGTCGCTAATGGGCACCCCCGCCCTCGCAGCCTCCTCGACAGTCACATCCGGGCACTGTGAGGGCGGTGGCTTTTATTAACTTGAGCTAAAAGGGTAAGCAGTATTCGATTTATTACAAATGTTCAATTTTGCTCAAAACGAATGGGAGTTCACAAATGTAATATTCTTTGATACAAACATTTGTAATATGTATTATTTGAAGCATACTATTGCCTGATATATCATCATGTAAATCCGATGCTATGTAACTTTTTTAAAAAGAGAAAATGAATTATTTAGATTGTACGTTTATTTGGCAAAAATGTATTTTTTTGAAGTATAAACTACTTTTGGTAAGATTATACACTATGTATAAAAAAAATTATATACTCGTATATCAAATATAAAATTTATATATTTTTTTCAAATTACATTTTATTCGCTATATTTAAAAAATATATTTATTTTAGTGTTTACATTTAAAATTACAAATTAATTATGGGTTTTTTAAACTAAAATACTGAATCCGATGTGAGATCCGAATGATGAAAGAATTTAATAATTCAAAAACTCGTTACAAAAAAATGCATTCCTTCCAGATATTATTTTTGCTGCTGTACCTAAATATGCAAAACCTTAAATAAATCATCCGCATTCAGCTGTGAAGTAAAATGTGTAAGATACAATGGATGATTTACACTTAAATCTTGCCTGAAGAGTATTTTACGGCCATATAAACTAAAGGCGATAGACGGAATCCCCGTTTGTAAATAATTAAATAACACAGCAATAAAAAAATACTAAGTAACATAGATAAAGATCTTTACTTCAAATCAACTGATGGCGCATGCTGCATGATAATCAGATAGTATGAAGTAGATATGCTACTTGTTATATTAATTTAAGATCAAATGACGTAATATTTTAACTATAGAATATGTGGTTGTAGTAGGTCTAGTGTAATTCATCTATATTTAAAAGTGACTCTAACAAATGGGCTTTGCAATCAGATTATAACTAAACAAATTTACGACGACACAAATTGGCAAACTAAAATATGTCGAACCATATGCAAATATTTATTGATTAACCGGCCACGTACAAAATCTTAATGAACGATGCCATTAAATAATTATTTTATACACTGTATGATTTAATTATATTTATAACTTCATATGTAGTCCTGAAACATAAATCCAAATCAAAAGCTTAGTTTTTTTCGACCGTATCTATAAACTTATAAAATTGGCATGTAGATGTATTATTAAGGTTTTGATTGTATCTCTTCTTTCCGTGGTATGAAATATATTTCGCACCATTAAGTTCACAAAGTGCAGATAAATTGAAAGTGAGACATGAGCGGAATTTTATGCCAAATTTGATTTACGCATATCGTAAAGGAGTTTTGCCATCGGCGGTGCCTTGCAACTCTGCGGTTTTCTAAGACCGGCCGTCAGCTTCTTTCAGCGCAACAGCTGTAAAATGTTTTATTAACAATCTTCTATACGGAAATTGACTGTCATTAAAGCCGTGCACAGAGACCGATGGCTCTCCTGGAGAATCACGAGTAATCGACAATACCGTATTAAAAATACCGGACACTTAGCACTTCTTCGTATTTATGCGGAATTTAATAACTTTTAAGTATCGTCATTAAACACGTACATTGTAGCATCTTCGCAGTTGGATCTATATATTACAAGTTTATTGAAACAGTGTATAATACTTATTGATTTAATTATTTTTCATTGACACTGAAAAAATATTGCACAACGTGGCGGTTTTAAGTTAAAAATGATGAAACCGTTGAACTTACACAAATTGCATGAGTTTTTATCCATGAAAATTCTCCTTGCACGGAAGAGTCCATAGTTTTTCATAAAATTATCGTAGAGTCACAATTTCAACGGTTGAACATAGTAGCGACGCGGGCCGCGCACGATCACCGCAGCGAGCACACTTGGACGTATCGAGCGAAGAGTGTCATTGTTGTCGTACTCCACTATGTCGCGGGAAACCGGGGATGAGTCACCGGCGGAGCGGCGGCCGAGCCTCGGGGAACGCGCGGACTGTGCGGAGTCCAGCGGACGACTGAGCGACTGCCGGCCGGCGAGAGCCTCCAGCCGAGGAAATGGCTCCCCCCGCCGCCACATCCTGCCCCCGAGCGCCTCCGAACCGCGCTCGGCAAGCTTCGGACTTTGAAAAACTTTTGACGAAACCGGACGAATTGTTTTTTGACACATCGAAGAAAGCTACCCGGGTTTTTATCATGCATAATCTACACAGAACTTAAATAAAAAAAAAATAAAAAAAAACTACAAAAAGTACTAAATTTAATAAATACACATAAAAACTTTAAATCACACGTGAATTATGAATTATTTTCTTTTTAATGATGAGCAATTGTCTAGCGATAATGTAGACTATCGCTGCTGTAGGTGGCGTTTTAGGCTGACGTCACCGATTGTTAAATAGGTCAAGTAATACGACTTTTATGAGTCAATCAGAGAATCCGATCGCATAGGATGTGATATTTGAACGTTAATGTACAAGGAAAAACGCATGCAAAATAAATCAATTTAAGGAAAAAGCCCTAAGCACTCGAAACCGCTAACCTCCGATGTCCGGTCAAGCGAGTTCGGTTCTTTACCGCAACTCGCTAGGCTCAAAATGTAACGTGGAAGTGTACACAGAGACTACTAAAAACCGCATTATCTCGCTGTATTTTCATCTGTGAACATTGCACGCTTGCAGGATTTTAAATTGCTGTGTAACCACTATATGTTTTAAGATAACTTAAACCGTTTTCTTGCACCTATTTATCTGATAATTTTTTTACTCAGTTCAAGAATTTGAGTCAATGGATAAGAACGCAGCGTCTGCGTCTGGTGCGGTCTCGCAACGACGCGGACAAAGGAAGCAAATATGGGCAGGTGAAAAATGAAGATATCTTCCTCGTCGAGATTGCTCGCTGAGGTGATGACGTATCCGCTGGTGGGATGTTCTGCCTTCAGTCATGACTGATGAGCGAAGCCTGCCGAGCGGCGGCCGCCCCTCTCGCCAAATCTCTGCACTTTATTAATTTAATACGCAATCTACTTTTCAGACCTGTCGCGAGAGGAAATAATGAATACGTAGGAACAGTGTTTATGATTTTAAGTATTACTGGAAAATATTTTTGATATGATTTAAATTATATGTTTGGTTGTACAATTTTAATTGTCTGATTGTATATGCTGCAATATATCACTCTTAAGGGAGTTGAATGGAATAATAACACAATGCAGCCATTTTGCGTAGGCAAATACTAACAGAGATAAATTAACCGTAACTTTATAAACTATGACTGGATATGAAAATAAGTAATAGTAAGAAATAAGTAAGAAAATAAAAAATGATGTGTTAATAAACACCTGTTATTTACTATTGGTAAATTTTTTTATGATCAAAATTACATATACGTATTGTTACGGTCTAGCAGTAAGTTTGAAAAACGAACACCATAAACAAAGGGACCCTGGAATGATCGAGCGACCATCGATTAGAAGCGCCAATACGCGGGCTTGGAGAAGCGAGGAGTGCGCCTCGCGCGAGCTCCCGAATGTTGGAGATGCAAGGGGAAGCCATCTTGGATTCAGTGTCAAAGAGGGCTTCGGTCTGATATGCACTCAAAACAATGTTAATATAAATATATAATGTGGAAATAAATACTCTGTACGTAGATAAATAAATATAACTTGTGTTGACATAAATAAGCGTTTAAATGTGAACCCCGGCGCGTTACAATTGGTGTCAGATGTGGGGTGATAAATAAATAATAATTAAAATAAATAAAAGTATAAAACAAAATGGCGAAGCACGTAAATGTGAGTGACCTCAAAGTAGTAGATCTGAAGAGAGAACTTGAAGAACGTGATTTGTTAACCACAGGGTTGAAGAAAGACCTTGTGCTAAGATTGAAGGAATTCCTGGCACAAGAGAGCCACAACCCAGAGGAGTTCCTTTTTGAAGTGCCGTGCAGCATTACTGATTTATTCAAAACGATGGCCGTAATGAGGACCGAGTACCAAGAAAAAGCAAATGAGCTGCGAGAACATATCGAGACCAAGATGGAGAAACAAGCAAACGAGTTACGGGAACAGATTGGGACTGAGCTGGCGGATCATTTGGATTCAATGAAGTACCGGCTAATGAAAACCATTTCAGACACCGGTAACATCGGTGCGAGGACCGTCGGCGTGGCCGCGGTGGAGGCTATTTCAGGCACCGGAGAAATCGGTGCAAGGACCGTCGGCGTGACCGCGGTGGAGGCTATTTCAGGCACCGGAGAAATCGGTGCAAGGACCGTCGGCGTGACCGCGGTGGAGGCTATTTCAGGCACCGGAGAAATCGGTGCAAGGACCGTCGGCGTGACCGCGGTAGAGGCTATTTCAGGCACCGGAGAAATCGGTGCAAGGACCGTCGGCGTGACCGCGGTGGAGGCTATTTCAGGCACCGGAGAAATCGGTGCAAGGACCGTCGGCGTGACCGCGGTAGAGGCTATTTCAGGCACCGGAGAAATCGGTGCAAGGACCGTCGGCGTGACCGCGGTAGAGGCTATTTCAGGCACCGGAGAAATCGGTGCAAGGACCGTCGGCGTGACCGCGGTAGAGGCTATTTCAGGCACCGGAGAAATCGGTGCAAGGACCGTCGGCGTGACCGCGGTGGAGGCTATTTCAGGCACCGGAGAAATCGGTGCAAGGACCGTCGGCGTGACCGCGGTAGAGGCTATTTCAGGCACCGGAGAAATCGGTGCGAGGACCATCGGCGTGGAAAGAGCGCGAGGGAGGTGCAACAGGTCCATCATCGTGGAGGATGGCATTTCGCGGGGAGATGGCGATGGGCAGCCATTTTGTGAATAGTGTCAAAGAGGGCTTCGGTCTGATATGCACTCAAAACAATGTTAATATAAATATATAATGTGGAAATAAATACTCTGTACGTAGATAAATAAATATAACTTGTGTTGACATAAATAAGCGTTTAAATGTGAACCCCGGCGCGTTACAGTATATATTTCACATATATTCAAATTTAAAGATATGGAAGTAATATTTTTCTTATCACCAAAAACAGGTATTTTCCCAAAGCATTCAATATTTTTTAAAAATTTTATTGCAGCTAGTAAATATTTCCATGCGGTCAGATCGCGCGACCAGTTTTGCGAAATGCATTGTTGAGATTTACGTCAAGTCAATTAAATGTTTACATATCCACTGCGTATATCATATTCTCTGAATCCACACAAATCAAACAATCGCAAAGGATATTGCTATTTACAGGCGAAAGGAAGGAATTTATACTAAGCATAGAGACTCATAGACAGATATATAGAATGGCACAGAAACATTAACACAAGTAAGGAAAATATTGCACCGAAAATCTGATGCTTTCAGTACACACTGATTGTGTTGTTTCTAACTGAGTTTATCGTTTTTCCGTTCGGAAGGCAGGTGCCGAGGTTTCCGGGAAATAGATAAAGTCGTATATGTTTTAAAATATTAATCTTCTCGGATTGATCGATTGAGTAATTTGATTGACAGTATTCAGCTGGTTAAGACATGCTTTTCTCTCTCAGGTGTGAATCACGCTGTTATCAGGAACTGATACAGCTATTAAAAGTATGTAAACAGGTATTACTTCAAATTTCATAATATAAAGTGAGAGTGAAATATCGAAAAAAAATTGTATTTTTAAAATATCTTAATTGACAATATACGTATTTGATTTTATAGATGCATTTGGAATAGTCATAGAGTTTTCCCGGTCAATTTATTAGTACTTTAAGGTAGTTTATCTTATTAAATACAACAATGCATGTTTTTTTTATATAAAGACGCCGGTAATGCATTGTCACCGCTGTTTTTTTAATTAAATCTACGGGAAATCCATTTTAATGACAAATTTGATGTTATATAACACGTAATATTTAATCACAGCTTAGAAAAAAATATCGTAAATACAGTAACATAACGCACAAATTTAACATAAAATAATGCAAATAAATAATAAAAATTCTTACTTTCAACAAGAGAACTCCACAAACTCGCCATCAAAATAGCATATAAAATATATGCACAAACTTTCATTAAATTTTTTTTAAAAAACACAGCACTGCAATATCACGTTGATTTGTATTGTATTAGCGTCACAGTGGTTTCGCGATTCACAGATTCACTTGTGCTATCACGTGCAGTCACGCCAGAGAGCTTTGTATTCCCCTAGCGACTCGTGTGAATATGACGCTACTCCTGAAAATTGCTCGCTTATATCTCAGCTGAATGGCGGGGAGAGGGGGGCGAGGGAGCCGCAGAACTTCATTCATAAATAATCGCATATCTACCAGATACGGGGCTCGTAGTATAGTAAAATTTAGTTTATTAATTGCATTCAAGCTGTTAATACCTGCCCCGTGGAAGGAAATGGAATATTCACTATGCGTTGTCATTTAACCATTGATTTCTTTTCTGAGTGTTAAAATTTAAAAGTTAAAATTATATATAATTTATTGGAATTATTTTGCGTTTTCAGTGAAAAAAAAAACTGTTTATTAAATCAGTTTTAATATTTGACATATGTAAAAATATAAAATATGTATTTAGATACAAAGAATTCAATAATTAAATCAATTTGATATAGTCAAAAACTTTTTTTGATATGATGTAAAAAATTCAACTTTTCAAGTGTTTTCGATACGTTTTTCAAGGCCATTACCGAAATTTTTGACTACATGTTATTTTTTGTGTAATAATAAAATATTGACTCTCATAATTATTATATTTTAAATATTGTACCTTTAATAAATTTTAATAAAATAAAAAACTATTATCATTGTATGTGCTTTTAAATACTCTTTGGTGTGGTATATTTCTCATGGCTTTATGCCACTCAAATATGTGTGTATATAGATGTAAAATTTTCCCACACTAATTTCCCCGCTGGATGTATGGTTGGGACTTAAATAAATTTCCTTTGGCGAGCCAGACCGCACGGGCGGAGAATAGGAAGTGCGGTTTCAGTTTTGTATACCTGAAAAAACTTCCATTTGATAAGACCCATAAAGCCTGGGGTCCCGACCCGCCGGCCACGCTCTAGGCCACCCAACAAACTGCGGTCACCAGCCAATACCATCAGTCTGATGTATTCCGCCTTTTGGATTATAAAGGTGATATACAAGGTTTGTATCAGAATCATATTTATGCCAATGAAAAAAAAATACCCCCGGTCGCTTTTTAATGGTTTAAAAAAAATCTTACCGAAGTTTTTGTTAAATATCATTGAGTGTGTTCGCATTTAATAATTTTAAAATATTGAATACAATAAATAAACAATTATTTTATAGTCATATTCACAGTTTTAAATTATTATTTCATAAAGAAATGAAAATTAAGTTTAGACTGAAAAAAATGTAAAAAACGCCAGCAAGGTGAATATTGCATCATTAAACAATAATTAGATATTGAAATCAATCTGTATTTCAATCTCAAATTATGATTATTATATCAATTAAACCGACGGCAATCATTTTAGTTGTGCTTTCATGTTTTATCACTTGATGAGAAAAATCATTGAACGTTCGTTTTGTGATCCAAGTGGAATTCGAGCTCACACCTTTCCGCACTATTTCCAATTTATTTTCAAATATTTCTCTCATAATATTATATGTTAATTGATAGCTCTAAACATATAAACAATAAACCTGCTTAAGAAAAAAAAAAAACGCTGATTTATTTAATACCTAATAATAGTAATTTGTGCAGAGTATAGTTTAATAATAAGAGTGACAAGGCCTTCACCCAGCAGTGCAACCGCAAGAAGATGAATTATCATTTGACCTTGACTCAATTTCGATAAGCACAAACGGCAATTAACGCAGACTCCGTCGATATGAACATAGCAGACCAAAATATGCAAGACCGATACACTTTTCATCATCATCAGACACCTTGAGGCAAGGCAGCCGTGGTCCGCGGCCGTTCCGCGAATGTGACATACTAAAGTACGCGCACTGCTCGGCGCGAGGCGGTGGGGCTTCCCGAGCATTGCAAAGAGCTCCAGCGACTTAATGACGAAACACAATGACGGTGGTTGGCCAGCGTGGCTTAGATACTATCTGCGGTCCTGCTACGTCCGAAATAAAATGAGTTTGCTTCAAATTGCACGTCCTCAACCTGGACGCAAACTCGATCATGTGATTTTGACGGCTCTCGTGCCTTTTAAGGCGTCAGGTAGTTGAGTAGTACGTTCTATGCGAAAGTAGTTATAAAATGCACTATCACTATTAATAAAGTAATAGAATGATGCTGTCCAGATGCGTGGCATTGGTCTGCGGTCCTGCTACGCCCGAAATAAGTGAGTTTGCTTCAAATCGCACGACCTCAACTCGATGGTGTAATTTTAACGGCACCCGTGCTTTTTAAAGCGTTCGGTAGTACTTTCTATGCGAAAGTAGTTATAAAATGCACTATAGCTATTAATAACGAAATACAATAATGCTTGCCAAATGCGTGGCTTGAATTTGTAGTCCTGCTATGCCTGAAATAAATTTGCTTCAAATCGCACGTCCTCAAACGGTTTTTTTTTATTTGCTGTCGGTTCCGGGAAGCGTTCTTGTCGTGTCCCAAGCTCGTTGGTCCTTAAGCATGGATGTCACCAGCTCATCCGCCGTCCAGACGATGTCAAGACTGTTCCGGAGTCGCCATTGCTGCACCTCGGTCGCACCGCAGTTGAAGAGGGCGTGCTCCGCGTCGTGGCTGTAGTCGTCACACAGTGGGCAGCTTAAGTCGAAAGGTCGGCCGATCCTCCCGAGGTAGCTGCTGAATCGGCAGTATCCCAAGAGGAGTTGGGTCAGCCTGTAGGAGACCTGGCTGCGGTTCCATGAGATCCACGGGTGGATGTCCGAGATGAGCCTTTGGTGGATGCCGCCCATCGCTGTTGCCAAGTCTCGGTGACGTCTGCCTTCGCACTGGTCCTGAGAACGACAAGATCATCCTTCCATCGTCTTGCCTCGTAGATCTTTCAGGGTTCTAGTGTCATCAGATATACTTGTGGCATGCCTGCTATTACCAGGGCTGCGTCCCCCGAGACTTTACGGTAGCACGTCCTCAACCTGAGGACCTTTTAAAGCGTGTCTTATATTATTTCTTCGATTCGAGAAGTAATTTATAAAAACGGAAAATAATAATTTTTTTCGGAGACATGAAATATTTTCCTAATTTTTTTGAAGTACTGTATATACTAACTCTTAAAAAAAATGAGTTAACGTCCATGTAAAGATGTTGCAAAAATATGCAAAAGTACTAACAAAAACGTTCTGTCGTCGTTGGGTGTCATAGTCTGTCAAACATTTATTTGATATATAACCTGAAAAGTGAAGTGATTTAATCAACACTTTGCCAAAAAACATAATAATCATTTTTATAATGAGCCTTAATCTTTTTCATTTTTAGGCGTTTTATCAAGTAGATTTTTTAGTGCTGGTGCATTACTACAGAAAAAAAAATAGCTCGACTTGCCTATCATTTATTCCCGCTGTTACTTCAGTAATTAAGGTCTATTTGTGTGAAAGTTTATGGGAAGTTAGAGACATATAATACGCATAATGATTTACTCGTACACTCTATTGGTTGTAATGCCAGCCAATCAGCAGAGAACGTAATTGTATATCCAATCAAAGACACTCCAACTCGTACGCAATTTTGCTGCAAAACATAATATTATTATTTTCATTAAAGTTCATTATCCGCGTCTGTTAAATACGGGCTTGTTTACAGAAAATTCAAATGTCTTACCTAACTTTACGATATAAACAAAAGTATTCATGAGAAAAAAAATAAACTCTCCTTATAAAAATAAGACAATAAAAATATTTGTAACTTATTTAGAAAAAAATTTTCGGTCTGTTATGTCCTACAACTTAAAAATTATTTGAAAACTGGAGTTGAATCATCAGCATTTAAAGATACATTCATTTTTATTTTGAGCCATAAAACAGAATTTGAGAATATATTTAAAATATTTTTTTGTGTTTCAAATAGTCATTTTTAATTATAAAATATTAATTATCACATTTCAATTTGATATTACAATATGACTGTAGTAGTTACAAGACTGAAGTATTGTTGTAAAAAAAACCACTAAGCCTATTTATATAAATTTCCAGAATACACTTGGACTTAAGAGATTTTAATTCCAATCAGTTTAAATTTAGCAAAAAGATGGCATGCTTTGACAATTGAAGTATTTACTTTACGAAAATAGTTAGTTCCTACGTCAAAACATATCCGGTAACATATTATCAATGTTAAAAAGCACTTATCTGATTTCCCCGAATTTTTGTGAATTAACGTCACAATTACGATTAAAGAAATATTATCTACAAATTTTTGCAGTTATTAATACCTTAACACAAACCTACCGAGTATTTATTTAACTTATACGTCAGAAGGATTTTATCTTTCAGCAAACACTTATCATGCAACAGATATCTAAAGATAGAAGATTCGGAACCATATAAGGTAATATTAATATTAAAACAAATTATACATTAAATAAGTGCAAGGATACAGGTATTTTATACTTTGCAGTTGGCTCACGTAGAACTCCCTAGTCTGCATACATTGATTAAAATTCTAAGAAAGTATTCATTGCTTTCTGACTTGACATCAATATAATCCCAAAGAGTGTGCGCAAACTTTTTATTTGATTTATAAGCAAAAGCCAAGAGCCAATGCAGAATGTAAGATTATTAAAATGGTTTATCAGGCGTTTTTCGTTCTGATTCAGTTTTACGTAGATGTGATAAAAATATTCAAATTCTAGATATTGTAATTTTTATGGATGAAAATAATGGATCTACGAGAGAAATTTTCCTAACAAGTGAGGACTCGGACTTCATTACCCAAGTTATTAGGCCACCAGATAATTTTTTTTAACATGTTAATCATTTATTGATTTCGTTAAAACACCCAAGAAAAATTGGTAATATTAGTACACAGAGCGTTACTAAAAATTATATAACCTTTTATTAAACCTTTCCTAATGTATGCCGCCATTTGTTTCGATAAGCTGAATTGGAATACTCTTCTAAATTTTCCTACATCGATGAAAAATTACAACTTGTTATGAGTACATATTCTCTAAGGTATTTTCAGCTAGATTTGTTTCTTTATAGAGTTTTTTGGTGCTGAAAACGGTTCTTAAGTCTTAAAAAATGCTTCTGAATAAAATAATAAATAAAATAATAAAAATAAATAAATAAAATAATTTCTAAATTTTCACATTGAATAATTTAAAGTCTTCTTTGACCTTAAAATTATATTATTAAATATTATGTATGTCAGCAATACAATATTTTTGACATATGTCACGATTGATTGATAGATAGTTTAAACAATAGAAATAAATCGTCCGTAATATGTATTGTTGTTTAATTGATTATTAATTGCCTAATCTTTTAAAGTATTTAATCATTATCTTCAGCGTCTAAATATTGCACAATATTTTGCAATATTTTGGATTCATTCTAGAAGATACATCCTTAACTTGCTTTGATAAACCAGGCAGATTGAATTATTTAAAATAAAAGTAAAGAGATTTTTGCAAAAGTAGATTTATAGATTGTATTGTACTTGTAAATACTAAATCGAAAATAGTTATTTACTTACCGGTTCAGTGTGAAAAGAAAATTCCATTGAACGGCTCCTGAAAAAATAAGAACATAGTTGAAAGAGGCGAGTAAAACAATCATAAAGTTTTTTACAAATAACAATTAAAATTTTAAAATATATATTATTGTTAAAAAAGTTTTGATTTTTTCTAAATAAATGTACTTAATATTCAAATCAAATAATAATTAAAAATCTGAATTGTACTGCATACTACATAAGGTAATTAATTGCACAAAATTGAGCGTGACGAAGATCTCATGATTGATATTAAGTTACGTACCGTAATGATAAAAATAGTCGTTCATTGATGAGCTTGAAAATTATTTTTTAAATAAACTTTGCATATGAACGCAATGCATTTGCGCAATGTCTAAAGTATTTGATTTAATATAATTAATATCGAAGTGTTTTGAAATACGTTAAAAAGTATTTAGATATGATCTAAATTTGATTGATTACTACAAAAATCAATCACAATAAATAAAATATGGATTTTTAATCATAATAAATTATTTTGTATGTAACATACATAATAAGTCAATAGCAATATATTTTTTTTAAAAATTCTTGGTTGCGCGGCTGAAAGCGTAAATTTAAAAGAATTATCAAAATATTTATGAAGTGCAAGTAAATCAATGAATATTATATATGAATATATATACTCTGTAATCTTTGTAAGAGATTCGGCTTTATCAGACGGTGTTTTTCACCAAATGAAAGTGATGACGTCACGGCGCGAGATAAGGCTGGGCGCCTAGAAGCTTCCACGCGCCAACTTATCTGATTCCGTGGGCGCCCGAAGGTTGCGCAATACTACACGCTTAATGAGTAATTAACTAATTGTTGTTTAAAATCAGTTATGGCATCTATGCTGAGGAGCCATCATCGAGAATATCGACATTGTTAAACCCGGTTTAAAAAAAAAAAAAAACATTGCATTCGTACTTGTTACCAGATCGATCGTACAGTTGAATTTTGAATATTTTTTATAAATAAATATATCATTTTTTAAATGGTTATTTTATTTTAAGCATTATATATTACTCAAATTATTTATATATATATTATATAGAACACATTATGGAGTCAGAAGTTCTTAAAAATTCTAGAAGAAAACATTGTGTACATTGTAATATAATGCACAAAGATAAAAAAACAACTGTTGTTACTGGTGAAATAATTAAAATATATCTGATAAAAAATATAGCATAATCCTAATATTAAGTTGTACGTTATGTTTTAAATTGTCTTTTTAAAGCATTTAATTCAAATTTTAATAAAGATTTAAACATATTATTATGGATGAAATAAAATATGTAAAATCACACATTTGTCTACAAAATTCTGTTCTTTTTACTTATTTTCATGGTCATTTTCAGGTGTAGAATGTATCCGCAGAAAATATACTGATTGAATATTGAAGCATTGCAAAATGTTTAAAGCGGGCCTAGTAAGTTTGACGTATTACTTGTGCTATTGTTTAAATATTATTAAAACAAATATAAATTATTAAATAACCTTCATATATAATAAAATACATAAAAAATAAATTATTTGATTAACGAAAAAAATTGCTTATTCGAAGATAAACGATTTCTGAGAAAACGATAAAAAATTACTGTTAAGATATAAATGATAACTCTGCGTGCAAAAAATCAGCACTACATGCAATTTTGGAAAATTTTATTTCATATAATTTTGTTATATATAAATGTATAAAACTTAATGGAAAAATTATTATTACCGCAAATATGAAAAAAATAAAAACCCAATGTCCGGGATTTCTACGTATGAATTGACATTTAAATATTATAAATAACACTGTACTCAATAAAATGCATAATAATGATATTTGGAAAAACTTCCGTTTTACAAAAGTTACACCACGATGACGCAGATCCGAAAGAAAAAGTTTTAAAAGAGGAAATTAAAATTCTTCGGCCGCGCCAGCCTTCTCAGGTGACAAACAGAGCGGAGGCTTATGCCGATTCTTAATAATACAATAAAAATACTATAAAACACTGAAATAAAATTTAAATAGGCTCTTAGTAGCAACTTCAAGCACTAAATTATTTATATATTACGATAGTCTGGAAGAAATAATACATTGCATACGGTCGTTGTTATGAATCTTACTAGTCTCAACAAAAAATAGTTTTGCTGGGTGAACCGTAAAAAATTTTGTATTTAAAAGGAAATGGGATCATTTAGGTTTGTATTAACGCATTATAAAGCGATAATTTAAAAAAAACTAAATAATCATTGCTTGTATATTGCACTTTATGTTTTTGAGAGACAGCAGAACAATCAAAGATGATATATTAATCTGTAGCTTAAATATAAACTCTTACAAACATGGGATCATGCTTTCAGTCACATGTTATTCAAGATGTTTTATAATTATTATTTATTGTTTATAGACTTATAAAAATAGAGTATTTATTAATATTGATTATTCGTTTACAAGTTTTCTATAAATTTCTACGTCACAAGTAGGACACAGTAGTAAATGCTTATGATCGTTTCAAAACGCCTTATTACTTGCTTCTCTAGCTTGGTGCTAATTATTCTCTAAATACGTTGTATGGTAATGGGTTCTTATTTGTCACCTGATTTAACACTGCTGGTGTTTTATTACAAATAACACATGTAATATGATTGGTTTGTGTATTAACATTTTATAATTTAAGTATTCAAATTTGAATATTCACTTTAAAAATTTTGAATCTACTCGGATGGTATAAACCTGAAATATTGAAGATCTATCGTTAGATTGCTCATCACAGCCACTAAATAAATGCTAGGGTTGAAATTGGTTTTTTCAATGTATTTATACATACAATAAAATAAAATAAAAATGCACTTTCTAGATATTCAAAGTTACCTTCAAATCAAACATAAAAAAAACTTTCAATTGAAAGGTACACAGAACATTAGTAATCTAATGTCACGGTTAAGTTTGGTCCTTCTAGGAATAATTTTAGGCAACTAGTAATGAGGGAAAACTGAATGATTTTACACATTGTAAATCAATGCATCACGAAGCTATTTCAAGAGTATTGTTTCATAATCAAATACCTCGCAATGAGTGTAACGAGTGGAAGGTCACATCTCCAAAATCGAGATTCGAAACCTCATTCCGGATTGCGCCATGCAATGAAACTTCCGGATTTGTTTCTGGGTAACCGGATACAGTTATTTTCTTGGAGGAAACATTAAAAATTCTAGGTTATGACTTCTCAAATATTTAATAATTAATTGTTAAAAAAACATTTTAAAGGGTGAGTAATAAAAAAAATGTTTTGTGGTTGTGAAAATTTTTGCATAAAGAGCTATTCGCGTGGTATATTGATTTAATTCATTATTATTTAGTTCTCATATAAATTGACTCATTATAGCTTATCAGTCAATGTACTTAAACGATGCAGACTATAATTGAATATGTTTATTTTATAGTTTTATTATTATTGATATAAATTGAGTAATATTATTCTCAAACATAACTAAATATTGGCTAATTAAAAGTGTAATGCAGTGAAATATTATAAAAATAAATGTATTTAACTGTAGTATTTACCCATATATTTATATTTATATGTTGTTTAATTATTTATATAGATATTAAATAAAGTAAATTCTAAAAATAACATTTTTCAAGCGTATCAATTATGTCTGGACAATGTTTTATTTTATTTTATCATATTACTCAATTGACTGAATTTCAAACGTAATGATCAAGCGTAAGCGTCTACTACTGTTTAAAAAATAATTGTATATTAATACCAAAATTTATTCTAGAATATAAATTGAATTTTTTATCTATAACAAAAATGAAAAATTCCTTCAGTCATCAAAAACTTTTTTTTCTGCATACAAATCCAAGTTATACGCGCTTTGGAATAAAAGCGTAATCCGGGAACAGTTATGCGGTGCACTTTCACACTGTCCATGATTCACGTGTCTCCGGCCCACGTGCGCTGAAACCGTCGCCGGGGAATGGCCATACTCGGCTTTTTTGTATTCACCTGCTTCTTGATGGCAGAAATCTATATATTATGCATGGTTTTTTTCGACTCTGCGGTTCGCAGGTATTCCATTGAAGTAATCAAATTTTTCAAATTTGATTTACTGGTAATATATGACGTTTTAATATTCTGAGAGAGGTTTTCTTGTATCAGTGATAAAAATTTCGTTTGTTGAAGAAATAGATTACTATTAGGGCAGGCTGATGAAATCGGTTGGTGAAAATCAAAAAAAGTTGTTTTCCTCGGTTTCGATTCACGCGTGCCGGATAGTCGCGAGCGAGCCTCCGCGCGTCCGAGAAAAGGTGTGCCGGATCCGCTCTCGGTACTTATCTATGACTTATTAATCGCCAGTGACGTAGGTCGGCGATAGCGAGGTGGAGCGTCTGCTGGAGCGCGGCACGTGGGCGCCGCTCTCCATTTAGTGGAAAGCATTATTCATGGGCGGCGTTACATGATCCCGCGCACGCTTCGACGGGGCGCCCGGCCCGGCGTCGTGACGTATGCGCCAATTGGGCGCTCAAGAGGCCCGTCACCTTGCGATTAAATACATACATACATATATATATATATATTTTTTTTTTTTCTTCAAGTGCCTCTCTTCATAAGACGCTGGTGACAATTTCATTGAATACATATTTATCCTAATTCGGATGTACTTCCGACTTCCTGCCGCTGGCGTAAATTTCGCATCCACGTATTTTCCTCCTTGCAGTAGCTCTTTTATTTTCCAATTTTCCTTAGACAAATGCTATATTTATTGATAAAACCTGTATAGGCAAAATCGTACTTCCTGTGAGACGGTCTTCACAAAAATCAATGCTATATTTATTGTTTCGAAAAATTAGAGACTTTACGTTTTTATGGCATCGTCATTATTTGCGCGTTCTGTGCGAAAATCTCATCAGTCAACCTACGGTATTTTTAGGATTCTCCTAGAAAGTCACATTCAAACATATTTATTTGCCTGTTTATTGCGATGTTTACCTAGGCAATACCATTAAAAAAAATGGAAAAGGTTTTTTTGCCGACTTTCGCTTACTTTACTCAAGATGCTTTTGTAATTACTATGGCTAAAACGGTTTTTTCTATGTCATAGTCATTTCAATATTTTATATCTTTTAATCTTAAATTTTAAAAGTATAAAGTATACCTAAAGTATAAAATTTTTCACCAAGGCATGAATTGAATTATTTGTAATTATTTTTTAAATACGTCAAAAGACTTGACAAGCTCACATATATCGATAAATCGCATAACACTTTAGTTCTGAATTAGTATCAATATTTACTTTTGTGTTTATAGCTCGCGGTGCCAATGTGACGAATCCCTGATATAAAATAAGACAACTATGACAATGCAGTATTGGTTGTGACAGTAACTTTTTTTATGTTTATATTGCGATTTCGGAGGAAGTCTACAGTGCGGTTAGCAAATAGATGAGAACCGTGATGACGCGGGGGTTTCACGCAGCCTTTAGTTAGCGTTACAGGAATCGGGCATGGATTATCTCCATCGATGACTGTACTGAAATAAACGCCCCGCGGGCCAAACCCTATCATAAAAGTAATCATGTACCTATATTATAACAGCGTCATTTATTTTTCGAATAGATTGTATCTCGTCCATCCGGTATGAACTGGAAACCCCGTGAATAGATTTTCTTCCTGTGAAATAAAAAAAATATTCCTGATTACAGATACACTCTTTATATTCAATTTTGTCAGTTTGTTGACTCATTATTTTAAACTATTGGCTTGTATATTTGGTTCGTGGATAAACGAAATAGTTTCAAAATAAAAATGACAGTAAACTATTTTTTTTATCTAAAATTATTAACAGTGTCTATTAAAATAACATAAATATTTTAAGGTCATTGCAAATTAGCTTTTACTTATTCAAAAAAATATATAAAAGCATTTCCAATTTTTTTTATTTTTCAACAACCGTCCTTTAATATATTTATAAATATTAATTAATTTATATATTATTCGTAATTATTAAATTGCAGTAAATCAATAACTTAATTTAAAAAATTGGCACTTTTGTTTAATATTAAATATAGCGATCATTAAGTGTATAATTCCATGGTATTTTGATGGTTTCAGCACGTCGAAGGACAGAAAACTTCAACCCAGATACCAAATCATCAACCTACGAAAATAATTCAAGGATGTATGTGCACAATCATAATTAATACTTTTATTTTTTACTCTTACCTTTGCTACGCAATTTGGCGATGAGTCGGCTAGGAATTAATACAATCTAAATAATTAAAATCTATGGTGATAATTCCAAAATATATTTTTTGTTTCATTGCAGTATTCTGAGAACTGATACATCGAGATGGCTGGATTAAAGAATTCAGGTGGGCCTGGTGGACTTGTGGGGACTCTGTAATTCAAATTACCAGGCTGTCATCATGCAGCAGTTATTGGTAAATTTGTGAGATATTTTCTCGGAAGCACTTTTAATGTCCGTATTGAAATTGCGAAGTTCCTTATCCATACAGATAGAGTCACTCACAAGATTAGTCTACCTTTAGATCTGTGTAATTATTAAACAATAAAATGTACAATAATTATGTGACTAATAAAAATTTGCATATGAATCAATGGTACCGCTATTATTCTGAAAACTTATTCTCATTTTACTTGAGGCTTGAACTATAAGATATAAAACGTGTATAGCTGTATTAAGTTCATATTCAAAGCATAATAGATTGCTCCTAAAAACTTAAGAAAATATTGTGGTTTGTGTTTAGAAATAAAATAAAATAAAAATTGTTTGTAAATAAAATAAAATAAAAAATGTTTATAAAGGCTCAGATAAATCTATAAAACAATATATTTCAGTGAAATTAAAATAATTTATTTTTTATTTTTGTCTTTTTTTATATAAACATATAGTATGATAAATTGGTTCTTTGTCGCATTATGGCAATGTAAGTGGTATGTAAAATAACTTTTTTATTTATAATAAATGATTTTGATAATATTCTAGTTTTTGTATGATACAATTACATTAACTTTAAATTCAGATTCATCAGTTTTAATGTAGTTTTTCTCAAAGCTTGCTTGTATAGAATATACAAGCGACGCAAATTTTCATTAAATCGTTTTAATATTGTTTTAGAACATTATAGAAAGATATACACGTAAAGTATTCAGGATATGGCATACCTAATTTTATATTGTTTACTCAAGATTATAAGCAGATTTCCAATAAAAGCATTAAATCATACATACACCACGACTATAGCTGGTAAAAGTAACTAACAGGATCTCAGACATCATCTTCTCTGAAACACAAATTGAATAGATAAATACAGATCTACTCAAAACGACGTCATGCCTCGTACTTTTTTTTACCGTCTGCCCTGTTTTAAAAGCTTTCAAGAGAAGTTCTCAGAAAATAATGAATCATCCTTACACGAATAATCTTTGTAGGAAAACCGCAGACATTTTTGCTATTGAATTTTAGAATCCCTTGAATATTCCCCCGTGCATTAAATATTCCAGAAATATGCCATGTTTTAAAACAATCGATTTATAATCCAAAATTGCAGATTAACATGTCAATGAGATTAATTTTATTTTATTGCATCTGTGACGTTCGGTCCTTTTTCATATGTTGGAAATTCGATGCATAAACTTTAAGGATAAATATTTTAAAAAAATATTTTTTTAAATTATTGATTCAAGAAGTATTTTTTATTTATAATAATAATAAAACATTTTATTTGAACATTGTTTATAATAATAATAAAACAAGTTCCTTGTATTTAATTTGTTTAAGTCATAAAGTTATTTTATAAAGCTTAGTTAATTATTAAAGATGTTTTTGTTACAAATAGTATTGGTAAATTAAAAATAATCAGTCGGAACAAAATATCAATATTTAAATTCGATGTATCTAAATAACAAAAATTATGATGATACAATATTATTAAGAATGTATTATGTACATAATGTATTAATTTTTTAGTAAAATAAAGTTTTCTTAGATAAAATTCTATCCATCATCATTATACTAGAACAGTCCTTAGTTACACCACTCAGCATCTAGTATTTCAATTTACTTCCTAGCAAAGCTACATATATCAATATTTATTTTAAAAATATACGTTACCATCAATTTCAAATTTCTTTTATATCTTAACTACATGAAAAATTTTGCTGAAGAATTTCGAGTGAAAAAAATAGTGTTGTGTTTGATTAAATTAAAAATTATTTTTTAAAAATAAACAGTAGTCGTTTTTAAATAGGATATGTATATTAAACTATTCCGACAAAATATAACCATTCTATTTGGTCTAAAATATAGGTTTAAGTTTGAAAAAAATGTTTTACGCATTATCCATCCGCCAATGACATCATTGAAGAAGATCTCGTGTGTTTCCCAACCCGGCTATATAAGGGTAAGAAGGAAGGTCTGACTATCCATCGAAGTTTCCAAAATGAGGCAACTGTGTTTCATTTCCGTGACGTCAGCAGATTAAGGCAGATTCTAATGCAAATGGTGGATAATTAAAATATCATACTAGACATTTGAAATAAAACCTCCATTCTTGTGTCGATCCCGTTTCCAATAAAGTGGCGCCCGAAGTTGGGCTGCGCGGACTTCGCAATTAAACGTGTGAATTATTATTGGAAATTTTATTATTGTGGATTCCATTCTAGAATATGTCAAACTTAAAAATATACGAGGCTGTGGTTCCTAAAGATAGTCATAGGTTTTACGAACCTTATAAAAAAATCACTACCGATAAATTTATCAATAATAATCACAGTCACACAAATATAAATCATGCGTTCATTTAAACTGGGCGTGAGAGTTTTTGGAAAGTGAGAGTTTCTTAGATAATGGAAGGATAATGGATCTTCTACACAATTAGATTAATGTTTTAAAATAAATGTGTATAATAAAAATTAAATCAGTTTAGTGTGAATAGTTTTTTGATGTTTACACACAATTTTTTTTTTAAAAAGAACAACAAAAAAAAACAAAAAGATAATTTAAGGACAAATTTTTAATAGATTAAGGAAAAAGTTTTGAAAGTCCATGCCCAGAAAATAATTTAATTGATGTCTCCTATAAATACTTCACGAAATGATATCAAGAGTTCTCTGAACCTTATACATATGCAGATAAAAGTCATTTCTTGAATTTTAAGAATCTCGTGTTTAATTTTGCACGGACCCTACCCCAAAATAGAGCAAAGCCTGAACTTTTTGTTAAAGTGAAGAAATATTGATTTGATAGATCTTTATAGTTTTTCTGACCCGAAGGAGCGCTTTTGCAGAGTTTTTAATCAAAGACAAATTTATGTAGAAAGGACTATTGATTATTCTTATATTTAGTATTATCTTCATATTTTCTTTGTTTGGGATAATTTTAATCAGAAACATCGAAATATTAAAAATAAACGGATTCATGATTCAAACAATAAGGTAAGGGAGATGATCGCCACAAATTGTGATAGTATATGTACGCTTTTGATTGAGTTGTAATATACAACTAAGTACTGATAAAAAGCAAATAAATATTTTTTTTCATATTTTTTATATCTTTACATGCTGTTAAGGATATAAAAAAATAAGATTTTTATTATAACCATTATAAGAGAAATGCTCTTAAAAGTAATTTAGGAAATAATCATAGAAGTTCAGTTTTAAGTTTACATTGTTCAAAGAACATTATATTTATACATATTACTTGGTTCTCTGAACGAAAAAGTTTAATTTCGATGTGTTCTGATTCATAAAAATATTTGAAGATCATTTTAAAATTTGTTTATTGATATTATTGTTCATAACTGAGCGGAAGTTGCTAATTAATACACAAAAGGTCAAATATTATTATTGACTACGGTGGCGCCTACTCTACGGTTAAAGGAATAATCACATCTGGGGAAATTCAGTAATTATAATAGAATTAATTAAAAAAATATTTACCAAGAGGTATGAGAAGTTGTGTAACCTTCATTCAACACGTTTAAACCAGATTTTACTGGAGCAGTTTAATGATTTGGACCACAAAATAAATATTTTGAGTATAAAAGTTTATTCACAGATAGCATATTTTTTTAAAACTTTTTATTTGAATCTTTTGTATTTAATAAAAATATAAAAAACAAAATAAATAAATCAAATAAGACAAAACAAAACCTTGCATACACAAGTGCACGTATAGCAAATAATTTCTCAATTTAAAATATTTAAATAATTATTTTGACTATAAAAATATATCTTTTTATCAATGAATAAAAGCTTTTTTACTAAACATTTCTTTCCGTAAAATTAAAATTGCCCCGGTAAATAGTTTTTTAAATACAAATAGTACTCACTGCAAAATAGCATTATAATTAGTTATGTGTTTGTGAAGTGAAGAGTTGTTAGTAATGTAATAATGGTTGTAAAATTATTTATGATACTAATTTATATTCACAGGTTATGTTAAAATACTGAATGTTTACTTATAATTGTATTTATAATTGTAATTAAAACGCTGGGATTCTATTTCAGACATAAAATATTTCTTGCCTCTGAGATTTTCCAAGGAGACTTTAAGAGTTATATAAAGTACTACGCTCACGTCTCATACAGTCAACTCATGTCAAGTCTTAATAGCCCTCATCTCCATAAAAGCCTTCTTGCACAGTCACGAGAGTTTTGACTGGTTGGTTAAATTTATAATAATTTAAATTATTTTTATTTGTATTTTATCGATCCTCGTTAACAATAATTTTTAACCCAAACAAAGACGATAAGTTTATTAAAAACATCGAATCAGTTTTTTTAACGTATGGTTTTTTAACGTATTTTCACTGACTATATTTTATATTAAGTTTGATGACCTCACAAATATGATTTTACAACAGCAACACTTGAATGACAATTGGCATATTTGAATTTAGAGAATAAAAAATTATATATTTACCATATATTATAATATATGAAGAAAATGACAGTTTTTGCAAATAACGTTTAATGTGGGATTTGAATTCACATTTCCCGGATATTGCGGCTAGGCATCGTATTCAATTAGACCACCCTGGCTTTATTGCTTTTTGTGTACACTAAAAAATGCAGCAACACTAAATATTCAAATGTTCAGAAAAAGCGCTCAGCACACGTTGCGACATAACTGTAAACCTATTAGTAACTAGCCAACAGCGTCCTCCGTTGAGTTATATACTTAACCTTAACCATAAAAAAATGCCTAAAATAAGGGGACGCTGTTGGCTATTGCAAGTTATGTCGCAGCGTGTGCAGTACTATATAATCAACAAAAATTTGTGCAAATGAAGCCCTCGAATACACAAGTGAGACGGAAATAACGCACAGACACGCCCCTTTAACTGAAATACACTCGCGACCGCGTATAGAAAGTCCATTCAAGTCATTCACAACACAGCTAAATGATGTGCCTTCAAGCATGCGCAATTTCACTCAGTGCAGGGGACAACTTGTATAGGTAACCTTTGATTTAAAACCATCTACAAGTTACCACTGTGCACCTGGAGAATTTTAACTGCAAAACCCTTCCCATAGCTAAGCGTAGTAACTCAAGGGTTTCGTTTCATTCAAAATTGATTTACTAAAATCCTAAGCTGATATTTTATAATGTATTTTTATTTAAGTTTTACTTGGCTATAAAATAGATTTTCATAATGTTTGAGTTGATTCAGATAATCAAACAAAAGTTGACCCAAAAAATGGAACTCTAATGCTTTACTAAAACCTGGTCGATCTCTTGCACATTCAATGAAGAAACAAAAATTGATTCATTCTGATAGATTTTCACATATATTATTAAATAATCTGTTCTCATCACTTCAATGAAATGACTGTAAATCAAAAATCGAAACAATCTTTCAGTTTTTCAGTTACAATAGAATTCCATGGTTATATTGGATGTGTAGAATTTATAAGAGATAATAAAGGAAATCCCGATAGAAGTGGTTCAGTAAAGGTAAATGATCAACGCAAAGAAATTTATGCGTAAAACATACTGTTTTGTAACTAGCAATAATATATTTTGTGTAAGTGTGCCGTTGTTGACTAATGAAGGTACTCGACTTCGTCCAAACTGCGAGCACGCCATGCACGCATGCGTCTATAAAATCTGTCTCCAGAGCGTTAAACTCCGCCCACTTTCGATCGGATTGACACCAACACACGTGCACGTGGCTTAATAAGGGAGAAAGGCGAGAAAATATTGAAAAAAGGTAGCAGAGGCTTGGTTTTGAGGGACTATACTGAAAAAAAATCAAAATAACCGGTTACATAGAAACTAAGATTAAAATGCAATTTTTTTAACAAATTTAGTATTTTTTTTATTTTGTTTATTTATTTTAATGATTTTCATCATCATATCGATATAATTGTATGGTTTTAAAAATTATAACTTTTTCTGAAATATATTCTACATTGAGGTTAATGAACAATAGTACTATATACTGGTTTAAATTTTACCAAAAATTAAAAATATTATATTTAATATTTATTAATTGTACTTTTGATATCCTTCGTTAATAATACTTTCATGTTTGTGTAAATGAGAAGTAAAAAGAAAAAAACACTGGATATTTGCACATTCCATGGAATTTTAATATTTTTTGCTGGCCCTTTTTAATTGTAATACCAAAAATTAGCTCTTAAAACTTGTCTCATTGAAAAAAAAAAATATATATATATACATTGCCCTTACCGAGACAAAGTGAAAGTAATCTTTTACTGCTCCCTACTATCTCAACAGTTTTTTTTCCTTTTCAGCCGTCAATTTATTTAGATAACTATATTAGAGACTTCTCAAATTCTCTAGTATCATAACAAAAATACAGAAAAGTCTTCTGAAAGGGAGAATACATTTTATTCAAATGACAGCGTTTATTATAATCAATGTCGTTTATGAATGTTATTTCATAGTAGCAGAGTCTTTATTTAAAATTGAGACATAAAATGCACCTAAATGTTAGGATAGGTAAAGTCAAGTCAGCTTCCCGTGTGTTTATTGGCCATGCTCGCGCTCCTTGGCACGGGGCACTCCTACATGCGCGACACAACCCATATCGGTGCAGCCCACCAGCATCCTGGTCGACGTCACATCTTCCCATAGGAGGATATTCGCCAAGCTGTTTCTTTTGCCATGAGCCTTGTAAGAATGGACGCGGACACTCTAAAGTCCAACAGTTTATGAAATACGTATGGGTTTAGTGGTAAATCGCGTCGTAGTGCGGTGGTTAATAATATACTTGTTTACTGATCACGAAGCAACTGGTTTAGTATTTTTTTTAATCATATGGACATTTGTTTCATAAATAAATAAGATTCATCCCTTAATTGATGTTTGTTTATCTGTTAATATTCTGAGTGGTTTTCTACTCGAATAGGATTTGATGCCTAATGCTTCGCAGTTTCGCAAAAGAGCACAATAAAGATTAAGTATTGTAATGTATGATACTTATTTTTTTAAGGTTATAAAACATTACATAACTGGTTACAAGAGTTTTTTAAAGATAATATGTAAAATAAAACGCTAACGCAGTTTTATTAATAATTAGATGGCATTTTGGTTCAGTATTTAGATCGTTGACTCTTGATCGAAAGGTTTCCGATTTGGTCACGCCTTTGCCGGATAAATTTTAAGCTGATGTTATTGCGCTTATGCCTGTTTTGATATTTAAAAGTAATTTACTTCAAGAAAATAGAATTTTTGTTACAATTGTATGCTACCATAAAACTTTATTGAAATGATTAATAATAAATGTGTATGGTAATATTAACTCTAATATACCTACGTCACATATTGTTATTTACGGTATTACAGAACCAATATTAACAAGCACTTTTTTATCTTATTAAATAATAAAATGATAAAATATAATTAATCGTTGGTATATCCAGTTTTAATGTCAATTGTTGCTTTTATCTTCATTTGTGATTGCTAAATCTGTGATAAATCGGTTCTTCTTTCATCACAGCTACAAGAAGACAGTAGATTTACAAGAATTTACTTTTTACTAAAATCTATGATAACAATAAACAATCATCGTTATGTTTTATCTATAAAATATAACTGAGTCAATACTACTGTATTCATGTACGAAGCAGTTTAAAGCTAGATATGGTGTTTTATCGAATATCAGACAGTCTGATCAAACTTTATAAATAGTTTTGTGAATCAACAACCTTGAGCACTTATTCTCAACACACGTGTCGTATTTTTATAAATTTGCATTGCAGTAACTCCACAGTCAAGAAACAGAGAAAATCAACTTAAAATATACTTGTCATCCTACACTAAAATAAAAAGGACCAAGAATTTGTTCATTTATTCAATGAAGTGAAAATAATAAGTTTAAAGATTATGAGTGGTTATTCAATTTATTTGAGATGATTTTATACTTAAGAAAAGTAATTCAATCATAGGTTTTATATTTTTTTGTAAAATATTGTCTTATTGAGCTGGTCCACTTTATGTTATATTAAATTATTTTAAATAATATATTTTGATATAAATGTTTTATTTTGTTAACATAATAATTTTATTTTAAGAAAAATTTATATATCAATAAATCATTTGTTTTTAATAAAATTATTTCACAACATAACGAATGATTGAGTAACACTTATTTTTATATAATAGTATTTATTTAAATTTTACTGTCTCGGAATATCATAGAATAATGTAATAAAATTTTTAGAATCGCTGACCCAGAGCGGCATGCCTTAATACACATCGATGACGATTTCGAGTATTTATGTAAATAGTCTGTCTATTTCTGTCGAGACCTTAACAGATGCGTGGGAGCAGGACGGTGACACGCTTTTAAAATTAGCGAACTTTACATTATTACCAATAACAGGGTTGCCCAGGACCCTAAGAAAAACCTTTGTGCATTTTTATTTTATTTTTATCCAAAAAATATTTATTTTTATCTGCTCTTCTGGATTATTTAATTACTTAGTTTATGAAGTATTTTATTATATTACTTGCAAATAAATAAAAGTCATTTCACAATATGAAACTTGAAAAAATGATATCAAGTGAATTTAAGTAATTGATATCTGGAACAATTATGCGTCGCATAAATATTGATAAAACACTTCTTTAACTTAAACAATGCATGCTATTAAATTCAAGATGATGTTTATTTGATGTTTTATTTAAAGTTTTAGATATCCTAAGATATTACCATGTCGTTTTTGAATTAATTTATTTTTTCAAAATCAATATTTATCTTAATAGTCAATACATTAAAATAGTGTATTTATAAAAAAAATATTTACTAAGTGTCGTAGTAAAAAGGATGTTTACACAGCCCTGTGAGTCTACAGTGATTTTCTAAAATAATGATGACGTCTTCGTAGTGCTGTCTCATTCATATTTCACACGGAGAAAAAAGACAGTGCTTTAATTTCGTAAGTACCCACATTTCATTGTTTATCAATGAATAGCGGTTCACTTCAATGCAAAATGCTTATTATTTTGTTGATGTTTATTTATTAGCCAGGGATGTCACCTTAAAATTATATATATATATATATATATATATTGTTTTTTATCTTTAAAATGTGTAGTTCAAAGAAAATTACTCTAAGAAAAAAAGCATGAATTCCATAACTAAAAATTTAATTATTTTTTCAATGACATTTATCTTAACTTAAGATTGTACAATTTGATTCATTCTCATTACGTAGGTTTATTTAGAAAAATCTTTTTACCATTTCACTATCAATACACTGTTTTTTTAAACAAACCATAGTTTAAATACATTTATTTGGTATACCACCTGCAGCAAAAAAATTTTTTTTGTGTATATTTATATTAAGAAAACAATAAAAATATTTGTTTAAATCTATATTTGGCTGTTATTTTGATATTCTATAAACGCATATTTAGAAATCGTAAAAAAATAGCCCATTTTTTTAATATTCATGTATCTTACTATGTGTTCAGATGATTCATACTTTTTAAACCAGGAAATCTTACAGATAACACGAGCAATAAAAAATTGAACCATGCAATAACATTGTAAATTTGACAGCAGTTAACTATGTTTTTAAATATATAATTGAGTAATCACACCACTAACAATTGCGGTGAAAGCTTTGCGGTTTTAAGACAAAAAAGAATCAATCCTGAGACTACAATAGGCGAGCGCTTTGATGTAGTGACTCAACTCCGAGTGTGATTAAAAAAATTATTGGTATCTGTGACTCATATTCTGGTCGAAATGATAATATCCTGGATCAATATATTGTATCTTGTATCCAGACAAAAAACACGCGTCCGTATACTGGCGCCGTCCATCTGATAAAACCACAGATTAAGTTGTTATCATGTTTCTTAGAACATTAAACGATTTATTTTTTGCTCAAGTTATAACCTGCATTTGGTTTTTTGAAGTTTATTTTTGAAATTATTCTTTGATTTTAATTAGTTTTTATATATTATTCGTCCATCGCTTGGGGAGCTATTTTCAACCTGGTTAGATGGGATGACAGTTAGTTGATTTTTATATGTTAGCCTTGCGAGCAGAAAATATTAGATCTCTTAGAATCTGAATACAGACAGTTAGCTACTACAATTTTATTAATATTGGTAGCTGCAAGTATATAAATGAGATGAAAATAATTATAAATAATAAAAAAAATGAAATCTTATTGGATAAAATATATTTATGGCTATGAATATTTTTGATTCCTTCATTGATAGCCGCAAAAAGCTAGTTTTTACAAATAGCTAATAGTCTCGAAGAGATACGCTAAGTTCCCGGTGTACAATCGTTTACTTTGTCACGTAAGAACTCCAATTATTTGCGGTTAAAATAAGTAAACGTACAGCACATATTGCTAAAAACTGACACAACGTGCTTTCTATTGTAGAATTTTAATAAGGAAATTGTCACAATAGGAGATATAATCATACTGAGCCGAGCATATAATACTGCATGATAGTAATGCATTTGATACTTATTTTTGCAGTTGGTATGTTTTGAATTATATTATATATTCATTTAGTTATTTTTTTTAAGCCCGGTAAGATTAAAAAGTGTAATGTTATATTCAGGAGGTTTCCACGCGTTCTGGACTCAAATGTGGTAATATTGTAAAATACACACTAGAGATTGACTAACAATATTGACTAAGATTTGACGCTAGCAAACTTAACACGTCCACTAAAACAATATTCAAACATTCGGGCTATTTACCATACAATCTCATGCACAATAACCCAACCAAGTGCACGCCTCAAATTTCTTAAGTACATATATTTTTTAATATAATTTTCTATTATTAATAATTATTTTTTAATTATTTTGGTAAGCCCGGGTATTTGGTTTTACAAAATCCTGTTGTAGAGTAAATTAAACGTTCATAGGAATAATTTGAAGAAATCCTAGATATTCGTATTAACGTTGAACTTTCTAAAACTTCTAATTTCGATATCAGGACATACTTATCTTTATAGTTTTCTTTTTATATATTCACCGTAAGAGCTTTCTAGAAACAATCTTTCTGTTTTAAGAAATTAATGGTGATATTAAAGTTTTTGATCTACTTCATAAAAAGATTTAAAAAACAAAAAAATATATTTATGATTCATTTTTGAAATAATTTTATGTACAAAATATTATAAATACTTTGTTTAGTTTATATTTAGTTGTTGGGTAAATACATATTTAAAAGAATCATATAAATTTAAAAATCACTTTGAAATAAGATTAGATTTGAAAGTTAGTTTGCCTACCTTGTCGTTTGGAGCTGAGTTCAGCTTTTAAGAAACTTTTTAGAAAATCTTTAAAAAAACATCATTTTTGTAGATTTTTTGTGATTTTCTTACAGACAAGTAAATGCCAGACATGTCACAATCCGGACTTTTTAAATATATCCCTCTGATTTTAGCTTATATGTCTCTGTCTCGTAGATTCGAATTCACAATGAGGCCGAAGCTATCGACGCCGGACTTTGCAAGGAATTGCTGTATGCGAAACATTGGTGTACATATAATACATACGTGCTTGTTAGAACAAGGTACTGCGGTTTTTTTTCCCAAAACGATTATATTATTATCATTTCAGCTGTCATTATCGAGGGGCCGTGGGTGGAGGTCCTCCTCCAGGCATCGCCATGTGTGATCCATATAATTTTTAATATCCCAATCGGTTTGTATGAATGTTGGTACGTCCGCCCTCTGAATTCGGACAATGCTTTGATCTTATCGAGGCGAAACACTTGTCGGGAAAACTGTGTATTTTTTACTTATTATATACTATGCAAAAAACCAAGACATTTAATATATGCCAAAATTCATTGTAACAACGTGTGCTAGTATTTAAATTCTAAGAGTAGTATTTATTTTTTCCAATATATTTAAAACAATATTTAAAATGTTGACTATTAATTCTTACTGTGATCATATTTAGTAAATTATTCAACTAGTGACGTGCAAAATACTCGTTCCGTATTAAAAAACTTAAATAAACTATAGGATGTTTTTATACCTATGGCATTATGTAATATAATAATTGATTTTTAACTATGTATCGAATAATCAATATTTTCGCACTTTGGCATCTAACCGGTTTTTATATCAGCATTATCTTTCCAAAAATGCATTGAAACGATTACATTGCTTTAAAATATTCCGGATATTCCTCCGTAAGGGGCCGGATGTAGTCTTACGCGGGTCGATATTGAGATAAGATACTGTCGATTGGCTCGTGCCATTCCCATGTGTCATTTCCAATTTACAGAGAATTTCTTTGCTTCTTTGATTTACATCACCAATATTAATATAAAAATTGATGGTTGACACGACACAGTTCTAAAAAACGATTTTTTCTTATCAATAAATTACTAGATGAATAAATAAACTATTCAGTAATAATGCCAAAATCGAAATAAAATGTTTGGTTAATCGGATGTTGTTTGATTCGTACTTGTGTCATATTAAAAAAAATATATTGGCATCTTTAATTTTGAAAACGTCAATACAAACACAAACACAAAATAATGAAAATCTGACTTTCAATTATTGATAATGGGTAAGGAATATTTTTGCACTTTTCTAACATTGTAAAATTATCGATTTTAGTTTTTAGAATTTTAGCGAAAAACAAATATTTATTGAATACTTTTTCAGCTCTTAAAAAAACCATTCGAATTATCAATTTTATTTTATTTTTTTACTAACTTGAATCAGGTTATGATTTGACAAATTTACAAACTTTCAATCGATCAAATAATCTAAATAATAGGTGTGATTAAATCAGTAATATCTTATCAACTTCAATTCCATAAATGGTAATATGTATTATATTTCTGAATAAATTTCATTACCGGTTTATAGTGAATTATTATAAGCTTGCATTTAAAGCGATAAGAAGGGTTCTTGGAAAGATCGACTCGTTGAAAATTTAAAATAAATGGTCATGAAAACCAAACCAGAAAAAAAAAATATATCAAAATTAATATCTTCGAGATTATTGATACCATAAATGCAAAGAAAATATTATTGGGCATACTTAAAATTTTTACTAAAGCCAACATTTTTTTAAAAAACGATAGACACGCAGTTGTTTTTTTGTTTGTAAATGTATATATTATGAATAGATTTTTTTGTTAAATTATTTTAAACTTATAATTATTGTAACCCCAATGGAAAATATTGACTTGGTTGACCATGGCGCTTTTGATAAAAAGCAATATCATTCAACCTGTAAAATGTAAAATGGTTGACTTCTTATAATTCATTCATTCTTTCCGATGATTCATGGCTGTGAAAAAGATGTTTAAATACCAAATACTATGTAGACAAATAGTTTTACTTGAGTTTAGCACATTTCTGTAGTAATTTAATGATGCCAAAAAGATTTTATAATTACCGTTATCTATCAGTATTTTTTAAATGAATATTTAAGAAATATTTTTATCTAGGTCACAATTTTATTATTCTGTATATTTATTATGAGTTGAAAATCTAATGCTTTTACTTAGTTACATATTTACCTAATTAATGAAGAATAAACATTTTTATTACATTATTTTGTGTTTGAAGGTCTCATCAAAGGTTTTGAAGGAATCCGAAAGCAAGGCGTTTTAATGATTAGAATAATTTTTATTTTTTTTTAAATTAAACAAAACTATGTTTATGAGTTTATGTTATAAAAACAAAATTAATAAAATATATTATATTACCAAATTCACTTTAGTAACAATTCGTTTGATTTTAGAGTATAAGTGATAATACTCGTATAATCGCAAATGTCGTCATCTCAAGTACCCAACCGTTAAGACTTCTCGGGAACTGCGGCTTGATTGAGATGATTTTTTACAGCCACAACGCGTCAGCGATCGATAAATCATTCTCATAAAAAATCAGTTTCACTGCGTCTATGAATATAACAGAGATTGAGTAATTTATAATATTTTTTATGACTCGAAATAAATACAGCTTATTAAGAGCAGATTTTTAAATGATCTCATACTTGCAAAGATGCTCTAAAAACTAATCAAGCACACCTACAGGTTTAATATACGCGAATGTACGAGTGCGTGACATGTACCTTTGCGTCTACACGTTAACTGTAGGTGTGTACAGATCACCGATGACTATCTCACCGGATGCCGCAATGTCTGCAAGATCACGGTTAAGGTGTCTCATTCACGGTTCAGAGCGTTCACGTGGAAGAGGTACGTAGTTTTTTTGCTGCAGTACGTAAACAAGCGGGCTTTATCCAGTTTGCGTCATTTTAGTACTTATAAAGAAGGGTTTTTTTTGATTTTAACAACTTATTTTTTTAATACAATGAATTTATAAATTCACGTCACAAATCTGTGAGAGAAGAACTTAGTCACTTTATTTCCACCACAAGTATTTATTATTTATTTTATAATAAAATTTAAATTTTTATTTGTTATTACATCACTTAAAATTATTTAACAATATAAACGATACCAATTTAAATAAGAAATCTTGCACGTTTTAAAAGACATTTTTTAATTTTTATGCTAAAAACAATATTTATTAGACCGGACAAATTTTTTTTTTATATCAAATACTGAAATTCGTATTATTATAATGAATTAGTGTGTGTATTTATTTGGATTCATTTGAGAGTCAATACATGACTGATCGATTGTATTAACTATTTTAAGGAAAAAAAAAAATTGGGTTTTGACAAGAATTGAATAAAAAAATATATCCCTGTGTACTATTTTACTTTAAGGAATTTTGACAAATATATTTAAAATTATAAATCTGCTTATAAATAGATGATAATCGAAATTTATCTATTCCTCCTTCTGCCATCAGGTTCGATAAGGAATGTCGTTTTTTTCATCTTCAGTCTGAACCACATCCGACTCAAGTCGTGAACAGTCGCGGAAGTAAGAGCTCGCCTGGCCATCTTGCAATTTCTCTGCATGATAAAGACATGGGTCATAACTAAAAATAGAAACACCTTTATTGGTTAGTTTATTCTCAGGTCGCCACGAAAGCCACTGGTCGGGTAATTGCCCCGGATGGAAGCTGTTGAATTACTTAACATTTAATTAAATGTTTAGTTTTAACTTTTAACGTATCAAGAGTATTTGTTTTCATTTGGTACATTTGGAATATAATTTTGAACTATATTATATATAAAAACTACATCGTGTTTTAAAGGTTAATCGTTTGCTGTCCGATTACGAGATGTTTATTTCAACTACGGTTGGAGAAATAGGTGTCTATAATTCTGTAAAAAATCTTATATATACCAATATCTTGTGCATTTTTTTTTGTAATTGTAAAAATTAAATGAATATAGTCTCAGAAAACGCACTAATTCTAAGGTAGCTGCGGTTATCCCTGAGTGCTGTCAACGGCTTGCTTGACCCCGTCTTTCCTTGCGGTCTACTACTCATAAAGATAAGTGTGGCTTTATTGGTCTTTTTAGAAAAATCTGAAAAAATTCATGGAGGATATACATTATATAAATTACACAGTGAAATGTCTATTGTACGTTGTACGCAAAATTAATATATTGTTATATTATTGATAAATCTTGTTAAAAAAATCCAATCTTGTTTCGATAGATCTTGTATTTATAAATTAATTGCAACAATGCTTTTTTTTAAATAAAGACAGATTGGTTACAATATTGCATATCGTAAAAACCCAAACTTTCTAATATAGATCAGAAGAACGTTAGCACAATCATTTGGATATGCTGTTGTTTAACAATACGCTCGATTTGTTTGATGGCCCAACTTGCTCTCAGCGCCGAGCAAGTAAGGTGGGACTTACTTACAGCAATAAAAATAATGACTTGACAAGATTTACTTTGGGAATTCCGAGCTGTCATAATATAACGTCACTGACATCATGGTCAGCCAATTATCTTGTACTTACAAGTCGTTTTTGTATGCACTTGTCTACCTAGGGAACTCAACAAAATGAAAACAACATAATTAGGCATAACTAATCTCTTTATATCTATAAATAATATTTTGACACGTGATTCAATAAACAATGCTTCTTAAAAGTAATCAAATGCTTTTTTTACGTGATGCTATTACATAACCACAACTTCAACATATATCGTATAATCTTTATTATTTGATTTTCATGTTTTTTTCTAATCAGTACAATTTGTGAAATATTTGCACGTGCTCATTTTGACCTATGAGACAAAATATTTTTTATAACTACCAAAAGTAAATTGACGTGAATGTTATTTAGCTAGACCAATCTTCATCCCTTCCTATTTTTTATTCTTTTCCCCCTAAAAATATACATTTGAAGTTTGATTGAGCTTGATTTCCGAGATATTAAAAACGTGAACGTGCTTAGGTAAAGTACACTTTTGATACTTGTTTCCCTCGACTCGATAAAACTAGCATTTATCAATGTCAACTGTATGATATTTAACTAGTCTTAACGGTGGAAAATACCTCTATATCTCTATTTGCCCTTTGCAAAATTTCTTAGTTAGGTTGTAAAATATCGTATCGGTCCATTATATACGCAGCATCCTACTGTGAGGTCACATTTAAAAGATATTCAAGCTATTCGCAGAGCAAACCTTCAAGGTTCCAAGATCAGATCATTCGAAACTATTTATAAATAGCCTCCCAGTGTGGATTTTAGTAATACCACTACTGTAATATAAAGTTTTGTTTACTCCGGTAATTATATTCTCGATTCTCACCGAGTTCTGGTTGTCGTATATCTATAAATATATATTATGTTTTATTGGTTATTCAGTAGCAGTCAGACATTTGAAATGTCTTATTTGTAAATGTATAAATACGGAACTATGAACATGCTAGATAGACTTTTTTGAAAATATACTGAGCATCCATACTGTTACTTGAAAAAATATTTTGTATTGAATTTGATGCGGTGGAACTTTTAGCCACATATGCTGAGATAGAGTTGTGGATGTTTGCATGAATGCTTGTCCCCAGTTCGTTTTGTTTGTGGCAGATTGTGAACCATCAGTGGGTCAGTAACACCGCACCAGCGTCACCCCGGTACCTACGCCAGACCTGCGATAATATTGCTGCACGATTTTTTGTCGGATTAACGATTTGGTGTGACAATGCCTTTATTAAACACGAAACACTTGAACAACTTAAAACTTTAAAAAAAAATTAAATCACAAGTTTTATCTATGCTCAAACTAATATACAACAAGAGCTTTTTGAAAAAAAAAAATATCACATCACGCATACGTATACGCATCAGATTTTGGTTATTTATTTTCGGAATATTGAAATAAAGCTTCATTAATTTAAAATATTGGTAAAATTTATAAAAAAATATAATAAAACAATTTTTAATATTGAGAGAATTGAATGTTTTTAATTTGCCTAGCACTTATTTAAATCGTTCAAATTATGCTCTGATTTCTGGTTGAGAGTTTCAAAATTATATTGTCATTAAAAAAACGAGCAGGTGTGTTAAACTAATTGTGTATATCATTTGCACCTGATTGGTTTTTGGTTACTTCAAAGGTTTTCCTAATTGGGATGGCTGGTTACCCCAAGCGCATGTATAGATATTTCTCAGGTGAGTCAACGGTGATGTCATTTCACTACGCGCGGTACTCAGTTTCCTTTAGATTGACACTTAATCTAATCAAATGTTAATGAACAAGCATTATCTTATTTGATATAAGTAAAACTATGTTTTCCAGGTTCCTGAATAAAGATCGATCAAGACATTCCTAAAGAGGGCAGGGCATCAGGAAGATGTCTCACCTTCAGTAATTACTGGGAGAAATCTCTCTGACTAATGAAGATGACTGATATTTTCACCATAATACGCAAGGTACACATTAACTCCCTCTTTTCTCCCACGCAAATATTTTCGAAATGCTAAATTTGCAACTTTGAAAATATTTATTTGTACATTTAATGCACCTTCATCAAAAAATACACTGAGTGCACTATATAAACGTGAAAACAAATATGAAAATATTTTTCATGCATTATGTTAACTTTAAAATTTACTGCATATATTATGTAAACTAAAAAAATTATCTGCATTCGCTATGTGAACTTAAAAATATACTACATTTACAACGTTAACATAAAAGATGAAAATTGTTTATATATATTTACAATTTGATTGTATCAGTAATCAAAATTGTTGACTATTTGGTTGTTAAAAGTAATATATTTTCAGTTACTTTTTTGTTTGCGTATTAAGCATTTTGTGCAAAAGTCATCGTATAAATCACACAAGAATTATTTAAGAATGATGTTGATTGATTTTTATATATACGTACAAAGTAACAATGCTAAAATAAAGTTTTAACATTTTGATAAGTGTAAGGTTTTATAGTGATTATTTCTTAGGTTATTTGAAAACAGATTTCTCTCGATCATGAAGTTAATTATATAAAAATACACATCTACTCATTATTTCTCTAATTGAAATTGATTTTTAATAGAAAGTTAGTCATATGTTATATAAATAATATTTTTTAAAGAAGTCTCATCGCTACAATTACAATAAAATTCGTAATAAGTTACGGTGAATATGTTACATCACTTATGAGACATTAACTATTTATTATTTTAAAAATAAGTCTCCTTATGGCAACTCAATATACGAAACAGCTAAATCGTAGTAGATATGATGATAGTCAAAATGTTTTAAATTATAAAGTTAAATGCTAAACGGATTTACAATCAAGGTTACAAACATCCTTCTGTCGTGATATCAAGATTCGGTATTTTTGCATCGGTGACCACTAGGGTGTCCCTTAAAATTCAAGTTCAATATTTTTTTACGCGTACCTTCTTAAAAGTTTAATAATAATCCTATATTGTCTAGAAAAAAATATTAGTTCGATTTATAAACGGTAACCCGTGCCGACTTGCGATTTTAACTTGTCCATACAAGTTGCGTAAGTACTGCGCTGTGACTTGTAACTGCATGTTTTATTTGTCATTTTATACGTGATTTTTGAGATTAGTAGTGCTCCATTGTTTAGTGCGTTAACATGTCGGTGGAATTACGGAGTGATAAACAAAATAATTTCCTTATCGGTTTGTCTAGATATCAAATAAATGGTGCAAAATTACCATCTAATCGACAAATTCCCTCGGTCCTATTTTACAATATTCGCGAGGTTAAACTGATTGTTAGTGAAAGTGCAAATCTTGTGATTAGGGAATGCATCATATATTGGGAAAAACCAAGAATTCCAACAAGGGCATATCCTAACTGCGTGAAGAAACTTGTTGATTTATATCATGTTTGGAGAGAGTTGCAAAAAAAATTGTAAGAAAACTCAGGTTACGTTCAAGAGCCGTGAGAACAATTTCAAAATTGATCTTGATAATTTGTTTGATATTGCACATGCTGATGCTTTTGAGAGAATGAAAATAGAGTAAGATAAATTATTTTTAATGAAACAGAGAGAGCCAGATCGACCAGGATGCTTAGGTGGTGTTGATAAAAAATTGTCGGAAAAAGAAGATAGATCTAAACAACGACGATTGGAAGAAGAGGAAAGGGTTGTAAGACAAAGATAACCACTAGCTGCTGAAACTAGAAAATCAAGGGCAGAAGCAATAAAATCTGACTTCTTTGGAAGTAATGTACCCGACGTAGTCACAGTCCATTGGGATGGAAAACTATTACCCGGGTTAGATGTACGAAGTTCTAAAGAAGAACGCTTGCCAGTTATTGCTTCGTTTGACGATAAGGAACAGCTTCTTGCAGTGCCAAAACTAGAACATTCTTCTGAAAAACATCAAGCTAAGGCTGTCTCAACAGCTCTCTTTGACTAGAACCTTCACGATAAAGTACAAATAATGTGCTGCGACACAACAGCTTCCAATACAGGCCGTTTCAATGGAGCTTGTGCTATTTTGGAGCAAACTTTAGGAAGAGAATTGCTGCTTTTCGCCTGTCGTCATCATGTTTATGGATTGGTCCTAAAAGCTGTCTTTGAAAGCAAAATTAAGCAAATTACTAGTAGCCCAGATATTCCAATGTTTAAAAAGTTCAGAGAAAATTGGAAAAACATCGACGCTAGTAACATTGAACCATCTCTTAATTTCGTAAAACAACGTGTTGCCGAGACAGACATTCAAGCTTTGTTAATATTTTATAAGGCAGAATTAGACAAAGGTTATGTAAGAGATGACTACCGCGAATTGGTCGAACTGTGCGTAATATTTTTGGGAGGAGACACAGAGGAAAAATTAAAACTAAGGCCCCCCGGAGCAATGCATCAGGCTCGCTGGATGGCGAGAGCGATCTATTCTTTAAAAATATGTTCACTTCAGTCACAATGCAGAATAACTGCGAAGGACAAAAAGGCTCTACAAGATGTTTGCTTATTTGTCGTGGTGTTGTATGTTAAACCTTGGCTCGAATGTACAGTGGCGATCAAAGCACCTAACCAAGATTTGCGCTTCTTGAAGATGTTAAAAGAGTACGAAAAAGTTGACGCAACAATTTCTAATGCTTCTATAAGCAAGTTTAGCCATCACTTGTGGTATTTATGTGAAGAGACAGTTATTCTATCACTGTTTGATGATGAAGTTGATAACCAAACTAAAAAGAAAATGATTGCCAACTTCAACCGGGACAAAACCTCAGATTTTAGCAAACGCTATGACCCGTCAAAGGAAGAACTGCCCCAAAGGTTGTTTGGTAAGTTTAATTGACTTTTTGTGATATATTTAAATTGTTGTAGATTTATTTGTTATTTATCTTATTTTCCTTTTTTTTCCAGGCAAAACACTGGATAATTTCGTATCGGAAAAGAGCAAACAATTTTTATCACGACTGCAGATCGACGACAGTTTTCTAAAGGAAGATGTATCTTCCTGGAATAATAATGCTGCTTTTCTGGAAGCTAAAAGAAAAATAAGTTATTTGAGAGTTGTGAATGATACTGCTGAAAGGGCTGTTAAAATGATGCAAGATTTTAACGGACTTATCACGGCTGAAGAAGAACAAAAACAGTTCTTGCTGCGCTGTGTCCAGGAACATAGAAAATTGTATCCGGACTGTAAAAAAACAACTCTAAAAAAAAGTTACCCTGGCTGATTGTTATTACTTTATGTTTTTGATTAAAGATTAATGTTCATCTAATTGAATTTTTACTATTATTTACTTAATTTATTGCATTTATAATGATTTTATACCAGACCGAAATATCAAGACAAAACACGTTTTTTACTAAACTTTGAAGCTCGGTCGGCACTGGTTGCAATTATGCTAGAAAGATGAAATTTTATATTTAAGACTCTTATAGCATTACTAAAAAAAGTAAAGGGTACCCATTTCGAAATTTGAAAAAAAAAATTTTTTGGTCATATAAGGGACACCCTAGTGACCACAAACGATACTATCAATAGCGTTGTTTATTTTGAAAGGCAGTCTCATTATAAGCTTTGCAATAAGTAAACTTATATTATTTATGAAGACAATATCCTGTATGTCCGTTTAGGAAAAAAACTATGAATATACTGCATCCTGAAAACAATAGTATTGATTCAGACTGAACTCTTTGATCACCCGGACCTACCCAATATATTTATAAATCAGTAAATAGATCCCGTTGAGGTCCAACACAGGTATGATTGTTATTCTACAGATTTTGATTCGAAATTAAATAAGTGAGATATGTTGATTATGAAAAATAAATAGTTTTCCGACTTATTCCTGGTCTTTACATTAAATTCTAAACTAGCGTGACGAGTCTGGCCTATTGCATTTTTTGCATAGTAAATTAATAATAAATACTGATGTGCAAAACCAAGGTCTTCTATTATTGAAGTAGAATCAAAACGCACAAGCTCACTACAGCAAAATGATCTTTATTTTAAGGGGTGTTTAAACTTAAATGGGAGTCTTATTTTCTAATATATAGCAACTATTAAATGTTTCATTTGTGAGTGATATGTGTCAATTGAAATCGGTTAATTTTTTTCTTATCATGATAGAAGCGGTTTCTGTCCAAAGTCCAACAGGAATTCTTCGAAACCACAAAAGTGACGTATGCACACGCAATTACGCTAAGTTGATACGAACATTTTATATTATTTACCTGATTTCTGACGTTATTCTTATCGACTTTGCGTTTAAGCCAAAATCAGTTATCAAATATTTATATTAGAGTAAATAAAAAAACGTGCGTGACGGGCTCCCGTGACGTCGTGTGCGTATCCTCAGGTGTTTAAAGATATGAATCATTTGCAAGTCATTATAACGCAAACGCATAAAAATCAGTATCAATGATATATAAAAGAAGCAAAACTTTTTAGAATTATGTAATGTAGGTATGGTCGTAGGTTCTGACAGCCGTTGTTTTGAGATGTTTTGGTTTATTGAGCGTAGAGCTCCTATATGGCTTTGGTGGTTCAAATCTTAGGTCCCCGTACTAGGACCACTTTCAGGAAATTTGTGGACCGAAACGTCGGAGTACCAAACACTTTTAGCAGCTCAACACCCAAGAATCCAATTCAATTTAGTTCAGTAATGTGTCTATCATATTCAGATTTAAAGAGAAAAAGAAAGTTAAGAATATTTCTTAATAACAGCATGGCATTTACTTTTTCAATAATTAATAACATTCTATTCACCTATCTATGATCCATTTGAAGACCCTAAATCTCATAGATTAGGGTAGCGAATTGACTCCTCCTATAGACAAAATGTATTCACACGTTACTAGTTCATAATATGCAAATATAAATTATTGTTCTTTTTATTCCTTAAATGTAAATAAACTTAAAATACCACTGAATTTTTTTTTACTCTACCGATCGATAAATAGTATATAAAATAAAAAAACCAATGTATGTTTTAAGTCAAAATGTGTCATTTTTATTTTAAAGTTGTTTGCTACTTGCTTATATCTTTTTATTTTTTTATAAAAGATCCGCATGGAACTCAGTCCAGATGAACATAAGATATAAGAATACCGGGATTCCCAAGTAGCCATCTTTATCAGGGTCAATCGAGCATAATGTCATAATTAGTCTCATTACTCTCAGTCATTGTGTACGGCTTAATATGAAAAATTACTGTTTACAATAAACTTTGATTAAAAGTAAAATATTCTAATGGTAAAATATGCAAAATGCACAAATGAAGATCTTTGTACATTTATATTGTATTGACATGCCAAATCATGGGTATGCTTAGAAAAACTCATATTTATTTTCTCGTCTTTCATATTTTTAAAGGTGCTCTGTGAAGTGGAGAAATATCATAAACAATTCGCAATTTCTCGGATTATAGGTATTTTTATAGTTTTACAGGTAATAATTTAAAATTGGTGCAAACGTAAATATTGCAAAGGTATGTGAAACTATGAACTAATTTCAAAGCATGGTGTTGCCATTGAAATTTATATAGTATAATATTTAAATAAACTTTGATCAAGTAATTTTAACAAGAAATCTACTTTACTTACATTTATTTTCAAGTAGCTCGGCAAGGAGTCGTTTTCAGTTCATTAAAAAAAACCAATCGCTCTATAGGGATTCGAGAGCCCCAGACCTAGTATTCGTCATGTAAGTGTGCTAATCATTGTACCTTGAGGCAGTATTAAAGAGTGTGTCGAGTATCTCTATGGGTTATCCTTGGAGGTCTAATAAACGTTGATGGCGTAATGCAAAGGGCTCAATGGAGTCAGAACGCAATTCGATATTTCAGAATGCATCACCTCCGGGGCATGCAATGATAAATGTCCCATTCCTCATCTACTTAGTTGGTTAGAATAGTTTCTATCGTATTATGCAATTGCACTATTCACGCTGGCGCCAATCAAATAATCGATTGCAAGTTGACGTTCGATATTAACAGTACAAAGTTTATTTACCATAGGGTATATTGTTTGAAGTCTACCGTCTATGTCTTGCAAGGTGTAAAATATTGTCTCTTGTCTCATTGTATTGTAATTTTAGCATAAAATTATATAGCATAGGACTTTATTGCACGATAGATCACTTACTAAAAGCATTATAATGAACTGTCTTTATATAAGATATATATCGATGGGTTTGTTGGTTCGTTGGTTAGGTTCCATGAGAATAAATTCATAGCTAAAGTCTACTGGGTAATTTCAGATCTAATAAATTAATCAGTGAAGTTGAAATTATGTCAACAATGTTGTGAGTTAGTAAATCTGCATTTTCTTGCAGAGATAATGATTTCATGGTTTTTTCTCATTGTTACATGAGTACATAAAATACCCCAAAACATTTTTTTCAAATATTTATTTTTAAAATGATAAAATTCCTGTCAATTAACATAATGAGTCCTAGTGGGATTTTATAAAAGTTGACAACATCGGACTAATGATTTTGTGAATAAAATTGTTGAATTACGAGATAGTCATAAAACATGTAAATAAATTAATAAAAATATTGATTATAATAATTTAATATTTTTTATTACAGTCCACGATATATTGACAAAAAATATCCGCTATATTAAGCGTCCCTCTCGCGTCGTAAATTACATTCGTGTGATACTAAATGATGCTCCAAAAAACTATCAAGTCATACTAATTTCTCTTGGGTTTTTCCCTCTTGAACAGGTATCCATTTTAGAAATTTTCGATCAGAATAATAAAAAATATCAGCTGTATATTGCCAACAAGCAATCTCTGTGCCCATAGATCTAAAATATGACATAATTTAGTTTAGTTCCTCAGTAAACACGTATTATTGTGGTTGCAATGCAATTAATCAGGACAAGTGATTCATGAAATACAATAAGCTACAATTGAAAATATTTAGTCATGTACATGACATAACCTCAGCTAAAATTTTATACATTACCGCAGAAAAAATCAAACAAATGCATGTTTCATTCAGCAAAATGTCGTAGATATCTACCGGCGAATAAATGTTTACAATATAAAAAGTTATGATTCAATTTAGTATCAAAGTTATTATGGTCATAAAAAAACAAAGTTCCAGTATCATTGCGATTATTACACAATACGTCAGGTAATCATAAAGTCTCATTTGGGGTTACCCACTTTTTTCTTTATCTAAAAATAGATTCATGTTATTTATAGACTATTCGTGGTAAAATTGAGTCATCATTGTTTTGGTAATAGCAGCAAGTTATGTGTGATGTTTGTATTGCTCATGATACACGTTTGTAGAAATATCAAAGTCTTCATTTAATTCTTCACTTTTATGCGTGATTTGTCATTACAATTGTAAAATATTAATTGTAACAATACAAGTGTAATTGGAAAATTTACAGTGCGGGATGACTTTTCTTTATTGATCTGAGGGTTCAATACTTCTCTGATTTTTATCCTTGCGAAAACATAAGAATGATAGCTATCACTATATTACTTTAACAATATTATAAAGCCTTAGAATGACTTTAAATTAATTTACTACTGATTTTAGTTTTTGCAGGTACATATATTGTATATTTTTGTTTCATAATTTAAAAATAATGTATAATTCAATAGTGTAGAGTGCGCCTTTTGTTTAGTTACATTCCAATAATTATGTCATAATACGGGTAAAAATACCCGTTATAAAACAACATTTTAATTTTAAACTTTTAATGTTAAACAGAAACTCTTCCCCAAAAACTGTAAACTATTTACAAGCAATCCCCATTCTCACGATGCTACTTTTAATAATTTGGGAAATACAAATCTATTATAAAGCATTTAAACGGTGATATTTTTAGAACTGGCGGTACCCGGCCATTAGGCACTTGAACATTGTCATTTTTTCTAAATTCGCTTTTTTGCGACCGAAAAAACAATGGCCGGTGATAAGCCGGCGATCTTCCGCGGGTCTCTTGCTCGCCCGGCGTTAGCACGAATATCCATTTTTTACTCGCTCTAATCCGGGTTTAGGTTATTCCTATCTCGGCCGGTTTTACCCAGTGGAATTACCTCCGTAATTGACAATACCTCTTCGTGAATGCGGAAGTACGTTCTTCAGAATCTGGACAGTTCCGGATTGGGAGCCCGGCGACCTGAGTCACTTGGATCGGTGACATGGTACTACTTGTGATTATCATTAAATATTTTTATATTTTTGGGAAAAATACTGGAGTGATTTTCCACATGTTCGTTTTTATTTGTGACCGGTTTCGCTAACCTTTCACGTTGGCATTATCAAACAGAGTGGAAAATCACTCAAGTATTTTACTCAAAAATATTAAAATGGAATTCCACCGAGTACTCTCTGTCAAAAATATTGAAATATTTTTAATAAAACTACATTTTTATTCTATACAGCTATATGTGTAAACAATACCCAGATGATTTAATTCAAACATAAAACATTTGAATTTCTTTTCCATTTTTTGCATACATTAATTATATTCATAAAACATACAAAAATGCACAATCGACCAATTTTGCTAAACGATGATTTCGATAAAATTGTCTTATAAACCTTAACTATTTAATAACCCACTAGAAATACATCGACAACAGAGGTCCTATCATTATTTCTTCATATCATCGGCTATGTGCCGTTATATTTTGTTTATTCAATTATTTCATCGATCGATCTACTTAAGAGTACTCAATAAAAAGAACTCTGAGACCAGAGATTTCACGACACGAGAAGCAAGATTTTAAAAAGATTTTTAGGACCTTAATTAGAAATCTCACCTATTTGCAAGCCTTTATAAAACATTATTGTGCAAACTACAGTGTCTTATGTTTTTATTTAAAAATAGATTTCAAATTTTTTTGTCGTAAGGGAAATGAACAAATTATTAATGTATAAAATCTTGCTGAGACTCTGAGGTCAAAGGATTATTGTGTACGCAAGCGGTTTTTTTCTACTAAAGATGCTGACTATAAAAAATGCCTCACATTCATAATTGTCTTAATGAAACTGTTTATGTACAAGACGTAACTTAATAATATAAGGAGAAACTTTAATTACTCGCGGTAATCATCACGCTACACAAATAGTTCCGGCTGTATCGAGAAAAGTACTGTCAAACATTTATTTGTGATTTTCATAAAAAAAACTGGATTCTAAAAATCAAGCGAAATAGATTTATAAATAGTGATGACGATATTTCATATTCGACAAAGATATTGATAATTTTTTTTTTGAAAAATCTGTACTGTTAAATTGAGTCGATAATAGTAATGTAATTGAAACATTATTATAATTCAAACAAAACCGAAGCCAATATTATGTGACAAAACACAAGGGAATTTTATTAATTATTAGTAATATATAAGTTGCAGTATTTGTAGTGCTGTTACAGTTTTCAAAGAAATCCAAAATAAAATCCGGTTTTGTAAAGTAATTCTAGAAATATCTTGACTGGTGTGATTTAATACGTCGTTTAATTTCAGTTGGCATTGTAAACATTACAACAATACATCTCTTTCTGCAGCTCCGTTCTCCAGTTCTCAAACGGTTTCATTGGAAACGCGCACATAATAGTGTTAACTTCATTTTTAACAAGCATCCATTATTTATCTAGCGATTAATTTACTATAAAATAAATAAGAACCAAAGTAATTGTATAATTTTAAAGTGTTGACGTATATATTAGTTGATAGTATTTTTTTGAGTAGAAATAATTTCAATGTGTTGTGTCACTGTAAAAATGGCGGCCCGGCAAGTGAGATATGCTTATTTAAATATATATTTTTTTTTTACTAGACCTTAGTTTTCAGATTTCACACATATGTATGTATTATATAAAATACTTGGTGTTTATATAAAAGTGAATATCTTTGATTTAGGTTAAATAAAAGTGATCAACACAGACCTGTCAGCGCTCTCGTATACTGGAACCGACGTCGAGAAATCAGCCATCACTGCAACTCGATCGTCCAATTTATGTAAGTCAATAACTTTTGTGTAATCACTGATAAATTTAAAAAAATATTTCATGACAATGCCACACTTTGTTTTCGCTAAACTCGCGTCAAAGCCACGATCGCGTCACACTTCCAGGCTTTAAATTAGATAAACTGCGAGCTTCAACAGTGAAATTGTAATATTCTATGCGTAAGATCAGTTCCATCTTAGTTGGATATGTAATTTTTTTCAATTTTACTTATAAACACATTAAACAATATATTTTACTACAAAATTATTAAGAGCACGTCCGTACTTCAAATGTTTTGTCACGACTGACACTTAAATTCTACAAATGACAAATGTTAGAGTATTCTTGTATTGTAACATTTTATTTTTAGATCGACTCGAATTTATGTCATACCGCTGCTTTGGTAGAAAACATCTAATACTTAATATTATTATAGCAGTGGATTGTTGTTACCTCAATTCTGGTTTAAGACTGTGTAAAGTGTGTTTATTTATAATATCTTGAGTATAATAATCGAAAATGAAACTGAAATCAAAGTATTTAAATATGTGAGAAAACATAAATGATGTGATTTAATATTGAAAAAAATAATTAAAATAGACGATAGAATTGAACAAATGTCAGATTATTCATGTTTTTTTTGTGGTTTGATAAATATCATACGATGAATAGATTTTAACGCAATATATTTAAACGTACTGCTTTGAGGCGTGTAAAAGGTTTTTATTTAGAATTGAACTTGAGATAAGTGTGTCCCTGTCAGTACTACAGTAATCGAAAGCTATAAAGATTCTATCAAACCTCGGTAGTAAAAATGATAATAAAATGTTTAATACGATTCCATTTCGTGAAGATTGGAGTTGTTAATGTGTGGTCAGTAAATCGTGTTAGCCTGATAACGCATTCTAAAATACGAATGCGATTTTGGTTTTTATTTTCAAATATATATATAGCTATAAAAATGAATACGTTTTGTGAATATAATATTTTATATATTATGAGACATGCTACAACTTTAGTATTTAAAGGAAAGAATGGATTGAAAATGTAAAAGGGTGATTACCTCGAAAAACATAATAATCTATTGAAAAGCATCTTAAAAAAACTACATGGTCTTCATATAAATAAATACATTTTTAAGTATATATAGTTTTACTGTATATTTTTAATAATAGGGATATTATCTCATGACATTTAATTTTAAAAAAAATTTAAACATTCTTTAAAACATTAAAATAACATCAAATTTATGACAAACTTTTCAGCTGTCCTGTTTATTTATAAAAAAGAGACGCAATTATTTGTTATAAGGCTTTGGAAATTACGTCTGTAAATAAATACTTCTTGCATTCATGTAATATGATTTTTTTAAATTATTTTCTCTTACGAACGCAGTACACTTTATCTACATTGCCCGTGTGTGTGTACCTTATTCATGCAATGCGGGTATAAACTTAACCCGAGATTATCTCTCTTGAGAATCTCCCTGAATTTGCATCATGTGATATTTTACGAGTATAAAGACGTGCTTAAAAATATCTCTGAAATTCACAGATTTTCTTATATCACGGTAACAACTCAGAGTATTGATATTAATATTTGGTTTCTTGTGTGTGCTTTTTCCTTTATTTTTTTATAAGTGTAGAAATAGAAAACACCATAGATCCCATGATTGAACTAGAAGTCTAAAAACCAAAAATAAGCAAGTAAACAATTGATTCAAGATATCAAAATTCATTGTTGTTGAACCCGTCTGATCATGTATCCGGCATTTTTCTTATTGTAACAACAAAAAAACGAGATAAAAGAGAGAGATTTAAAGTTGAAAGCAAATAATAATTATTACATATTAAAAAATATTGATTCTTCACCAGATTAAAAATCTCATGTTAACCAATACACTCCAAACTACTGGGCCAAAAAATGGTTATCAAATGTTTTGTTAATACATAAAATTTGATATGATATAATGATTTGATTGAGGCTGTAAAATATTTCCACCATCAGACTGCACTGACGTCTTTGAGCATTTTGTTTTTAATATTGCCCATCGATTTCTGTATGAATTGATTTTCATTCTGTTTTGCTTTGTTAACAAAATCAGTTGCTGCAAAACAAACATACATGGAAACATCACCATTAATCTTTTTTTTATTGAAAAAATGTTTGTATTATGTAATATAATATCTGAATAAAATTATGGTAATGAAACATAAGAGTGTGGTTGGAATAAAAGCAGTTAATCTTTCTGGAAAATGAATAACGACAATGAGTTCTTAACCTTTTTTATTAAATGCTCCTGTATATCTCACAGCGAATCTCAAGTTCACAGGCGGTCTGTGTGCAATGCAGGTGTGCAGATATTTATATATTTCTTTGTACTATATTGTATATGCAATCAAGTAACAAATTTAATTGAATTTTCAATAACTAGGCGTGGTTTAAGTCGAGTAATTATAAGTTGGGACTTTCAAGTTTGCTGTTATACTAGAAAAAAAAGTAAATAATTTTAACTAACTAACAAAATATATGATATATATATTATTAATAATTTACGGCAAACGTGTTTACTTGTTCATACTATATTATACAATTAGTTATATGTTATATTTTTATATAAACGTACATTAAATCTAGAAGATATACACAATCACTCATATTTGCGTAGTATCGCGACTTTTGTGAGTGTTTTGCATCGATCGACTGTTTGTTTATGCCATTGCGATAGATTCTCGTATTGGATTTATATTATTCCATCATATTTTGATAGAGATGCTACAAGTATTGTGTTTTGTATGTAACATACAAAGTCTCGTTATTCGAGGTGTAATTACAGGCGGTCGACCATGGAACATTGACATATTTGCTGGCAATGATAAAAGATTATGACTTATTGCATACAGACTAGAGCGTTGGTTTGTAATCATGTACAAATTAAACACATAACTTATATAAATAAACTTAGATTATTGCGTCAGTACTAAATAGATGACTTTGCATTTCCACTGGTGCCAGATTTGCCCGTACGCGCCCCGCATTCTTCAACAAATTCCTATATAATTTGGATTAATTTAAGCGATTAGGAGCACAACTCCTAAGTAATGGCAAAATATGTGGATTCTAAGCGAACGAATATCGCAGTAACTAAAACTAATTGCAATATCTGGCACTTTGAGACGGTTTCTTTAGCATTAACTAAAGTGTAAAAAAAGTTTAAAAAATCATAAAAATTTCAATATCGTACGAAGTTCCTTCCTTTTAAATTCTTAGTTTAATCAAGGAAAATAAAAAAAAAATATTTTTAGATTATTTGATATGTTTTAGAATTTAATTAGTAATTACATTCTAGTAATATCTAATTTTATGTAGAATGTATATTTATTTTGATTAAAAGAACAATTTTGTATAAAATAGCTTTGTGTTTAAGTCCATTTTTCATTTTTACATTTAAAAAGAAACCATTGTTAATTACATATTTTCCTCAACTTAAAAAATATTTATTGTAAATTATTCCGTGAATATTGGGAATTAGTTCTTGAAATTATTACATGAAAATAAGATTTATGGATGGCAATATAACAATATGTTGTAAAATAAATACAACGTTTAGTAGAATTATCAAATCATGCATTGGATCTCGTGCAATAATAAGGGATGCAATGTGAACAACGACGCATGCATATAACAGCCTATACATGCATGCTGTTATTCTGCACAGTAAAGTAAAGTAAATAAATTCAGTTCGGATAAAAATGCACTTCTTATTCTTCATGTAAAAAATATGTATACTATTAAAGCAAATTAAAATATTTAATCTTTTGTCATACGTTGTCAGGATGTTCTTTTAGGTTCTTCCATCTTAAAACATGATAAATTTAATTTAATAAAAATAATTCACCACACGGTGGTCGGTCGTTGTGGTTTAAATTTCTGATAAAAAGCGTCATGACGTCAATGGCTAAGAAATATCTTCTTTCATAATTTTATATAAATCAGTCTGTGTTGATATCAAACTTTATGTTTTATCTGTACTATGTACTATACTTTACTCATGGCTTTATTCATGCCTCCCTAATTACCAGTTTAGTACCACGTTTGGTTTTTTAGTAGACCTACCCCTCTCGGGAGTTTTTCGAACAAGTAATCCATTACGACTGGGTAATTGTGGCGACAACACTATGCCACGAGTTTAAATACTGTTTACTTTGTATCAATGAATGATTTGTGTTATAAAAAAGACACAAGCTTCCAATCAGGATCTAACGACACATATATATGTCTATCTTAGATATATAATTTTTCTATTATATATGTTTAGTCAAATGGTACGTCCGTATTTAAATAATTCAGTGATAGTACATTCTATTAAAATTAACTTTAAATAAATAATTTGAAAAAAAATTGTAGTTTATACTAAGTTTGATTTTACAAAGAACTGAGTACACAATATTTGCGTCAGAAGTATCGATCGATTTATTTTTGTTAGGTTTTGAACTATTGATAAATTTGCATAACTTTTATGATCTATCTAGTGATCTAGTCATTTTTGGAGACGTCAGACGTCATCTGTTCTCCTGTGGGCCGCACTAGCATATACCGTTGACAGACCAGATGTTTGTATTGAATGGTGACAATGACATATTGGTGATGGTTTCAATTTATGAATTTATTTAATTTAAATATGCACGCCCTAATGAGCATTTAAAATAAAGCAAAAAATCATAATTGATATTTCATTTATAATAAATTTAAAAAAAAATTATTTTATCTACATTGTAATTGTATATTCCCTAATTGCATTTGAATTTTCTTCATTTTTTATATATTTATGTTTCCTCAAAATTGTTAAGTTTGTCCCTGGAGATGGTCCCATCGTTGAAGGGAAAAAAACACTAAGCAGATTAACACTCAAGAAACACTATTGATATATCAATACACAGTATCACAAATATAAACCGAATTATAAAAGCGGCGTTTGTTTGAATTGTAAAGGTACACGTACTCAACATTGATAAATGGATGAGTTTATTACTTGACTGTAAAATAATTGTGTTATTAATATGGTCGATTATTAAATTAGTATTGAATTACACAAAGGTAGACATTTAAATGTCGCATTTTGTAAACACCAGCTCGTGCCCTACGTAATCGCTGCATATCTACCTCCGATAATTAGATTATTAAACAATGCATGCCCGATTAGTTTATGCCAATTTTGAAAATGCTAACTAGAGATATATTGTAGTATTTGCATCTAGACACCCACGGCTGACACGACACACTTCAGGGCTGCCAATCATAGCTACTTATAGATATTAATTTTACTTTGTCCCGTTCTTGTTTGGCATTTAGATTGTTATAAATTTATCTAAATTTAACAGAATGAAACTCGTTTTCTGCCATGCCAAAGTATTTTCGATATATGTTATTTTCGCAGCGAATGAGACATATGCAATAAAATCAAATAACAATGATAGCTTTTTAGCATTTTGATGCTGTAATTAAACCATTAATGCTAATAGTCGATGAAGCCGTTTTAACCACGAAAATCCCTGAATACATGGCTTAAAGATTGAAATATTTTACATCTCAATTAACTTCTTAAATTCCGTTATAACTAGCACATGAACATCCAAAACGTAATACATTAAAAATTTTCATGAGAAAGGTCACCAGTACAATGATTTATAATTTTATTCACATTTGTTCAAAGACAGAATGTGATCATTTCTCAGTCTAGTTCAAAACTATTTCTGTATATTGTAATTGTATGAAAGGCATAGATTTTTTTTTTGGATAACATGTAATATAATTTAAATATTGTTTTCTGATGTTGTGTAATTTTATCAATTTGCTGATAAAAAAACCAATTATAATAATATTTATCAAAATGACACTGCAGAATATACTATCATAAATTGTGTAATGGTAATTGCTCCATAACCTTTAAGTATTTAATATTTGGAATTAAAAAGCTTTTTACACTTTATAAAGTGTAAAAAAAAAAGTACTTTATCGCGTTGAAAATCTAAAAATATATTATAGTATTTAAGAATTCTAGTAAATCATCATTTATATATTTCTAATATGTATTCAAGTACTCAGCGACCCCATCTAGTTAATGAAATAAATAAATGGTTTTATAGGAACATAAATAGTAATAATAGATCCCTTCTTTTAAAATAGAAGGGAACCAAAATTTTCATTTTTACTTTTAAAAATATGCAAAGCAATTTTAACTAATTAACTTAAGTCTACTTAAATATATATTTATCCGTTGTTGCAGTATGCGAAATAGATATGAGTTGTTTTTTTTTTTTTAATAAGTCACGAGTATAGTACTGATTTAATGTTATTTTAATTCCCGCGGAATATTGTTTGACATCACAATGTGAATATAATATAAATAAATCAAGATAAAAATATAATAAAATCAGATAATACTTCTTGATAACATTTTTAGTATTCATTAATTTTGGTAATAGTGTCCAAAAACGTTTTAATTTACATAAGAATATCAAAATTATTCAAACACTCTTTGTTAGAAATACAAATACGCGGCTACCTATTTTGTGTTTATTCTCCAAACAACCAAATACAACTTCTGAAGACTATTAAAATATGTATTTTATGAAACATGGCGTAGACATTATAAATAAAATTTAATCAAGATTGAAGACATCTTTTGAATTTTCTTAAAATATTTCTTATTTGAATTTCCGTTTCCTTTTTTTAATCTGGGCACCCTAGGAAAGCACTTCCGCTGTGGGTCGGTGTGGTAGGCACCCAACTTTCTAATTGTAAATACCCACCTTCCTTGCGCATGAACATGAGCGATGGCGAGTAGAGAGTGTGCGGAAAGGTCAAGGGTTCGAATGCCAACATACCTACTATTCGAGCGATAAAGACCTCTTTTATACATTACAATATAAATAATTATTTAAAAAATATTACTTTACTAATAAAATAAGGGTTTGTTTTCTTACAACCACGATTTTTCTAGAATCGAAAACAACTTGAATTAAATAAAAAAAAAAAACTATTCTACAGTATAATATTCATTCTTTTAATAACTAGATATTATTTTTAGTTAATTCTTCTTTTATCATAAATATAACATGTTAATATAGAACAACTTGTATTATCAGTTGAAAAATATTTCATTAAGAATTTCAGTATATTAAAAAAAAAAAAAAACCATTTTACATTAATCAAATTATTTTTCCCCAGTGTTGAATGTTTTACAGTTAAAATCTACACTATCTTTTACAAAATTAATTTTAAAAAAAATAGGCCCCAATTAAATGTCTCATTTATAATTATTGAAGACTTACATAAATAATAAATATACGTCTGTGAGTGGTCACATGTTTTAAATTGAAATTATTTTATATTAAAACGAGGCCCGTGTAAAAACCTGAATTATTTGAGCGCGTGACTATTTCTTGCTGAAATTCAATTCGATTGACGTCTTATATTGTTTGCTCACGTCAATGGAATTTTCTAAAACCTATGATATTTTTAAATTCATTAATTTTTTTAAACCTCTAACTTACCTAACCTAACCTCTACAGTACGGGAGCAAGTATACAAATGCTTTATTGCTGGAGTGATACTAATGAACTTATAATTTCTTTATATAACCAAGGTAGGATCTCCGATTGGTATGATCGTAAGTTTTAGCAGCCAATGCTATGAGTTGATTTAGTTTCTTGGGAGTTGGGCTTGAGAAGTTTATTTCAATGGTGGTCGAAACGTCGGAGGAGTGAAAATCTCAAGCAGTCCAACACCAAAGAAACCAAATCCACTCAAGGTAAAATTTGTTCAAAGAGTATTTTCACTAGTATGAAAAAATGAATAATATTAATTAATTTGTCAAAAAGCTTTTAATTGTTAGCTGTAAAATTTCCATAGCACGCTTTAAGCTCGTAACGGCGGTTTTAAACGGGCTTTTCGAAGTTACAGTCCTAACCTATCCCAGGTTCCCTCACTCTGCACTCGCTTGACATTCATTGAGCACTCTCTATGAATGGTTCCACCCAGCGGAGTTATGCTAATGCACTGGCGCGTCGTGGTGTGCGAGCCCTCTGCGTGTGTGTGTGTGTGTGTGTGTGTCGGTAGACTGGTATGATAATGTTAGGACGTAACATATTAAATTACTTGTTGAGACTCGTTTCGATGTTGACAGGGAAGCGCATGACTTTTTATGAAGTCCGTTGGATTTTTAATAATCGTAAAAAATTAAAAAAAAAAAAAAAACATATTTAAAGCATGAGTAAAAATAAATCATATTAATATTATTCTTTTGGTCTATTATTTATTTACTATACTAAGATAATCGTTGTATCATTTTTTCCGTGTTGAAGAAATATTTTTATATATAGTGTTCGTAACGGCCTTCTCAAATGTTTCACCCGATTCGCGTAGGCCGTCCCAGGCACCTGAATGTCTAGCCAGAGTCCGATTCAGAAATGACGTCATCCCGGCTGAACAAACTCAGCCTCTGGTGTACACCCGACCGGTCCACAGCGGCGTAGAAACTTATGCTCGCGACCTCGCTAGAATCCATCACTATAAGCCCGCACTAAACTCCGCTCGATGCAACCAAAGAATAATGAGAGAAACTTATCGCGTGCAACTTGAAACGAATCCGGCATGACAAACTCCGTCGCTAGCTGCATACAAATCGAACCGAAACGCGGGCATGACTTGAACTTTGAAAACTTCTTTAGCGGTTTTTGATAAAAATGATTTTTGCAGTGGGTGTGTGTCAATTATTCGTGTTTATAAAAGTGTTAAAAGTTTATATATAATATCGGAAGCAATGCATTAATCATACCGCCGGGTCGTTAACCAGACTGAGTGCAGCGCGTGGGAGGACTGGTGGCACATTCTTGCATGCCCGGGGAGAATATCGATAATGCCTGTCTCGATATGGATATGGAGCAAAACGGAAGTTGAAGAAGTAGACCTTGTAATACTTTTCTTCTTTCGTTTTTTTATTTGTCTCTCGAATATGACTTTTTCTATTCGAATATTTTATGATGCAACACACGCAAGAATTTCTATTGAAGGAATTAAAATTTTTGTTCTTTTTTTTATTAAAACATGATAAATATTTTTGTCCTAATCTACAGATTATAAATTACAAACGCACATATTTTAATACAAAATCATAAACCTTTAAATATAAGAAAGGATGTGAATAATATGATCTAGTTTTTTTTTTACTCCATTGAATTCTTGTTATTTTTTTTGTTTTAAACGTCGAGTAGGTTGTACCAAAAATGCCTTAAAATAAAGATATAAATAAAAATTGTTTTTAAAAATGCTCAATTGTGATTAAACCTGTATTTATTTCAAAATAATAATGCAACTTGCATCGGGCGTTTCTTTTTTGAATCGCCGCGGTCCTCTCGGGCTGCAAGACGACCCACTGAAATAATGAAAACACAAGACGAAACATAATTGATGGTCTCGAGGTGAATCAACTATCGCAAGGTCAGCGTTCATTTATCTCTAGGGACGTGTGGAGTGCAGTTTTGGACCATCACGCTCCTGAGGCGGTGCAGTTTGTGAAGGGCTGGAACGCGATGATGGGCCTGGGATTATCGCCCTTAAAACAAAGCCTTTGTTATGAATTGCTCAGTTAGTATGAAGAACGAGCTTGACTTTTTGGTTGTTTATGTTTACGACTAATCTGAAACGGCCACCGCTGAATTCTTAAAATTTATTCATATTTTTAATCCTCAGTTCATTAGTCAGGCACTTTTTATATTAATTATCCGCACACGTGTTTTCTGTGCAAATGGACAATGTTACCTACTATAAAATTTGACATATAGGTTTATCCTTATACATTTGGACCACATCCCACGTACTTACTCGCAAATCAATACCAATTATATCTCTTACCTTTTCAGAATATTCGTAGATTTATTTGTAAGCTCCTTTTTATTGTAGAAAAATTATTTATTGCAGCAATCTACATACTTTTTTACATCCAAATCAGCCTTTTGTTTACATATAAGAAACATTCATTGTAAATTATATTCGCGTTATATTTGTTTAGCAAATTCTTGATTTAAAATTATGAAACAAGTTTGCATCTATTGCTTTTAAATTTGATATTATTTATGATTATGATATTTTTTTATAAATCAAAAGTCAAAGACGTTATGTTATTACTGAAAGTAGTTTTACATAGAAACTGTTTTTGTTTATCGACATAACATTATCAATTTACCTTAAACACAACATGAAGAATCATAAATTATAAATGAATTCGTTTTAATGCTATAATAAAAATATTATAAAAGCAATGAAGATTCATAAGACACTATAAATGCCTTTATACGGTGAAATATATCTCACAAAGATATTACAAAATGTATTAACATAAATTTTGATATGGTCAAATTCAATTACTAGATAATATCACCAATTAAAAAATTGTCTAAACACATGAAAAACTTAGATTCCCCATTAGTAAGTTTATTGGCACAGTGATAGAGATCGTCGACTCTTGATTGAAAGCTTTTTGTTCTTATTCCAGTCCGTCAGGTGAACCCAAAAGTGATGTAATTGGCCTCATGGCAGTTTTTGTTTGGTTGAAAATTATTTGTTCAGCCATTGTATTTGTCTGCACAAAATTCTCGAAATGAATCTCTTGTGAATTTTTTTGTTTTGTTTTGAACTCATTATGAAAATTTGGTGTTGATAAATGTAGTTGGAATGAATTATGCTCAATATGATTTTGTTTTAACTATTATTTAAAATTATTTAAATTACTGTAGTTAATAAAAATATGTTTTTTTTTTATTAAAATTTAAAGTAATTGTTTGTCTTGCGGCAAAAATTATTAAGAGAAGAATATAATGCATTGTTAAAGAACATTAATATGACAGATTTTGTTCAATACTACGCAGTTCAAAAAACCAAATCCTTACGTTAACGTCATTTATTGAAAAAATAAAACATGTTTTTTTTATGATTAGTTAAGATATTTATATACTTATTTATGCAATGCTCATATATTACTAGGATGAGTGTCAAGTGATATTCTAGCCTCTCTGATAAATATTAATCTCCCTTTTCAAACAATTATTAATCAAGAGAGTCGATTTCAGGTTCTTTACGTTTTATGTTACTTTACAAGTTGTACAATATACTTTCACAAAGTCAATCCAGATGGTTAGCAAAATTGCTTACCAACCACTTCGTATAATTGGTATAAAACTTCAAAGTATAGTATAATTTTGCATGTAAATTTTAAGTTACCATTAAATATTTCAAATCTCTCTTTTGCCATAGGCAGTCTACAATTTTTAACTAATAAAAAATTAATTGACTTATTTTTCACATTTATGTCTATTTTGTAAAAATTTTAGCAACCTTTTTGAAGTTCAGTGTGAATGAGCTTTGATTAAAAAAATCCGTTTCAACTCACTTAAAAAAACTGTGTATCCAAAATCATAAGATAAAACAAGATGAATTTTTCCGTATAAACTCATTTAAAAGGCTGTGTATCCATATTTATAATAAAATGAATTTGTCAAAATAATCTATCGCTTGTAAATAGCTGTGTAGGTACACGAGTACATAATTAAAAAAATTCTTATTGCCAATTCGCGATGGCATTTATTGATTGGGAGCTCCATAAATTGAAATGTGTATGAAATCACCTCTGTTCGTTTCCGATGGGTGTTTCTAGTTTTGATTTTTGGTCAGTATATACAGCGTGTAAATATTCATAATCGAGCCCAGCAGCCAGTCGTACGGCTTAATATTACAACCATTCTCCGTGAGATCATAGAAGATGTTCCGACCAATAATTAATAGCTGTTTGGTTAGCGAGCTATAAATCAATAAATATGTCACTGCTATTTAGAATTTTGCCAGTGAGCAGTAAAATCATGGCATGAAATGTATGAATTATTGCCCTGGAGTGCAAACAGTTGGCTGCAAAATAAACTTTTTACAATTATTATATTACAACCGTAAATTATGTTATTATAAATTATGAAGGCAAATTACAGAAAAGACTCCTTTCTATAATTTATTTAACTACCACATTCCAATGTAATTGAATCTTAAGAAGCCTGTGTTTATTTTTTATTGGAAAATGTAATTGCTTTCCCTTTTTTCTCGTATTAATGCAAGTGGAGGTAAATTAGCATAATGCACATCAGTTCTTTGAATCATAATATGCGTGACTTGTGGCTCGGCTGTGGGACCGTTCACTCTTTATCTAGAGTTTCTCAGTTTGGTTTCCATTCAGAATAAATCCTAGATTAATACTTAAATAAACGCCTATTGATGATTTGTATTGAAAAATAATTCTTATTTTTATTTCATCGAATCTAGGAGTTCACTAATACGTAGACGAAAAACTTTAAAAACAAAATACCGTATCATATCTTTTACGGATGTCTTTACTATATAATCCTTGTAATATTTAAATTGAAAATAAGTTGGTTTTAAGCAACATTTTAGTTTTGATGTACTTTTTGATAAAAAAAAAATCAATGAATTAACTCAGCATGGTTGTGAAATTATATTGTTCGCCACAGAATAATAAAAAAAATATATATTAAATAATCCTAAACAGACTTAAACTTTTTTTCAATCTTAAATTCTGGCACAGCTCGGATTCAGTTACAGGCCTCCCAGGTAGAAGGATGCTGCTTTATCCGCATGCCTATCAAGACAGTCACAATGTAAAAATTAGCTCCATTTGTTTTTAACGTTGACTTTGAAATATTGGCAGACCAACACTATCGTCATCGCACAAGGTGCCAATTACTGACATAAATATGAATTGATTAGAAACTATTCAAAAAGGTTTTATATTGTTAACCTTATATAAAAGAATGTATAAGGCCAAATATATATCGTCTACTTAAATAATAAGCTCTGAAATGAACCCAAAAATTATTGCTTTATTTTTAATGTGTTTTATATGGTTCTGTTTAAAAAAATGGTCATATCACAATTTTAAATTTATTTTGATAATTAAAATAATTTAATAGAAAGGTTTTCCATTTCTTAGATATACGCCTTATGTAATTTTTGATATAATTGTGTACCGAAAGTAAAAAATATATAGTATATATTGTATTGTTTTATTTTGGTTTATATAAATCTAATAAATTAATATATACCTACTCTAGTTCTTCTACTCTGTTGTTAGTACACTACAAGAAAGTGTACTCTCACTTTTAAAAACCTCTCTACGCGTGCGACATTCTAAATAATAGTCATGATTTTTTTATAGGAATGATTAAATGCTTTAAGTCATGCTTATAATTACTGGGCGACTACTTATTCAGCATAACAATAAATCATTTTCTTTAAATTGTTATTTGCGGCATTAATTGTTGTATGTATTTTAACAGAGCACTGTTTCCCCCGCGACAATTGGGCCAAAGTGCGAATCAATTAATTCAGTTCAAATTATTCAAATTAAGATATGTTACATATCCTGCCCGGTGATCTTCAGTAACCTATATTGTGATGACACTTCCTCTGCAATTATTTCTTCCAAGAAGACGTTCCGTGGATGTGTCTAGAAGCCGCTAAGCGGTGACGGTCCGGGCAATCGACAATCATTGACAAATAATACTGGTTACAGTTGGTTTGCATCTGATGCACAGTGCTCCTAAGCGATGATTCACTCCATCTCGCTGGGCAGCTTTATTCTGCATGGCTAGACGTGGACCAAATTTAATAATTGGTTAGGTCACCTAATTAACATTGAGTCTCTAGAATATTTAAAAAAATAATTCATGCAAATTTATCAACGATATAAGTGCATCACAATTAAGAAATTAAATATTTTTGTACTAGTACTTGGTGGAATTCCATTTTAATATTTTTGAGTAAAATACTTGAATGCTTTTCCACATGTTCATTTTTATTTGTGACCGCTTTCGCCAACCTTTCACTGATGAATAATGCCAACGTGAAAGGTTGGGGAAACCGGTCACAAATAAAAACGAACATGTGGAAAATCACTCAAGTATTTTACTCAAAAAAAAAAAAAAAATGCATCACAATTTTTAAGAAAATATGTATTTTATTTAAACAATTAACACTTATGACCAATATATGATATAAAGCGACCAATTTCATCAAAGTATATGGTGTTTTTTTCGGTGATGGATTCTATATAATTTGTGAAACCGATCACTAGTTTATTGTGTATTAAAATAATCATCCAATGTGGTTGGCGACCATCTCACTGAGCATATACTTATGCTTAGCCAGTGTATATAGACTTCTCAGAGAGAATAGTGTAGTGCGTTCTCCATAGTATATCAAGGGATTATATAAATGAATTTAAGCGACTCGAAGTTTATATCCTATTATTCGGTAACAACCTTAATACCTGTGTTATCCAAAACTTAACACAGTTCATCCGTTATTCGGTAAAAACTCGTTTTAGCAAGGATGACGTATCGTTTCGTGGGAGGGATCGGCCAATGATGTGTAAGACACGAGTGTTTCTAGATCAATAGAGAAATCAAGTAGGCAACTGGTTCGAGTGATTTAGTGACCGGGCTATGGCGGCCACGAGCGCCCGTCCCTCGGCGTCACCGAGTCTGCCGGCGTCCGCTCATGTGACCCGAGCCACCGAATTTGAATACTAATTTTTAAAACGAGATTCAGATACTCGTTTTACTGAATAAAGTAGTCAGTTATTAATCGTCTATTCAAAAATTAACTATCGCATTACGAAAAAGCCTCTTCTTTTTTTCGGATGCTTCATACAAAAGCTGAATTTCTAATCCCCATTCATTCTTCATAAATTGAAATATAATTATCTTAAATAAATTGAAGCAAGGTTCTCTTTTTTTATGCTAAGTATTGTCATATTTAGGTTAATTAATTTAAAATATAATTTATTTAATTTTTGTTTATTGGTTGGCTATTCGTGCCCTGGCCACCGTTCATCAGACATTAAGACAAATTGTAGCAAGTTTTTTTTCTCATTTTATATTTCGGCGTCGAGAAGTCTGCTGACGTCCGCGCATGTGACCGGAGCTGTCGAATTTGAATACCAATTTTAAAACGAGATTCAAATACTTGTCTTACAGGCTAATAAAGTAGTAAGCCATTAATTATAAATTGAAATTCGTCTATAGGTTCAGACACATTAAGATAGATTGAAGCTTAATTCTTCACTTTTTGCCAGTCTGTATCCCTTGAATAGAGTTTAGTGTCCTCAGGCTTCTGTATCATGCATGAGATCGACCTTGATATAACTCATCCATATTTTATGTGGCCTTTTTCTAGCCTTTTTTCCCTATAAAGCGCAGGTAATCGCTCAAAAAGAGAACTTCTTTGAATTAAATTTTATTTTAATTTTATACTAGGTCAAAATCAATAAAATTGTAAGCATCTGTTAAATTTTTCTTTTTTTAATTTTATATTTTAAAAAAATATATCATAATACAGCCACTCTCGAAATATTTTTTTTTACAATAATTACCTATTCTATTTTTTCATAATTTAATGTGGATTGTGAAATTTTTGCCACCAGTCGTGATTACTTTCAATTAATATAAAAAATAACTTTTTTAATTTCAGTAACATGTCATTTTTATTATATTTTCTCTTTCAATTGATTTGTAAATGATTAAAACACATTATTTAACACCTCAATATTATTGTTAAAGTGAATAAAACAAGTACCAATTCACTCTCTACAAATGACGTCATGTTACACGCAACAATGAATATATTTCTTCTGTAGTCGATCAATTATGCATTATTCTCGGCATGTTTGGCATCAATGCATTGCAAAAGAGAATGCACGACAAATATAGTATTTTTCAAATGTAAAATACACAATTTATTTAATATTATTTTGTTGAAATTCTAATACATCAATATATTTTTAGCTAAGGCAATGTATTCTCTGTAGCAGCGATGAAATCGAGTAAGAATGTAGATCGATGTTACGAATGTAAACGACCACTTGGGTCTAAGATATGCTATTTTTTTCTATTTCACATCAAAAAATTGAATGCGTAAAAATTGTAACAAATTGTTTGCAATCGTAATGACGGCCGTATTGCAATAGGTTTTTTTTGAAGTGCTTTTGCATAAAAATAATTTTGTCTTTTTAAACAAACCACGCTTATTTTTATCCTCGTCATACTTACAGCAACTAGATTGCACCAAAGCTACCCGTATTAAGCAAATATTTGTATAAACGTTAATTTTGATTATTTATACTCTTTTAGAAAATAGAGAATAATTAAGTGCCGACTAAAGCAGTTTTCTAAAGTAGCCTCTGATTTTTTATGAGATATAATTAAACCACAAGGTACTTCCCTTTGGCGTGTAGTCTTTTTGCATCTGCTTCTCAAGTTATATGTACGACAAAGACTCTATCGAATTCCAATACGTCTCGTTAAATCAGCTGATTTGTCAATCAGGGTGCAAAGATCGGGAAGAGCTTGTTTCTTCGGTTTCATTTTGTCAGGGCAAAAAACACTCAAGTCATCACCGAGAATATAAGTCTGGCACGGGAAGATGCCTGACTCTGTTGGCACAATGCCACACAGACAGATTAATAAACCTTTCATTATGATTTGCTTCAAATAATATTTCTAATGCAAAGTATCATTAAAAATAATCGATTTGCATTGGTTTCTTATTAACCCACTTGGTTATAAAAATGCATCAAGTAGTTTTATTGTAATCACAGATTTTTTATAAATATTTTCTTGTTGCATATGATGTATGTGTTAGCTTTCATGAACTTGGTTTGTGTATTAAATTTAGAAAATAATTAAATAGTTTCTTGTTAAGTCAATATAGAAAACATGTTCAAAACAAAATAAAATAGATCAGTAATATTTTATGGTAAAAAATAATTCCAAAGCATAAAATTGTAGAAAAGAAGTAATTAAATATGTATGTAGCTGTTTTTATATGAGTTTCCTTATATTATTTTTTCAACAGTATAAAGGCTTAGGTATAATCAATTATAATTAATGGTAATACTAATATATCTTCGCATTTAGATGTTATCCGCACTGGAGACGGTCACAGTCCCACATTATACGTAAAGTCGCAGAATAACCCGCTTGGAAAGTCGCGTGCTGGTGATTTTTTTAGTGCAAAGTTCATTCTGTATAACCGCAGATACCGTGCCTGAATACCTGCAAGATCAGAATAGCTAAAAACCTTTTAACAGACTTCGCGCATTAACGGTGAGTGTCCCATCACTCACTTGAAATAGTAAACGACTAACAATGGCGCTGTAAAATGCAGAATTTATATCTTGAAAGACATTTTTTCATAAACGTTACAAGTAATTACGTATTAAAATCCGTTTTTTCAAACCTAGTAACACAGCTAATAATTAGCAAGTGCAATGTATGCAAGGCGTTGCATGCAAATCGTTGATTCTTTTTTTAGAATCAGTGCGTCGATTTAAGGTTTGAATTACTCCATATCTATAATTCATTAATTTGTGATTAGTCAAATAAGCTACAGTTGTTTTTGATACGTTTAATTGCTTCAAATGCTTATAAATGATAATATATATACATATTTTCTATGACTGCAGCCATTTGCTTGTGTTTAATACCATATAGCGAAAATGAAAACCTTGGGAAGATATCGAATCTTTCTATAATTATAAATTTACTCTGATGAACTAATTGTATTTAAACATTAATTATTTCATAATGATAGATTTTAATTGATTTATTTAATTACAAAGTATGAGAAAATTCAATGCCCACAGCATTGGGTCATTGGATTGCTATGCGCGGCTCGCGTGTTCGCAGTTCTTTATAACCGCCACTCCGGCGTAAGATCCTCCACCCGATGATTTAAATTTGGTCGTGAGTCATCCACCAGGCAGACACCGAGGCTGGTCCCAGCTCCATAAAGCAGGTGCCCAAGACGTCCACACGTTGGCTGAATAAATTAAATCGTAAATTATCGGACGACTTTGATGTGGTCCATTTGGAATCTGATTTACCTGTTTTTTGCAGCAATATCAATTTGGCGTCTAATAAAAAACGTGTAATTTAAAACTATAAAATAGGCTCGGTAGGATAAGGAAACGCAATGAACAGTTTTGTATATTTATTAATATTCATGTGTCGGTGGTCATCGCTATTAAGTATGACACAATACACACCAGGATATGATCAAAATATGCTCTTTTAATTTTCTTTAAATTTAAAATATGACATATGCTCTGATGTGTGCATCATTAAGGTGAGTTTGGTTTTTCAGGCAGTCCAGTAACCTCTTTGAACCTAATAATTATGGTAGATGAATCAGACTCGTATTTTTTTTGATTCCATGAAAAGTTTATACACATTATATAGTAAACATGTTTGCATTGCTTCACGTGGTTGTAAATGTTCGAGTAAAAAACCGAATTTGCATACTTTTTACTAATTTAATTGTTCCTTGAATCATGGTTCCATTATCCTTAATGTTTTTATTTCATTCCTGGTAGCAATTAGTTAAAATTACTGAAATTTTCAGTTCTTTGAAATGTTATTTTTACTAAGTATAAAGCTTTGAACAGGTAATTGAGAAAGACTTAATAATAAGACAGTCGCTAAGCTTTTATAGTTCAATACCCTATAAAATCAATATTTTTATATTTAATGGAAATTTTCTCAACATTTATATTAATTTTAATATTAAATGCAAGCACTGGGCATTCCCATTTTTATGCTATTCATTTTCCTCATTTTAAGGTCTTAACGTCGTAGTATTTAGCGAATTGAAATCATTAATCTTCATACTTGCACATACGGAAAGTAAACAGACAAGTTGCTGCTCGCGAGATCGTAAAACAGCATTTATTTTCCTTGTAGTCTATTTACTGATGTTGAAAATTGAAAATCAAGGAAAATTCAAAGGAAAATATTAAATCACTTCAAAGGTCGTTGAATTCAATTACTGGAAATGTGGGTTTTTATAATTAGATTTTTCTTCTTATTTGAATAGTAAAGTAAGCATGTGAAATTTCAAAAGTACATAATTTTTCCATATTTTTGGCATTAATTGTTAATAAACCTGCAGAATAATTTTGCCTGAGATATTTTATATATTTTTGTTTTTTTTTTATTCACAGAAACATAGAGGGAAATAGAATTAACGGTTTATAACCGGAAATGAATTTAAAAAATAATATTTAGGTTTTAGGGGAAAACAATGGGAACTTGTTTTAATTTAACAATCAAAACATCATACTGTAAAATCTATTTTCTAACAACATTTCTATTTTCTATTAACAGTTTATATAAAGTTAGATTTTATAATTTTTTTATAGTAACGTTTGCATATGTAAAGCCGTTTAGAGTTTTTAATATATGCATTCTATGAAATTTATAAAATATTTTCGGAAAAATCAATAAAGTTTTTAATAATACAATCATACGGATTATTTTCAACATACAACCTTTTTAATTTCACAAGAAATAATTTGTTATTTTATATTAACAGTAATTATATTAGTATAATCATAACAAGTGACTTGTCAATCAAATGAATAGATGACAAATCAAACTATCTGTCTGAAGAGGTTTACTTTTTAGCAAAGTATTACCGATGATAATTTATTTTATAGTGGATATAAAAACTTGCCTGTTAAACACGTGGCTGATATGATCTCATGTCGATTGGAATTTTTCTTCAGGGGATACAAGAGACCAGTACTAAATACTTATTATGAATACAGTAGGCACTTAATAAGAGTTGATTATCTTCAATAAATTTAACATCACACATTACCAATTTTACTACTCAACTTGTGACTACTAGTTCTAAATAATAAACATTTCTGTGTATGGTTATATGTAGTATTATGGGTTAATATAAGCGATAAAAAAATAAATTCAATTAGTTTTAATGGGAAATATACACAGAAAAAATAAATATTTGAGTTTTGAAGTAATTAATAATGAGTTTTAGTATTAGATTTATTTTAAATCCATATTTACAATAATAAATAAATAATTGAATCACAAGTGTTAGAGTAAATTTAGTTTAAGTTTATAATTAGTGAAATAGACGGTAAATTAATAAATTGAAAGCTTATAAATCAGAAAAGATAAAAAAAGAAAGTATCGTATTTTTTATATCTGATTTTTTAATGATAAACAAAAAATGCACAAGTTAAATAATCAATAAAAAGTAATAACATCATAATTTTTCCGTTTCAAAAAAAAACGGAAAATATATAAGTGTGAAGTTATTATAAAAACTTACACCTTATAAGTTTTTATATATGTAAATATTTATAGCGGTCTGTTTCAATAAATCATACATAATTCAGTAGTATGATATAATATTTATTCTTATAGCCTACCTAAGAAACAGGTGTTCAAACCTATTAAAATCAATCATCAATGAAAGGTGGCAAACCCAAATTATAGGATTTAATTCGAATAGCATCATCTCGATTGTTGTGTTGTATGCAGCGCCTATTTATTTAAAAATGAAATTTACTTTGAGTCATACTTGTTTTTTAATGTTGTGGTTACACTACTAAGAAAATAATTTAAGTTGCTCATTCATTGTTCAAGTTAAGAATATATTTTATAATTATAAAAATTAATATTTTATATAAATAGTTTTATTCTTTGCATATTTCAGGTACACTATTAATAATAAGTAAATCTTTTGAATTCATATAGGGTTAATCAATGTTTCTGTATAAATTTTACATCAATGGGTAATATTTCTTTCCGATATTATTACGAAATTATAACACTTATTTGAATTTTAAAATTGTTCTTCTTTAAAACCATCTTCTTTCATATTTCAAAGATATCTGGGATTTGTTTTCAGGATTTCTTGTATCTACGTTATTTATCGAAGTGATTATTTTTGTGATTTTTCCTCCACAATGTTTATTTGATATGATAAAAAACGTTTAAAGAATTCATTATATTAATTTTAAAATAATACTCTTATTTTTTTAATTTTTCATGTATTTGGTAACACTTCGGTGGACAAATATTATAAGTTGATTATAGGCCTGCATGGTTACCATAGCTAATAAATCGAGTACATAGGTTTTTTTTCCATGGCACCAGCATCCTGGTCTTTTTATATAACATCAGATGACATCATATCGGTAATAATTTGCTTTTGAAAATGATTGATATACTTCTATGCTGTCATGTTCTTGTGATACGTGAGCATTTTTGCGTATGTCTTCTCATAAAAAGCCTAAACGTAAATACCGTCTTATCTGCAATCTTTCACAGAGTGTGGTCGCGAATATGAATTTGATGCTGCAAAAAAGTATTATTGTAATTGTATGTGACTCATGCATAGCTCTGGCCAAACAGGCAAATGAGTCTGTACCTACCTACGTGCTGTTTGGTACACCTCCTCTGATATCCTTCCTGTAATTGAAAAAAGAGTCAGGTGATAATTGCGGTCAACTTTTCATTGGCAAATAAGTAGGTGATATACATGCGTACGCCTCTAAGATCACGTACATTTTGCTGCAGGCTTTAGTTATGAGACATAGTTTTGTAGCAGTTTTTATTTCATCGTTGTATAATATTAAATATATTTTTTTGCCTCTGATTTTTATTATATAAATCAGAAACAAAAAAGGATTTATTATTTTGACACTCTGAGATAAGGCCACATGATTTTTTATTTGGCTTAATAAATATCTGCGTGTTTGAATTTCCCATACTAAAATATTTTATTTACAATAAAATCTAAGAGAGTTTTGATTCAGAACTAATAAAAATTATAAATATTTAACCAGTTTTGATACAACAATATGCTTTAAAAAATACAATAATTTTTTTTAATAATTAAAATTTAAAAAAATAACTTATTGAAATTTTAAGAGTAATTGCAATCCAAGAGATATACGTAATCAATCCAACTGTTAGTATTATGGCTTCGATAGTCAGTAATTAAGTAATCAACAAATATACTCAAGTTTACTTTTTTTTTGTCGATTGCATTTAATTTTTTTATGTGAGTAACAAACATTGTAATCAAATATTTTATATAAATTTGACCATCAAATGTTACTTTGATTGACTTGTTAATGTTTAACTTGATTAATCGAGTGGTTGCCAGTTCTTTTTCTATCTAACAGGTGAATCATAAACAGATGGCATTGTTTGTCTCACCCGATTTGGTTTAGACTGACAGAATTCGAACCGTTAATTCAGTAAATATTTTTTATCACTATCGGTTTTATTTAAAAAATAACATTCATCGATGGTATTATAACATGTTTTCTGATAGGTAAAAAATGTATGATAGATATTTAGCATATCAACTAACGACATAAGCGGAAAGAAATTCTTCTCAACTTAACTTGTAATATATTATTTGAAAAAATATATTTTGTCTTTTACATTTATATTCAATATCTGTTTTTCACGCACTAATATAAAAGTCACATTTCTTTAATTTTTTAATAAATTTGATTATCATCTAATTTTATTTTAGTATTAAGTGAAAAATTTAAAAAATCGTAAAATTTAATTATCATGGTGTCATACAAAAATGATCTTAACGTAAAAAAAAAAACACAAATGTAACATTTCTTGAACTCCAAATATCAATGTAAATTATAAATTTGATTATTATAGTGATAATGTTTAAATTGTAAAAAAAATAGAAATGGATCTTGGGATAAGAAGGTATAAAATACATAGAATTATCAGTGAATATCTTATTATTTTAATTATTAAATTTAACATCTATAGTGTACTTTCTGTGAAAAATATTAAACGCCCAACTGTGGCGTGCTTGCTCCGGGCCTGGTTTCCGGTGCGGGTTGGAAGAGAGGGTCGTCAATGAAAGCCGGTTTACAATGTTGCTATTTCACTTACTCGCGTTTCATTCATGCATTTCCCTGCGAGAGTTTCTCAAGTATTGTAGCAAATAATTACATACAAGCACGGGGACGGTGACGTCACTTTACGATATCAAATAGCTGGTCTGCCGTGGAAATAAACGGACGGTAATTCTTGAAGTGTCCATAAAGGACTGCGGGAAGCGAAGTTATCCACTCCATCATTTGTGGCTTCTTATCATGTATGCAAATTAGCAATGAACTTTTATCCTCATTTCATAAAATTATAGATAACAAACCAATCATGGCACCTTCACTATAAACATGATTTAAGGCAGTCCAGTATTTGCACAGCATTTTTGATAAATTGGCCGTGATCACAATCAAGAAGTGCGTTTTTGTCTTAAATTAATTTTGTAAGGAGTTTTATAATGCTCTTGAAATATTTGGCAACAGTTAAATACATACTTACTTAAAACTTGAAATTCATTTTTCATTTGAGATTAATCCTACATTACAAAAATAAAATATTGTTTTAGAAAGTTATGTTTATGTATAAGTCATTTTAATAAAAATGAGCTAAATTTACAAATGCGGTTAACAAATTGATGTACACTAATTTTTTTAAATTTTTTATTAATAATTAGGCATAAACTTTTGCAGCAAACTAGTGTCATTAATAATACTAAAATTTTGATAAATACAAGCAATAAATTTGCATTATAATATTTTAATCATAATATCACCTAGTTTCTATACTTAAGTGCCTGTATTTGCATTTGATTGATTATTCCAATTAAATCCATATTAATTTTCTGAAACCCATCGCGACTGGATGATGGGAAAGTGCAGCTACGCTGAGGAGGTGTCATGAACATCGCTCGCAGAGAACTGGCCGGTCGAGAGTGCTTTGGGAATGACTCACGGGCGAGATGTTCGAAAGCAGACCGTAAGAATCCGACCAAACGGAAACACTTGTGTGTACCCACCTGCATCTGCAAACACCGCACCGGAAATACACAATCCGAGCCAACTAGGTTCGGAGCTCTCTCGTCTAGAGGTCATCTCCAAATATTTCAAAACAAAACGAAAAATATTTGTGCTCTGTAAATATATGCACAGTTAGTCGACATATTTTAAAAATAAGTATGCTTAACCTATGAAATGCTATGTAAATGTATGAATGTATTATTAAATTGAAATATTTACACAATGAATTATACGTTTGGTTTTATAATCGTCTAATGCAGTTTCAGGATTTAACCAAAAAAACTAAAATAAGCATACTTTGCCATTATACTGCGGATGGGTTGGGTGAATACATTCTATACTTACAAAAAAAAATTATTGTGTGAAAACGATGCTAAGTAAACTGAATCTTGATGTGATAGTAACTACAAAGCCAACTTTATTTTTTTTCTGAAAATAATTCGGATTTAGGTGTCGTACTATCAAAACCTGAAAATGCCTACCAGTACTCAGTTTAACACCAAATAACCACGCAATAAAAAAAATAGTCAATATTTTTTAACTTATTTATTTTCATTATTATAAAAATCTTCAATATATTAATTTCTCGAAGGCTCTTTTAGAGCATAAATATTTGTTCAATAGTTTATATTACTAATATGATTGATGATAAAGAAACTCTCAGAAAAATATAATCGGGATTTGTGCGGTGAATATTGGTTGGCCTGGGCACATTGGTTCATATGTAGAGTATAATTGTAAAAAATTATTGATAAACGAAAGTGATTCGTTAGTACAAGGGTTAGTACACCGGCCATGTAAACCAGGGGATGTGGGTTCAAATCCCACACAAATCACGATGATATTTTTCTGAGAGTTTCTTTAAATCATCTTCTATGTATGAACTAATGTGCCTAATCATATTAGTAATAATATAATGAACCCGTAATGGGTAATAAATACGCATCTGATTGACGTCCAATCCAAAAAATAGACATCAATAGTTTTTATCAAAGTAAAGATGTTGCACGTGCATGAGACCATTAGGGAGGAGAGACACGTGGGCTGCCAGCTGGCTGCACGCACAGACAGTGATCTCATCTCCCCACCTGTGGAGGAGCCAATTTCGTAAGATCACACTCAGGGACACGTAAAAATACAGTTCATATATTCACACACTTGAGCGGCAAGGCAAGCCTGCTAACGACCACAATAAGCTACAGAAAACTGATACCTGTATTAGAAACTTTGAGTTGTTGAAGAGAAAACAGTAAGTTCAAACTATTTTTTATAATTTAAAACAATTATTTTAAACAGATGGTGGTACTAATGAAGTATAATTTAAGACAGGGAAGATAAAGACTTCATAAGGCTTGAATGGCAGTACCCTTGTTTAAATACCGTGTTATCAGAGTGGTTTAATGTGTAGTTTAAATATATTTTATCATAAGTAACCTAATAATTGTCTTATACCTCACATTAAAAAAAAATAAAAAATACAATGAATTAACATTCAAAATTAAAATAAATACGATTGTGTGTTTACTTAACATAAAGTACTTTTATTGAATAAGTAATTGAACGGGTTGTATTTAATTTTTTTATTACTTATGTTGAAAACACCTTATGTGCTAATAGATTTAATTGTATAAGTAGTTGTATTATACTAGCGTAGTAAACTATGTTGATATAGATCTGGATAAATTTAGTTGATGTATATATAGTAAAATATTACAATTAAAATTTCTTTATACTAATGTTATACTTAGTTCAAATTAGTCAAAAACTACACCTGCACGCGTAATTTTTCAAGTGTTATTAAATTGTGCAAACTATGGGATTATAATAATTTTTTTTGAATACTTTAAATTCTAAAAATGTCACAGGATATAAATAGGTGTTAGTAGAAATTCAATCCGGAATTCGTCCCCATGTCGTTTCTCCACTCCTTCAGCTGGCTTCAGACGCACAGTGGTCTGTATTCGCGGCCGGGGACCAGTTTCATTCATCACAAGTCAGTAGGCGTGAGGTCCTCGCTTGCCGCCCAGACTTGGGCGTCTTATTTTGTGATCAGAGTCGAACTCACACAGCCAAATCAATTATTATTAAAACTGTTACCGAATAAGACTTTTCGTAATATTTAATAAATATGAATTTGATGAACCAATACTCGATTCGCACGTGAAACGCTGAAAAAAATCGTCGAAGCGTTTTCGAGACGCAAATGTAACAACATGACTCCACATTATCGCTACCTGACACTTTATTGAAATGCCATTTTTTAATATTTATGTCTTCTATGATAAATAAATTACAATAAAAAAATCTATGTTACTGTAATCTGTGTAGTTATTATCACTATATTATTTGTGTCATTTTATTATCTTCGTTCATAAAATTTATAGATAGCTTTCCAAATACCGAAATTCCCCACGGCTTAGTACGATATCGTTGGTTACATATTCAAGGCAGCTTGCGCGATTTGCATTAGTGTTTTATTATGGAATTATGATCGGGGATTCCTTCAACATTGCGTTGCAACACTGTCTTAGGTTATTCCCTTCACAATGAATGTGTTTGTGTTTATTGTACATCGAATTACGAGCGACTGATAACTTATCTAATGAATGGACTTTATCACCTGTGCTATCGTAGATATTTCAATAAATTCCGCGGTGCAATCAACTGAGTGGTACCTGAGTAGGTAATCAGTTATTGTGTTAGCTGAAAACAAGAGTGATTTGTATTGGAATTAATATTATCAATTAATGAGCGGAAACGGCTCTCGCGTGCTATCAAAGAAAATGCGGATATAAAGATTAATCGACACTGATAATCGATGATTTCAGGATGTTGCAAATAAAATTAAAATATTTTATCTTTTTGATAGATTACTGGAATTTATAATTATGCAATAATCATGACCGGCAATATATTAACTTATATTTCAGAAGTAAATATGTGTTGAGTTGTTTCTATGTAGATGTAGAGTATTGTTTTATCAGACTAAGTATTTATTGAGATTTCGATTAACTGAGTAAAATAATTACACGTTTCGTGTAATAATATTAAAAACTTTAAGACTCGTGTACTTAATAAATTAACGGTTATAATTTGAATATTATCTGTGTTATATTAAAAAATCAGATGCAACAATATTTTATCAAATAATTGATTCATTAATACAAGGTCTCTAAGAGGATGGTAAATAATTTAATTATATATTTTATATTATATATTTTTTTATTAAATTATTACATATCAATAATTAAATCAATAGTAATATTACTTTGAAAACCATAAATCTTAAAGTGTTAGTTTTTCAAAAATCTCATTTACAATACTTTCAAACATTTATATATGTGTATATAAATATATATATATATATATATATAAATATATATATATAAAAAAATATATATATATATATATATATATATATATATATTTATATATATATATAAATATATATATATATATATATATATATATATATATATATATATATATATATATATATATATATATGTATAATTTAAAAAATGTATATTTGAATATCTTCATATAATTTCCAAGGATAAAAATACAGTTTTTAATATTTCCTCTCTTATTATAGATGCAAGAAGACGTTCCAATATGATAAGTTTTATTTTTCAGGATTGAAATCTGAAATATACTCTAAATTATTGGAAGAACTGATTGGAGGACTTTTTGAAAAATAAATATCACCAATGGGAATTTAAAAAAATATATGCGTTTGTTATGGGTGATTACAAATCATTTAATTTAAATGTATTTAATCTGTCTGTCGCGTCTTATTTTTTTTGTAATAAAAAAAACCTTTGTATTAGATCAGTCATGTCAAAGATACGGCCCGCGATCGCAATGTGTCACAGAAAGAAGAATCAAGTTTTTTAGAGCTTTTAGACTTATTTTATTTGAATCTGGCCCGCCTACACATACTTAATTTAATATTTGGCCCTCTGCAAAATTGAGTTTGACACCTCTGTATTAGATTGTAGCCTCAATGTCTTGAAGATGGAGTGTAGCCTCAACGTCTATTCTTACCGTAAATACATTTTCATGTAATATCAATTCTTCCAGTTTAGCAAGGTCTTTACATATTCGCTGGAATCGCTAACCTTCGCGCGCTCGAGCCGAGACCATTATGCACTGAAGGACGAACTGTCGCCTTTGTAACGGAGCACCTACAATCATATGATTATAAAGTCTTTACGGTTCGCCATTTTGTCTCACGTGTGCGTGTAATTCTTCACGACGATGGCATCGGTGCTTATTACGGCTCGGTAGAAAGTCCGGGCACTAATGACCGGCCGGACGTCGCCCACGCCGCTCCCCCGCTCGGAGCTTTTTCTTCGTCTCTCCTGATAAATCGCTGGCCGGGGCGGCGGTAGCGTCTCGGAATCATCAATTACTTCTCCAGTAACTGGGTATTATGCCGTGTCATTTATATACAACCTCACCTTATTCATCAAAATTTCGACGTTTTTCGTACTTGATTCACAAGTAAAACCGAGCAAAAAATGAAAAATCTAAATCTATAAACTACGGCCTTGTTCACTCGTCGCGACACTACTTGCAGCTAGCCAATAGCGTTCTACTTTGCGCCGTTTACTTAGGTAAAACTAAAAAATAAATTATCCAAATACATTGCAAGTTGCGTCTATGCATGTGTAGAGGCCTCACCTTATTCATCAAAATTTCGACGTTTTTCGTACTTGATTCACAAGTAAAACCGAGCAAAAAATGAAATAACTAAATCTATAAACTACGGCCTTGTTCACTCGTCGCGACACTACTTGCAGCTAGCCAATAGCGTTCTACTTTGCACCGTTTACCTAGGTAAAACCAAAAAAGAAATTATCCAAAGACATTGCAAATCGGATGCAAGTTGCGTCTATGCACGTGTAGAGGCCTCACCTTATTCATCAAAATTTCGACGTTTTTCGTACTTGATTCACAAGTTAAACCGAGCAAAAAATCTAAATCTATAAACTACTGCCTTATTCATTCGTCGCGACACTACTTGCAGCTAGCCAATAGCGTTCTACTTTGCGCCGTATACTTAGGCAAAACCAAAAAATATATATAGTTTGATTGCCAATAGGTCGAAAGTTGCGTCTCTGCATGTGTAGAGGCCATAATAAAAGTAAAAAGTAAGACGCTGCAAATAAAAAAAAACTCGTTCGGTGTGATATATACGGTTTTGCATAAATTTGCTTTTATCATCCAGTTATACTATAATAACTGATAACCTTATAGCAAAATAAATTATTAGCAGTAAAACATTTTTATATTCTGCATAAATATTTTTTTGTGCAAACACAGTAATGCTGTATTTACATTTGTAAATAACCATTATTTTAAATCATAAATTTACCTGAAAAACAACAGTCATGAAACTATTTAAGTAAAATGTTTTTAATGGCCATAAAACAAATGATTTATGAGTTTATACTCCGATTAGTTTTAATTTTTTTTTATTTACAAATGTTAAAAGAATGTCTTATAAATATACTCATACTCGTCATAATACAATATTCATAAAACTATAATAATATTTTACTTTTTTTTTTTACATAATTACAGAGTACAGAATGAAAATGATTTAAAATATATTGGGATTGTTCGTATCTATGTTGAGGTGCTATATTACCTAGTCTAGACTCCAGATTACAGGCAGGCCTGCACTCGGGTTTGTCGCTCCACTCTGTATTCATCTCACTACATAATGGCGTTTAACTCGTGTGAATTCGTTGAAATTCCATAAAGCCCTTTTTTGTCAGTAGCGTTTTATATAAATTATTTTCCAATAAATATGTAAACCTTTCTTCGTCAGAGTAAAAAGAAAGATTTCAATAAATATTCAGTGCGTGGTGTTTATAGACATTGATAAACTATTCTTTAATACCACATTTACCTTATTCTTAAACATTAGCAGAGCTTCGTTTTCTTTGATGAATTAATGTTTATAATTATATTTAACTCTTTTTTATCCCTAAAAATAAGCGTGTGCTGTCATACGTACTTTTTAAATGTAAAGATATTGTTTAATACAAACAAGTAATATTCTCGAATGAATACTTCATATGTTATAATATAAGTTATCTTAACCCGCAAACTGTGCATTGTGATTATTATACTACATGATTTAAAATTATTAAATATTACTCAAAAATATAAGATAAAAATTATAGCACATAATAATAAAAATGTGAAAAAACCAAACAGTTAAATGTTTGCAGAATATGTTTTTGCATATAAAATAATCAGTATTAAAAAGCAATGATTCGTAAGTTTATAATTTATTATTATTTATAAAAAATGTAACCCATACAATGAAAATCTCCCAAAACCACATACCTCGCCATTATCAAAATTCATTTTTAAAACACGGATTTTAAATCGTCAGTGTCAAAAAAAACGATGGGGGGCCGACAAGGGAGCACAAACACAACGAACACCCCTACACGTGTTTCTGTGTTGAAAATGGGATTTCGTATGGGGTTCTGTTCGTTTTTCAGGCAGCGCGCGGCATTTTTCAGATCCGGCGCCGCTATTAATCTCCCCCGAGTCGGAACTTTGATATGGTAAGCGAATTCCGAATTCCTGTCTGTGACGCCAGCCTAGGTAACAATAAGTGGTGGGGGTGTTTTTTTTTTGTTCGCCTCGCCGTAACCTTCCCGAGGATCGGAAACTAGCCGCATTGTTTGGCAAATGTGAAACGTAAAAAATGGCGGGCGGCGCTCTAAATCATTTGCTGATCAGGGCCGGATAGTGCGGCACGACAGAAGCCTTGTGAACAAAATGCCTCCACGAGACTTAACCAAATTTCAGGTAAAGGTTTCCTTGAAGTCTTTATTTTTAATTCTTTAAAAATTAATTACTTTTGTTTTCTGGTTAAGATTTTAATCAAAATATGAATGATATTTTTTTTGTTCTTTATATTTGCAAATAGGCGATTTTTAAACACAAATAAAATAAAACTATCTATACACGTTGCGACACAACCTACAACTAAACAATTACTGGTCAATGACGTATACTTTGCTTAGATTATTTTAGGCAAAAATAAAATCACACGTTTGGTTGTCGGTTGTGTTAATTAATATATACGAACAATTAATCACTCTTTAAGGAAAATAAGACGCTAGTTAGAGAAATAAAAATATATAAATCTAAATTTTTAGTATTAATGGTAACTATTCATGGTTATTGCTAAAAATTAGACAATAAAAATAAATTTTATGTTTTTTTCGTTGCATTGAAACTGAAAACAGTGAATTATTTATATGGAATTGTTACTTTTAATCGCTTTATATTAGTTTAAATATAAGATTAATGGAATTAAAATAATACTCTGACATCATAATATATAAAAGGTCATATTACAACACCAAAAAAATCATCTTGATCCAATAGTTAAGATCCAATATTGTATGTTCATAAAACATTATATTCAAAAATACTATTTCATAATATATATATTTATGTAAAAGCCCATTAATAACATTGGTATTAACTTATATACAGACTTAATTTAAGTCGTAATTAAATTATTATTTTATTCCCACGAAAGACCATTCATTCAAGGAAGAACCCAAAATTGCGCCGCTCGGGGCGCTTTTTTTTCAGTACGGTCGGTGGTCTAATTTTTAATCCAATAAGAAAATTCGGCTCTTCTAAAGCCTTCGCGGGTTTCTTTGGCAAAAAACTGCCTCCCGCCGCTCACAAGCCCGACCGTAATCATATAACACGAGGTACTAATAAATTATAACACCAATCTGATTAACAAGGTCTCTGGTGTAAAAAAAAAGTATTTGCATGAACCTCAACCTTATAACTAATACTTCTCAATGGGGCATTTTCTATATTATAAAATCTGCTAGACTGCATTCTAGATTGTATCTTAACTAGTAAAAAACATTTTTATCTTTGTACTTTTATATATTATTGAAGCTCGTCATTTATTGAACCACTCAAGAGTTAAAAATATCATTCAGCTTTATTATTAGTTGTAACTAAGACTCTGGCTGTATAAAAGAAGTTTGGTTCATTGAACTTTTATTATTAATTTAGGTATTTTTAATATGCAAAATTTCTGAAAATTTACTAAATTTAATGTATTATAGGCCTTTTCAAGCTTTTGTATATCCGGTTGCATTTTTGAGAAAGGTTTCAATTCGCACGAACCGACTTGAATTTTTCAGGATGTGGTGGGACCACACGTTGATTCTCATAATTACAAATCCCGTAGACAGACGAGGTCGTTATAATATTGTAAATCTAAAAATAATTTTATTGCCTCGTATGGGGCAGCGGCACCTTTTGTCCGTTTTTATAGTGAAATATATTATACTTGTTGTTTTTTTTATTTTTATTTTTACGGCAACTTTGTAAACGTGTCTTTTTATGGATATTTTAATTAAGATTAACTGTAAGAAGATCAAAACAGTTTGCTGCGTTAATGTACTGACTTAAAGAAATTTTATAGCAGTACGATTAATTTACTTAATAGTTTATTTTTAGATAAGTCAATATTGTAGGTTTACAATCAAATTAAATTGCTTATAACCGATATCTTACACATTTAATAAAAAGTAATAAGATATAAATTACCACATACATTTTACAACTAATAAGTAATACAAAATAGTCACCTCAAAATTCCAATTTTATGATAAAATATAACTTTTTTTATTGGTATAAATATAATTCACAACTATTTAATTAAATTGTATTAATATTGTGCCTCCAACTTATTGATATTAATTTGAAATATATTATCTAATAAACTAACCCATAAATTGAAATCAAATGTTTAAAATGCGATAAATTTACCTATCAAATCTGGTTAGGAGTTTTCACCTGCAATTGACACAAGTCTTTTTATGAAAGATCTTCTTTTTTTTTGAAACCATATCTTATTTAAAAAGCTACAATTTTAAATCGAGTTTATTTTATTTTTAATTTGTATTTATTATCCAAACACCTATGTGAATCAGTTTACATACAAAAAGGCTTTTTTTTTTTAATTTAAAACAGGTGGAATTTAAACTCACACCTGGATATCGTACACGACGCTGTGAGTATTAAGACAGCCTTGGCTTTATAACCGAGCAAAATTTTTAATCATTAAATGCATGTGTAAAACCGATATACCTGGTTTGTTTTTCGTCGATTTTTAAGTGAGTTGATTGCCCAAAAATAGTTGATAATACTTTTAAAATACAAAAATTTCATCGCTCTCTTCCGGATTCAAGCACTGAGTCCTCGTTTTTAGTAAGCAATAGTGCTAATCAAAATTATTATTTTTAGATGGATCAGGCTCGTATATTTCACAGAATTGAATATTATGATTCAGAGTTTAAATTATGAAGTATTATTATTTTAAATGAGAAGGGATTGATGTCACAATGAAAATATCAATTTATAGTTGTATATATTTGTGTTTACTTTAATAAATCATTCTAGCTGGAAAACAAGGAATGATACGAGACCTCTCGCGGTTCTTGTAAATTTATATCCAAAATAAGTGTTTTTAATTTTGGCTCAGCGGGCAAGGCGTAAGGCAGTGCGAAATATTTAATGTTCCTTGAGATATAAATCACTCCCCGAAGACCGCGAGGAATGTTTTGACGATCCCTATTTATTTATAAAGAAGGGCTGTAAAAAATCAATATTTATTTTTATGTGTACATTTTTAAAGCCTTGTAAATAAAAAAAAACACTTTCTCTGCAGGAAATGAAAGCGTTTTTGTGACGTTTATTAAGGAGGTCTTGAAAAATTCCATAAACTGATGTTTTCATGGTTGATGAAAAAATTTTAACTAATATTATATATCAATTTTAAAGGAACACATAATTAATTTATTTTCTCATTAATATTAAATTATTTTTTGATTTATGACCTTACTTTAAGGACTTTACCATTTATCTCATACTCATTTTGGCATTTCAAACTTTTTGTTAAAATACGTCAAATAAGTCAAAATCTATTTTAAAGTATTAAAATACAAATTAGTTATTTAGCTTTAAATTAAGTAAGACGCTTAGTAATAATTTTGTTCACACCAATAAATGCCGGAGACGCAAAAAGTCGAAAATAACTTTGATGCTTGTAATGATATTGATTTCCCCCTCATTCGACGACGTGTTCAGTTTTCTATGCTTGGAACCCTCCTGTTTTGTATAAGAAAAAAAAACAATTTATGTGTAAACAAATATTAAGGAATTCAACCCTCGATGACATGCAAAGCATGCCTGGCCAAAAAGTATAATAATAAAACGCATCACCGATAAAGTTTATGGCTGAGCTGCAAATGAGTTATATGCCGGGCAAACAATAAAACTTTTAAGGCTTGAATCCCGGCAACGTATAAAATATAAACCGAAAAAGAGATTATTGGTTCACTGTTAGTCAATATCTTAGTATGTTCATATTTATATGACATTGTTTTAATAACGTTGATCATTCTTTGGTACCTTAAAAATAAATTTCAAGCATTATTTTTATACACAAAAAAAAATTGTAAATTCATTCCAAATAAATCTCAATTGATTTTCATGATTTTTCAATGCCGCGTAAAATTATATTTTGATATAATTAATTGATTTTTACATTACAATAAGACTATTGTAAACAAAGTATTGATTTTTTTGTTGTTTATTGTGTATTATTTTTAATTGAACATAAATACAATATTATGAGTTTGTAGAGCACATATAATATAATTACATCTACGCACTTAAAATGTATCATAAAATTTATAAAACACATTTCACTCATAAATTAAATTTATATATAACTTGGTAATATATTGTCTATCATATTTTACATTGATTGCAAGTAATATTCTCTAAGGCCTATTTTCGAATGCAGCTTTTTTTAATTAGTCGCTATGCTCACGAGGGCGATTTTCAGCAAGGCTCTCAAGCGGCAACAATCATTAAACACGTCATTAAACTAGCATTTTAATTAACGAATTCACAAAAATCATCAAGCTACCACACACAAACAAATATTATTCAATATTATGAGTTTGTGTTGTACATATAGTAAAATTGCATCTATGCACTTAAAATTTATCATACACTTTATAGAAACACATTTCACTTATAAATTATATTGATAAATAACTTGGTTACATATTTTACTTTGAATACTTGTGATATTCTCTAAGGGCTATTTTCGAGCGGAGCTTTTATTGAATAAGTCGCTATGCCCACGGGGGCGATTTTCAGCAAGCCTCAACAATCAACACGTCATCAAACTCGCATTTTAATTAACGCCTCCTTAATAACCGCTCAGGTATAAGACAATCCATCGGTGATTACCTGGAAAACGGCGGACATTTCCGAGAAGCCCGTCTGGGCGAGCAGCATCAGCGGCTCATCTCCGCGCGTGGGCGGAGCGCCGAGGGCCAGCGGGACCGCAACATGCCCCCATAGCATATTTGTATAAGGTACAATATATATATATATACATACGTGTATAACACAGGTAGAAATTGCGATGAGTAAGAACCAAAGATCCTACTTAGTATCTGTACGGATTCTTTTCGAAGTGATTTCAAATAATTATTGAATATTCTATATACCCGCATTGTTGCAGTGCAAGCTTATTTTGTTGAAAAAATTTTTTTTATGTGAACGGTTGAATACAGATATGTACACTCACGTATAATGATTAAATTTTCGCTTAGTTGCGAAGCCTCGGTAGCTGAAAGGACTGAAGCGCGTTGGAAGTCGATGGCATATTTGTATAAGGCTCCGTGTATAGCACAGGTAGAAATTGCGATGAGTAAGAACCAAAGAGCCTACTTAGTATCTGTACGGATTCTTTTCGAAGTGATTTCAAATAATTATTGAATATTCTATATACCCGCATTGTTGCAGTGCAAGCTTATTTTGTTGATAAAAATGTTTTTCATGTGAGCCGTTTAATACGTTTAATGTATATACATTCAACGTATAGTTTCGAAGCCTCAGTAGCTGAAAGGACAGAAGCGCGATGGAAGTCGATAGCCATAAAATATGGGTTCGAATTCTACCTGTTTTGTGTGTAATATAGTACATCTGCAGTAAAACTTCATTGACTACATTTAAATCTACTTAATTAATATGTATATACGCAAGCACTCAATTTTGTTATACGTGGATATAAATTTTAGATGTACATTTGATATTTGTGCCTAATTTATCATTGAAAGAAAATGTTTAAGATTGTTTTAACTTTTGATATAATGCATTTGGTAACATCTAAATGATTTACCTGGCAGAGATATTCAGTTATAGATCGAGGCAAGTACACACAGGCAGGTATGAATGCTGGCGATGATATCACTGGCGGAGTATGTACCGAGAAGTAAAGGAGCGCGCAAGCTTAGGCATTTTATATCAAACGCATAGTGATTTTATATAATATAGAAAATAACAGAATTTTCACTATAAAAGCAATTCAAAGTCATAAAAAAAGATTCACGTTTCTTCAAGAAACAATCAAACTTTTCCCGAATATTATTCACCTCTTATATTTTACTGTTTTTACATAAGTTTTCAGGTATCAAAATGGTACACTTTTTAACATAATTATGCTTACTTTCCCTCAGTATGAGTTATGTTGCTTTAATCCTAATAGTGACATTAAATTGGTGTTTGAAGTTTATTAATAGTCATTAATAATATATTTTTTAAATTTCAATCATAAAAAAGACAGCAAATATATATATTTATTTTAATTAACTGTATAAACAACGTCTTCTCTAATTTATGAATATACAAATAAATAGTATTTTATACAAAACAAAATGATATATTATACTTTGTAAATATCACAATTCTAAATCATAATATTTTATAATCACATCAAATTTTATTTGGTTTGATTTGATTGGTTTTGGTAATTCATAATTTGTACTAAAGAAAATAAAATAATATAATTTAAAATTACTCATTCATTATACACTTAAAATAATTAATTTTATACAGATACATATAAATTTATGTCGAATATAGTAGTAATCATATAAAAAAGGTTTTTTGTATTAAAATTCGGCACTTAGTATAATTTGAGGAATGTTTTGGTATGATCAATTTAATAAAATAAATAAAAACGTTTACTGTGGGTGGTTTTCAGATGTGGAATTGCACGCGCCTCCGTGTTTATATAACATTTTCACTTTCACTGCATTATTCCTTATTAAACTATTAACCACTTAACAATGACGTCAACATGTTGTCAATGATTGTACAATAACTTAATTTCGAAAATGTATCTGAATCCAGTTTAATAGGCTATTGGTTAATCGACCCAGTAACTTATGATAATCTTATAATTACAATTAAATCAAAGCCTATTTATCAATTATTTTGTAATTTTTATGTGGATGTAACAAACTTTTTACTGTGTTGAAAAAACGTAACTAATTTTTTATTACAATATTATTTATATTTATGAAATTTTTTTAAGGTTTTTAGAAAAAAATATTTTCTGTATCTATCACATGAAACACATGACACCATTGTTAAAATATTTTTTTTTTATTTATATTTATCACTTTCAAAAAATTACACAATTATAATCATCGGTGGTATTTGTAACAGGTAGTTTGGTAATTACGGTTGTTTTTTGCTAACTAGCCCCTCGTCTCTGTCCGCTAACATGGCAGTAACACCGCCTTGGAGGTGAACATGGCGACCTGGTGCGAGCTCCAACTTTAGCACCGACTGTAGCTTATTAAGTATTCGCTATTTCGGTGAGGAAAAATGCAAATTCGCGAAGCCAGCACGATTTGGACAGACGACGAGCTAAAACCCCATAGGGCTTCCTCTAATATGTATTTACATATCTCAGTAAATAATACTGTTACACATTTACTATGCTACGCATTTCAGCCTCAAAACTCCCTTATTGTGAAACACGACATAAAATTAACCAGTTTTAATATTAAACAAAAAAAACTAAGAGTAAAAACATATGTGTTCTACCTGTACATTTTTCACATTTTACCATGCTAATTACGTAGAGATATTCTGAAAATTTACATACACCTCCGCCATGGCGAAGGTGTATGCAAAAGTTTCAGCACAATTAAATGTAACAATAAGTCGAGCAGTGACATTGTATTTAAGAAAATGCTTTTACCCTCTCGAACAAACTAAATTACACCCACAATTCAATTTGATCCTTTACGCCAACATAGGCTCTTACCATGTTCAGTGCTCAGCATGATCAAATTAAGATTTATGAGTGAGAACCAAATAAGGCAGCGCGCACCCCTGGAGGTTCTAACGCGAATGTAATAAACAAATATGTAAATACCCAGCCTCTCATATACAGATTAAACCGCTCGATACTGCGCCGGGCGATGCGGACCCTGATTTAAGGAGGCAGTGGAGGGACAGTCCGGGCCTTGGGATAAGTCAGGCGTCGGTGCCTTACTCACAGCGGTGCCATGGGAATTAGTGCTGTGTTATGAGTCGCCTCGAATTTTAAACCAAAAACCTAAAAAATATAGGCACCATGCTTTTATTGCTGTGACTTGCGAACATACTTTGCTCTCAACTTGATATTAGAAATTAAGCCAAACGAGAATAAAAGTTTACACTTGACTCAAGTCCGAGAGTTGTATCTTAATAATTTTTTTTCGAAAATAGGGTGAATGTCTAATAACCGAGTCAAACTAGAATTTATGTAATAAAATTCGCAATGCTTATGAAATAAATTCTATCAAAACAGAGACAAACAAGAATACTATTGGATTCTCAAAAAATGATATGTGCATTACTAACTGTACCTATTTAAATGGAAAAGTGAGTATAAAAAAACGAGAAGTTCTAAGATTTTTCTCTGTGAATCGTTAACCTAAGTTTTGTTTTAAAAAAATAACCTGTGTTTATAAATTTTTTTTAAAAAATTCTGATTGTTTGCTATCTGAATCTGGTGTAAGCTGTGCTATTTATCTTATCTAGCTGTAACATTTTATTATGCTTATTCATAAAGGAATGTGAGGCACTGGGCAAATACCTGTTCAAACTGCACAGGTGGTTCCCCGTCGGACGTGCCATCATGTACTTAATTCACATTGTTCTAGCATGATTATAAAATATTATCGCTATTGATTTAATATTGGGTTATACGTGATAACACGCATCGTTGAGGTGCACACTTGCCGATTTAGTTTATCGCTTTACATAATCTTTGAAGAATATCAAATACTGATTATCTCTAGACAGTACAATTCGGTTTGATAGTTTTTAGACTTGAAAATCTCAAGATGAAAACACTTAAGAAATTGATAACTGCGGGATTCCCTCAAAATTGGATGAGTTTGGCATTTTTTTTATTTATGAATACATTTTAAAATGCAAAATAAAAATACGTTGATATGTGTATTTTTTTTAACGTTAGGATGCAAAGGATATAAATAAAAAATAAAACTTTTAATAATACCATACTTTACTTTACTACACATGTTTTATTTAAAAACTCGACGAAGTTTTCATTCAGCTGTTATTTGCTCTTAAATATATATTAATTAATTTAAAAACAATTTTTATCACTGTTTTAAATTCGAAAATTATTTATAAGGGCTATGCAGTCGTGATCATGTTTAACTTTCCGTCTGAAAAATCTAGTTTACTTGTTTATTAATATATTTTTATTTTAACATAAAAAAATGCATTCTCAGATTTTGAGATTGATTTTTTTTACATCAAATTTATACTATATGTGACAATTTACGATATATATATTTAAACATCTCCGATAACGTATAGTACGAAAGATATTACACTTGGTTTGTATGGAAATATAGCGGAAGCAAGTGTGCTCAATATTGTTATTTGTCATATTTGCTTATCTTTGCATAACATCGAATGCCGACCTGCACTCCTGCATACAATCGCAGAACACCAGTGAGATGCAAGAGATATTTCTATGGCGGCGATTCCCACAGGCTCAGCACTCGCTCGTGTGCTCACCAACACACTCTCCGCTCATTTGTCTCGGTTTTTGCCAGCAATAAAAACATTGAGTTAAATTCTGGTAAAATCAAGAGATACTCATCAATGCGCGGCCATGCTTAGAATTCTGCCGGCGATTTACGCGCAATAAACATAGAATAAATGAAGCCTCGGGATCGTAAACCCAACAAAGTTGCTTTCTTCGTGCCGGTTTAAAATTATTTATGGACCTTCACGGACCCAACAAAGAATTTCAACTCTTCAAAATGTTTAATGAAAGCTGTAGGTGTGCGACTGCCGCAGTGGTAGTGAAGCACGGAGAATACAACAATAATGCTTATTGGTGTTCTTCTTTGTAAAAAAAAAATTTGAACAGAAATAATAACATTTTCTGTAATTATTGTACATAACAAAATATTAATTCAAAATAAATACTTTAAATAATAAAAAATATATATATGTTTAATACAATACTAGATAATTTTACTTGGTTTGCCATCTAGCGTCGAGTAGATATACTATAAATTTTAGTAAGACCTCATCCCAAATACCCTATTTACGCACCAATTTTCAAGGTATTTCTATTCAATAGTAGATGGCGTTATTTATTTTTTATTTAAGCAAAATCTAAGAACAGATTTAATTTTTAAATATACGATAAATATGTCTTTGAAATATTAACTGCATTAATAACATCGTGCTCTTGTGACGTGAGAAATGTATTACTCTTTTATATAGAATAATAAAAACTTAAAATATATACAATGCCGCCACTTGTATCACCCCACCTAAAATAACACAGGCACCTTTCTGATGTGATTAACAAATTACTGTTTATGCAGCAATATTTTTATTTGTTTAGGGCGCTAGGGGCGTTTCTGGTCTCGCGTCCTGTGAACCGAGAGGCCTTCATCGCGCCCCGGTGGCGCCCGGAGCAGTCCGGACGGGCCCATTGTAGTGCCGGGACATAGGTCTCTGTCAGCTACTATTTCATTCAACACCGACAAATGCCCACGAAAACACCCCGGCCATCTCGCCGACCCCTCGGTGTTGCCATTTAGATAAACGGCGAGCGCTTCAAAAGAATTACACGTTCTGTGAGGTCTGCCAGACTGCGCTTAAACAAATAAATACACGCTTAAAAAAATGTTTAATATTTCCAATACTATGATGATTTATTAAGTGATTTCATTAAATTGTAATTGAATGAAAAATAAATGTCCCGAGCGATCATTTTATAATAAATAATGAATTTGAATAAAATATCTAAAAGTCAACATTTTATATGAATTAATATACATACTAACACAAATATGTGAGAAACCTTTTGCCTCTATGAAAAACAGATTTCAAATGCTCTTTAATTTAATGTATTAATTTTTTAACATCATACATTTTTTTATTTTAAATATTAAATATCATAAAGTGAAATTCTAAGTGGGGATGACTTGCTGATAACTATTAGGAAATCGCGAGGTAATAAATTGTAAACATGTAATATATATTATTATGCTTTACTCATTTATATTTTTTTATAAATAAAGCATATCATATAACAGTTCAAAACATAGATTCAACCATATTTCAATCATCACACGGTATTTTTTGAGTTAATAATTTCTTGTCCAAACATAATAACTAAAGTGGTTTCCATTCATACCCAAGTGGAAATGTGATCCGCGCGTCATAACTCGACGCCAACTGATGTTGGTGCGAGAGGGTCCTTTGATCTCGGGTGTGATGCTGGAGGATGCTGCAGGCACCGATGCCAGGCCCCGACACGTCCGATGGGACCCCCGCCAGGTAATGGATGCCATCATCAGGGATGCTGGCTTTGCCGCGCCACTTATGCATCGTCACATCAGCCCATAAACTGCAGGCCAGGACTTGACGCCAAGTCAAAACGCGATTTGTCGAGATGCAAACCTCGCCCTGGGAGGATATTTGTATTTGTGAATTAATCCATGTAAAAAAGTTCGACTCTCACACATGAACACTTTTTACATATTTGAGATTAATTAAAAATACTTTGCTAAGAATTCTTGTAAAAACGCTAGAAGTCATACATTTTTATTTAAAAAAGTTTCGCAGCTCAACAATTCCTAATGTACGTATTTTAGAATCATTTGATAAGCAGATTTAAGTTAATCGTTTATATTTTATCAAACAATCAACCGAATGAGCTGTAATATCACATCATATAAAAATGAGATGTGTGGTACTTTGAGAAAATAATTTTAATAAATGTATTAATTAATAATCCCGATCCATCCCTGTTTGCTGTGAGATATTTAAAGATGTCTTTTATTGTCACACAGAGACTAAAGAAATGTTCAGGTCTCAGCGGCGGCAAAAATGGTAAGATCTCAATCAAACTTGGGAACAAATCTCGATAGTATCTCCGTGGATTCTTCACATGTTTCTGGCATTAGTAATTTGTAGATTATCTGGGTTTTGTTCTTAAAAATATGTTAATCAATTTTCTAGTCTGGCACAGTATCTTAAATAGGACTTCCAGCAAGAAAGTTTCATAATAGAATAAATTAACATATTTATATTTTAAGTTTAGTTTTAAACTATATAATAAATTTTTGCTTGATCATTAACTAATTATAACAAGGTGTATTGCCCTGACGCGTGTTATTACAGTATATATATAATTTTTAAAACTATCTGCGACTCAATGAAATAATGAAATCCCAAAACTTATAAACTCTATTATTTTATAAATTGATGAAACTTGATTTGCGTGTATTTATTTATATATTTTTCATAAAAACAGTACAAAACACTAGGCCTTTGATGTGATTAGTTAGTTGGACTGCATGACAGCGATATCTACATACGTACAGCAGAGAACTCTGTGGTGTTTTTTTGTTGCTTTTGTGATCAAATCTTAGATATACGAGGAGACTATTGGTTATGTTGCAAAAAATAAGAATCATGTATGATTTTTTTAAGTGATTTGTACTGGCGCATGCAATGTCAGTGTGTATCGCCTTCAACCAAACAGAAATAGACGTCAGCCAAATTACATCAGTTTGTCGGGACGGCCATCGAACCAGCATACTCGCGGTCAAGAGTCAACGCCTTAACTAAACAAGCCTATTTTGATTCAAAACATGTAAGACTAGATAAACTAACCATGATTTTATACAAGTGAGATACCCAATCAACTAAACAATGAGTTTAAAAACTACACTGTTATGCGAGCAAATAGCAATCTATTATAAGCAGAGTCAGTAGTGCTTTATTCGGTTTGCTTCGTATTCTCTTCGGAGGAAAGATAGTTTTGCTCTATGGGCTATAAAAAAATATTAACCTGTTGATCTACCTGTTTATCGTGCGATTAGTTGAGCAACGAGGCTAATAGTTATAGTTACTTGCACAAATATATTAATGTTATCGTTTTTAATTTGACGCAGTCTGACTTTCAATTTCTAACAGCCATGGTTTCACAGAGCAAACTGACATCATGTGCTTCTTCCGAGAAGCTCCTCCAGCGAGGGCCGTCTCCATCGTCACCTCCTCGTGGCACCAGAGGTTGGAGTAAATGACCGACCCCTGGGCCACAAATTAAGGCCCTCATCATGGGAGCCGAAAGCATAAAATTTGTCTCTCGCTCTGGAAATGTATCACGACTTACCGTATGAGCTCTTTTAATGTCTGTGCCTGCGACCTGGGAGAGAATCAGGTTTGAAGTAGGAAACTTTAATTAAATTATCTTTTTAAATAAAAAAAAAACATTCGTTTTTCATTTTTATTTTTACAGTTTTAATTTAAAGACTCTCTATGACAAAAAATAGTAGGAATCAGAAACGTTATGACTTACATCTACTAAATAATAATAGTTTTGTGTTTCAATAAAATTTTCCCTTCTTGTTATCCTTGCAAAAATTATTTGCTCTATAAGCAATTTTAAAAAAATGTTTTTCTATTATGAGAGAAATACTGTAGGAATAAAATATATTGTGAAAAAACAATGTGCATATTTTGGGATTTATATCAACGAAAGAATGTCAGAGTATGGGTCAAATATATATATTTTTTACTTTAATCGTACAAAGCATATATTTAGTTTTAAAGTTTACAAATATAAAATATTCGAGCGCGACGTCTAACGTCCCAGCGCGTCCAAACGACTCACTTTTGAGTCAAATTCTTCCAGATCCGACAACATGGGTAATTGAAACGAATACAACACAGAATGTTCGCGATCCTTATCGGCCCGTGATTAACGTCCTCTGTCAGGATTTATTTCGGGTCTCCGGCGTCTATCGTCATATTTTGTGTAAACATTTTGTTACCTGGTCCGCGTTATGAGAGCTCCGCGCGGCTCCCGCGAGACCAGCCGCCGTGTGGGGTAGGCTTTGTGTAAAGCCTTATGACATAAATTAATAAACGAACATTTTCATAGTTGCGTTGATTTAATTCTGTTGTTTTTTCAGGAAGATTATAATAATACCATTAAAGTGATATGTGTGTGAATTCTGAATGATTACTTATGTTGAAAAGTAACACTATATATTTACGGATACGGATACTATACATACTTTGTATACATATAATAGTTTTTTTTAGGTTATATACTTGTTTATATATGTGTGTGTATCATGTGATAGAAAGTCAGTTTCATGACAAATAAGTTTTATAAATGCACATTTGTTCATAAAACGTTAAGTTTGTACATGGTTTGTCTCATGTTGGTGGAAATACTTCAACGATAACAATGAAATAGCATTTGAAATATTCCCGTTAGGTGATCCAGTGTCAGCTTAACAAATGGTTTAATATATTAAATATATATATATATATATATATATATATATATATATATATATATATATATATATATATATATATATATATATATATATATATATATATATATATATATTAGTGTTTGTGTGTGTATATGTTTAAAATATAATATGTGAACAAGTCACCTTTTTATAATAAAATTCGATCCGCGGTAAAACACAAACGACCTGGTTTCAAATTAATAATAACACAAATCAAATAGCATAAAGTTAATCTGATATATTTTATATTTAATTTGTTAATGTAATAACAACCAAGATTACAGATAATTAACAAAATCACGATCAAAAAGTAATATTATTTTTCAACCATAATTAATATTACTATACGAGGTTTAAATGCTTAAAAAATTTCAAGTGTTAGTGTGTATTACCACGACAGTTTAAAAACACAAAATTGAGTTAAACAGTTTAAATATTTCAAATAAAATACGTTTATGATTTTCCAAGTGCTTAATTTTATTTGTGACCGCTTTCGCAAACCTTTCACGTTGGCGAAACCAGTCATCAATAAAATTAAATATATAGAAAAATAACATTAAAAAATAAAAATGTAATTCCACCGAGTACTCTCGATAAACCACGACAGCATTGAGTTAAAAATTTTAATATTTCAAATAAAACACTATTGTGATTTTTCCACACGTTTAAATTTATTTGTGACCGCTTTCGCCAAACGTTTAAGTTGGCGAAACCGGTCACCAATAAATTTAAATATATAGAAAAATCACATTAAAAAAATTAAATGTAATTCCACCAAGTACTCTCGATAAACCACGACAGCATTGAGTTAAAACTTTAAATATTTCAAATAAAACACTATTGTGATTTTTCCACACGTTTAAATTTATTTGTGACCGCTTTCGCCAAACGTTTAAGTTGACGAAACCGGTCACCAATAAATTTAAATATATAGAAAAATCACATTAAAAAAATTAAATGTAATTCCACCAAATACGATCGCTCAAAAGTATTGAAAATATTAAATAATTTTTGTGTCGGTGTGGTTTTTTGGGGCGCGGACGCCACTGGACAGCGCGTGCCGGCACATGCGCCGCGCAATGATCGCGGCCGGTAACGCCCCGCCTGATGATGATGCCGGAGCACCGTCACCAATCGCGAGGACCGACGCTCTCTCGCCGGGCTCAGTGCTGTAGTCCGGAGAGCACTCTTCGACTTATATTAAATAAAACTACACGATACACCAACAACACCAACCTTACTTTATATCTAAAGAAATTCAATATTTTTGACAGAGAGTACTTGGTGGAATTCCATTTTAATATTTTTGATTAAAATACTTTTTCAATAGACCGGTTTCACCACCAATGAAACAGTTTAATAAACAAAACTCTGTTTGATAATGCCAACGTGAAAGGTTGGTGAAACCGGCCACAAATAAAAACGAACATTAAAAATATTATATCTAAAGAACAATATATCAATAAAACCTGTATTGGCAAATTCGTACTTCCTGTGAGACGGTCATCACAAAAATCAATAATACATTTAACAAGTGCGTGTACACGCACAATTAAATAGACTTTAAAAATAATAATATCTATATTGGATTTAAATGCTTCACTCGGTGCTTTGTGTTAAAAGTCTAGTATTGCTAGTCACACAATATTTAATTGGCATAATAAGTACGTTGTTTCACTTATAGGATATGATTGTTAAAAATTCTTGCTTAGTACCAGTGATTCGTCGGTATAATTGGTAATCTGTGGGTTTTTTGTGGGTTCAAATCACGATGATATTTTTATGAGAGTTTCTTTAATCAATTTTCAATATTTTAAAAAATGTACTTAATCATTATCAACAATATTTTATTTTCCACCAACTCACCGTAGAGACATACACTGTTAATATTTTAGATAAAATGCTTTTGTGATATTTGCACATTTTTGCATATTACAAAAGTATTTTATTCAATGAAACTACACCGAGTATTTTCTATCGAAAATATACATAGATTTTTAATAATATAAACATATGCTGAGCTTGTGTTCATGGTTTTTTTTTTTATGGAGAATTGTATAGTATCCGAGTCTTCCTACACCGCAGCCTAGTGTAAGACTCAAAATGCTCAAATTCAATGTTTCCTATTCTCAGTCACAATTACATAACTTCAAACTGACTTTAAAATCTAAAAAACAATATTTCGTTTTACATCTTTTAAATCTAAAGAGCAATATTTAAAAATAATAAAAGTTTGAATAAATCATAGTGACTTCTACTTACTATTAATGCAAGAATTGCGAACTCATCGTTACTTATATAATAAATATACGTGTCTTACCTAATGTTTGTGTAAAATTAAAGTTAGTCACATTTACAGTAATACAAAAATTATACGAAGTTTTTCTAACATATATATTTTTGTATACATCAATTTAGTAATGCGCCTTTACATACATTTTGTTCGGTCAATCGTGCTTCTTAAAAAGTAAATAGTATTCAATCAATAAGAGAAAACCTAAATTTGTCTATTGACTTATAGGCGAATTTAGATATTGCTGTCAAGTCTTGTAGAAACATATTTAATAAATAATAAACGTGTACAGATAAAAAATGTTATTTCATTAAATACTGATTGGTATTATTCGTTTTGATTTCTTTTATAATGGTAGAAACTTCTTAACTAAAAACAGTGAAAAAAATGGTCTCTTACCCGTCAAATCTACAATACATAATGAACAAATGAAATGTGTGATATTTTATCATAACTACCAATAAATACAAACGAATAAATTGTATTATTATAAGTGACATGACATCTAAACCTTTTATTTTTAAATTCAAATATGTTTAAAAAATCAATTAGCTGCATTTCTTACCACCGATTTTTGAAGGGTTGTTTCTGGAGAAACAATTATAGTTTCTGTCATAACACCCTCAGTGGACAGCAATCACCAGCAAAGCTCCTTGCGGCAGCAGCAAAAGCCTTTCTGACCACCCTCCTGAAATGCTAATCCCGCTTATAATAACTGTTACTTTAAGATTTCGTTTTGTTTTAGGATTACTTTTTTTTAGATTATTTCCGCTCACTTGTATTCAATATAAGCTACTACCTGTTTTGAAATGTGTTTAAAAACATTTCAAATTTTTTTTTAAAATGCTCTTTTGTAATTTTTCTCAAATTTACTGTTTTTAAGAATCCCGTTTTAGAATATAATTTGAGTTTTTGTTTCATTTGTATCTGCCGTTTCGCCACCGTCGTTCTATGTGTATTGCATTCCTAAAACATATTGTTTAAGGTTGTATATTGGTAGTCAAATATACGATTTAGTCGTCGTAGATTAACATATTTATTAGTTGAAGAATCTCGAATAACATTCCAACAAGAAGCGAACAACTTCCTGCAATAATGTCTGACATTCTTCAAATTAGGACCCCCGCAGTTAGGCAGGACCTCCCGTGTCCAGTGACTCATCTGCAAAGGAGCCGAACGGCGATTGTTTCAGCGCCGAAGGCTCTATTCCTGAAACTGCAGTCGTGTGAGGGTGGGAAAATGTTTGCGCTTCCTGTCTCACAGGAATTCTAAGGAATTATTCTACCTATTAAAATATAAGGAAAATTTTGAGCATATATTTATTTAACACAAAAATTTACTTTTAACACCAACCATTATTTTTTTTTTAATTTAGTTTAACAAAATAAATTTCTTTCAAGTGGTCTTGTAGATAATTTTTTTAATTAATTTTATTATGCTACCATCAAATTGTGAGATTTAAACCGCATTTCACGAATAATACGTCAAGTGTTTGCCTTGGAGTTGAGAGATAATAAATCAAGAGGTATACTTTCCAGATTCATAGATTACTCAAAAAAGTCAGCACTGAGACACTTCAAGAAGTTTGAGTTTGACATCTAAATCTCCAGTAAAAATTAGGGGCGGTGTGGTCAAACAATCTTACCGTGAAATGGGCGGCCTTTATTAGAAAAAATAAACCGACAAAAAAGAGCTTTAACATCGCAAGACTATACTTGTTAATATACTGGTCTTCCAAAGATAAGGGTGACATCTAAAATCAGGGTTTTTCAAACTAAATATCTTAATTAGAAATAAATTATTTTAAATATATATTTTTTTCAATCAAATTTTTATCTAAAATGCTGTTAAAGCATGTGTTAATAGTCTGTCTACAGTTTTATTTATATTCACACTCATGCGTTTTTATTTAATAAAAAAAATTATTTATGTAATTTGTAAAAAGATATTTTACATTGATTGATTTTTATTTACTTGTAATGAGTTTTTTTTAAATTTCCAATAATAATTAAAATATTATAAACATGATTTGAAATTCACAATTTTAATTTGAATGAGGTATTATAAAATATCTTCATATAAAAAACGTACTTTTATATTTTGATATTTTTGTATCAAGTTACGGTTTTTGAGCATTGCCAATATATATTATTTTTAAAGGTAGATGTATTTTTATTATTAAAATGTTGATTTATATAATTAACTAAATCAATTATCAATATTTTAATTATTGGTGTATTTTGTATCATCCCTATTGAGATATAGAAATTAAAACGCAGTCAGGTAGGCGGCTACTCGGTGGTTAAACTACAGTGTGATGTGACAAGCGATTTTAGCTCTTCTGTAGTATTAGATAAGGAGTGTTTTGTGATCTTGATTTCGGCGTGATTTTGTTACTGTTAGTATAAAAGGACGTGATTAAAGGCGCCTTCTTTTAAAAAAGACAAAATACACTCCTTAAAGCACAGGGTTTCTAAAAATAATTTCTAAAGCATTAAATATATCTTTTCAATCATTTTTATAGCTTACACAATATTATACTCCACGTCTTGAAAAAAAAATTGATTCTTGAAGCTTTTTATTTTGTAAAACTTTAAATAAAGGTTAATTTAGTATTAAAACAATGCACCATCAGACATATACAAAACATTGAGAAATTATTTTGATTAAATTTTAATATGTTAACACACACAGATAATCTGAGAAGCCACGGTTCATCACTTGACTTGCCTGGGTTAGTTTCAAAACTAAATTGAATAGATAAGCTGTTTTATTGACACCGTGTAGCAAGAGCTACCTTTTCTCAAGTATATGGAAATGCTCGTTAGTATTATACTAAAGTGCCCGGCAACGTGGGGATTCTGGGTTCGGATGCCAAAAGGGACCATAAATAACCCAATGGTTCCACTATTCATAGACATGGAGATCTCCGTGTCGCTGAGCCGATGGGCGTTAATGTTTTTGAGAAATAACTTATTTTTTTTATCTAAAACTGCCACAACTTCGTGTCAGGTATTTGCTGAAGTGTGATATTTCAGATAAGGGCAATTTGTGCTTAAGATATTTAAAACCGTGATTTTATGGGGGTGTTAATGTGTTAAGGGATTATGTTTACCTGTCAACTGTGTTGTTATTCAGTGAGATGCTTAAAATTAAATCAGATATCAAAATTAACATAAATTTTACATTAGAAATAAATAAAACATGATCTATTCAAATAAATTATTGTTTTTTAATTTGAGTTTATGTATTGACAAATACTAGCAATTTTAAATACTGTAAATACTTTTATTCGTAACAATCAAGATGATGCAATGTATTGACGATAATATAATTTATATTAAATCAACACATTTAATTATATTGGAAAAATATATCCTATCGGTATAAATAATTTTGCAGCTAGTTAGTAGTTGTATGAATCTTATTAACCTTTAATTTAAATTGTTTTGCTTACTATAAGCAAAATATTAAACTAAATTAAAGCTATGTAAAGCTTACTTATTTTTTATGAGTTCATAGTTTATTTAAACCTATTTCGTCATATGTTAAAGTACCGTCCATCCTAAAAAATACTAATGCGACCATTTTTCAATTTCAGAAAGAAATATATTTTAATTAACACATATTTCATAAATTATGAAAATTGACATAAATATATTATGTGAAGATACCTAAGTCGCAGGCCTTTTCAAGTTTCATCATGTCTAAACAGGTTTCTTTGTCATACTTTTTTGTCAGACATACAAACAGCTGTAAAAAACAAGTCGAATCAGAAAAAATACCTTTAATCAATAAAAGACCATCATTATAATAAAATTTAAAATTTCCACAAAAAAATATGAGTGTTTATAAAATTTTGCATTTGTTTCTGTACTGTAGTATAAACATAAAAATATGTATATATATATTTTTTTTTTTTTTAAATTATATATATACTTATTTTATCGCTTACTCCATCAATCATCGATTGTTAAAATAGAGACAAGGATGCATTTTTTTGTAATTTAGTTTAACAACTGAAAATCGCAGGCTTTGTTTGAACGTGAGGAGTCCAGAATGGACGCATGCACGGGAGGCCCAGCCTGAATGGGAGACAATGTGGACATGTATGTTAACTGTAGGGAAGTAGGCTTCTTTATGCATGAATTCAATGGTTCTATTAGGTGCTTTTCACTACCCTGCCTGGGAACCGTGTATCACAATATAGGTTTACAGGTAGTATGATTGGTTTTAATTTGTGAGATAACTGCGCTGTAGGTAGCGTAGAAATTATGCATTTTGTGTCCTTGTGAGAAAAGAATTGTTTAATGGCTTTTATTTGTGCATTCTTGTGTCTTACAAATACTGGTTTAAGAATGATCTAATGTTATAATAAGATAGCTTTTTTCATGAAAATATAGGAGTAGAATGCGAGTTTTAATTTCATTCATAACATTCTTCAGAATATTTGTATAAATTTGAAAAATGCGATGTGTAGTTAAACGATACTATAATCTAAATAATAGTTTCCTGTGTTCAAATTTCTTTATATTTATTGTCAAATCATTTTAATTCTTTTACTGACATTATTTTTTTATTACAGAATGTAAAACAGTAAATATTGGTGTTTTTTTATTCATTAACACAAAAATCACCTTGGTAGTATAAAGAAGTATAATATTTTTTTATCAACAAAAATATGATGTTTTATCTGATTATCAGTAATTTACACATCACGTATTTACTAAAATACTGGCAAGGGTTTGCATTCCAAAGTACTAAATTAACAAAAGCTTCGAAATAAAGTTCTTTTGAAGAACCACGAGTCACCAGTGTCAGTCAATAATGCCAAGTATGTTATGGGATCCTTTTTCTATGGGAAGGTTGCACTTCTGAAGCTCACAAAGCCGGGGGGGGCGGCTTGTGAGCAAAATATACCGACATCTTAACACACAAGGCTCTGTTGGCTCGACTGCTGTAATGTACGGCCTGCGTCTCATTCTGTCGCGATGCAAAAAAACCAAAGCCATGAATGAACGAATGAAAGGATTCTGTGTGCCCAGGATAATCTGTGAAATTTTTGACAAGGACTGTGTAATTTTGATGTCACGGTGAACGTTGACAAGAAATTTATGCGTATCGTAACTGAAATCTATTTGTATTTTTGTTGAGTGTTTTTCTTACTCACCGAAATCTCACTACCTGCTATCCACGACACCACGTACAAAAATGACATGCATATAATATTTTTGCGGATACTTTATTTGCTGAAAGCTATACAATTAAGTTTGGAAGTATTATTGACGTATCCTCATTATGGAACTAAGTAAGCTATGGTTCAATTGTGTCCTAGTCATTATTTAATAAAATATAAGATGTGGTATAAGTCGTGAATATGTCATTGTTAATGTAGACCCAATTAAGCAAATGACATTCATAATACATTTAAGAAATTAATTATTTATCAATTTAAAAAAATAATTCATAAATGACAAAACTGATCAATTGTGTTAATTACATTGTGTTTCATATCGCGTAAATAAAAATATAACATTTGTGAATTCAAGATATTTTTCTAAATATTTCCAATTATAGCGCAAAAAATAAACTATTTATCTGAGCAACAGAAACAGCGGCGCTCTTTGAGATTATTGTGGGATGATTTGTGATATTCCTTTATATCAATGAATGGTTGTCAAGAAGTTTACACAAAACCCACAAATTTTCAAATAAAAATATATCACATTCTAGAAAACATCCACCGTCTGAGAATGCGGGCCAGGGTTGTTTAACTGGACTACCGTTAAAAATAGCGATAAAACATTTATGTACGTTTGGAGCCTTATATAAATATTATAAATTCTGAGAATATTTATTTAAAATAAATAAATGGGAATAAATATAATATTGTGAATCTGAAAGAAAAACTGAAATTAAATTTTAGTTTAGAATATGTTAAGTGTCGTTTGATATATTATATAATAAAAAAAAGTTGAATTTAATTTTACAAAAAATTTACTCAAACAAAATCGTTCTATATATATTTTTTTTAATTTTTTATTGTGTTGAGTAGAAACAATATGATTTAGCAAGACCCTGAAAATAAACAAGCTTCGTTATGGTCCATCGATTGATACCCTCTGGTCGGCAGGCTTTCGCGCATTTGGGCTATTGTGCTGCCCACGAGGAGGTCCCGAGCCGGCGCCAGGCCTAACGGGAGGTCCTCGGGTCCAAGAGACCCCAGTCTGCAAGCTCTCACCCTCGCGACGTAAGCTCTATAAAACCTTCTGACACGGTATAAAGCGCCGCCGAGCAAAGCCCCGCTGGCACTAAAAACACGCGTTTGTTATACCAGCGTGACGTGCAGGCGTTTGATCTCTGTCAATCTGAATCAGGATTATATTTATTTGATGGCTAAGTGGATGATAATGGATTCTTTAGTATTCCCTACACAAATAGAACCTTTGTTGAAAATTTTGTTTTATACCTATTATTAAAATTCTTGCGTCATTGAAAAAATTGCTTATTCCACAAAAAAAACAAGCGAAATTCAAGGGGTTTAAGCCACAATATTTTTTTAATTTGCTCGTTGGTTTTAGGGCCCACTGTTATTGGTTGTTATCAAATCTCCGAAGATAGCTCAAGTACTGAGACCGAAGCAATCGATGACAAGGGCTGTTAATTTTGGCTTAGTTTATTGCTGGTGAATATGCAGAACTTTTGCATCACGAATGGTTTTTTTACTAAAAGAATTTCTATATTTATATCAATCGAACAAAGTTTTTGCTCCGTACGAAATCGAACCCGTGTTCTCGTGGCCGGCAAACAAGCGAAAGTTTTATCTTATCTGTATCAAAATAGGCTTTACTTCAAATTGATAGATACACAAATAAATAAATTTACAGCAATCAAGTGAATGCCATTTTTTGTTCTATTTAAAAACAGTACATTAAAACCAAGGGCTTTTATTGTGAGAAGAATTCGGAATGTTTCCGTTGGAGCGAGACAGTATGATAGAATATAATAGCTGTGCAATTTTTTGCCTTTTTTGTTAATAAATAACCTCATGTACCTATAAGTATACGTATTTTTAAGCAAACGTGCTGTTTGTGAACGCAAATCTACATAAAATAAAGTATGAATACCACAATTTCATAGTAATAATTGAATTTATTTTGTACATTGTTTGACTATGACAGAAATGTATAAAATCAATATTTACTTACCTTTTTTAGTATTTACTTACTACAATATATAAGCATTGTGTTAAAAAAAATGAATATAGCCTAAGGCATAATTTATTTATATCATAACTTAGCGCACTCCTAATGTAAGAAGATGACTATAACGATATCATAGAATTAACTTTATTGTTATCTGGTAGTAGTGGGGGAGTCTAAACTAGTCAAAAATTATTTATTAACGACACACGTAAGATGAATTAATAATTTTTATTATTTTACAGTATGATCGTCACTTTTAGGCAAATAACGATATAAAAGCGAAATGATAATTAATATTTTTTGAATAAAATACTTTTTAGAAAGAGAGATAGAGTGATTGTGATAACAATTGTTTACCTAATTGCTTATTATTATATAAAATCTCCCTCTGTTTGATTTTGAGGTTGGCGTAACCGGTCACAAATAAAAAACGAACATGTGGAAAATCACTCAAGTATTTTATTCAAAAAAATATCAAAATGGAATTCCACCAAGTACTCCCTGTCAAAAATGTTAAATTTCGAAAAAGTATTCCTTTTAGTATTAGTATTACAGATTCGATTCAGAATCTGTTTAAAAATATCGTTTCAATTTTCCAATACAGCTTTGAGGAACACAAAATTAACATAAACTAAAACGAACGACTAATTGAAACATAATATTTTGAAAACCTAAAACAGGCAGGCCTGAAAAAATGACGTCGGGGTGTCGCTGCAGGGATATTCCTTTCACCGAGGGGCGACACCTCCCCGGCCCCCCGCTGGCCCGGACCTCACACGCGCGGCCCGGACCAGGCCCGGACCAGGCCCGGACCAGGCCCGGACCAGGCCCGGACCAGGCCCGGACCCGGCCTGGACCCCAGCCACCGGGTGACTATAAATTCCAACAATGATGCGTCGCCATTTGAATGGTGCCGCCGAGATGCTACCCGGCGGCGACTCCGCTGTTTGTTCAGATGTCTGCATTAGCGAATAGCAAGCCTTGATTCTTGAAATCGGTGTGACTTTGTGGCGTCTTTCTTGGCCGCCGTATTCTAGCTATTTCGTGCATTTGAACTATGAGAAAAAAAATCGCTACAAAATTATAAACGAGGATATGAAACAATATAAGACCGCAAGCAAGAAATTACTTGTACTATGTTTACTATAGTACTTATGGCTAATTTCTCGATTTAAATATTTTTACATATAAGAAATTCAATATTTTTGACAGAGAGTACTTGGTGGAATTCCATTTTAATATTTTTGAATAAAATACTTGAGTGTTTTTCCACATTTTTATTTTTATTAGTGACCGGTTTCACCAACCTTTCACGTTGGCATTATCAAACAGAGATTATCCACTCTGTTTGATAATGCCAACGTGAAAGGTTGGCGAAACCGGTCACTAATAAAAATAAAAATGTGGAAAATCACTCAAGTATTTTATTCAAAAATATTTTTACATGTGATTGTATCAATAGTGAGGTAGTATATTTTTTTGTTTACATCCAGTTATTCGATAATATATATGCAGTTTTGTAGGTTACATAATAAACTTATTAATACCACTATTTTTATGTATAACATACAGTGATAAATAACATATAACCTTAAAATGATATTACCTGTAAACATAAAATCAACAAGATTGAGTTAACCAAATTATAAATATTCTTACATGAGTATGTGTTGCAACCAAATACCAACTAATATGAGCATCCATTATTATTGACAAATAATAATGGATGCTTTGAAACCGCGTGTAACTAAATCTAGGATTCTACTCATTCATGAACTGGACGAGGAACGGCAATGAAAACTGAAAAAACAACGAAAAAAACTAACCGAACGCCACACAAGACAATAGGACAGAAACCCAACACTTTATATAGCTAAACTCCTGCAATGATCACGATATGCTTGGTTAGATCCCAAGACTTGATTTTTTGTGAGCTCAAGAATTAGAAATATTTTTTTTTAAAACATTTTGCATTTTCAATTTATTTATGAATATATTTAGCCATACTGTTAAGGAATTGGCATACTTTTGCCCGTAAAATTTAAAGCAGATTGTATTTATTGAATTGTATTGTAACTAATTTTGAATCAATATTCCTTTCGGTGTCGGTTGAATAATCCAAACTCTCACCTGACATTTGGTAAAAACCCTGATAATGTAGATCGCATGGAGCTTTCCAAAAAATCACATAAATTATGAGCGTTATACGTGGTGGTTTTATATTTGGAAATCAGCCGAGACTTTCAAAGGCTTTCTTGATACAAAGATAATCTGCAATCGAGACAACTTGAAAACCTCAAACGCAGAACTTCAGAATTTAAAGTACAAACCACAAAACTTATCGTTATTTACAAACTGAAAAGCCTAAATAACGTGAAAGGAATCTGAATTTTTTCCTGATTTTCTCATTCTGCATTACTTAACTTCCAAGTATTATTTCGTTAAGGCTGCGTGGTAAAAAAACAATAAATAAATATTTCGTTTTTTTGTACAAACGGTTTCTTGTTATTAAAATTGAAATGTATTAGAATTATAATTTTTGTTATGTGCACAACCGATTAAGCTTTCTAATCAAAATTGAAAATTTTAAGCACGTATTCAATTTCAGATATATATTGTGTATTATACTATGTTTTCAGCGTAATTTAAATGGTCATAAATTAATCATTTGTTTTTAAGTTTTAGTGTTGACCAAATAGACTAGGTCATCATCAGATGCATAACTAATTTTAACTAAATAAAAGTTATACATCTGATGATAACCTAGTCTATCTTCACCAATCAAATGCCTTGTCCCTCAACAATATAGACATACTATTTGTTGTGAATATAAAAAAGTTACTATAAACGTTACTGTATACGTTTTAGGCTATAGTGTCGATATCCACTACTTTCAAATGAACTTAATCAGATTCGATCGCGGTTTAATTTGGGTTAGCGAATCCACTGCGGATAGCCAATTTTCGACATAAATAATTCCTCTTCTCGCGATTACCTTTCGACTTGCCGACCACAGAGCTACGTGGGCTAAATTAAAACAGTTGTTTAAGAGCCGGCGACCCATCCCGTGTCCGCCTGCAGCCGCGACCGCGAGCAACCTACATGGCGGGACGCGCCGAGCATGGCCAATGCAGCCGAGCGATGTTTACTTTCACAGGGAAAAACGTGGAAATAACGGAGGCGGCGCTCACGTCACGTATCGAAATAAAAAAACGTTTACGAACACAACAGCCGCCTTTGAAGAACGATGACCACACGCCAGTCGATGCCTCGACGGCACTCAATAGCACACATTTGCGCCAATTGCAATTTCGTCCATACGTGACTATTTCAAAATCAACCGACGGGAATCAAAATATTTAGTACCCCTGTATAAACTTGCGATCAGCCAATAGCGTCTTCTTTTGCGTCGATCACTAAAGACGTCTACACGCGCAGCGACACAATTTACGACATAGGTAAAACAATGCAAAATAAGATGTTAATGGCTAGATGCAAGTTGTGTTGCGACGTGTATAAAAACATTTAAAAAAACACTCAAAATAAAGGATTACCATAGGCTGATTGCATATCGGTTGCCGGCTTTACAGTAGAACCAAGTCTGAACGCAAGTTTACGTATGCATAGAATAAATGTCTTTGTCCTCAAAAATATAAAGATTTCTCTGTGAAGGTTATTTTTTGAAGTGATCAGTTGCTATTTTTTTAATGTGCTCGTAATATTTATATTGTATGAATAATATAAAAATTGTGTACAAAAGTCTCGCGCAGACGGCCGCATTTAGGCGGACGCGAGCTCGTATCTCACCACCATCTCGCAGTCTAATTCCGTGGCGTGTTTTACGAGCAGTTTTTGTGAACAGACAGCTGCTTTTGACCTCAACAGGCCGTGTCAACGGTCTTGTGTTTCATATCATGACGCCGGCAGACAGGCATTTCCGAAAGAGCCGCCTGGTAGCAAAGCAGAGCTGGAGAATACGTACCGCAAGTAGGCATGATTGAACAATCACTGAAGGTCGCGCTCTGAACCCGCAGATGCGAATTTATACTACTTAAACTGCATGTCTGGCGGTATTCATGCTCACTTGTAATTAAACACTAACCTAAAACACAAATTAAAAAAAAAACACTTAGTGATAAACGTTGATAGTGTATATAAATAAATTTTAAAAATTTTATGCATATTTTTATACTAAATAGTATGGTTTAATACTATAGAGAAAAAAAGTGTTCATTTTTGAACCAATCATTTTTAATATATCACTCTGTATTTATAACAACTATATAAACAGGTTTTTTTAAATGCATCATATTTATGTTATATATATTAAAAGCTATATTTTAATTCTTGGGCCTAGAACTTCTTTAAATACGCTTAGAAAAATTATAGCATTTAAAGATGATAATTATCATATCCCAAATGTGATGTTACTCGTATTTTTAATAATTTGATTTTAATTGTTTTTTCTCGTTTAAGCATATGTATATAAGTTGTTTTTTTTTTTTTTAATAGTACGTTTATTATAATTAAAACGTACCATGCCTCGAATTTGGGCGAGACAGCTGATGAATTTGTTTGGCCCGAGAGTTTTATTTCTCTACACGTAAAAGTAAAGTTTTAAATAAGCAATCGAATGGGATTTCCCAAAGACCAGTAAGTATTACGTGGTGACTAGTATTTGAATCGCTTAAAAGAGGCCAATATGACTTTCTACATTAATTATAAAGACATTCTATATTTACAATAATTTCGATAGTATTCTGGTTTAACTTTCATGCAACAAAGGCGTTTCTTAATTGATTCATCTTTACTTTATATAGTACAGCAATTTGATTCTTATTGCATTATAAATATGCATTGAGAATCAAATTCAGGAGACGTATGTTTTATTCACCCGTTAAAAATATGCATAACTACGACGAATAATGTGTAATTGGAGAGACGAGATTCAAAAGAAATTTTTGCCACAAAAACTATTTTTTCAAATATCTGATAAATTATTTTTTTTATATTTATACGTCCAAAAAAACTAGTGATCATTAATTATGATAAATTTTATATAAAGTTTATTGTTCAAATAGTTTTTGCCATATTTCGATAAACTGTTTATTTAAATGCCTGTTTTCTTTAATGAATTTGACTAAATAATTTGCGAATATATTCTAGAAGTCATGCTTATATATACATGTATATATATACATACACATATGTGCGTGTATTTGAGTGTGATGTCGTTATTCAAAGTATTTAAAATACCACTTGCGCTTATTTGTTTCTAAGCGTGCCTTCCTTGCCTTGCATTATTTCATAATTATAGCATGAAGAGGACATCTTAAGTACGCGCCCTTAGCGATGCTGTGTGTATTGTGCGGAGGTGGTCATAAAGGCTGGAGCTTCAACACAACGCCCATTTGTTTTCCAAACGATTCCTCGGTCTCTTCTACATTCGTCACGTCTCCAGTCGACGAAGAACAAAACGCATTGTCCCACCCTGAACCCAGAGCCGGACTGAGACTAAATTTCATTTCAACTTCACGTACTTTTTAAGTTGTTTACCATGAAACTTGGTAAAAAAATTAATCAATGTCTAACTTGATAGATTGGTCAATACATATATATACAAATTCGTGAACAAAATAACTATTTCAATAGTGATTGGATTATATCCAAGAAGTCTACAAATTTTAAGAATTTATATATAATGCTGTAATTTAAAAATATATTTTCATGTATTATTAGAAAAAATCACTCTGATTAAATAATATTAGATTAAATACACCCTTCGGAACCACGTGGGGTTGGTGCGCTGCCTTCCACGCCCCGTCCGCCCCTGCGGTACATTCACACCCGCCCGCATACTGGGCGATCTGTTTTGACGTTCACAATAAGTGCCGAATCGAATCCACCCATTGTTGCCAGAATGTAGTAAAATGGAGAATTGGTCCATTTGTGACCATTTTTTTTACGATGATCTCCAAATTTTTCGCACCTTTGAATCTGGAGTCATTGTTGAAGGAGGGGCAGGCGCTGCAGCCTCCGGCCCGCGGTCGTAGCACGGGTGGCCGCGGGGGCCTCCACCTGCCCGCCGACAAGTATCCGTAGATTCCATTCGCATCGACATAAATGCGAGGAGACTTTGAAAGGAATTGCGGCTGGACTACCGAAGAGTCTCAATTAAGAAGGAAGGATGTGAAAGAACAGAAGTTGAAATGTATACTTTCGTTTGTATGAACTTTTTGCTTTGACGTTGCCGATGAATGGTTTTTTCGGTAACTATCCAGTACAATGAAAGAAACTAATACCTTTATTATTTTCCTGTAACTATAAGATTCATGATATTTAAAACATTACCTTTTCGCTTAAAAAATATTAATATTATATAAACGGATAAACAAATATTTTTTTTAAAAATCCAATGGGTATGATTTGTATCAATTTTACTGATTTTAAGTAATCAATTATTTGTGAGCTTATTTAAAGAATGCATTCATAGAAATGCAGTTCGCTCCGGATGTATTCCCATTAAGTGGGACATATTTTCCAGTGCAACATTTGGCCTTTACTCAAGTCGTTACCCAATATCTCTGAAAGGTATACAGCATAGATTACATAAATTCACAATACAACGATGTTGAAATCTTACTCTGTGCATTGAAAGAGTCCCAACGTGCGCAGATCGTAGAGGTATTTGAGTCACTTCCGTTTTGACAAGAAGCCTTCATTCTGCCTTTCTCCGTGAGAGCCTTGTGCTCACTTGCCATATTGTACAACGAAGGTCCATTACCTATAGATATACGTGTCTTCGATTTATGTCAGATATAACAACGTAGTGTTTATAAATTATTGACGCCATGTTATCCTATTTTAACAATATTATAACTTCTCATAAAAATACACATAGCAATATTTATTAAATATTATAAATATATTTGTAGTAAAACTTATCACCGGTACTTATTCAATATTTTAGTTATACAAAATAAATAACCCTAAAACCATGGGCCAAGACACATGCTGAAAATTCTAGGTTTTTATTTTTGACTTTTCTCTTTTATTAGCTTGTATGCTTATGTAAGGCATGGTTCCTTGTAAGTTATCTTTGATATAAAATATACAGACAAGACACATCTAATATCAGATAATTTGACCACACTACTCAATACAACAAGTAATTTGAAAAGGAGTAGAAATTTTACAACAATTCAAACCTCTTGCGTGTATTAAATTCCTAATTGTTGAACTTATTAAGGGCAAGAGTTTCATAATCCAAAGTTGTTTTGGAGATAATTATTTATAATAACCCCACATATACTACACTTGTAATATATTTAAAAGCTATGATTCAATATGGTCATTGTGTTTGAACTCACAATTCATTTATTGATAATATTATCCTCATATTTGTGTTTTTTTTTCAATTTTTTTATTTTGTCTTCATTACGAAGTCTATATTAGCTCTGGAGTGTCTGCCAACTTATTTATTTGCATGTCAAGGGTCACGGAGACAAGGAGACTTCAATACATATGGGTCAAGTAAGTGTGTTGTTACGTTATTAGTCATTACACACGAGTAAATGCTAACAGTACTATGCTGTTGGTAAAGCCGTCTGAAGTCAACATATCTTCGCATTTTATCCTTATAATTGTTTATATTCAATAACAACACGTCATTGTGTCAATAATTTAAATGACTTTTACGGAACGCTTTACCAAATAATTTATATATATATATATATATATATATATATATATATATATATATATATATATATATATATATATATATGTGTGTGTGTGTGTGTGTGTGTGTGTGTGTGTGAATATATATAGAATAAGCCTAGGCGCCACTTCTGGCTTTTAAAATAAATCTCAAAAACCAATTGCTGCCCGTCACTCAGTCTCTGAGAGCTCGTCTTTAGTTACTCGCAAACACAACATGAATGAGGTGCCGCCTTCAATGCGAAAGGAGCAGAAGTCCTAATCCAGGAATCTTTTAAATCTGAGGCTGCAGTGGCCACTCATGTTTGGAGCTTAATTCCTCAAGCCTTTCGAAATGAGCAGTTTCAGCTAATACCATTTTAAACCTCACGCGTCATTATCTAGCAAAGAAATCTCTAAGGTGTCTTGTGCGTCGCAGGCAAGGCACGTCTAATCCCCGGCAATACAAGATAATTCCTAAGGGTGGATCGATAATGAGTAGAATAGGGGCGCTGAAGCCGGGCTGGCGGCGGCCTTTATGAGATTTTTGCCAAGTATCCTGTGGTGTAGGAGATTTAGGATAAGAATTTGTGGAAAAAAACTTGTGAGAGAAATCAATGGTTGCTTTAGTGAAGCGACTACCCTCGGACAATGACGTATTTATTATTGTGCGTGCAGGGGTGGGCGCAAGCGCGTCACTGCGCAGAGGACAGGATGTATACAACCTTTATGCGTACCTATTTATGTAGAAAGATCGAATAATACTTACGAATACTACTGTAGCTTAATATGAGGTGTTCAACATTCAGAATTAGTAATTATTTAGTATGTGTTAATAAATTAAGTATGAGTATAAAACTACCTTTGATAGACGCTTATCTAAATGGAAACAAATATTTCAAATGAAAAAAAGATGTTTCAAAACTCTTCATTTGTTTCGTACATTTTAAACTGATTAATTATTTAACTATTAAATATTTATGGAATATTAAATCCGTCATATTAAAGCTGTCCCTATACGCTGCGTCACAACTCCCAACCAACTCCCAATAGTAATGTTTACTTAATGACAATATTGGCTACTTGTCGGTTGTGTCGTAGCTCGGCTTAAGCAGCTTATTTTGCGCTTTTTTAAATTTTTGTCCAAGTGAACCATTAAAAAGTACGCATTTGGCTATATCACCGTTGTCGGTTGTGACGGGGCGCATAATAAAAATATCAATACGCTTCAAAAGCACCCACCACAGTCGCAACAATCAAGCGGCAAAAAGCACGCAGGACAGATAGACTCTAATAAAGGAGCAGGGACAATGGGGCAGACTGTCGGTCACCAGCGACGCACCTGGCCATTGTAGGGGCGGTATCTCGGAGCCTATCTCCGGGCGCCTCTGGGCTGAACGCCACGCTGACAGTAAATAACGCTATGATATGATCATCAGGACTCGGCATCTACGCGTGTGAGGTGCGAGGGTGCGTGAGAGGGTCCCACGTGTGAAATGGCTGCGTGGTTGGCTATTTTATTTCGGATATCATTCATTATGAAAATACGACTAACTAAAAATGTATACACTTGTAACCATATACCGTATAATGATCAAGTACATTTTTTCAAATATGGAAAATTGATTAAAAAAACTCCCAGAAAAATGTTGGGGATGTGGGTTCAAATCCCACACAAATCGCGATGATATTTTTCTAAAATTCTAAAAAATGTACTTCATCATTATCAATCGATAAAACCTGTATAGGCAAAATCGCACTTCCTGTGAGACGGTCTTCACAAAAATCAATAATATAATAGAATAGAATTGAGTAATACCCCGCTTTACGCGAGGGATACGTTCCGGAAAAAATAGCGTTAAGTGAAAATCCGCGTATATCGGGGTTTATGATTAAACCTAATACAAAATAATACGAATCAATCACTTTTATTCTAAAAACGCTTTATGCAGTATTACATGTTATTTTTACTGAAAAATACATGTATTGTTTTTTGGGTAGCGTTTCTTTTACGTTCTTGTAAAATATGTTCATAACACCCAACGCTGTTTTTAATTGTTAAAAGAAGTCAATGACTACATTATGTTCATACACATTCTTAAAAATAATAAACTCGCGTAAAACGAGGCATTTTAACGCGAAATTTGAAATTCACGTTATAGTGAAATAACGGAATCGCGTAAAGCAGGGCTTTACTGTACTATATAATTAAAGAATTTTCAACTTCATTATTTTAGGTTTAATTCTATACGGTATAAGACTATCCCCTGATACTGCGCGCAGGTTGTGTGGCTTAGGTGGTAGCATACATGGATTTTTCTATTTTCGGTGTTGAGTTTGTGTAAAGAAAATTATGTTTTAAAAAAGCCTTTTTTAATTTTTAATCAATCAATCAATTTTACATGATTTAAGATGATTCCACTATAACACCCATAAAGATGACAATCATAAGCTAAATTTATTAAAAAAAATTGTTTTTTTTTAATTTGGAATGGATGCATACGTCATTTTTTTTAAACAACGTTACTTTACAATATAAGAGTAAAAAAACCAGTATATTTTAAAATTTATTTATTTTGTATTAAATTAAGTAGCTACGTCCATCTTCTGCAAAATATGGGGTGTAAAAAGATCCATCTTTTGATTTATTAGTCAACCAATATCCCTAAACGGTTTGAGTCTTTGCTGTTAAAACAATAGACCTATTATGAGCCATGATTATAATTAATTCATCCCTCTGTATACTGATTGATTTGTTCTCATTATGATCATTTTAAGCATTAAGTATCTTATTAAAACAAAAATTATTTATCAACGTATATTTGGTATCTAGCGAAAAAACTTAAAAATAATATAACAAAATTAAAAAAATGCTAACATTTAACATCTGCAGAACACGATCGCTGATACATAAATGTTTCACGACTCGACGCAAATGTAAATAAATAAATAAATATAAATATACACAAAGAGTGACCAAAAAAAAGCAGTCGTCTCACTGTGCGGTGCTCGGTGCTCAGTGCCCACTGTGCGGTGAAGACATCATTAGGTCGTGTGCTCTATCAGATAACACCAACTTGTGAATTATTTTCCAACAGCGCTGGAGGACAAATGAAAAAAAGCTTTTTTTATTAATAAATAATTATGCATCGTATTTGGACTATTTTTATTTGTTAAATATTTTTAAAAAAGTAGTTTCTTCCATTGCGGCATTCTTTTATGGCGAGGCGTTTACACTTCTCGTTTGCCCGTCGTTGTTAACCATGTCTGATGACGAAACCGGTTTGCGGCAAAAATAAATATTTAAAAGTATCACCAAATGTATTTTATTCATTACTATGTGTGCTCTTTGTTTAGTTAATCTGGATGAGGATGTCTTTCGTATGTGGCTTCTAATAAATAGTAGTATAAATAAAAAGCAACAAACCGATACTAAATATATCAGTTAGTAGAATGCCATAAACCTTAAAGTAAATTTTTGGATAAAAAAAATTATAAAAATATATTACAAAAAATATATTTGACAAATTGATATTGTTATTTATATTTACCGAAAAAAACTTTTTGATAACTGTTATTATTATAAAAGGCATTTGGTGTAAGGGAATCGTCCAGAATATATAACGTGACTATTTCTAATAATTAACTATAAATAGTTAAAGACCAATATTCCCAGTAACTGGACATCCTCTTTTGCAGTCTAAGCGCACGCAATATTATAAAAAAGATATTCTTACGTCCTTAAAATACCACGAATATTATTCAACATGGTTTTTCTCACGTAAAGACGAATTCATATAGGTCCTGAATTCTAATGATACTAATTTTGGCATAAAAAATACCTTTAGTTCTATCGGAGGCAATTGATGAATTTGAATTAATAAGACAAGTGTCTTTGATTAGTCATATCGCAAAAAACCCAGAGGAAAAGTCACAGGTTTGACGACACGTCAGAAACTCTTCCCAAAACTCTTGTTTTCTGTCACATTCACAAATCCCATTTTATTATTATTATAATCTGTATACATCAATATACTTTTCATTCCATCTACTAAAATAAAGCAATTTTTAAATTCTTTAACATTATACATTAGTAAAAATAATTTCACTTCGATAATAAAATTAAGTCTTGAAAATTAAAATAAATATCTTAAAATATATACTAATATAAAATATATTTAAAAAAATAAGATCCATTGCTTCACTTTAAAGTCTTTCTTCACATCATGTACTTTAAAATACAACGATCCGACACTGGTTCAGCAAAAACCGACTTGGTATATCAATGCACTTGCATTAAAATTGACATTATTTATACAAACATACAAATGGTGACCTATGTAAACCTTTTTACATTTAATAACAGTATTAATAATAAAAAAGTATTGAATATGAATAATACTCGTGACAATTAATAAGTATATTTTTTATATCCATGCCATATCACCTTTAATACTTGGAAAGTACCGAAAATCTATATTAGAAACAGTTTTATTTAAGAGTTTTACTTGTCATTGAATTAGAAAGTGAAACTAATTCAGTATTTAAATCCAAGATCGTGTTGCTTAAAAAAAGTTTACACATACTTTCAACAATCTTTTTCAGTATCATATATATAATGTGTGTCATTATACCCTCTGAAAATCGTTTGATTAATTTGATTCTACGATAAAAAAGCGATTCGTGCTCTAATTATTTGAAACCGCGTAGCAAATCCAAACGCAAACACAGGTGAAAAATGGAGTATAAAAAACGAGCCAAATCGGATCTGCCGTTTGTGAATGAACAGCCAGCACAGCGCAAAAAGAGCAGAGCGTCCCGAAAGGAGCCGAGCGTCTCGAACAGCCTGGCAGTTTGGTGAACGATGGTCCTTTCATTAAACACTTGTCGATGGCATCGGAACATCCTGTCGCACTGAATGGCCGAGCGCGGTGCGTTTGACCGTCGGCCGGCCCAATAGGGCGCGAGTCGGGCCCAAATAAATTAGCTGCTATCAGATGACGCCGCAGGCTGCTGCAGATCACACCGCACGGCATCGCCGGCTCCACCTCACGAAACTGCTAACGTGCTAACCCTTCAGGGCGCACAAGCAAGGTACACAAGCTCTCCGCAAGGGAACGTAACAAAGATGTTCTTTGATTCTGTTACGGACGCCGCTGTATACAGGAATACCTGCGGGATTAGCTTTGAATCAACCCAGCTCCTATCGGGTCATGGAGTTATGAGAAGTTATCTCCGCAGGTTCCACTTGACGAGCGACGACATATGCCCTTGTGATGATATTACTCCACAAACAGTGATCCACCTTGTGGGTTCATGCCCCATCTTTGGCCTTCAGAGACACCAACTGGAGAGCCAATGCCTGTGCCTGGATGACCTGAAGTCAGTGGCGAGACACCCACAGTTGATGAAGTCACTGGATGGCTTCTTGGAGCGTGTCATCGGAACCATATAGAAGATAAACCAGGGGGTGTAGCTTCAGTCACTCCCATATATAGCACAATTTCGATTGACTAGTTTGGAAAGTTTCCCCAAATTGTGATGACAAACCTTGTACATAACAAGCAAGGTACCAAACCTATAATTTAAAAAAAAAAACCCTTCAGGGCAGCTTCGGACTCCCTGCTCTTTGCGACGGTCAGCCTGTCTACCAAATCCACGACACTTTTAAAATTAAGATATTTTACAAGTGGAAGACACTCATGCCCAAAGCTTCAAACCCAAGCGAAAAGTCTGTAAATGCAGGCACTGGTTGCAAGATCAAAAAACATACAGCAAACCGCTTCAAAGTATATATGATACACATAGTATATGTAGTAAACCTGCATTAAAATTAGGATTTATCCTCCATGTGAGCCTATTCATCTAGATTTAAACTTACATGATCGATGATCAAGTGTGCATGAATAATTATTTAGTAATAAATAATTTATATATATAAATAGTTGACGGCGGTGATAATCCTTAATCAATCTACAACGCATAGTAGTCTGAAGATACATGTTATTAGTATTGAGATGGTACAAGTAAACACTCAAAAACGATCAATGGTTTATCTAGTACTATACGTAAAAAATGTATTATTAGGATATAATTTTTTTATTCAAATTAAAATTAAATTTGGTTTTGAATCATAATTACAATATTTTCTAAGACGTGTTATAAAATATTTGGTGTCTATGATCAGTTTTGCTGACTATACTGATCATAGAAGCGAGTAGTTTTCGTAGCTCGACCGTGATAACCAGATCTAACTAACTAGCTGCAGTCAAGTCGCTATTATATTTTATAGTACATCTTTATACGTGTGAATACAGTTCATCGACTCTTAAGTATCCACTGTCTTTAGCTTATTGACATAAAAAGTTGCCATAAAAGAGTATAGACATTGGCAAAATTTCACCTAAATCGGTGAAAACATAACATTTAAATTTTCAATTAAAGACGGTGATATCGGCCCCGAAGGTGTTAACAGGCTTTTTATGTAAATCCTTGCGGCATGAACTGGGAGTGAGAAATAAAGGACAGAGGCGCCGTGGCATAAAAAAGGCGCAAAAAATGGCGTCTTTTTGTGCACGTGGAAGGCGTCTAGACTAAAGCAAGACAAGTGTGAAGCATACTGACCACGGAGGAGGTCTCCGGAGCCAGAGAAGGGCTGAAGGGTTTAAAAACTCAAAAATATATTAATATTTGAAAACCAAATTATTGTAATTAAATAAAAAATTATATTAAAAACTGAAAAGGTAAACATATTTGCTGAAACCATTTTTCTGAGGAATCCATTTTTCTTTTGGCAGTATCAATATATATAAAAAAGTACATGTATTTTTTGTAAATTAGACATTGCATGGATAACACAAAAATATTAAAATATTTCTCTTAGTTTGCGGCTCTATTTATGTGATTCTCAAATGATAAATCAATCTTTCTGATAGTTCATAGAAAATAGAATGTCGTGTGTACTTTACTTTTCTTGGTATCAAATCTATTGAAATTATGGCACACACCATAAAACAATATTAAAGAAATGACCGGAACAAGTAGCTTGTAATTTTAAAAACATACTTTCTGATAATCCAAAGTACATTTAAAGTTAAATAAATTGTATCTTACAAATTGTAAGCGTCTGTATAAATGCATTCGAATAAAAAATATTTGTGAAATTTATTCAAATACATGTATATCCATTAATAAATTTATTTATTCAATAGTAAAACATCGTACTGTAAACTCCTTCAGAATAAATTATTTTTAATTAAGAAAGCACTTTACGATCTGTCCTGGTTTCCATTGGACTATTTGCTTGTTTCAGATTTAACTGGATTACCGGTGTCTTAAAAAAAGTAACATGATGTTTTAGATATTAATCTCTACTAAAATATTTTGATTACTACATACAATCGAAAAAAATATTTTTTATAACAATTCTATATTCAGCTAAAAAAATGTTTATTTTTTGCTAGAATCCAACAGACGCTAACGAAGTCTGATATAAATTTAGTGATACTAAGAACATCTTATCTTTAATAATTCGAAGCAAGGCAGATTGAGGTTTTCAAAGAAAACTCTCCTCATTAGTGAGAATTGGACACTGTATTCGTGGAAGTTGAAAAAATCTCGAGACGCGGTACTTAGCCCGAGATAGACTCGCTGAACCTTGGATTCTTACACAATGTATGTATAATATTTGTTTTAGAAATAAGGTCTTAGCAGTGTAAAGGTGTTGGCATGAGACTGGCAGATAATTTCTCTTGTTATTGGTGACTCAAGCTAATGTTGATTCTCAGAGCTCATTGACTGGATCTGTGAACTAAGATGAACACTTTTTTTTAATAACTGTCGCATCTATTTTTTAAAAATAACCGATTTATACGACAAAGCTAATTTTATTTATCATCAAAATTTATTTATTTCTGTTGTATGCGTAATCACTGAAATATATATTTATATATATAATTTAAATATTGTGTCTATCTCACGTGAGAACGATCATTAGCAGCGGCCGCCGTCTGAGATCCGACCAGATTCCGTTCACACAAAAGGGCTCGTGGACTTAAACAAGAGAAAAGAGTTAATTATTAAAATAAATATTTGCTTCCTGTATCGCGACCGCGAGCCAGCGTCCTACGTCGCTCTGTTTGACAACGCGGCTTGTTCATAACACGTCTTCAAACATGAACCTACCTTATACGAGTCCGCGAGAAGGGGACATCAAACTTTTCGAAAATATAAAAGGAGAATCAAGGCCACTCAAAACCCAGGATCTGATATCTTCAGTTCCAGCTCCTGAATAATACTGGAACTCGGGTCTGAAATTTCGATGACTAATTCATTCTATCATCTCCTTTATTGGTTAATTAATTCAGTTTATAAAATCAACGCACGAAATTACCAACAGGTGTCATCGTGATGACACAGCATACAATGATATTATATATATTTACGACATTTGATTATTTATATGAAAAAAATTATTACCTTGTATACGATCTTGCATTAGTTAAAAAATATCTCAATCATTTTTAGCAAACTTTGATAGAAAAATACATCAATATAAAATAAAAAAAATTGAAAAACTTACGTTTAACATAACATTTTGATAAATATGAATAAAATGTATATTTATAATTTGGTTTAACAACCTTGGTGGCTAAAAATACTTAAAAGATAAAATATATTAAAACGAGTTTATTATTGGACTCATTCCGTTTATGAATAATAAATTATATTAATAAAAATAGATTTAAAATATATTCATATTTTCTGGTAACCATATTAAAAATGTGTTTAACAGACTCTTACTGAATAGAATTATAGCGCATTCATATTGAATTATTAATAAAATCATAATGGATTTCCCTTTCCTTTGTAATATATTTTTTGTGTCATTTTTTTTCAATTTAAGGGTGTTTATCGGTCAATTTAATGTATTAATTCTCACAAGATTTTCAACTCCCTAGCATTGACGCAACCACGTCACCAAGTACCAGGTCAACTTGGTCTGTAAATATACCAATAAAAACTATAACATTGTCGTCCAGTGCTAAAAATACATCTAGGAAATAGCTCCAACGATCTCATAATGCCTTTACAAAAATAGATAAAGATTCCTTTAACGAATACCGTTTTCAAAAGGTCAAGTTTTTGTGCACAAAATATGTCTAGAAGTTATGTGACAATATTCAACAGTAAATTCAAAATTGTTGCATATTCGTAAAATCAAAAAAAAAAAAATAGTGTTGAGAGAAAAAAAAATATTTGATTGCAAAATATATATGTTAAAATTTGCAATCAAATAAATATTCGTTTTAAGTTTTCACGAGAATTTGGCCAGTAATCGAATTCCTTTGACTGCAGGTGTTTGTACTGAACTAAAATCTAACAGTATCTTTACCTTGTGTTTGCTCGCTTGAGTGACTTCACATTTATTATATATTGAATGCATTTATTTATATACAATAATATTCAGATACAGATGCCTATACAAATTCTGCTTGTATAAAAATATATTACGCGGTTTTGTGGAAATTCCGATATATTTAATTTGTATTGCAAAATTAAGAGGATGTTAAATAGACACCAACGGCGGAGGAAACCACGTGACCAGAATAAGCAATTGATGGCGTCTTCGTGTAGGTAGTCGGTCGGATCAATCGAAACTTTTTATGTATGCTTAATATATATATTTAAAGTATTTAAGTCTATTGATACTATATTGTATACGCACTGGTTGAGTCTTTAAATTGACAGGTCGGTTTATTTTTTTATATACATTTTTTTATAATTACAAACTGCATCCGTAAAGCAAAAATGCTGAATTTGTTCAAAATATAATTATTATGTGGTAAATATGAAATCTTTTAAATAAAATGAATATGATTAATGAAAAAACCCAAATCAGATGTAAGGTAGAGGGAAGATTTTTTTGAGATTCATTAAATAATATAGTAATTAAATTTAGTACTTGAGTTTAAAAGATAATAACGCTGAATATTTTGCAGGTAGACGCGTTACTAGAACGATTTATTTAAATGGATTCAGCTAAATGTGTAATCCCAATACTCGGTAGCATATAATGTACTTCAGTCCTAACAAAGAGTGCAGACAATACTTAAAGTTACAACTGAAGTTGTTGCTTGATCAATTTATATCATTTTTAGTTTATAATTCATTTATCTTAAAAAACTTTAATATATATTATATATATATATATATATATATATATATATATATATATATATATATATATATATATATATATATATGTATATGTATATTATATATATTTATAATTTTAAAGTTTATACTTCACTAATTCCATATAGTTTGCCTAGAGAATTTAGCAGCGCACAAAACAACTCGAACGAGTTTAGAAATCTACGTCACGGCTCTCTTGCTCGTGTTAAGTAGGTAAAGTTCTAAATAAGTCATATTATTAAAATAAGTTTTTCCCTGAATTTGGTAATAGTTTTACACCTCCACTCAATGCTCGTAATCTCATGTCACCACAATCTCTGGGCCCATAATCGTCATAACGACATTGCAGGAACTCATCTTGGCAGGTAACTGCGGTCGATTATTAACTTACCACCTTTATTCGAAACCGCATTAGTTTCAATTGTTGGTCGAGAACAGGTAGTAAGTGTAATTACTAAGGCTTCTACAATTCTAGGACTTTACGCGTAAGTGTATTTGTAAATAGGACCTCCTCCGAACTGTATCGGCAGGCAATTAGAGAAGGTAGAGTATTCAGAAGAACTGATAATCTCCTTATCTTAGATCCTCGCGGGATCGTTGCAGCTTACTTAGTCTACTCTTATCCATAATTCACTCGCTTTTTTATCTGTATGTCTTTCCTCTTATCATGTTAAAATATAGTGCGTAATAGATGTAAATACACACAAAGGTATTAAACCTTACTGTTGAAGTTGTTTTTGTGTAAACTCTAACTCAAGTTTATTTATGTTGATTTCACGCTGAAGGGATGATCGGTTAGGGAATACAGGTGTTAATAGAAAGACCAAGTGCTAATTTTAAAGTGGAATAATATGTCTTTGGTTTAAAATATTACATCTCATTCCATTATAATCAAATACATCATTTTTAATTCATTTAAATAATTTAATTCACAATTGTAATTATAAATACTTAATTAAATTTCACGCAATCATGTCAACATGTTTATGCACTTCATATAATTTTCAATATAATATTTACTTCTCTCGTCTCGTGAGGACAACTCGACACTTCTTTTGTTAAGTCAATTAGATTTAAATAATACGTTAGTAAGAGCTGCTGTCTCTCACTCAAAGAGATAGAAGTATAGTTTAGGAACATTACGAATTTGTAATGAAAACATTCGATAAGAAACATAAATGATCAATTAAAAACATTATAAATTATAACATGAATTACATATCACAGATATAGTTAGCGAAATATATTTTTGTCATTTTTTTACGAACACGAAATTTCAAAAGACAAAATACACCATGACCACAAATGAATAAATATCGACCGTCACAGCCATTTTTCATAGCATGTGTATTTTAGTGCTAATTTTTCTCAAACGAGGCAAATCATAAGAAGTAAATCTGCTTTGTTGACATTACAAATAAAAAAACAGATAAAACAATAGGAATCAGTTATCAAAACGTAATATTTAGCAGTCAGCGCGTGGGACAATAAGTTATAGGAAGCTATCGTTCGAAAGATTAAGTCTGGTTAATTTAGACTAATTATGATTAGTTCATATAAATACATCTCTATCAGTTATCAGTTATCAAACCATCCTAAGCAGCCTTTGAAATACTGATCTCGTATATAGGTTAAAAAAACAAATAGACTATCAAATAAATACAAAATTACAAATAATTTAAATAAATTTTTAAAACTATCTTAACACTACAGCACTTACGATACATTAAAGTACTAAAAAATCGACAAATAAAATAAATAATATTCAAAAATACTTATAAAATGCATTATTATAATAATTATTGAATTATGGCCAGAGTTCGTTGTTTCGTTAAAATTACACTAAAATAATTTACTCATGCTTGAACTCATATCGTCAATGAAGTTCAATAGAAAGCAGCTCGCAGGGGAGTGAGGCTCGAAGACTCCGGGCCTGAAGCCGCGCGGAGAGCCATCCACGCGAGGGACATGTCCTCATACCGAATCAGCTAGAGGGGAAGTCTTCACCTTCGGGAGAAAATGGCAATTCAAGGGCTAAACAGTCTCTACTACAATATCCTCTACACATCAAACAGTTAATCTAACAAAAGTCACTCAACGATCATCCAAAAAGCGAGTTTAATATCCGATCGATATATTTTCATCATAACAAGTGATATTAACAGGTGTGCGAATTTTACTAACATTTTATAAATTTTCTAACATAGATGCAAATACCAAAGCTTCACTTGTGATTTTTTTTCTTAAAAATGTAGCAAAACTTTCAAACTTTAACGCGTATAATCTCAAACTCTCCCAAGAGAGTTTATTTATATTCTACAGTTTAAAATATCGATAAGACACATGGATAGTAACTCTTCTGTTATATGCAAAAAAAAAAAACCTCTGTTTGATTAGAGAAGAAATCTGCTTTTTAATACATTAAATTACCAGTCTATACAGCGATCGTTTTATTTACAGGCACATATAATACTATCTTATTCGCGACAATGATATTACAAGTAAAAAGTAGACTTTCGATTTTAATGAATCAGTCGTTGGTTAATAAAATCCATTCGTCAGAGGGCACGCCTGCGTAGAAAATTTGAGGAGAACTTTTGCTTCGTATTGTCCACGGATACATTTCACAGGTGGTTCTCGCCAGATGCTGTGACGGAGCTCTGCTGCAGAGGATCTACGCCGAGGGCAGAGTGGTGGCGAAGTACTCGAACACGTCTATCACGTACTCCAGGGCGTTCATGTAGTCCCTGTATATGATCCAGTCGCGCAGGTTGCGTGCAGTGAAGTCACTCGGTACTCTGTGCTCGTCCGGCATTATTTTCCTTGTGACGTCTTCGCGTTTACTCACTTCTCGCTCGATTATGAATACCTGTTAAATAAACAAAAAACATTGATTAGTTAAAGTTTAATCCGTATACTATTACTACAGAAATTCCTGTTTAGTAGACATTGGAATTTTGTAATGTAACTGTTTCGTACACTTCAACTATGCGCCAGACGACATGTATTATGGTCGGTTAAAGTGACATAAACTATAAAATTAAACGATGTCAGCATAACAAGAAGTGAAACATGATTTCAACAGTGATGGTAAAAAAAACTTGGCGTTTGAATGTCAAAAATGTGTTAATAATCTCTGGAGATGTCAGCGGCATGCGGCCGGGCATGAATCGTAATTACCTGTATTTCGCACAGAAGAGCGCGAAGCTTCCACTCGGCCCCGGTAAAGAGGTCCTTAAAGGCCCCCGCATTAGTGCGCTGATCGCGCGCCACTTGCTCCAGGCCGACGGCAAACTTCTGCAGTTGTTCGTACGTCTCGGCCAAAGTTGCATTCAGGCTATCCTGTAAAAAAAAATAATCACGATTAATAAAAATCCTAGATGTAAATTCGTAAATACATAATAATTGCCAGGTATAGACGAGCAGACAAAGTTTGACGGGGTAGACATCGCGTGTCAAAAATAATGAGAAACAAATTGTAGAAATGACGAGCGAAGGAGATTCGAGTCGCGTCCAAATTGGAGATCTACAATATAAAACCGTTCCGACACAAAAAGTACGCGTGGAGAGCGGGGCACGCCCACCGGGCTCGCAGGCCAGTCGCGTGATCAACTGCGCCAGACGCGCCCGGCCCGGCGGGAGAGCTTCACATCGAACATCTCGTCCCTCCATTAGCCGCCTCGGATAATTCTGCAAGTCTCTCGACCTTCGCTAATTTCGACGCGTCATGTTGATGAACATCGTCAGATATCGTCAAATTGCGACGTTTAGGAATCAAACGGTGCACGCGCGCGGCGCGCTGCAAAGGCGGTCCGCGCCGCGTCTGGGCGACTCGCATTGGAACGCTCCCGAGCTCTGTATGGAAGAATGTCCACGGCTAAATAGCGCCGATTATTTTCCGGAGGATTTCGACACGCCACGGGCTGAAGGCTCGAGCCGCAAGGTCATACCTCATCAGGTCAAAGCCTCTCGTCGCCCGAGGCAAGGATCACCCTCCAAATGGACTTTTTGTATTTTATTTAAGTTATGAAGAGACAAATTGCTTCCATAGCTTGCGTTTGACTCGAATTAAATCCCGGCTCTGATATGATTATAATAATTCTCATGAAAAAAATCGACACTTTAATAATATCGCGGGTATTGTGAAGTCCTTGAATGTATTTACCTTTATAGCCTCCAGTTTGTCGGACTCTACGGGCTCTCCGAGGTCCTTGGGTATCTGAGGAAGCCAGGAGTAATGGACGTCCTTCCATGATTTGTGGTGTTCGTTGAAGTCTCCGTTGAATACTTTCTTAACCTGTAACAATAAAAAACATAACATTAGTAACCAGTTAGATGAAAAAACAACAGCAAAAAAAAACACGAAGTCTTATTGAGATCGAGTTCCAAACAAAACTCGGAGCATTCTTAGAATTTTAGTATGAAATTTCAGCGGAGTCTGTTAGTCATTCTCGTGTGCGGGAAAATGATAATACGGGAGGCGTCTCTCCGCCAATTACCCTATTTACGAGCAACACGAGCCGGCGAGTGACTAACTGCCTACGTGGAAAGTCTTAAAACAATACGCTAAGCTTCCCCTTTCCACAGCCAATGCACTTTTTGTGATTCAGATGAGTCAGTGTTTGGCGCCACTCACTTCACGGCCGCGCCGGCCATCGGAAAACACTATGAGAACCTCACTAAATAAAAGCTGACCGCTGATCACATAATCGATATCCTTCACCGAGATATGTGTATCGCGAGACGAGAGAGTTTTGTTTTCTTAAGCGTAATTGCTAAGTATTCCGCGAGCTGTTGCCGCGGCCGTGAAACTAATTCGATGTTTTGATAAAATTCTCCGAACACTTTCGCCGCTGATAGGTTTATTAGCTTTTCAAGTCTCGCCGCTGCAAAACTTCGATAGTCGGCTGGCTCATAATTCTCAGAAGCTTCGCTGGATTTCGACTGAAATTTTTCATTAAGGATATACTGTTTATTACGAGGCCAAGTTGTATAACATAGCAAGCGGTGCTTTCTTAGGGCATAATTAGTATAACGTATTATTATTTTTTTATATAATTCAATGCTATGTATATTTACATTTTTCTTAAAATTTGCTGTTTTAACATGTAATAAGCAATTAAAATTATCTGACAGGAAATTATAAGTTCGTTTCTCGGTACGCAGCAAACTTTTAACCTTTCTCGGTCATGTGGCTCAGAGAAATGCCGCTTTACTCCATTACTACGAAATTATCGATCAGACTTTAGTCACCGTGTTTAGGTGATGTCATAATGCAGAATATCTTTTATACAATCAGCCAGTAGCACTGGGCTAAATATCGATTGTTTGTTTTTTTTTTCTATTCCTTCGAACGCAAAGGTCATTGCAATGTTTTGAACAACTAAGTTTTCGCAAAACAACCTGCCGCCTGCTTGGCTACTTGGCAGATCGCGTATCAGTGAGCGATTCGCAAGTGACTAATGTGGGACGGCTACAGTGTAAAGGGCTTGTGCTCACGATATTATTGAATTTTTGCAATTTACATCCAAACAAATCAATTATGCGATTATTGTATTCATCGCGGCATGAAATTAAGTAAGTATGCATTACTCAGCACTTACGTTTTGAGGTGTAAGGCGTGTTGGATGCCAACATTATGATCGTGAATATGTCAATTTAATTTATGCCGTCATCTTCCTTGTTCAATGTATCACTGCGCGGTGTAATGCAGACCGTAATTCACTTCAATACAAAACAAACAAGTAACATATCAATCTTTGATTTGATTTATTTTAAAATAAATAAAATATATCGCCTAGGACGGTGTTTTACGATTAATAATATTTTTTTTAATAATACACGCAACTATTAATATTTCAGTGTTTTTATTGTTTTATACAAAATTAGCCTTGTAGAATGTCTTTGATTTGATTTAAACGTTTTTAAAAATACAGATTTAAAAGAATATATACAGCGGTAATTTACCGTTGTGGATATCCCACTTCTTGTTTTATTTGCAAGATCATCAATACTAAGTCCACTACACAAAGTATGCCTCGTTAGGTGACCAGCCGTAATAAAACAGGACAAACAAGTGATATGACTGTTTGCAAGACTCCAGATGTGTTGGACTCCGTGTGCCCGGTACGAGAAACCATCCGAGATCCGCGGTACATCGTGGTTCTGAGTTCCCACGTGCTCGTCGGTGCCAAGCAGTCTGCTCATGTACTCCGATAAGAGGCGACCGAGTGCTCTTAGAACCACTAACGATCAAATAAAATGTAAACAGTTTATCGCTGAAATTCAATATCGCCCTGGAGCGAGTATCCCAGCGTCAATGGCCAGACAGAAGATAAACAAATACATATAATTACTTTATTATTTGCAACTATGTACGTGATTCATGGTTTCGGACATATCAAATTTGGCGGCTCAGTTTAAAATGTGTTTATGAATGAATAAAAATAAGTCGTGTGTGGTACGATTTGCCAATTCCCAGGGGGCCCAGGAATTTATTGGGTAAGCAAAATCAGCTATGGTTATTTCTCTACAGCTGCAGCTGTGTCCAAATCGTGGCAAAGTTTATTTCATTTGGATCAATTGAATATTTTGAGGTCTGCATTCATGGATGCCGGGACATCACAAAATGTTTATTTAACAAATTAATTTGTGTCACCAACGGCACGATTAAGCTAAATTGATTTAAGGAAAAGTTTGTCGTGAGAAAGTACGTCATAAATTGTTGATAATGTATATTAATAGTCCGAATGCAAGCTCCGTGCAGTTGCGTCAATTATGCTACTCTAATTTCTCGAGCGCTGTTACCTTACATTGTTACATATGAGGCGATAACACTCCGATGCCGCATGCTGGAATGTCTTGTATATTATTATGTGATATCAGACCAGCAAAATACCGAGAAGATAAACACGAGATCTTCGACTGGATACACCAGACTGTATGTCGCCTGCAAGTTTCGCGACCGTGCGAGTGCGAACGGGACGCCGCTATCTATCGACGCTTCCATCTCGACTCGTCTGTGATCATATCGCCCAAATGATTTTTCATCGACACGTAATAATATTCACATTTGACGACGATTGTTCATTTGTATTGTATTAAATTGAATTTCGCCGAAATCTCTACCGTATGCGCGGCGCGACTCGCTAGTCTGTCTCCATGAATGGCAGTTAATTCTGTTTGATATTTTATATTTGATACAGGATTTTATCGCTGCAACGTACGTCATGTGATTTTTAATATCAGGAACGCAGGAAGAACTTGCGGTTCGGGAGAGATTTTCGGAAGTGAGCGTCATATTTCTTTCTAAGCACACCTCTAATATGTTTTCATAAAAATCTATTGTTCACTCGTGCACATTTATTCAAAACTGATAAACAACATGCAAAGTTTGTTCGTTTGTCTAAATTTGGCTAGTTAATGAGCCGATTTGCAAGTTGACAATTTCTCTCCGAATAAGCCGTGTCTTGAATAACAACAAACAAACTGCATTGTGACAAAATGGCTCTCATTTCCGACAGTTCACCAGACGCCGGTAACGTTCACCCCGGCCACCCACACCTCGGCGCAGCGCGCTTGAGACAATCGGATAAAAGCGACCATTAAATGTAAAAAAAATGGCGAATCTTCTAAGTTGAACAATACACCGAGACAATTAAATGCCCACGTAAAGAATTTTGTACACACAAGCAAAGCCTACTTAATATATACATCTCACTCTTAAAATTACCAAAAACTTTTACTCACACAAATCAATTGAAAAACTTAAATATTATTAAATTTATCGCTATCTTTAAGATTAATCAATATTCATGCACAAAATTTTCCTCTATGCGATGGTGTTATTTTTATTTCAGTGAGATGATTTTTGCTATTTGAATATGACTCAAGCCATATGGACCAACAGTCAGGACTCGACGCCGGGATGAATTAGCTGCAGCAGGCAGGTGCGTCCCTGGTTACTGTCTGCAGGAAGAGAAGATGCGTCATGCAGCTGAGTGCATGTGCACCACATTATCTCGGCTGAAGTGCATCTGAATTATGCGCTCCGGTACTGCGAGCAGCGAGCGAGATGCTTTTGGAATTTCCATTCATCGCTCCATTACAAACTATGGATGAACAAACGTGGGGATCGACATAGTCAAATATTAACTATATTTGAAATTGCGCTATCGCTACTGAGTTATACATTTCTGCAATCATTTTAGATTTGAATAAGAAGAAATAATCAACAAACAAACTAGACTGTCAATAAAATAAATAAATTCACATTTAAATTTAATAGTAAGTATTTTTATTTTTTTTGTAAATGAATATATGATGGACGCTGACAGTTCTACGTGTGCAAGTTTTTTATGAGTGTATTTTAATATTTATTAAACAGCAATTCAATACTTGCACCGTTGCGTCGCCTAAGCGTATAACCAATTCCTGTGGACATTAAATTATAAAGAAGACACCGGCCAAAGGACATCTCCAGTGACAAATGAAAGCTAATGAGTGTAAGTTAGTTACAATGTGGCCGGTAATAATCCGAAACAATAGCTCATATCGGACACGTTGGAAGGACGCCGAGCTACATCCTCTGCTACGCGGATGGGAAGTCATTATCTCCTTGGATATCTGAGCGTCCAAGGAACGTGGGGCGACTGAAATGCCAAGGGACCAACACTCTGCCGACTCAATTAAATAGAAATACCTATCTTATTAAACACCGACGCAATCAAATCGATTTTAATTATAATGTGTATAAAAATACAATGAACGTGAAAACATGTCCGGTGCTGGATTTTGAACAGCAAAATGTTCGCACGTATCGATGATACTTTTAAGATTAAAGGTTAGTGACGTTGGTGATATGTCGCGTCTCAGTGTGCCAGAGCACGCAAATGATTACTAAGCAACTAGCTGCCGAGGGGAAGTGAGAGGATAGTCCTAAAATTCCGTCACATATATACGCTAATGTGACAGCGAATCGATACGTCTGCGAAGCTACCTGTGTACCGCGACACCCACACGGGCGCGCCGCGGCGAGCGTCCGTGTGTCGGAAGTACGGCGATTCTCAAACAGTTCAGCCACCTGAACAGACTTACACTTTACATAAAAAAAAAAATACTACCAACTTGCATTTCAATATATAAACTTCGAAAAAAATTGAGATACGTTAATTGCTTTCGATACGTTCATCGGATGACAACTGAAAGGCTGTGTATTTTATAAATATGTTATATGATGTTGTACTAAAGTGTTTCGAGTGTAGCGCTTCGCGGACGATGTAAAATATTGGCTGATTGATATGAAAGACGTAAAATAAAATGTGCATTGAACATCAACATATTTATACACTTGTTACTTTGCTCGCGAGCTATTCACATCTGCTGCACTTATCAAAATATGAAAGAAAAAAAAAAAAAACATGATACAAAAACTAAAATAATTTTTATATCAAATATAAATTTGATTATAATACATCGGTGTGATGTATGGTTATGGTTGTTTAGTTTGTTTAATTAATTATTTGCTGTTCGGGGTGTATTTGGGAAACTCTAGCCAGACGGGCGGGCCACGTGGTCGCACGCGCCTGGACTCACAATGGCTCCCGGAGGAAGTGCCAGCGATAGGAACCGAGCCCGCGCTCCCCGCGACAATGCAAGTCACTGCAACCGCTGCACCTCTGGCAGATGATCGCTCATGATTCGATGCACTCGGCCACAGGTGCGACGATCCACAAGGAATCGCCGATACTTCGAATCGTTTGAATCGCGCAATTCCAGCAGCACCGGGCGTTGCATTATTTTGCAGTATTTTCTTATAAAACATAAAAAAAACTTAGTAAATTACCACGTGTAAGTGCCGTTAAACAAAGACATTCATAGTACAGAACGGGCAATTAAATAATATTACCTTTACGAAAGGCAAGCACAAACAATAACGCGATAGTAACAAACTTATCAATTGATGCAAGAACGCTGTGTAATAACGAAGAACAATCTGCGTCATATAAACTTGCATTGTGTTTTTTTGCTAACTGGTTGTGCCAGTCCAGCATTTACGTATGTATAACGTAAGTTGACTATTTATAAACCAAATATTCGTAATACACTCAAATTTATTTTAATCCGGCAGTTTCTGTTATATTATTGAAGAAAAAACCAAACATTCATACCGGTTTTGTTTGAATTAATTATACGACTATATTACTAGCTAGTTAATAAGTTTTCGTTTGATTTCTGTGTTAAGTACGAGTTCTTTTGTTTTTTGACGCTTTCTCAAACAAAAAAATAAAATCGAGAAGGGTATAAATTGATTATCTGGTTATTGAGGTCAGGGCCTAATCCTTGCAACGTCATAATAATCAACAGAGGCACACGTTCACAGCTCTAGATAGACAAAAACACCGGCAATCTCATGCAAGAAACTGGTCACCAGACCGCAAGGTGAGAAGCATGGGTTTTCCCATTGCACAACCACAGAATATCGCGTGGAATACTGATTGCGCACTAGCAAAACAGCCAAAACTGGCTCGCGATACGGCCGGTGTTGCGAATAATCAACTCAATTTAATTATTGATAATCAACCGAATGATTGAAACTTAATTTCAATATCATATTGAAGACCAAAAAGTCCGATTATCTGAGTAAAAATTTTAAAGCTTCTTTTTCGATTACTAGAATTAAATTTCTGTACCATCAATAAATTTATTAATTCCTTAAATCACAAATCCATCTCAAATGCATTAGTTCGAATGTTTGACGAAACGTTTATGCATGTTCGATTGAATTCATTATTTATACAGACTAAGAAACAAACACAATGTACAAAGACCAGTTATAAAATCATTATAAAATACAGTTAATAAGTACAAACTTACTGCAGTCTTTATTTTTACGTTCTATAGAAAAATTTTCTTGTCTTGGTTTTTGCTATTATGGATTTTGCGTAAATATTATAATAAATTATTTATTATTAATTAATTTTAATTAAATTCAAAGGCTTCCATCGAGGCTGCCAGTTCGGTAAGGATCTTCGTTGTCTTGTAACACTGCCTCAAGTGAGTCACGTCTCCGATTAATACTTCTGTGACCTCAGTCGGCTGCCGGCCGGCATTTAGTTTGAAATCCAAACTCAAGTCGACGGAAAAGCCTATTCGCAAGTCCACCTGAACGATATGGCACGATTCGAAGACTTTTTAGATAACTAATTTAAATACAGGTCCACTTAAAATGACTCACCTAATTAATGTAAATATACCAGTATAATATTAGATACAAGATAGGATATTTTTTTGGCATTTGTAATAAGCATGCTTTTTGTAGTATGCTAGACAGAAGCTATAAAATATTGAGGTGTCTAATTAATAACGTTAGAGCGAAACGGCAGTGTCCTGTCTTCGCATTCACTCGATACCTTTTATCACTAACACAATTAATTTAAAGGAAACGCTACGACAGCAACGACCGGATGCGTTAGGCTAGAGATTATACTGCGGCTTCCATCCGATGAAGCGAGACGCCGCTATACGAGGGCGACGGCCGGCGCGCGACACAGAGAGAGATGGCGAGACTCCAAATGAAATAAGTCGCGATATTATTCAACAATCGATGGTCGCCAAAACCGACGATTGTGTCTGGACGCGTAAAACACTTATGAATGAAACGCGAATCGGCCGACTGCCGCCGAAGTCGCCCGAAGCGCGTTTAGCGTTTCGAACGGTTCTCCGCTAAAGCGAACAGCTGAGAAAGATGGCCATTATTACACTAACATTAACTCTTCGTTTCCAATTAGCGCGTAAAATTTTGATTCAACATAATTTATATTAAACAAAAAAATATATAAATAGGTGAACTTACATATTCTTCTTTGTGCTTGTCAGCTTCTGTGAGGGCGTTTTTGGCCTGAATGACTATTTGGTTTACAAGCACCAGGTCACTCACGACAGGGATGTAAGTGTCCTGAAAAGAGTATTCTACGATAAGTATATTTGTTAAAAATAAAGCGCAGTGTTGTTTGAACCAGCCATAATGAATTAGTCGTGAGTCGCACCGTAAGATGTTGCTTAAAAGCGGTGTTGTATCAAGTTGTAACCGGGTGCGACTCATCGGAAACTGGTTGCTGCTATTCCTCTCTACAGACGTAACAGCAAATTTATACGAATTTGACAAATCACGCATAACCTCATGTTTCTATTTATTAATGAGGTACACGATGATTTTGGATAAAATTTATAATTATATTTTTATGTGACCCAAATACAAAAACGAAGTTGAAATATATTAATTATTATTTTTTATAGAATTTTATAAGCATAATTTTTTTAGAATAATGGTTTTAGATCTGCAGGCTCTACTTCGAAATATAAGTAAAAAAAAAAAAAAAAAAACATATATATTCATAGCTAATACAAGCAATGTACAGTCATAATTATTTTGTGTTTTTAGGTTTTTCATGCTAAAATTGGCTGAAGCAGCGCTACCTGTGGCATAACGTCTTCGCTGGAGCCCATCCCGCAGGGGTTGATCCACTTGGGAGGGGTGGAGATGAGTTGGGGGTCCATCGGGAGGGCGGAGGCGGCGGGGGCGGCGGCCGTACACGACAACAGTCCCAGCAGGCACAGGCCGGTGAAGAGCGAGCTGAACTCTGCAAAGTAAATTAGCATAAATTCAACCATGATCATAAAAAAAATATATTATTAATAATCATAAAAACATTTATAATTGTAACGGTCATCTGGAGATTTCCCCATAATTATAATATAAAAATTAGAAAGTATATGTAAGATACACCTATTATTTAAAAAAAATTAAATGAAGTATATTCATATAAATGGTCCCTGAAATAGTATAATAAAGTCTGGTTTTGTAACATGTGACTCAATATAAAGTCAATCTGCAATCTCTTTATATTTTATTGAGAGATTCTACTTGATTAATATAAACGAAATGTACGTTCATCATTAACGCATAATAATCATATAATACCATTCAGTATACAATGAATACCTTTTTAACATTTACTAGATATTTTGGGGCGATTTTTAAATTAAAAAATAAATCTGATGCATTTGTGATCTCAAATATTTAATTAAGTTGTTTGTGGGTATACTAAAGACAAGTGTGTTTGTATACAAGGCGTAAGTATTAGGTTTTTAATAAATGTCAATTAGTGGATTTCCGTTAATTGGCGGGTGTCCTACATCAGAGGCCCGCCGCGCCCCCCGCGTTTCAGGAGGCCCCGGTCCCTCCATTATATGGTGTAAAACAAATCAACTGGCGGCTAGTTTTTTGTACTCAAATTAGGGTATTCTTGTTGGGATTCATTTATCGGTTTATATCCCAATGCAAACAGAGTCGGCGCGCGTTATAACAAAACCTAGCGCCGGCTATGGGCACGGGATACACAAAAAAAAAAAAAAAAAACAAAAACTCAATGCAGCCCGTGTGCTTTAGGGTGTTAGTTGGTTTATATGTTTTTTTTTTTGTGTAACCTTTCAGTTTATTTTATTTTAATGAAGCCAAATTTATTATTCGTTATAAAGGGATGGAATCACGCCGGAAGATATCGGCCGGTAAAAGACATGTCGAACCGGCAATAAATAAGCGTTTATCGGTGTTAATTTTAACAAAAGACCAGTTCCGACAAATTACAATAGAGTTAATTAAAACGAATCTACAACTGGCGCCACGAATTTATTGTTGTAAATTAGTCTATTATGTTGGGGTGAAAAGGTACAAGAGGCTGCGCTCCGGGGGAAGGTTGACCGGGTGAGGCCGCGGGGGCACAGCGGGACAATGGGAGACCCGCCGTTAGGGGAATCGCGCCAAATACCGATGCTGAAACCGAAAAACTCTGTTTTGGTTTTATACTGTTCCAGGATAAAAGTCAAACCTCCCCTTAAACAATAACAACTAAATAAATAATCATATTTTTAGTTATTATGTAATTAATGGGCTCTTGAAAGAATTTCATATTATTTATACATTCCCGACTACAAAGTTTTTATCGCCGTGTCATTTGCTCGATCATATAAACGTTTTATGGCACAATAATAAAGTATATATCTAACTAAACAAAAAAATATAAGCTATTTTTATAGAAGTAACAATGGTCAATATTATTATTCTATGAATATGTTTTATAATATTATCATAACAAATAAATAAGTTTATATTGCAAAATTAATTTTGTACAGATTTCTTTAATATTTAGATCGTACATAATCATATACGAGTTCGATTAATAAATATGCCCGTTTAAGAAGAATCAGCAATAAACTATGATGGCGTAATCAAAAAGCAGACAATAGATTTGTAAAGACACGAAAAACCATTGTTCTCGTTTATTTATTTAAAACACCAAAGGAACGGCTCTAGAAAAAGGCATAATATTTTTTACTACCGCTCGTATTCCGGACTGACCGACACACGCGGAAAAACGACCAAAACCATCCCAGAGACCTCCTACGTGACACGCGGCCGCCAACAAAACGCTCTGGAAGCAAACTTCAAACAAAATCATAATAAAAAACGCCGAGAATCCTTTTTACACCAAAGTCGTCCGGTCCTAACGAGAATTGTCGCGTCAAAACCGGGAACTCCGAGCCTCGGAGGGAGCCGGGAGGAAAAAAGACCCCACGCCAGAGTAAAAAGACTGGAACAAGAACGGGCTAATAAGGCCTTCGTCGTAAAACTTGAGTGCTCATAATGGGATTTACTAACCTGACGGGAAGGAAAAAAGGTCCATCGATAGGAGGGACGTAAAAATTTGTATACACCGTCGTAACGGTACCTGCTGATAATTAGTTTTATAGCGCATAACAGCTTAGTAGCTACATGCTTACTAAGGGATCTCGTGTTGGGCAAAAATCATACATTAATAAGCGGAATTAACATGAAAAACGATTAAAAGTAGTATCAGAGAATAACGGTTCTTTGAAAGAGTTAAATCTATTTCGTGTCCATCGAGTCGAGTCATTTTTCAATTATTAAAAACTCATTCGCGAGCATGTTATTTTTTTGGCGACAGTGCTAAATTCGTATTAATTTTTACTGAGATGTAATGCGTGTGAAAAAAAACCTGTAAAATTACATTGACGCGGGGTTTACATAATACTTAATTGCTCTGAAATTGTGAAAATTACCATGGAACGACGACGTCTCCAATGAATACGGCCGCCTAAGTGCCACCATGATTTTATATGACGTTATTAAGTTTGTTACCATTTGACGCTCACAAGAGATGGACGAGTTCTGATGAAGGTCACTTCCTTCATAAATTGTATTGGTAATTAATCAAAAAATTGCAAAATTATGGATAATTTGGATTAGACAGCTGGTTGAATAATTGGCTTTAAATAAACGAGTAACAAGTAGGGCGGAATCTATACCGAGAGACAGTTGGTCTTTTCAGTTTTCAGTGATGGCAATTTTCAGTAATGCGCGTTGGCACTCCCAAGACGTCATCTGGCAAGACCTACCGCAACAATGTCAGCGGCCAATTACCGATGCTGGATGATCCGCACCACACACAGGCGGGACAAAAACCAAAGTGGATAATCAGAGTAAACGCTCCCCATTACGTCTTACGGCTGGCGGTGGTATGCTTTGTCAACAGAAGCGTGATATGATATGCACTCGCGTCCGCTCGCGGACGCACAAAAACTCTAGCCGTGCGTTTATCTTCAACCTGAATAAGGCGAACAAAATCATTTAAACCCATTTAAAGTACGTAAATAAATTTCAAACGGGCTACTTGCGCCTGTAGCGCTTTGAATCACCGCATTGCCTTCAGATTTTTCTGATTCATCAAAATATGTATCGCCCAATGCCAAGTTGCACGATCAATAAATAGACCTCGCGGGTGTTGCTCGATGCTGCAAAAACGGAAACTGACAAATGAACTTGTCGAGATCATTCGGGAGTAAGTTTTTTTGTCCTCCCGACGGAAGACTTATTCGGTCCGCCCGCGGTACCACCGTTGGCATTGCGAAGGAACCGACAGGAATTCCGCGGCAGACCGAGAGGATCCGCATAACGAAGTGTTTCGACTACATTTTCTCGAGTCAAACTGCAGTCCAGTTTTTTTGGTGCGCCCGAGACGTTTAACTCGGACGTCTCGATTTGCGTTTTCCCACATGCTGCAATATGTCATGTTCTCGCATGCCGATGCCTCGGTTATACAATGTAATTAATTTAATGATAAGTTTAATTACCTGTACAAGAGACGGTTTAAAAAATATTACGGTTTTTTTGCAGTTTATTTACGAAAATAACGATTGAGGAAATGTGAGACATTCTCAACGTCAGTTTGCAATTATATTTAGTGTTTTAGAACGCACGGTGACCTGAAGCACGGGACGGAGCGCGCCCGGTGGGCATCGTTCATTGATAAAGGCGCGCGTATGTCGCTCAAGCATTCGCGCGTCGAGATAATTAAATATAATAAACGGACATCATTAAAGTTAATTCACAATAAACCGGGGAAAAAGTGTAAATATCTGTCCAGCTAGAGAGCGCGGCTCGTGAGAATATGGTGTCGTTAGCGGAGGAGCCGCCGCCGCACACGAGGCCCGGCAAAAAGCGAGAATGGCCGGTATGTCCCCGCACACCAGACTATTTCCCCGACTCCGAGCCCTTGGCGGCGAGACATCTCAACGCGGACTTAGGCGCACTCTATAAAGGTTAGCTGTAAAAACGCACCTATTTCTTCTGCAGCCTCGCGTCGCGTCGCTGCGACCGCTGCGATCGCTGTAATGCGGTATTAATGAGGTGTTTCGTTTATTGACGTTGGCTGCGTCAAACTAATGCGATTTTAATTCTACGCATAACGATGCTGCGATACTGTGTCATGCGAGAAACAAGAACCCTTTCGAACGGTAGCTAATTACAGATGAGCATATAAATTAGCGCGCTCCTTCTATCCACCGTGCGCTTATTCATATATATATACGCAAATACACAAGGGTATTTTATTTTAATTGTAAAAAAGCTTTTTAACATGAGTTTGCAACAGTTTTTCAGGACGCAGGGTGTGTGGTACAGCGCGTCTAAGGCTGGGCGGCTCGCGAGACTACCGCACTTACCGTGCGTCGATGTCTCCCATATTATTACATCACGAGTGCTCTGACTCACTGTACGCTTCACGAAATGAAATCACTCAAATATCGCGGATTTCATAATGAACAAACAGTGTGTTTTAAATTTAAAATCGATTATCAGTCACTAAATCTCTAAAAAGCACAATAAGGATACATATAATTAAATCAAAATTATGGCAATCAGATGACAGACAACGATTAATGTTTTTTTGTAAATCACCACTCGTTTTGATAACGAAAACAAATTTATTAAGAACTTTAGGTACAATTTTTTTTTGCTGACATTTTAAATACAAATACCTAATTACTTTCTTCTACTTTGCAACTAAACACAAATTACAGATGTTTTTATACATTTAATGATAAGCTTTAATATATTTAATGATTGCACAAATGTTGATATTTTTACATCATAGTTCATGTTTTTAGAAATGCAGGTATATTTCTTGTAGTTTACTTATATTTTTATGAAATAAATATAAATAACTGATATGTACACAATTATTTTTGTAAGTTATGCTAGTTGCAAAATAAGGAATTAACTAATATGTACATAATGTGTCAGGGTGTATCGGATGTATGTTGTCAAGGTACTCACTTGGAGAATATTTGCTTATATGCCTATGACTGGAGCTTCTTCTCGCCTGACTGCCGGTGGCTGGCCGCTTGGAGCCTAAACTATCCTTAACTAAGTCACGACCACTGGGCAATAAAACGGCATCACTGTTGAAACGTCTACAACTGTCATACGAGCTAGTAATAGGTCCCCGCGCAAAAAGCGTCGTCGCTAAGTCTAAAGAAGAGGAAATGATATCACAGGTTGACTTGTTTTTGAGACTTTTTGGCATGGCGGTGAGATCTTTCAACTTGAGCGCTAACTGTCCGAGGTCCCTCTTGCTCTCCGTCCTCGCCCTCGCGGTCGTGAGGGCGGTCCTCTGCTCCCTGCACAGCATCCCGGGAGGGTGGGCGTACTCGCACCCCAGGCACCCCTCGCTGGCGGGCGGATCCTCGCGGTACCCCATCGAAACACACGGAGCACAGAACACCTTGTCACAAAGAAGAAAAAAAAAAAAACGCACGAATACGCACGATCGGCAGCGGGTGTGCTGAGAGATCGGTTATGTTTGTATATACCGGTATCGTCGGTGCGATTGAGTGTCAGTTGGCGAGTGATAGTCGCGGGTCGCTCTGACGGCGGTCTTGCCTCGACGGGGTCTGACCGCGTACTGGGGATCCGGCCGCGGCGCGCCGGCATATAGGCGGCCGGCCGGCGCACGTGGCCGCGCGGGTTTCCCGGCCAATGGCAGGCGTGGGAGGGGCGCCCATTCATGCGCCGCGCGCCCCTCGCCCCGCGCCCCGCGCCCCCCTCCCCGCCCCGCGCCCCGCCAGCGCTCCGCCATGTTGGAAAGCTCCTCTCCCGCCGCGAGCTTTTTTTTTATATCGTTTCGCCGAGCTCGTGAGCCGCGATGTCGAGAGATCTCTGCGAGGTGCGCCAGCGCTCAGACGCCGGGGCGAGTCGATGATAGTGCTTGCGAGGTATTTTTAAATGACATAAAATGCAATAAATTTCTTCTAAAAAATTTTTACTATACTGTACTGTTCATGTAATACGCAATAAATTTGACATAAAATGCAATAAATTTCTTCTAAAAATTTTTTACTATACTGTACTGTTCATGTTTCTCGCGTGTACTGTGTCATGCAAGACACAAGAACCCTTTCGAACGGCAGCTAATTACAAATGAATATAAGAAATAACGTGCGCTTATTCATATATACACATATACACAAGGGTATTTTATTTTTATTGTAAAAAAGCTTTTTAATTTGAATTTGCAACATTTTTTCAGGACGCAGGGTGTGTGGTACAGCGCGTCCAAGGCTTTTAATTCTGAGTGTTTGCAAGATTTCATAACGTTAAATTACGAAATTAAAATATGTATTTAAATTTAAAAATGTTTTTAGCCATAAAAAAATGAATCAAATAATGATATAACACCAAATTCGAATCATTGATCTTATTAATATTTTTTACATAGAGCACTTGGGAGAATTCCTTTTTAATATTTTAAATATAATACTACGAGTGATTTTTCCACATGCTAATTTTTATTGGTGTCTGATTTCGCCAACCTTTTATTACGTCGGCATTATCAAACTGAGTCTTGCTCAAATATTTGAAATATTGTTAGGTTATTTTTTACATGTTCAGGTTTTTAAATTTACAAATAAATTAAATCTAATCATTGAACCGTTTCCATAATTATGATGATTGAGATAGACTCTAATTTAAAAATACACATTATAATATGAAAAAAGTGTAGTATGATGCTTTAAATAAAAACTGATGTGTCATTGCTATATAAAAATTATAAATCTTGTAACTGCGCTTTGAGAGAGATAAAATTTGAATTTGCATGCCATAAACCATTAATCAAGTGGATTTTTTTGCAGTATCGAAAAAAATACATTTCGTCATCTGGCGAGAGGCTTTTTATTGACCAGTTTGGCGCGTGGCTGAGGGGACGAAGAGCGGCTGCAGCAATGGCACCTGCGAGGCTGACACATCGCATCCCGGTCGAGATGAAAAGGCAATCTCAGAATGGGTACTTGGAACTTTTCTCTTTCGACTTAACTGTAAATATGAATTACGTACTTTCAACTCTAAAATGTATCGTTATGTTCATAAACAATATTGATAAAATAAAAAAATAATAATACATATATATAAATATATATATATATATATATATAGAATATCGTGCATGATATATTATATCACTGCACTTAAAAAAAATATTAAAAAATCATTTATATCAATAATGCTATGAATAACACGCGTGCGTTTTGTAGGTTACTTATTGGTAAAAATTTCGATGTAATACAAAACCTAAGTGCCTATCACTCATAATATTATTTTATATTAAGGTGTAAAATGCTCTAATGCTTTCATAAACAAAATTATGTTTTATATTATTAATTAAATCAATAATCCTTGTTTCGAGAGTTATACGATAAAAAAAATATTTTAATTTGAACGTGATCATTTCTATAAAATATTTTTTTTGTTTGATGTCAGTGATTTATTTTATGATTTCTACGTCAATTATGATGATTATTCATGCATCTAAGAATAAAGATGTTCCTAGAACATCAGGTAAAAACTTAGAAGTTAATATTATGAAAAAAGGGAAAAAACCATTGTGTCGCCATCGTATTAGGTATCTTACTGAGACACCATGTCCGGTGTAGTGTTAGCAAATTAGTCATTGAAATAAAACGCCATGTCATTATATAGAAAATTATCTAACTTAGTACATTGTTGAACACTTGATACTATTGTGGTTTCCTTTGATAGAACTGCAACTAAAGCGCTTGTAGTGTGAACTTATTTTAGAAACCGAGTATATAGCTCTGAAATGAACCAAATATATATAATAAGATGAGATAATTTATTGGATTTACGATTATTTAATTCATGGCACACTGCTGATGACATAATTTTTTAGTTTAAATTTCATTGAAAAAATACGTTTAAAATGGCAAATCAAATAAAATCTTTACTTGAGAGTCAATCAAAAGACTTTGGTAATGGAGTTTTATTGAGAAATTCATAAAAACTACAAATGAACAGATTTTAGCTTAACAAAAACATCAAAATTATTAAAACTTCAAAATATGTATTACATGCATTACTTCGCGTAAGCAACAGATCACAAATATTTTATGAAAATAAATATTGGTTTAATAATTATTACTTCTTGTTAGGTTTATGTTTAGATCCCTAAAATAACGGCTGGGAAATAATTTGGGAGCATTTTTAATAATATAGAGAATATATACTTTTACATGAAAGTGTATAATGATAGTCATGTTGTTTGCGTTATAATTAAAATATAATGTGACGAATCAAAATTTAAAAGTCAAAATAAGAAATTGCGTTTCATTTTACTGGCGCATATAATAAAACTACCGATTTGGAAGAGAATATATTAAATGAACTAAGTTTTTTTTTTATATAAAAAAAGCTTTGAAATAGTCATAAAATATTCAAAGGTTAATTTAATATTTGAAAAGTAATATTTATAACAATACCACAGTTTTCCGCAGTGGTCTTTAAATTTTTCATACTAACTTTATGAACTAGAAATTATTTATGTTTCCGTTTCTACGTGTCATTTTCTCATTAATATGCGATAACGTGATAAAAAGATTCCTGAAAGTACCCTTTGTACTCGGTAAGTTTTCTAAAATACCATGAAGGATGCCATATATAGAGTGATTGTGCACAGTTTATCAAATGACGCACTTCTAGAGTAAACTTCCGAAATTACTTCTACAATAGAAATGCAAGTGCACACATGCGCTTACAACCGCACAGTGCTGCAATGGAATGCAAACACAACGATTCAGAAAATGTACAATAGGTAATTATTACGAAAAAAATCCAACGAGATTAAATCTATGTTTAAAAACATTGGAGAAACTCTAGAGGACTATAAAGTGTGCCGTTAAATAAATATTTCAATATCAATATGTATAAAGTTTAATACTTTAAAAAAATCCCGGATTCAAAATCTTGTATTTTTAATTATTTTATATTGAGCTTACTCATACATCTAAATCACATTTTCTGATAACTTACTGACATAAAATCATAAATTTTCAAGTGCACTTGTTTGAATTTAGATAAAATAGATGTGAAATATATTAAAAATAAACATTTAAATTCCTAGTATTGAAAGATTATAAAGTCTACAAAAAGAATTCGAGACCTCTTAAACACAGCTAATTATTAAATTCTCAAATTGTAGATTTTCAGATTGGATGTACCAATCTGAAAATCTACAATTTAAGAATCTCGTTATGGTGTGACACGGTGGTTTTCTTTACTAGGTATCACATTTATCATTATTCTACAAGTAAAATATATCCATTTCATGCCACACTACTTTATTAGAGTATGTGGTCGCAAGAGAAAAGGTAGATATGCAAGTAACTGTTACATCACAAGATTTTACTCTATTGTATACAGGAAAATCACACAAAATCAGCCCTAAACTGTTTTTGTTTCTGTTTTTTTGTTCTTTGAATATGGAGAGAATTTTTAATTACAACATAATTATAAAACTTGAAAATCTTATTGCTCAACCCGCTCTCGAGCCTGGCACCCCTCGGTTGGTAAGTAAGCGATTTAGTCACACAAACAAGGGTTTTCTTTTTTATATATTATTTAATAAAAGTAAGCTAAAAACATTAATTTTAAATAGTATTGTTGCAATATCCATATACTAATATTTAATAGCACTGTTTATGTCTTTTCACATGCAGAAAAATTATCCTCATCAGATAAAACCAGTCGTGTGTGACATAAAACAATAGATTTTATTGATTTAGTTTAACGTCGTAATAGCAATGCTCTTTATTTATCTCTTATAATATTTCATCAAGTCATGTCGACAATGGATCAATAAATAAACCCGACTCTACAGGAAACTGCAGGCTCGTTCGGGCTTCAACCGACGAGGAAAAAAATTACGAACGTGTCAAAGTAAATAAACCAAATGCAAAGTAAAGATCTCTTAGGATCTACCATCAGCAAGCTAGTATATGTCTGCTGCTAGAATCAAAGCACATGAAGAGAGTCTATGAGGAAACATGAAACCAGTAATTGAAGCAGTTATTTGTTTCTGATAGTATCATATTGATATTTACAAGATAAATCTTATTTTTCATACATTTATTTTAAAAAAAGTTACAAGGAATTTTGGAAAGCCTGTTTATGTTCTATAAAAATGCATAAACGCTATTCAAATAGGAGAATTATTAAATGCATTAAATCGAAATTTTTGCCAACACATGTTTACATTCTAATAATGCTGATTTATCGTGGGCGCTTCGCCAAGGAAAAAAAAAGATATAACACGAAGAGTGTGATGTGGAATGAATAAAAAAATTGCTTTAAACAAATATTAACTATAGTTTTTTTAAATATGACTTATAAATATCAGGATTCTATTAGTGAAATGTGTTAATATGGATTTGGATAAAAAACAAAAATAATAAAAATCCTCTCGAAAATATACCAATAGAGTTTTATGTAATATGTATGTATGTATTTTTTATTATTAAGAAACTTATTGTTTTTTTGTAGTTTACTTGTTTATGACATTGTCGGCGTATTCTCCTTCTGTATCGGAGAGCTATCGTAAAATAAACATACGCCGATTCTGAAAAGCATCCTGGTAGCCATAAAAGAGAAATGGTGCTCTTCTGGTATGAGAAACATTTATTATTTTAAATATTTTTTCAATCTTAAAGAATACACAAATAATTTTAAAAATTAATAAAGGGTTCACTCATACTAACCGCGAACCATCATGGTGAAAATTATATATTTAGTCAGTTTTTTCTATTAATAAAATAATTTCAATTTCATCTACAATGAAAAAAAAGGATTTTTATTACTTATAAAAATAATAAATTAAAGAAACGCACGAATAATTAGTAATTTTTTCTTAGAAAATGATCCAATTAAAATATAACTCTTGTTTTTGGGATTAACTTTCACAGTAATATATTATAAGTAGAATATTTTTGAAATGTAAGATAATAAAATATTTAATGTATTGAAAAAGGAGATCTATGGAGGCTCAGCACCGGCTTATCGCAGAAGGTGAGAGGATATCGTAAAGTGTTGGGTGTCGGCTCCTTTGCGTTACCAGCAAGCCTCCGTCTCTCAAAGGCTACCATCTCTATACGATCGCGTGTAAATCATATTCAAAATTTACGACCCAATTCTCTTCTGGTGTGAACTTTTACAAGGATTGAGCTGGTGATGTTACTAGCAGTGAAACATATGTAAAAACTCTGTGTTACAAGATAATATTCATACAAACAATCTTTTTATTTTCATTATATTGAGTTTAAAAAAATATTTATTAAAATTCGATGAATTTGTATTATAAAGTAATTCGAATACTATAAAAATAACGTCCATAAAAACTATTAACGTGCTCTATACGCAAATAATAAAGTATTGTATTTTCCAAAACACATAAGTCTACGTTGGAATTAATAATAAGCAGTTATACCGATTTTTTTTTAAATATATTTAGTAATTTTTTCTGTAAGGCATAGAGTTTCTTTTTTTTTAAGTAGTTGATAATAATTTAAAATAGATATTTACGATTTACGTAAAATTAATGATCCAAGATATGCAATAGCGGATTTTTTTTATATTCAAATGTGTTTTCTATTTATAGATTTTATATCGCACGGTATTTTATATAAACAAATTTTTCCAAAGCTTATATAACAGCATTTGTTTGTTTCATTTTTCAACACGCTGTTTTGATTTTTTTATTCAAATCTAATGAACCGCCAAAAGTGGATTCGTATTCCGAGAAGCGTCATATATTACGCAAGCATCGTTAAAAACTCGCACCAATCCAGCGACACACATATCCACCGGCATCCTGTAATGATGATCAAAAAAAAAATAAACAACGCCCAACAAATCCGCCATATCAAATATAAATTATATTAAAAAAGGTATCTCCGAAATCGAATGCCACACCTCCGGCGGGAAAACCGGTCTCACGTTCACGTGAGCCAAACAACAACAGGCGGCCCGCTGCGGCAAGAGCCTGACTCACGTGGCGCGTCACCGTGACGTGACGTCACCACGTACACGCTTCGCGGAACGGGGCCGATGGTGGGGATTTACGGGCGAGCCCAAAAACGTAGACCGTAGATCGCCCAACGTAGATGCCGCGGCCCGGCGTCTAGACTGTTCCACGCGGTATGGATTTTCGCTCGGCCCATGGTTGTATCGTGCGCTCGCCCCCAAGGCTGTGCGTAAGAGGTCAATGTCACAGTTTTAGTATCTCCGTTTATATTGCAAAACCTACGGGTTTTGTAACATACAAACAATATTTCATATTTTAAAAAATATATACACTCACGCATACACACATACACACATTAATGCAAAACTTATTAAAGCTACAAAATCAATGTTTAATAACATAATTATATGAATGCTACTACTGACCAAAATTGCGGTATTCCATACTAACGTTGTACGTTTTATCACACATCTTGCAAGGCTCATTTTAACGGAAACTTAAAAGCAATAACAAGAATAGCTTAAGTGATAGCAATTAAAGTAACATAGTTTGCTTCTAAGAATTACGCTAGATTTGTAAAAGTATATATTTAGTAATGAATGATGACAGGTGAAATTAATCAAATCAGTATATTGACCAAACATTATAAAAACTGACATTGTGAACATTGTTTCCTATTTGTTTATTCTCGATAGAATTTTTTTTCTAAGATGCATTTTTTTAATGATAATCACAAAGATGAACCTTTTTTTTTGGTCTTTTCTTGGTCTCAGAAAATAGTTCTACCAGCATAATATTCTTGTGCACCTTTATTTGGGATAAGATAAGAATGCATTTAATGAATCATTGCCATGGAATAATTTCTTATCAGTGTGGTCATATCATAAATATGTGTTTTTCATCAACAAATACGAGTGTCGGAAGTCGAATGAAAATGCATGAGTACCTGCATATAGAAATCCCGTATTCTAATAAACCCAATTTTCTTAGAAAATGTAGCATACGTCAAAAGAATAGAATGAAAATGCACACAATATATCGCTAGTACTTGCATTATTGGAGGGTGAATCACACATGCAATAGGCGCGACCAGATCCAGAAAATTCAGATCTGACTCAATTTTCAATTCGAGATTATTGTAGGTGGCGACCTTTACAAAATAAGATTATAATAACTTTTTACCGTGTGAAATAAAAAAAATCTTTCAACACTAAGAACTACACATCAAATCACATTAACTTCCTTTACGCTGTACCTTGGCCATTATTTTTCAATCTATCACTTTTTTTAGAAAGCACCACTTTAAAGTCGATAATTGACTTTAAACAACTATTAAGTTGCTGCAAATAATTGTTTTACACCATTTGTGAAAGTTTTTAGTTAGCAAATAAATAAATTATGAATAGTGGTGTATACATTATTCACTGTTTTCAAACAAAGTAGCACTAAAAAAATACATACACATATTTTAATCGAGGTGTTGAAGAATATTTATTATAGATTCAACAATGATACATATAGTATAAATTAAGCTTAAAAATATTAAATCTCTTTAAAAAGTTTTAGAAAATTCTTATTTAATCATTAGAAAAAATATTAGCTTTATAAAGACATTTTTAGTGCTACGTTTGGCAGTACACTGTCTTCAGAAAAAATATAACATTTAGACTTTTCTCACACAAGGAATGTATCTGAAGTAAATGTAGGTTATTCGAAGTCATGCATAAGTAACTGCATTTCAAATCGCTCACAGCTTTCCGAAGCGTGCTGGTAATAAAACAATTCATCACCATAAGTCTATCAATTGGAACACGACAACAACATTGTTTACGGGGCGAGACAAAAGCTTCACAGGATCGCCTGCTTTATTGTTAGAACGGCAAGTGATTTCGGCGCAAGAGCCTGTGGACAATGCGACAAGATGCTCTCAAAGAGGATAATAAAGACATAAATGCAGCACGTCGGGTAGGCGGGGTGTTTGAGAGCCTCAGGGGAGGCTGGTCAGCAGGCACACTACCCCCCGGTAGTCGTTCACCTTCGAGCCCGGCTAATAAAACTGTAAAGTTTCACCTGAAAGTCCAGGGGCGGAGCTCATACGAGACATTCTAGGGTAGGTATTTTAAAATATTCACAACAAAAATTTTCGAAATAACTTGTAATTTACTTAGATTATTTTTTTTGTGTTGTTGTATTAGAATGAAATTGGATAAATATTACTCAAATAAATATAAATTTAAAGTTTATAAAATATACGTAAAAAGCAAATAAAAATTATGTTTGTACTTGAGTACCTAATTTAATACAATAATATATTAAAACATGTAAAATATTAATTGTAATTAGTAAGATTTATTATTACATAAATACATTTATTTATAAAAAAAAAAAATTCAATAGAATGCTCAAAATATCTAACATGTTTGTTTTTTTCAATTTTATTTTTGCTCTTGTGTAAAAAAAATATTTTCTAATGCAAAATATGTTATGAATAATCTTGTGAAGCCCCCAAGGAATATAATAGTTTTGTGCAGAAATTTTTGCGCTTGTTTTTGTCACTATAGATTGTCAACATTACGTCTGGTAATATAATAGTAGGTATTTAATGTAAATAAATCGAAAGTTGTAAATAATAAAGCGCGAATGGGCGTTATTAACTGTCGTCACTCCATACGAAGATATTAAAATTTACGTACTGCTTTATTGAACCTACTTATGAGTGGAGATAATAAATATGTATTCCACACTGATTGTGATATGTTTTTAGGAAATAGATACATAGTTTTATTTTTTATAAATAAATAATGTTCCAGGAACATTGCCCTGTTTTCGAATATGATTAAAATTTTACTTACATGAAATGTCATAGAACTGCAATTGATCATTCGATATCATTGTAAAATTAATCGGTTGTAGTATATAAAATATTTAGTAAATTAGAATCGAGAGTAAAGATAACTTATTTTATTTAATTCCCGATATATTTTATTGGCCAAAAATAATACTTCTTAGACGATAAATGTATAATATAATACCTAGTGAAGATCTATGTGTGGGTACAAATAATAATTTTGCACGTGTTTTTTGATAATTTACAAACAAGTTAATTTATCGATTTGAAAATAACAAATGATTTTTTTCAACATAATATTCTCTTGCTTTAATATAACTTCATGTATAAAAGACAATATCAGTATGGAATATATAATTAGTTTATTAATATCATTATTTCGATAAGCCACCATAAATGACGTTAGTCCATGTTGTAAAACAAGCGATTACTTTAAAAAATCAAATCAATATTAACTTACACCACATGGCGGTAGCTGATCGGGTCAACAACATAAGTTTTAATCGCAATCGTTTCATTTATCTCTTTCCAATCAAAAATATTTATATCAATCTTAAATAACACATTTAACAAACATAATTTTACTGACGCGAGTAATAAGCACGCCTCTGGTTATTCAATATTACAAGTTTGAAACAATAAAAAAAAAAAACTAAACAAAGCTACCGAACAAAGCAAACAAAATCTCCAAAAACGGTCACTGTGCACTTGAATACAGGTGTAAAATTGTCTAACATAAGTGGCAATAGTCGAAAAAAGCAACTCGCTATTCAGCGTAACAATAAACACTCGCGTGCATTGTAAAACATTATTGGAGTGTTCCGATCCGGTCTGGACACAAGCATTCCTTCTGAAGTTAACGGTAACAAATTTGCGATAATAAACTCTGTTTTTATGCTAGCGACACTCACCTACTTTCACTTCATCCCTGGCAATATATTTTTATAAAACACTGAAAAGTGAGATGAATCTATCATCTCTTTTCTAACAAATTCATCATGACAAGTTTTCAAATTAATAAACAGAGAAAGATAATGAATTTGATTATTTTTTTTTTGTTGGTGTTATTATTGTAATAAAAACATTGGTTTTACATTTACAAAAATAATTCCCCCAATAAAAAGTTATTTATTTTTTAAATATTCCATTTGACGAAATATGGACAGAAAAGAGAAAAAAAAAATATATTTTTGATATAATCAAATTCAAAACATAAACGAGAGTATGGCTACAAAATACTTTTATTTGAACGAGTCAAATTTATCTGCAAATGCCAAAGCAACTTCACCGCACTCACTACAACCGTATAAAATAAAACGGCTACGTTTATAAATGTGAAATATTGACGTATACAGGTATTTTATCGATACGTTTATATTATGTTCATAGCATAGGATTAAACAATATAATCGCTTGACGTACCTGTAACCATGACTGTATACGTTCATTCAATGGTGCGCGTACGCCATTCGCCGACTGACCGTGCGCAAATCAAAATTGTTTAATTAAATTAAAAACTACCTACAATAAAAGTGATGACACGGCGTGAAGATGTTTCGTCATTGGATATTCCATATTTATATTTTAATCAATCAAACATAAACGTTCCCTACGTTGCAGCCAATGCCTCAGTAAACTGGAAATGTATTTTTCAAAAGTAATTATAATTCACATTCATAGCAAAAGAGCTCCAAAAACAAAAAAATATATAGAATTGAAGTTATTATTAAAAAAAAACACATAAAAAATACTATATGTTTTCAAATTAAAATAGCTTATTTTTTGTGATTGTTGCTATCCAGGACAGAACAATATAAGAATGATAACTTCTAAATATTTAATTAAGTAAATTAAAACCAATATACAAAAACTTCTCCCAAATGTTTCTATTTAATAAATCAAAAATAATTCTTAGCGTGGATTTAATTTCCAATAATATAAATTTATAAGTCGTGAAGCTAAAAAACTGTGAAGTAACGGTAGCGAAATCTCGTATATTTAATTGAATTCTACAATTGGTATGCTTTCTAATAAAAGACAAAAAATAGCATGCATTTTATGAAATGTTAAAAAAAATGCATTGGAAATAATGAATTAGGTATTATAAAAGATGATTGTTGATATGATTTTTTTTAAACAACTACATCAGTATATACATAATTTAAATTATTTGACATTTTTCTATTGACTTGTTTTGGTTTATTTTTTAAAGTATTTTACTAAGATAAGGCTTCTTTTATAAATTGTGTTAATTTTTAGAAACATTATTTTGCTAGGCATCTTTATACCTGTCGTAACAGGAGTGTACTTACTGAAATAACAGTTGTATGCACTTGTCACCAACAAATTACATTCGGTACATGAACATGCCAATCAATACACAAAAGTGTCTCTTATTGGTCTAAACAACAGGTTCTGAGGATTAGGTGCGAATTCTCACAAAGATTTAGTTCTACAGTAATTACAATTCTCAAAGATCCTTCAGCCACTTCTCCAAAGGGATAATCTTTATATGGTTGGCATGCACAAATACTTTTAAACCACAAGAAGTACCGGCTGAGGCCACAAACAGATAATCGATTCAACAAATTACTAAATTATGTGCTTTTAACAGTTAACGTAGTTTAGGTGAATTTCTTGAAGTAGAGATAAGAATGTTTATAGGAATTATAAACTTAATATTCATGTTCATCTAGCAACCGTTTAGTTAAAAGGAACAAAATATTAAAATTAATGGCCAAACAGTTTCAGGAAGGTGTAAATATATTCAAACAATAATGTTATATGTACATTATTATTTTACGAAGGAAACGTAATTTACAAGGTTTGCAATAATTACGGGTCTCTAAAATTGAAGCAGGTTCAATAAAAATAAAGCATTTTAAACATAATGATAGACTTCTTTTTATTTATTATTTTCCATGTAGTTAAACTGTTTTATAATTCTAATTTAACAATTATTTGAGTTAATAAAACATTTATTTTATATATATATATATATATATATTTAAAAAATATATTTAAATAACATCACTCAATTATGTTGAACTCCTGGAGCCAGTAAACCATGTCAGGAATCCATATCCAGTGGTCTCGTTGCATTATTAAAGAATAATATAATTACACTAGCATTATGGTACCAAAGTCTAAGCCAGATAAATCACTTTTACCTGAACGGACGGTTCTGTGGCACTTGTTAGGACATTATGTTCATTAGTGCATCTTTAACGATCACGAGAACCTCAAGCATTATGGTGTTTTAATGACTTCTGCCAAGTGTCTTTATTTATATCAGGTATAAATTAAATAATTCTGGAAACTAATATTTAAAATATATTTTTCAATAGTGAAATTCGATATTTTATATATTATCACTTGATACCATATGAATATTATGGAATATTTTTAGTTTTAAAAGTATAAAAATTAAAGTTATTAAATATTTTCATCGAATGATAAAAAAAGTATTAAATCATCAAGTTTAATATGATTTATTTATAAAAAGAGATCGTTTAACTATTAAGTAAGCATCAATATTTCAAAATAAATTACTTATCATCATTTATACTTTATAACATCACTTTTCACTTTTACGAGTTTTTATTTAAATGTTTTTGCATTGATACTCTGTATGACAAATTCTGGCTTCAATAAATACTAAGATTTAAAAAAAAAAGATTACTATAAAATAAACCATAGAAAAAATATTATAACTAATACTATATTTTTAGTATTGGTTTAATACCAGACATGTTTTAGATACATTGATAAAAAATATTATACATTATTAAAAAAACCAATAAGAATTAAAATAAAAAAACCGAATTACATAATTCAATTAAAATCAAACTCAATTGACTCTCGCAATTGTTGAGTAAAAAAAATATGGCACCTGTTATAGCTAAACATCAACAAACAAATAATTATACTCAGTAAAAACACGATGATTCAGAGCGTAATTTAGTTCCCACGTAAATGACACACGATTGTCGGTTCAAATCCCAACTGGTCAAATAGCCAGCTTTTCTCATACTAGTTGTCTGCAAACGTATTCCAGTAACACTGTCAATTACTCCTATGTGATTCGTGAATCATCCATAAAGATCAAATAAAATTGTATGAAACATACGCATATCTAATTACTCTTTGCATTACGGATTTAGATGATTGTCCTTCTGGTGTACAATGTATTGCGAACGGAAAATGAGTTTGTATATCGACACGCCTAGCGTAAATATTACGAAAGTAAAAAATAAGTAACTTTATCGTTAATTTAATTAAATAAGAAATCAAATATTATACTTTCATAAATTTGGTGCATTTTCTTAAATATAAAATTACAAAACAGGTCAACAAGGTTGAAGGCTCAGCTCGCAGTTTTTGTTGTTTAATGATAATGCTTTATCTAAAAAATATAAAAATGATTAAATATACTTTCAGAATGGTGATAATTAAAACTGTAGAAGTGAAGATTATTAATAATAGATTTTTAATAAATAAAAAACATTAAATATAAAGTGTTTTTATTTATACACAATAAACTATTATTTTTAATTTTGAGCTGTACTATTTTAAATTATCAACTAATAAAATATTTAAAACATCAAATTTATAATCAAAGTATCACTCATAACTGAAAATTGATACCAATAACAATAATAATAGAACAATATTTTGGGTTATAAGAGTATAATACAAAAAGTGTAAAAAAAATGTATTGTGCGATATTGGTTTAATGAGGATTCATATAAATGCATTCAAATATTTGTTTGGTAAATATAATTATGACGTAGGAAATGTCAGGTGCAGAAAATTTATGGTATGTCTGTACATACAGGGAAAATGGACGCAATTGAGATGCTTAATTTTTTTCTGAACGTTAAATATTTATTATTAAAAAGCGTTTTTTATGTTTGCTATGATTGTACACATGACGTCTTTTATTTTTTGCAAATAGACTTAGTTAAATGCTGAGAGTTGTTTTGTAAACACAGGAGACAGGCATGCTCTTCAGACTTCTTTCAGAATATAATAACCAATGTTATATTTTGGCATAATGACGTAATAATATAATTTCTTATCTTTGTAACAAAATATTTTTAAAGTTGTATAATATAATACTTAACACCAAATAAGCAGATAAATTTTGAAACAAAAAATTAAAAATGTAAATTGGAGTAAAAAAAGGCCCACAATTTTTCTTATGCTTGTAAAAACCTAGTGACTATTAATTATTTACCTGTCATTTGATGCATCTATGTTTAATATGGCGTGACCTTAAGATCAACAAATTTAAAGTTTAATTAAAATATAAGAAGCGATGTGAAATAGAAACATAAGGAAATTGTGACACGGTAAATAATTGACATTCAAACAAGTCTCCTACGTTTAAATAAATGCCTAAGTACGAATATACAATCGTTTCAATGCCGTCTTATTTATAAGTATTCTTAAATATTTATGTAGAGTTTTTTTTATTTTCTATTTCTTCAGAATACAACCATAAATATAATGTCAAATATAAGTAATTAATTTATTAAAAATTCAAATTGTAATATTATATTATCTCTTGAAAATCAATATTTTAATGTTTACTTTACAGGTGCGTATGCGTAAATAAATCTTCACTGACAATATGACTACTGAATCTTTATTAATATTATTTTAACCGCAAAATGCCAAAATTTATAGATGTAAGAGCTTAAAGGGGAATAAAAAAATATGCATGCTAATGCGCATCCTTTTTGGAAATAGTAAAAGTATTACACCTGTCATTTAATAAATATAATCGTGAAACATCATTAGCCGTGATAAATCTTATATTTGTATGCGATTTTTTTCATCAAATTTTGTTTAAATTTAGCAGTGTAAATCTGCCATTGTTCTCTTTCATTGACGTAAGTAACAAACTTAATTATCCAGGTAACATCACGAATGTTAATAAAACAACATTTGACAATGATATCAACGCCGGGATTTATTTTAATATGAAATTGGTTAGTGGCCACCGTTATTATATACAAATTTATTTTAATTTTAACAATATATTACTAATTTTTTTTTTATTTACAAAAAAAATTATTCATAGTGTGTTCAAAAATTCAAAATTCTTTCATTAAGAAAAACAGATCTCTGTCTTTGATTGATTATAATTGGATGATACCCATTAGACTCTAGTCGGATTATATAATCAATATTTTTGACAGAGAGTACATGCTGGAAATCCATTTTAATATTTTAAATAGAATAAATTACTTGAGTGATTATTCCACATGTTTTATATATATTCAAGTAAGACAATGCAAGTATGGCAGCTAGATCTAAGAAGACTTAATTTTGGGTCTACAAAAAATTATAACATAAATACATTTTGATTTCGTAAATACATTACCCGATTTGCTTGGTTGACGTCGCGGTTGTGCTTGAGTAGTTATTATATTAACGCAAAAAATATTTCGTTTTAAACTGATTATAAAAAAAGGTATTTAATGTAGTTAGATAAAACTTTGTCAGTGATGATTTGAATCTATATTTGGAAATAATTTTTTTTTTGATGATTTTTGTTTGTTAAAAAATAAGTGATCATATTATCTTTATCGATAACAATACAGACGAGCATATCCTGAGAGAACTTCCTTTCGGTGAACCCCCATGCGATAATAAGACTCCTAACGACATCTGATAAGACTCGAAAATAGTTTAAAGCATTGTATAATTGTATCAAACATTGTCATAAAACAAGCTTTGGTAAATTTAAAAAAAAACTTTGATCGGTTATCATAATCGATAAGTATAAACACTTGAATGGTGATTTATTTGCAATAAACAACTCTAAAACGAATTTTCATTTTCAACCGTGTTTGTTTAATATTATTATTAAAATAAAATAATAATTACTATTCCATTTTCAACATTTTAGTTAATATTTTTTATGACAAGTTTCGCCAACCTTCTATGTTGACACTTTAAAAAGCTGAAAACAAAACACTCAGTAAGAAGATGCCAAAATAGAAAGATGGCGAAACTTGTCACAAAAACTAATTTAAAAAAAAGTGAAAAATCACTTCAGATATTTAAGTGCCTCTCCACAGAAGAGAGTAGCGATCATCTCACTGAACATATATTAATTCTGAGGCAGTCTTATTAATTGGGCTGTACTTCCAACTCCCAGCCGAAAAAAATCACTATGGATTTTTACCTAGTATATATAAATAGCAATAAAATAAAATACATTTATTTTGATGAAGATTTGAAAATCAAAGTTCATTCAACAATATTTTGATTCTGAGTTAACGACACGGCAAGCGTTTTGGGGGCCGTCGAGGTTTATCCAACAGCTTTGCAATGGTCCTTCGTGGTCGGGAAGGAATAAGGAATAATAAGAAGGAATAATAGGAAGCCCAAAGTTCCGGACCTGCCCTTGACCCAGAGCAGGCCCGGCGGTGACGTCAGGGCGCGGATGACGAACACTTCCAGGAACCGCGCAGAGCGGCCCGCGGACCGTGGCGTCCGGAACACGTGAATCACTCCGGCTTCGGTGTTCGGGTGCAAGTGTCGCGAATTCCGCAGGACCTATTGCTAATGCATGCATAATAAAAATGTAGCCTAAGGTTACACCGCCAATTGTAATGAAGGCTTTCACAACTAAATGGAGTCGAGTTGGATTCGAGTAGACTCGCATCTCAGAGCACGCAAGTGCTGCACGACTCAAGCAAAGAGATGGACGTTTGCTCTGCTGAGCTAGTGTCACATGGATGACGCAGGATCTCATGCCGCCTTTTTTGGTAAGCAGAACAGCCTGAGACGCAGTCACAGACTTCTGCGAGAAGATCCAGACCTCAACAAGTGAGCCTCCCCTTCCTATGTGACTACATTTCTACAACAGGAGGCATGAATAAACTGAATTGTATGTAACGTGTGATGCTGCCTCTCTTAAAATACTTTCTACTACTTATAAAAATATTCTAATACCCTTTTGTTGAGAAAAACTTTGATAAATATTATAGCATTTTTTTAACGTGTTTATTCAATTTTTCGGGTTGAGGGTTTTTGTTTCTTCTCGTAGGAATGCAAACATCCGTTAACGTGCATATTTTTATATTTTACATCAAATACGAATAGCCTTATAGCTATGAGACTATATATATTTTTGATTGTAAACGTGAAAGACGAAAGCACTCAGAATAATTTTTATTCTCACAATTAATATATTTATTGAATTTACCACCCCTCATTATTATTGTTCCGGTCACAAAATAGTTAGAATCCGCTTAGGAATTTACAAATATAATTTATATCACATCAGTGTGAATAAATTCACGCCGAAAAATGATTAAATTTTAAATCATTTTATTATTATATCAAATAAAATTAAAATCAAGAATCACATAGATTTAATGATCATAAAAGTATTTTTTTTGGTGAATGTTTGTAAATACGAATAAAATACAATGTTTATAAAAAATAAATTCAACGTGATTAAATTCTTCTGCAATATTTAAGAAGAACGTATTAAGATTTTTACGTACTATTTTTTTTACGCATAATTTTACATGAGGGAAGATTTCAGCCAAGGCAGATTTTATTTATAAATAAGAAGTAACACTGAAAGCCCACGGGATTGACGAGTAGGCGCCGGGGCTGACTCAAGACCCGCAACCGGAACAATCCACGTGGTCGAAAGCGTCGTCCAGTGACGAATGGTCACAATCTGGATCATGCGGACTCAACGCCGTGTGGGAAGAATATAAATACTCCTCGAGTACGTGCTATATGACGGCCGAGATAACTTTACGTAACCGGCGCTTGTCTCGGGACAGTTCTTTTAACAGATAATTTCTAATGAATTTTAAGTTCACGGCCGCTGGCTACGTGCTTTGGCAGGTGATCGCCGGAGCCGCGTGATAGGAAATCAAGATTGTAATATTTTACTACAGATCTGCTGTCTCAGGGCATTAAAAAACGCCAATTCTTATTTATATGTCAGTTCGTAGTAAAACATGATGCTTTTTAACACATGGTACCGCATGAAAAGTTGAGTCTGGCTATCACAAGTTGATCGCATGGGTACTTTCTAGTTAAACGGACATCTTTTATGTTATACAAAAAAATTAAATTAAATATCGCTTATTGATTTTTGTGCACCATTTAAAAAAATAAGTTTTAACATTTACTATTAACAAGACATACAAAATAAAAATAAATTATTTGGGGTGGATAAAATTCAAAAAATGTATATTATAACTGTATTAAAAATGAATAAATTATTTTATTTTATTTATTTTTAATGAATATCTTTTATGATTTAAAAACCGGTTTTTACTCAGTTATTTTAATATTTTGAATAAAATATTTGAGTGATTTGATTGATAATGCCAACGTGAAAAGTTCGCAAAACCAGTCACAAATAAAAACGAACATGTGAAAAATCACTCAAGTATTTTATTCAAAATATTAATATAGAATTCCACCATGTACTCTCTATTAAAAATGTTGAATTCCTATACAGTGTTTATTTGGCTATGAAAACTATTAATTTCTGAAAAAATAATATAGTACATTTCAATTAGCTTTAAAACACAGTATTAGCTCAACACGCGTGTTCTTAAGTAATTTGAAATAATATCCCAATAAATGCAATCGAGCGAAAAAGCAAATTGATCACCGTAACGTCAAAATAATAATCATATACGTTCCAATAGTAAATTACAGTTGAGCTGCTCGGCAACAGGCAATTACTCAACATCCAATCCTACGATAGATGTTAGAATTACAAAGAAACCGACTGGCCAAACCGCGAAGCAGTTCTAAGTAGAAGGTGTACCATGACGTAGGTGGATTCATTCACCAGGCCCGAGCACCGGAGGCTGGCCGTGGTAGGAGCGAAGGCCGCGATCACTGCACACGACCCGAAGGGGTTACAAACCTCTAGCCTAACAACTTTATTCAATGTATTCGTAGATTTTTGCAGTCGTTACTACTGTATCAACTTCGTTGTTGAGTGTTGTGCTGCATAATTGCATGTGCATGTGCTGCGGCCCCAGTACCGAGACCAAAACATCCCGAAGATTCAATGTTTTAATCTAGCTTAAATTTATGACAGAACTCCTACGTGTACATAAAAAAATTATTTTGTTTCAATAGGCAAATAAATATAAATAATAAATATTTCTACGCATGGGAAAAAATGGGTCAAAAGGTCGAATCCAATTTTTTTTTAACTATCCACTTAGTCTATTAAACACATCTGCGAATTTAAAAAAAATATATATATAGCATGATTATATTAATATCTTACAATCCATGGATGCAATTCAGAAAATATACTAACCAATGCGTAATATTAAATATAAATGATTTATAATATCACAGAAATCTTATAAGATATATTTCAGATTCACTATGCACAATTGAATCACTTGCTTAGATACTACTACTGGTCATATCAAGTTGGATATTTTTTTATTACGTTAAAATGAAGTTAAAAATTTAAACAAACGATTATTTATAATAATAGCCCAATATCTATATGTATTTATTTTAAATATTCTGCAATCACTGGAGTGGCCTCCTTATGGTCGTACTTCCGTCTTATCAGTAGAGTATCGAGAAAGACTCGTGACGTGAGGATTGCAAGAAGCGTCGCCTTAACCACAGCGCAGGTGACGCCGATTTTGTCACGTAAAATGTTCGTAAATTTCAGTTCCCCGTGGCAAATATTTACGACAGGATGACTGGTAATATTTTGACGCCACTGACGTAGGCATGGCATTATTACAGTACCTTATCTTAGATGTCTTTATCAGCGCAAAAGATTACAACTGCAGCTTTTTAGTGAATAGTAAACATTATTGCCTTTATGAAGTATTTGGTGGTTTCTAATAGCGGTTAAATGATTTTTAATTATTTTTGCGGTTATGTGAATCGGATAGGAAGCGATAGTAACAGTTTTGCATGTTACCAAATATAACTCATATAATTTTTATGTATAAAATTAATAAAAATACCGGCATCAACAAGTAAACTCAATTCAAACATTTTTAATTTAAGATTTTTTTTTTTAAATTAATTCTATTGATGATAAAGAATCAAATAGAAAATTTAAAAAAAAAACTCAAAACAAATACTACTTAAGTCACAGTTAAGTCAAGTTAAGTCACATCTGATTTTCTTTTTCAAGTATATTTTTTTCAATCCATGCGGTTATTTTAATCCTCATAATAAAACAAAACACTAAAATCATATTTATCAAACATATTATAAATACCATCCTTATATGACCGATAAAACATTCCACTGTCACTTCTATCCTTCTAACGACATTTGGCAAGGCGAGAGAAATTCCTGTCATGGCCTCATGGCTAATCGGAGGTATTTTCATTCCGACGTGCCAATATTCACGTAAAACACCTGATGGGGGCCAAGGCCGAAGAAAGTCAAACAAACTGACGCAATCTCTTGTCAACTATTGAAATAACAGTGGAATGAAACTAACCCATACCTAATCAATCTAACCGGATAAAAAGAAAAAAACTAGACAGTTTAATTAATCACTTATACTTTTAGTATAGCGATAATCACAAATAAGCTGTTAAATGTTTTCATTTAAATTTTAGTATATATTTAGTATGTATTAAATTTCATCAGCTGTAAACCGTTCAGGATAGCAAACTTGAAGGTTGGCGATTTTACAAACAAAATATTTTTGCATATCACTAAACCGGATCACTGTTTTTAAAAAAATATATGCTTTAGTAAAAAATAAACTTATTGCAATTACACGAAAATATTTTTTTTCCATGTTCATGTTTATAACAAATGAGGTTAAATGTTACGCAACATCTGTATATAATAAATTCATTGACGCACAGACTTGGTAATAATAATAACAATAATAGTAATTTAGCCGGTCACATGATCAGACGGTGGAAGTGGGTTAGACATAGCCTTCCATCTGTGACGTCAAGCGGAGTGAATGAATGCCATCTCCGACGCCCAGCCTGACCGACTTTCTAGCTCGGCATGAGGTAAATTAGAGGCGTGAAATGCCTGGGTGAGACACAGACTGCGGACAGAGCCCGGCAGCGTCCTTGCAAGGTTGCTCTCGTTGCGTAAGACCCGAGCTCCGCCTGCAGAGAGACCAAAGTCCAGCCCCCAGCGTCCGTTATATTGAATATTAAAAGCGACCGGAAATGTGTGATAGTCGAATCGACGTGCCGCTGTTCTATCGATAAAGCAATGGCGGCCTATCCGCCTCCTCGCATATTTCAAATTCCTGGTTTTAGTGTCATCTCAAAATGTTTCGCGAGCAGATGAAACTTTGAGTCATGCGCTATAGCCACCGATGTTATAACACTCGTATCTCCAAAGTGATTGAACCGCTCACAGCAACGCATCTAAAGCAAGAATAACAATCAAAAGACTGAGTATTATAAAAGCAAAAGTGTTTTTTCTTTTTTTTAATATTTCAGCCGTAAATTACTTGCTGAAATATTTAATGTTTTTTCAAGAGCAGACATCAACTATTATACGTTAAGTATTATTTGTGATATTAATAAAGGATAGGCCAGACATCTTCTACATGTATAAAAGAGATTAACAATTTATTTTATACAAATGTATAATAAGGTAAATTTTCGTATAAACAAACGTTTCGGCAAGGATTTTAATTGAAACATTAAACTTATTTACATACGAAATTCTTGTTCAGTGAGAAGCTTTGCTGTAGCATACGTTCACTGCATTTATTGACATTCTGTAAATTCCAATGTGGCATCTGTTACCGAAATTCTTTGATAATTTGTTATTTTATTTATAAATATGATTCTCAGAAGAATTATTTATATGTTCACTTTTTATCGTCTCTGAAGTGATGAGTGAAATTTATCACGTTTAAGAATAAAGCTTTTAACATTTATTTGTTTTGAGTGAAAATAATTAAAACTCTAACATAATCAAATTATTTCAATTAATAAAAATAGTTAATGATTACTTTGCAAGTACAGTTGTCTTATTGGATTGCACCTGTGCGTCGGGACACACCTGGACCGGCGCCTCGCGTTGCAGACAGCCTGTTGATTCATCATCGCCAAGACACGCAGGCTTGAAGCCGCACTCGACAGGTGAATCATGTACCCGGCGGTACAATTGTTCCGCCGGTACTCGAATTGACTAACAGGTAAAAATTGCAGGATGTCTACCTGTCTACTTAGCGCCGGCGTGAATAATTTAGTTTAGTGATGTACGCAATTTTCATCTTCAAAATTTACAAACTTGAAATAAATATTATATTCAATAAGCACGTTGTAGTTTTTTTAAAGGTACGAACGATTTTAACTCTCAGTACAATCATATATGTAGTTAAAATAATAATCAACGGGTTTATTATTTTCAAAAAATAAAATGACAATACCTTGAAAAAGTTTCATTGAAATGAACACAATTTAAAAATGCGTGAAATTTCCATGCATTCAAGATAAAATATTTTAATTAAATTATGTCAAATAAAACTGTTTAAAATAAACTAACTACTTTTATTATTATAATTTGTAAAATTTTCTAAATTTGTTTAAATTTGATAAAACACATAATTTCATATTTGCAAATTCCTTTCCGTTTATAATATATTTTTATTTTATTTAATACGTTTATATTTTTTTGTTAAAAATTGTATTCCATAAAAAATTGTAAAAATGCTATAAAAAATGCAAAAAACTCGTGAGACCAGTAACAGTTAAAAGTATCACTACTGAAATCAAAATGCATCAATGTGGACATTCAAACTAATTTTTTTTAATGAAAAATATTGTCTACCGTGTGAAGGTTAACCACATTTCTATTATTTAAAATAAAAACTTAACTATCGAATTACAGTATCGAATAACTTTTTTTTTGTTATAAGACAAACAAATAATGGTGGATTCTCTTACATATTATTTGAAACGATTCTCATTATAAACACTAGTACATTTTTTGAAATGCAGCCAATATTTATTTTATTTCTTTACTTAATATAGCGTTTTTAACATTAATTTTACATCAATACTTCCGAATTGTTTATTTAATAATTATAAAATAAAATATATACATTTTAAAATAAATTTTGAGGCATTAATAATGGAAGGCACTACTCAAAAAAATTATCAACGATTGACTGCATTGTGTTTATTGTCACTAGTAATAAAAAAACAACGATTCAATTGTGACAAAATTTAAAGGATTTACATTATATTGAGATCAGTTATTTTTTCACATTTCAAATAGTTTACTTAGTTAAATTAATCCATTGTTGAATTATTAATTATAAAAGTTGGTTTATTCAATCAATATTCCGCGTAAAATAAATGTAATATTATTTCATTGAAAAAATATTTTGGAAAGTACAGATATTTCAAGTATTAATTTGATAAAAAAATTAAATGATCACAGTATAAGTAAGTATATTTTTAAGAAGAGCATTTTAAATCTTATCACAGAAAACATAACAGAATGTGACACAATACTCTAGTTCTAAGAAAAATGCTTATTAGTCGCGAAAATCTACTAAACGCAATAAATCCTATCGTTTTACGAGCACATTAGTTACGGTTTGGTTTTCGGTGGAAAATCGTTATTACAATATTGTGTACCTATTTTCACATTTCGGGGGTTCCTGAAAATTGGTCTAGAGTAATAGATTTTATTGTTCTATGGCGCTGGTCGGAACAAGTAGGGAAATTCCCTCAGGTCACAAATCAATATTAACTGACGGAAAATGGATTTTACAGGTATTATCTTGAGAATCGACAAGTATATTCTTCACCGATAACTGTCTATACGTGAATAAATTATCATTATACAAATGAATGCTTGTTTAAACTTCACACCGACTGGAAAAACATTTTGTTAAGTGCATTGACAATGTAATACTAAACAGTCTATCATCATTCAATCTTTATGAACAACGGTTTAAATGTATGAAAATAAATATAGAATCTACCACTGGTAATATAAAAATTATAAGAAAAATGACAGTCAGTGCAAATAAAATATTTGCTATTGCCGGCGCTTTCATTTTCTTTATTACATAATACAACAATTCCGATTAAATCTAGTGAATTTTCTTATTCGTTTGTTTACTAAATATTACTGCGTTTGTTTTTTTATACTAAAATACTCTACCAAAATGCCATTTAACGTATTCCATTTCAAGTAGTATTTGGTAAATATGAGATTAGGATTATCACGATAGCTTGCGTGTATTTCTTTCTAGAAAGTACTATAGGTGTGAGTATTTACTCGCGTATGTTTGTTTGCATAATACGAGCAAAGAATCGGCAGGTGCGGAATGAACATTTTACTTACAGGAAAAAAAATTAACGACACTGTATTTGCAAATCGTCATATTCACAAGCAAGCTGAATAATTGAAATCGAGAATACAAAATTCGAAGTCGTTAATAAATATATATATATACATATAATATAAAAAAATAATGGTGTCGAGCTATAATTTGAAAAAATAAACAAAATGCGAACCGTCATGCTACTCTTCATAAATAGTAGGGAGCAAAAATATTTTTCTCTACAAAATGTAAATAAGAAATTCTTTAAATTTTTGGCAGATATTGCGAAATTTTCAGCAGATTTTCCCGGGAAATATCTGTGAATCAGTAATAAGCGAAAGAAACAAACCAATATACTTGAGGTGGCTAATTTATGATACTTTTTTCATCCTCGCTTCGAGTTAAATCTTTTTTTTACTAAACGGCTTCCTGTTCAGTGAGTTTTCCTCAGCATCCGATCCAGTTGCCCGCCGCCTCCGGGCAGCCGTCAGACATGTTCCGCATGAGCGAGCCGCTCGCACGGCGGCGAAACTATTATAACCAACAGCCATATACGAGATGACGAAGAAACGGGAGGAGGAGAAAAAAAAGAAACAAGACAGGACCGCCATGTTTGGAAGGGGCCCGATTCAAATTCGAACATCCAAAATGGCAACCGGGCACGCCACCGCCAAAAGCATTCGCCGCCCAATTTTTAATACTGGCCCGACGACATCATTCCGCCGGCCATCCGGTATTGTCGCGCTCGGAGGCTGCCATCTTTCTTCCTCTCGCTAGGGTTTTTCTATATTAAGGACCGTCTACACTTTGCACTTAATAGATCGGCAGCACATTTATGTGTTTTATCCCAACTATCGGTAATTTTTATTATCACAAATATAAAAAAAACGTTTAGTACTTTCTTCACATTCTCTGAAATAATTATGAAAATCACAATTTTTCATAGAAAAGAAATTTGCTGCCCACGCCCGTAAAAGTAGTCCTAAAAAAGCCAAAAACCTCCAAAAAATTGTTACTATTTCTTGAAAATAAAATTGATTTAAAAACCTAATTTTATTGTTAAAATTTTTGAATGCATAAATATAAACATAAGGTTTAAATATTTAAAGTCGATAAATTATATATCTAATAAAATCAGAAGCTATTTTTTCAAATGGTTTTTATATTGTTTTTAATATTTTGTTAATTTTTCTTTAGTAAACTGACTGCCATCGGTTGATAAAATCGAGATTTACCGATATATTTTTAAAATTATGTTCTACTTATTTCATTTATACTTTTTTCACGTCGTTTCTTATTTAAGAGAACCGTGAGTCAGGAGCCCAGGTTTCTCCGATGAGAGTGGTCCTTTGGCGTGAGTGCTTAAAAAATTAAAGATCTAGCAGGAGATTCTGCTAGATCTAAAACAAATGCAGCTTTTTTTCATATTATGTTAAGATTTAAAAAAAACTACTTCAGGGAAACTTTTGAATAGTAAATAAATTGGTCGTCTTAAGTCTTATATCATCGCTAACGCCTGGCTCATATAAAATAAAAATATAATCAATATATTCGCACGTAAAGGCAGCGATAAATATGAATAGTTTAATGTATAAAATATTTTTTTAAATTACAATATACGCGTAAAACTTGCTTTAAATTACGTGCTTACATTTTTTGATAATAAGTATTATACAAGTAAATTTTTTCTGCATATCTCAGAGGATTGAAATTATCATCAGCTCATTCAACTACTTGGCAAATGAAATTTTTAAATAGAAAATTAATTAGTACAATATGAATAGACCTTTACGCATATAATAAAGTACGAAACTGTCGGTCGCGTTTTGGGTCGGCTCATTTGGTTTTTTGGGTTCGGCTGTGGCATTGCTGAGCGCTCAATTACCTCCGGGGAGGAATGGTGGCCCCTCCCCCCTGCCCCGCTCCCCCCTCGGCCCTCCCCCGGGCCCTCCTGGGTGGGCGGTTTTTGCAGCAGCTGTCTGCTTTACCGACGCCGCTTGACCCACACAACGCGACGCCGAGATAACCGGCGGCCGTGTCCAAACTCGCTATCGAAATAAACCTTATCAATATTTATAGATTCAGTTTTATTTGATTAGTTGGATACGAGTTGATCGATCGGATTAATTTTTTTTAATTTTTTAAATGGGTATTTTATAAATATATCTGGATATTTTAGTACGACGGAGTTTAAACCGATACTTTTAAAATTACAATATTTAGATTATGTTATATGGTACCGTTTAATATAAAAACTTAAGAAATCCAACTTTAACAGAAATCTTCTCGTTTATGATTAGCAAATGTATCGTAAATGAAAACTTGTGGTGTCCTGTAGCGTATGAAGACTTAATTTATTACAACAAAAAATATAAACCTCACATATAATACCTAAAAAATATGACATTACAGAAATTATCAAATGGCACTGAAATAAATATAATAAAAGATAATTTTAAGTTTTTTTTCTAATCTAATAGAGTAAATAAGTATATTTTTTAAATATACACATTTCGACGAATTAAATATTTTATAGCAAATTGTGATTCACGGTAGTGCTATGAATCCATTTCATTCAATACTTTTGCCGTGCAGTGTGAATAATGCACCTAAATATACATACGAATGACGCCCTGATAAGGTATGGATGACCTAACATCTGATGAACACACTCACGTTCAAATAACTTCACTCAATGTGCATGCATTGTCCGCTGCAGCAGTTATAACAAGTGCATTATTTTACTTCTATTTAAAGAAAACCACGGATGGACGCTGAAATATGCGTCGCGACTATTTCTCTACCTGGAAATTAGCAACTTCACACGGTGCTTGAAAATATACGAAATCACTTGACTTTTTAGTACAAAACACCCAATTTATTTCAAACATATTTATAAGCAATATATATTTTAATATTTAATTTAAAAATACCCGAGACGTGAAGGTATATATATATTTTTGAAAAAATCGACCTTTTTCTATCACACATAAAAGTAAAATAAACTATTTTTTGCGTTTAATTGAAAAAGAAAATTCAGTAAATCTTTTTAATGGAAAATCTTCACATTCAAATTGTTAAATATTTGTTTTGTTATAAGTAAGCATTCGTAGTTTTTATTATTTTTTAGGTTTAAGTTGCCTATAATAATAATATATATTTTTTGAATTGAAAATTTTATTTAATAATATAACGGCAAGATAATATTTGATTTAATTACTAGTTATAATATATATATATATATATATATGCTATGAAAATAACTTGTATCATATATGTATCTAATAGTGCTTTGAATGTTTTTTGAGCAAATTATAAATTATTTAACTATTGTCATAGTTATTATCAAATTCTTAAGTTTAGATTTCACAAGTATTAATTTTAAAAAATCGGATACAATATAAAAGTTAAATTTATTCATATTTTAAATAAATATTTTGATTTAATTCAAAGTTTCAAATATTTTTATAAACAATTACAAAAAAACAGCTTATGGAATATTGTTTTATTCAAAAATATAAAAAAATAAACCGTAAAAAAATACTTAATAAAGTGGAATGACATTTGTAAAGTGATGTTATATTAGATAATTTATTCCTACAGGATAAATATTGACCGCAACCGTTTACCAATAATGAATTCATTTACCGCAGTCAATATGTCAATGAGAGGATCATCGGGATACCAACAATGACCTAGCAAGGTCGCATAATGGAATCTAAATACATGTCTATAAAAATACTATTCTATCCGCCATGAGTCTCCGAGGATTGTAATAAAATGTTTGTAGAGCTAAAAACCATAATATTTAAACTCCAAAATAATACCGGTTGTATGAGATGAATAATACAGATCAAACTTCAGGTTCAAGCAAGCACAGAATTCATTATACGCTATGGCGGAATAAATAAATAACAGAAATCCTATGTTTGAGTTTTATTAGTAAAAGTTGACTTAAAACGAATTGATTAACAATTCAAAATAATGTCAAGGCTTTGAAAACATGATGAAACATGAAGTGGCATTTTTAAAAAATGGTTTACATTTACATAATATATATGATATTCCAGAAATCGGTTATAAAAGTTGTTTTGAAATCGTATGTTAGTCTAAGTCAAATACAACAGAGCTTTAATAGACGCTAATAAAAACACAAATTGATACAAAAGGGTTGACAAAAAAGTTCATTGGACCTATAGTAAAACGTCCGACCGCAATATCCTGCCTAAAAAGAAATCACCTCAAATCAACCCCATAATTTTAAATCGATAATGATCCCAACGAAAAAACGTATAATTGAGAAACTTTAAAAATAGACGGCTACATCCAATAACTGTTTCTACTTAAATTTAGTTTTTCAAGTGAATAAACTATACTCGAATTGCAAATATTGTTTTACATAAACCACATCCGCGTTAAGGCTTCTTGGCGGCAAAGATGAAATATTGGAATAAAAAAAGGTTTGCCCGCGGTAACAGTTACTTTGAATCGTAATACCTGAAATGTTATGCTTTTATATTGCCTAAGTATTTATTTCCGATTTTCAATTATCTATTACTGGCCTTGTTGTTTACTAATAACCAGTGCCGCGGCTCTTGACCCTGATTAGTCATGTTACTGATTCTGCGAATTTAACATTATATAAAAAGTGATCTACGGCTGTACTAAAGATAAAACCGAAATTCGACTAGGCACTACCAAAACCGTTTATAGACTCTAACCAGTATATTAAACGGAAAAAAAACACTTGTAAATGTTGTTTTAAGTTTGAGTTTGCTACGCATTTCAATCATAATACAGTAGAGTTAAAATGGCTGTTACGCATTAGTGTTTATTACAAAGTAAAATGCTTTTCCAGTTATTTTTAACCTATAACAGTGATTGTTGGCTATGGTAGCTGACAGGTGAAATTTCAAAATGGAATTGCGTTTACCTGAATCCTTCCGTTGTAATTGAAGAAACATTCAGTCTGCATAATTTTCATATGTCAAGAGTAATAACTTTTCCGTCATCACATCTTTCAGAGGAGGCAGGAATTTCCACAAAAATTTTAACATTTGTTCACCAAAGTTATAGCCAAAGTTAAAATTACTGTCACCACAAGTCTCATTGTAAATATAACCGCATTTGTTATGTGAACATTTGAAAAACGAAAAATGCAATTATTTAAAAAATACCTTAACAGTAATAGGTTGAAATATGAAACTTTAAAAAATAAAATTTCATAAAACCAAATTTTTAACATGCTACATTCCGTAATGATTTTTTTTTTTAAATTACCGGAAAAGCCTCTTTAGCCTTGACATCATAATCTTTAAATTTATTCTTTCGAATTTCATAAAACCGCAAAGCGACAGCTAAATCAGATAAAACTTAATAATATTGGTAATCTTTTCAATTATTCATAAATTTTAACGGTTTTTTAAAGACGTTAAAAAATCCACATATTAAGAGATTTTCTCGATAAAACAAATAAAAATACTATACACATATAACTTAAAAAAGAGCATGAAAATTTTAGGTATAAATAAATGTTCAATGGTTAAAAAAAAATCACAATACAAAAACAACTGAAACAATTTTTTTATACCCTTTGCATCGATTGTTTTTGATATCAAATAACAGTTTTTACGCCTAACAATCAAAATATTTAATCATTTTGACAGAATGTGTTGGTGAAAGTTTTACGCCTGCGTGCTTTAAAAAAAACACCTTGAAACATAAACATTTTTTAATAATGATTAAGTACATTTTCTCAAATATTGAAAATTGATTAAAGAGACTCTTAGAAAAATATCATCGTGATTTGTGTGGGATACGAACCCGCACCCCCAAGTTTATATGGCAGGTGCATTCCCAATTATGCTAACAATTATGCAACATCCCACACAAATCTCGATGATATTTTTCTAAGAGTTTCTTTAATCAATTTTCAATATTTGAAAAAATGTACTTTATCATTATCAATCAATCAAACCTGTATAGGCAAAATCGTACTTCGTGTGAGACGGTCTTCACAAAAATCAATAATAAACATTTTTTCAATATTTCAGGATGAAATTCAATGTGTGCAGGCGTAATAAATATAATAAAATGTGATAGTAGCTTATAGATAATGATCGGAAGCGCCAGTACTAAAACTGTGTCGGTCGGGTGGGCCCAAGTCGCGCGGGTGCGTCCAAGTGATTCGCTTGCGAGTCATGACGCATCCGAGTTCCGAATTCCCGGATAATGGCGTATTAATAGTCTCTGCTGTGAGAACGTAATGCGGGAAGCCTCTAGTCGCTGCAGCAGCCGTTAGTCACTCCAGCTGGACCAGCGGGAGCCAGCTGGGTCCAGTTGGCAATTAAGCCAACAAATTAACTAAGCAGAGTCAAATAATTTGATGACATTTTTGTACAGATTACTCACATGGTCACAAATTTTATTCTATGATTATTCTTGGTACAATTTTAATATAAGCCATATGATATATGATCCTCGCTTTCCGATGCTTAGTATACACTATAATTTAGGATCGATGTTTACGACCCATAAACTACCACGCTAAAGGCATAAATCTACAGCTCAAATATAATTTCTATACAATGAATATTGATGTATCCTAGATGTAATGTAATGCACAAGTTGATTAAGTTTTAATGCAATTTCTGAATCTATCAAAAAGATTTATTTTAACTTTGTATGCTCATGGTTTTTTTTTAAATGAGTGTATACATATATAAATAACATTTTCATTGCGTATTGTATATAATTAATGTGCTCAATTAACTGTGATTTAAATTAACGTGACGGCAAAGACGCGGCTTCCCGTTAGTCATCGAGATCAGATTCGACGAGTCCCTGGCGTCGTTTCCGATGCCAGGAACTCAAAAGTTAAGCAAATTCCAATGTGGAGGAATTCGGATCGATTCATTTTATTTATTTACATATTCTAGCGGCGTTCCGTTCTTTACTCATATACCCCGAGCTCCGGTGTACTAGTTTTAATTTGATGGACTCTTCCGACTGAAAGAAAATTTGGCTCGCGTATCGCACGGCATACCAGCGCGATGTTTTGATATTGATCTGTTGACATAGGAATATTTGGAATATTTCGACGAATTAAGCGTAAATTTTTGTTCTAGTTTCTATGAATCACCCCGGAGAATTGCACAGGATAAATATTTGTTCAGGCTCCGGAACTCGAAACAAAAAATATAAATTCCTCGATGAATTAATATTGATTTTGAGATACGCGATAGGGGCGGTTCCATTCCAATTTCGTTTGCAACTCTTTGAGTGATTTCTTTTCGGCTTTCAGTGAACTGCTTTGCCGCCGCGTCGGCTTTTTTCATCTCATCCGCCACGTCTTGGTGTTCTAAGGAAGGTAACGTCGCAAATATTTTATAAGGAAACCCTGTTATGAATTTATACCGCCCACAGGTAACGATATGGGGGGCAATATTGCAAGCCTTTCTTTATATACCGTGAGAATTTCTTAGACTACTAGGTTGAAAGACGAAAAAACTCTCAATTATTTTTCAGAACATAGGTGGGATGTTATTTACGACGCAATTTTTTTTTGGATAGTATTTTTCATTATTGCATATGTGAATTGCTAACCTTGTAGATGTTGAAAAAATTAAAATCGTTTTTTTCGATATTACATTATTCTTCATAAATGTATAGACATAGTTATAAATAGAATAGAAACTCTTAACGTTAATACCTAAAAACCTATGAATGATTTATGCTAATATCGTTTTTAAATTCTTTAAAGTATTTTAATATTAGAATGTAGAATTACAGAACAAAATGTTTTGACAGATTTATTAAACATGTATTATTTTGATATAATTAATCATTGTGTTGATTAATTTTAGAAGTAGTGTTTTATCTCATATAATCATGGTGAAAAATCCGAATAAAATTGATATTTCTGAAAAATCAGATGATGATTCAACTGATACGCTGCCCCTTTACATAAATATTAAAATGGATAAGAGAGAACGAAAGCGACTGAGTTTTAAACATAATGCAATATTAAAGAAGGAATTTGACGATTTCAAAGATAAGTTTTCCGAGACTGTTCATGTTCCTGCTTTACTGCCACAACATGAAGACTTTCATTTTTATTTGTCGAAATGTCGACTGATTCCTGAACAAAGCGAGGGAAATCGTTTGAATTTTGTCAAAAAGATGACACCAGGACCAGGGTTCGATATAAAAGGAAGACTTCCCATCCCGGCTGATAGCGTTTGCAAAAGATCAGAGAGTACTCGATACGAAAAAAAAATACCAACACCCAAAACTTGTGTACCAAAAAAATTGAAATTAAATAAAATTTAAGTGAAAAAATAAGAGACAAAATTTCAGGCAAACCAATTAATCCAAGCTGCCTGGTAAACTTGATAGCATATTTTTCAATATCCTTTTCACTAACAGCAGTAAAAGGGATATCACTTTTCAACAAATAAATAACCACAGATTTTATGCATTTATCCATATTATATATTTTTTGGTCTAAATTTGATCAAAAAATACATCTCTGCTGCTAATGTACTCATACATAAATATTTCATACAATTTAGAATACATATTGTATTTTCAAAAAGGGTTTTTTTATTTTTAAATATATGTACAAATTTTATATATACGTTTCAATGGTATTGTATTGAAATAAAATCACGAATTAAATATATTTAAAAGGTATTCTTACTAAATAATCAAATCGAAGTTTTGTTTTTCAATTAGTCCTTATATTATTCATAGGTCATATTTTATATTTTAACACTTATTTTATAAAATCATTAAACTATAAATAAATAGCGAAACGTTAAAAACTTCCCATGGATTACTTACAACCCTATTTTCTTATAATCGGTCAAATACTCATTAAAAACTATTTAATACATGGTTATATTGTAAAACAACTTTGAATACAATGCATGTGACGTTTTATATCTAACAGCTTGGTAATCACTGTTCAATATAATTTCTCTTTTAGAATATGAACGGGAGTCTTACTAACGAATCAAAAGCTGTTTTTAATTTATATGTCTCTTAGGGTCGCCGCTATAAATATTCTCTAACCGTCTAAAACAAGAAATATTTAATCATTTAATTGAAACAGCAGACGACAATATTTAAAAAAAATAAAGTAAAATATTTGGAAGTTTTTTATAGCCTAGAATTTGAAAAAAAAATAATAATTGAAAACTATTTTTAAATAAACCTTAAGTCAACTGTCACAATCAATAAATATAATTTGATATATGTGTACTTGTATATCTATAAATATGATTAAATACCCCAATACAGTTGATTTATACGATACATTTGATAATACGTATGACTTTTTTTCCAATCGCATTAAAAAAAAGTTGATAAAAAACATGAAGCTATTTATAATTTGAAAAATAACACTGAACTAAATAAGTAATGGAAAGATTACTAATACCAAAACCCCAGCAGCCACACACCAGCACAGCTACTGTCTTTAATAGATTATCATTTCTACATGGGAAGGACGGTGTACGTCCCCAAACATAGTATGAAAAATAGAAGTGACTTCTTGATGAAAATGAAAACAGGGCCAGGATTCGAAAAAGAGGAGCACTTCCTGTTCCGGATGAAATCTGGTATAAAAGACCCGGTAGTGCTGCGGGCAAGTTGCCAAACACTAGCAAATCGAAATAAGCAAATAAAACTCACATTTAATTTTACTCTAAAAAAATCCATGGAACACTGCTATTATGACAAATTCCCTACTTATTAATATAATGTAACAGTGATTTTATTAAGAATCCATTGATGTTTGATGTGAAAATATAATAATAATTACGTATTATCTTGAGAATATTATATTACAAATACGATGAAAAAATACTCATTAGTGGTTGCAGAATCGTAATAAAAAAATCATCTTATGTTAGTAGAGAAATTTCGTGTAAAAAATACATTATAATTTTTCATAAGTTTTATTTATTATGTTAAATTGATGATATGAATTACTATGTCATTAATAATAAAGTATATTTTGTACTTTAAATCAAATGTATTTTTCTTATATGTACATACGCTTTTTACATCAACAAAAAAATTGTCTCGTATTACTTAAATAAGGGTTATATTTAATGGCATACTTCATTCATGAAACATCCTTGAAAATTTTTCGATAAGATTATTTTTTAAAAAGTAATCGGTGAAGCGTTCGGAGATCAATGGTTCCGTAATAATAGTATCATTTTATATGAATTCCTTGTTAACAGGGTCAAATTATCGCCATAACACATCAAAGCAGTGACCAACAAAAAAGGTACAAATTATATGTCTGAAATGTGCGCGGATTACTGAAGCCGCAAGCAAACAAGCCGACAGGGGAGGCCCGCCTCCAGCATCATCCACCGCCCCTGCGGCTGCCTGACACGGGCCGATTACCTGGCAGGAGGGCTCACCACCTCAAGATCATTCCGTGGGGATTTATCAAAGATACATAATCGAAAATGCCAATATAATGTGTCGAACGAGAGGGACTTCACTTTAAGCTTTCTTGTTGTTAGATTCGACAAGAGTTATCAGATAGCGAGGCGGTGTCGACTTTATGCTCCGTGCGAGGTGGAGTGCGCGAAAAAGGCATTGCTACGAGAGAAAGATCATATATATATATCATGTTATGACTATATCTAAAACTATATGACTTGTTCTAAAACTCATGTTTCTGGAATATATTATCGAAGAAGATTTTTAGTTCAAAGGGAAATGATGTCTCTTATACTATACATAGATTAAAAATACACGTCATAATATCACCAATGGTTGGTTAACAAGTATGCTAACCACTAGATTATCAGACTGTTAAGGCTGTGTATATCTAAATATTTTATGGTTGAACAATCTGTATCGCCCGAAACTCCACCCATTTCATATCGAATCTAGATAAACTCGCAAATCATTATTATTAAGTACGGTGAACTAGAAAATATTAATAAAATAAGTTTGATTTTACAAAAATTTAAATTTAAAAGAAATTTATGTATTTAATATAAAACATATCACGAGTCTACAGTTTGTTTGTTATTAAAGATATAAGTTTACATGTTGTTAGATAATTAATCATCCTCAAATTCATCATTAATTTATTATCTAAGAATTTTTCCAAAGATTATTAGTTAAGAAGCTTAAAAAACTAAATGATTATTAAAAATAAATATGCTGCCATAATTGACATGAAAATGTATATTTTAAACATATTTAATAATTAATTCAGTTTTACGGATACAGGTCAATTAATTTTATTATTTTTATAAAACTTTTTAATTTTAAAAAATATTGTTCACAGTAAAATTATATTTTTCAAGTGTAATACATCCATTATTTTTGTATAATCACGACAATCACAACCCATTCTCAAACTTGTTAGCAAGACAGAAATAACAATAAAAAAGCACCTCAATCTGTGGTCCGAATCAGCGTTAGTACTTTATTCAATCTTTATAAGTTTAACTTATAAAATATTTTTTTAAGTTACAAAAGTGAACCCTTGAAGCAATAAAGATAAATTTGAAAAACACCAAATAAAACATATAATTTAATGATCCCTTCAAATCCTCGCGAAGTGTGTTCACATTGTATGCCTTCATACAAAATTTGACTTAACAATGACATTAATAATATTTTCAACTCAGAAGGTGTCCATAAAATTGAGAATCGACACAAAAAGGACAAAACAGATCCTTTTGGTGTCCGGACCGCACGCCGACTGGAAAGGTTGGATTAGTGTAAAAACGCCTCGTTTAAATAAGAACAAAACGATGAAAAAAACCTAAATAATAATATAAAAAGGCACGAAATGTCTGCGTCTAAATAATTGACCATACTGGTGATTATTAAAGATATGAAACGGTTTTTTTGTCCGCCCGACGCGCATTTTATAGCTCAGGTATTGGATTCCCATTGACTTTTTTATCCTTTTGGTAAAACAAAGTGATAGATCAGGTAGTTTTTTTTTTCTTCAAATATTTGTGTTAGGAAAGCCGTCAGTCGGATCTGAATCATTGAAACGTTTTGTTCGTTTTTTGCGTCGGAGTATTTCTGTTCATTCATAATTTTTTTTTATAACAGATTAAAATTTACACAGCGATTGAGAAAATTGCTTAATGAATTTGAATACTTTTATAGTGTATTTTAATTTGGTTATCTTATAATAAAAATATAAAATTAATATTAAAAATAAAGAATTTGTAATCATTATTGTGTCCAATGTATACGTAAACGTTTTATTTTCTCATCATGGTATGAAAGTTTTTTTTATAATTTCATTTATAATCAGTATTCAATTTTAAAATAATATTTTTTTTTAAGAAAAAAGAACCTTGCAAGCTTTTGGATGTAGGTCCAATAAAAATAAAATATATGCTAATCTGTTTCATAATATGGTAACAGGGTTTTAAGGAAGAGTTTTTATGTAGGAATAGCTATAGAGCGGAATATCTTCGCTGTTTTATTTCTCACTAACCACAAGCATGTAGTTGGCTTGTAACAACATAGCCGCCTTAATAATAATGTCGTCGGCCACGAAATGCGACCTGTCACCATAAAGGTTGTCGAACAAGATGTATCGGACCAGGACTTTGTGGAATGCTGAGGCTGCCTTCTAATTAAGGACTCGTAAAGGAAGCGAAAGGATGAGGAAGATTGCCCAGAAAAAACTCAGTCGCCCGCGTTACATATCGAATTAGTTCTTTATTAATTGTTTATAGTTTTATGACCCGGCTGCGTAGCAATAAACGTTACCTATCGGGGATTCTTTGGTGAGCGTTAAATCCTAAGATCTGCTGATCAAATCAGTGTAAAGTTTTATTTTAAAAATAACTTACCTCAGCAAAGTTAGTTGACTTGGGTGTGAAATCCACAAAAATGCCACTGAATTCTGAAAAGATTAAAAGACATAAAATTAATTATTTGTTTATATTGAAAATTAACGTATTCATGAAAAAACAAAGAAAATAATAATAAATATATTTACTTGTACAATTTCAAAAAATATTTCAGACATTACGGTATTGCAGAAGAGGTGTAATATTTGATTTTGAAGGATCGAAACCTTCATATTGTAGTTTAAGAAATTGGGACCGTAGATGAACACAGCTTTTTTCCTGGAAATATATTGTGTCTATATCAATAACAAGTAAACCGTAAAGAAGTATAACTGAATTTTACAAATAATTTCAACCGTAAAACAAAATATCACATACGGACTTCATTACAAAATCCTACACCCATCGTTTATTTGTTAAATGCTATAAAAGTCAATTTTTTGTTATTATTATGCTAGAATTAATCTCTGCGTGCTGTATCTGAAAAAAATATATGTTATATACGTGCTTAGGAAGTAAGTTACGAAAAAAGCTTTGTAAGTAGTAGTACAGAAAGGTTCATTGCGGGTGTTCTTATTTTTATTACAAATTAATGTAGCCCATCGTAGAAAGTGTACTTGCAATTTGTGTATAAACAATAAACGATATTACTACTTTGGACATCAATACAAAATATATTGCTCGAATATCGCAAGTTCCTTTGACATCCGATTGCAGGAATCTGAACGTACGTAGACGGTGACGTCATGGGAAGAACTTTTCAGCCTGTCCGTGGAACAATGGAGAAGATCTCCGAGTGAGATACAATCGACAAACGTGCCGGTTATTTACCCGGAAGATCCCGCGGTATAAAGTTCAGTGCAAAAACCACAAACTTGACTCACGAGCAATCGCCAATCACCTTTCCTGTAATATCCACCTGGTCAAATTCTACGGGTTTTTATATGACCTCAGTACCGAGCGGTGACATCCCAGTTGCCGTATTACCCGGACCTGAAATACTACCGATTGTTTCAACTGCTGCTACTTATAGTATTCACATAATACTAGTCTCCAAGGTTATATATTTGATAAGAGTTTCATTGTGGGATCGCGCGTTCGTTGCAATACTTTAAAAGTCAAAGCAAATCTCGACAATCCTTATTATATATCTTTGAACCTGAAAACTGTGTTGTAACAGAAGAGACAAGAAAGCAACTGCAAAGAAGGAATTGACGGTATGCCTGATTTTTACGTATCGTAACTACAACATAATAATCCCTTGTTCGATACAAAACCATTTTTGGTAGAGAGAGATGAAAATTCTGAATTCTTACTATGTATAATCGATCATACAATACACGCAACAGTTATAAAAAAATTGATGTTATAATATTATTTTCTCTAATGTGTAATATAACACAAAATCGATTTACAGTTCTTGGTTATTTTTTAGGTTTTTCACATAGTTGCCTATAAAATAATACAACTATGTCAAATCATAGTAATTATTTTATTCGTAAATTTACAGGGACAGTTGTTTAGCAAACAATTTACGATTGTAAAGTTATATAAGTTTGGTAATTTTTTTGATAAACCTAGATTTTTAATTAGTTATTATTACAAAAATGTTGCAATATGTCAGTAAATTATATTTTATGTTACCTTGTTAGCATAATTAATTGGTGCAAGAATATAAAAAAATGATATAAACAATATGGACAAGATTTAAATATTCAAGAACTATAGTAAAATTTCAATGTCTTCAAATTTTTTTATGGGTATCTCTCTTCAAATGGCTCTAAATAAATACTATATGAAATATTATTCAATAATATATTAAAATACAAAATATCGGTAAAAAAACTTTTAAACAGTCAGTCTCTGATCAACGTTTTCCATCACAATTTGAGGATAAATATTTATTTGTTTTTAGTGTAAAGTGTGCCGGCTCCATATATGGTAGAGACCGCAGGATGCATCTTGCAAGAGAAAATCGTGATGGAAGATGATTCAAGGAGTGACAGCAAATATATGCCATATCTAAAATGGCGTCACTGGGCAAGGACACTTAAATTAGGTAATCAAGTTAACGGAGTTTAAAAAATAATGCTAAATAAGAGTAATGAAGAACTTGTTTTAAAGATACTTAGAGGAATATTTTCATTTTAGTTTTTAAGTTAATAAATATACCAAAAATAAACAAACTCAAAAATGTAAAGAGCTCATTATTTTGATTCAATCATTGAACATCTTGTTTTGCTACACAAGTAAGATCCAAACCCATTCTTCGCGGTTATCGCAAAGAAATCTAGTTTTTGATAATATTTCTTTTCACGTTGTGTTAATCCTCAAATCATTTTGTACTCACAATATATTTATATGGATGAAAAAATGAGTATTAATTAATTGTTATTTAGTATTTCAATATTAGTGATGATGAAAAAAGAAACTTGACACATCTTCAGTAATACGCTAATATGTCAAAATTCCTCGAATCGCTTTTAATTGAAATTAAAGCATTTTGGTGCAAACCGAAATTTCCTTTTTAGGAAACAATGGATTTAAAGAAAAGTGTATTATATCAAGTGCAATCGAATGTATGTGCTATGTTCTAGATAAAAAGAACATTGAATCATTCTAAATATTACAATGATATTCTTACGTAATAATTAAATCCTTTAGCTTACTTTTATGACACCAATAGTCCATGGGACTTTGTCCGAACCGATATGACTGGAGAATCACGAAGTACGTTTCCGAGTCCCATATCACATGACGTCACCCAGAGCTACAGGAGCAACATGTGACATTGCAAATTTGTCTGATATGGGAATATACCGGTCTTTGTTATGAACAATATCCCCACGTTCAGGACTCCGTGGTATTCCGCGAACGGCATATTCCGCATACAGTAGATGAACAATTAACATGACTCATGATTCAAATGTACGGAATCGAGATCGCGTCCAATTGATACGGCAGTCATCTCGAAAAATATATCACACGCATGCATGCATGCATGTTTATACTGATTATTTTAAATATACAAGTATTATTACACATGAACATGCGTGGATTTTTTGAAAGAAGAGAGGGGGTGTATTAAACAAAAATATATTTTGTACATAGCGTTTTTTTTATGTATGGTGGCTTAGGCTGCAAATAAGAATTAAAACTGTAATCAGAAACACAGTTGATTGCTCAATCAATATATATCGCATTATATTAGTCTCCGTAGTGTGTAGTCATAAGTTATAACCTTGCACGCGCTGCTGTGTGAACGCTCGGCCGTGACATTGTGCAGGCCGTGGCGCGCGATTCACGACCTTATTGCATAAACACTCGAGTCAATATTGGCGAACTCACTTCAGAAAGATCCCGTTCGATCTTCAGATTGGAAAAATCTAGTTTTAATTAATTAATTTGGAACCCATGATATAAAAATTACACGAAAAAAAGAATAAAAATGACAAGTTCTGTTAGGAATACGATGAAGATAAACACGTGAATTAGTACGTTTCAAGTTGTATAAAATTAAAAAAAAAAAACTTATATGACAATAAAATAATCGTAAAGCTTAAATCACTTTATAAAAAATATATAATATATGCTCTGTATATTTTAAAAAAATATTATTTTTCTTCATTTTTGTGTGCTCAGTGTATTAGGACCGCTTAAACAAAATATAAAAAAGGCTTATATAAAAAAATGACAGGGTTTTAATGAACTTATCTTTATTTATAATCAAAAATCAAATCAGCATGGTATCTACGAAAATTAAATTTACTGGTTTTGTAAATTTTAACAGTGAGGCATTTACTGGAATTTTCCAATAGTCACTACATGTTTTCAGGGTTATTATTGCGTATTGTTATATAAAGGGATATAAGAATATTGCGTGGGTTGAACAGCCAACTCCTCCCAGTAGAGCTTTCTTCGTAACTTCTCGTATATCAAGTATCTTTAAATAGAAGAGGTTTTCCATGTTTAAATGAGTCAAGATACATTATAAATAAGCTGTGAGAGTTTGACTATGTGCTATTTATTTTCCTGGAACTAAGTTGTATCGCGTCGTCCTGTGAGTGGGTTGTATTGAAGACGCATTGTGATATAACCGGCTGGCAATTTCATTCATACATCGAGCTGGAAAAAATACGTTTGCGCATTAGTCACAAATATCTTAAAAATAAAACTACAAGGTCATTCATAGATCACCGGATGTACCGAAATAAAGCCCACATAGTAACATAAGATGATGATAAAGCAAACAAAAAACATGCGAAAAAAGCCTCCCAGTGGTAGCGAAACTACGCGAGGAATGTATTATACTCGAACGTACGAATATTATTCAACAAGAGCATACTCAATTGATTGTAAGTCCTGAGTTTCAGTTGAAATTTTTTTTGTTGGTGGATTTTTTCTTGAGTTACTATAACACTCTTCAAAGCTTTCGTAAAATCATCGAGAAGAAATTTCGAGACAATTTTTATGTGTTCTTATTTAATATTCAATGAAAAACAAGATTTAAAATATTTTTAGATTACTTAATAGTTTCGCGAAAAATTAAAAAAAAATCACTTCAGGAGCACTTTAAAATAAAAATAAACATGTTTTTAATTTTGAAAAAATCTCGATTCAGAGAAAGACTTTATTTCTTAATGCTTAGAAAAATAAAAATATATAATACGAAAAAAATATATTACGTAAATTATACAGAGCTACAAAATAATTCTCCTTAAAAACAATTTATGCATGTGTATTTAGAAATGATCTTTTAATTAAATAATTACCTTTATTGCACATTTGAAAAAAAATAATACGATTAATTCTGTAGTGAATTTTAAATATTTGGTTTAAAAATTTAGTAAGTCTGTCTCCTCTTTTTAGGTGGAATTTAACAAACTACGTAAATTTTTTATACATCAATAAAATCTCACAAAATAAAAAATGTTTCTCCGTAAGCGATTAGGTATCCAGTTGTAGCGAGAGTCATTAACATAAATATATCATTACTGTTATAGAAAAAAAATCAATTTCTACTACAATACTTCGTACCAGCGCTTACATACAACAACGCACGCCACTTATTCGGATATTATAAAAGAGTAAAAAAAAATCAAATTAGATTACAAGTGAGACTCATGCCCACAATTCGCAGGAACTACTTCGAATTAGCGCCGGGCATAATATGTCACTTCAGGCTGTAGACCAAATCGATGGTGAAAAAAACCTTCTGAAAACTATTGCAAATTAGTCACGCGGAATTTCTTCGGATTGTGCTGCATCATCCTCTGAGGCTCTCCTTCGTCCAGCTCCAAAGTCCGGACTCCACGATTGGAGATGTGAGTATACTTCTAATAAAGATTTCATGATTTTACAAATATTTCACAAATGTCATCAGATTCTACTCAGATACATGAGTTTTTGGTGCCTTATACGCGTAGGATGTCATGTAATGGAATACGAAAAATGGTAATTTTGTATTGAGTGGATACGCAATTCAAACAAAAAATAGCGTATCAAGCCTGTGTTATGTTACATGTTTTTTCTTAAAATAACGTTCAAAAACTATTATATCAAATAACAAAAAAAACTAACTAGTATTTTATAATTTTCAGAAACATTAAGTTCAAGTCTCCGTAGAAGTATCCAATTATGGTGTATTTGCTTTGATTTTTATTTGAACCATCTGTATCAAGAAAAGGTCATAGATAGCTCTGTTTGTTTTGAAAACTACTCTTTTATTAATTGAGATAGATGTTGACAATTCAATCGAACCAAACTAATTGGAATTGTCTTAAATGTCAAATATTGACATACCTATAAAGATCATACCTTTTATTATTTTTATATTTTGGGGAAAGTATTCTATTATTTATTGCTGATGTAAAAATATACGAAGAACAAATTTAGTGATTTCCTGCATATATAATATTTTGTTCATAATGTTTACAAATGTTGACACAGTTTTTTAATAGCCAGACTTGCAAATGACAAATAGTCCCTAAAAATTCGAAATCAATCCTGATTACAAAAAACAAACTATCGAGGCTCAAAAGCCAAAGATCAAAATCTCAATCAGAAATTCGTTTCAGCGGTGTAGTTCGCGTAAAATTTACTAAAAAAAATACTAATATAAATAAAATATGTATTTCACCTTTATATGAATCAAATCAATCATTCTCATCACAATCAAATCGAGATAGTGATCATTAGCAGGAGGCCGCCAATGGGCGGTGCTGTTGGCCGGAGCCTCGCCGTGGAACAACTTTCCCCGGAGCTCCGAGAGTTCTTTCACTTTGCGTCATTCGGCTGCCATTTGCGCCATGCGTCATCCAAACGGATGCAGGCACATCGGGCCTGTCGTAATCGGCCATGGTCTGATTGGGAACGGTTACCTGTTTTGCTATTGCACCGACAAGTGCAGTGAAACTCGTGAGCAATCGGGATTCCCTTATTTTTTTTTTCAGAAATCGCCATAATTTACGACGGAAATCGGAGTAACTGTAAAATTGAACCCAAGGTATAAATAAATGTCTCAATGTATGATACACTCGGCGTGTTCTCATACTTGAGCAACTATTGGTCTATTTGCATTCCATGCTTATTTTTGGGTAAAGATGTGGATCAAAGACTTCAGTTATAGGTAAAGGAAAACAGAGAAAATATCACTTCAAAACAATGAGCACGTCTATTTATTTATAGATAAATATAATGTCAACAGTGATCGAAATGAGAAAACAAATAACTTTATCAAAGCTTGTGTTGTTTTTTCAAAGCTTCACTGCTTCAATCCAATTAAGTTTTCTTGGTCACTAGGCTAGTGTTTATTCAACCTTTACAACGTTTTAGTAAGAAAACATTCTAGAATCTTACGTGGAAAATTCTATTTTCAGTACCCATTATCTCAACAAAGCAACTTTATGGACGAACCTGCTAAATTCTATTTACTCTAGGAAGTATCATATCCTGTTGCGTCAAAAATAATCTAAAAGTCACTACTGGCGTCACTACACCCCCCGCGTCATGAAAACCCGTGACGTACGCAGGCGGCCAGGTGGAAAGACTGAAATCGCGGATAATTGCACATCCGGTGTGCAGTCTACTGGAAACTCGACTTCCCATTGCATTGGAATTTTCAGACGTTGGAGATCCCGCCTCTCTGAGTCCGCAGGCTTTGTAGCCTGCTAAGTAAATCACAGGTCGATTCTCAGTAGTAGAATTCTGTGAACAACGATCGAGTTAATATTGAACGCTGGTGATTTCTAGGCTTCTCCTGAGAGGTTTTGCGTCAGTAGGGTTTTTTCTTTGGTTCAACTGTTCATTAAATGATTTAACTGTTTTTTCTTATAAACGTATATCCGATTTATATTATCTAAACATGAAAAAAGAGATCAATAATTAATATTAAAGTCAGCCATTACTTCTACAGATAGCACTGATAATTCGTTTTATTAAAATCGTAGCATGATTTCATTAAGTTTAAAATCAATAGTACAACAGTCACTTTTTTCATTGTAACTATCATTCAAAATATGTGTTTTACATAAATAAATTCATATATTTTGATAAAGAATAATAAGACAGTATTATCTTAACTTACGGTACTAAAAATATGTATCTTTTAAATATCAAAAATATAATAATGTACAGTACCCCAGTAGAAATACCGAATCCTTTAGTTAAAAATAAGGGGTTATTGAATAATTTTTTTTAAATGTATGTGTCAACTAAACACATATAAAAAGATATTAACAGCTAAGCATTGTTGCATTTCAAGGGCTTTACCAGGCAATCCCCTGAAGACTTGACCGTTCATGTTGGATTACAAATAGTATGTCGCGGATAAAAATATTCCATTTTTTACGACAAACTGCTTTAATTTTAAATATAAACAGCCAATCGAGTAAAAATTTACAAATATTTTTATTTGTGAGTACTTTCGGTTTTCAAAGAATTTCAGCATTTTCGAGTCCAAAGAAGTCCCCGCGAGGCGGAGTACTCACAAATGAATATGTCTGTAATCTTCTAGCCGATTGGCTATGCACGTGTGTCATGTGCGCGTCGTGCGCATTGTCCATGTGCCGCTTGGTGGGATCGCGGCAGATCGCCGGTCCCGCCTCCCGAGAGCCGGTGGGTTTTCCAATTTGTGCAATCAGCGCCTCCTCTTCCAACCGCCATGAGCCGACCTTCGCGTAAGTAAAGCCATGCGGTATTTTTGCTATCGCCAGATCTTAACGAGCAGATTGTGCTGCAGTCGGCAGCTGCGGACCCGACATTGTGATTGGATCGGTATGAATATCACGTGTGATCGCTTTCATTGTTTGAACTACTTATAAATGTATAATATACAAAGTTTAATATTTGTTATATTAAACGCTGCGACACAACTGATAATCGAATAGTAACTAACTATAAGCGTCGTAGTTAGCACTGTTTTCTACCGATAAACAAAAAAAAACACCAAGAAACAGAAATCAGAACCAACAGAATTCGGTATATGTATAAGAAAATATTTTATTATTTTATTGAGTGAATTATTATTGTATTTCCCTTCGTTTTTAAAAAAAGTTTTTTGTAATTTATTTTAATGTTATATATAACCTTCGTCCTGAAATGAGTAATGTCAAATAATAAATAAAATACTTTTGCATCAAAAATAAGTTTAATAAAATGAAAAAAAATTATATCTCTTTAAATACTCGTACTTAATGTATTTTACAAATAAGTTTTATGTAAACAGACCTTAATTAGGTAGGTGGTACTATTTATAAATCTGAAGAATCTGTATTTAAACAGTGTCGATAAGAAAAGCTGTTTAAATAATGTCGTAATGCGTGACGTCATCCATGACTCGTACTGTTAATTGCACCATCATCGGATACATCTTATTAGGGCAAAAAATGCATGAAAAATCTCCATTACATATTGGAAATATTAACGCACACGCCTTGCATTATAAGTTTTCCCCGATTAGAAGTAAATTGACTCACAGTCACTGATTCCCTTGGAATTATTTAACAGGATTAGGAAACACATAAATCCCCCGACTAGCTGGCCTTCTTCGTGAAATTCAGAGTAAAATCTCATCCCTAGCTTTCCAGTTTACTCACAAAATTCTTGTATACTACTTGGAATCTCAGAACAACTGAGCATACCAGTAGCGTGTGTTTCTTGTTATTGTAATGTACTTTATGCAATCATTAAAATAAAATATATATTTATAATATTTTATACTCTGATTTGACAAATACTGTAACCACTTTCAAAAAAATAGAAAAGTACACTTAGAAAAGTACAAAAGATGCGTACATATTACTCTTTATAAAATTATCTCATATATTGGGAGTTTCAGTACGTTTAAAAAAAAAGATTATTTAACATCGACCAAGATCATCTCACGCTTAGGTTTTTTTTATTTTACAGGTCATTTCTATAGCCGCGAATGAATTAATAGATACGTTTTAAATATGATTAAATACCTAATTGCGTGGAGGTTACATCACTGTATATTTATATTGTAAATCTAGTAAGGCAAGTTTTTAGCTTTAAGGTTTTAAGCTAGTCGTATAGTTCCACCACTGAGCAATTACTCCACTTACTCGGAGACAATTATGTTTATATAACACAAGAGAACATTATTCCGTTCTGTGAAATCAATGTAAATAATGCAAAGAATGATTGTTATCGTATAAAACGCCTGTTGCCATAGTTTTTCATAGCGAACGAATCAATTAAAGTCGTATTGATCAATACCTTATTACAATGCAAGTATTATACTGGAGGTATTTTTCTTAGATTAATAATGTGTTTTATTACCATAAAAATCATTCTACAGCACGGGACATATTACCTATTGTAATGACCGCTGTCTTTCAATTTATTTTATGCAAATTTTTATTCTGCATGCTCAAGTATTAAAATGAATAGCGTGAGAGCACATCAGAATATTTGATTTGGAAAGCATTGATATTTAATTACGTTTAGTTTGCTAAATAAAATCACTGCTTAAATACCAAATAAAAAAAATTCATGTCACTTAATAATTGTTGATAAATATTTTTATAATGCAGCTTACTAAATTTTTTTACTAAAGCAATACATTTTTAAAAATATATGTTCTGTTTATATGAACATTAAATGAATATAAATAGTAATTCGAAGCATGTAGAATTTTAAAAATCATTTTAGTAATCATATATATTTTTTAACAGTATTTAGGTAGTGTTTATTTACATATAACTTTTTATTACAAGAAGATTTTTATACAATTTATATTGAATATAGTATTATTAATTAAACACTTAAATGAAGGTAATCGTACATTCATGCATCTCTATACAGAAAATAATGTAAGAAATATTTTTTTTGACAAACCCAGATATATAATATTGTATTCATCGATGATTATTTAAAACACCATTTTCTTAAGTAAGCAGTTATGTTTCGTATTAACAATGTATATTTTTATAAAATGTCGCAAATACTCTTTTAAAGTTTGTGAAGAAAACGTGTAAATTTTTTGAATAGTTTTATAATATTTTTATACGATTCGGTATAACATATTTACTGCAATGCATTTGAATCCCACCAGGATATTGATGTTGATTTATGCCATTGGAATTTGACTGAACGATGTACTATATGATGTGCTTATTAGAACAAAGCGGGTGTTCTCATTGTCAATAAATATAAAGGAAACCACAGGAGTTTTGGTAACGCCAGAGAAATAATAATTAACCGAGTCTTTAGTCTGGGCGGGCGTACGAGGAACTCCCAAATACTACCGAGAACGGCAAAGGGACGAGGAAAGGAGCTCTTGTAGACTTGTTGAGGATTGATACCTAGAAATTAATTTATTAAGCAACGCTTCACGGACTCTATGCTATACTATCAAAGTTTCTTGTGAAGAAACATTAATTCTTAACCCACATTTTAAGATAAAACATAAGATCTTTTCCTTGATACAAACATGGTATAAACATAATATAATTTAATAAAACCTTAATTTCCAAAACTGACCTAGCATACAGTTTACAAGCTTAATTTTAAAAATTATATATTTCGAATATAAAAACTCACTTTTTGTACAATGCAAGATAATGGAAATGCAGACAATATTTATGAAAAATAGTGTTGTAAAAGTTATCAATATTACAATTTATTCGACCACAATATTGACCGTAACAATGAATTTCAAATGACACATTTTTAAACATTATTTATTTAACTCTGGTGGACTTATTATTGTTAAAAAATGATTGGACATTTGACGTCATTGTTCGTTTGATAACAATCTATAATGTTGGAATTGAAATGTTTGTATTTTTTTCGATATGTCACAGGTGTAATATGCATACAAATTTAACATATCACATATGTGAAACTCCCCTCAGTTTAAATAAAATATGATTATTTTTAATCCAACATAAAAAATATAGTTTATATTTAAAAAAAGTTGGTTTTTATTATTTAAAATTATATATAGTAATTAAAAAAAAACATGTTTAGAAATCTACGCAAGAAAATACTTGTTTTTTTATAATAATAACTCCAATTAAGATATATTTATTATAATTCTGATCGTTTTAGTTGCAACTGTCTCAATTTGTCTAATAACTTTTGATCAAATAAAAATAAGATGTATAAAATTATGGCTGCATATTTAAAAAAAGCCAAGAACTGGTTCATAATGATAAAAGTACCTTTGTATTTTGTCTTCACTTTGAGTTTATTAAATTTTTTGCATTACTAGTTTCGACCAAATAGACTAGGTCATCATCAGATGCATAACTATGTTTATTTATGCATCTGATGATGACTTAGTCTATTTGGTCGAAACTAGTAATGCAAAAAAATTAATAAACTCAAAGTGAAGACAAAATACAAAGGTACTTTTATCATTGCAATAATGGATCTTCACCAATCAAATGCCTTGTCCCTCAACAAGAATAACTGGTTTATTTATTAAATAAAATTTAACGTATACACGTAAACTGCCGTATTCGTTTATTCGTTTTTCGCCAAGTTTTGTAACTTGAATACGCAATATATCTATAATAATATACGATAGACAGTATTGGTAGGCCAAATCCGTTCGTGTTGAAGAGACGTGTGCGCTTACATAAAGTCTCGACCGATCCAAAATGTAGCAAGAAAGTGTTCAACTATTATCCAACCGGATATAGAGGGTCCGGGTCACAGAGTTAATATTTGTTTGTTTGTTTTTTTTACACGCATATATTTTGATAGTTACAAAACGATTCCTGGGAACGCATCCAATCAAGATACGGAGATAGTTTCGAAATTATCAATTCTGGTTATCTCTATAAGGGAGTCGCGTGCGGGTTTTTTTTTTTTGCTCTCATTAATCTATTTAAAACTGAGTCTGTCTGCAAACTGGGTAAATAGCTTCATACTTAATTCAACGTTAAGTAGAAAATGCTAGGCGCCGGCGCCTCTTGCTGGAGTGGCGCCGTCTCCTGAGAGAACCAAGAATGGGCACGGAATCCACGAAGTCGTTATTTAATAAAAATTATAAAAAATGTGTTCTTAAACTATGAATAATCCATTTTTTAAGATAAAATCTTTCAATTGGTTTATTAGTCAGAATACAACTAGATTTTTTTTAAATAACGTATTTTGATATATACCAGGATAGAGATATGTTCTATGAAATGGTCACCAAACTTCTATGAGGAGAGGCATCAGAAGAAGAAGATTTATATATATATATATATATCTGAGTGTTAAATAAAATTAATACGTGGAAGAATCACATAATGGGATTCCACCAAGAACTCTGTCTCAAAAATATTGATTACTTAATTACAGAATACTGATGCTTATTTTTTATTCTACGGAGTCTAGTTTTGATCCCGCGTGCTTCTGGTAGCCCTCGCGACTCTCCAGCGAGCTTTGAAAGTCCTTTTAGGGACCAGGAGTTGGAAAAACTAATCATTAACGCAAAGCGACACGCAGAATGAGTGGAGTTCAGTACATGTTCTAGGAATCGGCAGATATTGCATGCTGACGGGAATCTGGGCCAAATCCGTTTTACAAGCAAGTGCTTGACGCCGGCTCTTACGCAACCGTGCAAAATGTAAGTTCACTGTTGTACTTTGCACCGGGATATTTGAAGAATTGATTGTAATTAAATTATTTGTCCACCGCCGCGACGTCGCGACGTTTTTCTGATAATCATCGCCCCAGGACGCCTCCGGGCGACGGCTCATTGGATGATCCATACTTTTCTAGGTAAGAAAGTCTATCTGATCTGAAAGAATAAAAACTCGCTCGCAGCCTTGTTTTATCTTTGCTTTTAATTTAATTTTTCTGCTTTACTGCTTGAGCGCTTCAAAAAAGCTTTGTAGTTACAAAACTTGCGCGCAAAAATAAGCATTATTACTGAGGTTTCAGAGAATCGTATTATAGCTTGATCGCTTAACGCGAAGAGTAGAATATGTTTTAGTTATTCTCAAAGTGTTTATGAAGCGATTTTCGGTTTCTAGGCTGATAGATATGTATCGATACGCGAAACAACACTGCGAACGCGACGCTCAGCACGGCACAGTATCCCAGGAATCAGTCAAAGAGTGTAGGCTCACCTTGGCAATTACGAGTCGTAGGTATGATACTGAGAATTTGCCGAAATTCCGCTCTATTGTTCAAAATACGGCTGTTTCCGAAAATTCTGACGGATTCCTATACACTGAGTCCACAGAGGAAGGTTGTACCACCTCTCGATATAATTTGTATGAAAATTGGTAAATTAGCTGAACAGCGTATCCGCTCTGATTGCTTTTCCTCCTACTGTTTGGAATACTTTAAAAAATATCATTTTTTGCTACAATTTTAGCAGTTAACTTTTTTTTTTATCAATAATTAAAAATAAATAAAAAAATCCCAAAAAACTAGTAAGCGTATGTTTATTGTTTTTTTGTTGAGGTGCTAAAATTTTACCGTATCTACTGAGAATAAAAAAAACATTTTATTTCATAGAAATTCATACTAAACAATAAAAGTATCAGAAAGCTCTATTTTTTAAATTATTTTATGTATGTCAAATATTATGAAAAAATATTGAATCTAATATATACTATCGGGTAAATAAACCATGCTGTCTAAAAGCAAGCTGTTTTTTTTTCTAATATGATAGCAAACGTAAGTTTACAGATTATCTTTAAAAAACAATCAAAATAAATTTGGAAAACAATATTTAAAACCTGGATGTTAATTGAATAAAAACAAGAATTAAAAAATAAAACAACACTATACTTAAAACATAGTTTTTCTTAGATGTGCTCGTATGTTTTGCAATTATTATATATTATGTTAATGATATAAAAAAATATATTGGGCCATAGGACATTATAAAATTTTTAAAACAGCATACACCATTATGTCATAATTCAAACTATACTTAAATTATAATAATAGGTTTAAAAATTATTATAACAAGTTCTTGACCATATCGCTAGCTTTCTCCATCAAATGCCTCTTTATTCATAGACTTTTCCCTGGAAAATTAGCTGCAGAAAGTATCACAGTTAAACCTCAATATAACGGACCAATTGAGAAGGGGGGGGGGTGCATTAAAGCTGAAAGTCCGTTATATAAAAATATGTTTAGAATAAATCAAAAAACTTTTTTTTGAAAATACACTGTATGTATTTAGATATAAAAAATACTTGTCATCGGAAACTCATTGTTAAGTGACGTTGCTGTTTGATATCGACGCGCTTGCTTTCAATAATCCTACTAAAAAGGAATTAAGTTTTGTTCGCACTTTTGATGTTTGCTGTTTTTTTATAAACAACTCTCGAAAATTACGAAATTTTATAATTGTTATACATTTTTGCATTCAAAACATTGATTTTTCGTCCGTTGTATCGATGTTTTACTGTTTTTCGGAACACACGGCCAAAAAAGGATACCCTACGCTTTTTTTTATCATCATCAGGAGTTCTTGTTATTAACGCATACTGTGCAAGACTCTCTAGCTTGCGACGTGCCGTATATAAGCAAGTATTACCAGTAATATGCAATTGATTATGTATGATTATTTACTGTGCTTTAAATCAGCTACAACCGAGTATGAACATTCAGCAGTCGTTTAGATTAATTAGTAGTGAGGTCTAATCATTTATCAAATCGGCCCAACAACGATACGGTAATGCGGCGTGGCCTAAAGCCCTGAGTGAGTCACGCCCGGTCTTCAAAATCGGTTCCTAGAAATGGGTGAGAATTTTCGTGGAAACCTCGGGCGATTCCGGTGAAAGGAGGATTTGGGCGTGTAGGAGTTAAGGCTGTATTGTCGATGATACAATAAGATGTATCCAATAATGAATCTGAAGGTTAATTGGTTTGACTTATTACTGTACTTATTATTTAGTGACTTTCAACATAGGCATGCTGTTGTTATTACTGTGTACCGACCTATTGATTAATTTCTTGCAGAATTGCAATTATGTCAAGTCAAGTTTATTTTTATTAGTTAATATAAAATATTACAGAATTCGAATAAAACTGAATAGTTTGATTTAAAACTGGAATTCAAATCAAAGAGTATAAATAAAAATTATTTCCTTCTGTGACTGAAGTCGTTTAATATAAAATAAATCCTGAAACTTGCTCTTATAAATTGCAGCTATGCTGTTAAATCGGTTTCACCCTTATTTATTTTTCACCTAAACTCTGTTATTATAAATGTCTCAAATTGGCAAACTTTTGATATGAAAAAAAAAAATTAAATACTCTATAAACGAATGAAATCTTATAGAATAAATTCTGCACTGTATTAAATTTTTATTTTAAAAAAATTTGATTCTTTTCTCTGTCGCCATTTCCAATGAATCAGATGAGACTTGTTTGTATTGCAATACAATGTTATAAAACAATAGTTGCAAATTTATCTTATCTAATCAATTAAAAAAATATTTTGTCGTTTTCCTTGTAGATAGGTTAGATTCGTGCTAACCACAGATTTTTCTTATCATCATAAATAATATGCAGCTTTGAGAATCGTGTCAGTGTCTAAAATTAACTCTTCAGATATTACGTAGATATATTAAATAAAATTACAGAAAAAAACCCCTCTTTAATCCGGTAGTACGCGCGTCGATTCATATTGTCGTTATTCATATTACAAAAAACATAATTAATTAGCATTTAAGATAATATATTCAAATCTGTGAACAAAAATAGCAAACTATTTGCATTGATGTCTATTTTTATGTTATTGTCATATTTAGCTCTTATAGAAGTTTTTATATTTTTTAAAAAGTTCTGAAAAAGGTCAATGAAACACAAACATATTTATATTATTATAAATTATAATTAATAGATTTTGGCACTTGCAAAATGTTCCGAGAATGTATTGTAATAATTTATGATTAGAGGGTGAGTGTGGATAATGTTATTTGAATGATAATGGACCACTAAAATAATCTACTATCTCGTACGTACACACATACAATTTTTGTTGAAAATAGTCAGTTAAAAGGTTCCAATTTGTTTTCATGTATTTATTTATTTTATCATACTTAGATATCAGTCGTAAATCTAATATTTATAAGATAAAAAATGCTACATTTTTATTACCCAGGAAATACTATAATAGTACGAAAACTTGTATTTTATATATGTGGTAAACATATTCGCCGTGCATACAGATTACGCAATCTCTCTAAATGCATAAACTATTGTTTTTGCTTTTTTTTCAGACTCATCTTTATTCAAGTAGTTTACGTTAAAAGGTAAGCGGGGAATCCTTTGGCATGAAACGTTTTTATGAGTAGACCGAAAATAAACAGCATATTTAGTGGCCATTTGGCAGCAGTAAAACAAAAAGATTACAACTTCAATTACTTGTCTTTTTCGTTAGATTGAAATTTCCGCAAAAAAATTAATAAGAGAATAAACATGATCTATTCTCATATTTAATTTTATTATAAATCTTGTATTTCAATATAGCAGTATTTTATTTGCATCATTGTTTAGAGTCAAACATTTTGACTACAGAAAATTCATTGAGTTTTTTTGTTGTTGCATTTATAAGGCATACATGGAAAGTGTTACTCAAATTACATATTATTATACATGTGATTATGAGTCATTCGCGTTTATGAGTGTATAATACTTCCATTAGTATGTCGGTCATTCAACCACACACGATGCTAATTAATATTGTGAAAACCCTCCATGGAATTTTCCTCATTTTCCGAGTCTAACGCCATCTAGGAGTCAGTAGTTAAAGCTCGACCAAGCTTGCTTCACTCGTCACATCATAAAGGTCAATGTGTAACACGTCACCAAGTTCACGGTGTGTTAGTATGTCGGGAATGGATAAAGGGCCGCACTCGGCGGTATTATGTCAGCGCGATAAAACTAAATCACATTAAAAACAACCCAAAATAATAGAAGCATCATATACGAACATATTCTCTCCCAGAAATACTTAATAAAAAATTGTAACACTTTTAATCAATTGAAAAATAAATAAAATTTATATCTATGTACGGGTTAAATTATTAAGTATCTTGATTCCTTAAAGCACGTAGTGAGTAATCAAATTTTAACGAAATTCTTTTTTTACATACTACGAACATCTTACTATGTGTTTAAAGAAAAAAAATCACAATGTTACGAACTTTTTTCACTTACCAAGATGTATCGAAGGCAAATTTTAATGGTAATTAAGTAATAAGGTTAATTTTTACTATAAATTGTTGTTTTGTTTTAATTGACACATTTGATTTTTGTGTAATGAAGTAAAATAAAAATATATTTAAAGGTCACTTGATATTGATATAAAACTATCTAATTGAATTACAAAATATCTAGTTTATAAAATGTGGCTGTAAACAATAGTTTGTACTTGATATAGTTTCGATAACTACAAAAAATATATTAAACTGCTACTTTTTCTATCCAAAGACTTATTGCTGCATTTAAGGCGTATATAAAAAAAATCTTATATTAGGTTTGAAATTCATTTGGTGTAGAATGGTGTCCTTTGGTGTAGAATATTCACGTGGTGAAGGAAGACACGGGGACTCACTACGTTATTTTCTCTTTAAAAAACCATGATTACTGGCTCAGCGTGAGTAGTGAAAAGGTCGCCAACCTACGGAGGACAGGCACTTGTTTTAGAAGAAATTAATTTGTCCCGCAATTTTTAATTAAACACTCAAATCAAATTTACACCAAAAAAAAACCAAAAACGTTGAAATTCAATCCCGGTTTTAAATAAATAAAATTTAAATTTAAATTTTCCTACACCGCGTCTGCTTGGACTAGCCACGCCCCTCGTGACGTCACAGCCATACGTCAGTCGCGCGAGCGTACCGTAAACAAAATCGCATTCATGTTTTTATTATGAAACGTGTTTTGTTTACACGGTGGAGTGTTTCCGAGGGAAATGGCGGTTTCCCCGCTGCTCCTCGGGACCCGCAAGTCACGGCCTGGACCTTGCGGGCTACGATTGCGATCATCCTTGAGAAGTTTCCTTCGCGCCGGGGAAGTAACCCGCTAAGGAAATTTATCAATGACTTTATCATTGTATACTAATTATGCGGTTTGTGAGTTATATAAATATTGCATTTATTTGTGGGTAATTTTCGAAGAACTGAACAGGATTAAGACAAAATGCACTGTCATGTTTTATTATTTTTGAATATATATATATATATATATATTGTTATCTAGTCCTTACTTATTAAAATATTACTTTTTTGTATGAGTTTAATAACTTAATAAAATCACGCAAAAAGGGGATATTTACACATACTTTTTTTTTTGCACAAACTCAATAACGAAAATATATAAATCCATGTACGCTACCACCTAAGCCACATCTTGTAAGCCTCCTAACCTGCGCCAGGGCAGAGGGATAACCACATACCCTAAAGACTGCTGTATGTATATATTTTTAGCGTTACTTTATTGTTATTTTATGGTTTATTTATATACAATTTCAATATAACCTCGAAAGCTAGAAGCCCCAAATATAACACTTAAGAAAAAATAAACTCAATTTAATATATATTAGCATAAAAGTTAATATGGTAGCTTAATTGAGTTTGCCGAAGAATTGAAAAAAAGGTCTGATATTTTGTTAAATTAAATAAAACCTTTATATTAAAATGAAAAATATTATAAAATTCTTCATATAGTAAATCTGTATGCATTCAATATTTTGTGAGTGTATAATACTTGGTAGAATCCCATTTGAAATAAAAATACTTTTGTGATTTTTCTACGTGTTTAATTTAATTGGTGACCGGTTTCACAAAATAAAAGTATTTAATTAAAAATATATCTATATACATTTTGGAGATGCCTTAAATCCTTAAATAGTAAGCACATTTTTATATTTTATAACATATAATTTATACTATTTAAAATTTATGTACGCCTATCTAATTGAAGAAAAAATTAACGAGTCATTGTTAATTTGCTGCTAACGACATCTACAGTTTCCGCATCAAACTCGAAACAATAGCGCGACAATAATTTGACAAAAGGAAACAAAATTACACGGAAAAGTGGCATCTGTCGGTGAAAGCCAAAAGCTTGTTGTTTTTTTGTACAAAAAAAACTGGAAAACTACATCCCGTAGATTTTCGTAAGCTAGAAAAGAAAATCGGGGCAGATTTTCTCTTTACCTTCGTATCGTTTTTTCAGCGTGCGATAAAATAAGAAGTGATATGCAATGAAAGCCTCACTTCAGACCTGCAATATAAATGTTTTTAAAAATATTGTAATGTGTAAAAATATAAATTATAACAATCAATCATTAATATGTATAATTAGCAGTAAATTTTTATATAATACAAGTTGACAAGTTTTCTGCCTTACTACTAAACGATCAAATATATTTAATTTTATCTTAGGGTTCATATTGGCTTTTGACTTTGGTCGATGAGCTTTTCTTTATTCTTTTTGATAAAACATTTTATTTTTCAAGTTATTTTCAGCTCAAATCATTGAGTGGGTTTTACCATCAAATATTTTTTTTGAAATTTAATACTGCCCAGGTGTGAAGGCTATAAATCAAAAACACCATATGACATCAACAAATTTTGAAAAGCAGCTTATTTAACAATGAAAATTCAGCCTTAGATATTGAAAAACATGTATTTTACCAAATTAAATGGAAAGTGTGACTCACGCAAGGGCTTGGGTTTTGATGTTTTGATTTCAATGCGGCACGGTTTAAGTTGCAATCTTAAACAGGGAAATTGGTGATAACTACTTGCTATACATCTTATCAAGATTTTACACCCACGGACACTATTCTCTAAAACTACAATACTGAATGTTTTTTTCAAATTTTTATTTGCTTCACTTAGTATTTGAGACATAACAGATTTTCTTATATGAATTAAATCATGCATAAAACAAGTGCCAGACAAAATTGCACAGTTTTGTTTGAAATTTAATAATGAGTGTTTATTTTTTGGCGGAGATCGGTAAATATTATTCCCTTTGAAAAAATATATTTTTCATGTTCAAAAATATTGTGTTTTTGCTATTTCTTGGCAATAAGAGAGCTGTTTGATTTTAATTCATTAAGATAGTAATCTTTGAGTGTTTTTAAAATAATTTAATACTAATGCAAATGTGAAAAACGCACAGAAAAAGAATATCCCGAATCTTGAATTATGCTTATAATTTTAAATATAAAAATAACATCCAAATATAAATATCAGAATTCATCTTATAAGAAATATTTGTAAAAGTACTGGAGAAACTCCCCTACGTCTGGTTTGCCATATCGATCGTCCTTGGCGCCATGAAATAAACAAGGCTCTTTCGTAATAAACTGAGGGAATTTTCACCCTAAGAAATCTTAATTGTGAGAAATCTGCTCATAAATAAATATTATGATGTAATGAAAATAGTTTATGTAAAAAACCGATATAGCTTTATTTACATTCAGTAGTTTTTTTTGTAATTCAAAAATGCTTTTAAATCTAATAATTTTGTAACAAGAAAAAACAAAATGCGAAACATGCTAAAAATTCATTTAATTTCATATGTCTTTACTTCTATAAGTATAAAATAATTTGTTTTGTTAAGAATGTATTTATTTATTAAGTATTAAAATATAAAACTGATGGAACGTAACAAAATAACCATATCTTTACTTAGTTTATTTTGATCCTCGTACAATAAATTCTTTTGGAAAATTTTATTAAAAAAACTTTTAAAACTTCTCGTAAATAGTCTTCTCGTTCTGCTGTATTGTATAAAAAAAATGTAGACTTATTTTCATTTAGCTACAGTATTTATAAACGCGTGTTTTCCCATCAAGGATATAAACACAAAGAAGATTTATTGAACTGTGCGAACAGAGATAAGCTCTAATAAGGTAATCCACAATCGCCAATTAACTCATTGTTCTAGAAACCGGAAAAAATATACGCAGCTAATTTATCAATTACGATTAGAAAAAAGTATTCACAAAGTATCTATTTATCCAATAATTTTATATATATCTAAAATAAATCATATATTTGTATAAAATTAAAAAGTTTTTTGTAGGCGCTACTGAAAATATAAAGCATACGATATCGTGTTGGTGAAATGATTGGAACACTTCCAAAGAGCCTCACTTATCAGGCGTGTATAATATTCATTGCCAAAAATTTTTATAATCTATCTCTATGTCAATGCAATGAACCTGAATATAAACATCCTTGAATCAGAGACGACAGGTATTCGTGTATAAATAAGCATCATAAATCATACAGTATTTAAAGAAGTGATGCATAAAAACGAAGATGAAAATAAATATTCAAGTTCTTATGCAATTATCGTATGGCATTTTTATTGTAGCTGGTATATTTTTTTGCTTCGCGTAAAACATGAAGGATTATAATTTTTTGCAATAAAATCAATCTCGAAAACTGCGATTTTATTCGAAGATAAAAATATTCTTACCGAGAGAAACGAGATAAAGAATAAATATCGTTTGTTGAATATTTGAATTAAAGTGTCAATATATTTAATTATTAATTTAAAGAAATAATTTTTTTATTTTTTTGAACATACTTTACGTCCGAAAAGACAAAAGCTGAAATTGTCATATTTTTATCTACTATAAAAGGTATTTTGTTGCAAGGTTAAACATTAAAACAGTTATTGTATTCAATCATCATAATATCGACAATAAAAATATTTTTTTATATACCAAAAAAGAAATACGTACATAAATTTTTTTTTTTTTTTTTACATGTGTTGCAATGAAAAAATGTTTAAATTTTTATTAAATAATAAAATAATGCTTATATGCACTTTATTTATGTCTATAAAATATTAAATAAACACTTATTTCCTTAAATCAATACGGCCTTATCTTTCTTGGCACACCTTCAGTAAAAATAACCGATTACTTCCGTTCAAGTTCACGTTGCGTGCACTCAGCAAAATAATCTGAAAATAGTGCCTCCATACAACACTTCCACCTAATTTTGAAACATTAACTAAATTGAGCGAGCAAAATTAGAATTAATGGAGGATCGATATTTCATGGAAACACATATTTTAGAAGTACTGACACATCGCTATTTTAGTTTGAGCGAGAATAGTACCAATTCTGGGAAGCATTGATTTTTGGTCTTACAGATGTTTTGTTTACAGCAACGCCCTATTGATTTCTCCCTTTGGATTGTTTTTCGCTTCTGAAAATGGTGAAATACTCTGCAATACCTGATAGGACGCAAAATCATAAGAAAACATCCAAAAAATATGCAATTGACTGATTAAAAATTGTGCATAGTATAATCGGCTTTAAAAATAAATGCTGTTGGATAATTATTTTTCAGCTGTTAGTTTTCTCGATGTGTGTTTAAAAGGCTGTTTTAAACTGTGTTGCACTTTGCATTGCAATAATTGTGTTTTATTTATAATGTTTATTGAATCCTTGTAACTAATAATGAACCGAATGAAGTAATAAAAATGCGTTTCCGCAAATTAATAACATTCTACTAATAAGTGGGTCGTAAAAAAAATTTATATCCAAAATATTTTTTCGTGGATAAGCTACTTGAAGAAAACGCATTCTTACATCTTCGTTTAAATTTCATCGTTAGTTGGAATACAGAAATTTTTAGATAAAATAGAAATCATTTAAAATTGTTGATAAACAGTATACAAATATAAAATTAATCATCTAATTTAATTTATATTCTTGTACGTTGAATATTATTGGCCTATAAAAATTCTCTTTTTTCTTGACTAGTTACATACCAAAGATGCGTCTAACCTTCTAATAGTTTACTGCAGCTAGAATAGCTCCAAGAATAATTCATTATCTAAGTATCATTAAAAATATAAAAATATGTTCCGCTTATTTCAGAGGTAAAAAAAGTGTTTTTATTATTAGCTATTAAATGTCTATATTAATTTAATTTTTCGATAAACCAAGATGTTCCCTTTATTTATAAAAAAAATCAAGGTTATCATCAATATTGAAAAAAAAATTACTTACATAAGATCATAACTATATAATTATCATATATTCTTGACCATAATATAACTTTAAAAAGACATATTATTCACTTTACACACTGTATTTACTTTTGTCATAAAAACTTCATGTTTTTAAACATAATCATGCTTTTTATTTTCCTTCATACGTTTGTAGTAGTTTTATGGCCATGAAAGAGGAAACATACTTGGTATTTTTTATAATGACTTGGGTATACTTCATCTATTTGAATGGTTAAAACAAGATAGTTAAAAGTCTTACTGACTTACGGGTGTTAAACCGTAATTAAATGAAAATAGCCACATTGTTGATCTTAGCAGTGATATATTTCACGGTGAATATTTACTGTACATATCAATAATATTTATTTATATTAGCAATATCATTATCTTTGTTATCGATTTTTTTTAAACTATGAATCAAAGTGACAAATAGATAATATATTATTAAATAATTAATTAATAATTAACTAATTTATTTTGTACTGCATTAAATAAATCAAAACGTAAAAAAGAGATTTTTTCGCCTCTCTAAGTCTTTTAAAAAGACTCATGAATTTGACGATGTCTATAGAAGGCATAAGAACTATCGCTGTCTTAAGTCCCATACTCGAGTATTTTTGATCATTTTCTGGTCCGTTTTGCAAAAAATCAACTGCACCAATCAAAAAAATTTAAATGCAAAAAGCTAGATACATCTCTTCTACCGAACAAAATATTTTTTTCATTTCTTGTAAATTTACTTTTAATATGATAAATATGTGTTTTCCGATTGAAGTGTAGGAATTTGGAGATTCGTCTACGAGTCCTAAACATTAAATAGTCTTTTTATCAATTGAAATTGAAAGATTAAATATAAACCCTGTGCGATTTATAATTTTAAAAATTAAAAAAAAAAAAATCTTTAACAAACTTTGGTTTTGAAAAGTCGTCATTTTATCAAATTTTTCAACATCTTCAAGATTTTATTTTACCCTGAAAATGGACGTTCATTAAATAATAAAAAATAGTTAAATATAGTTTATAGTTTTTTCAATACACAATTAATAAAATAAGTTTTCCACATATAAAAACAAAGTGACAATTAAATTGATTACATGACACGATTTCGCCTGAACACCAAGCAAGGTTAGTTAGCAAGACCCATAATTGTCTACAACTTAAAATAAATACTATTTCTTTAGTAACTTAACTCATTGGTCTCATTTTCAATCGTTTTACGTGTATACTTCAAAGAGTGACTCCCAATTTTCATCGTGGATCGAAGGAATACAAATTTAATTTTTAGCGTTTTACCCGTTGTTACTAAACCAACTATAGTGTCATTTAGAGTTTAAGGTAGTGCTATGTTTTTGTACACGTTTTTTTTACACTGGAGTCGATAAATTCCCAGGGATATACAATGCAGTCTTGCGGCTTCGTCGCGTGTCACTCCGCCAAGGGTCCGATGGTTACGTACACCTGCACTGCCTGCCGACCGCAAGTAGGTCGCGACCCGGCGTTAACTATCTATGAGTAATGCTAATTCAACTCATAGTTTCACGTTTGTTGGCTAGCTCATTAGAATAGCGGACTTGAAAATCTTCCGTTTGTTAAATCCGTGAAATATATGTTTATTTCTAGAAATTTACTACCATTCAATACAAACACCATGCACTTGCAAATATATATTCATTTTTTTTATTTAAAATATTCCAATAAATTTACACAATTTAATAGTCCATTGTGTTTCGTATCACCTGTGCTGTTTATCACCACTTTTAATGTAGCTTGTTTCTTATCGAGCTAGTCGCATAACATCTGCGCCTCACCTGCGTACGCCTACAATCATTTTTAATATAAAGCCTTCTACACATGGAGCAAAAGATCATGCCACCAATCTGCAGCTAGTCAATAGTGTCATATATTGAAAAACCATTTTAAAAAAACACTCAAATAAAGGGACACTATTGGCTAGCTGCGTTTGTTGCTACGTGTGTAGAGGCCTTTATATTGATTTCACCGAGAAGTTTCTCCCGAGCATTATTGTAATGAACCACTGGCGCCAGTTTATTCATTCAATCTTGTCTACGAATTTCCATTGACAAGGTATTCGGCTCCATTTATACTAATATTTACATTTAGAAAATAATTGCCTCATCATATCAAAGAAGGCAGGTAGATTTTTTAAATTTTATTGAGACTAAAATAATAAAATAGCAATATATGAATACTCTTTTAGTAATTATGAATATTATGATCCAGAGTAATGATCAATATAAAGCGATCATATTAGCCAAGCATCGTAGTAAATTTTTTTGAAATTCAATTAATTTAAAAGAGCAATATAGTAATTGGGGCTTCAACCACTTAACAATCAACATGTCTTTAAGATTTTATTTAAATAAACAGTGCACATATTTTTGACACTAAAAAAAATGTTATCTGTGATTTTGAAAATCAAAAAATTATATCTTATTTTATATATATGCAATTAAATTAAAAAAAATTAAAGTTGACTGGAATTATTTTATATCTAATTTATAATCTAAGCTTATCAGTCATTTATCACGCAATAGTGTGTTATTTTTGTGGTAAATTTTTTTAAACTTATACATTTATTTTTTTATTTTGGGAGACGTCGTGACTGATGTCTCGCAGTTTTCCTGCATGATGTAATTTAAAATTACACTAAAAATACTTCAAGATTTATAAAATTCCTCTCATATTTATAGTTTTTCCCACGTTGCTTATTTTAAGAAACATTTGTTAAAATCGATGCTTGGAATAATATAATTAAATTATTTTTAAAGACGATGATGATACGAGATAAATAAGCTTGTAAATAGATTTAAAAAAAAACTATTAAAAATGGTTCGGTTTGAATGTTTATGGTCAATACTTCATTATTTGGAACCAATCGATAAGTTCATTGACGAATCAACATCGATAAGTTGAATGGTTTATGAAATAATTTTCTCCAGTAAAGTGTTTCAATCAAATATTATTTTTAAATGTCACAGATGATCCTGGTATTTAATTGATTCCGTTTTTATTATGGTTATTCCCCTATACGGCATATATTTCAGTAACCCTTCTTCGAGATTTGAGATATGCCATCCTGAAAATTCCTGAAAATGATTACTGAAAATCAGATAAAAATCATCGGTATAATGTTCACAAAACACGGATTCAATAAGGACAAAACTTTTTCAACATAAATTTATATTTTCTTCTCTAGTAGTTCCAGGGCCATTATTATTTTTGTTTTGATTTCTGATTTGCGGTGCACAGTAGCCTGATTCGTGCCTGTAAAACCGCTTAACATTTGACTCAGATCGCTCATCAATCATGATAGTGCAGAATAATAGATATTAGTACTCGTAACGTCAATCGAAGAGAATCCCCATTACGCCATTGTTTTAATGCAATTTAATAATTAACTATGAGTGCAACCTCAATTACCATACACCTCCTTACTTAGAAGGAAACTAAATATTCTTTTGTACCCGATAAACTAAGATGTTTTATTTCTGACCATATATTAATAAGGAAAATGGATTTCCCGATCATAGAAGATATTAATGAAAAAACATATTAATAACTTCTAGCTTAAACTAACAATATGGTTAATAGTAAAAATATTTTAAATTACATAAAAATTGTTGTTGTGAATATTTAATGTCATTTGCTTGTGTCAAATTGCTTAATTTTTACTTGAAATAGAAATAAAACGTGTTTATCAAGAATAGTTAAAACACAAATAGATTGTAGAATGTATAGAAAAGCCTGGTAATATAGATTAAATATTAAATGTTTGTTTTAATAGATAAATGTGTGACCTCACCTCTCTCGATTGTCTCCGATAACTGTACACACCTATGTGTGTATATGTACGCAGCACAAGTACTCAAAATTACACAATACAAAAAAAAAAAAACACTTGTTTGTCACAAAAACTACACAAAACCCACTGCGGAACCGTCGATCAAATCAACCGAGAACCGAACCGTTCGAGAAGTAAACACAAAATGATACTAAAATTACAAAATAACTTCACAGTTCACAGAACAGCCTCAAGGTAACTCTTCGCCGACCACGCTCACTGGGCGAGCAGTCGAAGTAGGCGAACAAAGTCACGGATCCCACACCAGAATAACCCAAACAAGTCCATACTCTATAGACGGACTCGCACACGAAAGATGACGAAAAAAAGATGTACAATAACCGGAATCGAGAACGATACTAAATCTGCTCGCAACGGCCTCCGAACAGCACAGCCGTCTCGATTTAGACACGTGATAGATCGCGATGTAAAGAGAGACGACTATAGACACTCGATATCACTGTTCAATGTTTGTACAACACTGAGTGAGCGCGTGGTAGCTCGTACGTACTTCGTATTCACGCGTTTCGCGTATTGTCAAATAAAAACTTTAGTGACAGTATATTCTAAGCCGAAACACATATATTTATAAATCTACGTGTATTTGGAAGCTGCGGGTAATGCAACGTTGTGTTGTTTTGAGTCTGTCTGCGGCGTTTGGCGTTTCGCAAGTGGCACACGAGTTTTCTGAGAACCGTCCCGTAGTGCGTCTGGCGGCAGTCTGCGAGCTCGGCGTCCGGAAGTTCAGTCGCCGAGTCGTGAGCGTGAAGGAAGTGGACAGCACTAGGGCTGGAGCAGGAAAAAATTACATTCAATATATGCACCTATTGAAAATTATATTTACATGCGATTCAGTTGTGAATACTCATCAGTTGCAAATACATGTAAAAATATATTCATTTTTCTTGTTGAGTCTTGTTGAGGGACAATGGTGATTGGTGAAGATCCATTTTTTATACTGATAAAGATAACTTTGTATTTATTCTTCACATTGAGTTTATTAAAATTTTTTGTATGACTAGTTTTGACCAACAGCCTTGGTCATCATCAGATGCATAACTGAATTAATATATTAATTTTTTTTTCATTTATACTGGCTGTTTTGTCGTGTATGTGCACTTAAATAATAAAAAATAATGTTTTTCCGATTTTATATATATAAATATATATATATACAAAAAATTGCAAGTGTGTCAAAATGAATAGTTTACGATATTTTTATTGAAAGTATACAACAATAATTCAAACATGAAATGTAAATATATTCATTCAATGGTAGGTAGCCATATATTTGTGTAACCATTTCCTCAATCACAAAACTGTGGCGAGTAACTTTCTACATAAATTAAGGCATTGATTTACTATTTAAAAAATACTCTATTTTGATAAATTAGCTACAGAGCTACCATTTAATAGATTTCATCAATGTATGTCGTTTAATCAACATATCAGATTTATGTGTTTGTTAATATTGTAAGTATAACGAATGGTGAATATTAAAAATACCTTTTTTCTGATATGATGAAGATGTATATTATTGACTGTATTCAGTGATAATGATTTATCTAATATGTCCATTACTTCATATACTGAGTATTCTAAATTGATTAGACCATATTTAATCAGTGTAGTTGTCCGTTACAGTAAAGAAATAAAATATCTCTATTAAATAAATAGTGATCGTTATTTTTAGGGTAAAAGACAAAAATCACATGAGCACAGTTTCATAGACTGTTTGAAATTTAGTATGATATCATATTTTTCTCCCATTCAAAGCAAAGTAAGTAATTACCGTGAGTAAAATTTTTGCGTGAGTCTAAAGTAAACTCGTTTGCCCACCTCTAATCCTTTTTCGATTGAAATCTAAATATAGGAACATAGCTTAACTTTTGGTCTAGCCGTGGTACGTTGAATGCCACTGTGGCAGCTATTTCATCATTTCTTGGAAAACTTCCAAGTATACAAATTACGAAAATTAAAAATATTACACGATATTTTTAGGGAACATTTTTTTACGGTCAATATTTTAAAACTGTTTTGCTTCGAAAATCTATCGATCATAGTTAAAATATGATTTTGGAAAGTAAAACGAATATTGTTATTATTCACTTTATAATATAATGAAAAACATTTTTTTAAAACGAAATACCAACAACTATAATGTAAAATCAAATTTTACATATTTGTTTAACGATATCTACAAATCGATTACCGAAGATAAGTATACTATTAATATTCAGTATTGCATTTAAAAAATGGTTAGTTAAAAAGAAAAGTTTTATGGACAAAGGATAAAATTTTTAGTTTCGTATTTTATTTAAAAAAACTCTGTTTATTTTTAGTTTTTAGTCATTAAACTAAAACTTTAAATATTTGGTAGCCCTAAAGTTTATTCAGAAATTTATATACTCACACACCGTGTGAGTAAATTCAGCATGCAGCATCATAAGCTCTTGTTAAAACAACGGCATGTTAATTCTTACTCATGCGCTTTTAATTGCCTATTTTTATTAAAGGATATTAAAATTTTAGTTGAATATTAACAATGAGACAAAGTTCACACACACACATACACAAAGACATATTTATTTAAATAAATATTTAGAGAAATATATCCAAATATCAGCAGCTATGTGTAATTTTAAATGTCCTAATAAATTTCAAAAAATATTTTTCAATAAAAGTTAAGGAATCGGACAGTTACTGTGCGATATACTGATGAAAATTTCTGTTTAATTTCCGTTTGAGATCGTAATTTATTTTCCATTAAGCAAAGTATCGTTACGTAAGATTTATCTATTTAAAATACCAGACTATCCACACGGTGCATCAATTAAGGAATGCAAAATAAAGAGATTTACAGCGGACAAGCACGAGGCAGTTCTCGAGAATTTCAGATACCATCATGCCTATAAAGGTTATCCTCATACCGATCTAAATTTGCAGTCAAAAGGTTAAACGGCTCTATTTAGAATTTGATTATGTAGCCTTGCAAACTAATTAGTGCACTGAAGAGAGTCTTATCAATATCAATAATATTTTCAATGAATAATAAACAGGTGTATCATGTTTTTATCATAAAAGAAGTCAACAATGACATTAAACAGACTTAATAATCAGTACAAAGAAAACACGTTTATCTTATCTTTTTTATTGCATTTCAGATTAAAGATACATGTTCTTAAACATTTTCTTTGAAATAAATGGAAAAAAACTATTCGTGGTTTTATTATTTTGCTAAACATAAACGATATATTATTTAAAATATTTTATTTTATGAAAAATAATAATGGCTTTTTTTTCTGAATCTTTTTGGCTTACTCTCTTTGGTTTTTTTTTTATCTTCTTCCTTCTTCCTCAATGAAGCTTTTGAAAAGCCAGCATGCTTGAAGGCATTCAGAAAATTTCTCTCATTATCTTAATTTGATCGTCTCCGAGCATACTAGGCTCGTTATTCATTAGACTTGGGTACTCACAACGCGTAAAGAAATCAATGCAATGTAAACCATCTGCAAAGTAGATCAAATAGATATGAGTTTCTGAAAAGGAATTTCTTCTCAACTTTAAATGACGTAATTATCTACAATAAAGAAACTCACATGTATAAATATAAAGTTTTTTTTTTTAAATATTCAGTTCATTATTTAATTAATGACAAAATGTAATAATGGTATTGCATAATCAGACTAATTAGAAAATAATAAAACGTAAACATATCTTAGTCCATCTTCCTCATTTTTCGTCAAAAAAAGATTAACTTTTTCAAAAAAGGTTTAATTTAGCTGTCAAGTTGTTTGCCATTTCTTTTTTACCACTTAACTGCTTTTTTGTGTCTTATAATTTTGAACACGTATCTAATTAATAAAAAAAAATTACATATCTTTTTTATTGTTCAAAACGCAAATTGTAGATAAGATCTTTTAATAATTAATCCCTTTATTAACTATTTTTTTTATTATATGCTATAAGCTATGTTAAAACTCACATAAAGATAACACTTTTTAACTTTTCAAAGCGCAGCGATATTATTTTTAAAAACCTTATCACTGACATGAATACCGACTTATGAATTGATAACGCTATTTATCTGTGCTATTTCTCTATCCGTATAGCGCATTTGATAAAACATTTATTAACTTTTGGTTACTGATACGTAAGCGGAATTTTCTAATCGGTGTTATTTTAGAATTAACTTGTTTTAGAAATTGTTTTAGAAAAAAATTAATTAAATTGTTTTATCGCTACACTTAATACACCTAAAGGTTGAAGCGATTATCATTCGCCTCCGAATACTAACCTTGTATCCGTCTTATTAGCGAGTAGCAAAGAAATATCCATACTTTCCAATATTTTAATTAAATATGTGATATGGCAAAACAAACCACGTTGTTCAGAAACAATCTTATAATCCTACATCACCAAAAAATCGATTTTTGGTGAAACTAATACAAATACTCTTCGTAAACTAAGGATTGTCTTAATAATTAATCAAGTACGGTTTCTCGAATTTGAACAAATCCAAGAAAGAAGTTAGAAAGTTGAAATGACGTGACAAATTGAAAAATTGTGTACAATCGATTAGTTATATGGCTATGATGTGAAATATGCTTTTACTTGTATACCAATATATTTTGTTATATTCTAGTATATTTTAAAATACTCTCATTTTTGCAGACGTCCATCATTACAGAATGGTGTTTTTTTTATATCAAATTAACATCTAAAGGTATCGCCTAGCTTATAATCAGTCTCGTATATTTTCTTAAAGTGGAGTTTTGCTTTAGCAGCAACACGAAAGTGAATGAGCCTTATTTAAATTTCTTAGTACTTAGTGATTAAAATTCTATTTCCAAGCACTTTCATGGGGGCACGTGGCGCGAGGCCGAGCCGATACACGCAATGCGATTCATTCTTCACAGAACCACTGGCATCTAATTCCTGTGAATAATTTCCACAATAATGTTTTCTTATCGTACTCATTACAATATCTTTGAACACATCAGAGATAAAAACTAAAGCTGTATTATTAAAAAATGAACAGTGTGAATACACATAAAGAATAAGAAAGAAACTACATCTACATTATCACATATGTATAATTGCCAAACTAACAATAAACTGATGTCGAAAAGATATAGTATTTGCATATAGAAATTTTTTAAAATATTTGGTTTGAATTAAAAAAGATTTCTTTAACGGGGACTTATTCGAAATATCACAGGAAAATTTTCTCCATCATTTGATTTTCTCTAGATAACTTAAGCGTTGTTTTTAAGGTCTCATTAAAAACTCAGTAACTGTTTAAAAAAAACTCGTAGAGGCAATTTCGTCTTATTGGCAATCTTCACAAACTGTTGAGCCTCAAATTATCTTGGTTTCAATGTTTATTTCAAAAGCGAAAAAAATTGATAGAATCTGTAATAATAACTTTCTTATTTTTTCTTTGCTTGTTATAAAAGTAGACGTTATTCAATATAAACGCTGTTGGCATGATTTACTTTCATAAAAGTAACAAAATAATACTCTTAAATTAACTCGATAAATCGAATTTTGTCAGTTTTATTCGTTAATAATAGACATATTTATTTATACATGAACTCACACCAGGCCAGATGATAAAAAAATGTTTACTGATCGGTTCGATATTGACTCATCGTGACTAGAATTAATGTCTTTGCGAGTGTATGCAGTAATATCGATCCGGAAGACTGAAAATATATACTACCACAATAGCACTTTTCAATTTTCACGGTCAAATTAAAATTATCCAATAAGGGAACCATTTTTTTCAACCTTAATATACAATAAGTATATATTTTTTACCTTCACTTTTAAAATGATATAAGTTAGTGTAAATTTAGTATTAACATTAAACAAAAAACCTTAGAGAAAAAATAATTGAATCTTTACCTACTTGAGTGTTTAACATTAAGATTAATGGCTGAATTTAATTTGATAACTGCCCCTCTACATTTACTTAGAACTTCTGCCAATACTTGTTTTAAAATTCTTGACCATACCATAAATGCTGTGCAAAAGAAACTCTGATTCCTAGTGCATAATTCTACATTAAAATTATTGTTAAAGGTTTAGAAATTATACATTTGTCATACAATTTAGTACAAAATATATAAATGTGATTTAATTTTTACCAAGAACGAAAAAAAAACATGTGAAATACATAAAATACAAGATTCTATCACTCTTAAAATTATTTAAATTTTCAACATATTTGATACAATCTACGTGTGAAAATATAGGCTGAATATATAATTTTTAAATGGTGTTTAAATTGTATTTACAAAGCTGGCCAAATATAGCATAAATATAAAACACAGTATCACATCTCTACATGTGGTGAATGCTTTATTTTCAGAACACTTGTATGCTGTTGCGCAAGAAACAAATTTATTTTTTCATATTTCGTACAAATAGCCAAGGCGTGATAAAAAATCGAGGAATTTAGAGTGAAAATTATTTCCAGTAATCTAAATTCAACTTGGAAACTTCAAATATATCATATTTTATCTGAAAATATATCACAGCTGTTTTTTGTCAGAGGTAAGATAAAAAAAAGTATATTTTAAGATTTTATCAACATGAAAACGGTTTCATAATTTAAGTAAATGGTGATATTATTTCTAAGCACTGAAAATTTATGTTAAACAGAAACAGTTATTATTTAAGAACAATTTCAAGAATTTCTTTGATTTTTTTTAATCTATATAATTTTTGTTTTCGTTAAAGATAAAAATTATTTTTTTGACTTTGAATTGTATTTGACGGTCTTTAGGCAAAAAATAATGATTTATAAACAACAAAAAACTAAAAAGCTGCTGCAGAGTATTGAGGTGTCCAAATGAAATTTTAATGCTCCATACTCAATAAATAGATAGACGAAGGTTTGGATGAACGCAAAACCATTTAAAATCACTGCTTTTCGTGTAGATAATAAACCGGGTCAAATCAAGTCAAAACTCTATTTGAGTTTTACCGTTATAATCATTAGTACTACAAATATAGAATGCCTGCAAAGTAACCTATAAATATTTTTTAATATAACGTAATACCAGGTTATGGCACCTGTTGTCAACGAATTAATTCTACTCAGAGTCAAGTCATATCAAAGTTTCAACTCCGATAATAAAAATGAAAATATGCGCCAAAAACATACATTATGGGAAAATCACTCGAAGATCTTCTCATATAAGGGCACTTTTCTAAAATAAAATCATTATTTTACGTCACTTAATAAATAATAAATTTATTGTACTATAAGTGGTTCTGTTTATAATTATTGATTTATATGGAGTCAAATATATTTAATTTTTAATAAAAACAATTAATAGCTACTGACTTGTAATAAACAAATAAATATGTAACCAGTCTGAAGCGATCATCATTCCCCACAGGTTCAAAGTGATTAATGCATTACGAGCACACAGCAGCGCAGTAAAAAAAACACACGCCACGACTCAGTCGACTAAGTCAGTAGCCTATATAAATTTTCAGAAACTTTTACCACTTTCCTGGAAGCGATTACTATCAAAATAGGGCAATACCACCGGCAGATCGATAGCTCATACGTGTGTAGCCAAACCTGTTTTTAGAGGCAAGCTTTGTATCCTTAGTATTTATTCCGCTTATAGATAGAGATCGAAGTTTCTAGAGTACAACTTTTGTATCGATGAAATCCATGTTATTATTGAATAATTTTTAGCTCAAAGGATAAACCACTTCAGACAACATTTTTTTAAATTTAAAAATCAATCGTTTAACGGAAATACTTAATTGCTAACTACTAGGCTTTTATACCATGAAATAATACTTTGAAAAATATATTGAGTTATTATCAAATAAGCAGTGCAAATAAAGCATCGATGACAAGCTATCTAATTTAATCTTCCGACTGTAAGTAGTTACTCAATTTTAAAAAAATGTTAATGATGTTAAATTATTTCTAGATTTTCAGACTTTAAAGTTGAGTAGGCGACATTTACCAGTTATAAATAAGTGCTTTGCGACCTACATAAATTAAATATAGTTTTCGGTTCGTACAACTATAGAGCTAGTCTGTGGTATTCAGAATGTCAAATGATTCTAATTGACCCGAACATCTATGCCGACCTTTATAATTCATAACGCATCATTTACACTTGAGAAAATACATGCTCGTACAAAGCACCCATAAATTTATGTACAAAAATATGGCGGTACTAAAATAACATGGCTGAACCTTTTAAAGACCACAATTTATTTTAATTTGGCTTATTTAAAAACTTGTTTATAGAGTATTACATTTTTATTAATTTATATTGAAAGAGTCGCTTATTTATTTACGAATCGTTATCAATATTGATACGTTTTGATGTGTCTAAAATTATTTTAACTCTCCCATAATGGCAATCCAGCTATTCAATGAAATATCAAAAGAATTTTTTTTTTTATGAAATGTTTTGTATTAATTTATTTTTTTAATTTAAATTTACTTGAAATGAAATGGTTAGATCTCATAAGAGATCTAACTAATATTTAACGATATCCAACGATATTTATTTCTATTATAAACTAGAAAAAAATATCGTTTATCGTTATAAACTTTTTTCAAATTCTACAAACTATGTTTTAAAAACTTTTCGATACATTTTTTAGTCCACTTAGTGACTAATATATATTATTTATCGTTTTCAGTGTATAAATTTATTTATGTAAAATTGAAATATATAAAAAATTATTTCTAAAATAAAACATTTTAGGACAAAAATTAAATATGTATATTTTACAATTTTTTTTGTACTGATCATAATAATAAAATCTTTACGAAAATGTTCAAAAATAATTTTGTGTTTTCTTTTAAAATATAATTGCAGGAAATTGAACAGGAAAAATCTCGACTCGTGAAGGGTTAATAACAGAGCACACATTTGTACGAACAGTTTGTAAGGAATAAACATTTTTTATTAGCTCATTTTAAAGCATTGTGAATCAGCAAACATACATAATTTTCGTAATATTTTACCAGTTTTGACATTTAAGAGGTAATTTAGTATTTCATGAAACAGTTTTTGCAATGAAAGATCTATAAATACATCAACATGAGGCTAAGCAATTCGAATATAAGCTGGTACTGTTTTGTATGTATTAAACAAGGTCGTCTTTTCTGTAGTCTACACATACAATTACTGCCTCACAAACTATTGCTATGCATATAACAATGCGCAAACATTTTGAGTGTAGAGGTGATTATTTTATAATAATATATTATATACGTACAAGCAAGCACACTGATTTAAATAAGTGTGTTTCAACTGACCAATGCCAATATAATATATCTAATCCACAATTATTTTGCTACAATATAAATAAAAAGGCTTCCTGTCGTTTTTATTAAAAAAGCAAATCATACTTACATATATCGTATAAAAATAGTCTATAAAGTATTTTATAGCCTTATCTGAAATGTGTGAAACTATCAAAGGATTTTTTTATATTCTTTTTTACCTATTATGTAATATAAATTATTTCAGTCTTTAGAATTTTTGATATATTTTTTAAAATATATTCTAAAACTTGATTTAGGTCATATATCAAATTTATCGTCAAAAATATAAAAATATTTTTTATTTAAAAATTTACTAAAATTATTCGTTATTATTTCACGAAAATCAAGTCATTATTATTTCACGAAGGCTCTTGTACGAGCGAGGTCATCGCAGTTCCTCTCATCCCCAAAACAAGTCCATGTCAATTGCCATCTATCGACCGGGCGGTGAGGCTGGGAGGCCACAATGGCGGACATGACGGAGGCTCGAAAGCCTTATTACAGAGATAAAGCCTCGCGGCGGGGAGCCGGGGAGGGAGACTTCCCGGAATCACGCCATCTTGGATTCCCGGAAGTGGAGCGCTATGATACCTTTATCGTACCAGAGACCATCAAACTATATCGATAGATTTGTTGCGGTTAGACCAGCACCAGTCAATCAAACTAAGCTTCAATTATATGATAATTTAAATACGTTATGTAAACATTTTTTTACCAAAAATATTTTGTGAGTAATAAAAATTTTACAATTTTTAAAAATTATTTTATTTTAATGTCTGAAATATTTTATTGCAAACTTTCATTAATTAATCATTTATGCAACTATTTTTTTACAATTAATAAGCTTATATAAAGTAGATTTATCAGATAAAAATATTTATCAGATTATGTAGATAAATCAGATCAACGCATTTGAAATGGTTTTTAATAAATTAATAAATCAAAAACTGACAATTATATTTCCGTTAAAAATATTTGCATATGGATTGATAAATATGTTTATTATGTACAATTTTTTCTAAAAATATTTTTTTAACACAACCCATTTACATATATTTTTTTGGCTCTATTTAATTTTGAAAAATTCCTTAATAGATAAAAATTTACTTGAAGTTGAAGGATCACTGAGGTTTTTTTTCTCGTCTAGTGCACTGCACACTTCTTATAAAGTAGAGTTAATCTAAATTTAAAAAGTTTTATAACTTTATTTTTTCAAAATACACAGTAGGTAGTTAGCATGCAGTGGTAGCATTATATGTTTAAAAGATTAGCTAATAATATAATTTGATTTGATGATGCATTATCAAAAGATAGAAATCGTATTGAAGCCGGATTAAAAGATCAATCAAGGGCTTTACCATTAGGTGAAAAATGTAACTATGCTTTTAATCGACCATTCATATATTTAATAGCTCTAGATGTCTAGATAATACTTTCGTTATCATAATAGACATCCTCCGGTATTATTAAAATAATATTTTGATTATGTTATACCGATGAATTTTTTCTTCTGTCGTTACCTTTAATTAGTCATAAAATATTATTAATGTAAGAGATGTTTGGTTAAAATGTAATTGTTTTTTTTGTTGTTGTAGCATTTATACTTATTGATTTTTTAATGATTTGTGAAGTAAAGAGAGTAGATTCCTTAATTAATTGTGAGGTGAGAACATACTGCGAGGCGGTTCTTGTCCAATGTCCAATAACACGGCATCATTATTAGATACAAAGCGTATTGAATAGATTACAAGATTGGGGTAGCCAAGCAGCGAAGGATTCGCTGGTCACCCATCTTCCGGGAAGAGAACCCTGGACCCTCGGGATAATAAGTGCCACAGATCTCAACTTGACAAGCCACCAGGTGATGATCGTCCGATCGTCATCAACACGCAGAGAATGCTGAGAGAATGCAGTTACCCTGTGAGAGGAATGCACAAGTATTTCATAATGTTACAAATCATGTTTTACACAGATTAAGCTAAATTAAATATTATTTGTCAATAATACGTTTAATATTTTAAATAAAGTACTTCAATGTTTCCATTTATTGATGACCAGTTTTGCTAACCTTACACGTTGGCATTCTCAAATTGAGTAATACCTAATTTTATGTTTAATACTCTTGTAATATTGTTGGGTGTATTTTTGTAAATATTATAATTTTATAAAAAAAAACAATTAAAATAAATACATATTGATGCTTACAAAGAGTTTTTAGTACATCTTTCAATGTATAAGTTTTTTTATAAAGTTTTAGTAGTTTAACCAGTATTATTGATATTAATAGTATCACTTGTAGAAAGTAGTGTAATAAATACACATTCAATTATTATAAAAACCAAAAGCTTCAAAGATAACATTGTAATTGTTGGGTAAGTAAAACGTATAACATAATAAGCAAACAAAAATGATTTATAGAATTAATAGTAACATAAATTGCGGCCAATTCATTTCTTAAAAAAAACCAATAAATGAATAAAATCATATCTTTTATAAATGTTCAGCATGCAGATTGTAGTGTGTACGTCAAAAGAACCAATTTTCCAACCCTGATGTAAACCGTTTTCGACGCACAATACCGAATCGACACACTTTAACAAAATAAAAGATTCAAAGCGAACAAGACCAACACAAGCGCAGGAGTAAACACAATTTGTCACGACACTTTTTACTGGAAATTCTAAGTTTAAAGAAACCTCGTGTAACCCCATTACAACCCCTTTCGAATGATTTAGGCATTTGAGAATTCCAACAAAGCGTATTTCTAGCTAAGCGACATATTTACAAATGAAATCAATAAGTATACTTGATAATGGCTTCCGGCATTGTTAAATATTTATAAGAAAATTTCGGAAACATGCCTTTGTGTACATATAGTGTTTTATATAAATAGCTGTGTTCTCGATATATTATTTAAATGTTGGACATACAATTATCATTAAGAAAAAAAAAAACTTAATTGTTTCCATTTTTATATCAGAATCGAACGGTATTAAACATGATTGAAAATCATAACAACAATCAGAGCAAAAGTCATTTTGTAATGAACCATTTCAAAAAATTGTTTAGCAGATACAAATATGAATAAAGTTAATACTACTGATCAAAAAAATCTAATGAGACTGATATATAAGTACAAGTTTTTCTGCTATGATGTTTAAATATAAGCATGTAATTATTGTTTTAATATTGATAACATATCATGCATAGGACTGAGACACATGTTGTAATGTAAATAAATTGCTATTTTACATTACCTAAAATAAAATATACCTTGTATATAAAATACTATTTGAAATTTTACGTAACCATTGATAATGTGGTGAATAAATAGAGCCTTGCAAGTATACATATCCGATCAAAATAATCTGTTTCAAAGCAACTCACACCAACGTAGCGGTATACGGATTATAATGTAGTACATAATGTTATGTATTCAGAAGTGTGTTGCAATGGCGGATGTTTCGCGATGGAGGGGTCTGCGTCGGTACCCCGGGGAGGCGGTGAAGCCTCTCGCAGGCTGTATACGTATTAGTGACCCACACTTATAGCGCTCTCTAAAATAAACCGAACTCTACAGTTTACAATTTTTGAGAACTAACTTTTTTTTTAGAATCTCTTAAGTAATTTCCTGAATATTTTTTTTAAAAATATTCATGATTTTTATGTGTGTTGGTTAAAAATTATGATATACTTACTAAAAATATCCAGGAATATAAAAGGCTAGAATATTTTTTTTATTTTAAAGGTGTTGTATGGGATTTAAGTAATATCAAAATATTCTGCATAAAAGCAAGTATTTTACGAATTTATTTCGCTTGTGTGTTTTAACAGCTTAACGTAACAATAATCTTTGCTATAATACAAAACCTATAAAAATACTTTTATTTTTACTACTTACGTCATTTGTATTTTATGAATGTTAGCATACCACTAAAAGATTGTCACAAAATTGAAAATTTATTTCTAAATAACACGTTTTGCGTACAATAGTCAAACACTTTAATAGTTATCGCTAACTTTTATGGGCATTAAAGAACGTGTCATTAAATTTAACTATTCATTCCTATTCTTAGTACATTTACGGCGTCTTGCTCGGGTCTAGAGAATACCGCTTCGCGCTTAGAGCCCTGGCCTGCCGGGATATTCGCGGCCGTCGCTTCATCCACTCCTCCATCGCCACTTGGCTCGTTTCTTTATATACCCTGTATACATACAGTGTGCGTACGCCACTCGCTGTCTGTGTGTGCGGTTCTAGCGTTAATCCAATTAGAATGCTCGGCTGGACCGAACGAAGGCGGATAATTGCACGACTGCCGGCGTGAAATCGCCCTACAGGTGTTTTCAGACTCTTCGGAAGCCGGTTTTAATTTAATATTTTTTTCGCATAAATATTATTAAAGATCTTTGTTTTATTAAATGAACAATAGAATATCATTAATTTAAAAGAATTTTAGACGGTGAGTAAAATTTTTCATATCGAAGGCAAACTGCAAACGGTATTAAACAAAATATATTTTTAATTAATATTATATTTAAATATCTTTTGAAAATACCTGATATAGAAGGATCCGGGGACCCACTGGACTATTTTTCTCTTAGAAAGTCATGAACACAAATTCAGCATAAATTTATGCTCAGTGAAATGGTCGCCAACCTCATCTAAAGAGAAGCACTCGATGAAGATGAAATATAAATATTTTTTTTAGCTTTTCTCAAAGACTTGATGATGATGATGCAGTGTATATTAACTAAGCTTAACTTAATAATTCACTTTTTTTTTTTGATATGTTTTATTAATTATATGTTTTACCAGCAATGTTTAATATGCCTTTGGAAATATTAAAAAATATACAAAAGCGTTGTGTATTTCTCTCGTGATTGCAGAGCTCCTGTGAGGCAACAGGCCTCTGCAGGGCTCGGAACTCGTCTCCGCGGAGCTGGCCACACGGCACACTGTCACGGATATAATAATTGAATGATATTGAATTGTGTGAATATACCAATCACTTTCTGGGAAAACCATTATTAGCCGTGGGAGGGGAGAGGAGGGGCCGCCGACACGAGGGGTCATTGCACCGCTCCATCTGGCGAACAACGTTAATTTAATTTGATTTTTATATCAGATTTGTACACGAATCAGACTTGTGCGCTGACATCCAAATATCTTGCAACATTTTGCAAGCTATTTTGCTTTTTAATAATAAAACAAAATCGTTAACCAATTTATATTTTTATCAAAATCAGTATTTTATTTTAAAATTCTAAATTATTGTATATTACGTTAGTTTAATAAGTGTAATTTATTTTTGTGATAAAAACAATACTCCGTAAGAAAGAACTTCTCTAGTTTCATTTCTCGCACATACGTCTTATATCCTGAAAAGACGACCAACGCAAATTTTTAATCAAATAAGCTTTTTGCCCCACAGTTAGTCAATTCGACTAATTGAAACATGTTTAACGTTTCTAAATCCAAACGTCATAACGTTACAGTAAAACTTAATGGGCAATTTTCATTACGACGATTTATCTACCTTAGATTAAAAATATATTCATAACATTAAAACACTGCCATTAAATAGAAAACGTACATTTTTTTTATTTTTAGACTGGTGAGTAGAATCGGTATTCTTTTTAATGCAAAAACGACATAATTGCAAGAAATATGAATGAAGCAAACATTCTATGCGAATTCAATGGCAAGACTGTAAGTGTTTATTATGTGTTTGGTGTTTTGTGTTTATTCATATATATTTTGATATTACAAAGCTCTTTTTTTTTGTAAAATATTTTTTTTAAAATGGTTGCATTTCAAACTATTCAGGTGGAATTGAGTTTGAAGTCCGCGCACAGTTTTTCAGTTTTTGTACCAGACTCCGTCAAACTTTCTCATAACAATCGCAGCGTTATCCCATACGCGTGGTGATGTACAGAACCAAACCAAACCAAAACACCTTCTCGCCACGGTACCTACTGCGGACAAGAACCTAATTTGATTCTAGCCATCGAAGGCCGATAGTATTCCTGGAATCGACAAAAAGCGTCAGCCGGTATTCTCGCGCTCAGTTTTACCACAGAGGACCTATGTGATCATCGCCCAGATGACAGACGGGACTACCCAATCGATCTTGATTTATTTTAACATACACTTTTGGCCATTGACATCAATATATTCTAAATTATAGAAAATATCAAATGATTTCATTTCATATATTTTTTAAGAATTTATGTGCAAACAATCAACCGTTGATTTGGTTTAAAGTTTACGTGAAAATTATACATTTGTGAAATCGTTTTCAAAAAAATATTTTAGCTGCTTTTTGTGTGGTTTAAAAATTTAAATGAAGAAAAGTAAGTTCATAATATATTTGTAAAGCTCGGGGATTAATTTACAAAAATATTTTGAGAAGATTTGCACTTAACAATCTCATATATTGAAGAGAGTAGCATTGAATTTTCTTCATATCTGTGGATTTTGTTTTATCACTTCAGATTTCACACATGCCACGTAAATGAATGAAAACAACAATAAATGTTAAATTTTATTCCAATGTATCTAAAATATATAATCGATCTTTTCTCGTTTGGATAGCTATAGTGTAGATAAAAGATTTGTAAATAGTGAAACACCTTCGGATGAAGAAAGGTTATTCATGTTTCAGTGACTATCATTTAAAGCTGATCAATGATTATACATCTGAGAAATTAATTGATAGTAGAACGAGTTGGGAATAGCATCATGCATGTATTATATAAAAAAAATCAACTGAGCGTTGTAACTCTTCACAATCACTGAATATAATGAATCTAACTCACTTTCGTTTTATATTCCAGGTAAGAGTTAATTGACATAAACATATTTTTACCTTACACATCTTATTATTGTTTTTGTTTTCATTACATATTCTTTGTTTATATTTTTTTTATATATATATCTAACAGTAATTTAACAGTACAGTTTTGCTCTTGTCTAACAGCAGACGGCTCGGTCTCGCCTTGCAGGTGAATATCTTTTATAAACACAGCCAATAAAAACACCTTTAATGCAGAGGCAAACTAAATTTAAAAAATAATAAAAAGTTTTAATAATTACACGTAAAATTATAAAGAAAGAATTTAGTAAAGGAAATAAAGATGCCTTTTTGTATTGATTATATCATTTCAAACTTAACTCCGATATGGAATTGAATTGAATTGCTTTAGTTTGTCTTCGAAAGATGATGTTTTAGCATTCGATGATTCATAAAAAAATAGCAAACATTCATCTTGTAATTATAAAATTTAATAGCAGACTTACTCACAAATATCCTTTCCTATTGCTTATTTACTATTAAGGGTGTTCATATCTTCATTATAACTGTCTACAGTTGTAACAATCAAACGTAAGGACTTTAAGTATCATTTTTATTTATGGGAATTAGCCTTTCTGCTATGTCCGATTAAAAGGTTTATTCTTTCCCTACATCAAATACGTACAAAAACCTCATTGATTTCATCTAAGCCTGTACTCAGTGTGACAAATTACCACTACTTATAGGAACAAAAACTCAAAAACGATTACAAATATATTTTTAACATAAATGACACATTAGTACCGTCAAAAATATTTTTAAAACACGAAAAGATATTTAAAGGGATGATATATTTTCTTTTGTTTTGTTAATATATATTGATTCTTCTGATACTTTTCAAACATATTTCATAACTATTCTTAACTGTAAAATTTTTATCATATCCTCTCCAAAATAAAGATACTTTGTCATTCTCTTCTGCATCATATAAAGTTATAAAAATACTGAAATATCTTGCCCAGTTCTTACCTGATCACATCCAGTGAAACATTTCATCTTCTACGTTCTTCGGTGTGTGTTAGATTAACGATTTACTTTTATGGAGCTAGTTCCTGGAAAAGCGAGAGAATTGTATAGTCAGTGTGAAGACCACTATAGAAGTCTATCGAAATGTAATAGTACGTACACGATTTTATAATGAAAGAAATTCAATCAACAATATTAGGTTCAATTACTTCATATCGTTTATCTGGAGGCTTTTTTTTAAACAAGATCATTTGTCGCTATTACGTTAGATTAGAAGTAATTAAATTTAAGCAATATTTAATAAGATTAACGATTGCTAATATTTAAACACTGGGAATAACGCTGAAACGCTGGGCATTTGACTTAATAAGGCTCCGTATTGAGAAAAACTTTTTGAATACATGTTTAATTTTTTTTGACAAACGAATAATCGAATGTAATAAATTGTCATTGTCATTTATATATAGTTAAAAAGATTTATTTAATTTAAGTAAGAAAAAATATTTTCAAAATCATAACGTTAGCATAATCTATTGTTGATGATTTTTTCAAATAGTACAGTGGCTACCTTCATTCTTGATAAATAAGAGCCGTTTCTGTGACCAGAAGAAATAATTTGGCTTACTTAACTTCTTGTTGGTTCCATATTACTTAATATTTTTAATAAATTCCCAAATCATACATAAATTAACTAACTTATTAAGTTCTTCCTCCCAAGTGCCTCTCCTCAGATGAGGTTGGTAACCATTTCATTGAACATATATTTGTGATTCGGCTGCACTCCCGACATCCAGCCACTGTTTTTTACTCCGTATGTTAGTTTTCTCTTCTCAAAGCTTATTTTTCTTTGGAAAATTAACTGTAGTAGGCAATATATATTATTAAAAAAAATATGTCCAAAATAAGACACCTTACGTATTTATACCATCATCAGGGGTTCTCTTTCATGGCGTATTCTTTGCAAAGCTAGCTCATTTGTGACTATTATACATTTCGCGTTTCTACTAGATTATTATTATTTCACGTATGTCTAGATTCTATAAATAACTGAGACAACATTATATTTGGTGAATCTGAAAATGATGTTTTTATAAAAATATTATTGCACATGCTTATTACAGTCATTATTTTATATAAATGGTTATGCTATCATTATCTGAGAATATTTATTTAAAAATATACTCTATATGGCAAACAGCAGTTATGTTAGTGTAGTGATTAGAGTATTGAACTGTAAAGAGGAGAGCCGCGCGAGCCACTCGCCGAGCCGGGCAGTTTTTGCTTGGAGCCATCCTGTGCCGCTACACGCGACCTGCCGCCGGGACAGCCTACTCGCAAAGCTATCACCTTATATATATATATATATATATATATATATATATATATATATATATATATATATATATATATATATATATATTATTTAAAATTGAAATTAACCTAAGCCAACATTGATGGCTTTTATACAAAACAAAAATATTCATTGTATTATATACTCGTAGGCTTTGGAGGTACCTAACTGTTATTTGATAATTTTATGGTTTTTAGGATATATAAATTCCTAATGTTTTTTTGTGCTCTGATGTTTCGATCATACATATTCTTGACGATTGTCTCAATAATGAGCCAGAAACGTCAAAGGACAGAAATCATCAAGCAGTTCTAAACCACAAAAATCATTGAAATGTATAGTTATTAATTAAATTATCATCTTATTAGCTATGCTGTAATAGAAGCATTTTTTTTATAAAATGTGATTTTTATAATATTAAAAAATATTTTTATCACAAACTTTCGTTTGTAATAACACATTCTTTATGACTATTTATTAAACTCATATGCTCCAATATAATAAATAATTATATACAGTTTTAAAACTCGTGCCTAGATTATGAGTTTATAACGCCTTGTAATTCCTTTATTACGTTATTTGCAACAATATTAATATTAGTAGAGCGTATATCTATTCTATTAAAACGTACCAAAATTGATAGTTTATTATTGATTGAAATTACAACAAATGAAAATAAATTTGTTATAAAAATAAAATTTTTGATTATAGTTTTAATAAAACAGTGGAATTGCAAACAGGCAGTGGATAGAAATGACAAGTCAGCCGCGTACAGAATGTGAACTAAATTGGTCCTCCCCTTGCGAAGACAATCTTCCTAGAAGGCCATTACCGCAGATCTGTCGGTCGAGACAAATAATGTCGACAAATTAATGTCGATTAGCCGAGAAATGTCAGAAATGCCCATTAGTAAGGACATGGCCTGTAGGATAATTGGACGAGTGTAGTTTACCATACGGGATCGAATTTGTGGAAATGTTTCGCGTTTTTGCCATGGAGCTAATTGTGTAATTTTATATAATAATTTAAATAAATTATGCTGCATGTCGTGGCAACATAACTGTCGGTCTCAGTCTAGATAACACATTTTCAAGAAGTATATAAAAGTGTAATAATTATATTAAGTGTGCGTGTGTACGGGCATTTACGAGTTTAATGAAAACTGGTAGACAGGTAGCGGTCTCTCCATCAGGATTCAAACTTGCCTATTGATTGGTGCATTATAGGCTAAAATAATTATCTGTGATTGGTATAGAATACCTACATTCCAATTACACGCCTGTAATATAACCAATTTTATCATAAGATAATTCTGACTAACTATCTGTAAATTTGCCATAAATGCAACGTTTATACGTTAAATATAGTGAAACTAAACAAACGGTAGAAAGTAAAATACTATTATAAAAAAAATAAAAATTACCGTATTCTATTTAAAACAAATGTGTTTCATATTCATTTCTAATGACTAAATTTTTATTAGTAAATATTTTATTATTATATAAATTTAAAAAAATCTCTCGCACGGATTGTACTTTGCAGGTGTCTAAAGTGGTTTTATTGTCAACCCTTCTCTGAAAAGAAATTCCACCCTAAAAGAGCCTCAGCTTTTTATTGAAAATACTTACATTCAAGTTATAAAGACTTTATTCTTTTAGGGGATGTTTTACGACAGACAGCCTGTCGCCTATAGCGAAAACACCCCTAATATAAAAAAAACCCTATATGTTAACAGGTGCCTCCGGAGCTTCCTATAAGACGACTCATTCTATGTCTATTACTCATTCTATAACTAGACACTTTGTCGGCATCTTAAATCGATTGAGATTAATTGTTACTTAAGGGTTGGAATATAGTGAGAAAGAAATCATTCATAATTTTACTAAATATTAAAAAAATAATTCACTCATAGTTTTTTTATTTTTAAATTAAATAATTATTTATATGCTATAATATTTAAAAGTAAAAAAAAAAATATCTTATAAAATGCCATTTATTTCACTTTATTTTTTTTTCAATTTGATTTTAATAATCGCTTTAAAATTTAAATAGCCGATATTCAATATTATTATTGTTTTATTTTTTTTACTAACATTGGAGTAAGAGATGTGCCAAACAAGTTTAATAGTCGAATTAAAGTAAATATGTTTTATTGAATAAAACAACTTCTTTTACTACGAGTATAATCCTTAAATCCTTAAACTGTTTTTATAGAAAAACATGCCAGACATCGAGGCTCCAGATAGTTAAAAAAAACCGTTAAAACGTTTGAAGTAAGCAACATGTATATGTTTAGCGAATCCCTTTTAAGGCAAAAAACAATGATGACTTGCAATAAAAGCATGTTTGAATGTTTTGTATTAAATACAATTTTCGGTTTGTTTTTTTTTATAGCATAGTGCTATTTTTATATGAAGAATTTAATATTAAAAACTTGTTTTGATTAATCGTTACAATATTTAATAAATCACTGCATTCTTCCCTTAATCAGTGCTGAAAAATAAAAAGGTCACCAATTACATATATTTAGTAAGACAACAAATATGATGAGCCAATTGACTAGGAGATGTTTTGTGAGTACTTTCGTATCTCAAGGGCTTTTTAAACAAGAATATAGGTTATCGCCTAGCTGATAAGTTATTAATAGATGTTGTTTAAACATTGAGTATTTCATGCTCACAATTGTTGAACAAATTTAATCAATCAGATCCTTAGACATTAAGGTTGCTTTTGAGTTATGAAATCATCGCTTCATCCCGAGAGCGCTGCATGATAATCAATAACACATAAAGTAATTTATGAACCTTCTGAGATGGCTCGCGAGAGAAACAAATAGATTTCTCGTCCAAACGAAAGTATCTCGGCCTCACGGCGCGGCCCCTCTGGACTCCAGACGAATTGTCCTCTTCTGAGAAGTCGCCTATTCAGGAGTCGAACCCTGGGCTGGTGGATCAAAAGGGAATCTAGATACCGAGGCCTGCCGCGTGATAAGTGTAAGGAGCTTCGACAGGTTCCTGATGCCGAGGTATTTTTTTCGTTCGATATGTCCATCGGCAATGATTTTGTAAGACAGTAAAAAATAAAATGTATTTTAATATATAGGATGGTTGGAAAGCGTGTACAAAGAAAACTTGCAGCGTTAAATCCTTATTTAAAAAAATAAATCATATTTTATTGCATTATGTAGAAATGCTTCCATACTATAATCGTAAGCTTTGCAATCCAATTTTTCAATATTTTAACAAAAAAAAGATCTTATTCATTACAATGACAAGATTATTTATGTACATACTTGATGTTTATATTTATAACTTGAAAGCCTATACGTGTGATCTTCTTGCCAGTATTTATATTATTTATCTTTCATTCGAATCAAGTTCTGGCTAATCCTCAAGATCTTCATTTACAAGAAGTATCGAATCGAGAATCATATCCTTTGAAGTATTAGGGATGTACACAATTTCGTTTTGCAAAATATTTTTACTTAAACATTTAACCACTTTTAAAAAGTTATTTACATATAGACTAAAATGTAACAGTTTCAAACAAAATTATTCACTTATTGGTAATAAAATTAAATTAAAAAAAACAAGAAGTTAAAGCATATAATTTGTGTGTGTTACTCAATATTTATAGATTATATTATTTTTTGTATAATATGAATATATTTTTATGAAAGTTGATTAAATCTAAATTCAATGACAACCTATTATTACATCGTACCGTAAATGATTACTCGGTACTCCACGCTGAGTCTAGCAATTGATCTAGTCAGAATATCGACCGACAACAATTGAATTCGTAATCCAATAATAGTATGAACTTTTATACCTTTTGTTCGTTTCTATGGTTGAATACACCATGAGAGAACAATCTTTGTTTGTGAGTGTATTTAGCTCCATTGCACCCTGATTCCAAGTAGAGGCTCTTCTCTGGAAGCGTCTGGAGGGTGACCTACCAAGAATCGAACCCCAGGCCGCTAGTATAAAAACCTCCATTTCCACCGCCATGGAAACACTTGCTGAAGTCATATCTTTGCAAGACATCGTCAGAAGAAGATCAGGACTCGAAATTGGCAGGACGATCTGTGAAAAGTGAAAAAATCTAACCAGTGTACTTTAAACGTTATGCACAGCTCGTAATAAGTGAAAATGTATTTTTTTTTACTAATTAGAATTTACATCACTAGAATTCTAATATAAAAAGTGAAGTGCTTGTAATTTTTAAAAATATCCACGATGTGTAAAATTAAACAACCAAAACTGTTCATTGTAGTGCAGTGTTAAAAAGATAACATTATAAACGCATTTAAGAACGCTGGGGTAGAATTGACAGCTCTTTCTATGGATTTTTATGGGAAATTAGTACAATTGTAATGATTAAATTATATTACAACCAATACTCAGTGTGAAAAAGAATCAAATATATATATTTAAATCAGTTTAAAGCTTGTAAATTTACTTCATATATGAGTAATTCGTTTTTGTAGAAGGAAAAGAAAGTATATGATATATTATATCAGAACATAATGATAAGGAAAATGGATTTATGACACGTAAATTTTTGTGGCTGAAAGATATTTCAACAATATCTAATCCTTTACTCAATTAATTTTCATAGAAATTTAATTACCATTGATTACATTCTCAGTTGTTAGAGTACTATTCTAAAAATAGGTAAATTGTAAACGCAATGTGAAATTTCACTATGAAGGACGGATGTGGAAAATAATTTACAAAAATTAGATGATTCATGAACCAAGCGCGTTATTTTCCGACGGGGAAACGTCTACCTCGTGTTTTCCAAAATTACAGTTTTGTTATAAACTTGTAATGTAATGGGCTCAAAATATGAATATAATTGAGTTTGGTGGGCAATCAACGTACAAAATACTAAAATACTTTTTACTTCTTATTTAAAGTAATTTTGTTAATTATACCTAAGCTATGTTTATACCTACATCAATATGATAAATTACCTATTCAAAAAATTGTTTTCAAAATTCAGTCAATACCTCTAAGTTAAGTTAGTCCAAAAAATAATAACGTGACACAAATATTTAATTATAGATAATAATTTAAGCCGCACTGTTTTAATAAATATACCGGTGCGGTTATTTAGTTTATTACACTATATTTCTTGAAAATAAACATATTTTTTATTATTTATTTGTTAACTAATTCTGAAATAGGCAAAATAATATAATAATACCCAAAGAATTCCTAGTAGGTAATAAATATATATAGAATTAAAGTCCTGAAATATCTCCTGATAATATTTTATATTTAAATCGGCAAGAGAAAATTGTAATAGCAAGTCAAATAAATTTAAAAAAAAAATGTAGTTTTTTATGGCGTCATAGTTAAGAAATCTAAATATTATGATATAATAGATTATATAATATCAGAAGTTCAGTACACATCTGTAATGTTATCTAAAAATGATGTTATAAAACATTTCAATTAACGTTTCTGATCATCCGATAACATCAACACCTAACCAATCGGGCATCTACCTGTAACTTTGTACATGTATTTCTGCCATGTAGAACCAATAAATAATATACTTTGGAGACGGAAAAAAACTCAGGTACTCATTCGCTCATTCAAAATGGTTTCTTGCTGCAATAGAATAAAACATCGTAAAGATATGACGACTCTTATTACGGACCAACATTGCTTAATAATCGTATGAATAAAAAAAAAATTGATAATTTTAAATAATCAATCAAAATCAATCAATAGCATTATTAAAATAAATTTAAAAAATATATTTGCTTTTTAATATACGTAAGATCTGCAATGTAATCTTTATTGATACATACTTGTGATAAATTTCATGTAAATAATATTCATTACAACTTAATTAAAAGTTTTATTTTAATTCATTTTCTTGCGTTTTATACAGATAAGTCGATCATAAAGCCTTATTCATAAAGTTTCATTTTTAACTAAGTGATCATAAAGGTATCAACTAATGACAAATTCAGTTATAAATTTAACCTAAGCATTGTTCTATACTTTGAGAATATTTTATTTTACTGTAATATAATATGTAAATAAATTAAAATCTCTTGTGATTTTGTGTAGCGTGATATTAATTTGATTAAAAAACACTTATTGTGTTTTTTAAAACATTCGGATCAATAGTATTTACTTTGATATTGAATTAGTTTGTATAAAAAATAATTTACTAAGCTTTAACCATTTGTATGAAAATGCACTTTTCGTTGAATTAATTGATTTCCTTTTTTAATACCCATATTTATATAAATATTACATAGTGATTTTTTTTAATTAATGAAATTCCTTTTATTTTAAAATCACTGTTTTCGGATATGTTTTTTAACTTGTAACGTTTATTGAACCCTTGGATATATCTTAGGTGAATTTTTTTAAATATTTAAATTACAAGAAAATTCCTAATAAATTAGAGTACAAGCATAATGACATAATAAGGCCAATTAGCATTAAACTAAATTGGCTGAGTGGGTCCATCTCCTACTGGCACTCTCCGGGACGCCAGCCGCCCTCGTTCCTGGCTCGGCCAATTGTATGGCGGGCCTCGGGCGCTCGTCCACTAGGAGGGACTGTAGGCCTAACAGGTTGTGTACATTTATTTTCATAAAATATAAATACCAAATGACTGACTAACTGCCTCTTATCTATATTTTAGACATCTATGTATATATATAAAACAATTATACTAATATTTGGATGTGTGGCGAATAGTAAGAAGCAGATAGTGCGTAAGCATTGTATAGTAAAAATTCACTCAGCCTTCCCTCTTGTTTTGTTTTGCTCTATCTCTTAAATATTTACTCTTCAAATCATACAAAAAAGGTTTTTTAACACATATTTTTGCCTGCATAACTCAATAATAAAACGCTTAAGCCACACCTTGTAAGCCCCACAACCCGCGCACAGAATCATGAGATAGACATACTATATACTATATTTGTAACACCTCCCTAAGAACTATTGTAAATAAACAAAAAAATATAAATGTTTTGTAATAAATTAAAAGGGTTGTGTCAATTTAGGTATTATTTACGATGTTTTTTATATTATAATAAATATATATATATATTTTTTTTTTTTTTTGAGTCCTCTGTGACAATGTAATTAAACTACAGCGAATACACCTTCGTGTTGTTATAGTTACTGATTTATAGATGGCATTAAATAAAATTGAATATTAAATGTATTGACAGGAAACTCAACATAATTACCACATTTAATGAAACAGCATATATTTACTAATATTTTGAATCTGTTTTATTACTACGTTTTATAAATAATGAAACATATGTTTTAAATAAATTGTTTATACCTCTATTGGATATTTGACTAACTAATATAACATTCATGATATAACTTTTTGTCAACAGGGTGAAGATAAAGTAATCAAAATTTGTTATTTAAAATTTATGAACTTAAAAATATAATAATGAATTTAACTATTTAGAAAGAATACAAAATATAGCATTGAATGATTAAAACTTTTCAAGTCCAACATAATATTTGTAGGTATTACCTGAAAATTTGACGCATTTTTTTCAGGATTGCAATATCTTATACATTCCGAATCCTTAGCTTGGTCAATACATAAAATCTTACACCATATAAAAAAATGGAATTTATTGCAAATATTTTAGACCTTTTTGCTTTATATCCGCTTAATATAACAATACTCCCAATAAAAACGGCGCTAAAACCTTTTTGCTTAATTTTCTTGAGGGTAGGCCTTCAAAAGGCCGGCTTCCGCTTTAGCTGGCTTCGTTAGTTTTCTCTTCTCCTTTGTATTTTGCTCCAATAGTTGGGAATTTCATATAAATATTTTTTTGAATAATAATCTTAACAAAAACTATTTTTCACAAATAACTTACTCATTACAATCGTGTTATTTAATTTAAATGCCGTAGTTATATTTTACAAAACTTAAGCTAATAGGAATATTAAAAAAAAAAAAAAATAATAGATACTTCGATAATTTTTGTTTGTGAGCGTTTTTGCTTTTGAAAGGCTTCTCAGACAAAGTCTAGCTCTTTCCATTCTGCTATCCATATTTGTTATATTTTTTATTCAGTATGTTTTAGGTAGTTTTTAATTCTAAACGTGAGCTTATTGCTAGATTCGAAGAGATAAAATCTACCTATTACCTCATTGTGTGTATACGTGAAATTTGGTACAGTATAAAGAATACACGTTAAATTGAGAGAATAATCCTTAAGCCTGTTCCCTAATAATATTTCCTTCTCTTATAGAGAGCTGAAAACGACCCAAGTAAATAAAATGTTTCTTGATTTTCTTCCGCAGTCAGCGATTGTAAATGTGGTAACCTAAGATATATGTCCAGAATACAAAAAGATAAACAACAACAAAATATTATATTTATAAAACAACAAAAAAAGTTAATGGCACAAATGCAAGCATGTATATATATATATATATATATATATATATATATATATTATTTTTTACAGTAAAAACTTTATTTATTGGATTCAGTAAAGAATTCGTTGAAATTTTAAAAGAGACAAACTTTATAACTTGTATTTACTTACCTAAACGGATTTTCTTGCTCGGTACAATTAAAAAAAAACTTGTTTGCAGTGGAATTTAAAAAAAATTCTTACGTTTTTTGTCTAATTGATTGTACTTCTGAACAATACGAGCGAACTAAGTTTTTAAATTACTTTCGTAGCAATTTCTAAAACTTGTTTTATATTGACGTGTACTTAAAGGCAATACAAACAATAATGTTTCAATGGAGATTGATTTAACACAAAACTTATTTGTGCAACTATATTTGTAATTATTATTTATCTTTAAAATATAATACATAAAGTGCTCATAGGATAAATAGCTAAATAGATTTAAAATGAATTTTAAATCGGATAAAACTATAGCGAAAATTTTTTTTTGAATAATCATACTATTAATGAATATAACGATGAATTGTTCTTCATCTTAAAAACCAAATGCCAATCCAGTAGAATATATTGATCTAGATAGGTTTTTTTTTTAAGCTAATGTAGTATTTGAATATATCCTTTTTAGTCACAAGCTTTACGAGCTTTGAAACAATTTTTTAGTAGGAAAATATCAAAATAAAGTTTTGTCGACAATTTGTACAAAACTATAATAAAAAATTAATTATGATTTACAAACTTAAAAATAAAATAAATCAGCACAGAGTTTTTATTATAATTTATATGAAATATTTTCTGAAGTAGGAGACAATCAAAAGTACAGTGATATTTTAATTAATTTATGATTTAAAAAAAACAGTATGTATATCATTTGTTTCGTGTTTCAGTCCAATTACAAAACTCATCCATCCCTGTCGGCTGACATTTTGACTCCCTCTAGAATGACAAAGCTCGTTCTGAATTATCCCTTAATCCTTACAGGAAACTTTGTTTCAAGTAATCAGATATCAGAGAGCCATGAGACTAAGTGTTTTATTTAATATTGTTTTTAAAATAAAAGTCTGTTCGTATAATTAAAACTTTCCTCAAAATTATATAATTTATCAAAAAAATTCTGGAAGTATAAACTTATTCACATAGGGCTCCAATTTAAATTGTTTTATTACTTTTAAAAATTTATATGTTTTTGTAACATATTTTTTATAAATATATATAATTTTAAAGTAACAATAAATTTATGATAGATAACAATGCCTTAATTTAACATAATATCTGAATACATTGGAGTTGTTCAAAACTTTTGATTTGGATACAAATTTTAAAAGGTACCCTCAATAGAAAAAATGGGGTTAAGATAATTTGATTTTAATCAGTAAAACCACCAACACCATTTTACAATTGCAATAGCTTTTACAATTATTTGAACCTTTTAGCTAATAATGATTATGTTTCATTTACAAAGGTAAACTTTCAAAAGTAAACTTTCAGAGACAATCACAAAGAAACGGAATCTCCCGTCTCGAGTTCTCGGCTTTAATCTTTGTGAAGTTCTTTTGCCGGAGTAAAACCTTACACTGTTGCTTCCGATGGAAAAGATTCGTAACTTTAAAGAAAATATCCGTTTCTTTGAATTCATTAAAAATATATTCCGATGATAACTTTTTTAATCAAGATATGAACATAAAAGTGGTAACATAATATATGCGTTGAATACTGTACTTAATTGTATTAAATACCAATGATTTATTGTCAATTTGTGTATGTCAAGGGAATGCAGTAATTTGTACTCTTGGTGTATTTTCAAGTATTTAAATAACAATAATAATTTATTAAAAAACTTGTTTTTTTTCGTTTGTAAGTAATGTTTTAAATATTTCATTTTTTGAATTAAGTTTTAATGAAAGTTTGCATGCATTACTCACGTGTATTAAGATAAAATAATTTTACAAACTTGACTCATATGAATGTTCCTCAAAGCGAATTTCAGAAGTACAACTCCAAAGCACGTTGTAACATTATGACCTTCATAATATTTCAATTACCCGGGTGAACTTATCTACTCGCCGCCTACAAATCGTCGCGTTATAACTCCCGTCCAATAAATCTCACATGTTTATTACTATAGCCTCTCCACAATCTGCGCCTGTCTTGCAAAGTCACCCACAGCCGAGTCTAATGAGACAGTTCTACCCGAAACAAAAGCCAAGCAACCCTTCCCAGATAAGCTTTCGCTACCCGCCGCTAGCTGAAGTGCGGCGTTTTGCAAAAATTCCAAATTCCACTTTTTCTGATAAAACTCCGCAAAAAACCATTAAAGTTTAAAACCATAGAGTTAAAGGGGTTTCAAGGGGTGTTTTCTTTATTTTTACACATTTTCGCTTTGCACATTCCGGCTTTAATCGTGTTGAAAAACTTGAGAGAGAAACAGTATTTTTTAAATCACATAATATAATATTTTAAGCAGACCTGTTTTACTTATTTGTTCTCCTTTTAATAAATACACATTTAATAATAAATGGTTACCACTGGGTCAATAATAATGTTCTTAAATTTGAGACGCATCAAAGTTTTGTTGGAATTGTGATACGTTGGAAGAACAACGCAACATTAAAAAGACATAACACAAAATAATTATTTTACGGTTTTTGGTATTAATTTGATTTGTTCTGCATTATCTGTGCTGTGAAATGGCATTTGAGCACTTGCACTTAAATGGACCGAACGAAGGCACTTTTCTCGAAGTATTCAATTCTTTGAGGTCGGTAAGTGCTGCTATTGACCGTGAGAAATACTGAGTGCATGGAAGATCAATATTTGGATGTGAATGAATGCAAGTGAAAAAAATTGAGAATTTATTAATAATACTACTTTGAAACATTTATTTACATATCTGAAATAAAACCTAAGTTATTAGTTTTTCTTGAACACTCTTTTGTTAAATATTTCCGTTAAAAGTTTTCAAATGAAAAAATATATTGTAAGTGTTAAAAAAATGTAAAGAGTAGAATTATTACCTTTTTTTGTTATAATGTTGATATACTTTAATGAAAACGTATTTTTAAACAATTATTTATCAATAACATCATAACCAATGCTCAATGTAATATTAATTCATTCGTTTGTTTGTACATCAATTAACGCACAAATCAATCGAGTAAATTATTAATTTATTAAAAATTGTAAAATAGATAATTCGATCGAAAATGTTCAATTTTTTAAATATATATTATAGGAAAGTTATTTTATAAATGTTTTCGTTGGGAAAATCAAATGTTTTTTTGCATTAAATGGTACAGTTATAAAAATATGTAACTATAACCACATATTTTCAGAGTTTCGCTTTTTGTCAGTTGTAAGTAAATACTTTCACGAGATTCTTTCAGGTTTGGTGCAAATACATGACACATTACAAGTAAGCCATACACTTCGCATTTCCACGATGAAGTATCAACAGCCAATATTATTTTACTCTGCCGGTGACAGGTTTTCAGAAAGCTCGACACTCCCCTATAATCACACGAAGTGGTGCCTCCTTCAATTAGATTAACATTGTATAAGCAACCAACTCCACCGTGATGATTTATAACGCTAGAATATAATTTCTGTAGTGTAAAATTATTTTTTAAATTTAGGCTTTCAAATATTTTTATTTTCAGCAAGACTCAATTCGTAGATTTATAAACAAGGACTAAAGTTTATTATGATTTTTTAATTAATTAAAATATCAAAGGACTCTTCAAATTATCGTGGACTATGATTGTAATATATACCAAATATTTCTCATCGTTATAAATGTGTATCGTTTACATAAAAATCTGTAAATGCAATAATTTTAATGAGGTCGAATGTTCATATTTTCATTAAAAAAATAATCAGTATACAACTGTTTGTATTTAAGCTTATTAAAATAAAAATATACGTTTACATGTAAAAATTAATACTTAGTGAAATAAGTTAGATACGTAAATTTAAATTGAAACTGAACAAATTGCTATTTTTCGTATTATTACAGTTGATCTAAATCCTGATTGTCAAATTAAATGTAAACTTGTAGTTTTATGAATATTTGTGTATTCATGGCAAGTTCTGAAAACCATAAAAACTTTTTGGGATTAATTGTAAAACCTCTTTTGAATGTGCATTCATCAAGCAACATTATGAAATGAATATAATAATATGAAGATATTTTTAAGAAAATATCTTTATTGAAGCTTTCTCGTCTTCGTGCTAATATTTTTTTCCAAGAAAGGATTTTAATGCTGGTCAAAGCTACCCTTTCCGTGCCCACAAATCATATTATGTGGATTTCTGTGAAGTGTGAGGGTTATCTCCTTCAGCAGACAGTAATAGTACTCCCAAGTGAATTTAGCATACAGAAATTGATGTCCTCGTGCAGAATATGTGACTTGCAAATATGAAAAATATTTTTTATTCGCAAATAAACTCTAAAATACACCGCAATCCCTAATAATGTCGATTTTTTTTGCCTACGAGTGTAATTTGGAAATACAGCTAAACATTTTTATTTGCAACTAATTAATTCAAATAAAATTTTATTTATGTTTTTATGTTGAAATAATTATACACTTAATACATGCTTGCATTTACATATTATTTTATTAAACCTGACACACAATTAAAGGCTGACTCATTATGCTTAAAATAACATCAAATTTTTAATCTGAGAACTTTCACAAAAAACTTACACGAGCAGTGCTTTCGTAAATTTAGAAGCAAAAACTTTTTTACTGGCTTTTAATTTTTTTTTTGACGTCATAACATAAAGGAAAATTTTTTGAACACGCTCTGATTTTTTACAGCGGGTGCTTTACAGACTGCAGTTAATTAGAGTAGCCGACGTTCAATCGATAAAACAGTTAATTTACTAATGGACATGCAAAAAATCTTGATTTTTTCACTGCTTATATGATAATAAATAAACCACACATATTTAAGATTACTTAATAAATACAAAAATAAAAAATAATATGACGACAGTCGAAATTTCAGATAATCAATAAAAAAAATTCAAAAGAGAACAGTTCCTTTAAACAGAGTAAATAATATTTTTTTATATCTCAAGTGCCTCTCTCTCGGTCGTTTTTCATACATAAAAAAATAATTAGGCTTTTTTATCACTTAACTTTGATGCAGCCATAAAAGTAATGTCTAAGTTAACTTTACTTTCTCACGAAAAGATAGCCGAGAAAGTAATACTTTGACAAGTCGCCTGAAGCAAGTCTCTCGTAAAACTAATCCTGGGACATTAAACAATAAAACAGGTCCTTAATTAGGTAGCGATGGACTCTCGTACCGAAGCTCCTGATAACGGCGTTTCAGACTCGCAACTTACTTTGCTGAACTTTCTTCCGCGTTTTCTGTAACATAATAAACCGTTTATCACCAAACCGGTTCACAAAACCGACACGTTTAGTTGCGGCTCTTATCTAGCGGTTCTTAAAACATATCATTTGAAAAGGTACATATGTTTTTATTCCAAGGTTTTAAGATCATCATGATCCTTTGTTAATATTTCATACTCGCTTCTAAAACTCTTTTTTCAGGATGCTCATCAGTCTGAGAACTAATAAAATACTGAAATATTCTAATTGTAAAACTCCCTTATTGATTATAAAAAAGCGGTAATATGATAATATGTATGATCAGTTTATTGTCATCGTATATATATTTCATTTGCTCTCGTAGTTTTCATGTCAACTAAATACACGTTAACTTAAATATATGCATTAAATATATATAACATTTGTTACCCTTGTACGCTATACAAATCTGTTCTCACCTTCCATAATTTTATTGCATTCACGTACATTCTGTTAATCTCACATTTTACTCTATTTCTAGAGACTGAAAAACTGAAAACAATCTTCACAGCTGAATTTTAACGATAGCAGAAAATATTCCTTATTTTCTGAGCATTTTATCTTACGACCTCAACAACTTTTTTTAGTGGTTCCATTTAAAACTCCAGCTTTCTTTTCAAAATATGAACAAAGAACCGAGCATTCTGAAAAATTTCAAAATATATTTTCACAAGGTTATTTTCAGATCAAGCGTTTCAGTAATCTGGCCTGAAGCTCGGTTCAAAAGACGGCGTGATATTAAAAATAATCTAAAACCTCTTTTTTATATAATTCAAATAAATTAAAGCTAAATAAAATCACTCTTCATTGAAATTAAATTGACAAGATTTTCATATTTATGATTAGAAATAGATATCAATATAACATGAAACCGTTGAAAAATTATTCTTCAATGTTATAAAATAAAATAAAAAATAACCTTGTAAGAAATACTTGCTAGTTTATAGTTCTGCGCAATTCATTCTTCAAAATTATATTTAAAAGATAAGCCCAGTATAATTTATAAAAATTACATAGGAAATGCTTAGTTTTATAAATGAGAAGAAACTACTCTTCAGCCATGAATAACACTTGGAGATTTCTCATGGATATTAAAATTTCGAGGTTATATTTTCCACCCTTCATTTTAATTGAAAATTTACATTTGAATAGATGTTAGTTCCAGAGAAGGTTTTTCTACATAAAAAAGAGATAGCCATGAATATCTTAGACTTAAGATCTATGGGAGGTTCTATTCATGTTTATTTTCACTGAGACTTCTAATGGAATTCATTGCTTTATCTAAGACCAAGTCATTGCGTATTTAATGAATTTAAATATTACTAAAAATGAATAAATCACAAAAATTTAAATAAAATTAACCTCTTTAAAAGAACATGTTAATCATTCTTAAACAAACTTCGTTAAATCCTAAACTTGGTGCGAATTTTAATTTTAACTCAGAGTGAATTTCTTTAAAACTCTTTGGTGATTCATAACATATTTGCTACCAGAATACATAAATATAAAGTTTGTTAACTCTTTGATCAAATCGTGGTTTTTATTACCTTGAAATATTTTTTTTAACGTCATATACTATTATACATTGCGCAGTCTTATGGGACTTGTAAATATAGAGATATTTCTCATTCTCTTCTAATTCCAATATAACAAACTGTCAGCATTAGTGTTATCAAAAAATATTCACTGCAATAAAAAAGAATTGAAAATCAGTTTGGTATAAAGCCTCCCTCTTATAATTTTCCAATATTCTTGCAGTCTTAAAAATTCTAAGTACCACAACTAAACGGCATATTTTTACTTCGTATTTGTATGAAGAAAGACTTAGATTATTAAAATAAAGGGTAGAAGCGTTGAATTTGAATTTAAATACACAATGCTAATGCAATATTGTATTACGTATTGTAAAAATTTACTTTTGAGGTATATATTAATAAATACTCGCTGATAATATTTATGTCTAGCATGTTTTAAAAAATGTATTTATATACTATGCAAGTGATATGAGTAATGCCATGATAGATCATTACTGGCATAAATTGTTAGTTATAGGTCATATATAAGCAGTTAAACTATTTATATTCTATTCAATCCTTTCTTCTCTGTATTATTGTATTTACTGCTGTGATGAACTAACTGTGCTGTCTAACCTTAAACTCTTTCTTTAAAAATATTACCTAGTTTTTATTTTTCATTATTTATGGATTAACTTATAATTTGACCATCTCTGCTGTGAATTTCCAGGCATATTAATTTGGACATGCGCCCAGCTCAGCCCCAAGGCGAGCGCTCCCGAGCAGCCTGATGCACGCCCAGGCCAGGACCCTTCAAAGCAGACACCTTTTATACCAAAAATTAATACAGCCTTCCAGATTTACCTATTCTACTTCATTTTATAAAATAACAAAGATTTTATTTTCTTTAACGTATATTTGTGGAGAGACAGAATCTTTTGTTTTGATTAAATTCATATGGTTTAAGATTGTCGATCATTTTAAGATCAAAAACATAATATGGTTGATTGATACTTATAATAAGGTATTGATGTTTTTATGTGTTGTATATATTTTATTTAAAATTTGTGCGATGTATATTTGTAATTTATTACAGCAAAAAAACTTGACAATTGTTGACAATTTTTTATTTAAATCATATAAACGCAATATAATGTAATCATTTGAAATTAAAAAAGACAAATAAGGGAAAAATCGTTTATTAAATTTTATCAAAAAATTATGATTATCTTGTTGTTTTTGGTAAGTGTGTTTTAAGCTTACACAATTTAAATGTAATTATTTATTATCGTGGGGATCTATTAGCTAGTACTCTCCTGGTGTATATGTACAGCCTCCTGCATGAAGTTGCGGTAAGGGTGGCAGTGCCCGCGGCTACCCCCGCCATCATCCCTCATCCCCTTCCGCCTATAATATTGCCGAGGCCACTTACCCACATGCCGAGATGCGAACTCCGAACTTTGAGGCTGCAAGGTAAAGCAACGGCAATTAATACAGTTATCGGCTGCCTTCTTGCAAGTAAACACGTAGCGAAGATACACTAATCAATCAGGTTACGTGAATATTTAATCAGGATCATGATGAAATTATCTTGAACCCCAGGTAAATCTTGCCATGACTAAGTTAACTATAATATATAATATTATAAAAAAATATTTGTAAATATATATATATATATATATATATATCATCACTCGCTTATAAAAATATTTTATTTCGGGAAGTACTTATTAATATTTCCTTACGATATGAGTGATTAAAGGGCTAAAAATAATAAACACATTTTTTTAATTACAATTCAAATCAACTAATACGGAATAATTATAATAAAAGGTTACAGAGTTAGCGGTACGAGAAAAAATATGATTTATTCATGGGAATAAATATTCTCACATTTCAACCGAAAGCAAATGAGTGGAAATGAATGGATTAGTACGTTTTTCCGCACAAGTGTTAATTAAATATTTCCATTAAATTAAATGTATGATTTCCGAGAAACGTAAATAGCTCTTCACGAAGAAATTAATTACCGACACGTGTCTACAATAAATACCGTTTAAAATAAAACCGTTAAAATTAAAACCACAGAGAGTAGCTACTTCATTGTATAGGCAAGTCAAATATTTAAGAAGAAGTTACTATCTGTTTCAAAACGCGTCTTTTCAGAAAAAACTTCCTCAGAGGAGGTTGGTGACCATCTTACTGAATATATATATATGTATGTTCATAGTCTTCTTCGTGTAAATAATTTAGTGGGTTCAGGATCCATCTACACTGCAATTTTATATTCGAAGGAAAGGTCTGCGTATTGCTGCTGCCCAATAGTTTAATTAAACAATCCTTTCTTTACAAAGTTCTGGGATTGGGATCTAATATTCCTTCCGCAGCAGACTGCAGAAACAACAGCAAGAGCCCTCTTACTCCTCATCCCTTCACAATCGTTCCAAGTCTACTTCTCCATTACCGATTCTTCATATACGCTCAGGGTACAGAATGGCAGCCTTTCACACGCAACAGAATGGGAGAACAAGGATGAAATTAGTTACAATTCTCATAATAAAATGTTTGTATCATAACTTATCTTACTTTTTTCACATAGTTATTTATATTTTTCTACGCAAAGGGTCTTAATAATTACAATATCATCCATATCAAGAGACCTGGTATCAATTATGGACTATAAGCAAAAGCTGAAAAATATTCATAAAAAAAGGCTTTTGAGTGTTAAAAGTTAGTCTGAATATTTATTAATCATTTTCAATACCGGATAGTTACATTAAATGTTATTAATATTATCAAATTGATTGTATAAATTTTATTATTTATTATTAACAAATATGATTTGATGTTATATAAAGAATTACGTATACGCTTTAACCACTATTCGTAATCTTAAAAATGTTTTATTTTATTTTATGTTTTACTTTAAAAGCCTTATTTGCAAAATAAAACATTTTAAATTGATATAATCTACATCCCAGCTGTGTGTGACGTCACTTTTCTGCATTTATAAATCATTTTATGAGGAAAATACTTGCAAGAATTCCCAGTTCCCGGTGACGTCGGATGCGTTTTATCAGAGTGCCGCTCGGCCGTCTGAAGCCTTAAGCCACGGCCTTTTTGCTGTTCCTGAGATATAAAAGAAAATTTATAGCTGAGATATAAAAGTGCAGAGAGACCTATTTCTTTGTTTTAATGCCACGAGATAACGTCGTGAAATCTTTATTTTCTTTATTTAGGTAATTGTGTGACCTTGTGTTCTTTATTAACGGTATGATTTACTGTGAACATCTAAAATTTTGAAACGTTTTACAGTGTTTAATGTAATGAAATGTTCTTTGATCTATATCTTCAAGATCGAAAGCCGTGTTTTATGCCAAGTATTTATTTTGTGGGTCAACCTCCATTTTTATTATCAACCATTGAAATAATTGTTTTATCCGGTCACTTTCTGGATTTTATCAATCCGTTCCGTTTAAAAATCCCGATAACTCACATCTTTGAGACACAATTTTTTTCTTCAAATGTAAATTCCAAGTCTAGATATAACATTTTGTCTTAGCGTATTTCATTAAATAGCTTAGAAATGCTTTATACGAGTATGTCTTCGGACCTTTATTTATGGCTGCATCTTTTGCACGTAGTGGAAGTACTGTATTATAATTCATTTGTGCTGACTACATAAACGTCATATTAAGTGCAGTTTGTTTAATTAAAAGTTCACAAAAGGTGAGATGTAAAGATTACATTGCATCATATATTATTTAAAATAGCAGTAAATATATTTATATGTGAGTTGTTTTTATCGTCCGGTGGCAAACTTCGGCTTCGCTGTATTCCCAAGATCCGCAAGATATCGAGTAACGTTGCACCAGGGATTCCGAGAGGCTCCTATGACGTCACACGTGTGTTTACGTGCATTTGCATTATTAAGCACGTGCGCGAGGTGGGTGGAGCAGAACTGCAGCGGAACCCTCAAAGGAGCAGTCGGGAAGGAATCATGGCACAGTTTAATTGGAAATTAAATTCCGTGCTATACTGTGCAGCACACCGCGATACGTTTATGTAAGCGGTACGGCATATCAAAATAATTTGTAATTATAATTTGTGATTTTTGTGCTGAACAGCTGAGAAATGTGTATTTTTACTTTTAGCAGTATCATATTTAATTTCACTAAATAATACAAAATGGTTTAAATATAACGCATAATCACTTTTACTGTAACTTTTTAGTGATGATGTGATATTTTTAATACAAGTGTGTACGCCTGTTAAAATAATAATTTAGTTACACGTAAATAAATAGATATAATTGACAATTTAAAAAAAAAAATGATAACGAACTTTTACTCTAAAAATTCACCTATTACAATTAACGCGTGTCTTTATTATTCAAGTTTTAAAACGATTTTTTCAGGTAATGATTAAACTTATTTTTAAATATTTAAGCGTTTATAAGTATTATATATACCAATTAAAATATTGTATTTTTTTATAGTACAACTGATATTACATTTAAAACGCGAAATATAAATATTGTTACCATCTATATTATTTTTTTCTGTTTTGGAAATATTGCCTAATCATTGGTGTTATTAATCTTCACGTTGCATCCAAAGTAAAAATAAGTAGACGACTACTCTCGCGGCAGTCGCAAAAAGGCTTCGCCGGAATACACTGCAGTAAAGCCTGTTCTCGCTCGCTCATGCAAGTCGGCTACGTCACGCAAAGGAATGACTCGTCCGACGGTATAAAATGCTTCCATCTGGCGAACCAGCGTGCGGCTCGTTAGCTCAATTGGTTAGAGCGTCAAACTTTAAAAACTGATGGTCGGAGGTTCAAATCCTCCACGAGCCAGGGTTCATTTTTTATTTTTTAAAACTGTACATTGCAAATTTTATATTTCATTCATATATTTTTTATTTTTTTCAAATAGCATAGTATAAAATTTTCATATAATTAAATATATATATATATATTTTTGTTGCGAATGTGAAAATTTCTCTTTTCGTTTTAATTAGTATCTACTTTATAAAAAAAACTATTAATACATGGAACTCTCCCACACCATTGAAACAAAGTAACCGTTATACGGTTTTTTATTTGTTTTTTTTTGCTGTGGATCGAGAACCGTAACAAGCGAACTCCGGGGAATCATCGAAAAAGTATTCCGCTCAGGGCCGGCTCAGGTTAAATAACGCCCCATTATAAATTTATTACAATTGCCTGCAATCAAAGCAATTTGTCAGTGGACCGCGCTCCCCCACAGAACGCTGCCAGTGTTGGGATGGAAATGGCTCTGCGGTCCGGCTCTGGACCGATCTATAATCTGTATACACTTATAAATTACTCTTTTATTCAATAAATAAAATAATGAAAAATTTCAAAATTTAACGATCATATTTAAAGGTATAAAAATTAATTTTGCTCATTATTATTTAAAAATATTAAAGATCACAAGTATATGAGACGGGGTCATTTTCGAGTTTTTTTTGATAATTTTAGAAAATATTTTGCGAAAAATCTACTGCACCAATAGAATAAATTTAAATGCCAAAAGTTAGATACATTCCTTCTTTTAGAGATAAGATTTTTTTATTTCTTATAAATTTACTTTTTATGTGATAATATGTGTTTTCCCGATTGAAGTTACCGCATTTGGGGATTATTATGACTAATGGATCTAGAACGAAGCATTTCGGTGTCGATGCAGATTTATTAAAAACATGAAGAAAAAAAATGTGACATCATAAGAAACACATGGCTTAAAATAGTTAATTTTATATATCCTTTATTTTTTTAGTGTAAATTTACAATAGTAAGGTCTATGTTTCCAATGTGGTGTGTGGCTGTCTTGCGCGCAGGTTGTGGGGCTTACGAGATGTGGCTTAGGTGGTATTATTCATGGATTTCTCGCATAGACTTTAAAGAGCCGTTAACGGGTCGCACACTCTCTGTGATCATATATGCACATGCGTATATATGATTCCCGAGGATCCATCATTGGGCATACTGCCCGGACAGATCGCGCCGGCCGCAAATCCGCTTCGCCCGTCGACAGCCGGCCGAGGGGAGCGGCTTCCGCGGGGGTGAACAATTCTAATTTACTGCCGATTTATCTTTCTGCACCTCTAACCATTATGTACATTTGTTTGTATTAACAATTTATTTGTAAATAATTTTCATTTTTTACTTTTAAAGCACGCCAGGCTCGTAATAATAAAATATCAGTCTTACACATGCAAAGCAGGATTTCAGTAATTTTTACGATTTACTCAAAAAATCAAGGCCTCGCTGTATTTACTGTATTCATAATAAAACAACCAATATTTGTTTATAAGATATAATACATATCTGTAATCATATATAAAATAATATTTAACTATATCCAATTAGTCGAACACACAAAATTTTGATGTCTTATATTGTTAAACATATTTTTTAAAAAATCAAACAATGAGTGTATGACTGCTGTTAGCAAATAAAACTATCAAAAATATAATTAATAAAAATAAATGATCATTAACTTTTAGCCTAAATATTCACAATTTTCAAATTACTCGAATAAAAATCCTTTATAAGTCTCAGTTTTGTTTAAGGAAACCCAAAAAAAAACACTGTCAATTATGCAAGATGATGCATCGTGGCTACAGGAGATACACTGTTGTAATAAATTAGATTGATTGATCAATCGACAGAGAAAGAATATGAATATCAACACAAAGAACTGAAGGTAAACATTTTTTATTCCTTTAAAAACATAATGCAATTTCCATTGTTGTTTCATTAAAAATAAATAAAATATAACATTGTTTCATTTTTTAACGTTTGATATGATAAACATTGTTGGGGATGCGGGCAATAAATAACATCATTTTACTAACGTTGAATCAATTTTTATCTCTAGTTATGCTACATTTTAAATCAAAACGTTTTTACTACAATATCAGCTTGCATAAAAAGTTGAGCCACACGTTTTTGTTCTGTTCGTGCAAAATTAACAAAATTTCAGCAATATCCGGTCGCGGATTATAAGCGAATGCGAATCCGTGATGCTGAAATAGATTTTGTAAAATAAATATTGTTCAGTGTCACTCTGTCGCGTCGGCCGGGATAAAGCCTTTTGACATTGGCGGATTTCGCCGTTTATATTTTTTGGGAGGATTTCGCGGTGAACATGATTACTTTGCTTTAAAAGCTTGACGGTCGTCACAATGAGATTTAAAAAAAAAAAACCTGAAACAAAGCGTCTCTCACTTATACTGCTGAATGCAACTACCGATTTCAATATCATGATATTCATCTTTCGTGTTATTATTTGACTTTTTTTTTCTCGCTTTCCCGATTCTGTTGCTCGTGCTTGGCTGCCTATTTCTACCCTGAGTGTGAGCAAAGGATCGAGATAGAGAGGCTCCTGTTTATGTTTCTGTATCTTGCTGCAGAAGGAGTATCAGATCTAAACGCCAGAGCTTTTTAAGAAAAGGATTATATAATCATGCTTTTTGGCAGCAGCAATACGCAGACTTTTCCTTTTAATATAAAATTGCGGTGCAGAAGGACACACGGATCTACTACACTACTTTCCCCTTAGAATACCATGAACACTAATTCAGCATAAATGTATGCTTAGTGAGATGGTCGCCAACCTTTTCTGAAGAAGAAGATAAATATTTTATATTTTAAATTTTATTATGAAAATTATTTTATTGTTCTGTGATTTCGTCGTATCAAAGTGGTGTAATTTCATAAAGACAATATATTATTACTAATATGATTAGGCACATTAGTTCCATTAATTGAGATTTTTTAACAATCATACTCTACATATGAACCAATGTGCCCAGGCCATCCAATATTTATGTGTGAACTAATGTGCCTAATCATATTAGTAATTATATAATAAACCCGTAATGTATAATAAATACGCATCTGATTGACGTCCAATCCAAAAAATAGACTTACGTATATGATGATGCGCGTCTTGGCTATATATTAATAGATTTTAAAAATAATATCGCTTTACTTGTTACTTTGTTTAATAAGTCCAGTGCTTGCAAATCACTAAATATTGGTTGGCCTGGACACATTGGTTCATATGTAGAGTATGATTGTTAAAAATTCTCGATTAATGGATGTGGTTCGTTAGTACAAGGATCAGTACACCGGCCATGTAAGCCAGGGGATGTGGGTTCGAGTCCCACTCAAATCACGATGATATTTTTCTAATCATATTAGTAATAATATAATAAATCCGTAATGGTTGATAAATACGCATCTGATTGACGTTCAATCCAAAAAATAGACATACGTAAAGACAATATATGTTATGATTTTCTCACAGATTCACCAATATGGTAGGGGGTGTACAAAAACGTCCAAGCCCGTACGTACACCCTCACCTTGTCTCAAAGGGGTGCTAGTAATTTCAAAATTGGTCCTCGAGCACGGCCCGGGAACGTGGATGGGCATAAATGAAACGGCAGACGGGTTGGCTCCAAATTGCACGACGGGGCGCTCTTCGCCGGCCCAATTCCCTCTCTGACCGTCGCTAATTGTCCATCCAGTCGTTACCGACCGACACTACAGCCTTCCACGCCGCCAATCAAACGCGTATCTCGCCACACCGGGGATGTAAAACAGATTCCGTGCACGGGTGTCTTTTGAAATCGGTCGAGTAGTACAATCAGTGTGCCTTCAAAGCGGAACGCTCTAATAACATTATCAAGCCCTGAATCAAGAACAGATCGCCGTTTTTATTATTGCACCAGAGAGACGCTGCTTTGTCTGCCATTTGTGTTATTTTATTGGCATCATACTTGTATAGCAATCAACCCCGCATTTACGATTATTGTTTTGTAAATTCTAAATGCACCCGTGCCATCAAGTATAAAGTTTAGTAAAACGTTTTCATTTTTATATGAATATCTTCCAATTTTTTTCCGAAGTACTAATAGTATTGATTTTTTTATGTTTACGCAGAAACAATTTATTTTTGTGATATTTGAAGTACACATTTAATGGAAAAGTAATCATATTTTTTTAAATTGTAAAATTTTTTGTTTTTTCAGGCTAAAACGCTTTTATTTTTCCGGAAAATCTAAAACAATTCTCATGACACGTTTAAAGAAACATACGGCATTTTTTATTTTATTAAACACTTCAGAGAGTATTCTGAAAAAGGTTGTTTATTTAGACTTTACTTATTTGATCCCTTCTAAACAAACAACTCGACATGCTGGAGAAATAACTTTTCCAAGCACTCTTTGATTTTTTAGATACAAAATTCAAGAAAACAAAGAATATCAACGCTGAAAAAATTATTCACTTGACTTTCACATAAACAATTCTTCATAATGCTATATTAAACATATTTAAAATAATTTTGTAAAGATGGCATTAAATTGAATAACAAAAATTAATATCTAATTTTTATTTCTTAGTAAATCGTAACTTTAAAAAAACAGTCTTGCCTATTTCATGACACATTTTTTTTATAAAAAAAAATAGTTTATTTTACTACAATAAAAGCAGATATACATTTTTTCCACCATGTTATATTTTGATTATTTAAATATTAAAATTGAATACTAAATGTTCATGATAATTTGGTGTATCCTTAAACTTATTTTTAAACAATATAATATGTTCTCAAACAATATACACATTTGTATAGTAGTTTTATTGATTTATTTAACAATCAACACCATGAAAAGTTTGAGTGTATAATTATTTAATTTAAAGTAATTATTTTAATCATTGATTTGCTTTCCCCAACGAAGTTGAAAGATCAAAATATTAAGTTTTATTATTCATGATGCTTAATGGTACAGTGTTTCTAAGACAAGGTCCCTGTCAGACTGAAACCAAAGGAGATCGCCTTTCTCTTATCTCGTGTATTATTCCTAGGCATTCGGCTTTAACAAGATGAAAGCCGGTGGAAACTATTGTCCACCTCTTTACTACCTGCAGTGCCCGTCTTTCTGCAGTTGAAATGTTTCTCCCTTGATTATTCTTATGCGGTAAACGAAAAGATAACGCGAGATGAACTATTTTAATTAAATTCTATATAAATAATATGGACATTTTCTTGGACTCATACAATATTACAATTTTTCTAAAATCTGTGTAAAATTCACTAGGATGGACGGGGATCGAACCGGGAAATTATAATTTAAAAGTAAACGCCTTAATCAAAGAACTGACAAGCTAACTCAACAAGCATAAAGGTATCATTTTAATAATTTATTTAAATTTCATATTTATCATTAAATTAATTTGTTACTTATTGTGAGTTTGCATTGTATCAATTTAATTTTTATGGGAATAGTTTTTGGTCGAAGGCTTCTCATATCAAACGCGGATAGAATTTTCAAATTGAGACATATATGATTGTAATCATCAATAAGAATTATAAATGATGGCATTAATAGATCACGTTTTAGAAATTCTATCTAGCATTATTTGATTGATGGTTTGTAGCCTTTTTATTCATATGATTTTATCCCGTATAAAATAATAATTTTCCCACTGAAGATGAGTCTCGGGACCGGAGACGTGGCAGGTCCAGCTCTTCTACGATTTGGAATAACAATGGTCATGTCTAGTGTTATAACGAATTAGGTCGTAAAATTTCCATGAGAATTCATTTATTACGGTGCGTAAGACATAACATAAAATACCCACCGTAAATCAAATCTGAGCGTTGATACTTTACTAGCAGCAGTTCCAGAATGAATGTGAAATATTTCAGTATGAAAACGAGTATGCATTATTAAATAATAAATATTATTTATATAAATGTGTGATTAATATCTTTTTTATTCAGAAAAATAAAAGAAATCCTATTATATTAATACTTTGAAAACACATTGAAGGTAATCAATTCACGTGAAAAATAAAAAAATACACACTTCCAATTTTTTTTCAAACTTTCAACTTTATGGCTATCTCAGCCCAGTTTATAGTCAATTGAGCCACTGTGGCTCTGTATCTCAGCGAAAATTTAAATCGTCACATGAAAATGTGCCATCGATGTAACGAGATAAATACCTGTCTCGAAAAAAAATTCAAGAAGCTTTTATATTCGTTTTGTGTGTGAATTGATCACCTAAAAGTTTTTTTTTTCATTTTAAAGTATATTATATCGCCTACTCGTGAAATGAGCTATCCGTAATTATATGTTTAAAAAAATTGATAATATTTGTTTGTCAAACAGGTATGTCATGTGTATTGTTATCTAAAATATGTACATTAAACTATATATATTATGAGCAATTAAGATATGTCAGAATTAATATTAATAGTCTTTCATGATTTCATGAATGAGTGTCGGGACTACTGCGTTAGGGAGGCTCATTACGACTATTATTGTTAGTGGAGTATAATTACTACAGAGACAGCTATGAAACTTGTTCCGCTTGTACTGTGAAATAACAAAGACAAAGGATTCCCGACACGAGTTCGTCCTGCACTGCCGTGCTGGAAATCTAACGCGTGTGGACGCTTTGTTCTCAGAGTTATTGAATTTCCACAACTTTTATTCTGCCCGTGACAGAATCTTATCGAGTTTTGAGAAAACAAGAAAATTTGTTTTATTGGAGAAATAAAATCTGCTTTTGCTGGATAACAAATTAAATTTATCATCCTGTTTATCTGTCAAATCAGATAATAAATAGAAGATAGTAATTTATTTGATATACTAGTAATATTTCACAAAGATATTTTTTTGATATTCGACATTACTATAGTTTAAGAAAAAATAATTATAAAAAACGCAATATCGTCGATAAACAGCATTGTGTGTAAGTTAAGATGTTAAAACATGTGTTAAACTATATTAATGAAATTAACGTCACACGTTATATATCACAGCCGCTTATCAATTATTTAAATGTGAATATAATAGCCTCTTTCTAACATAAATGATGGCTTTAATATATACAAATATTAGCTATTGTGTACACTATTAAGTATGTACATATTCTCTTTAAGTATGGTTGAAATTTTCCTGTTAATAATATTCTATTCTCCGACGCATTAGTTGCAAGACACATAGTTAAGTTTACCAAGTCTTCTATAAACCCTGAGAAATCTCTCTTTGTTAGCTAGAGTGATGTAATACTTGGTGCATTTCCTTCAGGTTATTTAATTAGGATATAATTTAGTACGTCTTTCATCGTTTAATTTTGAATGAACTGAAAATTTTATGACAAACAGAATATTCTCATTAAAAGTCCTTACTGGAAAATCATAAGAAATAAAAATTAAACGTCGTAATAAAATTTCATGAAAAAATTCATGTACGTAGGATGTTATATTTTAATGAAATTTTCTTGATATTTTTAAATATGTAAAATAAAAAAAATTGTTAAAAAAAGATTTACATTAAAAAAAACCGTCAAATACTTTAAAACCCTTATTATTAAATCAATGTTTTAAATTGTTAAAAAAGGGGGTATTTTCTATAATTATTTGAATATACGTTACTTAAATAAAAATTAATTTAATATTTTCAAACGATAACAAGATATTACAATCAATGTACTATCCACCAATCTCAAGGATGCAGCCCGATAGTGATTATTTTTTATTAAAAACAATTATATTTTATTATTTTGAGAAATAAAATAAAATTAGCAATCAAATGTTTTTTCAAGATCCACACTATTATTTTAGATAACTCTAGAGTAAATACACAGACAGCTGATTTTAAAAAACCAAAAAATTTAAAATCAAACATTTTTTTACGAACGGAATCTGTTTATATTGTTATATATAAGGATAAGGATAAACCCTGTTGTTAATTTAAAAAAATTAAAAATCGGTGCCTCTTAATTGGTACAAGAAATATTTGATGGCATCCAAAAACGTACAAATATTTTCTGGAATGACCTTGATCCAACAACCTGTCTTCGGTCGCAGTAAAGCATATGGCTTTTTAAAAGCTGGGTATCTTTTATCGCCCATAATGTGACGGGGGTTGTTTCCAAAAGTTCTCTTTCATATTCTCCACAGCCCCTATATTCAGATAAATGGTCCGCACTTGCTAAACTACACTTTTTGAACTGAAAGATTATTTTTTTAACAAACGTTCCACAGAAGTGTATATCATCACTAACATATATTTATATTTTAAAGAACAACATGGATTTTCTTCTTATGTTTATTCAACGAAAGAGAGATATCTCAACAGATGGAATTTTAGGTTTAGAGTAAATAAACAGACAACTATGTAAAAGTAGGAAGCCGCTAAAGAAGAGGCTAGAATATATTGTGTTAGCAGTGCGAAGCGAGCATTGTGCTCGTAGAAGACAGTTGTAAAAAAACCAAGTTAACAGTTTGCTAACTGTTGAAATTATTTGAAGAAGCTGTATCTGTGTCCGGCTTAGTCATCTCTGGCATTTGCATTTGAAACCACAGAAAATTGAGGGTTTTTCCTTGAATAGTTTTCCTTTCTTTTTAACATTGAGAGAGTTTTATTTCTTAATAATATCAACTCAGAGGTTACCACATGGCTTATGCGTTATGGAAATATCGTTTAACAAAAATATATTCTTATAATTATTTTATTTAAAACGTTAAATATAAATCATCTTTTATGTGTCATTTCTGTAATTTTCTGCTAGATATCATAGAAGGCAGAAAATTCTCTGAAAGAATTTAATAGAGCGAAAAACATCACATTAGCATTTTAATTAGTCTCTGGGAGCTCCTGGAATAAACTTAAAACTACTTCTTATGACCCCTGCTATAAGGGTAGTTTTAGCTGACTGAAAAAGTGTATTTTATTGGACTGTACACTCCACTGAATTTTTCGTATTTTACAAATGCAGTTGACTTGGAATTATTTTTTATTTTGCATACAAATTCAACTGGGATTGTTTTACTGAGAAGTGTACGAGCGATTCTTGTATTATCGAAATGTTCTAAAACTTCACTTTTTGCAACACTTCATAACGTATAAAGAAAACAAGTTTTTCATTTAATTTATTTTCAGATCCTGAAAAATCTGCTATATATTTATGAGAGTAACTTACTGAAAGAATCAAAAATAAAACTTCTAAGAAATGTAGACATTGGATTATTCGCTTGGAGTAGCTTTGATACAAATATAAGTAAGTTTTTTCCTCTCAAATAATAAAATATATAACTGTGCAGAGTTTCCTTAAGTCCATAATAAAATAGTGATAAATTACATTGAGGAAACATTGTGTTAACACATTTATTATTTTTTTTATGAAACTTGATGATGTATTATACATTATATATTTATTTATAAAAACAAATGTAGCTTATTTATTATAAAAGAAGCTATACGACTCCAGTTGTTGTTGGATAATTATACAACAATATTTCAAATGTTCGGCTCACACAAGAACGACAAAAATAATCCCATTTTTTGTTTTAGAAATAGCACACACTCTAGACATTGCGGATTGTTGCCATGACACTTCTAATCACCATAATTAAATAAAATATAATATTGAAAAAAAACTATCATAACCAGTTTAAAAAAATATTAAACAGTCATCTACAAGAATTTAACCCTGGGACTCCATGTTAAGGTAGTAACTACGCCAACCACTTGATTATAAAGCTGTTTATCTCGTTGTCATATTAAACTGATCGATATCATTGTTTTAAATTAATTTTATGTTTCACCCAGGTGTATTTAATATTGATTCATTTTCCAAGACTTGGTGTTCTATCGCATTGAAAAATATTCCTGAAACTGACATTCTTATCTTCATGGCTGGTTCCTACCAGCTCGCACTTATAGAGAAATCTTATTTTAGACATCGCTGTCAAATATTTACGTCACATTTGAATACTCCCCCGTTATTGGAAAACATGCGACAGTAGCAAACAGTGTATTTCAAATGGTCGTATAGATATTGTCGCAAACATTAAACTAAATATTTTACATCAAGGCACATTGACTATTGAGCAATGGTTATATTAAATAAAACTATTAGCTTTTCAGAAAATTACCACTTGCAAAAATAATTGTTAGTCGACAAGTTAATATGATTTAATAAATTACTAATTTAAGTCACATTGATATTGTTTACTATGATAATAAATCCATATTATTTACATTAAATACTATGTTTTAAAATCAAAACTGTGCTAACATAAAAATTAATATCATAAAAGCAGCTATCATACATTCAATCAACATAATTATTAGAGCCAAGTATCTTTGTTAGTTATAGAACCGGCATGGTTGAAGTAATTAAGACAATAACTGCAATAACTAAAAGTCTGTGTTCAGAAATAAATTGAGATCTTTTCACTGCATTTTATGAATACAGCATCAAATATACAAATACATTACTGTCATAAAAAGTAATGGGTTGGAATTATCGTGCAAACACATAGTGTGATATTGCGACGATGCGTGACCGACAAAATGGTTCAGGTTAAATAAAATACATCGAAATAAACGACTACCTCTGTAGCCTTCAAGTTTATTGGACTACTTCACAACCCTTTACAATATTGGCAATAAGGGTTGTTAAAGAATGTTTGAAGTAGATATGTTTGTGAATATCAGAAGTAATAAAACCTTACTTTATCAAATAATAACCAATCGATTTGTATAATAGCCTTTTACAAATGCATAAATCATCTTATTTTTAACTGTGTAACGTTGTGTCTAAGGATAAACTACAGTCAATGAAGGAATTTTTAAACATCAGAAGCCAATGAAGACCCAATATAAGCAAGCAGTTCGAATACATTTACATTTTTGACAATTAATATTATTTACACTTTTGACTTGTCAAATGTCATACAATATGATGAACAAACATAAAAATAAAAAGTATAAACCAGTTGAATAAAAAATAGTATAAAAATTGAATTGAATTATTATTTCTTGTTCACTATGTATGTAAAAATATATCTATGAAACACAGTTTTAAAACAAGACCATAAAATTTACGGAAGTCGCATGTCTTATTAATAAACTCCTCGTGTCTTGCACCAAAAATGCACTCAAGTACCACGCGTTTCTCATAAAGTTATTGTAACATAGTATTTGTATGTTGCTTACCGCGAATTTACGTATTGGAGATGTGTAGATATGCGCATTCACCATGACATATATTATTGCTACAAAAATAGAAACGAGAAATATGCAGTCTCGCTCAGTCTTTGGAAGTGTTAAGATTGATTTATATCAATCGGATAGAAAACATTTTACTTTTTGTGTGTTTCAAAATTAATTAATGTCAATCGGATCGTCTTTTTTGTTTTTCATTTTAATCATGTTGGATTAGAAAACATTGTGCTCTAATTATTACTAAAATGATTGTGTACAGTTTCAAAATTGATAAATCAAAATGTTACATTACAAACGTGTTATTTGTAAAAGCAACTAAGTTGACATTGAATTTTGAATACAATTTGTGGTTTGAACTTGTGAGATTGAGTGAACTTCATTACCTTCTTCAGTATTTCACTATGTAAGTAATAAATATTATTTTATACATTTAAATTTACATAACATTTAGACTTTTATAATTTTTCTGAGAGTTTTCTAAAACAATAAACAGTTCTATAGCTTGCGGTTGAGTTTTATTTCATAACATAAAGAAACATGGAGGATCGATTCTCTAGATTGTTGCTACCTAGAAACGTTACAAATTACCACATACAACTAAGGTCATTGCTATTATTTTGATAAGTATTCATTTTAAATATATCAAACACAAAGTATAATATAACTTGATTTGAAAATATACATGAAATGCAAGTGTAAATTTTTTTAATTTTTTTTTTTGAATTTGCATGGATTTTCATATTTACTTGCTATTATTGAAATATTCATTATCCATTTTGATTGGATTTATTTTATAAAATACTTAATTTTTTTACGAGACAATACTAGCACAATTGTAATCACATAAATTTGATAATTTTCGTTGAATAAACATGAAAGGTCTCTTATTATAAATATCTGATAAAAAACGTTTTCTTTAAAACGATTTCACAAAGCTGACGTCACTGTGTTTTTTCGCGATTTTTATTCTTTAATATTTATTTAGATGTTTTTAACAATTTTTTTATTATTATCAGAAAATGCGTAAAATTTTAAAATAAAAATAATTTATTTTAAAATATAATTTAATATAAATTTCCAATACATTATAATCTTATATTCTTGAGGTGGGCGGTGTAAAATATTATGTCTATATTCTATAAAATTTTCCGGCGCTTTACAAAAGAAAGGCATATTGATTACTGCCATAACTGACACTGTCATTCTGCCCCGCGCCATTTGTTCTGAATACTTCTGAGCTCCCCTCTATACCGCGGGGGTCTTCCTTCGAGCCCTGTCACAGCTTCTCTCTCCCCACATAAATCCCTTCTAATTCATTGATTCTCTATGTATTCCGGATATTCGAAAACGAATGATCGCCATTCGTGTCAATAGATGATTTGTCTCTCAAAAACTTGGACCTATAAACTTAACATTGTTTTCAACATAAAACAGATTGAAAATCTTTTAATCAAAAAAAAATTCTACTTCAATTTTTTTACTACTTATCAAGTATAATTCATTCGTTGGATTAATTAAAATGTAATCGTGGAATTCCACAAAAACCAATCATACCGACTTCGAAGCCTCGACCTTCGTATGCCTGTCCGATGAGAGCGTGTTTCCTAAATTCAACGATCGAGCAATTACTGCTATTGTATTTATATGTTATAAAAATCACCATAAATGGATCCTATTTACATGATTTTAACAATATAAAAGAATATCGTAATAGCATTTTAACATAAACTATCAAATTGGGATACATTACTAAAAATATACATCACACAAATCAGACACGTATGGGAGAAAATCGTAAATTTATTTAATATTTACTAATAATCATTTTTAGCATACTAGAGTTTTTTAATAAATTTTGGGTTATATTAAAATAAACTTAATCCATGTTGTAATTATTGTTAGTGAAACGCATGTCATAACGATATACTTTTTCAATGCAATTATGTAAATACAATTTAGTAACACAACCCTCATTGATTGTTACCTTAAGAGCTTCGCATTTAGAAAATTTGCAAAAGCCTACACTAAGACGGTATCGTTAAATCTAGAATACAATTTTAAAGGCGAATTATTATGACCTTCATGATTTCTTTCTATAAGGGCTATTTACGCCTCTTTGTGACGCTCATATTAAAATAAATTTTTATTTTATGTCGCACGACCCCCGGCGTACTATTACTTTTTTGTCCAATTACCCACTATAACTGATCCGCAAGATATTAAAATAGAAAGCTGACATTATTAAACATGGAATGTGTATGATGAACATGATGACTAAAAAAACGCTAAAACTTAATGTTATTATTAAAAAGTAATGTTTGTAAGTAACCTTTAACGAAAGACTATAATGTTTTTTATAAAAAAGCCCTTTTCTTTTAAACATGAGACATGTTTAGCTCAGTTCCATATTAAATATTTGACCGTAAATAAACCCATAGCAAAAATATCAGACCGGTGCTTTGAGTCAAACAGAGTCTTTATATTTTAGCGTTCTTGGGTTATTTATTAATGATAAATATATAAAACCTATGATTTTTTTTAATGAGAAGGTACATAATTAGCAAAAGAAAGGGCTGCATATTTCACTAAAGGGTGCGATGATAAACCACTGTATAGTATTCAACTGGAAACTATTTAATTAATAGACACTCAATATCACAGCACAGTTATTTTTTACTAGTTTTTACATATTTCACGAATACCATTGTTAATTTTTTTTTTAATAATCTCGCGACAGTTAAAAAATTAAAATGTTTTATTGTATCCATTTATTCAGGCCTAAGAGTGTAATTCTATTCAGTAATTTTCACCCTTCAGAATCGATCAATTGATATTGCAATCTCATTCGTTTTAAGCAGCGTTTCAATTTTTATCACAGGGCGTTTATAATTACATTCGCACCTCCCCTTAAGAGTTCCAATTTGCATAAAATTGTCGTTCGTATTCGAGGAACAAAAAAAGTTCTGACCGTTACGGTGAAAATACGTTTCAATACGTGACATTTTATTCTGTCACTTAATACTTAATTCGTAAATTTATATCCGCCTACGAATAATAAATCTATATCTAAATTGAACAACGATAAGTCATCATTATATCTGATGATAAATTGTGTTATAATGATAAGTAATATATTCATAAGGATTTATTATAAATTTATTCCTGTATTTTTCGTCACATATCACGCAATTTATTGGAAAATGGTGTAAAAAAAATATATGTGATTTTTTACCTATAATTTTTTTCGTAAAGCCATTAAGTAAGCCTAAGAATTTATATATTTCATCTTGAAATATCTTTCGAACAGTTGGGGATATAATATCATGAGAAATACAGTTTCAAGTGTGTTAAACGTAGAACAACTTAATATACTATATACTTCCCAGCTGTTCTTAAAGTTCATTAAAGTCCTTTTACCACGGGTCATTTATGTTTTGTATTACCTTTGCTTATAGTATAATGATATATTTTATAGTAACGTTTTTGCTACGAACATTTTATTTTTATTCGTTGTTACGTGGTGATATTGAGGGTACCGAGTGCGACTCAGGTTAAATTATTTTTAATTTTAAAATTATTTTGTTTAAAACAAAAATAAATTTGTAATTCAGATACAGAGCTTATGTAACTTCACAAAACGTATCACAAAAACGGAATGCCGGTAAACTTATCGTTTTAAAAAATGGTGTTTCACGTCTATACAATTAAAAAAAAAACAATTATTTTGAATACTTTAATTTTCTGCCATTTATCTCTGCCAATGTGATGCAACGTTCGCAAAATACTGATAAATCCGCAAATACAAATTATCTCCAGTAGCTGGCAGAGGGCCAGCTTATTCAGTCCCACCCCGAGGCGGCGCTTTCCGATTTGTTTCAGGGAAATGCACCGGAAGTGATGTTAACTGCATCGCCGGAAAACTACCTTTTTTTCTGTTTTAAGACCCCTCCAAGGTGAAACGAATTACCCGCACAGAGTGTTTACAAGCCGAGATAAGCTCCAAAGTGGCCAATTACGTAGGATATTATACCAAGGGGTTAAATTGGTTTCATTAATAATTATTAAAAGAAATAGTTGATTCCATTCGAAAATTACTGTTTTGCCTGATTAGTATGAAAAAATACAGTCATTTCTAAAGTATATAATCTATAAACATGTATTTTTGAATGTTGAACATTTTTTACGATTTGTTTTTTTACAATAAAAATATAAAACAATGAGAAGGTAGAATAAATAAAAATCTCAATTGATCTTTTTTTCAAAAATACCCAGAAATATTTTCCTGTCCTTTAATATTATACTATATTTCTTTTTCAATAAACTCGTGTCTTCTTCTTTAAGTGCCTCTCCTCAGAAAAGGTTGGTAATTATTTCATGGAACATACGAGCCTGTATTCATTTTGGACCAGTTTGACTAATTTTATTATACTAGAACTTCCAGCCTTTTTCTACATCCAATGCCATTATTTTTACAGATATTTCTCTAGAAATTCAATTGCCGTAGGCTTTATTTATCAAATATGTTTTTTTACAATTATGAATCTTTCTTTGCGTGACTAAGACTCTCATTTGTGACATGGTCAACGTTCTCAACCTCCTTTATATTAAATTAAATTATGTGATTTTAAAAATTATTTTTTTAGTTTTAAATCGAAGAAAAAGTAATCTTTTCTATGATTTTTTACAGTTTAATAACAGGCATTTTAAACAGTCTTATTTTTTCACGCTTATAAACACTTTTTTTTTACGCTGCTGTTTATAAGCTGCGTAATTGACAAATGTTTTTTTCTGGCTCTCGTAGCACTGATTATTTAATTCTTGCTCAATTTTTCCGTCTCTCCCGGGCGCCGAGACCGCGCGGCTAATTCAATATTCATCTCGTTTAAATCAGAAGTCGTGCCAAATTGCTTGCACACAATAAACTTAGCATGAACGAAGCCAGAAAAATACCAGACCTCTTTAGCGCGCCTTGCAGGGCGCTTAGGGAGATAAGTTGTGTCTCGGCTCAGCCGGGACGCCGACCGCCGGTAATTACCGCCGCTGTTTGCCCTCGCTTCTTTAATTTGCTTAACGCCGTCTCTTACCACAGCAGAGAATGAAATATAGGCTCTGAGACAAAAAAAAACTGAAAATATATTGTAAAATATTAGAAGCAATTCTCTGAAAAAATAATAAAATAGACAAATCGATGTGCGCTACCACCTAAGCATAACGGGTCATGGAGTGATGAGAAGTTATCTCCGCAGGTTCCACTTGACGAGCGATGGTGAACAGTGATCCACCTTGTGGGTTCATGCTCCATCTTTGGCCTTCAGAGACACCAACTGGAGAGCCAATGCCTGTGCCTGGATGACCTAAAGTCAGTGGCGAGACATCCACAGATGATGAAAATACTGGATGGCTTCTTGAAGCGTGTCATCGGAACCATAAAGAAGGTAAACCAGGGGGTGAAGCTTTAGTCACTCCCAAATATAGCACAATTTCGATTGACTAGTTTGGAAAGTTTCCCCAAATTGTGATGACATACCTTGTACATAACAAGCAAGGTACCAAACATATTAAAAAAAAAACCACTTAAGCCACTCCTTGTAAGCCCTATAACCTGCGTCCAATATCAGGGGATACCCATATACCACATTGTGAGCATAGCCCTTACATATAAAGTAAATAACATTTTTTTTAAGTTAGCATATTCAATAATTAATTCTATCGTTTTAATATTTTTTTTTTATGGTTACTTTTATTAATAAATTAAAAATAATATCAATGTGCATAATTTTTTTGGAATTCAAAATTTCCACATTCATTTATATTAAATATTACGTTGCATTATAAGCGTTCTGTAATTCCATCTAAATATTCATATCACATACATTTGCCTAAAATCCCTGCCCCGAAACTCGTAACGTTTCATCAGAAAGCTATGCCTACATAAATTTATAAAAATGGTCGCGAGTTATTACCTCTCGGGTTTAATGTCTAAAGAGATAGGTCAGAACTGGGGCAGAGCGTGAAATGCTTATCAGTATTTTATTTGAATAAACAGAAAGTATTTTTTGCCTAATTTTAACATTTAAATACAAAAGTTTCTATTGCAAAACCACCCTTTGTTGTAAGTTCTAAGCAGCGACATCACTATCGGAGACACCCCGATCTCGAGAATTCCTCAAAACGTGTATAATATTTGAATAAAACGAATCAAATGTTTTCTTTACTTGTATTTTATACAATATTATATTTACCACCTGAAACGTAACGTTTTAACTTCCTTTTTGCTTCCTCTTTATTTTGATACTTTCTTCCTGAAGACGTTCAGAGAATTTCAAAAAGACTTACAGATTTTAGAATTTAAGTGACGGTTGACTCGTAGAATATACAAGCAAAATAAAATTGAGCAAAATAAATTAAAACAAAAACAAAGTATCACGAATATTATTACAAAAACATAAATTGCAGATTTCACTATACACATTGACGCTAAACTATTGTAGTTGAGCTTTAAAATTAATATTTGAAACTAAATTATTTATTATTATTACCTTTAAAGTTTACCTATTGATTAAGCTTTTCTTATTTTTTATAAACTGGACTACACGAAATTTTTTTTTTTTTTAATGTTCTCGTGAACTTTTTACAAGCTTGTTCACAGAGTTCATAAAAACTTTCCCTATTAAAAACAAGAATCGATTAATTCTCTCTTGGTTCAATTATAAAGAACACAATGAAATAAAGTTTTAACTAGAATATACCGAAAGAGGTACTTAACCGATGAAGCACATTGTAGTAAACTTTTGAACAATCGTTTAACTTATAGCAATATACAATTTTAAATATTCGCACATAAAACACAAAACTTAGGTGAACAGAAACCAATGTTTTATGAAGTAGTATTGGAATCGTTTAAGTATATATTTGTTTTATAAACAAGTATTTTTTAAATATTTTTCTGTTATTAATAAACAACTGCTTAAGTAATTATTTTTAGTGGTAATATGTATATTTATTATAAAATTATTATATTACATCTTCCGTATTCTACTCATACGAAACATCAGTCTCTTCATATTATGCATCTCGTTTATATTTCTAAGTTACCTGAATATTATAATGCATTGTTCTCCTCCATACTCGTCTGTAGCATTTAATACTACAGACATGTCTACATTGTAAATGCTTAATATAAAATAACTTTTTTTTTGTTCTACTCCATACTCGTCTGTAGCATTTAATATAAAATAACCCGCAGCAAATTAAATGCCATCCCAGATATGTTGCATAATAGTTATTCTATTAACCTCTTCATTTTACACATCACCGGAAAGGCGTGAGACTTCTAAGTAAAGACAAAACATGCTTATTTATGGCATCTATGGCCTCATTTATGTCAACATTTAGAAACACTTATACTCTGGAACTGGCTATTTGGTCATTTACTTACAAATACTTTCATAAAAAAATTAGTCAATACAAAAAAAATATCCACAATGACGGGATCTTTTTTAATATAGCAAAAATGCATCTTTATTCAATTAATGTAAATCATTGTTGAAATGCATTATTTTTTAGTACTGGGCTAATGTGGATGTGCACATTCATCCAGAGTTTGGTGACCATTTCCTTGAACATGTCGTAATATGGATTTGAAATGAATTATAACATATTTGTTTACTCTGAAACAATAAAAAATAACCAAAGGTTTTATTAAAAACGCAGTTAATCATGCATATTTACATTTCACGTAAATCGAATGAAATTCACCGGAAGCGGTTACTTTTCAGTTTCAGGCTTACGTGTAAATGGGCTCAGATTTTCACGCCACCGTGACGATATATTTATACAAGGAACTTTCAATATTGATGCACTAAATATTGACGGAAAACTCAGAAGTGTGCGCGGGGTAACCGGATGAGCTCGGGGGAAGCCCCGGCGGTGCCGAGTGCAGCGACGCGCGTCGCAACTGCATTCTGCCGCGCCGGCAAGGCTGCGGGCGGTCTAGGCCACTTCTGGGGCGAAATTGCTGACTGCAATTATAATTGCCTTGAGGCTTGCAATCCGAGCCCCTTGGCAGCCTGCTTAACAATGTTAGTAGCCTTTTCTCGCGCTGGAGACATTCTCAATATACATCCATAAATTCGTTACAGAACTTGAACTTAAGTTAAATTTTGCCAAGTAATATTATATAGTGTTCTTTCTTGAGTAACTAAAACTAAGAAATTCAATGTTTTTGACAGAGAGTACTTGGTGGAATTCCATTTTAATATTTTTGAGTTAAATACTTGAGTGATTTTCCAATGTTCTTCTGTTTGATAATGCCAACGTGAAAGGTTGGCGAAACCGGTCACAAATAAAAACGAACATGTGGAAAATCACTCAAGTATTTTACTCAAAAATTTTAACTAAAACTAAATTAAATACTTCAGTAATTTCTTCAGATGTTGATTTTTATAGGTGACTTTTAAATTTATAGCAAATTAAATGAACAATTGTTGTAGGGGAAGGTATTGGTTTTTAGAGAGAAATTTAATGATTTTCAGCTGGTAAGGGGTAATTTACAGTCCTTGACAGCCTGCTCAACAATGTTAGTAGCCTTTTCTCGTGCTGGAGACATTCTCAATATACATCCATAAATACGTTACAGAACTTGAACTTAAGTTAAATTTTGCCAAGTAATATTATATGGTGTTCTTTCTTGAGTAACTAAAACTATATAAAATACTTCAAAGGCAATATTGAAAAAATAATAAATTATTTACAATGCAAACAGACTCAGGTATTCTAGCAAATAGACGTTACCAACACGCCGAGCAAATAAATTTCCTGCGACTCGAGTCCCCCGGCTCCGGTGGGGGAAGATCATGCAACGCGAGGTCTTCATCCCTGGCACCCTGGACGCCGCGTGTATTCCCACAGCAACGCCGCACCGGAAACGGATCACAAGCGGAAGACAATAAACCGAACCTGAGCAAACCGCTGCGAACTATCAGCCTTGCTCCATGAATACATACATATATTTGTATCATATCAAAATTGGATTTTCTTTTAAAGATGCAGTCTTCAACGCTTTTTTTATATTTCAAATTCTTTAGATTATTTTTTGCAAATTTTCATAAATCATCATAATTACAGTTTTTTTAAATTTATTCACGACAAATATTTGCAATTTTTTTTATAATTTACTAAGTGAGTTGTAAGTTATATATCACATATAAAATTTGATAGGCATATTAAATTTAAAAAAATTGTATGGTTAGTATTTTTGATAATCTCTTAGTTTTGTATCATTCAGATAATCGAATATCAATGGTTCTTAAAAATCTCCAAATTTCTTTATTGCTACCATTTCGTATTACTAATTCTGAACACAGCAATGTTTTATTTTATTATTAATCTTACTTCCACTTATTAACTATTCCATTTATTTCTCTAATAAATATATAATTTGTTTTAATTTTAATTACCATCAGATTAACCCATTGCCATACCATCAAAAATTTAACAACATAGACTGCCTTATTTTTTTAAAGTACACATTCAATACAAACACAAAATTTTCAACAAAGTCTAAATACATACATTTTTGCAGTCATCTAATATGGCTCCAATTCATAAAAATGACACGCAAGATTTTCGTATTTTAGCATTTAATGTGTGATGAAAATACTATTCACAAAACCAACGTCTCTACAACAATCATTAAAACCCCCCATGCATACCACAGCTAACTAGTTCGAGTCGTAAATAGGCATTAAGGTGCTGACGCGACAAAATTACACGCGGACTCGAGAGGTTTCCTTCGCTAAGTCTGTCTCATAGCCTAGTAGAGGGCTATTATTAGGCTCTACGAATCTGTTACAGTTAGGTTTTAACTACCCCTATTGAAGTGATAAAGTTTCCACTGAATGATTTAATGGCTGCGACGGAATTTCAGATGAAGCTATTTGTAGCGGTAATCAGAGCATACTCCAGACTTAACACAGGGTCATTATTATTATTCTATTTAAAACACTTATATATTTTGCACTACAAGTAATCCAAAAACAAAATATTAAAAAAAAATTGTCAACACTAATAAAATATCAATACCCAGGTTTATTTAAAATGCTTGACCCTAAACTCATTACAATTTAAAAAATTCAAACGGCTATTGTGAAATGATTTTGTTGCCAACGTAGACAGAACGTGATATTAAATATACAAAGAGAAATCATAATGTCTGACCGCTGGACAAATTTAGCATATGTTTCATGAAAGCACTCCCTTTATTCCTATTGTGCCATTGCATGGGACATGGCGTCCTCTACCAGTAAACTTGTTCATAAATAATAAGCAAACATTGCTGCAATAAAACTGTGGACAAACATGCTTCCCATTTGTGGCTCAATGCACAATGTAAGATACAAACATAAAATAGAGCGGAGATTCGCTCAATTTTCTCGGATATTAAATTACATGCAAATTATTTCAAAAGAAGTAAAGAAGTCATAAAATCGATTATACAAAAAATGTTTCAATGAAAATACATATCAAGGTCAATTTAATCTTCAGTAAACCTAATTAGGCAAAATAAAATACAAAATAAAGTATAATTTACAACAAAAAAATTCAACAAAGTCCATATTGTAAATATTCAACGAAGTTTGAAATTGAAATATGTTAATTTGGTATTTGAAAGAACAATTAAAATTCTGACTCGTTTTCTTCGAATTCCAAGCAGGTCTTTTGGGTTTATTATAGCGTTATCGTTGGTAGAACTCCCAACGCAGGCAGAAGGAAATTAAATTTCCAACAAAAATTATATTTTAAATAAACACACTTCAGCTTTTTATATCCCAAATTTATTTAATATTATCGATATCATAGACATTAATTTTGACTGTACATATAACTTTGGTTTTCAAACATAAACGGTAAATTTCTCGATACTAATAAAAAAGCTAGTTTTAAGAACGTGAATTGGATAAAATGCCTCATTTAATCGATAATTCAAACTAGTCAAAACTGTGTATTTTTATTTTATTTATGATGGTTAAAAAATAAAAGTATTTACACACATATTTAAGTTATTTAAAAGAGGTATCATACAAAGAGCGCACAAAGCAAAAAATTTAAATAAAAACATTATAATATATTCAATAATCAAATTTTGAAAATTATCAATTGATTTAAAACACATAATTTTTTTCTAATTAAATATTTGTTACTAAACAAATAATTGCTTAAAATCTAATATAATTATACAGCCACTAATCTTTTTAAATCAGAATTTGAATTAAAGATAATTTACATGTTTAATTCTGTTTTATTCGCGACCATTGTCTTGGTTAAAGAATATATAAACATTTACCTTAGCAACAGAGAGGTAGGGTCTTACTATTAAGTTGTAACGCCTCAGGCTTTCATAGTTATAAGGGTAGCCACCCCCCGCCCGCAGAAACTTGCGCCCTTACGACCTTTGGCATTCTGGAAGCAACTCTCCCCCCGCGGGGTAGTAATGATGTTCAAACGTTATGGCCAATTAAAACTACCCTTATTTTACCTTAATAATCACGCGTTTTCCTAATAAGGGCATTTCAATGTCTATTTGTTAATATTTTCATGTACTGTTAGTTCATGACGATTCAAATGAAGGCACAACTTGTATATTTGATCATACTAGAGTTTATGAGATAATTTATTTTATAAATAAAATTTAGGGATAAAAAATATATTAATACATAAAAATGAATGTGTTTAATAAAATGAATGTAAGTAAGTAGTAATAGTAAACTAAATTAATTTTTGTCATATATTTGAGCAAATCTTACGAAAAGATCCCGCAAAAAAATCGTCGGTGTATTGACATAGTCAAAAAGATGACAAGCCAATAACATTATGCAATGAGCTGAATATTACAGTTATTAATATAAACTAAAGAACACATTGAGAGCCCAGGTAATTAGACCTGACCAAGTTGTATATGTGAGGAATCGATTTTTCCAGTTTACCCACTGAAATAAACCTAATCGGAAAATACGATTTAGCTAACCAAAACCGAACAAATATCATTGGTAATGTCACCATACCTTTTGTTTTGATAAATCTAATCTTTAATATTAGTAATATTATAAATATATATAAAAAATATTAATTTACTCCAAACAGTCATGTCACTGTCAAATGGTCCAAATTAATACACCACAGTCAATCTAGTAGCATGGATATACAAAAAATATATTTTATATAACAATAGTTTTTGGTAGTCTAGAATTATATCCGATGCTATACTTAAACAATAAACTATTATTTGAATCAAATATAAATAATAAGTTAAATGTGTTCAACAGTATCGTTAGAGAAATATGAATCTCATTAGCTTTATCAAATACTTAATTTGTAACCAAAATTAGCAACAGGACAGCAATTTATATACCCCATAAAAGTTTTTTTGACATTACAGCAAAACGTACAATATTTTACTTTTGAAAATTTTAAAGCAAATTTACGAGTTTCATTCTAGTATTAAACAAATAAAATTAACTTTTAATGAAAAAACTGTGATTCAAGCTTTTTGTTAGTAATATCACGTTTCAATCCTTTGTTTATTTTTATCAAAAATAATTTTTCTACATGAAGCTGAATGAATTTATCTCTCCCCATGAATGCAATAATAAATTTCGGTTCTGTAAAAAGCTCCCAGATGTCAGCGCTTCGTTTTCAAATAAAAGGCGCGTCAGTTCAATTTAGTTCTGTGAAAAAAAGCTCTCAACAGGATTGAGACTGCGACGTTTTAATTGAACTTAGCGGAGATTTCTGTTGTTTAAAACAAATGATTCAGATTTAAAATCGGACGAGAGTAAGCTTTGCTAACAACAAAGATAAAATTTTCATGAATTCATTTGGAATTCAGGGAAAAGCTTTGCATTATTTTTTGCACTCTGCAGTTATGCTGATCTTTGTGAGAAACGATTTTCTTTACAACTTTTATTTATAAGCTTTCAAAAATGTTTATTTACGTGTTTAGTAAAAACTTAATCAAATTTGTAATATAATCGTAATATACGCTTGCATTTATTTTTGTTATAGTCATTAGAACTAAAAATAAGAAACTGATCTGTTATTAAAACTAGTAGCTGTATTTAGAAAAAAAGTTTGATTTAAAATTAATAAAGTATGGTTAGATAATCACTGCAGAGCTGAATGTCATTCAATTACCAATATTAAATATGAAAATGCATTTTAAAACTCACTCGTTTTTCTAAGTTTGAATCCTACAAAAGTGTCATGGGAATGAAAAGTACTTTTATAGACGTCTGTAATAAAATAGTTTTATTAAAGAAACATCTCGTAAGTTTTCATTTAACTGTATATAAACAGTTATTTGTATGTTAAACTTTGAAAAAAATATTTGTTCAGCAGTTTATATGTACGTGTATACCCAAACGAGTGGACATCACTCACGAAAATAACTAATCGATATTACGCCTTCAAGTTGAACTCGGCGCGCTCGGCTGTCGCGGCGAGTGCTCAAGCTACTGTAAACTTCAATTCACTTTAAAATATATAATTTTTTGTACGTTTCCAAACTCTGCATGTGGGTACAAATCACTAAATAAAATAACTTACTTCAAAAGCTAGTGTTTAAAGAAAGCGAAAGTTGATCGAGACAAGCCGATAGCCCAAAGCAAGCAGACAGTCTTTTTATCTTATTTAGATAAATACAGATGTTTTTTTATTTATTTTTTTTATAGCTTGCATTGAATTTCGTCTGGGTTTTTTTTGGTTATCTGCTTGATAGCTTAAATTTCAAAGTTTGAACAAGTCTCTTTGCATGATTTGTTGAGTTCAAATATTTTCAAACGTTTTAAATTACTCAAACTAAACAAACGCATAAATTAAACATTTCAAAAACGTCGGGAATATCTTTTGTAAAACAGGCTTTTCAAATGTAGGTTTATAATATTAAATGGAATTTTTAATGTATGACTGAAATTCAAACAGCATACAGACTGATAATAATAAGACAATAGCTTGAAGCGTTTATAAAATATGTTATTCTGGAGAAAATCTCAAGTGGCGTTGAAATTTGTAACCCTGTTTGTCACTAGAACAAGTGCGCTTGCTTACCTTCGAGTAAACTCGATTCTCTACCACAATGCGTTAGATAGTGGTAAACATATAATCAGAGAATTCTCTACGTGCTAATATTTATTTACGACTGCTCGACCCTAAGTCAAGATAAGGACAAATCCATCCAACCTGGGTTGTTTATCGCGGGCCGTATTTGTGATTCTGTTTACTGACTGCCCCTCGAGCCAAAATATTATCCGAGGGATGTAAATTACTATCGACACGTTTCACTGATTTGTTAGGCTTTGATGCGTGCTTCAAATGATTCAAGGGTTTTTTCCATGATTTTTTAAAGGAACATAACATTTTAATAAGCATGAATTATCTGAATTCATTTTAGTAAAAACATTAATTGATAGTCTACAGCAAACTCTCAATAATGAAACAAGAAAAAACTAAAAAATGTTTATAATTTTAAATGTTAATTCACTTAAAAAAGGATTGAAAATGATTTGTAAAAAACAACTGTTTTTTTATTATGAATGTACGTATATTTTTTTTAAATATTATGAAACCTGCTTTAATTTGATTTTCAAATGCAAACAAAATTCAAAAACTATAAAATTGTTTCATTTCTTTAACAACTATAGTTGTACAGAGCTACAGCTCTGCTTGATGTTATTATTAAAGGGTGTTGTAAGCAAGTATTTTTGATCCTATAAAAAATACCTAGCAGGATAGGTTTTACGTATAAACAGAGGCCAAAATCAATACATTTTATGAATAGGCATTAAACTTCTTAGTTGATTATTTTTGACTATCAAAAACCACCGAAAATCCTACAGCATTATAGTGTTGCTTGTTGCTTTACTGCTCAACATAAAATAGTAATGGATTATATAAAAGAGAACAGCTTTCAGGTTTTTATTATGTACCTTCAGGAGCTAACGATTTGGGCGTGGCTGTGTTTATTTGAAATTAAGACCACATATTAGCCTTAATTAATATAACTGTATGTATATTATATAATATTAAACCATTTATACTCATTACACATGAGTAAAATATTTTTAACCGTTCCTGCACCGTAGTTTTTTTATTTTGGTATGAAAGAGAAGTATACGATTATAATTTAAATAATGAAATATTAGGGATCATGCAAAATGATATAGATATATTATACAATCTATCTTTGAAGATTTTTTTTAAAATTATGAATTCTGTGAATTTTATATATTTTTTATACGTATTAAACCATAAAACTCTAATTCATATCCAAAATGTTTTACGAATAAAATATATATTTATTTAATATCGTTAAAAATAAATAAATTGTAATATGTGTAATTATAAAAAACCAAAGAACACTTTATATATATATATAGCGTATCATTCAACTAATCTCTCTATTTATTTCATATTTGTGAAAAAAAAAAAAAGAATGGAAAAAAAAATATTTCGAATGATACTATACTATAAAAAAAAAATTATTTTGTGTACACCCGTTGAATTTATAAAGCCATTAACTACAACGATTTGTAGTGGCAATTAACTAAAGCCTTTATTGTGTAAATTATTTTTACACATAGTACAAGTACATTTATTATAAACATTGTTATCTGTTTTAAAATATTTTTAAGTTACTCACTATTTTTTTTTAATTGTTAAATTTATTCAAAACCAGTTAAATTCTTATTTTGTTGTTTGCATATGCTAAGGTGATGAATTTATTCGTCAAGCCTTTCGTAGCTTTTTAAAATAACACGTTATGTATCTATCTTCATTTACAGCACAAGTGAAGTTCCACAGAGTGAATGATACCCAATTAAAATTCAAAGGTATAGGTAAAAAAATCAAGCGTGGATCTTCAAATATCACAGAAGCCCTGCGGCTTCGCGAGATGATATTCAGGTGAACACGGCGGAGGTGGAGGAGGTCCTCTCGAGTGTTTAAGCCTTTTGAAAGTTATAATTTTTGCTGATCCGGCGGGGGTAGCTTTCAAGGGCCGTTACGGCGGTTTTTGCCAAGGGTGGTAGTCTGCGAGGGATATAGAACCTTCGATCCACTCGCCCATAGAGGTTAAGTACAGTGCAAACGCATTGGTTCGACGGAGCGAAGCTTAAAATTGGGGATATTTGCGCTACCTATGCTTTTAGATATCTGCAAGTTTATAAAACTTTGTGAAACAACCTACATACGCGAAATTAACATACTAATTGTTTATAAAAAATTCTTGATATCAATCAAACTTAGTATTACAAATTCAGTAATATTGATACTATGCATTTAATTAAATATATTTTTTTGTGAATTTTTATAATATTCCAAGAGAATAACTCTATTGTACAAACCACTAAAATGGCACACGAGTAACTTTAAAGCCACATCGTCCAGGAGGCCAGCGTGAATAACGTGACTCGAATAATAACAATTCGGACTTATAAAATTATGCAGCAGTCGATATCCGTGTACTTTATTACCTGTCATATTCAAAATATAGTATTTAGATTTTTCATACGCATTATTTTATTTAACAGAAATGAAATCAATTACATTCATTAAAGGAAAATATTTTAAAATAGATTTTGGAATGATTACTTATTTTTTAGTTTTCTTCTTACTGAGATTAGTGATCGTTGTATTGTTATTTCTTATTGTTTAGTATAAGTATAAGTTGGTTTATTTATTCTGAAAGTGCTCGAGTCAGTAAAAGAAATGGACTCTGCGGTAGTAGGCTGGTTATTGCGGTTCTTGATGCGTGCATGGTCAATTTCTTTTTATGGATATTATTTCACGCACAATGAAATTGTAGAGGAAACCCGTGTTAGTCCAGAGTGTAACACAATAAAAATGCGCTATTTTTCACGCCGTTCAGAAATTAATATAGTAACGAAAATATAGCAACAAGCAAACAAAGAAAAACTTTCATGTATCCACAACAGACAAAATTGATTTGCAGTACTCCATGTTTAAACAAGTAATTCGAGTACGACTTTTATATTCTCATCCTTTTAAAATACCAGAAGGAAAAAACGCTAACGAGCAAAGTAGTCGTTATTTGTCATCATTATTTTTTATAAAATTTTTAATTAATAATAAAATAATTGCGCTACACAGAACATTAATAATAAACGAATATTTTTTAAGAATACTCGTAAACTTGCTTTTTTTAAATTATAAGCTTCATTTGTGTGGCCATATTTAATTGCCCATATACAGAAACTTTTTGTTCAATATTCAAGTTGAATAGGCGGCTATGAAATTGTTATTGTTAGTCTTATAAATGAGACTAGCAATTTATTAAAGATGTTCAATTTATCAATTATAATTTTACGAGAGGTTTAAGTAATAGTTCTCTTTACATTTTTGAAGCCTGCACTTAATACCTTTTCGGGTTATAAAAACACATAATTTGGAATAAAATAAAATATTTATAGTTTTTTGTAATTTATAATAGATGTTAAATAAAATTAAAAGAATGGAAATTTGATTTGCAAATTATTATAATCTGCTTATTATTAGTGTAGATTATAAGTCACCTCTCTGATCAAATACTACGTAAGAATAAATTTTCCATTAATTATTCCATGCAATCGTTTCAGCTTGATTTATGAACAATGTATTACGGGAAGGCTTCGATGAATAACGAAGAAGAACTTAGGCAGGGTTGACACTAACTTATAGTCAATTATAAACAAAGAATGTATTACCAAGATATAAAGCATTAAAAAAAGTTATAAAAATAATGTTATGAATTCAGAAAACTTTTACGTGAAATAGCTGATCTACTTACAATTCCTTGGTATATCAAGGACAAACTCTACGACAAAAAAGTATCATTCTCAGAAACATTCGACCTTAGCATAAAAAAGAATGTCCACAAAAATAAAAAAACCTCAACGAGACCAAATTGAATAAATATATTACATTTTATAAAAAACTTATTGAGAAAATATTTTTTCTTATCTTATTGTATATAATTTTTGTGGAAAGAATTTTTATTATATATAGCACCTATATAGATACAATAATCACAATACCCATAAATTTAGCAACAAATTATTAAATTGATAGATTTCAAAGCTGTTTTATGAGTATCACAATTGACTGGAAAACTAACTTTCTTTGTGTGTAACCGATGAATCAAAGAACCGATTAAGATGATCAAATGATTTAAAGATTATATTGAACTTTTAAACCGGTTATTGGAGTACATATTTCTAATAAAATAATACATATATTCTTTTTAATAGTGTATCAATATATTGTTGTTTCGTGCCGGATACAGCCCTGTTTTAAATTCTTGCATATTCATACTTTTGAAATGTCCGGTATGGAAATTTAATTCTCTTATTCCTATTTGAAATTTAGATTGGCTCGCAGTAACTTACTTATAAAAAAAATCAGAGCAAATTCAAAATGCGTAGATTCATAGCGCCGATACCCTCGAGTGACGAAGGCTTTGGTGTCAACTTGACGAAAGTTAAAATTAAATCTTAATTAAAAAAATGTTGATTTATGTAAATATCGCACTTCTTAAGTGATTGACAAGTAAGACCATTAATTTTTTTATATTTATATAAACTTTAGATAAAATAATAATTGTTAATTAACCAAATAAGCAATAGCTTAACGCACGTGAATTCCAATTATATCAACATTTTTATATTATATTTAAAATGGGTAAATGTAATTTAATACTCAAAAGTTTTAAAATTATTTTTTCGAGTCCCATGTGGAATACAAGCCGACAATTATTAACTTTTGAGGCATAGCAATATAACTTTTTTGACCACCATAACAATAAAACTTTAATCATGATATAAGTTTAAAACTAAACATGTTTTTTCGATATATTTGTTATTTCTATTTTATTTCCTTATATTAATAAAAAATGCCAGTTGAAAAATCTTTTTATAAAGAATCTATACATTTTAACTGTGCAATTTTAACTTATCGACCATGATTTTTTCTCACACAGAAATAACATCACTTTGAATATTAAACCTGTATAAACATTTATTTTTTACAATAGTTAGTGCCTAGCTTGGTACATTTTAATCTTGTTTTGTTTGCTTTTGAAGTATAACAAAGTTTTTTACCGCACCTCTTTGTAAAGCTTCAGCACGCATTTTGGGTATCTTCAAGACTTGAATAAATAATGAAGTGATTTAAAAAACATTAGACTATAATGCTATAATAACGCACCAGAGCGCTTTTGGAGAGGTACTTTTGATATTTTCAAGACTTACACAAAATGACACATGGAATAAATTTTGCGTTAAAAAAATTTAAATACCAAAAATAAAAACTTTCACATGTAAACTAAAAATTAACGAAGTCATACACACATACACACACAAACACAAATACATATTATATAGCTTATATATAAAAATATATTTACATATACAATGAATTAATAATTTTCCCGTAGTTGACGCATATAAAAATAAAAAAATTAAAGATTGTGTGATTATTAAAATTTTTGGCAATTAGTTAATGCAGTTTTCATATTGTTTTACATTTAATGTAAAACAATTAAATCAGAACAAAGACATCTCGCCAAGAGGGGATCCGGTGATTTGGCTGAAGTTCAGAAACTTTCAAGAGGAATGGAATTATTTAGAACTTTGCAGGTCATCCTAAACTAACCTAGAACTAAACCTGAAAGCAATTTGAGCTAAGCCCTACCTTGCAAACTGAAAATTAGTGTAATAACTGACACTGACGGCCTCGAGCTATTTATGTTTGACTACAGGTTGATAATATAAATATAGTTAGAATATAAATATAAATTAATTTGAGACTCAGTAATTATAGTACACGGAAAGCAGATAGAACAACACGTGAGCAATTTGTGAACAGTGTGTAAAATCTAATAAGACAATAGTTTTATGATTTCTCTACTGTTTGTATATAAAACGTTTGTTACGAAATTTATCAAAATTCCATAAGTATCATATTAAATTTGCCCTTCTCCATTTTCATCTTCTCATCTGATCAAAACTTAGTTGTTTTTGTATATTTTATGTGTTTACAATTTTTATTACAATGCAATCTCAAGTCATAAAAATATATTTTTCATATCAACAAGATTTGTCGTAAATTATTAAACATCTATCTTGCGATTTAAATACTTTGTTTAATTTAAATCAAAAATCAAGTTTTTTCTACCAGTTTTATGCATTAAAAGCCAATATCTAATCAAAACCTAAATTGGCGAAACGTTTTTAGCTTATAGTTTTATCGCCTTAATATAACAATCTCAAGTTACAATAACTTGGACAGCTGAATTAAATTAGCAATTATTTTTGATAGCTTCTCAAAACAGAGAATCCTAATTACGTATTCAAAAATATTTAAAAGACCTACCAAATTAGGAATCAGAAAGACGCTATTGATTTCATCACAAAATTTAACGAAGAACTTTTATATTAAAAAGAAAAAAAATCCTTTGTTACTATCTTTTGCGGTTCGAAAGAGAATTTCAGTAACCGCCTTACTGATCTCGAAACCAGCATTTCTGCACAGATTACAGTAGGCTTCACTATTCTTTGTAATAAAGATATGGCTTTCGATAATAGCTACTGGGTCTTTATGGGCAATCCGTTGGAATCCATTTTGACCAACATACGCCGGAAAAAATCTGAAGAATAGCTCTAGAGGCATTCGTTTGCACACTCTTCGTTTAAAAAATGATGAATCCACTGGTATATATCGAAACATTATTTTTACCTCATATCAATTGAAATTAATTTTATATATATACGCTTCTTTAGTAGTCTAATTGTTATGTATTGAATATTTCAAATATCTCAATTTTGGATTTTTTTAATGTCACATTTTTATGTTCAGGTAAATTGTGTAAGTAATGAGAATTTTCCCCAATCAATCTCAGTATAATGACTCTACGTCATTAAGCCACGAAGCCTTTGATCGAATTCATGGTTTTCTGTATACCTGATAAGTGTTTTCTATTTATAAATACAAGCTCAAATAACAAGGCTTTATATCGTACTTAATTTAAAAAATGTAAGCATATTATGCGGATGTAATTAGGAGAGAGTTTCTCAGCCTTTAATAAATACGATTAGCTTCTAGCATACATTTTAATTAAAATGACTATTTATAATTAAAACGTAAACATAACAAAACAAATGACTTTGAACTTTATTTTTTAATGTAAAACTATATAATTAATATACCATAAGTGTTAATATTATTAATATATTCAAAAAAATATTGATTTAAAAATAACTAATTAAATATCAAAAACCACTATTTAAAAATAAAACTATTATTTATTTTTGTTATTTTTCTATATGACTCAAGAGAAAACGTTTTTATTCTGAATTCACTGAAAGTATTCTGATTCTAAGTGGTCTTATATTTTAGTTAAAAATTAAATTTTGGCACTTCTTTCAAAAGATTAAGTGATTGGGTTATAGTAAATAAAAATCCTAAACGAATGAATAAATGTAGTTATAATAAAACTCGAAATATCAACTCTGCATTTATATTCAACAGAAAAATAAAAACATTCATATTTTATTCGCCATAAAAACATTTCAAAATACCTTCTGCAATATTCGCTTCATCTAAATTCATGTGTTTCATGAAAATGCGTTGTTCTCAGCTTTTCTTTTCTTGGTTTATTTCGTGGCTGAAGATTTTAACTGCCCGAGGAAATTTAAGGTTTTACACTCAATTTAAAAATTTCAGTCTTTTAAAATTACAGAAATTGAGAGTGAACGCACTTTAATGGCAATTTGTACGAAAACTCTCACAGTATTACTAGAATTACAGATTTTCCTTAAGATAGACTTTTTTCAACTTTTTTTTTAGATAAAATGAAAATTATGAAATAATATGATTTCAAATTACTTGCAAAAAAAAATTTAATAAATAAAATCATCTAATTTTTCTTGTTATCCTCGGATTTTTTTTTACAGTAAATATATTCTAACAATTTTTAATGATTTTATGCAGTGGATGTGAGAGAATGTGTTTTAATATTACCAGCATTCGAAATGCCATATATATTTTTTACCGATTTCAATTCATGTTTATATTCTTTGTTTTAAAAAATAATATACTATTTATAATTAAATAAATAAATTTCGAATATTCTTAAGTATTTAAGAAAAAGATAAAATGTTTTAAAATTTTCTGGATATTATATTTTAAATATATCTCAAGGTTACTCATGTATTACTTACTTTAATAAAATAAAAAAGTTAGAAGAGCTATAGGGAAGGTCGAGGCTTCAGAATTTTGGGGGCATGTTATTTTCAAAATCCGCCCGGCGGCAATAGCTTTTCTTCCGAGTTGAAAAAGATGTAGTCAAATCTGTTTATTAAACTTTTTTTCATTATTTTTTATTTATCAACAATACGAATTTTATATTACGGTTTTCTTTGATTTGAGTTTAATTTTATAACCTTCCGTTATTAATGAAAAATGTAATATAACTTTTTATCCGTAGAGATTATAGACGTTTTTGATGCATGACCAGTCTTTTTTGTTTTTTTTTAATCTCTTTTTAATTATTTCTCTCCAAATGAAAATTTTTTAAAACAAACTTAAAACTTTCATTATTACATTAGAATTACGGAATTAGGAAAAATATTTTATAAAAAGAACTTAGAAGTTATATAATAAAATATGTTGATTCTCATTGTTATTGGGTTGATTTAGAGATAAATTTCCATTTACAAGGTAAACAGTAATACCCCGCTTTACGCGAGGGATACGTTCCGGAAAAAATCGCATTAAGTGAAAATCGCGTATATCAGGGTTTATGATTAAACATACATACATAGTCAAAACCTAATACAAAATAATACGAATCAATCACTTTTATTCTAAAAACGCTTTATGCAGTATTACATGTTATTTTTACTGAAAAATACATCTATTTTCTTTTGGGTAGCGTTCCTTTTACGTTCTTGTAAAATACGTTCATAACACCCAACGCAATTAGAATTTGCGTTATAGTGAAACCGCGCATAACGGGGTCGCGTAAAGCGGGGTATTACTGTATATATGGATATACTATTTAAAAATAATATTTTACACTTTTTTATTTTTTTTTATCAATCAACTTTTCAATTAAAACACTGTGCTGTAAAGCAGCAATATCCAGTAATTAATTTATCACAAAAATCCCATCAAAACTAACCAATTCAAATAACATAATGTAATTTACGTTCACTCAATCAAAATATGCCCGCTTAATTATCAATCAATTCTCAATTAGGACTACCTACTTCGCCGGCGCGAGGCGTTTCGTCAGATATGGAATCGCTTTTGCCGCAAACTCCGCTCGCTGCGGTATTTGTTATGCTCGCCCCCGCCGTACGTGAGCGGGGTCGCGAGCACCCCCGAGCAGGGGTGGAGCCCCGGCCAGGTGGAGCCCCCCGAAGCCTCTCGTTGAGCGCCTTATGTTATTCAGGATTAAACCATCGCGTGAATGATTTGACAGCCTGCTCATATACAATGATTTTAACAATGTACAGCGTGTCCAAAGAGAGCATCGGGTATTTGTTAATTCAGTAAAACAAAAAAATACTAGTAATCAAGCATTTTTTTAATTGTTGATTACAAGAATGCAAAATGGAAAATTATTTCAAAAAGATGATGTTATCCAAATGGTGTCCGTTACGCGCTGCTGGCACTCTTCTAATCTGGAACGAAGATTGTTGATAACACGCTGACACATCTGCCATTTCTGACCTGATATTTTGTTTCGATTCCGTTAGGTTCGTCGGATTATTCTCATAAACCCTACTTTTAGGGTATCCACATACGAAATAGTCAAGAGGGCTAAGGTCGGGGCTTTTTTACGTAAAATGACCTTATTAGAGAATAATTCGTTAACAGCTTCAATTGATTGATTGCATGTATGGCATTATTGGAGCCACGTTTTTGAGTTGAAACCTTGCAACTCTGGGCTAGTCACTATTCACATTCACCTGATATTCTTTTTGGACACCCTATATTTGTATAATAAACATGCGCTGAAAGTTATGCAATCAAGTGAAATCGATTAACTTATTTGAATGAAATAATTTTTTATTGTATATTTAGCATACTAATTTTTAAGATTCTTCAGACTATATAAGATATATTTCGATTTATACAAATATGAGTTATTCTGTATTCCAAGTAATAAGTCAAATTTGATATAAAATTTTGCAATAGTTTCATGAAAGATCAAGCATCCTAATAATAAACGTAATAAAAGAAGTTTCATATTTAATGTTGAAGTAACAGTACTGAATTGTATTTATATAAATCCAATAAAACGATCGATTTTATGAAGATATAAGCAAAGTATTGCTCCTGCAACAACTAACACAAGCCTATTATATTATCTATGTTGTATAGACTTAATTATATTATATAGTGAGTAATACAATTTTAGTATCACATGTGATTTCTGACAAAATTATTTTTCCCGTGACTAAAAGTTTATTTTATAAGCATGGTAGCAATTTAATTGAAGAAAATGTTATATAATTACAACGTCATATTATTATATTTCACTACCTTTCAGCTATCTTATTAAATTTTATGAATAGACCTTAAAAGAGTTGAATGTAAATGTTGTTAAAGTAAATCAGGTTAGAAGCTGCGGATTTAGATTCACTGCATTGGGATATTGTTCGCTGCGACGATTTGTTTACGGCAGTTCGTCTTTGGATATTGTTTATCCAGTTATTGGACACTCTGTACTAGATTTTATTCGAGGCACGTGAGTTTCAAGTGTATTCTGTATGCGTAAAACAAAGCTCGTTCCATATAAAGGAAAAAAATTGCCGACTAAATTTTTAATGATCCTAGATTTTTCTCGTAAGTCGTAAAAAACCCATAATCCTAAAATATAAAATAATTTTTTTGTGTTCAAAATATTTTTTTAATTTATGATTGTAAGAAATTCTACAAGGTTATCTATATAAGTGCGTTTTTTTTTATTTAAAAATATACTATAGCAAAACACTAAAAATCCATTTAGCTTAGGAGAGGTTTTTGTCGCTTTTGAGCCGATATTTGCTTCGCGAAAAGACGGAAATTTAAATGATATTCTAAATTTCACTGGTACTATTATTTTTTTAGCAATTAATTTAAATTTTATTTTTCGTACAAATAAATTTTAAAATTCTAAATTAACTTTTTTCTATGTGAGTTTTAATTATTTAAATTAAACTACAATGTTGATAAAACAAACTTTATTTTCATTAAAAATAATATATTTTTATTATTTTTAAGGCTTTGGAAAAAGAAAAAAAGGTGTTGGTACGTCAACTACTTGAACCAAATTCCAACCCGAAAACTCCCTTCAGTATTTTCATTTCAGTTAGTTTTTAACTCGGGAGTAGATTTTAAAGCTTCAAACTACGTAGCAAAAGTTTTTTTAAGCATTTATCTTGCATTCCAACGAGTAGAACGTTTCTCTAATTTCTGATAAAATTATCGGCTGTTAATACCATAAAATAAAAAAAACATTATTGTGAAGATTCGAATTTCCCATTTATTGATTAGTCTATGAAGTTTCGTATTCCCGATTTCGATTTCGTATTCGTTTTGTTAAAATATGAAAATGAATTAATTGGATAATATGAAAAGGCACCCCAAACTATGAATCATATTTCATCTCATTTTATACTATAAAATATATATAATTTAAGCACAAAAACATTTGTACATTTATTTAAAATATCATGTTGGATATAAATTTATATTTCAACTAAAATACTACTAGTTTGATTTATTTAAAATAATTTTATCTTCAAACTCGTATAAAATGTCTAATCTGTATGTGTTTAACTAAAAAATAGTTCGAATAGATTAATTTGCCTTTTTTGTGTAATATTTAATGTTAAATAAAACCTACTTTCATTTTACGATAGAACATTAATACAAAAGTGAAATTTATCCAAGTACTAAATGAAACGAAATTAAATTAGTTTTAATAACAATATAATTAGAAATATTAGAATACTTTTGATTATATAATACATATGATATTACAATAAAATAATTTTACATGGGAAGAAATTTTTTTATTTTGATATAAAAACAATTTTGTTGATTAATATATTAGGGATATAACTATAAAACAAAAAAGTCTCGACATTTGAAGTAATATAATATTTTACTTTGCGGTTTTTTAATCCTCCCCCACTTGTATCACATTCAGAACGTGGATAAGTGTTTACCGCTACAAAAACGAATGAATTATTATTCCACTGGCGCACCACAAATTATGGGTCAAGCACTCTTATTTTAGCTGAAAGTAATATCATCCCCAGGCTCAGAAACCAACCCCTCTGGCACTCTAACCAGCAACCCTCAGTATTTAGGTCTAAGCGCCTCCTTTCAAATTGATGACATTAGTTTTTAAACTCAATTATAGGGAGGCTATCGCACCCGGGCACTATAAAATACCTTTGACATCGCCTCTTCACAAACATCATAAGTCACGTTACGTATCTTGTCATTATTTTTCTAGCTTTTACAAAAATATTTACATTAAATTGTGTTTGACCTTTCAAAAACATTCAGATAAAACTCAATAAATTCAGCGATCTCTCTATTCTCTTCGGGAAAAAAGACATTTATGGTTGATTGCTACACATTCAATCAAAAATATAATAAAATTATTTTTAACAAAATGCTGCTGTAATATATGTGCGATGGTGTGATAAGAAAAGATCTGAATTTTAATTCAATAATTAAAACTAATTATTTCAATAAAATGTTATTAAAACAGCAATACAATCAACTGGGTCAGATAACTGCCTTTTAAACCGAAGCTGATTCTCTCGGGGAGGCTAGCGCCGCGCCGTGGGGCGTGTCATCTCCGTGTTCCGCGGGTCGCCATGGCAACCGCTACGACGCAACGCGGGCAGCTGTAGAGGGTCTACGGCGTAGAAGGCAAAACACGAGAATAAAAAATATCCCGGCTAGGTAACAGAAACGTAAGCTCATTTAAATTGCCAATTTAAAAGCATAATAATCGTTGTTTTAAGTTGTAATTTCACGTCAGTTTATTAAGGGAGTCGTTAAGATAATTAATTGTAATTTTGCCATAAATCAAAATGTGAGTTACACCAAGAAAGTTTATTCCTTGTTATACAAAGTTGTAAAATTTAATTATTAAAATCACAAAAAAAATATTCGTTATATTTTTTTCCAATATTTTCTATCGATTTGATATTTACTAAATCTAATCTTAAATAAAACTAACATTAAATAATATATAACACTACTCAACGTATCATTCAAAAAGATCGTAAATTTATATACTACTAATGGTTGATAAAAACACATATTTAACCTTTTTTTTTTTTTTTCATTTTCATTAAAATATTATTTTGGACGTTTGGTGTAATTATGTATGATTTATTTTTTTTATGTTTATCAAGTGTTTTTTTATATCTTGTTTTAACCAGGGAGTGTTTCTTCATGCGAAACAGTTATTAAATATACTTTCAGCGCTTAATATTTTTTTAAATATGTATGTGTTTTGTAATACCTTGCTGTGAGTGTGTATTCGTAAAATACAGCAATTTTACGTTTTGTAGTCTGTTTTTTTTGTTGTTGTTGTAGGTTACGGGTATTTCATAGTGATTTTCATTGAAATAAAAAACGGAACGCATATCAAGAAACCCTTTAACCTCCCGCTACCCATCGGGGCGGGCGCGACAGCCTTCGGGCGTCTCTGTCGGCCAGTGTCTGCTCGGCCTCCGGACGGGAAGCACCTACGCCGCCGCCGTGTTCGCAACCGCGCGCCTGCGACAGACAAAACACACCGTGGCATTTGCGAGCAAACGCATCTGCGAGCGCACTTGCGAGCGCACACCGATCGAAAAAAAAAAAAAAAAAAATCACGCCTGAAATAACCAATTTTCACAGAGTTCAAGCATTCCAAATTTTTTGTTGAAAATAATTTTTTTTAATTAATTTTTGTTTGAGTATACCGTTTTCATGATTTGCTTGGCGTATTTCGGAAGTATTTACTTTTACTTCGTGCTGATTATCAACTTTTTGTACAGATGTGGGTGTATGTGTAGCCTTTGAAAAATTAAGCTGTATATTATTAAGAGTATGTTTATGATGTAAATAAAACATATGTGACAGATGTGAGCACGTGTAATAAAATTGGCATCGTTTGTGTATGTATTTATCGAACGAAAACTGCCTTCGAAACATTTTTCTCGCGACAGCTGGAAGACTGAACGCACCCCGTTCCGTTAAAACCTGTAAGTCTGCGTTTATTTTACAAGTTTTGACGGCAGATTAATCTTATTATATATTTTTTTTATCCCTTATTTTTCAGTTAACAAATAATATTGTTTATTTAAATGTTAATAACATACACTTTAACTATATATTTGTATAAAGATTTTAATATAATTTAGCTAATATTTTCAATTGGCTTTTCTTTTGCTTTTATAAAACAAACTGGAGAATACAAGTTTTTTTTTTTTATTTTTGGTCTTAAAATTTAATACTAATAAACAATGAATCAATTGTGTTGTTTAAAATTTTGTTTGACATATTTTTGTAGATTAGATGTAGATTTTTTTTAAGCATATTTTTTTCTAAACAGCATATTAAAGGGTGTTTGCTTGAAAGCTAGGAAACATAAAAACATATTTAAATTCAATATTTTATTTTCAAAGACAAACTTTCAAGCATAAAAACTCCAAACTTTATTTCAATACAAATATCAGCAGCTTTTATCCGTCAATCTAAAACAAACAATGTTCCCCTAACAGAAAAATTTAAATCTTACTGTCTATACTTCGTAATACGCCAAAATAATCAAACAGTTCACACAACTCCATTTAATTTGTCATATTTCAGATTTTAGGATATCTTTAAAAAACAACTTTTACTTAGCACACTATAAGTGGTAGAATTTTTTTTTAATAAAAAATAACTTAAAGATAAAACAATAAAAATATATTCTGTTTCATTCAAACGGAATGAAGCATCTGCTTTGTGATTTTATGAATCACAACCAACTGGCATTTTATATTATAATGACATATTCAAAGACTAAATCACAAGATTCTCACACAAAGCATAAAGCATTTTTATAAAATCTATTACAGAATCAATAAATAATATAATTTTGCAAGCCATATTTTATATTATAATTTACACGTAGTTGACTAAAATTATTCAGGTACTATCAATTTTTATTAATAATTAATAAAAATTGATTAAAAGTTAATAATTAATTTATCGATTTTAATTATAATTCATGTGTTTGTTGTTTTTTTAATCGATAATTAATTAATTTAATTTTGTAACAACAAATCTCCGAGTTTTAACACAATCTGCAAGAAATCTTTCTTCTATACAAAGTGTATTTCCATTATTGCCGAATATCCTTTCTTTCAATTTGTATTCTAGATCCTTCCAGGGAAGGTTCATTGTTTTCTTTTTGAAAGAACAGAGGGTGTCAGTAACAAGTGATGGGAGGATTAATTGCCTTCTGGTTGATATGCTTGGAACTTCAGGCCTACATACACAGGATTGACATGTGGAGATAAGAAATGAAAAATGAAAGATAAATCCGCTAATGAATTTGAATAGACGAATTTGATTGATCCTGAAGATTTTTTTTAAATTACATTATTCTTCTATTTAAACAATTATTCTCTAGTAATTCTTTAATAACTTCAACAAACGGTAAATATAAAAAATAAAATATATATTTTACCACAAAGGACAATAAAAGAATATATAATCATTATTTAAAAAGAAAAGTTAAAAGTTATAAAAACATATCTTGATACTTACAAAATTGTGTATAATAATGATTTAATGGGCGTAATTGGAAGAATTGTTATCTCCCTCTCATAACGACAAATACTAGACAAGTGGGTAGACTTATTAGCTTGATGTTTATAATGATGCAACCAGTGTTTAATGTGTGTCTTGTTACTAAGCCAAATATATGACATGCAGCGTAACCAATAGTTTATTACTAATGTAAAAAAATGAATTAATAAACATGACATATGGGAGTATTATCATTTTTTGATAGAAAACATTATAATATCATTGTGATTCTAATAACAATTTCACATATAAGTAAAAATATTTTTTAACCAATGCTTATTTTTTCTGATTTATTTATTAACCTGTTTGTTGTGAAAAATAATATTTCTTTATCTAAAAAGGTAGCAATAATACTGAAATAAATCAATGAATTAACATTGTAATGTTGTATTATTTATATAGCAAGATTTCTGTAATTAAATTCCACATTTTCTCCTAAGCTTTCCCGTAGATATTACAAACTTTTACATGTATTTTTAAAATTTCTTTAGAAACGCAATTTATTTTTACAAGGCTTACTGCTTTGCAAATTTCATTTAATTAAAATGTACTTGGTTGAATGCAATTTTCCTGCAGATTTCTCGCGCAATACAAATACGAGGTGGTTAAGAATAATTGTGCTTCCAGCATCAGACAAATTTTGTAATGAAATGCGAACTTCAAAAGTTTCTTCCAAAGTTTTAATCATCTTGATCCGGAGAATCCGTGGGTATCTTCAGCATCGCAAAATTTTCAGTACTTGTCTTCACATTTCTTTTTCCTTCATCTTTTAATAAATATTTTAATAGGGCTAGATTTCGATTGAAGGCTTGTATTAAATTATGTTTGACAGAGTTTTAATTTTTTTTGTAAGTTAAGATATGTTAATATTTTGCAACAAGAAAATACTCTTATTATAAAAAGATTAAAATTAAACTTTGTTAATTGACTGTAAAAACTTTTTTTACATAATTACAAAATAATTGTGTTAAAGAAAATAAGAAAACTTTGCCTACCTATAACTTAAAAAAAATATCAATAAAATAAAATTATACCTTTGTTTGTTAACTTTTGATCGATCAATATTTTTTTATATTATCATTAATCTTTACAATGAAAGCAAGCTTGTTTATTTTAATTGTTTTTGATATCGATTTAATTTTTATTATTACTGTAGATGCTGTACGTTGATGATTATTTGACTGGATTGTAAATATTAGTCGTTTGAAATATCATCTATACGGAATATTTTTTTTTATTTTTACAAATATATAAATTACCAGCAATATATGCAAATAATCTTAGATTTTTAGTAGCTACTTTATTTAAAATAAATTCAAAGCAGATAAATATCACCCCTTTTGATAAAACTGAATTTTCTTTTCGGTAATTACAATGAATTGAATTCGTATGACATGAGTATGAAATTTAGGACAAAAGTTACATGTTTCTTTGTCAAAACTAAAAATATGATGATACTGATTAATTTTTTCTGATAATACTCTTCGAGACTTAGGCAGTCGTTGGTAAATCAAATCAAATACAGAATTTTACTATGTGCTGCGTTATATTGTATTGAGTAATTTTATAAGCTGGTATTAATACTTGCAATATCACGTGAATACACACGCTATCAGTAGTAATAAATAGTCCAACTAATTACATGTAATGTGAACGTGGGTGAAGAACAAACTTATTTAACAATTTCGCATTAACTTTCTCATAAACAATTCCAATTAACAGTACGCTTTAGTCGCTTTGGAGAGTTCCAAGTTAATATGTGCGAATTTTCGCAGTCCGAACGTATTCTGGAGCCTATTTCACGCCTCTCCGCAGGCCGAGCTCGTAAGACACGGTTTTCTTCTCAATTACTGGAGTTTGCATGAAACAAAAGGTATGGGAATCTCAGCCTGTTCGGTCTATTTACCTACAGAGATGCCTAAACCGCGTTGTTAGGTGAATTTATACAGGTAAGGTTTTAGGCTTTATTAAAACCCGGTTTTAAATTAATTGCACATTAGAAACATAGCACAAAGGTGTGGTAATTTTCGATATTTGACAACCTGCGATGTAATGAAGGTCTTAAATTAATGAACGTGCCAAGCGGAATAATCTTACGATAAAGCGCACCGCCAGCTAATGTCAGCTTCTATTCAGCGGTATATAATATTATGTTAAGTTATAGGTATAAATGCATTGATTAAATTACGTTTCACGATCCAAGGATAAGGACGAAAAAATAATGCTACTTATGAACAAAATATTTTATATTTCAATCTGAAAAACAAGGCATCAAAAATAGGTTTTTTTCAAAACATTAATTTATAATATAAAGTCTAGTCTTGTGAGTGTTATTGAAATTTTATTTTGATTCCCCAAAGTAATTAAAAAATAAAAATATTGATACAAATGTAAAAAGAGGCAGGCAAATTCATAATTTTTACATATCAAAACTATTTGTTAGTCCGGTTCCGATCCTGAGACATCCTGGCTATTACACTATTATGTAAACTACTTAATCGTAAAGTGAATGTCAATGAATAATTAAGTGTGCGTTCATCAAAGAATACATTTTAATCTTAAACATTCATAAGAATGATTGGAAAGAATATTTTAGACATTTTTTTACTTTACTTGATTAGATTTGAAGTATACTTTTTACACTTGTTTATCTGCCGAATATCGGAACACTGCAGATAAAACACGTCTACCCTTAAGAACGACTATTCAAAACTTCACAACCCTCCTGGCTTGGGTCATGATAAACTTTTTAATTAAAGTTCAAAATATTATACGATCAGTTCTTAAAAAAAATATTTTGCAAAAACTTATTTTTGCCTATCAAAATATTGAAAATAATGACCTTAGTAGATATCGACGTTAAGGATTTTAATTAAAAAATAAACAGTGTATTTTTTATCTACAGAAATTTATTTTGAGTGTTTGAAGCTACCATACAAAATACAAAATTCGTACAAATTTAATGTTCATAATAAAATCTGCAATAACCGATATACATATTATATAACTCATGGAAATTACAGCCCGATAAATTTTTATAGATCATATTCATTTCAGAAAAGCGATTAAGTTGTCATCGGAGTCAATTCGTATTTTTGATTTAAAAATAGTTTTTTTACAACTTCAAAATATAAAACCAGGCATCTGCCTAAGCGATAAATAATACAGCAATTCATGAATCGTTAAGATAAAATATAGCGAATCAAATAGTTTTTGTGTTGAATAAAATAATGTGTCATTAAACTTAAGTTTTTACTAAAACCAGATTCTTTACACATATAGATCAATTTTTTTTCTCTGGTCACATTTTTTTTCCATCCCACTCTTCCTTTGATAAACGTCATCATATTTTGCCCTCTCCAGGTATCAGATTTTACCTCCCTTATAAAATCCAGGGCACGAATCAAAGGCAGCTCGTACATCCCTCGACTGTCCAATAAAAGAGGGGAGACTTTTTACCGTCTCATCACTTTATTTCATTCATCAGTCAAGATTGCACCCTCTCCGCCCCCCATTCCACTGTTAAAGTCTTAGCTGAAATGTGTTACCCTTTAGACACCAAAGAGACTGTATTAAAAAATTGAATTATTTAATAAGAAGGAGTGGTATTTTTTTTATTGCATATTAAAAAAAACTATTTTGATTTATTTAAAACCTCTATTAGATGAATTCATCTTTCACTTTTACGAATAGATGAAAATGCATATTTAGACTCTTTCATTACTACTATAATATAAGGTGATTCAAAAACCTTATGCTCTTCTTTACGTGCAGTAAATACTGCAGTCTTACGTATTTACTAATTCATGATTAAATTCAATTTTGAATAAAACTGACTAAAAATTGTTTGTCAATAGATCGTTCAAAAATGAAGTTTTTTAACCTGAAATGACTGATCCAAGTATGACTGAGAAATAGTATATCTAATAAAAAATACTAGATATTGCCAGCTGCCAATTAAAGCGACATCGTAAAAATCTATGATTTTTTTTTAACGTTTGAATGTGGTCATTTAAGGGTTTATAGTCATAAATATAGTTGATTGCAATCCATTTCTAGTATTCAACGCAATTTATAAACTGTATTTTTCTGATTTTCAATGAGTTTTAATGTTTAATAAAATTCACAGACTATGATCTAATTTTTTTTTAATTTGGTTCAGTCAACGACAAATTGACTAGATATTTTAATACATGAATGATAAAACATATTTTTATTACAAAACTAATGTAATACGCCGTCATCCGAAGGGTACAGTAGTTACCAACCCCCATATACCACCCTCGATCGATTCTAGACCGAATAAGACAATGAACGTCCGCCTGAAGGGATTCTGGTTCTTTCTTCTTCAATAATTCTACTTTTTAGATTTTTTTCAAAAAAATTAATAATAATAATTAATGTTAATGTTAAAATAATGACGTTGCTAAATAACAATGTTTTTAAGCCAATAAGTTTTTTTTTAATAAATGACAGTTTCTAGAATTTATTTTATTTAATTGCTTTATTTTCCGTTTTTATTTACCAAAATACATTGTCTACCATTTACATAATAAAGAAGCACTTTTCATTACTCGAGCAAACATTTTGTCAGATATATGAAAGAACACCAGTCCGCACCTCGTCTATCCACCTTCTCTATCAAAACAACTTGGGAAAAGTATTTTACTACCATATTTGGTACTCAGCACACTTCTTCTTAATTAACTATAGTTTTTTTATAAAGAATAACGCAATATTTATCCTATAAAAATATACCTGAAATAGCTTTTTTACTAACCATCGGTAATTTAAAAGTTTTCGATTCAAAATAACAAATCGTGTAAGGTATCTGAAAACGTATCAGATTCATTAAAATTAGCTTGAAGCCATTACGAATAAATTGCTTTGCGATAAGCAATTGCTATCGGATTTTACACAAAATAATAATTTCCCAAAAAAAGTTAGCGAAGTAATATTTGAGTTTGAAATTAAGTTTACAATTGGTATTAAAATGAATTACAATAATCACAAAACACAATACTTGATAAACGTTCTAACCCTGTATTATTTTTCATAGAATCATAACTTTCGTTGTATTCATATACTAAGTATGAAGGCTTATTATTACACTATTAAAAGTCATCGAATCAAAAGAAAGTCAATTTTAACTTTTCTTGTTTTTGGTTGTTTTCCATATCCGATATTCTCAGATGGCAGATTTAACGGTGTTGATTTTTAGAGTAACTTTGCATAGCGTTTCTAAGTGCTTTACTGATATAATTTTGGATTTTTTCAGATATTTTACAAACATTTTTACCATAACGTAATTAATATTAACAACTTCTTATTTGAACACTTTTTAAAAAATAGATGACAAGATAAATTTATAAGGTAGTTTTAATTAATTATTTTTGAGGTTTTTTTAAACGTGGTCTATTTTATTAAAAAAAGGTTAGGTTAGGTTAAACATGGATTTTTTTTAAAAACTCAAGAACAAATTAACACTTGATATATTCTTTACTTAATAAGATTTCATGTATACTGAAATTGATGTGATAGATATGAAATAGTCATTGAATGGATATAATTCCTTACAGTCGGGTTTGTCAGATAACACATGAAGGATTCCATATATTGCGGTCACAATAGTGCTATTTATATCTGTTTTCAAACGTTTAATGTGTCTCCGTGCACGGCAGACGTGACGGACCGAAGGGGTCAGAAAATACCCCCGGGACGAGCGCGTGATCAAAGCCCTTCTCAAATATTTTCGGTCGTGGACTTGGGGGATGTTTGGAGTCTATACAGGCGTCAGACACGACCATTTTTACGACTCGTAATAAAATTAATGGAATATATGAGAAAAGTTACCAACGCGCCTATGGTATTATTATTTGGAAAGAACCAACGAACCCTAGTTTATATATATATATATAAATACCATCAGGCTAGCTGTTTTTTTTTTAGTAATTATAATATTTTTTTTTTAATCTATGATAGAGAGTTTTCACTATCTTCCGAGTTTACAGTACCCGTTGAGCGTGACGAAGGGTTTTCTTCTACCACTTAATTCCTACCAGGTAAGTTAGCGGCCACAGCCTCGCCGTACCTTTCAAACCGATTTCCACTTCATACAACCCCATGTCTCCTGCACGCAACACACTCGCCCCTCACCCCTACTGGAGACCCCCTCCTCAAAGAGCTGACTATCTCTATGCCGGTAAATAAACGCTTTGGTTTTGTAGTTGACAAAGTAATTTGTCGGAGTACTCTATATTTACAAAAACAATATACTAGCGCAGGTATTAAAAACATTTATTTTAATTTTATATGTATATCTTTGGACATAATTACTTTGGATTTGAATTGAAGAATTACCTGGTTTTTTTTTTTGATCGCACATAATTAATTGATTAAGTGAAATTAAAAAAAAAATTGCAGTATATTTTTAAAAAGCTTGTAATTTATTAGCAGGAGACAAATAAGTTTATATTATCTACATTTGTTATATATAAACTGTATTAATCTATTTGAATAAGAAACCCCAAGCAATATCCTACATTCCAAATAAAAAAGTCTATAAGTGAAAAAGTTATTTTCTGTTAAATGTAAACCTGAATTATTACAAATTCAAAAAAATATATAACGAGACCCAATTTAAAAAAAAAAAAAAAAGTTTTATTAATTTTTAATTATTTATCCTACGGATAAATATTTAAGCTATTTAACTTTTAGTTATATTTTCAATAGTCTAAATTCGTTCACAAAATTTAGCAACGAACGAATGATTTGCTCCAAATCAATTGTTATGGTAGGTTTGATTCTAAAAATAATTTTTCGATTTTTTTGATTATTATACTGGCACATGCAATGCTGGTTAAAACTGTATTCAATTGAACTTAATTATACTTGTGACTTATTATATATAATTATTAATAAACGTGTTTTCCGTATAACAATTAACCATTTATGAAGTAGCTTATAATTTGGCTGAGAAGTTTTTGTTTCATGCCTTGACGACTATAAATATGAGGACGACGAGCTATTGCCGTTCAATACTGAAATATTGGTTATCATTGAAAAATAAATTATCCAGTTAACCTACTTTCTGAAAACGAGATTTGCGTTGTGATACTAGAACAGCAATAAATTAGAAGATATTTAATAGCTTACATGGAACCATTTTTTTTTTTTTTTATATAGATGTTTGGTACCTTGCTTGTTATATACAAGGTATTTCGTCACAATTTGGGGAAACTTTCCAAACTAGTCAATCGAAATTGTGCTATATATGGGAGTGACTGATGCTACACCCCCTGGTTTATCTTTTTTATGGTTCCGATAACATGCTTCAAGAAGCCATCCAGTGACTTCATCAACTGTGGGTGTCTCGCCACTGACTTCAGGTCATCCAGGCACAGACCTTCCTGTCGGCATTGGCTCTCCAGTTGGTGTCTCTGAAGACCAAATATGGGGCATGAACCCACAAGGTGGATCACTGTTTGTGGTGTCAAATCATCACAAGGGCATGTGTCGTCGCTCGTCAAGTGGAACCTGCGGAGATAACTTCTCATCGCTCCATGACCCGTTAAGAGCTGGGTTGATTCAAAGCTAATTCCGCAGGTATTCCTGTATACAGCGGCGTCCGTTACAGAAGCAAAGAACATCTTTGTTACGTTTCCTTGCGGAGAGCTTGTGTACCTTTCGTTCCATGTGTCCATTGTAGTTTTCCTCTGGAGATTTTTTGCGAAACTCAGAGGAAAGTCGGAAAATACATAAGTCATTTTCTTTTTGGTGGCTTCTTTAGCCTTTTCGTCAGCTCTCTCGTTGCCAACAAGACCTACGTGAGCTCTCACCCAGCCTATCTCGATGTTAACATCACTTGCTTGGATTTCTCTTAGCTTTTTCTGGATGTTTACAATTAGAGGGTTGGTTGATTGTTTGGATATACTGTCTACCCCCGAGCGACAATCAGTGAGTATTTTCACTGACTGCCACCTACCAGATGGTTTTAGTAATATCCAGCGAAGAGCCTCGTTAATAGCAACGAGCTCACTCTGAAATACGGAGCAGTAGTCAGCAAGTTTCAATGTTCTAGCAGGAAGTTCTTGGCCGTTTTCATATGGAACAAAAGCCGCTCCAACCTTTCCCTCGAGTAAGCTACCGTCCGTGTATATAGTGAGCTCATTGTCTTTTGGCGTAGGGATATCTTGGTCAAAATATCGGGGGTCACTTTGATGTCTCTGACTCGGATGAGGCAATGAAAAAATGTCAACTACTCCTTGATATTTCCTGTCACTAGGAAGAAAATCGGTGATGCCTCGTTTCTTGACATTGTATATTGCTTGCCTCTCTTGTATCATCAGGTCCAGTGGAATGAGGCCAGAAATGGCCTGGGCTGATACAAGTGATACAGTTCTGTATGCTCTGCATATTCTGAGTGCAAATTGTCTCTGAAAAGTGTCTAGTTTCTTCTTATTTGTTTTCTTTTTGGTTGCCTCAGCCCATACGCTTGCCGCGTATGTGATTAAAGGCTCGACAGCTCCAATGTAGAGTGCTTTCATCACGTCAGGAGAGCATCCCCATGTGGGTTTCGTTGCTCTTACAATCATTTGGGTTATCGCAGCGGCTTTCTTACACACGTTGTCGATATGGCGAGACCAGTTTAAATTTTTATCTATTGTCAGTCCTAGGATTTTGAAATGATCGACTAGGGTGAGAATTTTGCCATTCATCGTGATTTTCGGGGTACGTTCTCTCCGGCGGGTTATCAGCATCGCGTTCGTTTTATGCTCTGAGAACTCTAATTTCACTTTTTTACCCCAGTTAACTATGCGCTGGAGAGCAGACGATGTCAGCGACTCGGCATCTTCAATAGTATTGGCCGATACTATTAGGAGAACATCATCAGCAAAGGCCTGTACGTGGCAGTGTTCTCTGAAATCTATACTGAGCAGGTCGTCCAGTATTATATTCCAGAAAGTTGGACCACATGTAGAACCTTGGATGCACCCTTTAGTAGTCATCTTGCAGCGTGTAATTCCGGCATGGCTGATTTGCACAGTTCTATTGGAGAGATAGCTTCTGACGAGTTCAAATAAGTTGCACGGACATTGCTTTGCTGCCAGTTGGTGTAGCAAGAATGGCCACCATGCATTGTCAAAAGCTCCTTTGATGTCTAAAGAAACAGCAATATTTAATAATTTATTTTCCCTGTTATTTTTAATTTTGTCTATCGCTGTGTTAAGTGCATCTTCTGTTGATCTTTGAGGCGTAAATCCGAATTGATTATTATTTAGTTTTTTGGAGATGTGTAGATGCCAGGAAATTCTTTCAACCATCAGCTTTTCCAGTGTCTTGCCAAATATGGAAAGAAGTCCTATAGGTCTATAGGATTTGATATCCGTGTAATCGTTCTTGCCTGGCTTGGGAATCACTATCACTGTTGCTCTTTTCCATGTGTCCGGGAAACATTTCATTCTAAGACACGCGTTGAACATTTCGAGAGAAAGATCTCGAAATGATAGCACGAAATTGTGACATATATCCGAGGTAAAATTGTCGTCTCCTGGCGCTTTTGATGGATCCATGTTTTCTAGTACCCTGATGATTTCAGAGATTACAAAAGGTGGGTCGTCGGGTGTATTGGGTGTGGTCTTGGAATTTTTCCTGATAATTTTTTGATCTATAGTGTCTGTTGACTCTGAATCGTCCGGGAAAAAGTATTCTTGTAATGCTTCAGCAGAGTCCTCCGCATTCGAAAATATTAAAGGCCCATTTCTTAAAGTAGCAGGGGGCTTTGCTTTATTTGTAGAGGTGAGTACTCTGTAGACCGTCGACCACACTGTTTCTCTGTTTTGGTTCGAGCAGTAGTCTTTCCATGATTGTATTTTGGCTTTCTGGATTGCAATTTTGTAGGTTTCTTTAGCATTTAAGAATGCTGGCAATGTTATTGATTCTCTTCTTGCGGGACCTGAATTTTGTAGTCTGTGTTTGGCTCTTACGACTTCATGTTTTAGACTATTGAGTTCTTTTGACCTCCATGGATTGGGTTTCCTTCCTTTCCGATCAGTCTTTTTCTTTAAACACAATTTGCACGCCGTTTTAATTGCTTTGGAAATTGTAGATACATGTATGTTTAGTTCTTCGCTATTTCTGACGTGAGCGAATACTTCAGGAGTTATGTTAAGGTTTTCCAATGAAATCCTGCATTTTTTCTCGAATAGATTCCAATCTGCTTTTTTAGTAGTGTACAGGCGAGTTGTAGGATTTCCTTTGGCAGATGGTGAAGTGCTGTTCAGAGTGAAAATAATAGGATTATGATCGCTCATTGCGCTAAGTGTTTTATCCACTCTCCAGTCTGTAACTTTGTCTAGCAAGTGGCTCGAACATAAGGTGATGTCGATGACACTGTGTAAGTGAAGAGGTCCTCGATATGTGTCAAAAGTGGGTTCAGAGCCTACGTTCAGAATTTCGAGATTTAGTTCTGCCAAGCAGTCTTGTATCTCCATTCCTCTTCGATCTGTTTTTTTGCTACCCCACCATATTGATTTTGCATTAAAGTCTCCTCCGACAATTATGGAATGATTCGCGGTTGATGAGGCTTTTTTTAATTTTTCTAGTGATCCTGAGACGTCTCGTTGTGGTTCGATGTACACCGATCCAATTAATGTGGGTCCATGTTCTGTGTCCAGTTTAATGTACACATCATTAGGGCCTGAGTACTGACTCATCATCAAGGGAGAGCCTGCGTTCTTGCTAAAGACTACTATTGCTGCCTTGCAGATATCTTCAGGTTGCGAAGCTGCTTGAAAAACCATGATTCCAGATGGCGATGATATTTTGCCCGTTGATCCTACATATGGTTCCTGAATCAACGCAATATCGAAATTGTGTTGATTAGTCCAGACTTCGTCGAGTGCGGCTCTACACCTTTGCAAATTCCATTGTAAGCACTTTAATCCTGGATTTGGTTTAGCAGCCATAATCGGTGCGTTGAATTGCTCTCTCTTCCATTTTCTTGAAAAATGGGCAGTTCTGGCTCGAGGCTTTGTGATTCGTCAATTTTTGTTTATGCTTGAAGCAATTCCAACACTTGTGCTTAGATGATTCTTCTTTGAGGTCGCATTCGGATGCCTTGTGTTTGCCAGCGCAATATGCGCATCTGTTATCAGCGGACTCCGTGCATCTTGTGGAGGTGTGTCCAAATCCTAGACACTTGAAGCATTGAACAAGCGGCGAGTCGTCTTCAACGTGAACCCGAGTGAATCCAATGTTAATCCTTCCCAAGTTCAGCATTGCATTCCTACATGGAACATGGAACATGGAACCATTAAACGGAATTGAAAAAAAACATTTTTTTTATCATAAGCAAAAATACATAATAGATTTTATATATTTGAGAATTTGTTTAACATCAAACTAAATAAGATTATAAAATGTTGAATAATTTTCATGTGTTTCATATACCTTGTGTTAATTTTAATTTTTAATCCGAAAAAAATCTGTAGCTTAGATCAAACGTTTAATATTTTAATTAAAAGTTATTGACTTTTTATTTATAATTTATTTTAATTTATTGATGAAACTCAATCGTATTTATTTAAATTTAACATCTACTTTGTATTCGTTGTTTTTTCATAACGATTTTTCTTACGGCCTAAACACACGATCTGCGTCAACATTCAAGATTTTTTCAAAACAAGACCTTAAAACTCTTGAAGATAAATTTGAGATCCTTACGTGAAATATTCCCAAAAATTAGTAGGTTTACATTACAAACACGTTCAGAACTCTTTTATGTAAGTCGAGACGGAATTTATTACATGAGATATGTGCTCAGAGCGTTAACATTTTAGATGTTTCAAAATAAAGGCCCGAGTATTTTATCTCCTCGTTTAATGAATAAATTTACTCGTGTCGTATACCTCTTTACTTATTAAATAAGTTCATTTTCTTGAGATGGGTGCTGAAAGTAATATGGCCTATACATTCATCGTACCTTTATTCAGTACAAAATCTTAAAGTTTGTTTTGCTACATAATATACGAACATCGTAATTAATTATTATCTCTGTTAAAATTATGCTTAACATATAATGTTTACTAATCAAGTTCTTTTGTAATCTATTTACATATGAAACGACGATTTTTTTTTTAAAGAAACAAGTGGGTTTCAAATTCACCCCTCCATGGCTAACAACATAAGATGATATTATATTAGATGTGCCTTTAATAAAACATTATTTTGTAATAATAAACTAATATATCTCTATACAGGTGCAAACTTTGTATTGAGCTCAATCCATTCGTGAATCATACGCCAATCTTATAAATTGTTTCTATAACGTCCAGTCATAGATAGCATAATGAACCTTGTAAATGTGATATTGATTTCTATTATATTAATTACGATATTATTTTCCTGATATCTAAAAGAAGAAGTAATATAATAGCTATAGAATTATCAAATTATACCAGGTAGAATATTAAAACATAATTAAAGATTTTTTTTTATTTTACCCACTAAATGAAAAGCTATATCCACTAAATCTCTTGCCTTTTAAACGGGTTTATTTTAGGACATATTCTTAAAACGAAATAAAACACACGTTCTGATTTTTTTTGTTTGTAAAGGACCCAATGTCTATTTTGTTAATGACTGCAATAAGACAAAGTGTTTCCTAGAAAACGTATAGTGACTTCAACCGTTACCCTCACGGACTTTTCTTGTACAAATAAAGAAACAATGAAACAGTAATAAAATTCTTCGCATCACTTAACGTTAGATTTCTTTGTTGTCTTAAAAAAAGAAAGAGATATCGCTTTGTATATTGCAAGAATGTATCAAACATAGTTTCTTAATTTTACTACATCCTTTTATGGTTTTTTTATTCAAGACATTTCACACTTGACTCAATACCATTCATTCAAAATTTTAAGCAGTCATGTCTAAAGCACTAATATATTAGATTTTTGAAATTGATATAAGTGTATATATTTTCACAAATACTGAAAACTGATGTGAGACATACTTTGAAAATATATAGCTTTAAATTATGTTTTAACCATTTTCATCAATGGTTGTTTTGTAAAATCGATACATAAAAAAAATAATTTAAATACAACTATAAATTGAATAAACAATATTATAGAAATGAAAAAAATAAATTACTGTTAAAATGGCGACTTATCTTTTTATTCGTATTTATTGCTACACTCAATATTTTATTGCAGCAAATATATATTATACACTAAACTCGAAGACTAAACAAATTATAATGCAATCAAATTAAAGTTTTATGAACAATAATATGAAAACATCCGGATATAAAATGAACCGTCAGGCCTAGAAAGTTTTTATTGCATACAAACAATTCAGGCAGCGCCGGCGGGAGCGTCTAGTGCCCGAGGACTCACTTTTATTGATTCCGGATGGGTTTTATTTGACCTGAGAAAAGTAAAAAGGTTGAAAGGAAATAGTCAAACTTCCTCCCCCGCCCCAGGTACGGCGGAAACAGGAACAAATCTACAGGCATCAATTTCGTCACCCCAATCCTAATAAAGCATTTTAGTGGAACCACTATCCGGAAAAATCTATCGCCAATTGTACGGGATAGCACATATCAAGGAAAAGCTTTAAAATGTTTTACCTTTTTTCTCCGAAATATGGAAATATCCGAAATAATATATAATATAATTATAAAAAAATAAATAAGTGTGAATATATAATATTTAAGTGATCGATTCATACATGAAATACTTTTTTCACGGCACTAGTGGTATTCGAACCCACACCTCCACGATTATCGTGGCACGTCGCCATACCAATAGGGCCACGGAGCCGCTGTGACTTATAATTCAAATAAAAATTGTAAACACTCAATTACGTTGAAAAACCTAAAGCTGATTATAACATTTGTATTGTAATTTTAATGTATAAGTCATATATTTTTTTTATGGTATACAAAATATCCATCTAATACTTAATGAAACAGCTTATAGCAATAATTCGAAATTTCGTTTTATAAAAATTAATATACTATTACGTATCTGGCGTATTTTTTTATTATGTCTATTTATTTTTTAACTGATAAATATCGTACTTATTTCTTATATAAAAAAACACACATTAATCAAATATTTATGAAATTATCAGCAAAATAAACATTATATAAAATACTGACATTAAATTGATTTTGAATATAACTGAACTATTTTGCAGCGAGCAAAAAAACAATAACCAACGCTCTTTATAAATCACTTCAGTCGGTCGTTAAAACTCAATTTGCTCATGGACAAAAACTCTAAACTAGTTATTTACTTGTTTACACGAAAAGCACTCTAAACGTCAGTTTTACACTTCCACCTCGCCGAAGTAACTGTGTGTTTTGAGCACCTACTGTTTCAGCCAGATGGATTATCTGCAGAGGAAGTGTTTAAATTTGCATTTTAGCGACTGTATTAGTGCTAGGAAAACAACAATAAGAAATAGCATCTTCTTAATGAAAGCTACTCAGTTTTGCCATTAGCGCTGAAGACTAAAGCTCCTAGTTCGCCTCAAACCTGTACGGATCTTTTTAAATAATATAATTAAAATAAAAAGAATTATGAATATTTTCTGGGAACGTACGCAAAATAATAGCAAATTTGTATAATCTTTTTGAATGTCATGCACTAATCTCTATATGCAAATGCGACAATTGCCGAGTCGCAGGTAGCGTTTCGCTGTATTCCCGTTTATTTTAAACTATTCATTTACTTTCGTACGAACTAAAGGAGGGTTTTGCATGCAAATTGTGCCAGGGCTGGCCGAGGAAGGGATGCGAACGGAAAGTATTCAAATGAGGAAGAAATTTCAGGTTTTAGCACGTCGTCATTCCACCGGGCCGGGACCAGCCCATACGACCTAAGCCCAGTCACTGAAAGGTGTGGTTCCTACAAAACTTTCTGAATTTAAGCTGATTTAGATTTCTCTTAGTCTATTAACACAAATTATTCATTAATTTTAGTTCTTATTTGATTAGATTTCTTTTAGAATTCGTGTTTGGTCTCAAAATATGTACAAAGAAAATATTTTATCTTGATATAAGCTTCGAAACATTTTTTAAAAGATTGTGAATTTATCCTATCGGTGATTTTTTCAAACTTTCATAGATCGTTTTAAAATAAAAAATTCAACCCCTCAAATATATATTCAATGTGTTTTTTTACCCGTGCAATATTTACATTCAATGAAAATTGTGTCCAAAACCTGAAGTATTATGACATTTATATGTGAAAACATAACTATAATAAATTTAACGACTAAGTAAATAAATCAATAGCACAGCGAAATTGGTTTTATGTTTTAGAAACTCACTAAAATTTAATAAGTTATGTATACTTACCAAAAAACGTTTAACGTTTATATAGAGATATAAGAATAATTTCTGTTCGTGAAATGAAAAGCTCTTTTACAATATAGCTGCTTACTTGTTTTGGTTGCAATAAAATATATTTAAGTGATATAAATGTATTCAACGTCTTCTCTTTATTCCGTTTGCAGAATAATATCTCTGAATTATATATATTTGGGAACGTACCGTTTTTGGGTGATAGTATAGTTAAATAATATCGCAAGTCGGCATTCACATTTACGTCACGTAAAAAAATGGTGGAGCCCTTTCTGTAGGTTTGACGCTTGATTGTTGAATTTGCGATAAATGTGAAGAATTCAAATCATATTTTAGATAGCTGTTAGTATTCACATATCGTCGAAAAAGAATGGTAAGGAGTAGAAACTGAATAGTGTTAGGTTAGAAATATTCTATTTGACCACTATGTGGGTTAGAGTTAGGTACTTAACCAGGGTATTTTTTAAACTTGTAGTTTTTTTAATAAATAAACTTATAAAATAAAACCGTTTTGTTTGTATAACATCATGTTTATACTTATATACGTCAGAGATATATTAAAAACACGCCGTGACATTTATCTATGTAATTTTGATCAAAGCGCTAAAAATATTAAGTCAATATTAATAGTAAATTTGTCATCTAGACAATGTGAGTGAAAAACAACCTTCCAAATGATGCATTTTAATCACAATAAAGGTTTTTAAATGATTTATTTAAAAAATAACATATTTTATACTTACTAAATAATTCAAATCGCTGACTTTCAGCTTTTAGATCTAGTGGAATTTTTACGTAGCAAATATTTTTTAAAAAGTGTTTGCATCCTCAATACTATAGTATAAAGTTAATCTCTTGATGAATTAAATCTCAAAATTTAGAAAACCACAACTACAATCACATCAACTGAATCTTAGATACGACGATTGAATGCCCTGGCAACCGTATTTCATCCCTACGTTTTTGGATTTAAGCCAATTTTCATAAACTATAAATGATTATGAGGACGAATTCGTGAAAGACGTGTTACGTTTTTTAAAAATCAAAACACAAAATCAAATTAAAATGAAAATATATTGCTTTAAAGTGCACATCACGTACATGCATAGAAAATCGCCTCAACCGGGATTGGATCTTCGTACCTAAGCCATTGTTGCGACCATCGTAACAACTTAATGAAGTCTCTAACGAGAGCTTCTACTCGTGGGTCTTTTGTTAAAGGATGTATCTTTTGTTTTATTCCTTTAAAGTCCAAAGCTTTTAAACTTTTACGACGCCAACTTCTTCTAAAGATTCCCCGGAACCTGGCGTATGGCTTAGAATCTGTGATGCGTATGATTCAGGTTATATATAAAAAGCTTTCCTCCTGTTTTCTGCAGTTTGCTCGGAGAATCACTTAATTTTTAAGAGAACCCTTTTTAATAGCCCATTTTGTTTACAATAAATTACTGAAGTGCGCTATAACTGTATCCTAAAAGATAATATTACACTCAGTTTACCAGAAATTATAATGTAATAAAATTTAATTAAAATCATACTCAAAACGGGAGAGTTTCCTTCAAATATTTCATAACGGCTAAACCCAATTGTTTTATAATAATCTTTTATCCAAAACCGTGGTTTTAATTAGTTAAGTAAAATAATTAAACTTTATTGAAAAATAAAAATCCAGCATTCAATGTTTTAAATAATTTTAAAATATCTGTTTTCATCCATAATTTAATTTAATATTTAATCGTGAATTTATACAATTTATTAACTACGTTTAAATAACCTCAACTATGCATATTTTTTAAAATCTCAGTGAGTATGTTTCAGTGACTTTAAAAACACAAAGATGACATAAATTATATTATGCAATTAGTTATTTGACCTTCGAGCGCGGGATTATAAATTAAACAAATTCTTTCATCCGCTGCGTATTATTAATTTTAGGCCAACATATTCATAACAAGTAACGTTAAAAACAAGAGTTAACACTTTTTAACTTTTGTCCTACTTCTCTGCACACTCGTTAGAGTTTACACAAAATTCGCAAATCATCGCATCCTCGCTGGTGCTTTGTTTCATCAACGAGCGGAAAATTCGGGGCCCGCTGCGGCTCTTCGCCATCGCTGGCCAACGTTCGCGTCCATTCTTCTCTCCCCACCAATTACTCTTTCCTTTTTTTGGAACCTACCCCCTGAAATTTCCAGTCGTATTAACCTCAATCAGCCAAACGTCAGTCTTTCCGTTCTCGTGGCCTCTGACAAGAGCGACACTAAAATGCCGCCTCTTCCGTTAAAACACCACTATACAAACTACACATTCAATGCAATCATTTAAAAATACTTTAACACATATCCAACGTGCTAAAGTTTTATATTGTGTGTTGCATAAACAAAAAAATATTATTTTTTTTATGAAATTTATAAAAATAAGTTTTACTCTTCAAAATACGATATACGTACGTTTGTTATTACAGTGTGATAAAATTATATATTGTATGTTTAGCTCAATTCATTTTTTTTAATAAAACTAGAATAATCACTGATATTTCATAAAATTATTGTTTATCTGTACAGTTGCCTTCAGACTGTCGCAGACGTCCTTGCAAGAGTGAAGGTTCAAGTTAAAAAAAATCACTCGTCTGTCGGCTGTCCGACGGCGAGATTGGCTTCGATAAATAACAATTAGATCTCCGCTGACCCCCGCGACTCCAGGGCCGCATCCCGGGAATCCTAATCCCGGGATCGTAGCTGTTACCAAGCACCCGGTATTTATTAACTCGTAACGCGCGACGGTCCGGGAAACTCCCGGTAATGTAGCCCCCCGCCTGGGGAATACCGGACTAGTCATGCTAGTTTTTATATAGAATATTATTAATTCAACCCTGTTTTGCTAACTGCGTTTTTTTAAAAAGAAATCGTACAATATTAATATTTTGGCGATATTACACTGAGACATATAACAGCTTGTTCACGTAACTATATGTAGTTGAAAGTGGAAGAGCTAAAAAATTTTAACTAATACTCTCTCATTTTGGTGTCGTAATAAACACATGTGAAATATTTTATCATTCAGTTTTTTTATAATATAATTTTTGACTTAACTCAATTAATCACTTGACAATGCTTCAGTAGTACAAAACTGAGTCCCGAGTGCTTAGAATGCTTGTAATGTCCTCCGTTAAGGTGACCTACCTTGTGCATGGAGCGTTCGTGGTAAAAAGGCTTTCATTTTTCCCTGGAGGGAAAAAACTAACTCCTAAAGTTACTTCGTAGTCCTTTCTACATGTTTACATACATTTTTTATGTCCTTAACATTGTGATTCTATTTTTTACTACTGCGCAATGTCCAATCTTACAACAAGAGTAATCTCCCGGGCCAGCTGTTAAATTTTTAATGCCTCCTGGTTGAGAAAATCTCGGAAATTTACTGCAAGTAATTTGAGGAAAAAATACTCACTTCGGTCACTATTTCGTTCTCTTTGTGGAGATCGGATAAGTGCACAAAGTTATTTCAAGTAAAAAGTTTATAACCAGTATTTACTACAGTACTTTTAAAAAATATTACTAGACACACACCTGGCATTTCACTTTTTGCAATATGTTCTATCTGCAATTATAATACAATATTTTTTACTTTATTTTATTTTTAATTATTTTTACCAAAAAATAAATAAGTAAATACAGTATTTTTGGGGCTATTCGATGCACCGGACGATAAAACTCATCTTAAATTTATGAGACCATTTATTAGAACTGATACTTTAATAAATTCTTATTTTTAAAAGTAATATGCAATATTTAGCATAAAATCTTTATTTGACGTGCTGTTCTCATTTTCCTGTTTTTTGTTATTTTTAATTTAAGTGAATTAAATTATTTATAAATAATAAATCATGCACAATGAATGAATGTTCTCTTTATATACTGCCAACTTTCCATAGCCAATCTATAAGCTTAAATAAAAGAAATCAAATGTCAAAACTAACAATTTTTTTTCTTTTTAATAATAAAACTTAAATCCTCCTTTACTAAACAAAAGATTTTATGAACCACTGCACACAATTGATCGTTATAAGTAACATATAAGATCAAAAAAAGCGGATATAACATCATTAAGGAAGTACTTTGGTATCACTTTGACTTCTCAAAGTCATTCATTTTTATGTACAATCTTCTTCTTTTCACTGATTTTATAGAAGTAATGTTACTTATATTAACAAAGCGATACATACACTATGTTTGTTTCCGGCTCAGCCTCATTTGACAGCAAGGAAATAGTGGTTCTATCCGGACTACACATATATCGAGAAGAGCAATCGCCTTGATCGATAGACTAGATATCAACATTTTCCTCATGAACCAAAGTCAATTTAGGCTCAAACTTTTCTTCTATATTGTATAAGGGTCGGCCTGCGCTAGCCAACAGCTATCACTTTTATTTTTATTTATTTCTGTATATGCCTCAAAAACTTTTAAAAACCACATAAGTTTTAGTTAACATCACTCAAGTATATAACGATATTTCGACATTATTGAAGATACATTAAGCTTCTTAGTATTTTTTAACATTGGTATATTTTAATGTTAAAAAATACCTTTTTTTTGAGATTTAAAAAAAAATTCTCTTTTATCACGTGCAACATTTTTTTTTAGATTTTTACACTAAACCTTAATCACAAATAAAATGATGTTGAATAATAAAGAAATTCTATTAAAAAAAATTGAAAACACTTTTAAAAATTAGATTTTCAATAAATCTTAGCCCGCATTTCACTGTTAATGCCCAAACTTCAATACTTAAATTCTCACGCAGTTAAATTTAATGGACCGATTTAAATATTAGGCTTAATCTCGCATAAAATAATAAATTTCAGGGATTTTATTCAGTGAAACTTTACGCACATATAAAGAAAGGAAAAAATATCCGGTAAGACCGTGACTTCCATTAACCTTCAGAACGTTAGCCTTCTTCTGTGCAGGCGATAAGTATCCCTAATGATACATCATTTGTTCACAAAGAGAATATTGATCAAAATACGCACCTGGCAATTAACAATACATTTTGTAAGCAAAGACTCAAACTCATCACTTTATCTGTATCTTAATGCGATACAGCGCTGTTCAGACCTTTGATGTTGTATCAACAGTCAAAAGACAACATTTTAATTTATTATTTTTTTTTTTTCAATAACTATACATACGCCGCAAAAATAAGCGTGGCCACATTTATTAAATATTTTTTCTCTTGAAATATTAAAAAATTAAATAATAACTTCTGTCGTGTGTATTAGTCGTCTACGTATAATACGTATTGTGTATTAGACGTCAATAAATTAATGGGAATTTTTAAATCAATTATTATGTAAGGTTAGAATTAAAGATGAGTAATTTTTAATACTGTTTTAGATGTTATTAAAAACCGGTGACCAAAGCCAGACGAAGTCTCAACGCAAAAAGGTTAGCAAAGTATAATAATTGGCGGCTTTATATTTGAATTTATTAATAATTTATCATCATTATCAATTACTTTTTTGATGATAACAAATGATTTTGTCGTAATAGACTAGATAGTTTCTTTGTGTCCAATGTCCCCAAGCCGGGCAGCCGTTAATGCGTGGCTCTCGGCCAGTATTGTTTGTCCTGGCTAACCTGATTGCTTCGGAGGTTTTATTGACCTTAACACGCCAGAGACCTTTGGAATGTCTTGAGTGCTGGTTTCTTTTGTGTTCTACAGTATAGACAATGTAACACAGAAAAAAATACAATATACGTATATATGTACTTACTCGTACAAATATTTTACTATGTCGTAAAAAATATATTACTTGTAAATTAATAATAAAGTCTACATCTATGGTATTTTATGGAATAGTTTTAACCATTAAATGTTTAATATTTATTTATTAATGTTTAAAAACAACCTGCATCATCACATATAATGCGATTATACGGAAACAGACGTGAGTCTATTTACATCAGTTTGCGATTAACCTGTGTGGGCGGAGAATGAACCGGGGACCTCTGGAGCGAGAGTTAATAATGTAAAAACTGGTAAAATAAGCCAAAACGATATTGTAACTGTTATGTAAAGAAATAACCAAGCGTATTATCAGTTTACAAAAAAAGATACTCAATGAATTCTTCAGCGGTCTCGGTTAAACTCAATTCATTATTCAAAATATAATGTTGGTATTTTGTATTCCGCATTTCCCATTAGAATAAAAACTTTTCGATCCGATCAAGAGGAAAATCTCTTCGGCGAGAGGTTAGCGAAGAAATTGAATTAGCAACATTTCACCACAGCAAGGGCTGTCTTCCCTCAACCACCCCGTCGCCCGTGACGTCAGTACGTTTCCAATCTTAGTATAGACAAAGCACTCCGCCTCGAACATAACGCAATTATCCCAGTTTATTTTACATCGGCCGTACTTGTTTAAATGGATTAATTGTTTGATCTTCACCTAATTGTGCTAGGGATTTTTAAAAAATATAACTGTAACGTCTCGTTAATTTTCTACGCAAATCCGCATTTATCCTTTCATAAAAAAATAATTAAATAATCATCACTGTTCTTGTAAATCATAAACGTATCCACGCTAAAGTTACAAGCTCTATCTGCTTTGATGGTTATATATTATCTGCTGAACTAAAACTATTCAGTACAGTTCAGTAGCCTTAATTTGAATCAATCTGAATGTTTAGTATCTTTCGGCTTGACCCTAAAAATTTCCCTATAAAAACCTTCATTAACATCCTGATGATAAAATTTTACCTGTTTTTTAAACACAATTAAGTTTCTCTTCATAAAAATCAAATAAATATATTTAATGACACCTTGTACATGTAAACTTACGCCAATGGGAAAACGGCTTCTAGTTTTCCTTAAAGCCTAAATAGTTATTTTATTCACCAATTTATCTTCCACACATTTATCATCGGTACAGCAATATGTTTTTAACCTTTTACCATATCAAATTACACACCCGTCTGTAAAAATTTACATCTATGATTCAATCATGTTGGTATAGACAATCATGACTATATTCTCTTAGTAATCTACTCAATCTGCTGCTTTATAAATCTGCTTAAATTATTTCTTCATGACATCAGAGAACAGAATATAGGTTATAAAATTTAGTGGCATTGGCTTAGAAATATAGTAGACAGCTATTTAATAAACATGGACAGCATGCGATCGGCTTAGCAATTAATAAAGTGAGAGACAGTCTATCGTGCGTACTATCAAGTAGTCAGATCCCTTCTGTTTGGTTTATCTATAGCCAAACTCCATCAACATTTAATTAATAAGAACAATCTATTATTACTATTGCTATATTACTAATATGATTAGGCACCTTAGTTCATATATAGAAGATGATTTAAAGAAACCCTTGTACTAACGAATCACTTCCGTTTATCGAGAATTTTTAACAATCATACTCTACATATGAATCAATGTGCCCAGGCCAATCAATACTTCGAATTATAAGAAGTGATTCGTTAGTACAAGGGTTAGTACACCGGCCATATAAGCCAGGGGATGTGAGTTCAAATCCCACACAAATCACGATGATATTTTTCTGAGAGTTTCTTTAAATCATCTTCTATATATGAACTAATGTGCCTAATCATATTAGTAATAATATAATAAACCCGTAATGGGTAATAAATACGCATCTGATTGACCAATCCATAAATAGATATACTATTGCTATACTTGAGTTTTTTTTTCTGACTTCTTATCAAATAACCGTATATGCCTTGTTTCAGAAATTAATATTTCTCACACAGAATCTCATTATTACTATCGTAGCCTTCCAAAAATTTAAGATAATCCCTTTGTTGACGAACATAATCTAAGCTATCCGCCCTCCCCGCGATCGCTAAGTACCACTTTAGCTTGCAGACTCGCACGGCTTATATCCAGATTGCAGGCTGCGGCGCTTGCTAGCGAGCCTATTGTATTTATTTCAACACAAACGACTCTCTACTCCAGTGACTGAATTATTCATTACCGGGGCGGCGGCCACAAAGCAGATATTTTGCCCCATCTGAATAAAATGAATGCGAAAGGGGATTTTTCCCAATAGTTTTTTTTATGAGTGACGAATGTTCTGCATCCGAATTCGGAGCAATGCGATATTTTTTTCACTGCGAATGTTATTCTCCGAATTCACGCTGTACTGTTTTTATATTTTTATTTTTGTATTTTATTACATGATGTACGTAGCTTTTGTTCTTTCTTATGAGCTTAATATGTTCAAAAATAACAATAAAAGTAAATTATATACAATCACTCAATAAATTTCACTTGCACCGAAAAACTTGAAAATAATAATTTAATGAGATTTAACTTTTTTAAATGCAAAAGCATGCTTACTTACCGACAATAGCGTCTTGAGTTCGAATCCGTATGAAATGTAAAATTAATGTAGTTTTAATATGATAATATTAAAATTATAAAATCTCTCCAGATTCAAACTAAAATAAAACCCTTAAAAAAACTTTTTATGATGAATGTTTCAAAAGTTTCACATTACATCAAGTCAAATGCCAGACACACTTTTTCTCTTAGGCCCGTACTAGATATTACAGTTATAGGCTTCGTGTTTAAAATATCGTAGCTTGGGTAGACCATAGATAGACGCGAATTGAAAATTACCGATTTCATAAAAATAGGTGTCAGTTTGTCTGTATAGAATTCATACATTCCTGTGAGCTTTTCTCGATGCAGCGATGAACTATTCAACTTGTCTGAAAGTCATCGAATACTTGGAATTCCCCAGCTGGGAACAATTTCACTTATGCGACTTGTCCCTCCGCGCTACTGTCAACTGACTTAAGTATTCCATACGAATACTTGCCCCAGATACTTGACATTTTCTTGATAATTTGAAATTTCATAAGACACGCCAGAGTAATGACCATTAAACTATACAAATGAAGCTCACCATATAAATGTCAAATTTATTTGCGGACCCGTTATATACATTCAAGGACACAGTTACATAGATAGTAAAGCATTTATTTGATGAATTGAAAAACTCAACTGATGAATTAATAAAATATTTTTTTTATTATCATTGTCTTGGACGTGTCGTGTTAAATTCTGTAACGAATTTGAAAATAGTAATATGGCATTTTAAAACATATAAAATTAACTGTAATGTAACCGGCAATTTGAGTAATAAGAGAGTTAAAAGCGATCCCCATGTTTGTGATATTTTTAAATCACAATAAATGAACTTGAGTATCGCATTGATTCCTATTTTTACAAAAATGTTTTTAATTGGAACTCGAAATTTTAATGCAATTATGGACAAATTAGTCAGTATGATTTAAAAACAAACTAATATTGTGAAATTATTTTTTTTACTGAGATCAATTTCAGTGGTTACCTTATAATTTCAATAAGACGTACATGGGCAATAAATTTAACATTTCTTTACAAGTATTGTAGCAAATCACGTTTGGCATCAAATGTTGATTTTGTATAATTTATCATTTTTTCGTAAAATTAATGTTGTAATTTTTCCTAGACATGCCCGGGCGGGAGTTTGCAAATATGATAATGTGTTGTTTAATCTGACAGCTACTAATAGCTTGTCACTTCTGGATTATGACACGAATCTTGACGTTTATGGCACTTTTTTTGGCTGAGAACTTCCGTACGTTTGAGGCGTCCTTGCTTCTTCCATTAAAAGTTTTCCAAGATAATTTTTCACTGTCGTTTGTATTTTTAATTAGAACATTTCTTCGAGATTTACGAGTGGATTTTTTTTTCGCGAGAGCTCACAATAGTTGTCACATTTTTCAAATCTAATTTATGATGAAAATTTACTGTATTACGTTTGTTTCGTTTAACACGTTTTAGATCGCTCTGGTGGCGAAGCAGTTTCGTGGTTTATTTAACAAAATAATAACTTTTTAAGTAAAAAGTTAAACTTCAAAGGCTACGCACCGAAATATTTAAACGAAAAAGGAAAAAAGGTATTAAAACTCCTAATGTATACTTATTAAGCATGACAGTAGAGACATTTTCTATTTATTTTTAACAAGTGTTTTGTTCTTTAAATTGGTTTTTTTCTTTTTACAAAAATATACTACAATACTAACAAAAAATATAAATTTCTTAAATATTAAATATTAATCTGCTTGACGATAAAACAAAAATATGCTTTTAATGAAATCACTCTTCTCCAATATCAATATTGTAAATTTAATTAACAAAATTTTAGTTAGTTACATAAATAGAACATTTATTTCATCGATAATGATAGACGCAAAATTTTCTTAATCTACTTTTCAATTGAATTATTTTGGATGTCAAATAATATATTGCTGTTTAATAACCTTGTGTTTTTTCTTCTTTTCAATTAAAAAATACTGAAAAATTTATTATTTATTTAAATTCAAATAAAAAATTACTTCGTCTCAAAGGCTCAAAACAAAATAAATAAACGTTAAGGTCAAAACGCGAATTCTTAAAGAGCAGTCGCAGAGCCGACACCTCCATCTCCATACACTTTCTGCGTTTTTTCCCAAAAGTGATAATGTGTATATCCGCCCTTTCTCGTCCCCCGGCACAAATTTCCTCCTTGGCCCCCCTGGCACCCCCTGGCACCCCCCCTGGCACCCCCCTGGCAACCCCCTACCCCGGTGACGTCACGGCGCCATGTCTCTGTCCTGCTAATGGCGCCGACGGGCGACCGCCTCGCCAGGCGAGCTGCACACACGACGTATTGACTCCTTCCGTAATCGGATTGGCAACATCTGTCTTTTTTCTTGTACATAATTCTTTTGCACAAAAATTCCTTATCAGTGGATTATAATATTTTTGATGCAAAGTGTACTATTCAGTATAAAAAAACCTACTTAAGTCTCTTAAGAAATCATAGGTTAAATGAGGTGGTCACCAATTTCCTTTGAGGAGAGGCACCGGAAGAAGTAGTCATTTAACTTTCTCATTTAATCGTTACTTGTCGAATGATCAATGACCATTGTCATAATTGGCAGTTACCAAACTAGTCACGCATATTGATGATTCATTTTTGAAAATGTATAAAAGCAAATTATTAAACAAACCAAATACATATTGGATGTTTTTTATACACACTCAGCCTTTTTTTTCCTTTATGTATTAATTCACTGTCATTCTTCTATATATTTATGAATTTTTGTTTATTACTTAAGATATGCAGTTTATACAATGCAAAAGCCACTGTATAAATTCTCCTGAAATCTAGCGTACGCGCTTTCGTCAATTTTGACGATTTACGGTATAACCATTATTCTCAGGGAGGCACATCTCTCCTAACCACCCTGTTGCCCTGATACTGACAGCCACTAGAGAGTAACGTCACAATTCTGATGAACATTATTTGTTTTTTCGCTGGCTTATTACAGGACGTATTTTTTTATTACATCATATGCCAACTGCTCCATGTTAGATTGAGTATATTAATATTATTATTATGTGTAAAATAAACTAACCGCTGATTTTATGTCCATAAAAACATAACCACCTTAACCACACGTAACGTTTGATTAACCTAGTATTACTGATATTGCTTCATTCACTGTCACTGAAATTTTCATTCGCCAGCAATAAGTAATGGTTTGAGCTTCAAATCTACATAAAATTTAAGCTCTAAAAACAGCCCTTAATCAGTTATTTACATGAAACAGAGTCCCTTCATCTCATACAACTATAACCTAGCCTGTATATTCCGCATATACAATACTGACTTACTAAGAATTACTTCATCTGCTCTGTTTGCTGTCACCGCTATTTTCGGTCTCAGGCAGGATTTAGCACTTAGCGCCAGCCCAAACTTGTTGGCATTTTAATGAACTGTCTGATGCAAGGTTTTGATGTGATTAAATTTATGAAACAATTCAATCTAGTTTTATATTCTATTTTCGAGGTAAAAATATTTAATTTTCATTTATTTAAAAACACAATCGTTCATTAAACACGCTTTTTTTAAAATCAAAATACTTCTGAACTACAGTCTTATAAAAATATAATGTTTACAAAAACAGCTATAGTGCTTTTATATTTATGAAAATCTTTCATTTTACTTTTCTGTTTAAATGAACATATATACAATTTTTTTTTTTAATTCATTTTATTTTTAAATGGTTATTTTTTTTCATGTGTGTATCATAATAACAAATGGTTGTTAGAATTGGCCTTTTATTTTCGTGTCAGACCGTATTTATTCATATATTCCCAAGTGAGACATCGATCTATAGCCCTCTCGGGTCAAGAACCCCAGCACAATGTTCTTTTTGATAAAGTAAGAGAGGCTATGAAAACATTATCAATATTTTTACAACTCGATATCGATTTTAGAAAAATAATAAAAATCGTAGTTATTTCAGGCGACTACAGACGGACTACGAGTGTGTCAACAGCCAAAGTATATTATATGTACATAAAATATCAGTAAGGTGTTTACATAGTTCGTCTACAGACATTTGGAAAAAACTATGTTTTTGTATTAACTTTACACAAAAGCTTAACTCAAAGCTAACAAAAGTTATTAAGTATCAACAGTTCAAAATCAACAAATAAAATATATAACTTACAAATTGAATCAACTGAAAATCGCCCTATATAATTCAGCACAAGATTATTTTATATCAAACGAAAACAGTCAAGTTCAAAAAGCAATATCATAAATTTTATATTTATATATATGTGATTACAGGATTTCCAATAGTTTTAAGTGTAAAATTTTTTTACTTTTAACTAACTACCAACCACTAACTTAGGTACAGAAAAATCGTGACAACCAAGATGATGATTATAATCATCATCTTGGTTGTTATCAAACTGTCATATTTATACTTTTTTCTATCTTTCATCCATTAATTACACAAAAAACATGTGAATTAAAACATTTTTCGATGTTTTTAGTCTGTAGTAAACCAGTTTGATAAATTATTAAAAAAAATATCTTCAATAGATAGCATTGATAAATCAACATTAATAAATATTTATTGAATTTATTACAGAAGTGTTATTAACATATAAATTTTATTGAAAATGATTACAATTAAATTTTAACTAATTATAAAAAATAAAATATATTTATTATGATGAAAATGGCGAATTATACAGATTTTGCATTTGAATTTCATTGTAATCTGTTCCGGTGGCTTATAATTATCAATGCCTCGCTTCACTAATACTAATTGTTCGCAATTGCTTTAGCCGGTTGGGAAGATTTTTCAAAAATTAATTATATACAAATGAATCTTTAGAAATGAATATAATTTTTTTAACAAAACAATTCAAAGATTAACATTTAATTGTATTTATTTTTTTTGAGTTTTAAATGAAGTTTTAAAATGTTAAATAGAAGCAAAGAAAACCAATCCAATTATAATATTTTAAAAGTTGTTTATGTATAGTATATTCTTAAGAAATATATTTTGCAATCAAAGTTTTTAAAATGTTTACAGATGAAATAATATTTTAAGCAACGTGTGTACGTTAAAAAATCACTTATTTAAAACATGGAAATAACGAGGATATAAAATAATAAATATACAAATCGCGATAATGAGAGTTTAATTTCTGCTACAAGTGTGAAATAATATGAGCTTTTTACCGAATACTCAAAGCACATTTCCCGTTTAATGTGTGTGAATAATTTATGTTCAATAAATGCCGTATAAATATAATTTATATTTCCAACCATAAAATTTGAAGGGATTGGCTTGAAACTGTGAAAGGTTTGTCAAATTATCATCTGACCGTAAACCACAGTACTGACCAGAAATATATGGAGTGGTAATTGCTTTTAATGCCCTCTTTTCGAATGGCATGAGGTTTGCGGTAAATAAAAACCCGTTCAGTAAATCGCAGGAATCGGCCATTGCGTTAATGTGTGAACAACAATGTGACATGCGAACAATTAAATTCAATCAACTATTTGTTAAAAATGGCTGACATGCACGTCATTAGATTTCAAAGATTTGAATATGCTTTATGAAATGGAAAAAACGATTTCCGAAATATATGGAATATGTTGAGTAGTAATAGAATGAAATCATTGATTTGGATACAAACTCATGATGCTATTTTTTATAAAATGAAAATATAAAAAAGTTCCGGAAATATAGGAAAATATATAAAAATATAGTAAAGAGATTATTTGTATTACAGATTATTAAATACAATTTTATCGTTAAATAACGAATGCTCGGCTTTATGAATCGTAATACACATTATTAAAATAATCGATCCAACAACTTAAAAATCATAGATTATTTCGATTTATGCCTTGAAAAAACGCATATTTTTTATCACGTTGAAAAAAAAACAAGATTTAATTTGAAATTTTAAGAGAAAAAGGAAATAGAAACACTCAGCTATTTTTTACGTTCATATAATGAGAGAAAATTTACTTTGAACGATGTAAGCCGAAAATATTTTTTAATGTCTCTATTTTATGTTTTTAATTTAGTGTACTTCAAAATATTTCTGGCGAGAACTGTATGCATCTTTTTGAAAATAAAATCCTGACTATAACCACTACAAATGCGAGCAATTTTTTTTTTGTTTTTTTGTTAGTAAATTATTACTGGTACTTAGCAAACATTTCAATGAATCCAACATTCCGCCGGCGTTGCAAACCGATATCGTTCATAAAATCTTCAAGCACTCGCTTCCACCTGATCGGGTTTACCTGGAATCGTAATTTGCGCAAATTGGTGGGCACCGCTGCAGCTTATTGTCTCCGACTGCCGGAGTCGTTCGTCTGTCGAATACTGCATTATGATTTCATGGTCCAATAATTAGCAGACCCACTCCGTGGCGCGGGGACCACGTTTCCGATAACTCAATCTGAACAAAATTGGAAGACTAACTTAGTTTTCGAGTTAAAGACTTAAAGGAGAAAAAAAACCCACCCTTTCTTCAACTTAAAATCTTTATAATCCAATGAAGAATGAAAAATTTATAATTTAATAAGAAGGAACCTTTGTAAAATGTAGGCTTACATCGTTCATAGTGAGTAAATTTTCTCTCTTTATGGGAACTTAAAAAATAACTAGGCGTTACATTTTCCTTTTCCTCTTAAAATTTCAAATTAAATCTTGTTTTATGAACGTTATGAAAAATATATGCAAACGATTTATTAAGATGCGTTTTTTCAAGACATAAATCGAAATAATGATTCCGTATCTATAGATTTTTATGATGTGTGATTGATTATTTTAATAAAATTTCATCATTTCACCTATATTTCTATATTAAGCCGAAATAAATATAGTTTTGCAGTAACCTCAAATGGTTTATTATAATAGTACAGTGAATCGTTAAAAAATACGAGTACCTGAAACCATTTTGCCCTGTATACGATGGTCACAACAGCTGGTGAGTCTATGCAGTGAAAAGAGGCTGTGCAGTTTCCGATTTCATGCATGGCCGGATGTCGGTATAATCGGAAGTAAGATGGGCACTATAGCCCTTAATGGAACATGTATTGTTGTAAGGGAAAAATCGAGAGTATCTTAGTGAAAATCGATGATATTAGAGTGGATGTTCAGCGGGGCGTAAAAATGATTCGGAGGAAATGAAAGGAATGGAATTCTGGATTTAGATTATATTGAATTCGGAATTATAAATAACTGAAATAATGAAAAAGTGCGAATAATGATTGAATCTTTCCATATTAAATAAAAATTATTGAATGAAGTAAAATTTTTTTTTTAATATTATAAGGGTAACTTTTTATTTAGAAATTTTTATTGGAACTTTTGATGTAAAAATGACGTTAAAAAATATAATCCGTTCTTTTTCTATTTTAACTTATTACATCTTTATTTACAATTATCAGTTTTGATCTAACAGATAATATTCGAACTTATACTATTATACTGATTAAAATTGTTACTGCTTGTGTTAAAGAAAAGCTTTAAGTTTTGAATTAAATAACTGTTTTATGGAAGGCATGCAGTTTAGTAAGTCATTGATGAATTGAATACAAAAGTTGATAATATGTTATAAAATGCATAGCGCATAAATCATATTTTTTTAATAATACTACACGTTCAACGAAAGGTTTTTTTTACTTCAGCGTTGAATTCAATTTCAAAACCACTACAATAGCCATAAAGACCAATCTCACCTGTAATTTTGTCGTAACAAGCCGTACACCTGTACACTCTGCAAAATAATGGTAATCCAACAACAGGCTACTCTTGTCCAGGCGCCTCATTTGTACTGTTGCAGCACAATAGCCTGCAACAACTATAATTGCACACACGCTGGCTCTCCATACTTTAGTGATTAGGATGTGCAGGCCAGCCATTATGCCTTCCCAGCACGGTGGTAATAACAACTGAAAATCGTGCAAAATAATAATGGTAAATCTACCGGAAGAACTTGCATGCAAATTGCTCTTCAGATAGTCCACCCCCTGTCTCCTGAGTGCTTAGTAATAACACTTACACTGTTCGCGTACGTAACTTTAAGTTTCAGTGTTCAAGCATAAAGAGTTTTTTTATTTTAATAAAAGATAATTACTGAAAAATTACAAGAAACACTTGATATATCTCTTTATTACATACTCTAAATACAAATACTTACAATCGTCAATTTTATTTCATATCAGTTATATATTTTAAGCTATATTAAATAACAATATACATTGTTCAAATCTGATGTATTTGAAATGGAATTCTCCATTTTTACTACTTTCTTAGCTAAAATAAGATACACATAGATTTCCAAGACACAAATTAAATTTCTTCAATCTCTAGTGGTTAACATCAATTTTACGTTATTTATTAACATTGGTTCGGTGATATCCAAAACATGTCTGAATGTCTTATAAATAAAATTAATTATAGAAATAGAGTTAATTCAATTCGTGAAACATGAATAGTGATCTTTAGAAAGTAGACTGAATGAGAAATTTTGATAGAGAATCCTAAAGTAGTGTTTTTTTCCATAGATTATTGAAATGACTCAATCATATTAAAGAAGTCACTACCTTTTTTATATATTCAAATACATTGACTTCTTTCGTTGTGAATAAAATCATTTAAGACTATTGAAAATATTTAAATTATATCTGTCAATCTAGAAACGTAGTTATATTTGCAGTATGCTTAAAAACGTTAATTTTTTAAAATGATTTAATGGTAATACTTGTTGGCCGTAATGAATTTGAGTTTCTCAAATGTTTTAGAAATTGTACATGAAAAATTGATTCTCACACAAATTATATTTTTAAGAGTATAACTGGAGATATTTTATAATTTATTATTGACATATAAAGCCCGTGCCTATAGATACAATACATCAATGTCAATTATTTACAGGAACAAAATGAGTCAAAATGAGTTAACACCCAAAACAAATTATTAGCTCATAAAGTATCATATGAAAAAATAAATCAACAGTTTTCCAGTGTGTAATAAATTTATTATCCACGAATATAAGTAAAAACTATCAAAAAAACAATCAGGGAAAAAAAAAATGTTTTACTGTAAGTTATTTGTAAAGAGTGCGTTTGCAAAGAAGCCTATGGTGTTTAATTTGTTCGAAACAATTTTTTACATGAATTTTAAAGTTTAATTTGTTATTCTATTAATCAGTTTATCTCCCAAAATCACACAGCATCATTCGTCCAGTACTTAATAATTTCAAACAAATAATCTGATGCTTTTCACAACGGGCTTTCAATCAGTGATTTCATGAATAATGTACAAACTACAAATATTCAATACAAAAATAAAGCCGCGTGTTCAAACGTAACTAATTCATTAGTATACCTGTATAAATGACTCACAGGGCCCATAAATTTTAGTAACAAATATTTCCACAAGAACCTTTTTATATACGGGGAATTTTTCTCAATAACATATTAACCTGTAGACTGGATATTTTTTTTCTACTAAAATCGTAAGTTATTTCCTTGTTTTCTGAGAACGACGGAACTGTATACATTTGTGACAAAAACAAGTTATTTTTGTCCCCTGAAAAATATATTATTTTTTCCCTTAGCAGAAAATTGCCTTTTTTAGCATGGAGATAGTTACCGATGTGTTATTCAAATTTAATGAGGCGAAATAACGCTGTTACTAGACAGAGTAAATTTTGCCTATATTAATATTCATACAATAGCTTTTACATAAACAAACTATTCTTCTTTGTTTACGATTCTCTCATTACCATAACATTATAAACTCTCATCAACAAACACTGGAAACTCAGTTTATCTGATATTTTAAAATCTAAAATTAACAGCAAATGGTAATTGATTTACTCGTAAAACGTCAAAATAATTGCAAATATGAATAGCTATTTTGCTATTAAATTTAAAGTAATAGTCGGTATTATTATGTTTACAATATATTTCTAAGGGAATTGATCTATTCTTAAATTGAGATCTGAGTTAAAATCTTACCGGTCTCAAAAAAACCTTTTGGATTTTTTTTTCTTCGTTATATTATGAATCGGTTACATCAAAACACACCCAAAAACTTATATTGTAATTATATATAAATCAACGCAGATATAATATTGTATAGTCATTAAATAATCAAATCAGTTCGGTATAATTAAAATGTTTTCAAAGCACTGAATGGCAAAGGGTAGATTTTTCTCTCGGAAACGGTCTTTTCGCGCGATGTAAAATTCATGAGCCAATATAAGCCATCCTGAATAAACAGTCCTTAACAATTATAAGGGTTCATCCGTTTATTATTTCCTTCAACGTCTTTTATAACCTCGCTTTGTTGAGAAATTCCTGGACTTAACACGTCTTCTACATAAATTACTGATGCCAGATAAACCAAGGTCTCTTAAAGTCAGAAACAACTTTATAATTTATTTAGGCTTGTATTACCAGCTGGGTTTTAAGTTAAATAGGATACATGTGAGCTATGCTCATACGATATTATTTATATTCTCTCCTTTATTCCAGTGTTTTTGAAATCATTGTTTCATTATATAGCATCACTTAGAATATTCAATTGAATAGAGCAGTATTTCAATAAGAAAAGTATTTTTAACGTAATTTATTTATTTAGTGGATGTTTGAAGTCTTAAAAATTGTATTTGACTGTGATATTTCATAGTTCATTATTAATATATATATTTTTTAACCTTTCATCACTTTTTCTAGTTTTATAGATCTAAAATATGGGTAAAACATATCACTGAGTTCTTTGCTTTCACAAAATATGAACCATGTGTCTCCAGCATCATATCGTAAATACTATTTTTCCGCTCCGAGATCTTTAGCAACCGGAAAATTTTCATGTTTCTTTATCAGCTGGAAAATTTTTCGGTTAACATGAAAAGTACAAGAGACATTATATTTATATGTATTTTCTGTAAATATCTTGAGGTATTTACTAAGTAATTATTTACCAAAAAAAAGAAATATCGCGGCATAAACGGCTTCATCAAATTAGTTGACAAGCAACGAAAGCATACTAAAGTATTTACTATAAAAACATTAATTAATTTAAAGTGACATATATCAAACGTGACAGTCAGTGACAATGTAGCACCATTTACTTAATAGCTTCAAAGTGTTGCCCATTTGCTTGTGCCCAAACAAAACATTTCGTTTGTCATCTTTATTGCCTCGCGCAAAATATCGCTTCTTTGTTGTAAAACCGCTAAATATTTTGTTTTGCGAATTGTGTTTCTTTGTCGAAATAATATTGGTAGGCCTAATGAAATGCGGTGTTGTATAAAAGGATAAATGTTATTGCCTCAACCCTTAACATAGTGGGGTTGAAACAGGTCGTATGTTAGGGATCGAGGTACTGCTTAAGGAGACAAGTTGCCTGGGATATGTTACACGTAGCCGGCAGCATTAATTAGGAGACTGTATGTATAAAGAGGATAGAAACACATTTAAGTACGTTAAATCTTTATAAACATTATTAAACAAATGTTTATATTTTAGACGCTTTTTGTTGTTGTTTTTTGGGAAATTTTACATTGAAAGTACATTTTTTCATAATAATCATGTTTTTTGGAATATTAAACGTAGCTGTAAAATATTTATAGTAAATGCATCTGAAAATTTCAGTTTATACATACAAGTTTATCATTTCACAAAAATCGTAATGTGCTACAACATTGTATGACTTCTTGCTTAGTATACAGTTTGGTTTGAATAAATTGTAAAAAATAACTTTTCTTTTATCTTTGATAGTAATATACATAAACTAATAATATTATCAATCATTCAATAGAATCATAAATACACATATTTGATATGCTGTTAACGATAATTTTTTTTATGCTTTTTTTATATAAATATTTCCTATTTTTGTATTTGCTCTATTTTTATCTAAGGGTGTTTTGGCGTCCATTCAAAATGATACAGGAAATTTTCGTATGTGCGTTATCATGCGTATCGTTTATCAAGGCCCGGTCACATGGTCATCTGGGAATATATTGGAAACCACTATGAGCTGAACGCGAGAACATCTGCTTCTATCAACTTCCCGATTCCCGTCACGTGGTTTACAGTGCGAATATCTGGAAATGAAGAAATAAAATAAAAATATCCAAAAATATAAAAAGTTTTAGAAAAATACAATATTAGAGTTCTTTTTATTTAATTAGATTTTTAGAATTTGTTTGATATTTAAAATACCTACATACAGATTTTGAACTACGTTGATTTATATGCTGGAAATATTTTTTATTAAATACAACATAAATGCATTACAAATATGCTTAACCAAATGGCTAGGAGGTTACTCAATGTTTTTTAGAATAAAAACAATCGATTTGTAAGGACATTGATAGACAATCTTCATTTTATAAATATGAACAAATTAAAATAATAATATCAATAAAGTATTTGTAAACAGCAAGCAAGATTAAGAAAACCGGTTTTTTCGTTACTGTTTTCTTATAAAGGTTTACAGTATTTAGAACCAAATGAGAAATTTACAACCTGCTAATACATAAAATATATATATTTTTTGGATAAATTGACAGGTACAAACAAAACCTACTTTAATAATAATGATAGCAAAAGGTGATAAATTCAGAAACGAATATAATAAATCTCACTATAAAATCCAGGTACGCAATGCCGACCTACCCAGGTCTGTAATGACCCACATAGCTCGCGCACTGTATACCTTCACATAATTACTATTTGGACGCCCAAAGTCAAAGTGAAAACATCACCACACGAGGTACAAATTACGATTAATGCCTCTCAAACCACAAGCCTTGCCGGGGACAATATTTCGGTTAGTTTTCCACGCGCGGTAAACCATATCCAATTAATTCACACTTTGCCTTCCATTACCCAAATGACTGGTCCTACTTTGGGTGACCAAACATTAAAAAGTCCGCAGTTGTTTATACATATAAACAACATGAAACAAAGCTGTCCCAAAAACAAGTAAGTCCCCAAAATTATTACTGACATGATATTTTGGTTGTTATTCAAGATATAGTCATTCACGTCACAACTTTCAAATTGCTTTGAAGGCATATAATTTATATAAATATTGTATGAGACGACTTTTAAATAACACATTTTTGATATGTCACATGTTTATTTTTTACATAAAATATTTTTATTATCCGCACGACCTATTGAATATCTTATCATATCTAGACTACTCTCATGTCATATTTATTGAAAAATCTTGTTTTGATTTAAAGAAATGAACTTTTCACACTTCTCGACATTTTTAAATAGCTTATTATTCAATTTTTATTTTTTACCAGCGTATTATACACAGTCAATCAACAACCATCATAATTTTTAATTTATATTTATCAACTTAATTTTTATTAACGTTAGCTTTCAAATATAATTAAGTTATACATCACAAAGTCACGAACATGTTTCAAGCAAAATCTTTTTATTTTGATCCTGATCGTTACTTCGCAATTATGAAAAAAAATTACCTGAAAAAAATACTGCTGCTGAACATAAATATGATATGATGTAAAGTAAAAAATAGTTGTGAAGTAGAGTAGAATCAGTAGATTTAATAAAGAGTTAATACTGAAAAAAAAATTAGTTAAGAAAGAGTCGAGTAAAGTAAGTATTTTAAATATATGGAGACCCTATCCTCGTGTAAAATATCAGCGAATAGGTTTCACGTGGCGCCGCTAGAGCTCCGTAGGCTGGAATTTCGAAAACAGAACTTCCGGTCGCCATTATTCTGACATGTCAGTCGCCTGAAATGGCCGGCGATTAAAAGTAAACATTTCACCGCTCTCTACTCGTGGAAGTCTGAACTTTGAAAGCCTGAGAAGGATTCCACTTGTTGATATAGACATATAGAGTAAACGCGAGTACTGCCTTTTTAATAAACAAAAACATTCGTTTCTTTCAATTTTCGAAATAAATTATAATCAATAAGTATTAAGTTATATACAAAAATAACAATCACGATAAAGCAATATCTCGTAATAACTCTTCTTACTAATATATATTTTTTTAATTTATGCATTGCTTTTAAGAATTATTTATATTTCAAAAAATATAGATTTTAATGAATAAATGGGTATTTAAATGCTTTTTTTAAAACGAAATACCACCCTATTTCCTTTTTTGTATTAAATTGAATCTATCTATTGTTAGCACATTTTATTTGATACTTTGATTCGACTGGTGATTTTGATTAAAAAATAGTAATTGTATTTTTGGCGTATTGAACATATTTTTCAATTAAATGTTTTACATTTAAAATCTGCATATCATTTTTATATGTTTTCCATAGTTTCAAATTATAATAAGCTTTATATCATATATCATGATAATCAGAAGCGTGTTATTAAAAATAGTGTTGGAAATAATTTCTAAAACGGTGATTATATATTCAGATTTATGGATTTCTAAACGATTATATTCGATTTTGGCCAAAATCAATCATAATCAGATTTATACAAATTGCATAAGCTTCTCAATAGGCGTTGTAATGTAAATATTCCAAAATAAATGTTCGTGCATACAATTTAATTTTAATATTTTTTTTTATTTATATATCAATCATGTGTAAAAAAATTAATTTATACTTAGTGTTTTCATGTATAAAATAATAGCGAAAATCGTTTTCCGGAAATTGTATTTTCTTTTTTCTAAGATGTATGGTAGGCAAGAACTCAGGGCTTATTACCAATCAGATGTATCCCCATTCGCACGTGCGCTCCTCTTTATTTATGCAGTGGGTCCTGACAAAGGCTCGGGTGAGGCTCGATAACAGCCCTTAAATTTTACATCAAAAAAGGATTTCAGCCCAGAGGTCTCTGGCCAAGACATGGTCTTGTAAATCGCTAAACTCGTTAAAGCAAGCTGAATTTGAATCATAAAGAGCTTTCTTACTTATTATATTTAATTAATGTAAAATCTTCAATGCGAAATTGCGGCCCAATAAATAATTATTTATCAACCGTATTCAGTAAATTGAAGATGTTAGTTTTAACATAAATTGTTTCGATATTTTTTCATTTCATCGTGGAAAATGATTTATATTTAAGCCTCTTTGACTTTAAAAAAATATTTATTCTGAAATTTATGTATTATGTTTATACTTAAGAACGTAAGTATTTTATATCTTCGGATTATGTTTACGTTTCTTATAAAATCTCTTTTAAAGATAAAAAAAAAAAAACCTTTCAATATATCTATTACGACAATGGTGATACATATATTTAATATTGTTGCTATTTGAAATTCAATTTGTCCGTGAACAATCGACAAGAATTTAATAAAATATTCGACAAATCCAAACATAAATAAGAATAGAAAGTCTCTACATGCAAATGCTTGATTTCTTTTGTCGTTAAATTTTATTAATGTTATATTTACATGATTTTATTTGTTATGGTAAGAATACATCATTTTTGTCGAGGCTACGGTAAATAAGTAAATTTAGCTGAATTTAAAATCAACTACACTAAGTTTATAAATTCAGTATAGTTTCAAATTTGCTTTTCAAACTAGTATGACATCAGTTTATCAAATATTTATGCATGTAGAGTAAAGTGAAATCAGGTCCACTAAGCGTGAAAGCCTTCCAATAAAACATTCATATTAAGATTACCTCTCCCCTAATGAGTCACTCGTTACAAGGATGAGAGAAGGCTTGATTATCGTCCCCAAACTCAATTTCACTCCATCTTGAAAAACGACCCTTCGTAGTCAGATATCCTTGAGATAGAAAATTAGGTCATTGTAATAGCCCTGAAACCCATTTTATTAGATGTTTCCTCAGTAAATACGTCACTCTCTTACTTTACATGCATCATTTAAGATACACCTAAAATAAACGTTGTGATTATATATATATATATGTGCTTACATTAATTTCTTCTTTGGTAAAATAAAATCAATAGTACATTTGTACGTTCAAAGTATGAGCCATTTCATGAACCTTCAGGTATTCAAACCTCTTGAATTCTGGATAAGAAAAGTGAAAAAAATACGAGACGAAACCAAAAATCTTTTGAAAGCTCAAATCCAATTTAAATAAATTCACTCCTTACTGGTAGAATTTATTTTCCGATGTATCATTGAAATAAGATTTACATGGATAAGCACGCGGCTCTAGGCCATGAGAATACAGGCGGCTTTTTTTACGATTCAATACAAAAAAAATCTACGAGATAAGAAGCAACCTTAATTAATTGTTATTTTTAGCATGACAGAGCAGTTTTGTGCTTAAGTAAAAAGTAATTTGCGTTCATTTGGCTAATCATGCGCGGAAAATCTATCATGATATATCATTAAGGTTAGCACACAAATTCAAAAAAATATGCGATAGTAAAAACAAGTCCCAATATTTATTTGGATTTCTTTATTATTTATAGGATTACTGCGACTGTGGATTATTAAATGATTTGGTATCCTGGGTATTGAGTTGCTTGCAGTTTTCAGTCCTCCTACTTTTCAATATCCGTTGTAGGATCGTGAATTGATCCAAATTCTTAAAAATAGTTTTAGCATGAGAGACTAAAATGTAAAAGGACTGAAAAATTTAAACAGCTTAAAAGAGATTCATTATTTTGGCTGTGAACTTATTATTTCGAATATTTTTTTATCAATTCTTCAATGTCTGTATATATTGATATTTAGGCTTTTTTTCAAAACTTTTGTTCATTATTTGTTAAACAAGTAAGTTAGCGTTGCCTTATCGTGCAGTTGCCTAACATTTGTCACCAGTAAAATCATTTCTCTTTCAGGGGAATCCTCTCGGTTGCAATTTCCGTTTTTTATTCGACCTATTATCTCGCCTGCCCCACGTTGGTGACCATCCTTCATCCTGTCACTTGTGTAGCTCCAGCCCTGCAACTAGCCATATTGCCTTAGAAAAGATGGACATTCGAAAACTCTGACTATAGTTGTGAAAGATTGATGAAAGCCACCAACATCCATGTTACATTGCCATCCCTATCTGAATCCCTAAATCTTAACCACGTTCGCCCCAAAGCTAAACTTGCTGATATTCAACGTTAATTTAAAATGTATCATCATGCTTTTATGCTTTATGGTTAAGCATTGGATCACACGTTTTTATTGACACTGCAGGATGTTTACTTCAAAAATGTAACATTATAATTATGGATTGTTTTGGTTAAAATGTAATAGATCGTTACATTTAAGGTGACTACTTGTTAAATTACCATCCCACATATATGCAAATTTTAACTTATATATTAAAGTATCGAACTTCAATAGGGAATAAAATTTACAATAACACACTTTCTATCTCGTACAGTGTATTATTATAACTGAAATTTTTATTCTGAAAATCTAATTAGAATATTTTCTGCTAATCAAACTAACCAAAATATCAAATCGTTTTTTTAAATACATTTTAAAAGATTTTCCCAAAGTCCTTTATATCAGTGATATGAAACTAAAAATGAAAACGAAATATCACTTACTTTAAACAACAATAAAAAAAACAAATAAGATGAAAGAAATCTCTTTTCATGTCTTTGTATTGCGTAAAGGTAGGATTATTTGAACACCTGAATTTTTAAATTAAAAAGAGAAATCTTGTACAGAAATATATTAAAATTAAACTCCCCGGTGCAAATGTCTCAATAGAGCTCGGGGCCTCTTTTATCTAGATTCGCGACAAGAGCCTTTGACGTCACGTCCTCTGGGAAATCTGTGAAAATGTGACTTTAGTTTTTGATTCTATCTTCTTTCTATTTTTTATATTCCACAGCTGGCGTTAAGTTTTGACAATTGACTTATTTCTGTCCTCGTCCCTCCCACGGGCGGCCGTATTGCGCCATCGCACCCCGCGCCTATAATAGCACTAAAGAAAGCAATAAGTGCTGGAATTCGTTGCTCAGCTAAACATTGTCTGCGAAAACTGTTTTATTTTCCTTCTGAATGTTTTGCACTGAATGCGTACTAAGTGTTCATAAGAAATATGAAGCGTGTTCTTAAAATGGATATATCTCATTTCCAGTACTTATTATAAACAACAGTATCGTGAAATTTATAATATTCTAAATTTACAACAAACGCGATTGAACAAAATGGTTTTCAAATAACTTTTTTGCAGTTTTATTAAATATGTTATATAAAACAAATATTAACTATAATATGATATAGGTATAAACCTAAAACAAGTATTCACACCGCAGTTGTTAACATAAAAGTCATATGTCTGACGCTAAAGATTTTCAAGCGCAATAAAATAACTCAAATCTTTTATCTGCCCATAAAATGTTTCATATTTGGAGATCATAAAACTGCATATATATGACGCGATACAACTGTCGCGGGGGATGACGTAAGCTGCAAGAAGACTTTTGGGTCTCCCCATCCATGGACAGCCTTATATATAGTATCTGTATATGACAGTTACTGTAAACTCTCATCTACTCTCCTAACAAAACCATTATTTTGATATTTTAGTTTGCTAACACTTAAATGAAGGTTTTCAATATAACGTATCGCAATGAAATTTTTTAAAAATGTTTCATATTAATCTTCATTTCTTTATGTCTCCTACAACAATTGCAACATTGAATAATTTTTTTCTATAAATTTTTTAAAATTCTAATATAATGAAAAAAAGATTTATTTATCCATCTTTTAAATATTTCAACTTTTATCCATATGGTATAAAAAATATATTAAACCAAACACTCAAGAAACATAAGATTTTTAAATCATAAAATGACATCCAAATAAACATAACATAACAAAAGTATTAGGTTTTTTTCGTATCAAATGAAATCACTGACATAAATGAAACCGGTCGAGATATTTTTACATATTAACATAAGAATGAAATTATTTTATTCAAAATTGTTTATTTTTTTCAAACATTACAAAATACATTTAATCAGAGTTAAAATATATTTATCAGAACATCCAAGATCCGTCAAATTATCTAATTAATTCAATGAATTTCTATGTTAACTGTTTTATTTATATCCGATGAATTCTTTATAAAATTACCATCTCCTTCAGCTGGTTACATCGATTTACTGACCACTCGACCGAAGTGTCCGCAGAAACATCAGGATTTATACTGTGTCCCATAAATTCACCGCCTCCCTTATCACCAGCCAGCCTATGCCGCTTCACATTCTACTTACTTCGGTATTTTTACAGAACCCGCCGTATTATCCAAGTTTTATTCAAGAAAACTATTAGACGAAGCGGGTTTTTTAATCTCTATAGAAAGGTAAAGTCCTTAAATCATCGGAATATTGGCGAGGGATGAAATTCAATGCACCGCGCTGGCTTCCTGACTCTGCGATTTTGAAGATGTGAGTTTGCGTATATTCTTAATACTTCTATGTGAAGATAAATTATTGACAACCGTGAACCAAATGCTAGTTATTAAAATCGTAAGCATTTTAATTTCCCCAGCAAACACTGGAAGTATTTTTAAGTATATAATACTTTTTTTGTGAATTTTTTAACCTGTACATATTTGAACAATGGAGCTTTACTCGCGCCTCATTAATCGCGCGTTTTGCGATAATTAATCCAGAATAAAAGAACAAGAGAATATGAAATTCGTCCATCATTTTTATGCCGGCTTTTTTACACAAAAGCTTCAAATTTACCGTGACATGTCATGATTCAGGTTTTAACAATACCTTTTATTGGTATAAACTTCCCTCCTGCCATGAATTTTCGGCAGATTAAAAAATTAATTGAACTACTCAATCACCTACCTACACAAATTTACCATTCAGAATTTTTTTGGTAATTTAAACCGTAATATCGTAGTGTCTTATTTATATTAAATACGCTAAAATGTTGTTATAAATATTTTGGTATACTTAAACGTCTCTTGCATATTTTGTTCAAATTGCGTATGTTGTTATAAAGGTTCACAAAATATGCAAAAATTAGATAAAAATGTTACCAACGCAACTTTCAATGTAAAATATGCCAACAGAAAAGTTTTACTAAACTCAAACAAAGATGTCATCTTGAATAACAAAGAATAATATCACAATTTTCAGTTGTAATTTACGCTTTAATATTTTTCTTATTTGCTTTTTGAGATGAAATAATCAAAAGTGCACAAAGCAAGAAAAAAAAACCAACGTTTAAAATAATTTACCTTTACGAAAAAAAAACCACTGTGAACATAAAAATCTTAAAATTTCGGGGTATTGTTTGCGATTTTAGGTTATTGTGTTCTGTTATCTCGGATAACCCAAAATCAGAAACAACATATCCTATTTTTTTTATAGATATGACCTTAAAAAGAAAGTCTAAAGAAGGTATCTTCTTTGTCAACCATTTTTTTTTTGTAAAAAAGGAAGTTATAAACTCAGTGAAACTTGTGAAGTTGTTTTATTTATTACCACAATATGAACCGACATAAAGTTTATATCAAATCCCTTAGTAATATAACATTTTAATGAACAAAGTTCTGAGTTGAGTTCAGAATTTATTTATTTAATTTTAATAAAAATATTTACGTCAGTATTCAATTTCAGCAAATTGAGAAAATATATATTATATTTAGCGAATGGCGGTATTTGATAGGTACTGCATACAACAGCGATTGTACTCAAAAAAAATTGACAGACTACATCGAGTATATTAATATGTTTTCGTCAATTTAATTTTTTTTTCATAATTTAGACAAAACAATTTGTTCAGTGTGTTCACTGTAAAATGCATAATAGAATAATCATATCCACCGTCGAATTTCATTCATTGCTTTGACAAAAACAATTTTCATTTTCTTTACTTTGGCTGATAACAGAAAAGTGTTTTAAAAGTGACAATGCATAGAAAACGTTATTCAAATTGAAATTTTTTCTTTTTACCTCAGTTCCTTTAATGTCATTAACAGCTTTAAAAAGTGATAAATCCGCTGGTATATGCAGTTCCGGAGTTAAGTAACGACACTTGAGTACATAAGGCACGTTCACACGGCTCACGTGAGGAAGCCGCAGACCCGCGACAACACACATATTGGAGGCGGTAATTAAATTTGCTCACATTAAAATTCCACGTCGGCTGTATTGTATGCCAGGCAAGCCGCTCTATTATTTCATACAGCTCCGTGTGAACGCGTCTGCATCGCTCCAGACTAAGAAATTCGAATCTGAATTTCTAATTAAAATCGTATTGTTGAAATTGATTAAAGCATTCTCACATTCAGCATTAAATAGTAAATATTATTGATATTAATTTTTTATTAAAACTACTTCTGAGACATTCTCGTATCTCTAATTATTCAATGACAAGTCTATTACCACTTTGGAAGATGAATACGTATTACCATATTTAAAATGTTTTGAGAAGTAGAATACAGCCTTTAAAACTAAGTAAATTAGCGAAAACATCCAGGAAAATTACCTCGGTTGTTTATAATAACTAGGTTGTAGTTGAAATTGGTTCTTTACTTCGGATATTGAGGTTTTTTAGCCGCCGCAGACTTCAGAAGTCTTCCTCCCGTAGTTCAATATTCAAAACACGGCGGGTTAAGAAAGTCAATAAAAACCTTCACGTTATATAGTGTATAATTTATTTTTTATACAATTATAACCAAAATCTGTTTTTTCATCAAGAAGGTGAATTGTGTTTCGCTATTAAAGTATTAAATGATTTCCAAAATTCATTTCGCCTCTTTTTTCCTGTCTTTTTGAGCTGTTTGATACTATCAGGATATATATCAAGGATAGAAGAGAATACAATGTTACCAGTTCAGCACGGCCATGATAAGATTTACCCAAATGCCGGTCACGTAGAATATGGCGTGCATCATAACCAGGTACACAAGAAGAAGGACATGCTTTATAGTCACGATCGCTAGTATGGGTATTGATGAAATATCAGGGACATCACTTAAACTATAAACACTATGACGTTTTTATAAGTGGCGTTGTTTAGCAAAGTAGGTAACCACACGTCGAGGACTTTGTGGAAAATAAGCTCGCTGTCAACAGTCATGAGGAACCACCGTGTACACCATCATGAGGAAGACCATCACGCAGAATGTATAGTTCTTGGTATACTGGTCCAGTGGGATTCTAGCCGGGACGTTCTCATTGGAACCCGCAAAATCATTCAGTAAAAATATTTCAGTTTATCTTCAAAGATGGACCCCATTACATAAACTTCGTTTGGGACGTTGAAAGTATACCAACCAATTTTTTTATAAGATTTCCCGTTTATTGATTTATTTTTATTTTTATTTCCTCTTTCAGAATACTTGACGTTTAGTTAAAAAAATGTTAAAGGTCACGTAAACATCTACGAAAAATACTCATATCTATAAACAAATAAACACCTCGAAAACAACAGTAAATTATTGACGAAACTTCGCATATCTTCTATTACACAACACTTTTTTTAATTAAAAAGGATGGCATGTGTAATTTTTTATTGTTATCTATTTTTCATCACGCTATTGTCGTTATTTTTACGAGCAAAAAAACAGTGCCGTCCCGAGCAGGAACAGGCGGCGACGCGCGAGGGCTCGTGAAGAGAAGCGCAGCTCGCGTTAATGATTGTATGTCTAATTTAAACTGAATGCAGGCAAATGTGCATTTTTTAATTGCAGCATCAGCCCTGTGCTATTTGCATTGTGGGGCAGCTGCACATTTGAGATTCATAATTGTGCATAAAGCTGCAACCGTATACGGCGTAATTGTTTGTTTGCTTCATATTTGCAATTCGTATATTTTCAGTTTCCAAAATCATTAGGTTTAATTTTTCTATATATTGCATTTTCTGATGTTTATCATTGGTCGAATTAAAGTTATTCTGTTTATAGAAATACAAACAGATAAGCAACTAATTATGTCAACAGAATAAAATTATCGCTTCAAAATGAGCATTATTTAAATATATTAATCATTTGTTGTCAATAATCGAGGTTTTTGTTATTTTATATAAAAATACTATCTAACGATTTTTTTCTCAAACGACGCATATACTAATAATTTGTTTTTTCAAAAAGAATCAGGATCTTCTACATTTATTTTCACAAAATTAAATTATTTAAATAATTTAAAATGCGTTCACATGTTTTAATTAAAAATACAGATTTTTTTTAATTCATAACTGCTGTTTTTGTACCTATATATTTTGTAATATATTTTTATTTAAAATTAAACAAAATTTCCATCGTCTAGGAAATTATTTTCCTAGACGATTGACCTTATGGTCAATCAAAATTATCATTGAAATGAATGAAATTATTTGTTTAATGGAGAGAATATATATTTTTTACTGTAACATATTGTCACCTTTATTCAATATCAATAAATTGCTTAAACTCTTTGATTACTTTTGACACTATCGCGAGTCTTTAAGTACAAAAATCATTGTATTATCTTCATGATAATGTAAAGGCTCATTATTGTACTTACAATATTCACTCTATATTAAATTTTGGTGTCTACCACATGGAATACTGGGACCTTTATAGTTTCAGTTACACAAGGCTATTTTCTGTATACAACCTCATTACTGAAAATGTCTTACTTCCTGCAGCAAACCCTTTAAGGATGTCAATCTACGAACATAAGTATTTTCATTAATTATGAAACTACCCTTTGTTCACAGAGGATAAACATATTTTGATGTTAACTTAAATTACTTTATTAAGCTATTGAAATTGCCTTCGCGTGTGTTATAAATATTCGTTTATATGTAAATGCATACACGTGTCTTGTTAAATTACAAATTAAATATTAGATTTTCATACATAACCAACTTTTAAAAAAATCCCATTTATTTGCGATTTTAACATTTTACATAAAATACAATATTAAATGTATATTGAATGTGTTATAGTTTTTTATTAGATTGTATCTATATCGTAAAGTAATTCCACAAAGCGAGCTAGCAATTTGTCATTTATGTCAGAAAATAAAATAACAATAAAAATGCCAATTTAAAATAAACCAGCGTTTTAGGTTAAAGATATATGAGATTTTTTTATGCCATACCTAAAACGGCCCATTTCATAAATTATACATCCCATTGAAGTACGCTGTCTATAAAACCGTGCCATTAAACAAAGAAATTCATGTTGAATGCTTCTTATAAAGCCAATATTTACAGATCTCCGTGAGCCACATCAAATACTACCAAACGCAGTATAAATATCATATTTTAGAGGCATTTTTAAATGAACCAAGTATCCATATTTGGCCATAAAAATACCAGAAAGGTTACGGCGGATCCCATCCGTACGGATCCCTATTCATACGGTAAGTTGACATACGAGAAGCTTAATACATATTGGCATTTTGCGAACGCCGATAATATTTTCGGCTGGCATGAGAATGAATACCGGAAGAAATGTCAGGTGGATAATGTAAATTGTCTGAATTGAAAATGAAATATGCCTGAAAAGTTCTTTCCTCGGGTATAAGAGACACCACTAAAAAACATTTTACGTGCATTTAACGGTATTTTGCTTTTCAAACATCCGTTATAAAAGTTACCTCATCGTTTCAAATGAATCTTTATAACATATTATAATACAAATAAATAGTCTTGAATAACGATGGCATTCGAAGAACAGTTGTTTCAATTGTTTTCCATCCAGCTAATATATATTTTTTAATAATTCTCCTTGTATCTTTTCAGAATTCAAGGTCATTCCCGCAAAGCTCCAATCAGCTGGAAGCTCCCTGTTCGACCGGTAAGTCTGCTACAAGTTCACGCTGTTGTCAGATTAACACAAGACAAGGCCCGGGCCTCCGCTATCTTGGATTGATTAATGGCGGGGCGACAGAGTTCGTTTGATGAACTCCCTTATTATTAGATTTTTCTTCCACGAAAACCGATATTGCCCCTGAATAAGTCTCGCTTGACAGGCGGGTGCGCCGGCTTAATGTGACGAGAAGCCTGAATGACAGCACGTAGAATTGAATAGAGTACCCGGTGGCATCAATCCTTTTCGATAATTTTATAAAATATTTCATAACAGTTTTCCAGTGTTTCCAATGAGTAAATTATGATAAATTTTTTAGATATTTTTAAGTTTGGTTAGTTTGTGCATTGTGGTTTTAATTATTTTTCGTAATTTGCCTAAAAACTGCAAAATCAAAACAAGCCAAACTTATTTCTCTGTATTGATAATTAACACCCCCTAAAAAATAGATTTGGTTTTATAAGTCATTACGTTTTTATGACTCATTACGTATGAAATATATAATCATTCGTTTTTTTATTAAACAACTTCCATTATATTTACAATCTACCAAGTTCACAAGACATCGAACGTGACACTCGCCACTGTGACTTAACTCGGTCACGGATCGTCTTTCCCCAGTCAACCCTTAGTTAGAGTCTAACTGCATCCCTTGCTGGAGTCTCAGAGGAGCCTCCGTCTTCGGGAAACGTAAGCACTTTTGAGATAACTTTAATAAAATTGTGGACGATTTCTCTGAGGGATTCCTTTACTTCATGCTCCTGGCGAGGCTTACCGTAAGCGAGTAATGAAATTTTGTACTTAAAAAATATTCCGTTTTCGTAGATATTTTGAAAGATGAACGGAAACCGCAAATTGAATATACGCTTCTAAATGCTCTGTGCAGCTTTGTAAATGAATTTATAAGGAGAAGAACGTACGTTCTTTCGAACATCCACTCTAACTTTAATATGAACTCTCTGTTCAAGGAAAAAAACTTTTTTAGCGTTTTAGTGTCACAAATTTTGGAAAAACAATTTAAAAATCTCAAGAAACAGTTTACAGTGAAAAAAATTAAATATTAACCTTATGCAATAAAAAAACTATAACATATGTATATAATGGCATCATAATATTTTACCTTTATTTAATATTTATATTAATATATATAAAATATATAATAACAAAATCAAACAGTTTTAATCCTAATGATATAAATTTTTACAGTTATATCATATATTGATTCAAAGCGATACTTTTTAAAATAACGGATATTAACAGGTAGTAACATTTTTTTAAAAATATGTTTGTGTTCCACAAAAATCTTAAAAACATTTGATAAATTTCAGTCATCATCATTAGTGAAACCGCGTAACAAATATCATTTTTTGTATAAAAAACATTTATTGTTATTGATGACATTCTATAGCATCTCTTTTTAGATTGCTAATAAAAGTTAATTTATTGCACTTCGTAAATCGGGTCAAATTTTATCAGAGAGGCGCGTCATACATACGTCATCCTATGAGAAAGAAAGAAAAAACCCGAAAGCAAACAAACTGCTGAAGAAGACTTAATGTCAACTGCAAAATATGATAGTGATAAGCTGTGATGAATGTGAGGCAATATAAAATATTTACACAAAGATAGTTAGCGTTTTTATAAACACTTGGTACAAAATTACGTTTTGATGTTATTTTTCATAAAAACTATTTTTCAAAATAAAAGCCACTTTTTAAAGAAAAAGAATACGTCTTAAAGTAGAAAAAAAGTTATCGCTTTCATTCAAATGCTATTTGTGACACTTTTGTATCAAAAATTTCTATTGAGTATAAATATATAAATCAAAATCCTTCAATCTTGTATAATTAAGATTATTGGTATATAAAATAAGTTTTCTGAGCTTTCCAAATTAAATGATTTTCAAATACTTCAATTACTATATTTATTCCTTAGTGTTTTTAAGTTATAGATTGAAGATGTATTTTTTTTTTAGAACTCAGTAATTTAAATATAAAAAGCAAACTTTTAGATTAATATTTTTTTGCTGATACAGCATCATTCAAACTCAACTAACAATAAACTGAAAAATATGATATATTAACCTTGTGATGTTTATACTTAATTTGATATAATTTTTTAGGTGAGTTTTAAATTTTATCAATACATTATGACTTACAATCGGATATAAATATCTAAATTAAAACACGTAATAAAAGAGTCAGGATTTAATGCCACTATATTAACTCTCAATTACCAGGTGCAAGTACATGACCGCCAGGTAGATCGATGGGTTGGCGCTCGAAGATAATGGTGGCACGGGAAATTAGTCCCTAATCACAAGGCGCTAAGAGCATTACGACTTCTTATTGGTTTACACGAGTGCTTCTTTTGGTCAGCTCGTGTAGACAGGTGAGAGATTAGAGTGCTTGGGAAAAGTAAAGCACTGTAGAAAAGGATTGGCATATTTATTTTTCCATAAATCATAATTTGTCTAATTCAGTATTTTATTTAAAGTAAATAATAGAAATTGTAGTAAACGCGCGCTTGTTATATTTTTATTTTAAACATTTTAATGACTCTGTATATTTCCATGACACTTCTTCAGAACTGGCTCTGTGACTTCACCACGACGAATATATTCAACACGACTCAAAGCCAAAGTTGACTGCTACAAGATGGAAATATACACCTACTAGTCTATCTATGAAACATACTGCAAGAAGAGTGTCAATTATTTTTTATGAGAACTTAAACATACTAAAAGCTTTATTAGTATAAATCAAAAGCGCTCACAACCAAAAAAATACACGATCTACTTTCTATTAGAATGATCATATTTTATATTAATACTAAGAATAACAGGTATGACCTGACATTCCCGGATTCTAAGAAATATTTTTTAATCATTATAGATAAAGTATCATTAGGCTTATTTTTTAGTAGTTATGTTTTTATTTAAAAATACGTTTTTTGGAAATCATACAAGGAAACTTTAAGCATGACCTTCGTTAGTAAAATTCTACTAAGAAATATAAAAAATGTTTTTTCTTCGGAGAGCAAAAATATTTATGGTCTGTTTATTTGAGCTCAAAAAGAATTACTGGAATTACTTTTTTACTTCTTTTGAAGAAATACCATACTTTGTTAAAAAAACATTTATTCTCTTTATAAAACTACTAATATAAAATATAACATAACGTGCATAAGTATGAAACTTATTTATTATTTGTAAGGAGTAAATACATACCAAAATTAAAGTAATAAAAAAGAACAAGACTCAGGTGTTCACGACTAAGACGATAAATATTATTAAAGTAATCAGAACTTAAGGTATTTTCGTATATCATATAGTTTTACATCTTGGGTAAAAATTACTTTGAAGAAAAACTTATTCTTTTCAAAAACATCAGAGTTTATTCTCGTCATACAAAATGATGCTTGAACTTTTGAAAGTTTTGTACGAAAATATGTAAATTGTTAAATACTTTAATACTTTAAATACGTAAATGGCAATCTTCCTCGAATATTCACAGGAACTTTGCGTTTATTGTGGGACCTCAACTTCAAATTGGATTTAATTTAATTCATCTATCTACGTTAATTTTCAAGTTAATAGATTTTTACTGTAATGATATTACATCAATAAATGTTATTTATTGATGCAAAGAAAATCCTTTGATATTTATTATATGTATTGTAAAACAAAAAATCTCAAATTTAATTGGCTCTATCCTGCAAACTAAAGGCTTTCAAATAACAACACTCATTCGCGAATTTTATTATATGGTTTTAATTATTATTTTGTACAAACTGTATACCGGATCCTATACGCAGAGCCACCGTGTCTGTTATTTAGTAAATTACAGAGAACATCCCCTCAAAGCAACTTCGGCTTGCGTCCGACCTCAGGCAAAGGATATTCCCCGAGGCTCTATTTTGATAAAAAAAACTGAAGCGGATTTCATGCATTATATTGTAAAATTGGTTTTTATATACGATACAGATAAGATATTTGGTTTTCACAACCCGGTCACTAAATAATTCTGTCATATAACCAAATAATTATTATATTTACGTATTGCAAGTAAAAACGGTAAAATATGCTATTATCTTATAAAAAATATATCACACATTATTATTGATTAATGAAATTAATGAAAAACTATTCATCTGAATATATATATAAAATATATTTTTTCAAGGTTTGATAATTTATTTCTTTCAGCTTGCATCCAAAATATTTATTTTTCTCATAATTCAGTTGAAACATTTCTGCTCTAAGAAACTTCTGAAATAAAACTTAGCTTTTGTGATAAATTTTTTTTTATTGTTTTTCTGACATTGCCTTAAGGTTCGAGTTTTTTTAGGTCATGGTCCTATTGGTTAAAGCTGACCAAGTTGAAAATAAACAAATCTGAAATATTTTTTCCACTCACCATATATTAAAACATATTTATTTTAACTGATTCTACAAATTAAAAAAGTTACAACTTTTTTTTTTCTAATTTATTTAATCATTATATTGAAAATAAAACATGACTAGGCTGGAACTCCCGACGTTAGGTTAACAAAAAATAACTCGCGTTTTAGTTTTTTCCGATAGACCCTCACCCTTGATGAAATAGTATTTCGTGTTATGTGGTCATAAAAAATAATTAGCATATTCCATAAGGCGGGCAATGAAAAAAAATGATAAATAGATATGTCATCGCCACTAATATTTCACAGTGACCTCGTCAATTTTTGCCGATATTTCTTGAATATTTACCATTCGCGACAGCACTAACTGAGGAGGGCCTCAAGGGGTATCGGCCTGTCGGAAGTGACGTCATTGAAGGAAACCGGAAGTGGGGGAACTTAACGCTCACAGCCTCCGACGGAAGTAGCATCTGCCTCCCTCCTGTAACCTGCTATCACTCTCTCAGCCTGTTTCACTGCATGCATTGTTGCCTACTCGGAAACCCAACAGTCTCGAGCGAGTGAACATTAATAGAATTAAACTGATTTATCTATTATTAACTCACAAGAAAAAAAATGGATTCATATCGAAATACGCACTTGAACAATAACATTGACAAACTTCTATTTATAACTTAAAATACCTTAAATATTAATTCTCTCTTATTTATTGATTGACAGTATATCAAAGTAGATAAAACTAAACCTTGTATTTTTTTAAACAAAGGACTGTCCGTGAATTGGTTAAATAAGTTATTAAAAGTTGCAATAATTCCCATGTAGAAGTAATTAGCTAAGTACCAAGCAAATCCTAAGTGATATATCCGCATGTTTTGACGACGGTTGTAACTTAAACTATGTTGTTGAGCGTTTTTCCAAGTTAAGATTCTGTGAGCCTTCCGGAATCTTGACTCCAGTTTAATAACTGACACGTCAGAAACAAAACACCCAAAATATAAATTACTAAATAAAGGAGGAGTTTGTTTATCTCGATTGAATAAATTCATTTTATCAGCACAACGAGGCTTAGACTCCCAAAGCTTGATGATATAGCCGAATTGAATATGAAACGTTGATGTCAGTACTTAGTAATTTCAAGAAGATTTACACAATATTTGTAATTTCAGACGTTGTATTTAGTTAAGTAATTTTCTTGAGTATAGCTTAAAATTATCAGTTATTGTTTACAGTAACTACTTAAAATTTTCAACAATCTCTAAAGATGGTCCAAACAGAAGGACCAAAACGTTGGAGGACTGAAAACCCCGAGATACTCAACATGCTGTAAACCAAATTTAAACAAGTCTTAATACAAAATCTTCGTTTTAAATAACACTCCTTTCATCTATTGAGAAGTTACATGCCATTACAGCATATTTTCATAAATCTAGGATATTTTTTTCTCTTCAGCGAAACTATTGTTATCGTTGATTTAGTTTTTCTCGTACAGCAGTCAAAAAATTCTACTCATATCTTATGTTTTGAGCTTTCTATGCAAAAATGAGGCAATTTATAAATCGTTAAATTTAATTAAGTAATCATACCCACATACTTGGTTTTCCAACCAAATATCCCTCTCTAGGTCAACGCGAGGCAAGAATTATTTGCTCCATTATTTACACGGGCTTCCGTTAGCCTCTTCTTTGAAATGGGTCTATTCCCTTTAATTATCTGATCACCAATTTAGCAACATTCATTTCCTGGACGTAATCGAACGATCGAATAACAATTTTATCTAATTCTATTTCAATGTTTGATGAAATCAAATTTAATTATTTTACTTTCAGTAAGGTGTAACTTCTTGTAAAAAAACGAATAATAAAAACTGCGATACACTAGCAAGATCACTACATAAACAATTCATTAAATATACTTTTTTTAAATCTAAATTTTTTTTTTTTAATCATAGATTTTTCATAAAATTACGATTTTTATAAACATAATAAATCTATTGAATATGTATGATAAAGGATAAATTAAATTATGTTATTTGTGTTATGTTTGAGATAATCTGATAAAAACTTTATTTTAGAGTATAATTTAAAATTTTATTTATTATAATTTCACATTCAACAACCATTACTAATAAATTGAAAATAAAATTTGACGGAAATTTTTTGGTATTTAAGTAGTAAATACCATCTAAATCTCATTTAAAATACCAAATATAGTTAGATATTTAGTATTTTAGTTTTAATGAAAATTTGTGATTTACGTATCGACTATTTTTTTGAAATAATACTTTTGTATATAAATAATTTTTGTCTTTAGAAATGGACAAAGACAGTACATATTTGTACCTACAGTCGTATGTGAAGAGAATATTTGTTCGTCCCAGGCCAATGCCAGGGAGGTTGTGGTCCAAGTCTGTAGCCATACAATCATCCCCAAATGGATCACGTACGTCCTCTTAGTAATTTGTATCTCCCAGTACTCTTCGTTTTATTTCTTCCTTTCATTCGCTTCACTTTTAAAGAGATATAAAACTCTTGAATAAATGGTTCTTACTATCTTCAACCTCAGCAAAATCCATTATTTATCTTAGCTTTTATTACAAAATAAATGTTTTTAAGCAAAATAAATCCTAAATCACAATAACGATATTGTAGAGATATATGGTGATCCGCAGAGGAAAAAAATACTTAAAAATCATTTTAAAAAAATCTATCTATAATATCAAAAAAATAATTTAGCCAACGCACAATAAAAATAAATACTACTCATCAACTTTTTAGAATATAACTTGAAAGAATTAAGTTATTAGGAATTAGTAAAATAAAAACATTTTTTTACTCGTTTATGTGTTGTCCGGATATATTTTCTTAAATATAATCGTATAAAATTAGCAACATGCTATTTTAAATAAGTCATGCATACTAAAAAAAAAATCGTGTTAACTTCACACCAACAATATATAGTTTAGGGTTTTAATATAGAGACCCAATGTAAAAGCAGACAGTTTTATATTTATGTATTTTAATATAACATAGAGAACTTTAATTGCTCCCAGCTTAGATTTTCTTTTCGGTCAAGTTACTAATGATGTAATGTATCTTATGAGGCATCGGTTACGCAAACTTTGTTTTTAGCGTTCATTTATGGCGATGCACCTATAGAGAGCTCCCAGGTTTAACTTTAGCATTTTTCAGTTCACCAAGCTTAGATCTTTACTCTGAAAAAGAACATTCGATCCCACTTCGCGATCGCAGTGTGAATTGGGTGCGAATTACTTATTTGCTTTTATTACTGCAGATGTTAATTTGTTCTCAGTGAATAAAACCACTCCGCAAATACCACCTTCCACCCACAAAGGTAAACAATTAAGATTTTCCCTTCACCTACTTCCTTCGCCGGAGCCTCTGTCTTTACCGTACCAATTCAGAAACATCCGCCTAAAATGTAAACCGAAATGCGGAGAAACAGGGATGGAAAATATGATGTGTTTGCTATTCATACGATATATATAATATTTAATGATTAAATTAAAATATTTTATTTCTGTTATATTTTGAATCTGCTTTATAAAAATACATACCCAATAAATGTAAAGCATTGCTCAATTGAATATTCAATTTACAACATATTTAAATAATAAAATGAAACCTTGACTCAAAGTATACTCTGAATAAAAAAAAATCGACTTACATTATTGACTGTACTTACAAATGAAAAACTAAACGGTGACAAAATATAGATTATTATATGGTTAAGATATTTAACTAAATAAAATCGGCTCATTTGTAATTACTCAAATATAACAGCAAAATAAAATGCTCACCTTCAGACAACTCGTTCTTGGCTTCAACTTTATTAGAGAGTGTATTGAAGATACATAAAATTCCCTCGAATCTTTTGAGTCTTGCAGCCAACGACTGCACCGCTGCCAGCATCTGGTTTGTGTTGCCAACAAAATAGAATAAATTTTACCGAGCCAATTACATTATATTTACACTTCCAATATTTTATACTTTATTTGCGCTCGTGTAAAATTATAACAAAGGTTATCTGAATAAATGTGTAATTCGATGCACATATAGCAACCGCAATGTATGAAATATTGTTTTTTTGATGATTCATTTTTACTCTTGAAAGTTCTTGACACAGTGTTATTCTTATTGATGTTCAATTTTAATAGATGGTATACGGTGTGTGCATTATTTTTTTCGGATTTTTTCGTGAAATTGGAGCTTTATTATAAAAAATAGGTACAGTATATTCTATTCAAAGTATTGTCCATCGCTAGCCACTACTTTTTCCCATCTTTCGGGCAAATTATGGATTCCATCCCAAAAGAACTGTTCGGCTTTTGAAGCCAAGAAAGAATCAAGCCAATTTTTGATACCCTGCTCAAAAGTGAAGCGTATTCCAGAAAGGCCATTCTGCATCGATTGAAACAAGTGGTAGTCGGAAGGGGCAAGGTCTGGGCTATAAGGCGGGTGAGGCAGAACAACCCATCCACTGTTTTCCAAATATGTTTTGTATGAAATTTTCGAACTGCGGCTGCCAAGCTTTCATTATTTTTGAAATATTGTTCAATAATAAAGACACGATGTTTTATCGTTTAACGCTCTATTTTTACTAACCCTAAACTGTCAGCTGTCAAATTGTTTTTTTAAAGTGTTCTTAAAACTTTGCTGCAAAAATGGTGACAAATTCAAATCTTGCGTTAATTTTGGGACACCCTATAGAATAACATGTTAATAGACTTCTAAGATAAGTTATTTTAGTGTGAATAATTCAAAATTCTAAATAATTATTAAAATTTTCCCAGCCCTACGCTAAGTGTGCGACTGCGACGCGCCGCACGTACCTTCCCAAGCGGTCCCGAGACACTCTATCCATCTAACCCTTGTACACCTCCGCAGCAATCACGAGGCGCTCGCTCTCACCTCCGCCCAACTGCTTCAGGAGAACGCCCGTTACAGGGCCGCGCCCCGCCGGGAGTTGAGGTCCTCTGCGACGGTCCTCACGGCGTTAATCCTCCGCTTCATTGTCTATTAGCGTAGATTAGATATTTCATCATTGTTTTGTTGGTAGTTTGGGTATAGAGCCCGTGTAGATCCCAGAAATAGCTTATTAGAAACAAAGTGTAACATCGTATTTTTTTTTACGCAAAAAATGTACTATTAACAGAACATGTCATTTTATTGATTTTTTTTATTATAATTGTGCATTAAAAAATATTATGCATTGATTGTAAAATAACTACAGTACATATTTGCTGTTTTTTAAATTAAAAAAGATGTAACAAAGTGGACGTTTTCTAGCTGTTAAATAAAAAATAATTATTTATTGGCAGTTTATTAAACGTTTGCTTTAGATGGGGCCAATATTTTTTTTACTTTGCAGTGAATAATTAAATTTCGAAATTTCGTAGACTTAAGCGTTCACTCACTTTTCAAATACGTCAAAATATCTCATCTTAGCTGTCTTTTTTGCGTCCAATCTTTCGGCATCCTATCAAACTTCCGGTAGGCTGTCACCCCTCCATAAAGCCTCCCGGGGGACCGCGGAGCCCTCGCTAAGCAGGAACAACGAGGCACTTCCTCTCCAGATTTCATTATCACTGCCTGTAATTCATTTCGGTTTCTCTACAAGAGGTTGATTTAAGCCCCGCTAATAGAGCCGCTCAGGCGGGTAAGGGAACTTATCGATGCCAATGTGTGAATTTGCATGAATTATCGCTACAAGTATCGTAATTAATTTTGATGAGATGGAATCGGAAGTTTGTGTGTGTGAATAATTATAATAATTGAAATTAATAGTAATTGTTATAGTGTTCTCTCTTCGTAATACATAATTTATGATATTGAAAGCGACAGAATCCAATTAAATTATATTGGTTATTAATGATTACAATAATTCACCAAATTCCAAACCACTGATTTAAATGTATCAAATTATTTAAGATTCAATTTAATTAACGCGGAAATTCACTTTAGTCAGCTAAGAACGATAGAGGTATATAATTATATATATATACTATATACATAAATATTTTTCTTAATAATTTTTTTTGGGTCATATTTTAAGTATTAAACTACTTAAAATAAGTTTCAATTTGTCGTGTGTTAAACAAACTGATATTCTAATTGATGCTTCATTGTGGTTCACTCCTATTAAAATTTCAACCTGTACCAAATTAAACCTGTAGTTAATGATAACTGACCATAAAAAAAAATGTTTGGATTCAATTAAAAAGTGCTAGAAATGCACTTTCAGTAATTAATTACACGTACTTTCAAAGAATCTGTATAGCCTGTATGAAAAATGCTACGCTCTATAGATAATGATAATACCAACACTTAATTATGATTATCCCGACTTTATAGCACGACATGCATTCAAAAACCATTACTATTAGCATTACTTACATAAAAAAAATTATGAACGTAGGGTAAAAACGATAAATAGTCCAGACTTGTAGCGCCTGTTTGGGGTTGTACTTTCCTTTATTAGATTACTCTGTATATTTACAATTCAAAAAACGCCAAAAATTTTCACGCTGAAAACTTCTCGTAAAAGCTTCGTCCTCATTAAATTACCATAAAAAAGCCCACAAGAAAGGAGGGTTTAAGTGCAAGAAACATAATACACACGAGTTAATGTATCCATTAGCCAAGACCTGAACTGAGATAAAACCAGAAATCTGTATCTAGGCCGAAAGAGATGCTCCTACATAGCAGTTTTTCTTATAACTGTTGATATAAACCGAGAAATAAACACAACCATCTTACTGACGTGTAATAAATCATTTAACCCAGAAGCGCCTGCCAATCAGTCTAAGATACAAAACTGTCTGTACTATTGTTTACCTACAATATCAATACAACTCAAGGTAATCCATTCAATTGGGCAGATGTAAGGATTTAGCACGATTCTATCACGTTGCTCTGTACATGCTCTGATACGATCAAAGGTGGATTGGTGGTAGTAAATCTATATTTGAGAATATGAATAATACTACCGTTTATCCACTGGATAAATATACTAGCTCAGAATGTTTACTTAAGACAAATATACTGTTAAAATCTTTTGCAGTTCTTTAGAAGGTTTTTACTTTTTCTGAAAATAATTTTGCTCGTGATAGTCATTATGAAAGAAGCTATTTATTATATTCATAAAATTTTACGATAATGCAGAAAATGTATTAAAACTTTTCTTAAGTATATATTTACATGTCACAAAGCCGTAAAATGTAAATACAGTTTTAGTATTTAAATAAATCGAGACTGACGGATCCTCACAGCTCCGCTCGGACCTTGACATATGAAGATGTACGACCAGGTCAAAGGAAAAAACTTAATATGCTAATAGTAAGTCACTGTGGCCTACGAACTATTGTAAGAATTTGGGAAACAAACAAATTTTATGCTTTGTATTCAGGAAAAATCTTTGTTTGATAATTCTTTGGATACATACCAAAATACTTACCTGGATCTGAGGATTGTTTGTATCTTGAATACAAAAATATTTTAAATGTAAAAAAACGAAAATCAATATAAAATATGCAAGTTTTATTGATTGGTTATTAAAAGTAAACTACGCATATGTTATAGAAATTCATTTGCACGGTTTTTATTTATGATGTATAGCCTTCGGTAAGCGCGTCAAAATTTTTAATTATTAATAATTTCACACCTATAAAACTTTGAGTCAAATCAAACATAAACGCATATAAAAAAAAAATCATAAATTTACACATAACATTGAATATAAAAACGTACATATGCATATGCTTGGATGTTTAACGATTAACCCAGGGCCGCGACTCCGCCAGTTGGCAGGGGTGGCCAACCCCGGCTGGCTCGGGGGAGTTTTACAGGTTTTCACATTTTATATTTTGCAGCGTGTCTATAAAAGCCGCCGCAACGGATGGTCGGTCTGCACAGAGGGTCGATCCATTTTTTATGCTCCGAGCAAGCTTTCGATTGCGAAACGCCTCCCTGCAAGATTCTTTTTCCAGATATTCGTGTAACCTTTTTTTCATATATTTGATAAATATCATTAATATATGGGAAGATATTTCTACTCGAGGCTCGACACTAAAAACGTGAGTGGGTGATATTTTACTTTGCAAAAAAAAAAAAAAAAGCTCTAGAAGAATGTAAATGCACAATAAACTATATACTCGTAGTTAAGTAGGTACTTACAGACATGAATTTTAAGACCACAATTTAAATTTAAGTCATTATCTATTTAAGGCAAGTATTGATAGATGATCCCTTTTACCATTTAAAATTTTGTTATTTTGACTAGAAAAGATACAAAACATTTATGACATTTACCATGAGTAAAAAATGTCGCCATTTCGTAACAGAGAAAAATTCTATGAGTTTGATGAATTTTATATTGAATAATTTTCGTTTGAATATTTTTCATTTGAACTCTTTTGTAAATGTAATTTTCAATTTTGTAACTTGCAAATGGAGTCCTGTTTCCTTTTTCCCGTACCGCTCCGATGTTGTCAGTTATATGTCGTTGAATTTTTTGCAATACATTTCAGAATTTCAATGGAAAATTGCTTGCCTCCGATAATATACTGTAGCGCCTTTGTAAGTAATAATCTTTGTTGAACAAATATCCCTCGGCTTTGTGTGGAGTTTAAAGTTTTATTTGCTTTGTATTTTTTTCACTCAATTAGGCACTCGTATTTACTACACAATAAATATAGATTTTTTTAACTAACATTTGAAAAACCGAAATGAATACTGAAAAACGTTTTACACGTATTGGTAGATTAAAAATATTTTTAATTCACATAAAAATTATTAAATATATACAAAAATCGAACCCCTTACATGTATAAATGATCGCTATCCCTTGGATTTTTATTTAAAACATGGGATACTATTATATATATATATTTATATATATAAATTTAAAATTCAATCTAAAAAATCTAAATTAATCTTGTGTGTCAATGAAAAATAAATACAATATTGTAGCCAAATTATTGAGACGCTAAAAATATTCGGATACGTTTTACCGATATATAAATTTTATGATCTGATAATATTTATTTGGAGTTTTTCTAGCTTCATTTGTGTTGTTTTATTTTAGTGTAACAACAATCGTATAATGAGCAATTACCATAGTGTGTTTTGATAGATATTCAAAATATGGGTCTCTCATGTAATACTGTTTTATCTTGTACGTATTGCAGGGTTCGTATGAACGTGAATGATTTTTTACTGCATATACTCTTTATATAGGATGGGCTAGTGGACTGTGATACATGAAATAAATTTCTATCAAAATGTAATATTTTGAAGTTGTATTCAGTAATATAAAAGCAAAATAAGTAATAATAAATGCTTGTTCATTATATATAATATAGAATATATATTTATAGAATATATTACGATGAAGATAATATAAAATTCACCACGCCCAAATCCATTATTTAATTTTCTTCCCTATTTAATTTTTCATCCACTTTTCGTTCCCAGCATTTCTATTTTTATCTCACACCCCCCGTATCTGCAAAGCATTTAGAATAATTTTAATAATATTCTCACACATACAAACCTACAAATGCAATGCCGCTATAAATATACATGCCTTAAAGGTTCTCTCATAAATTTGTTAAGTCCAATTTAGTTACAGCCTAATGTATATTAAGCTCACATTTGATCAAATCGAAACTCTCGGATTTTTTTTCAAGTTCAGTTTATATACATTATATATATATATATATATACATGCATTTTAACAGGGCGTTTAATTTTCAATTCAATGGGAGTTTTCACCACGACATATTGTGTATGGCTTCCCGAATCCCCATATCCTACGTCACCATGGCAACATGTCTTTCTCTTCACTCTGGAAGTTCAACCATTGGATTCCTTACCGTCATGTGAGTTATAGCATTCACAACTTATTGTCCCTGCTACATGGAATTTTTCTCGTAAGAATTCTTCGAGAAAATAAAATCTATGGCCGTATACACTAAGATCTTTTGTAGGTTTATTTTAAATTGTATAACACAGTTTCATAATAAAAATACAATACCCAAAGTATAATAAAGATGATTGATTGAAACATTACGCTGTTCGTCAAGTTATATCATTTTTTTAAATTATCAAATCTAGACTGTTAAAATTGAATATGACTTCTACTGAAAAATATATTATGCCATGTCTTTGAATTGCATTTGCAGTTAAATTTTAGTATGATGTGACTTCATTGATTTTTATTAAAACCATCATATAAAAAACCATTCAATAGTAACACTAATAAAAAAACAAGTATCTTGAACTGATTATATGTTATAGTAGTTGTTTTTTTATTTTAAATAATATGGCCATAATAAATGTGGCCATTTATTTATTGATTTTTTTTTAATTGTGAATATTTAATAATCAATGTCACTTTTAAAATTTGTGGACAAAATCTTTTTATTCATTAAATTTTATCACGCATCTAAATTTCCCACAACCTCAGGCTGAAGGTCCATTTAATGCAGATAGTTGAAAAGCAATCTACTGAAACCACCAGAGCTATCAGGCCGTGCTTGAGAGTGCTTAAATTTCACACTCTGCTCTACACCCCTGTTGTTACGAGGGGGTTTGTTTTGTCTAACATAAGCGCAGGCCATGGGTCAAACGATTGCCCAACTTGAGTTGAGCAAGTTACTTGAAAGTACTGAAACTTGAAGACGCCAAGCAGGAAATGGACGGAAGTACTTAGTTTTGCGGGTACCATACATGCTTTCTCACGTGGGACAATCCTGATAAACAATTTATACCTCTGTAAGAGTCGAATAAATTTTAACAAAGCCATGTTTTTACGATCAGTTATAATATATCTATTAAAATTAATATTATCAATAATAAAAAAATTATTATATTTTACTTTTATTTTGGGTGATTAAAGTTGAAAACAAAACTTATCCATTAACCTGTAAATATTTTAATACAATTTCGATATAAACCAATTACAGCGTTTTGTAGTTAATGGAAGGGTTTGTGATATATAAAACTTAGACGTTGAAAATATCAAGTTTTGATGTTTTGTTTAAAAAAACGAGTAGGTACATAAAACGTTTAACACACATTTTTGTGTTAAAAAAAACTATTTTAAATTTTTCAAAACGAGCAAAGTTTTGATCGCTTTCTACGGTTTTTTTTTATCAAAATATGTCAAATAATCAATATAAAAATTATTTTTAAAAAATAAACTGGTGAAATTCTATTTTGATATAATTTTAGATATTGTGCATGGTCACACCAAAAGCGCACACCACATTGTGGTACTCTTTGTGAAGACTCCTCATTGTTTGGTGCTGAAACCCCGACCAAGTACGCGCGCACAGGGTCCACTATCCAATTTTATTGTGCAATTTTTATTAGTATTTGATATGTTAACCCAGAATTAAAGGATATTTGATATTAAAATCTTCATTGAACATGAAAGATTTGAAATTTCGAAAATCAAAAACTACTTTCAAATTTGAAGAATCCGTAGGATTATCGATTAGTATTTATAATATTTATCATTGCTGTTATGATCACAGATGCTAAACTATTATACTACTTAATTTTAATGAGCATATAAAGACGCTATATTATTGATGTATGAAAGAAACACAGAATATAAAAATAATATTAAAATAAACGACCTAGATTATCCGTTGAAACCTATAAAGCCTAACATTAAGTTTTAATAAAAAGTATAAATCTACTTTTTTGATTGAAAAAGTACATTAATTATTATTTTCTAGCATTTCAACAAAGTTTTGAATAAAAATCATTATTTTTTCCAATTACAATTTTCTCCTTGGTGGTAAATTTCTTTTGATCAAACTTCAGGCAGTCAATTAGAAACTTGAATTCAAAACATAGAAATTAAAAGACTGTAGAAATACATTTATGAATACCTGGGTGTCTTTTTTGCTATTCTTATATTATATCTGAAAGAACCGAGTTCCTGGACATACTTCTTTTCCTTCCAGTTATTATAAAGGAAAACTTCTTTGAAAGTAAATCTGTTGTAATTGGAGCCGGTTCAGTCTTCTGCGCTGTAAATATGCAGATTCTTTCAATATGAAGGAAACAAGGTTCTTTTGTGTTCAATTAAGCAAAATACTAAAAAAAAAATTGTTAGCGAAAATACCGTTTTTACTTCTTTTGTATGAGTTACATTTAAAAAAACTGGTATTTGTTGTTTAGTAAATTTTAATTTTTTAGATACAATGCAAAAATGTTTAAATGATGGTTTATCATGAATAATAAAGGCAAATTAACGTGATTGTGGCAGAGTGTAATACTTAATTAAAAATTTATTACACTAAATTAACTTCATGTTATTTAATTTGGTATATTTTATTTTTACTTGATATTTAATGTAATTATTTGGCATATCAAGAGTTTCAAAAATAAATGATTCCTTTTGAAAAAGAAATGTTATAAATAATTATTTTTACTTATGAGCTCAATCGATGGATTCAATTAATCTTAAATAAAAATAACTCTGAAATAGTATTTTATGAAGAAACATTTTTTCAGCCAATACCATATGTAGTTACGTTATTTTTGAAATAATAACAATACTAAATAAAACTCTAATAAAAATACCATTTTCATTTTACTGATAACAGAATAATAAATTAAAACAAAAAGAAAACTTCACATTTGCAATGTAAAATTAATTACATTATATAATTGCAAAAATAATTTTTGCACGATTTCTGCTCGTGTAAGTTAAAAGATTATTTACTTTGTTTTATTTTTAAAAATGTTATACCCACATAAATTATAAGATTGAGCTTGTCTTGATATAAAATGTGTGATATGAATGTGCTATCGTCGAAAGTATAAATTATTAAATGTATATATCGCAAAGCCGCGCACTCGAGGCTGTATGCTGATGTATGCAAATTCTTATAAGGTTCAAAGTACTCCACCAAAATCTCTCTCTGGTTAGTTAAGGCTCTCCCGCTCTGTAAATTTTATAAGAATTGTGCTCATTTTCACGAATCGAGAAAAAATATATTACGCATTTCAAATATAACAGAAATGGGCATTTTATATATCTTTTTACTTTTTTCAAAAAAATAAATAAAGCACAATAGCAAAATTAAACGGCATGTAAAAAAAATACAAAATCATCCAATTTGTAATCAAAATTTATGGAGACTTCTCATACCAAACATTTGAAATTATTTAAGGCTCCATGAGCACCACATCCTCTCTTCTCTTGCTTCACTCACCCTCTTCAGCTCCCGAAACTGATTTATAACATCGCAAATCAGACACGAATCCGACACCTGAGAGTTAAACGCCACTTATGTAACTGAACACCCGGTTTAATCACGCATTTTCCATCTAAATCAGATAAACTTTTTAGTCTCTTATATCAGTCACCATTAAAATAAAAACAATTTACAAAAACCTAAAATAAAATGATTTGATAATCGTTTACAGACCATAATAATATATATTTAAAGACACTAAAATAATTTATCATAACAAGAAATATCTACGATCTAATTTGACGTTCTTTGCTACATTTTTAAGTTCTGAATAAAACTTATTTCAAATACTGGAATTAATTTTTTTTTTTTTAAAAAACAGCATTTCACGATATGTTTTACACGAAATGTGTTCATAGCTGAAACAAGCGTGTTTAATTTTCAGTTTGTGAAGTTAACCTGAAAGCTCAAGTGATTTACTTAACATCAATAATTAAATACATTCAAGAAACAGTGATCATTAATAATAAAGCAATCAAATATGCTCTATTATTCATTATCTTTCAATTGCCGGAAATACATTCAATTTGCTTCCGCTCCCAATAAAGTCATATCTTACAGCTTCATTCAGAATCGCTCACTATACCAGATATAATTATATTCAGCTTTTTTTTACGATTAAAACACATGAGGCATAAAATTATATGCATCATTAAAATTAAAGTAATGCAAGATCAAAAGGCCGTAAAACGATAATTTTCGCAATTTCTGTAAATAACTCACTCTAACTTTAAGTTAAAGTCTATTCTGCAGATACTCACCCCAGTTAGAAAAGTATATAGAAGAGGCCATTACCTCTTTTTATCTCCCTTAACATGGAGATAAAAAGAACAAAACAAGTTCTTCACAGTAAACATGAGATAGTGGTTATGCTAATTTGTACTTTTATTTTTATTGCTTTAGTAAAGAAGTTAACATACGTACCTTTAACTGACTGGCATAAATAAAAAACTAACATTTATTTTATTACAACTTGTATTTGTTAATAAATACCAATGCATATTATAAGTGTTTTGTCATATTATAAGTGTAGGGTTCAAAAGCGGAAGATATCCAAATCAAGATAAAGAATGTTAATTATTTAACTACCCTAAACTGTACGGATCGGGGGCTATAACAAAAAAACTACCAACTATAACTACGAGACAAATTCTTACTTGAACAAGAGAGTTTTTTTATATATAAATATTCAGTATTCAAAAAGTTAATATACTAGCTATCAATCTAGATTTTACTCTTGTTACCTAGAAATAATTACCTAAAATATTTAACCATAAAGATAATTATTTTATAAAACACAGTGCGATAAAAAATATTTTTTTATGTAGCACAGGTATTATTCATACAAATGAAAATAAACATAATTGATTTTTCGGAAGCAGCTGACAGAATTCTTTTTTTACTGTCCTAAAAATAAAACGCGAAACACTTTCGGAAGGTTTTATCGCCAGGGTGGTGTTTATTTACAGAAGTTTATTGACAGGTCACACCCATAAAAGTAGGAAGTCTGCAGTTAGACAAACGGCCATTTCACTTTCGTTAAATTAAAACAGAGATGCTTTTAAATATAATTGAATGACGACAACACAACATCAGAGAGACGAAGAAAATATTTACCGATTGTAAATAGCGCGGGTATTTTCATTGTATATACTTCATAAATAATGATATGAACGATTGATTTGAATGAAAATGCACAGTAATTTAAGTGACTAAAGGGTTTTATAGTAAATAAATTAAAATCAGATAATAGATAAAATTATGTGTCTACAAATCATTGTTCAATATCTAGGGAATTCATAAGTAAATTATCATTTATATACATTTACCCACCATTTACAAATATTGAGAATGTTTTCCGTTGGCGTCAGCTTTCCTGAGACTCTTTGATATTTTTTTAACCATAATAAGACATGTTCGGATCAAATTACTTCTACTCGTGTTGAAATATAAATTCTTCCAATTTACATACAAGTCGAGTATAAAAGGAACGTAGATATTATTTTGCGAAGGTTAATATAATGTATGTAAAATAACAAATTCTCCTCGGAGTATTTGAAAACAAAGCGAATTTGTTAAGGGTAAATAAATTATATTTACTCAAAAAATAGACAAACAAAAAAATATTATTTTTCGTATAAAGTTGTTTATATTTCACTGTATTTGCAAAGAAAATTTGTTTTGCAAATCATTTCTAGATTATATGTTTAGTATTATTTATAAACAGTATTTGATTTTTTTTTTTTTCTAAGGGCGAGTCATGCAAACGCTAACCAAAAGTGTTTACAACCGTATTTTTTTCTAATAATAGAAGACCGCAAGAGTAAAAGCAGGTAGACAGGAGTAAGGAACATTCGGTGGTAATTACGGCTTTGTCCAGCTTAGTACTTTTCCAGAATTTTCTTCGTTGAGAGAACAAACAAATATCCTACATAATAAAGCTCGTATTACAGAATTTTCTTTTCATTTGAACTTATGGTCAATTTATAATTCAAGATAATAGAAAAAGTTGAACATAGTAATCTTTATGATTTGAATGAGTCTGAAAACAATCATGCTTATCACTAAACCACGAACTTACAATTATAATTAATAAATTTTTTAGTAAAAAAAATACAATTATATTGTTTTGTTAATCGACCAAAGCAAGACATATTTTACTGTTCCCCTAATATGGAATAACAATGTCATTTTATTAATAATTCTATATAAAATAATCAGCTATACAATCATATAACAAAGTAAACTTCAAAAAGCATTACCCTTGAACCACAGATACGTATTCAGAAGCTAATTCCAAGCATGATACATTTCACGAGGCGGTTAATCAGCTCCAAGGGAGACAATTAGCGCCGATAACTTCTCTGTTCTCGACACATTGGAGTAATCAAGATTTCATTGAAGGTTGACATACCGTCTCCTGCAGTAGACACCGTCTTATAAAAGCATCTCATATAACAATGGTATACATCTCTCTAAGAGAACCTCCAGATATCATAGAATACTTAACATAAGAAGCCTTTGAAGTCGAGATAATTATATTCTTGTTTAATAATATCATAAAGCTTACTTCTTGTCGGCTTATACAGAAAATTAAGCATTTGCAATACACAAGTTGCATTGCAGGATACGTTACTTTTAATTTATCAAGTGGATAAATCCTAAAAGATATTTTAGGCAAAATAATATTATGAAAAAATCACGTGCCTATATCGATATATATATATATATATATATAGCTCTCCCCATTCTGTTGCTTGTGCATAGCTACCATTCTGTACTCTGAGCGTGATGAGTAAAGGATCGGTAATGGAGTTGTAGACTTGGAACGATCAGAAAGAGTATCAGATCTAAACGTCAGAGCTTTGTTAAGAAAGGATTATATAATAATGCTATTGGGCAGCAGCAATACGTAGACTTTTCCTTCCAATATTAAACTGCGGTGTAGAACCGCGTACCCTCTATACTATTTTCCCCTAAGAAAACCATGAACACTGGCTTAGCATGAGTATATGCTCAGTGAAAAGGTCGCCAACCTCATCTGAAGACAGGCACTTGATGAAGAATATATAGTATATTATTGATTTTTGTGAAGACCGTCTCACAGGAAGTACGATTTTACCTATACAGGTTTAATGTTAGCATAGTTGGTAATGTTCGTTAGCATAGTTGGTAATGCACCTGCCATGTAAGCGAGGAGATGTGGGTTCGAATCCTACACAAATCACGATGGTATGGAGTTTCTTTAATCAATTTTCAATATTTGAAAAAATGTAATTAATCATTATCAAGATATAGTAGTTGTACGCGCGACTACTGTACGTAGAATTTAGTATGTATATTTCACGCTCTATTTTAATCGATGCCTTTCACTGTAAATCTGTTTTGCTTTTTGATCAATAAAACTACCGACAATTTAACATAAATAAGGGCCTTTAAAATATCAATCAGTTATTACTAATCCAAACAACTGCTCTCTTAGAGAGGCGTTAGTGACTGGCCGATCGTGAATGTAAAGGCTTGTTTGACGAGAGCGGCGACCGTCTGCTGCCTCCACATCCCGCACGCCCGCCAGCCGGCGCCGCCAGCGACTGGTATTTGCTTACAAATTAAACATTATTCAACGATAACTGATGGATTTATAATGAACATTCATGCAAATGAACCCATGCCTCTTCCACAGCCTGCTGTGTTTATTTTATTCTGATTTTGGCGTTAATGCGTCAGTTTTATCGTATATATCATCTGCAGTAATTGAGTATACTGTAATTATTTTTTTGTAAACAACTATTGGGTTAAAAGCTTTTTAACAAGTGATTATCCAAAAAAAATCACAAACTATTTTTTCAAATCAAAGTTACCCAGAATCATAGCTGTGTCATTATTAAATTTATCTTAGGTTTTGAAAAAAACTATTCGAGAGATTTTAATATTGAATTAATCGTTTTTGATTGATATAAAAACTTTCATAATCAAAAGCAAATCATTACATATCTAACGTATTTAATCATTACGTATTATATAATAATCATTACATATCTAATCCCACTAAGAACACCGCAAGATAATCAAATGCTGTTATAAAACGTTTAATAGGATGAAAATTAAAAAAAATATATATATTATACTAATGTTTCACCCTTATAAGGCATTTCAAGGATTGTTTCTATTACTCTTGGTTAATTCGTTTTAAATAAATATGTATAGCAAATAAAAACATCTTTAAAAAAAATTCATTCTGTAGGTATATCAAAAGTCACATCACTAAAATATCGACAATTTGTTTTTGCTCGAGTTTTGCAGGACGAGATTTTAAAACATTATTTGCATCTTATCTTGGAATGTAACAAGACTACAAATATTTATTCAATTTAAAAAAAATCTGAAATCCACGAATTCGCTGCCTATTTTTCGGCGGCCGAAAAAGCAGGCGCAATTTTTTTGAGTATTGTTTACATGGAAATTGTATTTTTTCTAAACTTGGGGAAAGAGATTATTTTAAGTAAAAAAATCTTGAGATTTATGACTGCATCTAGATCGGGTCTTTAGGCTGTCTTGTTACTAAAAGCCTTTCTAATAAAATGTGCCTTACGAACGAAAATAACATAATTTTACCTTGAATATATAATATTTTAGCACGTATTTTGAATGTGTGCCTTAGAATACATAAAAAATAAAACTTATAGTTTCCGGTTTTTTTTTCCTTTTCTATTTATATTTCTTCACTTTTATTCATGATCAGCCTTTAAACATACCAATTTTTAAACCCTCCACATACTGGACTCCTCAACCATCAAGAAAAAAACCGTATTAAGGTCGGCCACAGTTTTTTCATGTCGTCACTCGATTTTTACAAATAGTATGTGATCGACCTTTCTTTCTTTCAAATGTCACTTTACCGTACCAAAGATGTGCGTAAATTTAATCATTAAATTATTTTTTTAATTCTAAAATGATCTACAAGTATTCACAAATAAAAAGCTCCAACGGCAATGGTTTTATTTTATCATGTACTGGAAAACGACGTGGTATTGCGGTCACATCAACGCGTACATCGAAAATTCACAGGACGTAAAAATATGTGTCCCTGTTAAACAGGTACATGTCTAAATATTTAGTTGGAGAAACTGTCTCCACGGACTCTCCGTGAATGTGTAATAGACCGATCACCAAATATCTAGCGAGCAATAGTGCCGGAGACTGCTACGTAATGTCCCGTACTTTACAGCATGTGAAATACACACTAACTAATAAAAACACTATGAAACGCGTAACGGCTACATATGGAGGAAATGAAGTGTTTTTGCATATTTCTTAAAACAATTATTTTCAACAACCGACGTGAGGCTTATGGCTTTGGAAATAAAATATATATTAAAACATAATATCACTTTAAAAAACTAGTGCCATGGTTTAGTCGTTCTAAGTCTTTCTAAGGTTTCAAAAGAGTTCAAAGATAAATGTCATATTTTATGCCAAAAGTTTGATAAAATAAATATGAAAATTTGTGATTTGACTTGTTAGATTTTACAAACTAACATTTTCTGCACATGCGAACTTTTGATGCATTTAAATATTTGTTAAGTGAGCCAAAATTGCAAGATCTAAGATTTGCCACTAAATAAATATGAAACAAAAAAAAAAACAAAAAAAGGTTATATACCTCATCTAAACAGTTTTTCTTGTTTTCTTATAATGTTTTTATTTTGTGAAACATTTTTTCTGCCCGTCTCTTGTGTTGAGATATTTTCAATCCCTCAGTGGGTTCTTTACAAAGTCCCAGACCTACACGGCCATCGGAAGTGGGTGAAGTGGCCGATGTAGATATAATATTATGTAAGGCCTGTATGGATAGACCTCCCCCGACGGGTATAAAAAGCTTTCATAAAAAACCACCCTTCAAATGGAAACATTGATTACGCGAAGTTTGATGCATTATGAAATTGATCGATTTTATTATCTTCCATAAATAGCATTTATCTAATGTTTTACATAACCCTGAATAAAATAATCAATACACTTTATTCTATGAAGCCGCCATCCAAGCACAGGATACAACATTCTAAGAATGCTTTTGAATAATTTCTGATCATAATAAAATAGCTCTTTATTTTAATATATCTTAGTGAAACGTATTACAAGACTTCTAATTAGAAAAATTATCCACACATATAAATTAAATATTATTGTCTACTATGAGTAATTTTGGTTTTACTTAAAGTAGTTTTAGGCAAATAAATAAGTTATCTGAATATAAAACAATTCTTTGAATTATTTCTATATTTTACCAGCTTGTTTTACTAACATCTCCAAGTCATAGACAGAAGCTGCCCAAGACCCACCCTCCGCTTAATCGATTCCTTTGAATTCACCCCTCGAGATATCTTGGAAGCTCGACAGTACAGCTCCGGGTTTCAAGTCATCCGACGTCCTATGATTTTGTCACTGCACTCAGCCGAATTGATTGTCAAACAACGTTTACTCTGCTAGATGCATTATTGAACAATCCATCAGGCTGCAGGTTTAGATCCTCGTAATGCAATTACCGAAGCACTTTCAGGTTCATTAAAGGCAATCCATTACTTGTGTGCTGATGGGCAGTTCGGTTGACTTAATCTCTGATCATGTTTGTGAATATTGTTATCAAAACATTGTGTTGATTGAACTTCTAATAATTGCATTAATTGTTTAAGGTAATCTTATTTATTATATATAAATGGTGCAAAAGTTTTATTAACCATTTTCTCTCGGTTTTTTGCTTGGTAAATAATGTTGTACTAATCTCGCAAGTCAATACACAAATATGTTTATTCATCAAAAGATTATCACCGTAATAGAGAATTTTCTCTTTTCAAAGTATTAGTAATAAATATTTTTGAATTTAAAAAAATTGTTTTAAAGCAATTTGTGTATATTTTATTCCTAAAAAATAATATTGAAAAGAAAAAAATGATGAAACATTATCGATTTTCCCAAACAAAAAAGTGATTAAAATCTCAAAGCACAAAGAATTCCAACAGAGCATACTGAACACAAGACCAAAGACAAATTTAATCTACAACATTTTTCAGCAAGTAGCAATATCCTCTATCGATTATCTCCATCAAACAAAGCATTCGATTACCAGCGTTTGCTCTGCCAACATATTGGAGAGAGTGTCGAGCCTTCTGCCTTTTTCGTGCCCATGTGTCCCGTGTCCGGGAATACTCCCTAAACCTTCAAACCCTCGATTCCATCAGGAGAGGGGTACTCACCCACCCGGGAATCTTGCCGACCCTTTATAAATGCAACATAAATTCTGCGTCCTTCATTTTTTCGTGGGTCACCAAAACGAGCAAATCGTAATCCAGTTACATGCAAAAAATATAAACATCAAAAAATACTGAGTATTCCATTGTAAAATTTGCAAATAGAGAATGCATTTTATTCATTTTGTATAAAATAAGCTGGCAATTTATGAAAGTCTACTTTATCTGAGCTTTACTAAAGCTTTGGCTCAATTTTTTTCAAGTCACCCTTCATATCGAGTAAAACGCTAAGAATTGGGGTGAAATATTAGACAAAAGAAAATAGAAAAATATCCGCATTTGGGTCTGAAATTCACAATGCTTCTATTTCTCGCAATATTCAAAAATATATTTATTAAGAAACTAGAGCAAAATGTTCCTCTAGAAAAGCTTCGGATTTTCTCTGATCAATTACCAGAGCTTAGCAGTATAAAAATTTACTCAATTCTTAACAATGTTTTAAAATATTATTGTTATACACATCCACAGCATTTATGATTAAACCGTCTGCAACATTTATATTTAACTGTTGAATTTATTGCTGCTAATTGACTTACAAATACATTTGGTTAACAGAGTATATAAAATAATTTTCATTTTCTTTGTACTTCAATTTAATATCGCCTTTGGCTCTACAGACACCTCATCGTTTTTGTGTTGAATTCTCCAAGGTATGTTTTAGGTAATTGGTCTCTAGCGGAGACTCACTCTACTCTCTCTCACCGGATGCCTCCAGCAGCCGAGTTCGGAGCAACCCTAAACGTTTTGGACAGATAAATAATTCACATGACCTAGCGCCATCCGCCATAAAATTACCAACGTATCTTCTAAACTGCTTCATCAGGTTAGAAGAGATGCGTACACTTTAATATTTATTTAATAGTGACTAGATTATATGACTCCTCTGTTTAGTTCTGACACTCGAGCTCCATAGCAACCCTCTCAATGTTAAAATATATATTTATATAATGAAAGCTTTCGACAAATAATAATTTAACTACAGTACTATAATGGAGGGAGTGTAAATAACACATTTACGCAATTGGCAACTTTCCATACATCTCTTTACTACGATTGTGAAATTCCATGAAATATATACAATAACATTGTGAGCGCTTTGCGAATGATTTACACACACGATCCTTTGTTATGAAATGTCAAAAAATATTCAGCACAAGGACCTAGCATGCTTTTTTGATAATTTAATTTATTTTCGTTTTTACTTAATTAAAACTTTGCGAAATTAGGGCGAAATCCCAAGATACTTATTACGTGACCGGAAATATAAAAGCATACATATTCATTTTCAATTATGTACGTCTATGGTGTCCCATGAGAAAATTAGAAATTAACCACATATATATTATCACAATTCGGGACTTCCTTTACCAAGTAGAAATTTAGTTGTTTTTACAGTATATTTTTTAGAACTTCAACAATTATGAGTTTTTTTTTATTAAAATTAAATACTAAAGAATCTATAAGATTGAAAGACAATATAGTCATGAAAATAAAAATCAAAAAAATTGATTCCTCTAAACCAGGGGTCCCCAATCTTTTTGCTCACAAGAGCACAGAATGCCGGTCAGGCGGCGGGCACCATAAATTTTTTCAAGGTATATTTATAGTTGGACGAATAATTATTTTAAATAGCACCTTTAAAATGTACATTTATAGCTTAAAAATTACAAACAGGCTAAAATACGAAAAATATCAGTTAGGGTCCGGATTGATTTATTGAGAAAAAAAATTGAAATATCAAAGTCAATTTGATCGTTGGCATTGCATTTAATTGGCCATTGCTTCGTTATAAGAAGAGTATGATGATATTCCTGATCGTAAGCAATCATCAAGAAGTTCATCTATAAGTCAAGATCTGTAATTGAATATTATAATATTCATTATTGACAACAATAGTTCACACAAGTATGTAAAACTGAAAAACGATTTAATGTTGTATGCTTCTCTTTTCAAGAATGAAAATTTGTTTATGTCAACTATATTCCAGAAGTCTTCATCTGATACATTGGATCTAAGAATTATTATTTTGAAAATTATGACAATATAATTATTTTCACTAATATTTCGCCGTTTCATTGTCGTCCTATTGCAAAAATATCAGAAAAACTTTTACATGGCTTTCACCTCACTTTTATTACCTGAAAAATATCAGAGACACTTTCACAGGGAATTCACCTCACTTGTTCTACCAAAAATATATCAGATAGACTTTCACATAGCTTTCACCTCACTCAACATATGTAGTATTTTTCACAAAGCTTATAACATCAAATATTTACAAAACACATTTAAGTTCTAACTTCAAAACAAATAAAAACAGGCTTGCAAGGATCACAGTATTTATTTATAGATCCATAATGTTCCCCCCATAGATTCTGTCTCGATAAAAATTCTCTCACCCGCCGTCCTAAACCAACTGATTTGGTGTGTTAGATAAACCTCACTCCCAAAATAACCATTTTTATACCACCACGCCTTTTCCATATGTAACCAAAATTTATTCAAAAAACCATCTCAAGTATTCCCTCAATGTAATATTCAATATCATATCTTACTCGGTGCGTGATCGGTAATAATTTTACACAACTATTACGATGAAAATAAATTTTAAATGTGGGGAGTAAGTATTGGGGAGGGTTCATTAACACCCTTAATATCGGCAATAGTTATCAACATTCAAGCCTTAGTAATTTTATGTTTTCTAAAATGAACAAATTATATATATATATACACAGAGACTCCGGTTATTTTGTTTTATTGCTGTAATAACTAACTGTAATTTGTTATTTAAGTAACTGTTATTTGTTTACATATTTTGAAATAGAATTTAAGTTCTGGCAAGATCTTAAAATTAAATGCTTTCTTGTGCGGTATTGTAAACCTTATCTCCTCTATTATTCAAGAAACAAAAAGCCAACCGCACTCTGTACAAAGCAAAGACAAACTTAATGTGAAGTGCACTCTAAAATATTTTTGTTTACATTTGAAATATGCATTTTCTAACAGCTGTTGTATTTGTTGAATTAAACCAATTTTAAATACTATAATAATGTGAGAATCACCAAAAAACTTTTATAATTTATAGTTTCTAATTATTTTTTATTACTTTTCGACAACAGCCAAAATGATTTAACAGAGATACGCAATATCTGTGTTACACAACGTAATTTTTTTTTCATCATATTCTACCTTGCAAAAAAATATTATAATATTTATGAGGATGGAAAATCTTATAAGGGTTTTTCATGATAACGTCATGTGTCTTAAATCTCAGGGCTTAATTTGAAATCGAGGACTTGAACTAAATTCTGACAGCTAGAGGTCAGAGGCGAACCGTGGGAAGGTTGGATGAGAAAGGGTGCCAAGTGTCGCGGAAAATTGAACCTTAAAGTACATACACCCGTGCTAACGACGACACATATTCCGGTGCAAGGTGCGAGGCGATCCTCGTCTGATTTACGGAGCCTCTGGCCGAACGGAGTTGCTTTACACGTTCGAGCAAATTCGCAATTGTTATGGAACGGTTTTACGACCGTTTTTTTCAGATTTCAGCGGGGGTGTTTATCGGTCATTTCAGCTGGACCGTAAATTCACCGTTCGTGATTCAGCAATCGCGCTTTGCGATCTATGCTTTGTGATATTTACAGATTGAATCAAGTGTAATGGTTTTACATCTGAATGCATTTTAATCGGCTTTATTTGTTTTTTTATTTTTTTTATTTATACAGACTGCAAGTACTGATTGTTATTTAAAATTTGTTTAAACGTAAAGCGCGTTATTCTACTTTAAAACCAACAGCTTATTTTTGCCATGTTAAAAATCCTTATGTTTTAGCTCAGTAAGTCAGAGCATTTAAGCAAATTCATTTCTTACTCAAGTCACCCTTAGTAGTAAGCCACAGCAGCTCCTGCCAAGTACTCCCTACAGCACATACTGCAGCCAGAAGCTTAACTGGCTCACGACTCATGATTCACAGCCATTATGAAATCCAACCTACTTGTAGAAGCCACCACTTCCGACTTCACCCTTCAGGAGAATGTGACGCAATAATATTCCATGAACTATTTGAGAAATTTCTCTCAATCACCAAAAACGTTAATTCTAAAATATCCAAATGAAAAACGACATTAAATGGCCTGAGCCAAATAAATATCCGAAAATATAAATATAAATTTTATAAGTAAAAGGATTGAAAAAATAGTATGTTTTTTTTAAAGTATGATTTTATATGAACTCGTATAAAATATATTACAAGGTTTCTTGTGGGTTCTTAAATGTAAAGCTTTTTTTACGGCGTTGAAAAGAATATAATCTAAAGTCTATTTAATTGAAAAATCCAAAAAAAAAAAAACGCAGACTTATCTCGAAAGGTCAAAAACTCAATTACAACTCCCGTGGACCGCAAATGAATAAAGAATTTACGGTATCAAAATTAAGAATATCTGAAGCATTTTTCATGACTTAATCCTGATTAACGCAAAGCCGAATAATAATTTAAAACTGAATAAAGGCGCCATCGGACCCGAGGGTTGCGCCTCGCCCCGAGTAGAAGCCTGAAATCTCTCCCTGGCCGCCGCGAGTGCATCCCTCTCTGCAGAACTGATGAATAATTCAGGAAGTACATGACGAGCCGGGTGAGGGACAATGAGACTGTTCATCTCGGAGGAGCATGGGAGGATTGTGTTTCGGGCGTTTTGTTACGGGTTAATTTGTGATAAGATTGGTGTTTTCGGATTACATTACCGTGACTTTTCGTGAATGAAAAATAAATTGAATCCAAAAACCTTCTATGCAGCCTAAAATTATTATAAAATGTAAATTTATCCCTTATACCTTTTTTTGTATACATAATAGTTTTATTCAAGACAGATCGGTTTAATATGTTATTAACCGTATTTAAACAACAAATATGAAAACTAACACGGTTATGAGATTACAATTGTTTTTATTTTTATAAACGCAAACAAAAAAAATGTTTGCTCCAGCCATTAAACTATTCACACGTAACACAAAGAGATCAATCCTTAATTCACAAATTTAAAAAAAATTCTTGGAATTTGACCTGGTCGTTTCGTGTGTGAATTCATTTATGACTTTTAGAAGAGTGTTCAATATTATTTCTCTATTTTTTTTAATAAATATATAGTCTTTGTTGTGAATAAATCAATAAATATATTACAATCGACTGACAGGTGTCTTCTACATTCTGATTTCCCAGTATTAATATTATCCTTTTGTTTATGTATTATCTAGGGCTGAACAAAATAAGGAATCACGGTGTAAAAAATTTTTTTTAAACAATTATTAGTAACGATCAATTTCGATTCTGGTTCCAAAAAATACATTCAATTTTATTAATAAAAATGCAGGTATAAAAAACGTAATTTCATTTTATTTTATTTAACTATATACTGTAAATAGGACATTAATCTAAAGAGAAATAATACAAATCGAACCTAACCAAGCCTTACGATGCTGTAGTGGTAACAATCGTATCTGATCCGAATCTCAATATCTGTAACGCTAATCATATCCATGATGTACATAATTGGTCACAGACAATCCCCGGCAAATTGAGTAATTTCATGCATACGCCCTTCTAATTAGTCCCACTGCCTGTAACAAAGGAAATACTCCTTGACTGCTCAAGTTCACCCGACAAACTAAACGGAAGGGTCTCCAGTCATCTGCCTACAACCCACATATGAACTAAACGAAAAACTTGACCTTTTTAATTAAGCAGAAAGAGCTTCAGAATAACCTTACGCCGTAGAATACTCTCTGGAAACTTAAAATAGATAACAGAAGCAAATGAAGACACATAATTTTTTGACGAAATATATAATTATATTTAAATTCTGCAGGAGATATCTAATCTTGGATAATCTAAGAGCGATACGTCAGTTATATTATTACTCTTTAAGAGAAGAAAATAAGCAGTAAAGAGCATTCAGATAATGTTTTAATTTGACATTTGTCAATAAGAACTTATAACACTACCCAGTATTGATCTGAATCCGCGCTGTTAGCAAGTAAGCATATTGCTATTGTCATTGAAGTACGAGGCGTACTTCAATGACAAGTGTTTTATGGGTAATATTTCTTCAAATGTAACAAAGACATCATTGCAGTCAGCCTTTATGTGAAAAATGTATTATATTTTTCGTAGCGTCATTTTAATATTGACGACAAACAACAAAGCAGTTCAATTTCTCCTTGCTCGAAAGAAAAGAGTGTCATCAGGAACAAAGACGCTTCGTGTAAAAAATACAAAACAAAATACAAATTTAAATAAATAAAAAAATCGTGTACATAGTGCAATGAATGTGCAAATGCGAAATAAACCTACTGTGCTTTTTTCAACATAAGTCTTAAAACGTTACTTTAAAACTTGTATTACATATACCGATATATTTTTGATGTAAAATTAGGTGAGTAGTATTGAAAGGAAGGTTAAAAATCACATTTTTGTAAAAATCAAATAATCTTTCTTTGGGAGTGAAACGTATTTTAACTCTTAATTCTGAATTTTAAGAGATTTTGTCGTTTATATTGTGAGAAATTGTAAATTGTTTCCGGGACTGCGTTATTATTTTTAAATTAAATATAAATGATGCGGTGATATATTATATGCAAGCGCTGCGGTGTCAGATATATCTCTTTGATATATTACTCCTATAGATTAATTCATCAATGGTACCTGAAATGTTTCCGATTGAAATTGAATGTTATGTATTTGTTCATCTACCCATTAGTCTAGCTGGCGATTTAAACCGAAAAGCTATTCAAATTTGTATCAGAAACTCTCGTTGAATATATTAATATACAATTAATTCTATTGATGAAACTAAATACATAATATTTAACTACCACAGTCTTCATTCAACTGTACCCAAAATTTGTAACGAAAAGGAATTTATTATAATATATTAAATTAATGTTTAAGAGGTTTGCATTATTCATGGCTAATTATTTCATTTCTTTTCACGAGTCACTCTCGAAATAGGTCATCAAAAACAAGTACACACTTCAAATGAAATCAATAAATTCTACAGCCCGCCCTTCCGGCTCGATGCCTCCGAAATAAGGTACCTTATTTGTACGGTAACATGTCAGCGTTATATTGAATATCCAATTCAATGGAATTCCATATTCCTGTTTGCTTACATGATTCAAAATACATGATACCAAAAACTTTCAAATGAGTCAAGTTATCGCAGGCTTAATCGACTCCAGTGATGATGTATTATTTTAAAATTTTGTTTATATTCATTCAGTGTTTTTTTTTTTTACATAAAAAATTACCAGCTACATATGTTTTGAAAATTTTAGCTAAACATAATAACTATGACCTTTTTAAAAACGCATGTATTTTAACTGAAATATTTGTATAGTATACAATAATAATATTATACGCGAAAGTAATCTTAAAATCATCAGTAGTGCTTTCGTTAGTAAACTGATAATATTCTTACTATTTTATTGACCACTACACTATGTTGGTGCTCATTGTTTTTTCTTTGCAATTGAAGCATATAAATTGCATAATCAATAAAACTAGTTATGACATCATTCAAAATAAAATTTGCGTTACTGCAATCAATTAAAGTGAATAATTCTGTTAAGTATTATTATAACTGATAGTTTGTTTAGATTAATGAATCGTTGGAAAGAGACTCTGATACTGAGACTGCACACTGCAGCGGCCGTTAGGTGCTTTGGGGTCGTTACTATTATTTCAATTATTAAAGTAGTCGTTTTAAATTCAGTTAGTTAACAAACAGGACATTAAATATTTTCATTGTTAAAGCAAATTAACCATGAACTATGAACGGGTATAGATATACCATATATTCAGTGAGATGGTCACCAACATCATCTGAGGAAAGGCACCTGATGAAGAGAAAACTTTTGTCACCTGCAGCTCTTATTTATAAATATGCACACTACCAACTAATACCAAATATTAATATTGACAATCCTGTGTGAAAAAAAATACTATTAAACGGTATTGCTATACGGCTATACCAATCATGATCAATTTGGCAAAATACAATACACGATAAAAAATTTGTGTAATATTAAATTAAACATTTTAATTTAACTAAGATATATTGGCACAAACAAGAATCTTACGGTCTCTTTTTTTTTACCCGTTTTATATATGTACACACATTATTAAATAAACACATATATATATACATATTAGAAAGGTATGAGTAAAATAAGAAAATAAATTAGGAAACAAACCTTACATTCGGTAATATAACATGATTGAGGCGGGGGACTGTTAATTAAGATAAGGAAAGGTTAAGCCTGAATGGTTAGGCGAGGTTAGTCTTTTGGTTAACTAAGGGCGGGTTTGGCTAAGACGGGTAGTGTATAATTCTGTTTGGGCGTTTGTTTTTGGTATTGGAACGAGAAATTATTTGAGATTCTGTTTGCATGTGTTATTATAATAATGCTTTCCTCGAATGAAATATAGAATCTGAAACTAAGAGAGATACTTAGAGGCATTCTGCGGGTTGTAGGACTTCTGCGAATACCAATCTGGTAATTCAATCCGATAAGTTTCCCCCAATCGATACATTTTCCTTTCCAGAAGATTAATGCCGATAATATTTTGAACCATTATTTCAAACCTAATTTTATTAAAGGATCGATGTATTTTAATGCAAAATATCTGTCGTGCAACTTCAAGCAAATGAACATGTTTTTGCATTTTTGCAGTGATAGTAGTAATTCATAAATAATAACACAAGACAAAGAAAATTTAACAACTTTTTTTTAAAGATCATTAAATGTCAAATAATATTTTAATAAACATTCATCACGCACACTTCTTTATAACAATTATATATCTAAAGCATTTGTTTGTTTGCCAAAGTGTAAATAAATGAGTATAATTAATTAATAATGTTACATTTTTCTTTATGAGTCCATAAGTTTTTATATCACAATTTAGACATATTTGATTAATCTCAATTATTTTTATGTAATGAAATTTTATCTTATCGATTTAAAGCCTTATTTACTATGAGCTTCTATAAAAAATATCCAATTACCCAGCATAAATACGTTTGACCTTTGTTAACTATCAATATTTAAGATATTTAAAAACATAGTATTAGTAAATTAAAATTCTATTAATGTTTCATTAATACTCGAACATCACGGATCGTTCACTTAAAATGGATTCAAATTTGTTCCGCAATTTCTGATATTTTCTAGATATTTAATTATAAAAACTTGCTGGATGTAGATTGTAGAATATTGAAATTACAAAAATGTTATATTCAACAGGTACTCACCTAGTACTTGAAGTCTGATATTTTTATACAAACTTTGAGATGATTTTTTTTTTGTATTTTCTGTAATATTTAATACTTATAAAACCTTAAAATGAATTTTTAACTAACGTCGTATAGTGTATGGTAAATACATTATCGTAGAAAAGTTTTAAAATAATAATAGCACTTAATAGTTTGAAACAAAAATTTAATTTTAAAAGTGATAAAAATAAATATCTATGTTAAATGTTATTAATTATTTCAAATAAAACAAAAAGTTGTTTTATAATTTTCATTGGTTATATATTTGTAATAAAACACAATACCAGAAGCTCTCGTCTTTTTTGACGCCAGAACAAATTACTGGTTTTTTGTTCATATCATAACATGTCAGTAATCAAATGTTTTTGCGGTTATGTATCATTTTCAATATCAGACACATTTAACGTATTAATATGCTATAAACGAAAGAAACGTGTTGAAAGTGAAGGCAGATTACTTCACAATACGCACCAACGCGGGCTTGCTTAATAGCTTTTTATCTCTCCCCCATATTCTCCGTGTTATAAATAATTGAATTTTTTCCACCCGATCCTCAGAGAGCGTGGCGGGGCACTCGAGAGGTTGCTCCATATTATCCGAGACCTCTCATCCTCGTTGACTAGACGCCGTAAATCAGACGGGCTGAAGTTTCAGAAACTGTAAATCTGTCAGGTCGCCAAAACGTACACAAGATGGCGGCGGTGCCAATAAATATGCAAATGGCGGCTTGTAGGCCTGACCTTTTAGCGGAGCGCACAACTTGCTTGTCAAAGTTCGTCTAACGAGCCGTCCGCCCGGTCACCGGTCCTTGTCGATGCCAATCGCAAAGGGTTACTTTCATGACAAATATGTTGAACTAATTTCAATTCCTTCCTTGTAATTTTAACATCATCCTATAATTTGACAGTGACAACTACCCATAATAATTTAATGTTATGCATAAGGTACGTGGACTCATCTTTTGAAATTATTACAGTAATTGAATGATATCTTTCAAAATAAATCTATATCTTTGAATAGTTAATCAATGTCTATTTTACTTATCAACATCGATTGGTAGTGATCTTCAATAAAATATATCACAAGTACTTGTGAACGAATGAATAACGCAACACTTTGTCTTCTCTTATTTGCTGTTAGGAAGCTATGAATTACGTCAGTATTACTGCACTTAAATCATTTTTGTCTTATTATTATGATATTTTTCGTCGTTCAGGTGAGAGTACATTAATCTTAAGCACTTCTCCAATACATATTATCGCAATAAAATAAATAACGTTACTCTACTACCTACATGACATGCTTACATTACCAGGAAGGAGAAAAATTAAATATGAAGTTCAATTTTCATACTCATCGTTTGTATTCCTAAAAAATCGAAAATTATGAATCATTGATATTACAGTTATAAATTAAATCTTTATTACAATTATAAGTTATATCATGGTGATATATAATTAAAAGTTATTAAATACCTTTTTTGGTATTAATTAGGACCCGTGCTGAGCTTTAGCCTATTCAGGAAAAGGGTAAGTGATCCTTGCTTAACGCAGGGTACGCCAGTTCGCTTCCTTACCTCCAGCCTTACTAAACTTTGATGCCTCTGGCAATTTGTGAACAACTCGGTCCACTTGTTAAAGATCGCTCATGAGGTGTACATGACCCGTCCAGGCCGAGGTACGAATCATCCCCTACAAATTCTGCAGAGCCTTGTATTAGCTTTAGGCAGTCGTAAAAGTAATTACGTTTAACACTCGTGATTTATAAATGAAAAAACCTTCTTTAGAAAAAGATAAATTGTGGTGATAACTATCTTTACAGTAAAATGGACCAAAAAATTTGTAAAAAAAACAATACAACATTGCACAAAAACACAAAAAACGTAAATTTTTGGCTAATATTAATATTTGTAAGAAATCTACCGAGGTAAAAATCATATAATATAACAATGTATCAACTATCAATATTTTTTTATAATTAACCGAGAGTTCATTGCGACAATACCTTAAAACTTCAAAATGAATGTTGTAAATGCAAGATAAATAGATAGTGTGAGTTATAGGGTAAATTGTAGAACCGAATAATAAAAAAGAATAGTTTCTTTTCTCTTTGTATATTCTTCATGTGGTTTATGCTTAAAGCAGTCACGTAATACCATAATGTCTAGTAGAGAATTTGATTGATTGGTGGACTAATGATAATATATTTGAAAAAAATATTTGTTATAAAGGTTGTCTATAAGACTGGATTATTTTTGTATTCAGGCATTTTGGCCGAAGCTTACTACGCTTATATGCTACTTTAAAAAATGTGTATTTATCATAAAAAAATAGTTTAAAAAAAAAATTACATCCATTTTAAGTATAAAGAATATGATATTCTAATGATAAATTATTTATCATCGCGTTTTATATTTTTATATCTCAATTTAAAAATTACGTGTTATGGATAGCGCCTTTTCAATTCTTTGATAGTGGAGTTTTACATCTATACATATTATTATAACTTATTCGAATATTATTTATGATTATAAAAAAAACTCACAGTTAACCAAACCTTTTATAAATCACGCGTAATTCTTAAAAAAAATGATGTCTCGACAAACTTTATATTACCTCACATGTTTCTATGCTATTTCGATGTTTTCTTTTACAATTATAAATATCTTGGGTTCAATATATTTTTGAAATGCAAAAAAACCATATGTTAATGTTTTACGTACATTTTTTATAACATAACTTTCAAATAGACACGTTAAATAAAATTTATTTCATCTTCCCCTGAGAATAGTGTAAAACTATTGCCTTCTCTTAAAATATCATAGATAACATATGGTCGCTATTACACCCTCGATTCACACAATCTGCTTCCAAACGCTTTGTAAACATTCGACACGACCAACGCACACAAATAAAATAAACAAAGAGAGTATTAGAGAACAAAGCAACTCTATAGAACCACTCTTGCGAAAATAATTGATGCCGAGAAGGACTATTAGGTCCGATATTAACGTTAAATAACAAACCCATTGAGTTCTCTTCTCGTATTACGTTTATTTTCAACAAATTTTACAGGCTGAAACTTCATTAAAAATAATAGCTTAAATTCTACAAATAATTATAATTGATTAAGTGAAGGCTCTCCGTCGGAATCTGCTGCAGGAATAATGTATATACAGCCAACTTTATTGTTCGCAACAGAGATTTTCAAAATGGACGATAAGTTTCTCTCGGAACGATGGTTGGGGGGAGACATTGGTAGGTTCACCAGCCTCCCTTGGCTGTGGGGGTTAAAACGTGCTCAATAATTTAATTTTGCATTTTTTTTAATTTATAGGTATTTGGCTTTGTATAAAATAATATTAATTTCTAAATATTAGGTGGTAAATAAGATAAGAGAAAAAAAATTTTTAGAAAATTTTGCCATTTTACTAAAAAATAGACAGTAGTATTTTACATAGACATTCTAACTAATAAGCTCATTATAAAAATATAACGAGCAACGATGACTCATCGTCCAGAGAACTGTGAGTTATACTGTTCATTTTTAATATATATACACTAAAAAAAAAAAAATTATATACTCTTTTATGAAATCATCAAATCACATGTTTCACCAACACCTGAGAGTGAATTTTTCCCTTTGCACAACTCGAATGTAAAATATAAATTGTTTTTAATGAAGCTAATTTAGTTCATGTTATTGAGACATAAGACAAAACGAATATATTATTTATTTAACAACAAGACTTTACTTGGTTTTATTTACTTTTACTTATTTTATTTGCGTTTATGTGTGTATTGTCACTTCCTATAACGCGTATAATCAGATATAAAGCTTTTATGTTGAAATGATTCAAGTTGTGCTCGAGTGAAGCATACCCAAATCAGTGCTTTGGATCCCCTCAAATAAAATGAAAACAGAATAGAGACAATGAAACCCACATACAAATAGCCTCCTATACTAAAAGATTTTATGTTAATTTATTGTAAAACTTGCTCTGTAGGGAAGCAACAAGTGAGATTTCCCAGGCAGCGGTTTCTCGTATAATTTAACTTTTTCTCTGCTAAGCATGAATTACAAGCTTTCCGAGCAGAAGGAATATTATATTTAGCTTGAGATTTTCAGTAACGATGAAATTGATAGCGGAAACAGTCTCAAGCTGGCACGTGGCCTCAATACTCAATAAATGGAAAAACAGTTTTTTTTTCTAGATCAATAGCCCAGAGCGTAGACGAAGTTTCATAATCGACAAAAAATTAAACATCAATTAGGATAATTGACTCACGCATGAAACGACTAGAAAAATTCTCAATAATTAATTTTATAACAACACGTTAAGCTACCCCAAATCCATGGGTTACAACAAAATTTATATAAATAATTAATTAACTAATTATAAAACTCATATGCTTAAGACAGAGAGTACACAGTGAATTATGAGATATTCATACCTGATACTCGTATTAAACTTTGGCGACGCATTAAGTCTTCAAAACACGTTTTTCGCGGTATTGTATTTTAGTTTTTATTACAGTTGAGCGTTGGAAAAAAATACAAAAGAGGTGTATAATAAGCCAAAAAAATGTGCAAAAAGTAAACAACGCGTGTGTAAGCCGCGCCGTAATTCCGTCGTTACTTTTACGAGATGCAATAAATTATTAAATTCTGTGTTTGAACTTTCTACGTTTTAAAAAAATGTTTGTTTTTTATGTATTATTTATTCATTTTCAATTTTTTCAGATTCTGCAGATGATACAAAAACTGCTCTCAATGTAAGTACATTTTTTTTAACATTTTTAATTATTTTGTATTAAATTTTACATACCATACAAAGTAACAATAAAATAAAAATATATAAACGAATAAAAACATTACAACACATTTTTCTTATTAAGATTTAAAAAAATATATATTTTATGTTTGCTTCAAATTACCAATTTAAGTCGATAAAAATATACAAAATCTATTCTCTTTGTGTTAAATTTAAATAAGTAAATTTGGATTGTTAAGTATTTCTTATTTACCCTTGTGTTACTAGGTGTGAATTAAATGATCATTATGTTATCTTAGCTCTAAGAGCTGACGCTAAACTTCATGTGGGATCAGACCCAAAGAGGGTTAATTCTTATCAGCGAGTTCATAATACAACCCTTCATATTTTAGAATAATAACACTGTGAGGTAAACACAAAAATTATGTTATTTTCATAAAAAACAGAGCTCTCCTGGTTGCTCGTTTTACAGCCGCTAGCTTATCTGTAAAGTTATTATAAAAGTAGGCTTTATGCTAGAGCTGTATTATTATTATAATGAGATTTCAAACTTGAAAAATTATTTAGTTTATTTATGGAATCAAACTCAAATAACAATACAACAATATATTAAATATTTACAAAATATAATAAGAATTGAATTCCACTTAAAGATCTCAAAAGATATTTTAATTCCTTTTTAAAAACTTAGCTTCTAAGCATTGATTTTTTACCATGAAACCGTAAAATTTAGGATTTGCTTACTTTCGTGTAAAAACATAATCAACAATTTAATGTGTATCTAAAAAAATTATTTCAGCTGATATTACAAATATTTTAGAAAAAGACAACTAAAGTTTTCAATCTGATTTTTAAAAAAATATTTGAAATTTATTTCCTTTAAATAATAAACAGCCAAATAAACTTTTGAAATACGCCTGATCTCTATACTAAGTTTAATAATATACACTACATAGATATAACATTTTCCTTTGTCTGAAAGATGAATTAAGTTCACCAACTCCATAAAACGTTTCGCATTCTATAATAAGCTCTCACACTAGATAAACTTTCCAATAAAGCCCAACCAGCTATCTAACTCATCTAAATTACAACACCTTTGTTGCACGCGTATATTGAAATAAAGGGATTTCCTTATTAATATTCAAACAATAAACCTGTTAAATATTATAATAATCACGTAGCAGCTAATATCACTCAGGCCCGAACTGGATTAACTTCATTACATTAACTCACCGAGCCGAGGCGCAACTCCGGCGAGAGGAAACTTCTTGAACTCACAGCAACAATATTAGACGACCACGATACAATGTGAAGCCACAGGAACAAAAGTGTTGCAGCCTTCCCGTGGGCTTTTCCACTATTCTAAGCAAGTCACGACTCGACATGCCGTGGACTTCTCAACATCTTTACATAAGATTACAAAGATTAGAAAAACTTATCTTTCTAAATCAAGATATAGATTAAATATTTGACCCAAGCAACCCAAACTGTAACAGATCTTAAATATATTTGATAAGAAACTGCAATGATTTTAAGTAACCGTTAAAAATCTGGTGCTTACTTGTTTTGGTTGGAAAAAATATATATATACATACAACTGTATATTAAATTTCTCGTAAGGTTCCTGGAACAAAGAATTTTTTTTTTAAAGATTTATGATCCAAATTTATCATTGTTTTTAATTTACCCGTTGAAAAATACAATTAAATGTTAGTCAATAATAATAGCACCCAATAAGTTGATTTATAACGCTGATAATATGACGAATTACTTAAATCAAGAAACATGGTAAATATAAATATGAATACGCTTTAATTGATTGGATTTATTTTATAATTATATTCTATAAATAACACGTAATCAACAACACAGGTACATGCTTATATTTACGTTAGTATAAAAGCAATATTTATTTTTGTTAATATGTTGAATTCAACTAAAATCATAAACACTATCAGGCAAAGCAATTCACACCAGCGCATTCGAGGGCAATAATTTCACGTAGAAATTAATTACAGTCACGCGCTCCCCTGGAGCATAATAATGTTTATCAAAACTGAATTAAGACATAACGTTCAGCCATTACGTATCTTATGAACAATTTTAAGTCAAAGACTCTCGGCGTATGTACACGGACTAGAATTTTCCACTCGCTCGGAGCTAACTAGACGCTCCCCGTCGCTGGGAGCTCCATCGAATAACTTTACAAACAAGAAATATGTACACATTGCCGTATAAAGAACCGGCTTTAATCTTAATATGAATAAAAAGCATTGTTCGCTTGATGAAGAAAACAATGTAGCATTAGAGGTTACTTGATAATTCATTTCATAGCGAAGGTTTTTTTTCGCCGTACATTAACATCGCCATGTTGAAAGTACACCCGTGTTTTTTCTTGCTCCTAAAACCTTAGAATTAAAAAATGATATATTTAACAATAAAGTCTTTATTTACATGAATTAACAATAAGTCAAAATTATGAATAAAAACCACTTTTTTCAGATCTCTATTCAATATAGATAAATTCACACTTGTTTCAGTATTTAAGATAATATTGATTTTTTTTTGTAATTATAACTCATGAAGTGAGTAGCAAACCTCGAAATCACATGAAAAACGGAATAAAAACTTCAAATATAATTATCAAATACCATTGTTGTATTGAGCTTCAGAAAATATGCGATCGATTAATCCAGCTATAAAAATACACCAGTTTATTATGATTCGATACGTGAATATATCGTCATAAAATGATCGCCTGAAAACGCCTGTAGAAAGTTCGGTTTTATTATTTGAGCTTTTACGACTCGCCCATCTTCAGTATTGCTAAGCAGCTATTTTTACGGTCGCATTCGTCCACATATCAACTTTTAACGAAGAAACGTTGAGTGTTCGGAGACCTGACCACTCCGCGCCCGATGCCACCCTGTTCACTGTACTTGGGGAGGTATTGAAACCACAATTGAAATTCACTACCCTTACCATTTATCGAAAACTTAGAATCACTGAGTAATTGAAAATATTATACCCTTCGTGGAAACCAAACTGAAACTATTATAATAAACAATGAATATTATAATTAAATTTCTAATACATATGTTAAGATATTTATGGTAGAATATACTGAACTTCAATATAATACGTAAAAAGCCAAAATCACATTTTAGTAAAATATGCACATCATTTTTTTTGAAAAAGTATTTAATGATATTTCAAAAACATGAATTAAGAATCTTGTTGAGCCATTCAAAAACCTTATAAATACATGCTAAATGCGAATATAACATTTTTAATTTTAATAATTAATTTTTCGCTACTAATGCACGGTACAAAAGGGGAAGGCACTAATAATGTAATAGTAATATAACCTGAATAATCCGCGTTCTCCTTACTGATGTGACAAGTAAACTCACGTCTTGGAAAGGCACGTGTTTTTTTTTCGAATGTTCCCTTATAAATATAATTCAAGGACTCGGTATATATAAACCTCTTGCTCAAGAGAAGTAGCGGTCCTGACCTGGACCGTTATTTAGGTCGTTAAGTTTGACTTTCTCGTTATGGAGTTAACTTTTATGCTCCTACACTGAAATGTACCGTATAAAAATATTGTTTTTTTATACGGACACAGGTCATAATTCTCACATCTCGTAATTAAGTCTGTGGGCGAGACTGTGATAGTAGAAATGGCATTTATTATTATAATAAAATCGTATATTTCATTTTTCCAATAATGTAAAAAAAAAATATTTTTTAATATACGGTATTCGTCCACAACACAATGGACACTACACTGATATAATTTGCAAACAATATTTAAAAAAATATGTAGTTACATCTTATTTGGATCATTTTCGCATATATATATATATATATCTCGTTTTTTGAAACATGATTTATACAAAAGACAGACTTTTCTTGTGTCTGTGTTGCGAACTTTATTATTAGCTCAACCTTTTGCAGCATATACGCGCGTGTGTTTCCACTTTTGTAAAGCCACGTGGCGAACTCTGCAATCCCCAGGCACGTGACCTCAGTGGGATCTCCTTTGACAGGTGATGTTTGTCCTGAAGATATACATTGTTGTCGTGTTCTAAGCTTACATAGTTAAACGTTTACCTGTTGTGCATGAATACCTTTCACATGGCGACATTCACCAAATATGTATGGTAAAACCAGTATAATTGAAATAAAAACCGCAGATTATATTCTTAAGTATACATTTTTATACAAAGTTTAATAGATTAACAAACGTATAGCTTATGTGTCGGAAGCCACATTTTATCGCAGTTAAATAATATATATTTGTCAATAATTGAAGTATGCGACTCACTTCGTCGTAAGGCTCTCGAGAGTTCTGTGAGACTTGAGTTCTTCATATTTTGATAAAGGGTTAATCCCGTCTTACTGACTGTCATTTTATCGTGTATATTTATCTAAGTGAATCGTTTATTTCCGAAAAAAAGGCGTCTTCATTTCACTTGAAACAATTTTATAAATTATTAAAATTATATCAAATTATTTACTGAATTTCAGTTGTATTTAAAAAAATTTAAGGTTACAAAAACATATCAATAAGTTGTAATATTAATTACATGAATAAGGCTACCGGCTAATAATTTTTTAAAGATGTTTAATTTAAACAAAAACAAGGGGTTTTTAAGTTTGTCATGCAATATCTTATTATTATGCAATTTCTAAATATGTGTAATCATAATGGATTTTTAGATATGTTGTCTAAAAATTATTTTTACAAATATAAAAGAAATTAATATTTTTGAATAAAACACTTGAGTGATTTTCCACATGTTCGTTTTTATTTGTTATTTTAACGTTGGCATTATCAAACAGAGAGAGACTCTGTTTGTTAATGCTAACGTTGGCGAAACCGGTTACAAACAAAAACGAGCATGTGGAAAATCACTCAAGTATTTTATTCAAAAATATTAAAATGGAATTCCACTTAGTACTCTCTGTTAAAAATATTGAATTTTATAAAAGAAATTGTTAACACAGCATAATATACACATGTCGATTTTTTTATTAAATGTCAATCAGATGCGTATTTATTATATTATTACTAATATGATTAGGCACATTAGTTCATACATAGAAGATGATTTAAAGAAACTCTCAGAAAAATATCATCGTGATTTGTGTGGGATTTGAACCCACATCCCCTGGCTTACATGACCGGTGTACTAACCCTTGCACTAACGAATCACTTCCGTTTATCGAGAATTTTTAACAATCATACTCTACATATGAACCAATGTGCCCAGGCCAACCAATATTTAGTGATTTTCAAGCACTGGACTTTTTTTTGAACAAAGTAACAAGTGAAGCGATTTTAGTCCCATCTGAACATTATTTTTTTAAAATCTATTTGTTTCATATGTAGAGTATGATTGTTAAAAATTATCGATAGACGGAAGTGATTCGTTAGTACAAGAATTAGTACACCGGTCATGTAAACCAGGGGGTGTGGGTTCAAATCCCACACAAATCACGATGATATTTTTGATGACAGATTGTGATGTCGCTATGTACTTTTTTGTGAATATTTAATTATTTAAAACAAAGAATATAGTATCGTACAAAACAACCCCTTGAATATTTGGTATCCTTCAACCCTGAAGCGGTCAGGGGAGCCCACCGCGGCCGCGGTCCACCGAGACCGTGCCTTGCCGTGACCGCGACCCCACCACGCCGACCGAGCCTACAGTATTTGTTGATTTTGGTTTGTTTTTGTATACCCACCAGTATTTTCCGCGATAATTTCTTTACATCCTTCTATTTTCTAAAAAAAACAAACTCCGCCCGTTACGTTAGCTCCGCTCTTGAGCTCGAATGCTTTAATTGTTGTTTTGTAGCATTTTTTTCTTTTGGAATTATTTAATCAAGTGGAAATTAAAATTCAGATTCGAGAATTTAATATAAAAGTTTTCTGTTTTTTTTCAGGTTATAAAAACTCTGAAAGTTGTTATTCTGTTTATTGTTAGCATAAACACCATAATGTTAATAATTAATGTCCAAATAAGTTATATTCACAATGATATTTCTTAAGTAATCGTATATATGAACAACACCTTACAAGTTTAATACGTTGTTATAATATATGTCATCAAATATATATTATTCTTGTTAAAAAATGTTTGATATAAATTTATTATTTAATTTCAAAAATATCAAATATTCAAAACATTCACGAGACAGTCAAGCTCCATGGTGCCAATTAAGGCTTTACGTGTATTTTTTCATGAACTCGTAAGTTAAGGCAGACTGAAAGCTGACACGACACGAAGCGCCCAGAGCTCTCCTCACGATCTCAGCCAAAGCCCAACATGGAGAAATAACATTCGTGTATATTTTAAATCTTTATACATTTAAGTATTTATACGTTATGTGAATTCAAAACCTGTATACACTTACCTATTATTCGCCATGCATGTACGTTGGAAAATTGTTAAAAACATACATAGTTAAATTTAATTACAAGCATTACGATGCGAAAAAATGATTGTTCGATATAAATCTAAGTGTGTTTAAATATAGTTATTGATTTAGAGTTATTTTTAATTTTATAAGAATGAGTTCATCACAGTAGCCATGAGCTTATGCGTGCAAAATCTGAACACGCTGCCAATCTCTAAATTTGTCTTACATGTTCATGGAGGTAATTTATTATTCAGAATATATTTTAATTAAGCGTAATTTTTTTTTAAATTTATTGTTAACCCATATTTTTATGTTGATTTTAATTCGTTTGTATGTTGTTACACAATAATGTAATATCTAAAAAAAATGAATTCAGAATTATTAAAACCAAATTGCTAATGGAATTAAATTACTAATAGAAACAATATACGAAATAAAACATGCTACAGAGATCTTTATACAACAATAAACAGAAAAAATTAGGTAATTTCACCAGGGAATTGAAAAGAATAGATATCAACACTAGTTACATATTTATGGGATCTGTAGATATAATATTTGTTGTGCTTTCAGTCAGATCACATACATGGCCAGGAGCGATATTATTCTCGCTCAGGAATCCTGAAAAACGAAAGGCAGTGCGGCCTCCACATTGTTTACCGCAGCACTTTCTACCCCAAGGGGTTGGCAATCATACAACAATTCCCGTGCCACAATTTCCGTCTTGTTATTTGCACATTGTGTTTTCTTTCTGCCCGAGATAAGAATGGATGATTGCGCTCTGAAAAGCGACTTAAATTCTCTACAATATACTTTACCAGTATACTGGCAAATGAAAACTGACTAAGGTACGACACACTTTTCTTAAAAGAAATCCAATAAAATCTTTTCTCAACTACAGATTCATTTTAACCTAAAGTCGTGAACCAAATTACTTGATTTTGAAATTACTATAGAAAAGGGCTAAAGGGCTGTTATATAGCTAAAATGGAACTATTTTGATGCAACAAACAATTTTTAAGGAATAAAAAATTGATAACAAATTACTTATTATAAATATATATAAAGTAAAAAAAATACTGTCAAATATTAAAACGAATTAAACCTAATTTAATTCAAATTGGAAAAAAAAAATACTGTGGTTATCCATACATTTTTTGTAATATATTAATTACGATAGCATGTTCAAGGTGGTTTTTCAGGTGATCCATCTCTAAGCTAGTTAGGACAACGCGGCTTAAGTATTCCATCTCACTGAAAGGTTCCCAATCAATCAACTACCTTAAATGACCTATTCTGACTAAGTAATTTTGTAACTTCGGCTGTACGCAAAGTTTCTCGATAAAATTCGGTGGCTTGATTCACTTGACACAAATTTAATTAATATAATTTTATCATAACAGTTAAAAGTATTACAAGATTAATTTCGAAATTAAAAGGTAAATAATATTTTTTTTTATTTAGATACATACAAAACTATGAGTCATACATTTCTCTTAACAAGTAGTAATGGGGCGCAGAATATTTTATGACGAACACACTACAGCGTAAATAAACTTTTCATGTATTCATATAAAACTAGCTTCATATAAATAAAAAGTGTAGGTCAAAAGATCATTTTTTTCATATTATCTCAACTAAGTATGGTGTCAAAATATTTAAGATATCATTTTAAAGGTAAACTGTCATAGGGATCAGGAGAAAACTCTATTTTTCATTATTTGTCAAAAAAATGTAATGCAACATCTACACTATTATTAAATAATCCTATTTATATGTGTGGTGGATTTAATCATATAAGAGTAATAAGAATTTGGTTTTTATCGAAAATGCAGTTGAAATCAAGATAATCAAAATTGAATTAAAATTTAATCGTTATGCATATTTGCATAGCCTTAAGTGTGCGTCAAATAATTAGCAACCATAATTAACGTATTATAGCAGTCTTTTAGCAAAACAGTGACACACTTAGCAGTTTCGATATTTCGCGCCCACACCTTGCGTACTGTGACTATTCGTAATTAATTAAATTTATTCATGATACTTATTTATGAAACTTTTCGGCTCAGTCACACCCTTTTTAATCAGTTAAGTCATATAATTTACTACCAATCACTCGGAGTCCGAGCAAAAATTAATCTACACTCGCCATAATGTGAGAATCGCACATAAAATAAATATTTAATTAAAAACACATTGCGGAGTAAAGTTTCTCAAAAGGTCACAAAATGAAACAACACGACTAAAAGGTCAATCCGAACAAAGTAAATTAAAAAATGCTTCGCTTTTGTGTAATTTATAATAATAATTCACGGCTCGTTCCATACCACGAGCAAATGAATACAGAAAGTAAAGAAATTTTACTTTCGCATTGTTTTAAATAAGTCTTCTTAACTGCAAACGTTGTTCTTGCTGGATGGAGTATTGCTGGCGAGAAATTTTAAAATTTAATTTCAATCCGTTTGAACGGAGTTTGTTGTTTTGGGAAAATATCTGAAAAAAGAGTCCGGCTAGTAATTCCAACTCAATTATGGTTTTCCTTGTCGGACGATTGTTTTTATTGTTTTTTTAGGATTATCCCAAGGAGCTTGCTACGAGAATTGTTATTTTTCTGAAATTCTCTTTGCTATCGGAGCTTTATCCGCGATAATTAAATGATAATTTTTCTGCAAAGTTTTATTTAATAAGTTTTGCTGGTATGAATAAGTTTGTTTTCTTCTACCCTATAATTCAAAATTAAATTAAGTTATGGTATATAATCATGTTGAACTGAATTCACATATTATTGAGTTACAATTACAATGAGTAAATAATTATCATAAATCATAAAACATTAACTGTTGCTTATTTTTAATTGCTAAAATAAGTAGTATTGTTTAAAATTACATATTAGTTTGCTATTAGGATAAAATTATTATGTATCTTGAATATCAAAGTACATTTGTAATATTTTATCTAGATTTGATTGTGGGTATGTTGTTCAAGGTTTCCGATTTTACACGTAGGCTTTAACTGACTGGTTGTCTCTGATTTATTCATCGTAATGCTTTCTTATTATGAAGGATCTAAGATTAAAAGTGGAAATATTGATGTATGTTAGTATTGAGCTGATTTTTTAGTTTTCATGCCTGTGAAAGAGATAAGCCAAGCGATAGAACTAGAAGCACAAAAGCGATCTACTCACGCGTTAAACAGTCAACAGTAGAGACTTATCACTGGCCTTGGAATTTATTAAACATAATTTATTTATAATTAATCAATAGTATAAATCATCATCAATGAGGTAAATTATCAGATACTGTCGTTAAGTTTAAAAAAAGCTATTTTATGATGTTGGGCAGCAAATTATTTTATAACTGAAATAAAATCTATTTTTTTTTTTTATTCAAATTATAAGAAGTGTCTCTCAAACGCATGGTAATAAAGACGAGGTGTCCAACGCTACAAAGTGATAAACAAGAGTCTCCCAAAGCAGTGCCAGGCGTAACTTTTATTGTTTCTTGGTTACTTCTTTGTCTGGGAGCTGCTCGCGAAAATTCTCCCCGCCACTGTGCGAGAAGTAACTTTCAGATTGCAAAATCTGCCATGCTAACAATATTTACTGAGGACACCGCGACTAAGTTTTAATGCTACCGGAGATATGAATAAATTACTTTGCCCGTAAAAGTGAACAACTTAAACAATTGCGTAAATTATTTTAGTGAAACACAAGAAAGGTAATGAAGCACAAAATTATAAATTGCAAAGTTTAGTTTTTTTTTTAATTTTGAGAAACATAAATTAGATACGAGAGCTCAGAATATATTTTTTTTATATTAATTTACTTTATATTCTCAAGCTCTTTTTATTTATTTGTGTGTAAATACTCTTTATTTACTATTTAAACTAGAATTTTTTACCAAATTAATGTTATTTATAAGAAATAAAAAAATTGACGGTTTGATAATACGCGTTGACTTGGTATATATAATACAATATACATTTACAGCTGGTTGTGAAAATCGCACTTTCAGGACACATTAATTTACATTTTTTTGAATGATAAAAACCTCATGAACATATTCAATATTTTGGACAGAGAGTACTATATAATTATACTATTTAACTTTATTGTTGACCGGTTTCACCAGCCTTTCACATTGGCATTATCAAACAAATTTTACGGTGACAGTATCAAACAGTGATGAAATAGTTATCATATCAAGTAAAGGTTGTTTCTAATCTGAATCAATTATTCATATTTTAATAGTGATTGTTCACTTTGTTGCGATTTCACTTTTTCTATGATGAATCATTCATCAAACATTGCTTTGCTTTTATTTGTCATTTATTTTTTACATATTAAACCATTTGTATAAAGCTACATCAAGCTTAGGTCTCCACGCTTGACAATAAAGTTTGATACCTTAAAGGCTACATGCAGTTAATGAAATTGATAATCATATCAACAAAACTTCATATTACTAAAGTATCTCTCCACCACGAAAACGAAAAGGACTATTGGCAGTAAACGAATACTTACTGTTTCAAAATAACTTTATTTCCTATGCTTTATTCAATCAATTACTTTATGATTCGGCAATTTATTAAATAATAATAATTGCATGTTCAATAAATTAAATCAAAATTTTCAAGCCTCTTAATTAGCTTTTAATTGTTTCTTACGTTTACGACTCCTTTTGTAATTAAAAAAATAAAAAGATTCACTTTATTGAAAAATCTGTAATAAAGTTGAATAATAATTAAACCTAATTAAAAAACCGAACAGGTTTCATTGCCTCATTCTGGGTAATTATTCAGGTAGAAATCCTGGAGAGAGATATATCTACCCGCCTTTTTATGACGAAATTCCCCGTGTAATCATTTGTTTCAGCGGGGGCAAAAATACAAAAGAAAATATGAAATGAACAAAAGGTTAATAAGGCATTACCGTAAAAGTCAGGAGACAGAGGCTGACATGTTCAACTAAACACATTACAAAGCCAGGCCTTAGGAAAATAAAAAGGTAAAAATAACGTTTTTATAAAAACAAGCACTTCTTTCCATCTATGTTTGTACGTTTTATATTTATAAATAAATCATAAAACTGCTTATAAATAAATACGTTTTAAATTTAAGAACATTATTTTTAATGTTATAACATTAATAAGTAATTTATTTAAAGTCTATTATAGAATCGTTATTCATTAAATCAATGAACGTTTAATTAATAAAACTTCATTTAAAGGTATTAGTAAACTCAAACACAATAAAAAGTTACTTCGCAAAGTTACCGCTACACAGTCAAAATTATTCTACTGAAATTAACAGTTCTAGTTCAAATAATATTATTTATTGAAACTGTTTAAGAATTACTTTGGTATTTCATTAAGTCAACAGTACAAACACCATCAACACCCATTCCATACCAGATATTTTATATTTACGTTATACTATAATTATATGATTAATAAAAACAAATATATTAAAGATATAATTAATAGTGTACCCCAACCTTATGCCCGCGGGCACCATGATAAAAACATATTTAAGTTAACAATAAAATGTTTGAAAAAAATTAATATTCAGTAATAAAACAGAGAAATATAAGTTATAATTTTCAAAAATAACAATTCTTTCCAACAAATCATATATAAGCCTGTTGAAATAGCATCTTATGGGTGTAGTTTGGTTTGTCTTTGCCCTCTAAAAATGCGTTTACGATATTGTTCAGATACTTGGTGAAAAAGTTGCTGAATAAATATAAATTTGATATTTTTGCGGCAGTACGGTGAAAGCGATGTGAAAGTGCCTTTAATATTTTTGCGTGAAAAAAAGAGAAGTGAAAGCGTTGTGAAAGTGCCTCTGATATTTTTGGGTGGATAAAAGTGAGGTGAAAGCGTTGTGAAAGTGCCTCTGATATTTTTGGGTGGATAAAAGTGAGGTGAAAGCGTTGTGAAAGTGCCTCTGATATTTTTGGGTGGATAAAAGTGAGGTGAAAGCGTTGTGAAAGTGCCTCTGATATTTTTGGGTGGATAAAAGTGAGGTGAAAGCGTTGTGAAAGTGCCTCTGATATTTTTGGGTGGATAAAATTGAGGTGAAAGCGATGTGAAAGTGCTTTTAATATTTTTGCGTGGAAAAACGAGAGGTGAAAGCGATGTGAAAGTCTACTTGATATTTTTGGGATGAGACGATAATTGAATAGCGAAATATAAGCGAAAATCATTATATCGTTATAATTTTCAAAATCATTTTTTTTAATTTAATGTATCAGATGAGGACTTCTGGAATATATAATAGTTCACATACACAAATGTCTATTCTTGATAAGAGAAGCATGCAAATTAAATCGTTTTTCAGTTCTACATACTTGTGTGAACCATTGTTTTCATCAGTGAATATCGTAAAATCAAAATACAGATCTTGATGTTGTCTTACGAGCAGAAAAAAATATGTTTTTTAATAAATATTTTCTTGGAAAATCATCATACTTTCCTAATTAGAAGCAATGGTCAATGAGATGCAATGCCAACAATCACATTTACTGTAATATTTCTCTTTTCTTATAATAAATTTCGGTAATTGGGTCGAATTTGGTCAACTTTTTATTCTATAATTATTTATTTATTATTAATAATTTTACATAAAAATATAAAAAAATATTTTTATACTTTTTAATTATATTTTTGGAATCAAATATTTTTGTGCATTACGTATATGTATTATTGACTATGTCCAACTATAAATATACCTTAAAAAAATAAATGGTGCCCGCCGTCCGACCGGCATTCTAGAATGTGCTCTTGGGTGCAAAAAAGTTGGGGACCCCTGCACTACGATATTGGAATCAACAGGTGTTGTATTTATTTTAAGTATGGCAACCTCGTTAAAGATAAATCTTGCACTCACACATTTTATCTATTGATACATAATATCACTGAGCCTTTTTTAGAAAATCCTTATCGGAATATATTAAGTTGATAGGAACTAGTATAAAACGACAGATTCAATATATTGTGATTGTCTTATTAAGGGATAATAGCACCCCATAAAAAATATTTTTTGGGGATCTGATTGATTATTGAAAATAATATTCTTACCGAAAAAATATTTTTGTCCTCATCCGCATTTCATAAGAAATATTTCCGAAGCTTTTTATGTATTTCACTTTCATTTCAATGACAGACAAAAGCTTAGCGGGATTCTTCTTCTGAGATATTATCTTTACATTTGTAGAAGCTGAAAGCTCATTTTTTATACATTTCCGTCATTTTTCGCATTAATTTATTACCTTATTAAGCACAGAAAATAGCTCATATTTCAAATTCTCACGAATATTAAAAATTTAAATACTATTAATTTACAAATTTCAGTGGAATTTTTATGCTGCAGAATAAAATATTTGCATTTAATGTCGTGGCTTTGTGTAAGTTTTCATTGAAACGAATGCGTTTTTCACTAATACATTTTGTAAGAACTCGTTAATTAAGTAGTAGTAGCAGCGTAAGCAGTGAGTAAAGATTAATTTAATTTAAAAATTATTAATTAATAAGTTTTATTACAAGTCCTTATATTTTTCATCTCAAAGAATACCTGAAGATAATACTGTACCGGGATCAAAGAAGCAGTAGTACTCCGCAGCAATCTAAATCAATAAATGACTTATTAGTAAAAAAAAACTATTATTAATTCGCAAACAATGATTTACTTTTAGAGTATAACTGGTTATGACCATTAAAGCTACTATAAAAAAATACATATACAATAAGTGCTTTCATTTATATTTGGAATAGACGAGTGTAAATTATTAGATTATTTCAGAGAGATCCTGTAATTTATCTATGACAGCATAGTATACGCGATAAACGTCTTCGAGCTATATTTAAATACAAAAACAAAGTAAACAACCTACTTCGTGGCTAGACACGAATTCCAGACGACGATAAGGATAGTAATAGTCTAGAAAAAAAGAAACTTTTGTTGCTGTCTGGCTGTAATAGAAAATTCCCATTTTAAGTGATATCGTAAGCAAGCAAACTATTTTTATTTTTAAAATTGACCTAACGTTGCCAGCAAACAGAAATTGGCAATGTCTAAAACGGAAAACTTTTACATTAACACTTTACTAGTGAAAGTATCTTGCTGCTTATCTGCGTTGCAAATTTGGCATGCATTAAAAATGTTTTATTTATTAATTAATGTTCCAAAAATTCTACCTGTTATGCTTGCAGAGTTAAACCTATGATAAATAGTTGATGATAAACGATAAGTGATAATGTTAATCAAACTGTAGTACTGATTGTGCCTATACTGATTTTTGTAAACAAAAACAAATACAGAAATCGTCCTAAATGTATAGATTTTTTACAATTTACTGTCTGTTTGTATTTCTAACTAAAATATAAATTATACAAAACAACATTTATTTTTCTAGTTTATCTATATTTCTAACAAAACATAGAAATATTTGAACAATTAAAAACATCTTTGAGGGGCACCTGATATCACAAAACTCCAAAATATTTTGTACATAAATCATAAATAACCTCCAAATTAATGAATCTGAATATTAAAAATATTTCATGCATCTAATACCCATTGAAGTATTATCTTTTCAGTGAATCGTCTTTTAATATTATTCATCGCTTCGCCGTTTTACGAATATGGGAGTATTTTTCGACATCGTGTCGTCGCGCTCAATGGGGCGTCCGTTAATCAAGTCTAATTGAGGCTTTCACATTAGATAGTAATTTCGTGTCAATCTCCATTGTTTTGAGTTGCAATTAAGACCAACGCCTTTCCTGGCTTTTGTGTTCATTTTAATTTTACGACGCCGCATTAATATACCCATTATTTCGTCTACTACGGCCACGTTACAGCCATGCCTCCGACTATATTATGTTTTGGCAACAATATACGTCGGGATTGCCGTAATGACGTATTTTCTAATGAAATTTTATGAGACCAATCCTTAAATTTCTTTATTCGAAAAATGTACATGAAACATCATAAAAATATTTGTAAATGCTTTTACTTAAAGACAGCGTAAACGTTTGTGCTTGCTCGTTTTAACCGTCCTTAACTCCAATTTATGATATTTAATAGCTGAGGTCATACATAACCAGAGATATACTTTATTTATTATTATTTATACTTATATAATCTATACTTGAAGTATTATAAAAAACGTATTTTCAATACTTTTATATTATACAATCAGAACAAAAATTGATGCAAATCCTAAAATACTAACAAATATATATTTACAATCATTAATCAATATGGTTTGTTTTATTATTGTATAGGATGCAAGACCTTAAAAGTAAAATCAAAAGTTTTTTTCATTAAGTGTCCCTTTTTTAATATTATCTACTGAAGCATCAAGAGTTTTAAATTATCAGCTGTCAATTGTAAAGTAAATGTTATTATATTTAAAAGTTAAATCTATTTAAGACTCTAATAGAAAACTTCAATCTTGCTTCGTTAGCAAATTGCCTCTTATAAGTCCGTACAAGAGAATAATGTTTTATAAGTTGATTTTTTTTCCTATTCTTTAGACAAATGAGCACTTTATTTTTTTGCACGGATTCTTCCATTTCGAGGATAGAAGCGCATTTTCCATTCTGAAACGAGTTAAGTTTTTAAGAAAAATGTATGAAATAAAATCTAAAGAAAAATTCGCTATCCTCTATAATTAGACATAAATTAGCATAATTTCCAGTGAGCTTTCTGAATAGCACCCGTTCAACTGAGAAATGTCGTTATATTCATTAGAAGTTTTAGCTTAATCTTTTTTTATAGGCAGTAATTTATAAGTATATATTACAAAATAAAGTACATTTCTAAAATAAAAACGTTTGGACCACTTTTTTTTGTAAATATTTTGAATGTAAAATAAATTAAATATTTTCTTCCTAAAATAATACCATTTCTGAACATTTCAGTAATAAAACAAAAATGTTTTCAAACCTTCGTATAATTATTTCGTCGAAAAGTTTGATTTCAAAAGATAAATTATAGGTTTTCTTATCTTAAAATTTCTTATTAATCAGGGTTGTTTTTTTTTTCAAAAATATTGTCCAATTTCACAATAATTAATTTACATATCCAAAAAGAAAATATTATGTTAAAGTCAGCATATTTTCGTGGACTTTTCAAATTACTCTCCAAGGATTTAAGAGGAAATAATATAAAGAAGCACTCCATATGTAAAGCAGCATTTAGTATATTTTTCTCAGTACAGTTTCAAACTTTTATCTTCGCATTTCAGAGTATCTGTGTCTCTTTAGGCATACATATTGGGATAAAGAAAATCCGCATATATAAGAAAACATTTTTGCGAATTCTCTCATGTGACGTGAAACACTGATCTTATGATCGTGAAAAAACCTTTACAGCTAAAACCTTAATGATAATTGTTTTTATAACAGCTTATGTGCTTAAAACAAGGAACACTCTCATATTTTTTTGTAAACTTTTGAATCAATAAAATCTATAAGGGCCACAAACACTTAAAAATTGTCATAAATATAAAAGGGTTTTTTTTACTTGTTACCAGTTTTTTTATAAGTAAACAAGATACATGAAATGGCAAGGTAAAACATGTCAAAGTCAAAATATACCACAAGTGTGAAAAGATCTTAAATTATTAAAATAATAATAAAAGACTTATAGTACATATCACTACCAGGTTTATTGGATATGTTTAGAAATTTCAGGCCACCAAAGGTTATCCGACTTTTAATCAAATAAATTCACGAGCTTCAGATAACAGTAGCTTTTCAGGTAGACTATAAAAAGGTGAAAATAATTAACGGTACGAAATATATTATTAATTAATTTTTATTAGGTAAATGTGGTATACTTATTGACTACCGACTAGTTATATTTTGATTGTATATTATATTATATATAGAGTTAGTGAAGCACAAAAACAGCACGTCACTAGACTCAACATTCACAATTTTGGGGAATTTATCTGTATATGTGATAAAATCTAGATATGTGGGATAAAATAGGGAATAGAGACATTTTTCTTAAGAATAAAACACACCTTTTTTTACTCTGACTTGTACCCAAGAAAAGCTACCTTCTTATTTTTAAATATGTATAAAAGATTTTATAAATAAACAAATCTTTCATGTTTGTATTTCCTTTGTATATACTAAATAAAATGGAATAATTGTAAACAACAAACACTTAATAAAAATATAAATTTAATTTATTTCCGATTGAAATTTTAGTGATATATAATCAAATCATAAAAAGATCATTCAGTTCCAAGAATAAAAAGCAATATTTATTTTATCTCTCTTAATATAAATAAACATGGTATATTTAATTCGTCAAGTAAAAATTAGTTTAATCAAATGTCAACGTTGTACAGTTAGAAATATGTTCAATCTCGATAAGTCATAGTCATTTATTATTTTGTTACTATCATTTAAATTATTTTAATATGCACAGTGAGTGTTTATTTTAAAAACAAATTGAAAACACATATTCCTGTGACCTTTTAAATTAGATTAAAAATTTCGATATCATTTGCCGTAATAATTATTTTTGAATAACCATACTATTATGTTGAATTCTCAGAGTATTTTCTGCTTCTAGAATCTAAGATATGTAGGTGGGGTCAGTTTTCCAGAGGTCTTTATACTATTTAATACAATATATTGCGACGCATACTATCAGGGTTGGAATCTCGGACTTGCCCGCATTACTGCGTCCTCAGATATCTACCACCATTTAGTAAAGGGAGATATCACAGAAAATAAGATAAAATGCGGAAACTCTTTATTTTAATTTAATTTCATTGTAGTAGATGGGTTTTTTTACAGTATATATGTGTGTTTAATAAAACATTGAAAAAAACTTTATCCGTCATCCTTTCATACTGAAAGTTATAAAAAAAGGTGTAACTATGAATAAGTGTGATACATGCAAGTAATAAAAGATTCTTCAAAATTAATAATAAATTTATCTTAAAGTACTAAGAAGGATTAAAGATTTCAAGATCTTTTGTAATATAAAAACATCAGGATTCATAAGTTCATAAATTAATTTATTTCCGGTCAAAAAATGATTAGTGCATAATTGAGTTAAAAATGATCAGCATAGCTTGTTTTTTTTAATTGAATATTTAACATTTAAAAACATTCAAGTGACAATTATTTCTTGCTTGAAAAAAAATACTCCCCAAGGATGAAATATACTGAACTTTTAAACTATATTTGTTAAAGTGACACATTTTATAATCACTAAAATTTTTAAATCTTCTTCGTGAGGTTCAATTATGGAAAAGCTTTTATTAAAGAAATATCAATTGAATACTTGTCACTATTGTAACCAATACTAGTTTATTTATTATTTACCTAACTCTAATTCCGATATTCTTGTAATTTATTATGTTTTTGTTGATATTCTATTTTTTCAACTTATTTTTCACACAAGCACTTATGTGAGTGTCCTTATAAAAAGAGGGAATAACCATCATCACAATTTCTCGCATTTATATGGAAATTTCCTATTTTTTGTGTGTACGGATGAACGAATAAAGCTGGATTGAATGATTTCTGGCCTCAAAACAAATAAGAAAAGGTTCCCCTCGTCATTTGTCATGTTACAGGAGATCCGCTTTTATCCAAAATATATTATCTGATCGTACGAGTGTATGAATGTAACATGCCTGGTCTTAGAAACTACATGAAAATATTATTCCGTTTTTCTGCAAAGTTTTCTAGCTAACTTTTATGCTGATATGACATATAAATATTTTTTTGTACTAAAGAACTATTTTTTGCAGGATTGGATGTTAAAATAATGCCTTTTATAAGTGTTAAAAACCTAATATTTTATTTATAATTAAAATGATTAAATGTTTATTCATTGTAAATAACATAATTTTCTTGAATAATTTAATTTGAAATAACGCTTGTAAACATAGTCTATTGACTATGTTTAGTAAATGTTTACTATGTTTCAGCTATAGATATTTAAAAAAATCGTAAGTGTGCATATATTCTAGAAGTACATTATACCAGTTACGTTAAATACAAAGGTTGATATATACAAAATAGTTTTCTAAAAATATTTAGTTTTAGTCAAATAAATTAAATGCAACGGTCAAACTAATAACAAAGGAATGCTTATTTAATATTCTAGAAAATTAAATACTTTTAAATCAAGTAACTTCCATAAAAGCACAGGTTAAATTTATAGCAACGCAAGTTTCTAACAAACATTATTAGTTTCCAACTATTCTAACCCCCCGTGAGCCTTCGTATAAAATCCTTCAATTTCATCGAGTTTTCAAATTGTGGCAACATAAGCTTAATATTTATATTGAAATATTTATCTCATCCCAGAGTGTGAACTTTTATTTTATTCATGAATTATAAATATCTTACCATACATATAAATATAGAATAAATACATATTCATAATAATATACGTACACCTCATTTATGATTAATACATTGATATGTGTGCCGAGCCTTTTTTCATCCTGCAGTGATTCGGGCAGGGTACAAAATTGGAGTACAAATATTAGACACTATATATTGAAGGACTCAAAATGAGGAATACAGAGTTACATAAGGGGTCAATCATATGGCTGTAGAGCTCAGAAGTTAGACAATCCTTGCTTCAGGCAATAACAGAGGCAAAGTTAGTCTTTGTGAAGTCTTCTAGTTACCCTCGAATAGTCGCCCATTATGCAAACAATACAATGAAACAACAACACACAACTTGTACCATGTATATTACATTATTCCTTTGATATATGGTTGAATTATTTTTAAACAAGTAAAATATAATTGGTATTATTAAATTAATTCTGTAACATATATTTAAATTTTTATTAAAAGTTTACCAAGGAATTTAAATAATTATGGAATTGTAACATTATGATTCCTTTACAAAGTATGCAATAATTTTAAAATAAAAAATACCAATTTAAAATAATATATATAACAAATCTTTAATATAGATTTTATGAAGGGGATCAATATTTTTTTTTTAAATATTATAAATTATGTTATGCTTCTTTGTAAGTAAACAAAACATTGATAAACCTTAAGAGGAATTAACTTCTTAGTAATATTTTATACCAAACAAAACTCTCGATAAATTTTTCTGTAAAACAAAATCTCTTTATTTATTTATTTAAGACCATAACAAAAGCATGATTCGCTTTCTACAGTACTTCTCAAATAATTAATCATTCGACGCATTTAGACGTAAACAGCTTTAAATACCAAAGTAGAATCCGAAAAATCTAAAGATTGTAAAATCTAATCACTTGTCTGCTCCTTTGGCTTTTGCAGGATGTACTTAGAGTGAATGTTATTCCTCGTCTTTGTAACATTCTTGGTGTAATAATATTACATTGAAAGAGACTACGTTTTCTTTGTACTGATAATAAGCGAGCTCGCCCACTCGCGTTTTATTCAGCAAACTTTATTCGATATATATTCACAAAGAATTAAAATATCTTGTTTTTTTATTTAAAATAAAACTTTGAACAATTTTGTCGTATTGAATGTTATTGTAATATTTATTTCTTAATAAATTATATGTTCATAATTATATTATCATTTATTTGTTAGATCACATATACTTTTAGCAAAGCAAAATCAAACATTCAATTATATAATTTTCTAATAGCAGATTAAATACTAAAACTAATAAAAGTATGAATTATCACAAGACCAGGAGATAAAAGTCATTATTTACTCTTCAGCGTGTTGAAATCGCCAATCCAACTGGTTTTTGAGGTTTTAAAATGTCTAAAACGTAATATAAGTATAATGAAATTTGAGATAGTTATTTTCAGTTTATATTTTTTGAAATGTATGTTACATTTATATTTATAATCAATGTTAATTAAGAAAATATCATATATTTAATGATATTTGAGCATGCTTGAAGATATAAAAAAAAATTTAATGAAAATTCCGATGTATAATATTTAAAACAACACATTTACTCGGAAGTTTAAGTTTGAATAATTTAAATGAATTTTTTCAACAGTTCAGTAAATTAGTTCATCTGCCGGGCGTAGCTTTGTATGCAAATATACATACTAAATATGCATAACACAGAAGTTGTGTGGGAATCTATTCATGTGGCCATTATTTTAAGATAAAGACGTCATAAGCGTTAGGAATAAGAACACGTATAATTTGCATACACGTGAATAAGCTCAGATGATTGAATTTCCAGACAGTGTTTCTTTATCCCGAGATAACACGTTCGTTCGCAGTTCCCAAAACAAATAATCAACAAGAGTACTTTTCCGCCACTCGCTTGATGAAATAAACAATATTTCAAGACACAACTCGCCGGTGCTTGTTTTCTGCGGGCATCTGTCGTCGGCCGGCGAACTTTTCCAGCTTCCGGTTTCATGTCGTCATTTGCGGCTTTCCCGCCGTATTATTGGTCGTTTCCGGTGGCCCAGGTATCACCGCGACCGTAAATTCTGATTGTCGGCGGGTTTAGTAGGCGCCGCCGAATGCGCCCGTCCAGATGTACCCGACTCGAAACCCTCCGTTAAAAAGTTAAACAAACACTCGGAAAGGTATAAAGACGGCCATGATTAAATGTGTAAAATAACCTTTTACCTTCTTTAAAAAATATACGACGCATTATCTTTTGTCGTCAAAAATTCACTCAATATTCTGATTTTATGAGTATTGCATTGCAGTGCATTTTATTAAATTACCAATGAGAAACACTTCATCGAAAAATTTTACTCTTGTTTATTATAAACTGTCTACTGAAATTAATTTTTATATAAGTACTTACACTTGTTTTAATCTTTTTTCTCACAAATTTAAATATTTTAAATTATTTTACAGTTTTCCTATATCAACGCCAGGTCTGTATCCGCTTCTTTTCACTTTGTTTACTCGCAAGACTACTATAAGTATGTTACAAAAAATAACACAATGTCAGCCTCCCGAAAGGTTTAGGTATTTTATGAGATTTGGGGAAATCCCCTGAACAAGCAGGCTGTACTGTAACAACTCGCATTCATCCCCTAACAAGTGCCGGAATAAATCACCACGCACTTTACAATTCCAGACCTCGAAACACACCCCAGCTCTCTTATTTTTTGAGAATAAATATGTTTCGTAGTAGGTTATGCGTGTTTTTCAAATAAAATGCTTGTTATATTCTCTTATCAAATTAACTCGCCTGCTCTTGTCAATAAAAAAAATATTTTTTTTATCAAAAAAAAAAAGAATAAAATATTAATCTTAGTTTCACCACCTACTTGCTAAGCATAAAAATTAACAAAGGTTACGCACTTTCATTAATGATTTAAAAACCATCAACCAAACTTTACAATCACATGGTTTTTATGAATAAATATGTTTATTTAACAAAACCAACCCACATTTGATTTAATTCAATTTTTGTCAAGGGATTGTTTCAATAGATTATTTCAAACCAATTTATTTAATGGAAACATTTTTTTACTATTTTGTAATAACATTTACAGTATCTAAAGTATGAATTTTTAATTTTATGTACTTGAAAATAAAATTACTGTTAGTCTGAGGTATTTAATCAGTTTCCTATTTTATCTAGTATAAAACCACGAATTCTTTAAGCATTTTATTCCCTTTGTAAATAAATAAATGTTTGATAAAAAGAAGACTTGGCTGCGAGGCCTTCCAAAATAACATTCTTTGAGAATTTCTTTCTTTTTTAAGGTAAATATTTTATCTCAACAATTCAGCGAGTAGCATTATCATGTTTTAAATTTAATTAGCGGTTTCAGAAATAAAATGTATTCCTTTGTAATCATTACTAAAATATTGCAAATATATATACTATATATATAATATTTTAATTTTAGTATTGACTATACAAAAAAAAAACATCATTTTTGCCACTTACAAAAATATTAAAATGTTCATATATCGATTCATTTTTATTTACAATTTATTTATTCTCTATGTGATTGTTTTATATTTAACATCACCACTTCGCACAGAACCTTTATCCCTCTAGTCTACATTTGATATATTTAAAGTTGTAGGATGTCCGCCTCTTTCCAGTAAGCTCACTCCTTTTTGTATAAACTTCTACCCTTTCGACTAAATATTGCCACAATTTAATATCACATGTGCTTTAAGTGTTTAAATTTGAACTAAGTTGACTTTATTTATTCGCAAACATTTTGTATGCTTGTGTAATGCTATTTACACCTCAAAGACAGTTTTTAAATTAAAGAAATATGTTTTGTGCCAATCTTTGGCCAAAGATATTATATACAACCACAGATTTGAATTAAATATTAAAATTTTGTAAAAAAAAAAAATACTTTAAAGATTTGTAAGAAATCTCTTTTGATGCGATGCATCAAATGTTAAATAAACAAATCAAAAGCACGAATACAACGATGATTCAAATTACTCAGCGAAATTTCTAATTTTGGAAATATAACGTCGATTACCAATATTTCCAAAATTTAATTAAAATTCAATCGAAGTTACGGGATTGGCCCGTTTTTTCAGACAATCGCATTTCCTCCCCGCGCCGCCGCGGTCTCCTCCGCCCCGCTCTCCCCTAGCTCGGCCGCTATAGCGACACGCCACAAATCAACGCCATTCGTTATCCGTTACGAGGGCACCGAAGCCTTTTTTATGACTTGCGTTATCAATACAATTATTCAGTTTTATTTATATTTTTATTTAAAATTTATTACTGTCGTTAATATTTGATCCCTCGCTGATAAAACCGTATTTCTTTTATAACGTTTCTAATACTTTTACGTAATTTATTTTTATTATGTATACGTGTGTGTGCGTTACGTGGTACTGTATATTTTTTATTTAGGTTAAACTTTTTATTGCAGTGTGTTTGTTGCATGTCTCTGCAATATACACAAGTAATTAAAATAAATTGCCTTTCAGGTTTCTAGCGAACGAGGGTAGCGTCGCCTCATGTAGAATGTGAAAATAACCTGAGCCGGGGGTGTATCGCGTAGCCGTGCCGCGTTATTGTTACAGGGCTGCTTCATTGTGCAACGGCGTTTCTCTTCCAAGATGACGTAACCGGATGCACCACGTAAACGTCGTGTCGTAACGTTTCGCCCACAATGCAGACGAAGTATCATTCTGGTGCAGAGCACGCTTCATCAAGTAAAATATCACAATGTAAAGCCATACAGCAAAGTCGAAAAGTTCGGAGATCTCTCTCAACGCTTTGGAAGAGAAATCTCTTTGTAAGTGAGATCAAAATTTTTTTTTTTACTTTAAAAAGCGATCAAAACATTAGGCGTATTGAATAAATAATCTTTATAAATATAAAATAAATTTGAATTACCGGTGTATCTACTGGAACGGATCCTTTAAACACGCTTTGAGCGTTGCAAGCTCCTGGATTCGTCTCAAAGCACCAGTCTCCGAATATCACTCGAATCGGCCTCACTTTGATCATAGATTTCCATGGCAGCTTGTTTTTTCGTTTTCTTCTTGGAAAATTTTATAAAAAAAATAAGTATGCTTAAATTGCAAAAATTTAAAGACTAATATTTTTTTGCCTTTTTGAAGCTCCCTTCTTACCCCCTATTCTTTTTATATTTGTTTCGTGGCATTATTTTTGACATATACTTATATTTCTATGTAACTTACGTATGTTTATACTTTTTAAGGATTCATTTAATTAACATCAATATTTTGTTTAATAGTACATTTTATTAATAAAGAAAATTACTAGCCAACCCGCCTGGCAAATATTAATGTTATCATAGCTAACATCCATTTTTGATATGCACGAAGAGATTATTATTTTGCACTAGATACAAACTGACCGATTTAACGTTGTGCTTGATTGTACGGTTTAAATTTTAGCACAGTTTTGATTTTGTTTGTATCTCATTGTGATTTGGATTCGGACTGTTAAGGGATAGATATCGCAATCGTTATATCTGATGAAATCCGTTTTTTTTTATTTTACTGTCATTCGGTTTTGCGAGGCTCTATCGGACGAAATTGAAATAATCGCATTGACGAAAAATTCAATTGCATATTTCACTCTTTTTTCTACAAAAATTGTAAACCTAAAAATATCTTTAATATTGTAACATTAATATGTTAATTCATATTAAGATATGTGACAGCTCATTTTTTTACATTTTGTTTGAAAAATTTTACTCGTTGCATTTTTATTTTTATTTTTTAATTTGAATTTTAAAACAAATATGCCACATGTATACCTTCAGGACTTTGGTGTTCTAGTGTATCTAAAATTCTACAGGGCATCATTCAGTGGGCCTTTGGCCTGAAAGAAACAGGCCTAAGCATAATGGCGAAGCACACTACGTGACGCGGTGGATCTTTTCAGTCGCCTTTCTTTGTAGAAGCTGTCACTTGAGGCGATTCGCTGAATAGCAAATTGACTTGTCATCCATTGGAATGACTCGCCGTAAAGTTTGTAACATGCAAAATGATTTTTTGCTAGCATTGAAGCAGACGTTCGCTTTTTGTGCCACCCGGACCCTTCAGCCGTTCTCCGATCGAAGTCTGATAAAGACGAAGGGACCGTTGGAGACTTTTTACTTGTAGTTACACGTACGGAATGTTTATTCTATTTGCAAACGTGCTATTATTGAAAAATCTATCAATTTATTATTCGAAAGCTTGTTTACTTGTACTTTTTAAATCCTTCTTGATCATATTTGTTTTATATTTACAGTTTGTAATTAGTTAATTTTCAAAAGTAAAAATATATACGATTCTTTACAAAATGTTTTGATTACAAACCGTTGCAAAAATAAAGATACTTTGAAACATTTTTAAATTAATACATATTGTATTTTTTTTTATTAAATTAATATTTTGAATATAATAAATTTAAATAAAAATAATACCTTAAGTTACTTAAATGCAGATTTTAAAATTTTTATAAAAACAGGTTATTAAAATTCGCGTATCAGATTTTCTCAAACAGGAAAACTAGAAAAATTACCGCTTTAAAGAAATGATGCTTAAATTCAGTTTTGTGTGATTGGTTTTGTCTAAATGAAAACTTTATATGTCAATAATTAAGGACTAGGTCCTTCTTTTAGTCTTTTTGAAGAGAAATGTTTTACTGTAATTTTTTTGTAAATATCGTAATGATTATTATTTCATTTTATCTCAACATTTTATATTACAAAATAAATAAATATGAGAAGGGTATTCCTATTTTAATTGCATCTATTTGCGTCTAGCAAAATTGCTCGTATGGGAATGGATCTGTTCGTGATATACCAGTAATGTGTTGGAAGATTAATTTTCTTTTTTCATTTCCCAATATCAATTACACCATTTATAATAAAGCATTCCAGTTTCTTTGTCTGTTCAGCTTTTGCCTTACTTTTTGGACAAAGCAAAAGAGTGTTTCTTTTATTTGTGGAATAAACGGCAAGCGTTATTCTTATTTCAACGCAAACCACGCCTGCTATACACTTAAATCGATTAATTAAAGCGAATTTCCTTATCAAAATCGCCCAAATTTATTGTAAATATACCGTGGCGAGGCAATAGCTTTTATCAAACGCGCAATTATTTTTAGGTCAGATGAAATTCTTTCGATGGAATTTTCTTTTCATCGTGACAACAAATACTTGGGTTCAAACGGAAATGCCTTTAGGAGAGTATTATTTGCAAAGTTTATACAATGAGCATTATACCCAAAGACCTGGCAATTGCCTTTTTTATTATTGACTTGTATTTATTCAGCTTCGTATCCGATTGAATTTAACTCAAATCATTTCGACTTATAAAGGAGCTCAAAAATATATTTAAAATGATTGAATTTGCTTCCTTGAAATGAGAATTTGAATATTAACTAGTATTCATACATTTGGATACATACACAATATGTCCAGAAGCGCTTAAATATTTAACTCGTAATTAGTCCTCCCTTTGGTTTACAAAAGCTTTGAATAAGAATTTAGTTTTTATCGGCCAGGGGTGTATTGTAATTAATAATTTAATATTCGTAATTGCCCTGTTAATTATCAGTTTACCGGCACAAACTTTGTAAATGAGAATTTTAAGGGACCTATTAAGATAGGGTGACTCTATTACGTTGATAAATTTACTTAATCTATTTTAAACAAGATCACGAATTTATGTTTAAAAAAAATCTGCACAATTTTGTCTTAAAGTACTTTTTGTGATGAGCTTAACCAACTGTTTTGTTTCATTTATTATTATTTTACAATTAAAACATATTATTTATAAACTGTACGGAAACTTAAACAACAAATAAACTACTGCTGTGTTGTTTCCATAAAAAGCACGAGTGTTTAAGTTTTATTTTATTTTCCTATTACGTGGGACTAATATTAATCTAGATTTACACTGAACTTATAATCAATTTAATATGACTTATAAGCAAGATAATTGTTACGCACAATGTATTTGATTTACATAGAATATTTTACTTTTTTTCTATCCTGCATGAACATTGTAAATAGACTTAAGAACCAAGGAAGATTCATTACATAATTCAAAAAAGTCTATATAACTATAGAAGCTAAGAGTGATTTTATTTTACATGCTAAACACTGCTATAAGAGTTGTAAAGAATCCATCTAATTAAAAACGTTTCTCAAATACACTCAACTATTAACAATATATTTTATAAATGTAGTAATTTATATATTAAATATTTACATTAGGTAAAAATAACACTTGTGTGTAGGGGGTACTTACATAGAGTTTATGCCGGAGTAATAGTGGGGATAAAACAAACAGCAAAAGTAAATATTTTGGCGCGGCGCTTCTTTCCTGCGCTCACAGATGTCGCCCGGCCGCTCGTTAGCAAAGGAGGCGCGAACCGAGGAGCTGGAGACGAGGAGAGAAGCTGGAGACGAGGAGAAGAGCTGGAGGAGGGGCGAGGAGCTGGAGACGAGGAGAGGAGCTGGAGGCGAGGAGAAGAGCTGGAGACGGGGAGAGGAGCTGGAGGCGAGGAGAGGAGCTGGAGGCGAGGAGAAGAGCTGGAGACGGGGAGAGGAGCTGGAGGCGAGGAGAGGAGCTGGAGACGAGGAGAGGACCTGGAGACGAGGAGAGGAGCTGGAGGCGAGGAGAGGAGCTGGAGGCGAGGAGAAGAGCTGGAGACGGGGAGAGGAGCTGGAGACGGGGAGAGGAGCTGGAGGCGAGGAGAGGAGCTGGAGACGAGGAGAGGAGCTGGAGGAGGGGCGAGAAGCTGGAGGCGAGACGAAGAGCTGGAGGCGAGCTTCATTCTCTTTATTTTATATTCCAGCCAAGGCCGCCCATCGGACGGAATATAAATGCTTTCCAAACGGAATGAAATAATATTCCGAGAACCGTTAAAATTAATTGCCTCATTAAATAGTCGTAATTTATCACAATACGTACGGTTGTTGTAGCCTGAAAACAGATTATAATTCAGAGAATTAATATCGAATTTATAACTTACTAAAATCAAAACATCCTAGATATTAGACTTTTTTCTATTGTAATTTATTACAAATAGAGAATAAAAACATGCTCAATTTTTGATCTTACTTTTGTTTAAATATTGAATTAAAAAAATCTTGGTATTTTTCAAAATTAACTTATCAATACAATGCTCATATATGTCGGCTTTTAACTAATTACATTTTCTTAGTGTAAAACAATTTATTTTAAATTTATAAGTAACATACAATCACTGTACATTTATAGATTTTATTTACTTAGAATAAATAGAGTAAGATTTTTTTTAAATATTCAAAAGATGAAAACTATTTGATACACATGCATACTTATAAGAGTTTCAATCAATTTTTATTATTTTTAATTCACAGGGGAACTAACTCAAATTAGGCGTCTTTTCGGGGCCATTATTTTAAGCAGTAATAAAATAATTTTTTTTTGTATAAAACCCAAAAAAACATTTTGCAAACAATAACCACATGACCTTGATAGAAATAGACTAGCTCAAAAAAAAGTGTTTACAACTGAACTTTAGAAGAAGTCAAATTTATACGAAGCCAAAAATAACTTTTATTTCCAAAGAAAGGAGTCTTTTTCCAAAGCACACCTATAAAAAGGCCCCGACCTTTGAGGCTTAAGCATGCGGAAAAAATATTCAATTCGAAATACGTTAAAAAATAAAAAGCGTTTTTCCACTACATTCAACGTCATTTTCGTCAAAAGTCGCGATACTCAGGCGAGAAACATCCGCGCCCTGGCCGGCAAACTTGGGGACGTAAAGGGATTATAGTTCCGGGAGACCCTCGAGTCCTGTCAGGGTAGTTTGCATAAGCCCCGGCATGTAATGGATTAAATATTTAGCCGTGGTGACAAAATATGAGCAGGTCCCTCCTATGATCACCAAGACCATCAACTCCGTCTGACGAAGGTGTTTGAATACTGCACATAAATACACACGGGCCTTAAGATATCATCCATGGCAATAACATGGCGAGACTAATCACCAACACAGGTTATTTGATTACTATAAATATATCAGATATTCGTGAATTAGATTTTTTATAAATAAAAAGAAATATTTACCGATATGATAATTTGTCGAAGTACATACATGAATCTATATTGTTTATATTATATGATATAACAATAAATATATTTTTGTGACACAAAAGTAATTCATTGAAAATGAGTTCATTTGCTCGCTTAAAAATATAATATGTATTCTTATCTGGTCAGAATCAATATATGAAGATATATTTTTTTAAATATATATATATTATTTTTCGCTGTAAAATCTCATTGAAATTTTAGACTCTCTCTTTTCCAGTTCTCAAAATTTCCAGTGCCAAACTAAGGCTTGACTTCGCGAGTCCTATTAAGACTCTTCGAACTTTACTATTTACTTTTCGCTTACTTGTGACATTCAGCCTAATCCAGGAGAGGGTTAGCGCGAGATCGTGGTCTTCAGCAAATCCTGAAAACTACGATGTCTTTATCTAAACTATAATCAGTATACAAACAAATACAACCAATATTTAATACTTTACAAAACACTATATTAATACGTTTTTATGAAAAAAAATAAACTTATGTGTATAATTATTTTAATTAAAAGTAAATAAAATGTATATAAAAACACTTCAGTCACATTTTTCAGGATGAAAAAGTCTTAAAATATCCCCAAAATAAAATACAATAAAGTGAATCATCACATTACGACCCAATTTGCAAGAAGTATAACATAAAAGACAGTTTTACTATAAAACTTCAATTGATGTACTTTCTTAAGTTAAACCTTCTTTGGTTTCTTGTTTGTGTTATATAAAAATAATAACATTCTTTTAAATAAAATACTATATTAAAATGGAATTCCACCAAGTATTCTGTGTCAAAAATTTTAAATTTCTAAAATAATAGCCGTGGATGAAAAAAAAAAACGATATATAAAATGTACATGTTTATGATATAAGTATTGCATAATAAAACTTAATGTTTACTGTATGAATCGCGTGAGAAAAGATTAATTTTACCGCAGTGCCTTCAATACAGTCTTGAACGCATCATTATTCAAATACAATTTTATGAGAACATAAAGCTGTCACATTTTATCTTGACAATACATCCGCTGAACATGTGTGCTGCTTAAAATACTCGGAATATTCACTCATTATACCGAGAAAGCGCAGTCACAATGGAGTCCCCGACGGTTTCCTTTTCAACTGACTTACTCCTTTCGTATTTCTATTGTTGTGAAGGAGGTGTCGCGAGTTGGTCTCGTGGAGTAACACGAAGAGTCTGCCATATCATATGAGCACACTTTCTTTTTGGATTCATTTTATTGTAAATTGAACTAGTAGATTTTTTTCATTAAATAAAAAAAAAATTTTTTTATTGTTTTTTGATTTTTATGAACTATCAAACCAACTTGATATTTTACTTCAACAGTATACTTCACATAATTTTTACTTACTAATACTAAAATTAGGCCTCATCTAAAAGTGTACGTTGGAATACAGTTATTTCTTTATGTAATATAATATTTGGCAGAATAGTACTGTTGACTAAGACAAGTTACTGTAGCGTAATATTTAATTACGAGGAACTCTAATAACAAACACACACAGTATTATTTGTCTATTCAGTATGGCGAAAACATAAAATCAAGCTAGTAGCTTTTAGGAAAGGGAATGAATTTCAAATTCAAAGCAGGCTTGTATGAAATTGGTAGCCGAGAGAAATGGGAAAACAATATTTTCTACAAAAACAGAAAAATTGATTGATATTTCACAATAACTGTATTCTGACATAAAATTATACTACAATTAACTCATAGGTTTATTAATTTTAAAACTCAAAATTATCAATGTATAAGAAGCGCATTATAAATATATTTAAAAGTCATATTAGCACTTATATTATTACATACAATCTTTCAACTGTAAGTCAAACCATAAAATATAAAATACATGCTTAAAAACCGATTCAGTTATAATTAAAGTAACGTTCAGATGACTAGTTTTTAAAACCGAAATAATTTTTAGTTTTTCTTTATTAAAAAGTCTACATCCAGAATGCTAACAGCTTTAAACAAAATATAAAGTACACCTTAAAAAACTGCATATAATTTAGCTCTAAGATATTTTATTAGAGAAAAGGCCCATCCCAAAGCTAGAAAAATTATTTTGCGTGTTTATGGAAATTTCCACTGGTCAACCCATCGGCTGTCACTGCAAACACACTGGGGGAGGAATGTATTGGATTTGTGTTGGAAAAATCAATATATTTCCTTTTAGTCCGTGAAGCTTTTGTATCTCTGTCGGACATTGGGAATCCTGCTTTATATTCAAGGGATATTGTGGATTTGTTTGGAATCAGTATTATTTACGTAAAATCTAACAACATAGTACTTGTTTATTTATTGTTCAACCCACAGATTTTTATGAATAAATTCTTCGGTGGGTTAATTTTTTAATATTTATTAAATTTTACTAACGCTTAACTCGAAAAAAGAGAGTGAAATTTTCTTATCTTTATAGCAAAAAAATGTAAGTTTTAACAAGGACATCAAATTTTTCAATTTTCTTTACAAAAACTGTTTTTGCCTTAAACTTTTGAATAAATACTTTTTTCATCTCATAATATTAATATTTAATAAAACGTCCTTGTGCATAGGTCATAAATTCTTGATGATGTATTCACTTTAATTTTAACTTTACTTATAGAATATGTGTATTTATAAAATATTTTTATAATATTCACAAATATTTTTCTCTCGCCACCAATTATTTCAAATCATTGAAAACACAAATCAAACTTTACACTTTTGATAAAACTATGCCTTAATATTTTATTTACACTTTATTTATATTTTGTTTATTTATTAAGGTTAGCAAAAAATCAACCAGCGAAATAATTCACAAATAGTATTTTATTTAGAACAAGCTTTAAAAATATACTACAGTTTTGACGAAATTAGAATTTTATCTTCTCTCAATACAAATCAAATACGTTGTCGAATAGTTTCAATTTTGTATACAAACATTTTATCAAACAAAGCATTTACATATTTCCTATGAATATCGTATTATTTTTAATAAACACTTTGAAAACTAGGCAGTTCCAATAACAGTAGACAATATCCAAGTCAAATAATCGTATTAAAATACTCCATATGACTTTCAGTTGAGTCTGAAAAGAGGATAAAAGCCTACCCTGCCTTTGCCGTATGGACATACATATACATCACTGAAACTTTTTTCAATATAGAAACCACCTGGCAGGTTTCCCCAAATCCTTCCCAGTATTAAAAGGCACGGACTGCTGAATTTGTCCCAATTTTCTCGTCTTCCTCTACTGACTTTATAAATGGCCGTTTAGTTTTTTTTCCTTTCTTCTTTTATGGTTCTTTGCATTTTAAACGCGTGAGTTGGAATATATTTAAATTCTACCTTCTTATACTCAGAAAAAAATCTCAATATTTTTCGTACCTTCGGGTTGCAACAGTAATATAATCAGTAAAATTATGTAAGAAATACATAAAATCCGTTCTTCTCGTTTTTCTTCTTTTGTAATAAAGTTGATCAGTGATTTGAAATAGATTTTTAAACAAACTCTTAAGGGTTTGTTAAATAATTGGTTTCGTATTATAAATAAGTAAAATACCTTTATTATATAAATATTAAGAATCATTGCACTGTACAAAAAACCATTGGCACATAATCAATTCAATGTCGAATACTTTAATTCAATAAACAAATAATTTATTGAATAGATACAACTCATAAATATAAATTATTATTTTATTGTAAAAGAAATGAAACAGTTTCGTGTGCAAAGCATTTTATCATTATTAAGTATTTAATTTAGAATATTATTGAACTCATTTAATTGTATCCAATTCAACTGGCTGTCAAAAAAATTCTAACGTCTTTAATTTAACTAAAATAAATTGCAACAAAGATTTTACTTAAAACGATTACACAGGCTTCATTATTTTAATAATCTACCATTTTAAGCATCTTACATTTATTATTTTTACAATCTGGGTTCATTGGCATCAAAACTTAAAATTTAATTTGAGTGAAAGGAGAGATAGGCTGTATCAACTAAAAAGATAAAAATAACCTCGCATTTCCCGGTCTGGTTGAAAGATGAATTTTTTATAACCTCACGGCGAATGACCTGAATTTTCATACAAAAGATTTCAATATCCAACGACTGAACGATCAAAAATTAACATTTTTTTCTAGATCTAAACGATACTTTTCTCCCATAAATACAACATTCTGTTGATCAAAAATTATCATCAGTATAAATTGAAATATTCAATGGCACTAGAAAAAAAAATTCTCAGCTTTTAATTTAATGCAATTCTCCCTTTCAACGCTTTCTTAGTATTTAAATTTTAAAAACTTCCTCTTGTATCAATATTTTTTTATGTAGTTTAATGTGACTTGAAATGATTCAATAAAAATAGTAAAAAAGTTTTATCATTGAACAAAACATTTTTTTTATATTTTCCGTGAAAAGTTTAGCACCTTCAGTATTTTCAACGCCGTCTAATACTATTTTAAACAAAATTGCCTTCAAATGTGATCATTGTATGTAATTGTATGCAGTAACATATGAATGAGGTAAAACTGAAAAACTTATTCACCTGGACGAGGCATAAAGGAAAGCACACAAAAACGTAAAGTCGGTTAGCTTCTTTTTTCATAAATCTGCAACCCAAAATTAACATATCCCTGTCAGGCACAGCTTCGCAGGAAAGCTCCTAAACGGATATGAAGTGCGCAAAGCCTTTTTACAGTCATATCCGGTGGGGATTTAAACGGCTACATACTGTTTTGTTTTGAAGGTCTTTTTTGTCGACACGTTGTCATTGCGTCATTGTCGCTCGAGTAATTGTCGGCCGGTTGACGAGCCCTGAATAGTCCTGAAGCGAAACAATTTTTTCGTGTGCTTTGTTAATTGTTATTCGCCTATTATTTAAAAAAATGCTTTGTATTGTCAGCAAATGCTGACGGTTTTGAATGCAAAATTAACTGAATATACTAAACTGTTGATTAAACACTGTGAAAATTTTAAAATGTCATTTTGATATTTAATGCTTATTTTGTTGGACATTATTTGTACAACTTTGAATACGATAGCTAGTATTATTACTATCAACATGATTAAATGACAGGCGATTTGCATTAACCCCAGCTGATATGAGCTTTTTGGGAAAGGTACTCAGTCGAATATAATGATACGCATTATTGGTATAACCCACGTCCTGCTTAAGTACCCTTCAAACCATCCAATATATTATTATGAAGTTTCTCACGGTATGCCTTATCCCGAGGGATCTCTCTGCAGTACCCAAATTCAAAGGCTCCATATCACATTATCTTACCAATATACAAAAAAACCTCCAATAAAAATAATATTTTTGTAATAAAGGCCCACAGCTAGATATTCAGGTACTTTTTTCAAAAAATAGGGAGTAAATATAAATGTAAACAACATTTTTACCTTCTGCGTACATTAATTAAAACCTATTAATACTTCAATAAAAATAATAAACGCCATACGAAAATGTTAATTTCATTATAAATAATCCGTAGCGGTCAATTAAAAGTAATGAATAGTTGCAGTACATTTTTGATCTTTAAATAAGAAGTGAAATGAAAAAATATATATATATATATATTTGTCTTATTTTGATTGCACTTGTAATGCTTCTTTGGTAGAATAAATAATGCAAGGACTGGCTCATTTACATTGCTCTAAGTTCCGCATGTATAATTCCTAGGCAAGGTCTGTGTCCTAAAGCGGAGTACGTAAACCCTTTGCATTTTGGATTCAGCATCAGCTGGCAAATTGGCTCTTCCTCGTTGCACAAGAGTGATTCTATTTCGTAGATCGTGCTTTCTTTGTTCGGAAACTGGGAGAGTTGAATTTATATCCTGGATTAAGGACAACAGGAGCGCAACAAAGAAACTCACCATAGCCAATTTAAAATCCGCTTATTCAATAACTGGCTCAACTGAATGAATAACAAATTAAATTGAAAAATATAATTTCAATATTTTATGTATCAATTTACAATTTAACTTTTTAAAAAATTCTGTTATTTGTACGTAAGCTGAGTATGTTAGTGTTTAATTTAAAATTTAGAGAGTCAAATATCAACTTATATAATATTATAATCGTGTTAATTATTCTAGTTATGACCACTGAACTCAATTTTCGTTATAACAAGCGAAGCTTATTAGATAATAAATTAATTAATACATGCAAATGCATTGTGATATGTGCATTTGAGCAAAGTTGATTCAATGAAAAATCTGCATTTAAATGTATTATTTTACTATTTTTCTAACAAGCCCCACAAGCAGGCATTATCAATTAAATTAAAACATAAAAAAGAAAAGTATTTTGGAAACTCATTTTCGCCCTAATATTACTGTATTGAATTTTTGATTAGGTATCAATAAAAATGTACAAATACTAAACTGAACATGTTTTTATTTAAACACCTCAGTAGCTACAAATTGTTTGGTGCTTTTGAATTGAAAAAAAGGCTTTAGTTTCAGAAACCGTTTTCATTTCAGCGTTCTCCTGAAACAAAGGCATTGTTTAGCCCAAAAATAGTCGCGTCCGAGCTTTCCGCCCGCAAAAGTCTCCGTCGCAATTTCTGAGTCGGTTTCCAATTTGGTGCATAATGCGATTAGTGAATGAAATTTGCATTTGAATCAAAGTTCATTTATTTGCTTTACAATTTCGCAAATCTCCGTGGCCTGGCTGCGGCAGTCTTCGTAAATACGCCGACTTACTTAAGCTTTTACTTATCCATCGGAAAACAAACCGAGAGAGGAGATTTAAGGCCTTGCAAGTGTATTAAATTACTTTTATACTATTAGAGTAAATATCAATACGTAATCATATTCATGTAAAAATGAAATTTAAAATTAAAAGCAATTATATTAATATGAAATTAGGCTTTTATTAAATAAAAATAAATTTAAAAGTAACGGCTAAGGGTCAGCAATCACCTAATCGTTCTAATATAAAACTAATCATGACTTTAGGGACCTAATAGTTCTTGAGCTCTTAAAGTTTTTATGTTAAAAGTTATTTAGTGTCATCATAAAATATTCTTATACCCCTTAATGAGAGGAGATAAACCATCTTATGTTCTTAGATAAGTATTTTACACAGATTACATACCATCAAAACATTGTAAAATTCAAGAGACCAAAATAAATTTTGATTAAAGCAACAAAAAAATTGTTTATAATATCTCAGCTTTTTGTTTATTGATAATTTTTATAAGATAAAAATTATAAAACATTTAAATTGCACTCCATATTTTTTTAATATGATATTTTAAATATTAATTATCAAAAATACATCAACTCTAAAACTGATATCAAGGTTTTTGTGTCATTTATAATATAATGTCGAAATAAGACTAAAAAAACCGTGACTACTTAATCTCTCCCTAATTATATTCGAACAACTATCAAAGAAGCGTATAACTCTGAAAATATTTTGTATATATGAAATAACGTTTTAAGCTCTAAATTCTAATGAGAGAATTTTTTTATTATTACTGAATAAAATTGAAATCCTCCGTGCTTCAAATTGAAATTCTGCAAACTTAGAAATCAATCCTTTATTTTTTTTCTCTTATTATATTAACTTAATACTACAGAAGGAATCTGTAATTGAAAATCTTTTTTTATTTATTAACGGTGTCTCGCTAATTATAAAATAACTTCTAGCGACAATCTTCACGTATTTTTCATTAGCAAGTCAGGCTGCAAACTATAATTAACCCCTTTTCTCTTCTCGGTGAGAGCTAATCGACGTAGCTCCTTCGTACTACGTGCAATTGCTTGCTATTTTCCTTTAGAATAATAAAAAGTATTTTTTGTCTTTTTTAAAAAGAGTAGACATTTGTATCTAAAGTGCCTATTGGGAAATAATACCGTAGCTGAGAACCATTATATATCTGAGAGCATCTTACTATACTGATAGTTAAACGTTGCGCTTTTACTTACTCGAAAACGATTGTAAACAATAAAGAGCTTTTATTTGTCTTGAAATAAATGCTGTACCTAATACACAAAACGAATAGCCTCAGTATAAAGAGCTTATTCTACCATACGAAGGATACAAATACTTTTAAATATTTCTTCTTCTTAATTTATTTTTCTAGACGGAAAAAAAACCCCTATCAATAAATGCAATTTTGATCCTCAAACAGTTTATGTAATATGTAAAAATACCCAAAAAGGGTTTTTTTTAAAAGACATTTTTTCATCATAAATGATAACCCATTTGATATTATCGTTAAATTATTAATGAACACTTGAAATGTTTTTTTTATTTGCTCCAATTGGTGTATCGTACCAAATGTGCGGCTCTTGAATAACTGTGAAAAAAATTCTCCATATTTACACTTGTTTCTCATGGAGAGCAAATCCTATCTTCATAAGAAAAAGTTAAAGATATACACGAATATAATTAAATAAAGCTCATACAAATTGTATTTCACTTAGTGGATATGATGAACAAACTTTTACTATCACTGCGCCTAGATAAATAATTTTGGTTTTTATTTATTTATTTATTATAATCATCCACATGTTTTATATTATGATTAAAGTGAGCCATTTTTGTAATCATTCCTTTAGAAGACGCTTTCGTTTTATGTTTTTAAATTGCTGTGTACTTCTGTTTCGTAATGTTTATTGGTAGATTTGCGAATATATAAGCATTCTTAATAATATCCCAAATTTATTGTCTTGTTGAGAGTTTTATTTGTGAGATAAAACTTCTCAAATACCAATTAATTTCTTCGCTACGGCGTTTATCTTTTTGGATCCACGCCTTGTTATTTAGCCGCCCGTCTTTAAAGCGAATTTAATTCAACTATTTATCGATAAATACATCTTAAGCGTTAGGACTGTCATGAAAATCTACGTAATCTCTTTATTTTATGTCAGGCTTTCATACCAAAGAGTAAGGCAGATCCCATTAAATATATTGCTAACCATTATTTAATGAGATTCAATGCCTTGAACTTAACTGTTAGTACTACAATATATACGAAAACAAACGTTACTCGCTATTAGATTATCCACCTATAAATAAATATGATAATTTCTCTGCATTATCTTATAATCCTTCATTGCTGAATATTTAGACCTTTCAATTTATACGTCAACCTTTATTGAAATATTGCGATGATATGGCTGAAACAGATAACTAATTTCCAAAAGGTTGGCCGCAATTTAATTAGTTCAATTCTCCTTTCATAGCATTTATGTTGAATATCACAAACCTATACATGTTAGAATATTGTTGTGCACTAAAAAAATATGTTTTCTTAAATAAAGACGCATTAATACAATACATTTTTAACTAAAAGTCACAGCTTTCTTTTTTTCACTTAGTAGGTAGTACTTTTTTTTCAAATTCCAGTCAACAAAATATTTTACACACTTATTATTTATTGATATTACGGTTTGAAAACATTATTTTCAATGATGTTACAATACTGCGCTTGTTTAAAAGTTGTATATAAATTATAACGTGAAACAATAACGAGTTTGATCAATTCGTTATCTCACATAAAAGCAAGTAACGCTTAATCATAAACATTTAATACGAGTATTCAACGTTATAATAACACTTAAAATTTAATAAAATAAAAACGAATAAATAACATTAATTATTTAATTATTTTTTTGCGTTTTGAAGAAGCATCCGGGATTATATAATCTAGAACTTTCCAGGTGTGCAGGATGTAAACTTTAATTATACAATTCGAGGCTCGTGTGCCTTGAAATTTCCACTCTCGTTTTACTCGCACTGGAAAATACGGAGACCAAAAACTGAAACTTCGTCCTGGCATTCGATCTGCGACTCATCCTGCAGTACTGTGGCCTGCCGAAGCAAACAAGACTGTTCACATAAATGATAAAGTTACAGAGTCATAAAACTCCTGTGCAACGCCAAGTGCAAATACCAGAATTACTCTGTATTGTATTACATAATGTAATTAATTTAAATGCATTTTCGCTGTTGATTTTAAGTTCAAAATGGTTGAATTTCTGTCCGTATACTACCTCTCTACTCATATTGAAATGTTAAATAAAAATAATAAAAGTTTTAATTCTATTGAAACATGTAATAATGTTTTATTGTAGTTGCGTTTTAGATGTTCATTCCGTATTATTTAATGTTTGGCTTTAGAATTTCACTTAGACTTCTTTTATCGCTTTTGGGTGTTTTTACAAAAGCTGAATATTTATATAATATAAAATCTTTTATTTGGTATCTTTAATTACCACTGCTTTAAATCAACGCAAAGAAGTGAAAAGATTTGAGTATCTCAGAACATTGATTCTATTGATTATGTCATAAATCATACACAAAAATATTTTGGCTTCATTTGTATAAAATAAATTTAATTTTATATTTTTACATTACATTTTCAAAAAAAAAATTATAGCATAGAAAAATGCTTTGTTCTATTTAATTTTCAATACTGCATCACCACTTTTTGATAGGTGTTCAAATGACCTTATATTCAGTAAATCTACAAGAATAGAAAAATAGTGTGCGGGCAGTTATTTTTTTTTTTATAAAATCGGATTCAGATGTCAAAAAAACACTACCGAGAGAAAATCGTTTCGGGACTCATAGCAATATTCAAAGAATATTCCAGTTCAAAGAAATTCAGTATCGATAACGAGTGTGGTGAGCACTGGGCGGGTCTCTTTGGTGAAAGGAAGAGAATGGAATAAGACGTAAAACCGATAGAGAAAATATTATTTCACGTTACTAAAAATATCACTTTAAATAACGTATAAAATACTATTAGTAATTCTATCTTATTATTTTAACCACTTAGAAGTATTTGAATCATATAAACGCATTGATAGACCGCTATATACCAGGCATACTGTTGGAGTTAAACAAAATATCAAAATACAATATGTGAAAAACCATAAAAGACCACTTCAATTTTATGTATTATCATAAATGCAGGCTTAGATTTCATTTTTGAAAGTGAACATTATCAATTGTTATAAGTACTTGTGTTTATTTTCAATAAATGTTGAATTAATATTGTATTATTTGATCAATTTTTTTTTTAAATACTGAGTGACATTTGACATTTAATTCATTGCTTTTGATATTCATTGATATTTAAATTTCTAAAACCGCTGCTGGCAATATTGAATACTCAAAGACGTCTTTTGTACGTCTAAAATCCCAAATAATCTCCTAAGCATATCTCACACCTCAGTGGCGCGCCATCAGCCCCCGCAGTTTCGGGCAGGGACGATAATGTCTAATAAAGATCACAGCATCATTAAATACTATGTTTAATGAAATATGTATTATGACGCTAACGACAGTGACGTCACACTATTGCAAATGGCGGACGGATCTCCGCAAAATGGCCGCGTCGCATTGTCCGCTATAAGCCGTGAACTGCAGGTCGACGACCCACCGTTTTAATATGCGCAGAATGGAAACTTGATAGCTCTGAAGACATTGCTTAATTAAAAGTTCACAACAAATAATAAGGTCTTACGAGAATATGCATAATAATTTGTGCACTAGAAAAACAGCAAGTGTATTATTAGACTATATTGCCGTTCTGTTCTGATTCAATCAAAAACGATTTATATAGAATTAACTTTTCAGCCATATCGTAAATATCCCTTTCGTAAAAAGTGGTTCTTTGAAAACATGATTGATTAAACCATTATTTTACAATGAGAAGATTCGGTGATCAAACGACTTAATGTTTATCATTAAAAATCTACGACAGATCTACTATCTCATATTTACAAAGAAAACCCATTAATTACATAATGAAGTTCATTTAACGACGACTAAATATGCCGATGTGTACACTTAGTTATAATGGCGATGGAACATCGGTTCAATGCATGTAATAATGCTTAATATACTTGCTTCACAGAGAAGCACAATGGGCGTACAAATTAAATCACCAGAATGTAATAGTCAACGGGTGTTGGGTTTAATTCTACTATAATGTTCAATACATAATACAACGCAATAAATATTATTGTTCATATTCAGAGACAATAAATTAAGTATAAATGTGTTCTAAGTGGTATTTTTTTTTTTTTGGGAATGATATTGTGTTGCCTTTTATAAACCGATAAATATTTTTGAGCTAAGGATTTTTAAGTTCTTATTTAAAGTAAAAGTTTTAAAAAATTATATCTAATTATCATACAGAACAATACCAACAATGAAAAATAATACAAATAACTATTACTATTAATGTTATAGCATTTTTAAACATATTTTTATTCTGCGATACGATCCTAAATCCATATTTTATTTCGATAAAACGCGTATTTTATTAAAGTAGTTATTTGAAACACTCATTTATTACCATCCCTATATTTCCGCAAGGATTTGAAATTTTTAATTAGATTCCAAAGTATATATTATAATTAAAAATGAGTCTGAGGGATGAAATCTCCAGGGCCATGATAAAATAAAAATAAATGAGCTAGGGAGGAATTCTTTGCCTGCTACTTTCTATTCGTTGCATTTTCAAACTATTTCGATCTTGCAAAGCTTAAAAAATTAATTAAACTATAAAAATATATTAATAAAATTTAATAACTTGGAAAAATTTCATCATAAAATAAAAAATCAAAACACTAACTGTGATTTCAACACATATAATCAAATCATTATCTTATCGAAAATTACATTTCATTTTCATCAATATACGTATTACATTAAATTAGCTATTTATTCCTTATATCACTATCATAACTCATGTATGTTTTATCCGAATAATGTCTAATGCTAATTTCTGATGGAAAAAAACTTCTGCACATAATATTTTCCCTTTCAGTTTAGTAATGTAAGACTTGCTCAAGTACTATCATGTATCGTTGGTATCTAACTTAAATAATTCAAAACCCTAGACTATTCAATCATTGTCCATAGATAACATCAGATTAATACTCCAAACTGACCTTCTTTTATCTCAGTCCAGCTTTAGCTTTTTTCACATTAAAAATAAATCACCCTAGACAAAGCATCACTTATTCGTAAGAATTTTTGTATCCTGAACTTATCACGCTATTAATTTACATAATTTAATAAAACAGTTAGTTCACCTTATATAGTTTTTCTATCACTTTTAGCATCTATTTTATTACTAAATTATTTTTTTCTGACATTAAAATTATATTAGAAATAAATCAATGGATAATAATTATCACCATATCAATATCACTATAAATATTTTAATAAACACAGTAATCATCTAAAATAGAGGTCAAATTCGGACTGCGGCTCCAGGTAGTCGATGTGAGAATTAGTGTTCAACTTGTATTACTAATAATGGCTGCGATTAATAAGGTATTGTAATTGAGGATTAACAGATACATTTGTTAAACATTGACTTCATAACAACCCTAGCATAAAGCAACACCCCTATAATCGCCTCGGGAAATGTATATACATAAATAGCTAGAATTGGAGAACTGCTAAAACACAATGTAATAATCGACTAATCCATTAGCACCCTGGTTGGTATTAGTTTTGCCAACTGATGCGCATTATTTATATTGACCTCTTAGCAAACATGTATATCTCTAATCTTTAAAATATAAATATTAGTAATTATCATGGTTTCGAATATACATACAAATTAACAGCCCCAATTCGTTTAGTTAAAACACACAAAGTTTAACATGAATTCGTCACTGACCACCAAATGTTATTTGCATATTTCTTATATACTTCGTTATACCATCTTGAATTTTGCTTTGAATTCTTCTAAACAAACTTTCAGTTCTTGAAATTGTAACGTAGGTAGCATTATGTTGCGAGGACCTATGTTACATTCCCATACTTCGCCAGTCTTATAATAAACACAGTACAAGATAGACGTGTATTTCATTACGTTACAATGGCGACGAGGATACTGGTGGCGTGCATGTGCTAATTGCGTTGAATCACGCTCGCCGACGGCCGCGGCGAGCAACGAGCAATCCTGGTGAGATGTAAACACCTAAGGAACGGGATAGCAGAATTGTGGGTTCCTTGGGGCCAGGAAAATCGGTGCGTGAATCGGCGGCATGGCCGGTGCAGGAGCGAGTTTGGGCGCCGGGTGGATCGGCGCGGGAATCGGCGGCGTGGCCGCTATGGAAACAACATCGGGCGCCGGAAGGAACGGCGCGAGGACCCGCAGCGTGGCCGCGCTGGGAGCGATATCGGGCGCAGGAAGGATCAGCGCGGAAACCGTCGGCGTGGCCGTGGGAGGAGCGATGTCGGGCGCAGGAAGGATCAGCGCGAGGATGTGTGAAAAGGAGACAAGTGAACCATCGTCGCGGAGCATGGGGCTTCGCTGGGAAGAGCGCGAGCGAGTGGCGCTGGGAAGAGCGCGAGCGAGTGGCGCTGGGCAGAGCGCGAGCGAGTGGCGCTGGGAAGAGCGCGAGCGAGTGGCGCTGGGCAGAGCGCGAGCGAGTGGCGCTGGGAAGAGCGCGAGCGAGTGGCGCTGGGAAGAGCGCGGGCGAGTGGCGCTGGGAAGAGCGCGGGCGAGTGGCGCTGGGAAGAGCGCGGGCGAGTGGCGCTGGGAAGAGCGCGGGCGAGTGGCGCTGGGAAGAGCGCGAGCGAGTGGCGCTGGGAAGAGCGCGGGCGAGTGGCGCTGGGAAGAGCGCGGGCGAGTGGCGCTGGGAAGAGCGCGGGCGAGTGGCGCTGGGAAGAGCGCGAGCGAGTGGCGCTGGGAAGAGCGCGAGCGAGTGGCGCTGGGAAGAGCGCGAGCGAGTGGCGCTGGGAAGAGCGCGAGCGAGTGGCGCTGGGAAGAGCGCGAGCGAGTGGCGCTGGGAAGAGCGCGAGCGAGTGGCGCTGGGAAGAGCGCGAGCGAGTGGCGCTTGGCAGAGCGCGAGCGAGTGGCGCTGGGCAGAGCGCGAGCGAGTGGCGCTGGGCAGAGCGCGAGCGAGTGGCGCTGGGAAGAGCGCGAGCGAGTGGCGCTGGGAAGAGCGCGAGCGAGTGGCGCTGGGCAGAGCGCGAGCGAGTGGCGCTGGGCAGAGCGCGAGCGAGTGGCGCTGGGCAGAGCGCGAGCGAGTGGCGCTGGGCAGAGCGCGAGCGAGTGGCGCTGGGCAGAGCGCGAGCGAGTGGCGCTGGGAAGAGCGCGAGCGAGTGGCGCTGGGAAGAGCGCGAGCGAGTGGCGCTGGGCAGAGCGCGAGCGAGTGGCGCTGGGCAGAGCGCGAGCGAGTGGCGCTGGGAAGAGCGCGAGCGAGTGGCGCTGGGAAGAGCGCGAGCGAGTGGCGCTGGGAAGAGCGCGAGCGAGTGGCGCTGGGCAGAGCGCGAGCGAGTGGCGCTGGGAAGAGCGCGAGCGAGTGGCGCTGGGCAGAGCGCGAGCGAGTGGCGCTGGGCAGAGCGCGAGGGAGGTGCATCAGGATCGTCACCGCGGAGCATGGTGCTTCGGGGGCGAGTGGCGTCAGACAAGGCGCGAGAGAGGTGCGAAGCATGGTGCTTCGCGAGCGAGAGGCGCTGGACAAAGCGCCAAAGAGGGGTCAACAGGACTGTCGTCGCGGGCACTCCGCGAGCGAGAAATGTGTGAGAGAAGACAGGACCGTTGGATAATAATTATATAACACTGTTTAATGTTGTGATTTTGTAAATTACTTGCAATGTAAAATAATATTTGTAGAACACTGTATAATGTTGTAATTTTGTAAATGACTTGCAATGTAAAAATTATTTTGAAATAAGTATGAGGGTGTAACGTAGGTAGCATTATGTTGCGAGGACCTATGTTACATTCCCATACTTCGCCAGTCTTATAATAAACACAGTACAAGATAGACGTGTATTTCATTACGTTACAGAAATATGAGAGAAATTTATACCAACAAAAGCTTAAGAGCGTAAAGAATGAAAATGTGAATTTTAGTCTAAACCATTATCAATTGAGATATATGATTATTTCAGTACTTGTTTTATCGTTTAAGAGCTTTATTTAAAAAATCATTGTTTTTTCTTGTCTTTTTTGTTTAAATGGTGACTAAAAATTTTATACGTTTTACATATTTTGGTGTAAAATAAGTATGATTCTTCACACAGAAAATCTAAATATACATTGATCATTCTGTACTAAAATAATGACGATTTATAAGAAATGATGTACAGGTGGTATCTTGGAATGAGTGTTTTTATTATTCAAAGTTATGTCTTCTTTGCAGATAATCTTGGAGCTCCGTCGGGAGGAGTTAACGAAGGCAATCCTCGGAGCCCGGGACTTACTGCACCTCACAGGAGTGTCCGAGCGACGAGCGGGACCGACCGGGGATCAGAACCGGGGATTATCGCGACAACGATCGGCCGCTGGTGACTTTACCACTAAACCACGAACGCCTGCTCTTGGGTAACTTCCCAAGAGGCGGAAATCTGAAAAATAAACTTCGAAAATAGAGAACTTTGATCTGGTGAATTTATGCAGATTTGTGAGAACACAGAATCGACTCAGGCAAGAAAAATAATCTACCTGAAGAAAAAAAAAACAAGGTAAATATTAGTCTTATCATAACTCGTTTAAATACTGTAACTGATCTAAAAAAAATCTTTGAAAATATTTTACGCGTTTAAACAATCGTTAAAAGAGTGTAAAAACTTATATGTACCATACTTTTACTCTTACACATTGTAAAATGTGTTTCATATAAACTAGATTAAGCATTTTAAAAAAATTGTGAACCGCACAATTATATATTTTTTTATTTTTGAGTGCGATATAATTATATAGTTTTCTAGAACAAAAATTAAATAATTTACAACAAAACAGTGCATGTATCTATACATAGTACAGTTTAGTAGATCAATTGTAAGATTTTCATATTATATTTAATTAATTGATAAAGTAAATTATCTGTTGAAATGACGATGAAAACCTACCGGAGCGTTTTTACAGACTCTCATATGAAGAGAGCGATTCTGGTTAACTATATCATAAAATTTGCACCAGCATAATAAAACAGCACAAAAATAGTTCCAATTCTATTAACGATCCGGGAATATTTACCAAAGGCTAATCCACGTCGATCGCCCATCGCAGACTTGCCGAGATAAAATACATGGCTTATGGGCTAAAAGCTTTGCGGCTTTTTAATTAATAACCGATTTTAAATATGGCGATGATTTTATTTCCAATAGACCTGAACTGATTACTGCCTGTATTGTTTAATTGTATTCAAATATATTATGTTTTTAGTGAAAATATAAATTAATATTTAGAAGTCTTTTATATATATATTATTCAATGTCTAATAATATGATTTTCATAGCTCAATGTGCAATGCACCTTAACATTGAAATTAAAAAAAAAATTAATATTCTTTTTTTGGTTAATTTACAATAATACATGACTATCCTCCAATCCTACCTGCAGGTTATGGGGCTTGTTGTAACATGTGGCTAAGGTGTTAACGTACCTTGACTTCTCTAATTTCGTTATTGAGTTTTTATAGAGAAAAATATGTGTAAAAACCCTTTTTTTGCAAGCATTGAAATGGTTAAGCAATGCACATTAAGCACAAAAAATCAATATCACTAAAACTCTTGAAGATAGTTTAAAATGCAATAAACTCTTTTATTGCGTGAGTTGAAGCTGGGATTTTAAAAATATAAAAATAGATTTATTAAAAAGTTTTTTCTTCTTCTGGTGCCTCTCTTCATAGGAAGTTGGCGACCATTTCATCGAATATATTTCTATCCAGTCTCACTAATTCCGAATTCACGTTAGGTTTCACCTTGCAATGCCCTTTTTTTTCTTCAATGTTTCCTTGGACAATCAGCTGTAGGATACTGTATTAATTGTTTAAAAAAATATGGCCAAATTCTTAGGCTTTTTTACCGTCGTCATGAGTCTCACATTGAAAAGATTTACAAATGATATTTTTATATTTATAGCAGATTTCTTCAGTTGGTGTTATAGACAAATAAAGCAGTTTTAAGTAGTTAATAATTTATAATAGATAATCAATAAAAATGTAGTTTAATTGCACTAGGAATGCTGAAACTCGGTGAATGTTCAGTTTTAACTCCAGTCTGTGGGAGATCATCACAAAAGTGTTCCGATTGTTTCGCTAATATAATTTATTTATGCCCGCGCGGACTGCACCGCCTGTCAGTCGGCGCTCGCAGCGAGCTGGGAACAGCGTCGATAGCGTCTCCTCGCGCGGTCCAGCTCCCAGCGTGTGCTTCCCTTCAGTTTAGTGAGACGACCGAAGTGCTCTCGATACACCTAATGGGCACCTCCATTCATCAGAGAAACAGAGCAAAGACACTGCTTTCCCCCCTCAAAAACGCGTCCATTGCAACGAAGTTCCCCAGCTGTCCCGTTGCTTGTTTTCAAAGCGAAGTTTGCTTCCATTCTGCGAGACGTAAATAATCTCTGTGAAAATGCTCAAAGCTCGAGTGATTCAACGCGACGAAGTTTAAACAAACGTGCCAAAATTAAGTCAAGCAAGTCATATTGATCTGTGAAAATTCGTATTATTATTATTTTTCTTATCTGCGTTCCTTGAACCGTTCTGTCTAGGCTCGTTTTGTAATAGTTACATTGCAAGCTGCAAGCGACGAATTTATTATTTATGAATAAATCTACAGGACAGCTGTGCGCACTTCTGACAGGCTATCGATTTAGTTTTGGTCCTCTGCCAGACTCGTATTCTGGCAATAAAATACCGAGTGAAAGACTGCTCTCGAGACTCAATGAATTATCCAGTACTTCATCCGAAGAGACAGTCGATCTCCCCGCGACAGCCTTCGGTGCAGCACCAGCTCGGCGTCGGATTGCCTCTAAAGTGACATTTGTTCAAATACGTCGATACTATAATGAGAGCGGTGTGTGTTTATTTTAAATCGCGTTAAAAATAGTCGCCGCCGTTGTAGGTTCATTTAAAAACTATTTTGATCTGATTGATTCATTTCGTGTGTTCGATCTTTTGTGAAGCTCTAAAATCACACGAAATGAATATGATCGTTTATTCAGATCACTTATTTTTTAAGCAGTTGGATAGAAATATTATAATGCATTTTTTTGGATGTGCTCTTTCATATTTGATTAACTAGCAAACGCACTTGTAAAATAATATTTTTTTCCTTTTTTACAGCACGAATGTAAACTGTGATTAACTTTACCTAAAAAATAAAGTGACTATTAAATAAGTATTCCGGAATAAAAAAATTATAAATAATTAAAAGTGATAGGTTTACCTACCAAAAAAAAATATTGTTATTAATATATAAATGTTCTAGTGATAATAGTAAATAGTAAAGTTAAATATTTGTCGTGATATATTTTTTAAGTGAAAGTGATAATTAAACTATCCTACAGGATATAAAATAATATTTTTAATGTTTTGAGTGATACGTGACATGAGGTCGATGTCAGCATAAAAGTGATAAAGAGAAATCCAAAAAAAATAAGTGTTCATTCAATATTCATTCGCTACATTTACATTCAGCAGTATTCATTTGAGCTAAAATTCCAAGCACCACAGCCCGACAAGCCCACCCTCCCGAATTCTCCCCCGGGCGACCGTCTTCCCTCGAGTCTGAAGACGTCACCATTACCCGCCAGTCGCACTCGCCGCTTTGCACGATCACCCGCCAGCCCCGCTCCCCGACCCGCGCAGCTACGCGGCGCGCCCAGCCGCAACATTCGGATCCCACCATTACGCGACAAACCCAGTCACCCCTGCGCACCATCACGCGACAGATCACGCCCCCCAGCCAGACCATAACGAGAAGAACTATACACTCCCCCGACTCCACCGTGACGCGCCAGATACAGTACCCGTTGCGCCTGACCTCGCAGCAGACGGTCATCGAGTCGCCGCTGTACTCCACCCCGCAGCAGATCATAATAAAGTCTTCCCCGCGCTCCAAGCAGCAGAAGCCGGCGAATGAGTCTCCAGCGAACTCCGAGCGGCAGTTGGTGAGCGAGCACGCGCCGGGACAGCGGCCGGCGAGCGTCAAGGCGCCGCTGCGGCCGAGCGTCATTCAGCTGTCGGCGAGCTGCGCCCAGCAACAGGGGTCGGCCAGCTTGCCGAGCCGAGCCGAGCCGCGGCAGAGTCCCGGCGCCATCACGGCGATCCAATCGTCGCCTGGCCCTCTGCAGCAGTCCACCGGCAGCAGGTCCCCGCGGCCGCTCTCGGTGTACTCGCAGGAGCCGTCGCCGCTGGTCCCGCGAGCCGGCCAGTCTCCGCAGTCGCAGTCCTCGCTCTACCGCTCGACGCTCCAATCTCCGCACGCGTCGAACGCCCAGTCGCAGTCCCCGTCGGGCTTCTCGCAGCAGCGCTCCTCGGCGCCGTCCCCGGCCGCGTCCAGCCCGCGGGTCCAGCAGCTCCAGCAGCTCCAGCAGGTCCAGCAGGTCCAGCAGGCGCGGCAGAGCCCAGCGGGGCCGAGCGTGGAGGAGGAGGAGGAGGAGGGCGCGGCTGGGGGTGAGGACGCCGAGCGTCCCAGCGCGCTCCGTCGCCGCCCCCGGCCACTCTACCGCCGCCTCTTCAGCTACTTCCGCTCGGCGTGGACCGGCGTCAAGTTCGCTCTCGGTAAGTCCTATGTTTTATTTTCTTTCATATATAATTAAATGTGCATCTTGAGTGATTTTCCACATATTCGTTTTTATTTATGACCGGTTTCGCCAACCTTTCACGTTGGCATTATCAAACACAGTGAGATTTTATATAATAACTAGTAATGTAGCCCGTCACAAAATGACGAATTTGATGAACGATGCGTCTAAATTCTCGCGGTTAACGACATCTCGCGGCGAAGAAGTGAATCATATAATTCGTAATTCGCTAAAGCATATTTTAAAGTTTATGAATGAAAATATTATCCTATCGTCTTGAAATTCGGCACATAGCTGCGGAAAAATTTACTTAACTTATGTGCAAAAAATCAGCGTTGTATCTTTTAAGATATTCTATACAGAACGGAAAAACGAAACATACACACATACAAACAAACACACAATGGCTATTATTATAGTAGATAATCAATTAGGTAAACAATTATTATAGTGTTAGAGAAGAGTTATTTAAAAAACCATTTACTGCGCAAGAACCTATTATTTACAGAATAACACACTACAGGACAAACTCTCAAACACCTCAAAGCCACTTCTTTAGATACTTACTCCATTAATATAAAAAAACATTTGTTTACAAAAATTTGCAATTATATAGAATCCTCCACTTGTCAGGTACATTAAAATGACATTAGCCCTTACCACCTGACAATCACTCTCTCTTTCCAACAACCTCTCCCTCGAAAAATTGTTTACCTCATTGATTACTATTATATAAAATTTCACTCTGTTTGATAATTGGCGAAACCGGTCACAAATAAAAACGAGCATGTGAAAAATCACTGAAGTATTTTACTCAAAAATATTAAAATGGAATTCCACCAAGTACTCTCTGTCAAAAATATTGAATTTCTTAAATATGCATCGACACACATAAAAACAAATTTTCTCACATACAAAAGTATCTGCTTGACCGCATGTATTTGACATGGTGAGCAAACTTTTTTTCAGTATACCATAATCAAACTACATTACTTTTCGCATTACGTGATTATCTTAATTTGGTTACGCGAATTCAAGTAGATTATGCTTTTATTCGGTTTTTAATTGACTACATCCATGTGAAATAATTCCATTTGCAGACATTACTGAAGAATATATGAGAACAAATTTATTCAATCAATTGTGTTAAAAATCTATAAGAGAAAATAATTAACTGCACTATTCTGCTATTACCACCTGATTAAAATAATTATTTTTCTACAAAACTTACATCGTAAATCTGTGAAACCACAATCAAATGTATGCAAAGCTATCCAATGCTATCATAACAAAGAGATTTCAGAACAAGAACTTAGCAATTTCGATAGATCCAAACTTTTCGCATTTATCATATTTTAATCGAATTTTCATTTCATATTTGGTACGCATGAATTGAAATAACCTTACTTTCCAAAGTCAAGATTTCGGTTAAGTTTTACTATATCTTGTAAACTTTATACATACCATCAATTAAATCGCATTAATCTTTTGTAAATCACGTAAATAAAATATTGCTTCTATGAAGTTTTCCTACGACATTTGTCCTTTATATTTCACTCTATTTCTATTCATTGAAAATAATGTTTTTTTTATAAAACGATTAGTTTAAAGCTAGAATTTTTACAAATATAATATATCACTGAATTTATTTGCTTATATAAATAACTTTATAATGCACAAGATCCTCGTACTGCACATTAGTACTTCAGCCAAGCCAAGTCGTCTTGTGTCAAGAGCGAGCGAGCTGCCGTGAAAAGCACAGCTTGTCAGATCAACTCGGCTTTCCGAGTGCATTTATCCTTTATTCAGATATTCTCAGAGCGAACAGATTTACTAACAGCGTATTTACACGTAAAAATAGTGGGAGGAGCTTCTTTGAATGGATCCTGTTCCTGCTATCTGTAATGCTAAACTCTCGCATTCTGAGAATTCAGTATTGTATAAAAGAAAAATAAGAGATTTGTATATATATATATGTATCTCTTATAAAACCTAATGTTTATTTAATAAAATTCTATACATTTTTAAAAAAACATATTATACATAAAAATTATTATTTTTTTTGTTTCATCTTAAATACAAATTAAGATTTGATAGTTGCGTTAGTATGAATATTATTATATTTGTTATTAAGTAAAAAAACATTTTTTAACAAAAATATTGTTGTCTATTAGTGTAATTCTTATTCAAAATGGGATAAAGATTATAAATCTATACACATTATTTTATACGTAGTACGGCTGCATTACAAATATGATATAAACCAATTATCACTTGTTTTAAAATTATTTCTAAAAATTATATTTTATCTAGGTTCTTGGTATAATTATATAACACATATAACACATAATGGATCATGATTTTACACATAATAAAATCATTTAATATGACATAATTTTTGATCACAAATTTAATATGAAATTTATCAACAAGTTTTAATATATATTAATCTTACCTCACCTACTTTTTACATGACATTTTTTGTAAATAATTAATTTTTATATAAATTTGGGTTAGTAACAAACTCCAACCCAAAGCTGTTATAATTAAATTAAAGAACGCGTTTTTATAAAAGTCTCTGTTTTTATAACAAACATTGTTGTTTCTCAAAAGTAGTTAGAAAAACGATGGATTTTGAGCGATGGAAATGAAAATCGTTTGTCACATCATTTAATGCATTTTTTTTTAATTTTAAATTCATATTTCATACTGTCTATGATAATTAAGTTTAATAATTAAAACTCTTTATTTATTTCAATCGTGATTTTCCAAAAGGTTATGAGCGTTTATTTATACACAGAGTCTTAAAACCTTCTTGAAAGACGAAAGCGTTATCTCGTTTAATATTTTCTATATATTGAGCAATAGTTACTAACAAACGTTGAGAACAAATTTAACTAAAAATAAAAAAAACAGTTAGAAGCTTCATTAAATAAACATAATATTAATAACATAATTAACAATGTTTAATTGTTTCTTTGTATCAAGTAAACATTCTCATAAATTTTCTTACAATTCCCAAGACCCACATCTATCTCAGGTGGGTAGCTCCTTTGCTCCGTGGCCGGGTTTCACCTGGCCTGCCTTGCTCAGGTGGCTTTGTTAGTGAAAAACACGCGCTGGCTGCGATCACATGACACGCGAGTCACCAGCAACACCCTGAAAGCCTGATATCCACCGAGTCCATTAAAGCCACCTCAAAACCTTAAAAAATTTATATATTGTTTATATTAAAAAAATATTTATTCATGATTTCAAGCGATATGATACCTTTGTTTCGGATATTTTAAAGCTGGCGACACTGCTTATGTAAAGTATACCCGGTGCAAAAGATGACGTCGTAGCTGGAGTGGAAAAGCGCACGCTCTCAGAAGCAGCGTATCTCAAGGAGAGGAATTGAATTTCTACTTATGATGATACGAGTACTTCCCTCTTTGCCGAAAAGATAAGTTTTCATATAGAAATCTGGAATGCGCTATCACTAATAAAATTTTTAAAAAATATATTAAATTTAATGAGTAGCGTACAATTTTAGTTCTTATAAAAAAAAGATAATTGTATAACGCCATTTCTATATTAAAAATAAAGCCACAAAAGTAATTTGAGAGATAAGAATATGTAGAGATTTCAGTGGGAGTTAGACATTTCAACTTGACTTTGAAGTATCGTTTTTCTTAATCGTGGATTATATATACATTATTTTATTTTAAAGTTATGACAGGCAAAAATAATGTCGTGCAACGCCTCTGGTGGTTTTCAGGGTGTTAGTTGTTCGAAAATTTTTAGCTAAATAGTATTACGGAGGACCAACATGCCTAAGGCAAAATTAACAAAAGGATATTTCACCATAAATATATCTAGACAAATACTCCACCCGATTTCAAAAAACCCGAGACCTATAAGGCTATTGAAAAGTAATATTTTTTGGGTATCCTAAATATGATAAAACATGAAAAGGGTTTCTATGAGGTGACATTTATTAAATATTCAGCTTTTTAAGAGTTCAAAACAAATCATTTCAATTTCGCTGATCCACACGTGTTAATATGAGAATTCATCTCCATTAGTTATTAATAGCAAATACGAGTATGAAAAACATCGGTTCACAGAAATTTGACATTTAAGTAAACATATTCGAGAAATTCAATTAACTTAACACATAAAAGGTCAATCTTAATCAATTTCAACAATTCATATTTTCTTACACATACAATATTTTTAATTTATAATTAAATCGTTTCTATTTTAAGATGCTGTAGCTGCATTTATTTCATCGAAAATGTAAATATTTATTTCCGTTGAATATTGACTAAATAATGACGGATTTAGCAAGTAATGAATATTATTACTGTAATACAATTTATGAAAAGTATATCGGTTTCTTTATGCAAAAATTAAAACGAAGAAATCCACCAGTTATTCCCATCTTTGATATTGAGTGTCTATAGCAGAGCTCTATATGTCACGTATCTGATTTACATGATATTTCAACAAATTTACAACCAATAACTGCACGATCAATCATTTTCATTTTAATTTCAACTCATAAGGTTTTATCACACTTGCATCGTCTCGATGACATGCAATTATTCAAAATGCCGATCAGACCATTCAGGTTTCTAAGCTGAGGCTTCCAGAGGCTCTAGATTCAATAATGTAAACTTGCTTATAAGTTGTTTTTCCAAAACATTAGAACGGGCTGAATGTTATATAAAGTATTCATCGTTGTTTGCTGTAATAGCTTTTCTAAAACTTAAATTCTACAACTCCGTATAAGCAATATGATTTCTTTTAGTGATTAAGTGGGTAAATACTTGTGGGAGAGGTTATGCTTTTATAGAAGAACATCTGATTTTAGAATAACTCTTCAAGCAATATGACGAAATTAATAAGACTCAACTTTATATATTATACTGTATATTGTAATAGTTCTTGAAGTGTAGCTTTACGTAATGTCCTTGGGTAAACTCTTCTATAATCGGTCAAAGTTCAAATATGTATTCAATACTCAAATGAAAGCATAACTTTCCACATTAAAAATTACTGATGCTTCAATCTATTCTTAACAAAAATAATTTATAGAATGAAGTAATATTTATTTAACACCTATTGCAAGTTGTGTGCAAAACTAAATAATTGTTGTTGAGGGACAAGGCATTTGAATGGTGAAGATCCATTAATATAATGAAAATAATAACTTTTTGTTTAAATCTTCACAGTAAGTTAATTAGAATATTATTTTGCATAACTAGTTTCGACCCTATACCGGGTCATCATCAGATGCATGACTAAACATGTTTAGTCATGCATATGATGATGACCCGGTATAGGGTCGAAACTAGTTATGCAAAATAATATTCTAATAAACTCACTGTGAAGATTTAAATAAAAAGTTATTATTCTCATTATATCTAAATAATTGTCACAAATACAATACAGTTGTTCATTGTAGTAAATATAAGCATATACAATAATAAAATCATAAAAAAATATATTCGTATTTATAACGTTATTTTCTATCCTGTTTCGATATGTAATTCAATAGGTGGTTTTATAGGAAAAGGCATGGAAAGATATTTCTTCAATATTTTTTTTTTATTTACTATAAATTAACGTAAAGTTCACATTTACGCAAGATGCGTATCTTTAGAAGCAATCATTTCAAAGTACGCGCGTATCTCGGGAAGTACTTGTTACTTGGTGTTTACCGTTGATAAGCCATCTTCATAGACTTCCTTCAATTTGCATACAATTCGAAAGGAAACAAATAAACACGGAGCGCATCTGTAAGCGCTTTGCTCTCAAGCGTTGCCAATTATTGTAAAAGCCAGGAGATTGTTTGTGTAAACGCCTGCCAAGACTTCTGAAATCAATGCAAATGAAGGCGTCTGTCCTCACCGCTCGAAAGACAAAGTTTCTCTATTGAATTATACCTTAATCCTGAGTCTTCCCGTAGCTTATAATTTATATTTACATATTCATTCTTCGTTTTCAACAGATCTCACCGAGTAATAAATGAAAATTTTAAGCATGATAAGAAGCTAAAAGTTATAAAGCACCCACTTAATGCATTCTTCAAACGTATTTTTGATATTTAAAAAGAAAAGTCCCAAGGCGAAAGCTCGCTTTTACATGAAGTAAATTTAATTTCAGATATTTATAGAACTGTAAGCTTTCCAAAATATTATTGTTTTTACAAGCATGTCATATCCGCTGCCGTATAGTTGGTGATCATATAAATAAATATCAGCTTTTATGAAAAGTAAATTATGTATAATATATATATATATATATATATATATATATATATATATTAGGGTGTCCCTTATATGACCAAAAAAAATTTTTTTTCAAATTTCGAAATGCATACCCTCTACATTTTTTACTAATGCTATAAGATACTCAAATATAAAATTTCATCTTTCTAGAAAAATTGCAACCAGTGCCGACCGAGCTTCAAAGTTTAGTAAAAAACGTGTTTTGTCTTGATATTTCGGTCTGGTATAAAATCATTATAAATGCAATAAATTAAGTGAATAATAGTAAAAATTCAATTAAATGAACATTAATCTTTAATCAAAAACATAAAGTAATAACAATCAGTCAGGGTAACTTTTTTATAGAGTTGTTTTTTTACAGTCCGGATACAATTTTCTATGTTCCTGGACACAGCGCATCAAGAACTGTTTTTGTTCTTCTTCAGCCGCGATAAGTCCGTTAAAATCTTGCATCATTTTAACAGCCCTTTCAGCAGTATCATTCACAACCCTCAAATAACTTATTTTTCTTTTAGCTTCCACAAAAGCACTATTATTATTCCAAGAAGATACATCTTCCTTTAGAAAACTGTCGTCGATCTGCAGTCGTGATAAAAATTGTTTGCTCTTTTCCGATACGAAATCATCCAGTGTTTTACAAACATAAGCAAACATCTTGTAGAGTCTTTTTGTCCTTCGCAGTTATTCTGCATTGTGACTGAAGTAAACACATTTTTAAAGAATAGATCGCTCTCGCCATCCAGCGTGCCTGATGCATGGCTTCGGGGGGGCTTAGTTTTAATTTTTCCTCTGAGTCTCCTCCCAAAAATATTACGCACAGTTCGACCAATTTGCGGTAGTCATCTCTTACATAACCTTTGTCTAATTCTGCCTTATAAAATATTAAAAAAGCTTGAATGTCTGTCTCGGCAACACGTTGTTTTACGAAATTAAGAGATGGTTCAATGTTACTAGCGTCGATGTTTTTCCAATTTTCTCTGAACTTTTCAAACATTGGAGTATCTGGGCTACTAGTAATTTACTTAATTTTGCTTTCAAAGACAGCTTTTAGGACCAATTCATAAACATGATGACGACAGACGAGCAGCAATTCTCTTCCTAAAGTTTCTCCAAAATAGCACAAGCTCCATTGAAACGGCCAGTATTGAAAGCTGTTGTGTCGCAGCACATTATTTGTACTTTATCGTGATGGTTCTAGTCAAAGAGAGCTGTTGAGACAGCCTTAGCTTGATGTTTTTCAGAAGAATGTTCTAGTTTCGGCACTGCAAGAAGCTGTTCCTTATCGTCAAACGAAGCAATAACTGGCAAGCGTTCTTCTTTAGAACTTCGTACATCTAACCCGGGTAATAGTTTTCCATCCCAATGGACTGTGACTACGTCGGGTACATTACTTCCAAAGAAGTCAGATTTTATTGCTTCTGCCCTTGATTTTCTAGTTTCAGCAGCTAGTGGTTATCTTTGTCTTACAACCCTTTCCTCTTCTTCCAATCGTCGTTGTTTAGATCTATCTTCTTTTTCCGACAATTTTTTATCAACACCACCTAAGCATCCTGGTCGATCTGGCTCTCTCTGTTTCATTAAAAATAATTTATCTTCCTCTATTTTCATTCTCTCAAAAGCATCAGCATGTGCAATATCAAATTGCAGTGCAATACAAATTATCAAGATCAATTTTGAAATTGTTCTCACGGCTCTTGAACGTAACCTGAGTTTTCTTACAATTTTTTTTGCAACTCTCTCCAAACATGATATAAATCAACAAGTTTCTTCACGCAGTTAGGATATGCCCTTGTTGGAATTCTTGCTTTTTCCCAATATATGATGCACTCCCTAATCACAAGATTTGCACTTTCACTAACAATCAGTTTAACCTCACGAATATTGTAAAATAGGACCGAGGGAATTGGTCGATTAGATGGTAATTTTGCACCATTTATTTGATATCTAGGCAAACCGATAAGGAAATTATTTTGTTTATCACTCCGTAATTCCACCGACATGTTAACGCACTAAACAATGGAGCACTACAAATCTCAAAAATCACGTATGAAATGACAAATAAAACATGCAGTTACAAGTCACAGCGCAGTACTTACGCAACTTGTATGGACAAGTTAAAATCGCAAGTCGGCACGGGTTACCGTTTATAAATCGAACTAATATTTTTTTCTAGACAATATAGGGTTATTACTAAACTTTTAAGAAGGTATGCGTAAAAAAATATTGAACTTGAATTTTAAGGGACACCCTAATATATATATATATATATATATATATATATATATATATATATATATATAAATATTTATAAACATACAAAGAAACTATAGAATGAGAGAAATGAAAGAAATTTCACAGCAGTTACGGAAAGACATTTATAGAATAAATTGCTCTACTTTTCTATGTCAAACACACACGTCATACTGCCGGATAGTTTGTAAATTTGAATACAACGTGATTTGCAATATCATCAGTATTCGGACAGGAAGCTAACACATGAGTGACTTCGTGTATATCCGGCCTCGTGGGCAGATTAGTCGCTATAATGAAACCCACTAAAGCACACTTCAGAATTGGAGCTTTTTGGCAAAATGACCGCTGCGCAAGTATCTATCGTTATATTTACTTTCACATTGTGTAGACTTTGCTTGAATAGCGTATAAAATCTGTTTTATAATAAAAATTGTAAATTTCTATGAAATTATCATATTTTTAACAATAGTTAAGTTTAAACAGGCTTTTTATCATTTTTTTGCAACCTTGTCTTAACTTTAAATGCGTCCTCCAAATTTTCAATATAAATCAAACAATCGAAGTCGAGAACTTCAAACTGCCTGGAGTAATAAAACTCGTATCATCTCCATTCCTTAAGTTTCCAGACCAAAGGTTTTCCCGAGAAAAGCAATCAGGACCTTAATGCATTGTTAATGTTCCATCAGCAGGTATTTACATTGGCCCGACGCTAAGGCTTATATTACCTTATATTATCTGTGCCGAGTATTCAGCCGATCCGTTTCGAATATCAAACGAAATTAAATATTTGGCGTATGGAAAGTTTGTATGAAAGCAATTGAGTTTGCATTAGGGTTGTTTTTGGTTAAATTTTGGCTGTGGATATAAAACTTTATTTTCATGCTTTAGTTACAATAAAATTTAAACAAGGTACTTTTAAAATTTAAATCACTTATTTAATACATTTTAGTACAGAGGTGTGAAAATCAGGATTTGTCAGGTCAGGTTATAAAAAAAATTCATGTAAAATATTTTTTGTAAGCAGTTGGTTTTATGTGAAGTAATATTATTACCTTAAGTTTTTAAAACTGGAATTTGAATTATATATCTGATTTTAAAATAATGGACTTAAGATATGGTTAGTTTAATTTTTACAAACAATAAGACATTTTTATTAAAATCGTTAATCATATTTTAAGAATTTTATTTGATAAAATTATTTATAATGTCGCACTAGATAAGTTGTAGCTGGTTTCCAACCCAAACTTAGTAATTTTAAATATTTTAAATTGTACAATATACATTAAAGAAAAATATATGAGTATTTTTACTCGTATATACTATTTTCAATTGAACTATTATCTCACTTCTCATTTCTAAAATTTCAAAATCTATCTTGTTAAGGGACAAGGCATTTGATTCGTGAAGATCCATTATTATAATGATAAAAGTAACTTTGTATTTTGTCTTCACATTGAGTTTATTTAAATCATTTGCACTACTAGTTTCGACCCGATACACTGGGTCATCATCAGCTTAACTAAACAGATGATGACCCAGTGTATCGGATCGAAACTAGTAATGCAAATAAATTAAATAAACTCAACGTGAAGACAAAAAATACCAGTTACTTTTATCATTATATTCAAAATCAATATTTTTAATTATTTATTTAACTCTTACTTTTCGATAAGATATCTATACCGGTCTTAAAATATAGTAATTCTGTTAACTCGATAAAAAAATATATATAATTCCATTTTATCAGTAAAATGTTCCATTTCCCTAGACATATTTTCTATTCGTCCCCGCTCGCCGCGTACTTCCGCAGAACTAAATAATGCAATTATACCTTCGGGCGTTAGCCCGACCTTTCGGTCTTTCAGCAGGTCTTAGGTAACATTAGATTACAGAATTTGTCAAACGTAGACCTGCTCTCCTGGTTCTATCTTTAAGACATTTCCGGCGCAAGTAGCCCAATTTGCCCGTTCTTCCTTGTCATTTCAAAACAAAACAAAGCACCACCAAAACGTAATACAGTATTTAATATTTATACCGCATTGGTTATTTTTGCGAAATTTTAAAATTATTAATACTAAGAATGCTTCGTTATTTATTACAAGGATATAATTTTATAATAAATTTCATGTTATTTACATCAACATGCTTATACCCTGTTCTCTAAGGTAAATTATATCAGGCTTCTTCGAAGCAGGTCGGAAGTTAGTGAAGACCTCTCTTTATGGGGAAGACGCCCTTGTCAGAGGCTTTTGTTAAACTTCCGGCATTCTGTATCAGCCTCAAAAATTTCATATGTTTAAATTACCCATATTTTCAAGAACAGAGGTTGAAAAAAACAGTTAACGTTGTTAGCAATAAATAATTACAGATTTATAATAAAATGGAATTTTCTATGATATTTTGGATGCTACATTTCCATAAAGAAGATCGGTAGAAATTAAAAATATGTAATACTTAAACAATTAAATCAGTATTTTATTACTAAAGTAGTGAACCCTAGTATATTTATTTTTTAATTAATAAAAAATAATTCTTGCTAAGAGTAATTCAATTACCCTCGTTAATATTGAAATCATTGATAAAACTTGTGTGATAAGTATTTTCGCGTATCACATCTTTAGGTTCAGATAATTTTATCGTAAGATATAATTTTATTGGTGGTGTTTTTTATTGCCTTAACATATTTAAAAATTATCTTTTAAATGTAAATACCTGTATTAATGCTTGTTAGATATACAACATGGACGCTCATCAATGCGCTTTCTGTTGGGCGATAACGAGATTGCAGGAACTGTTCATTAGTCATTTTGAAACTGTAATCATTGTGCATGTATTAAAACTGAGATAATTTCTGTCGACCCAATATCCATAACTGCCGCACGTCAGCGTCTCTCAGCTCATATTCACTAGTAGTCAAACGTTTGCTTCGATTCAATAATTCTGTGATACCAGAATAGGTTAACTGATGCGTATACCGAGCATAATATGTGTATAAAGTTAACGTGTGGCCTGAAAAACAATTCCATTTAGAGAAGTTTTAATTTGTCAAATTTGTAAAGTGAATAAGCAATACTTTAAAAATATAATTTCCATGATATATTTGTATAAGTTGTCGTATATTTTGAACACATAGATATTATCAGTCTGATAGTTCATACATCGTTTTGCTCAAGTTAACGGTTAAAAGGCTCTTCCAGATACAAACGATATTTGAAGTACGTTAACAGATTTTTGTATTACAAATAATCCAGTTTGTTTAAAACATAAGTGTTATTCAGTTAAAATTTCACGTTCAAATTTATGTTTTTTTTTTTTAGTATAGATCACTTTTTAATATCAGTGTAGTAATAGATAGTTTTTGAATGCGTACATTGTTTGTCTCCGCTTCTCTCCAATACATGTATTGTAAAGCCACGTGAATATTAAATGCTTGTATGGCATATCGTACATATGCGATACGCCTGCTCCAGTTAATCAACATCGTGGGTAGAAATCATTCAGTGCATTCGTCCACTATTCATATTCCTCGTACGAGCCGATAGGGTTGCCATCAGCGCCTATTTTAATTAACAGGAATACATTACGGCCTTATTCATTATTTATGTATCCATTACATTTTGTTTCAGCGCTTAATAAATTACAAACATTGGAAAGAGTAAACAGGACCTAATGGTATTAGGTAATTATTTTTAAACAAATACGTTTCGCATTATAAAGACATCTGAAAATTTGTGGAATGGAGAATTACAAAATAAATTTATTTGTCGTTGCATTATAGTCTTGTTGTTAGCACAGTCAATTCATGATAGTACAATATCAAATATTCAAGGTAACAAATCAAATTATCAATAGAAGCGTATTAGGTATAAATAAACGTTTTTATTACATGGAAACTGATAATATTAACTAGTCTATATCTACAAGAAACGGTCATTAATTTAAAGTTGTTACTGAATATATATGAAGCTTTTTATGCCACAGTAAATGTTGAACATAGAAAGTTAAAAAGGAATTTCGGTTAGCTGTTCAAATAAATCAGGTAGCAAGCTCTACACATAATACAAAATGAGGATTGTGACGATGCAAAAGTTTTTCGTCCTCATCTTAAAGAAAAAAATGAAGCAATTGATTGGTACCGTAGCCTTTAAAACCGTTTACATGATAAATCAATTATCTTTTGTGCATTTCACAAATTTGTAAATAAAAGGATTTTATAACGCTTGAAGAGATAATAAATGTTAACTATGTCAATCAAAAACAGCAATATCTTATTTAATGTTTTTTTTAAAAGTAACTAAAAATATATATATTCAAAATCCATGAACATTTTTTTTGTATCCTGAAAATCAAAAAATTCTTGGTTTATTTATTAATGGTTGCGAACAGTTCTTCCGTGTAAATCATGTTATCCCTTTTGGTAACCTAAATACAGATATTTAAGACTTTTGGTGTCATATACTTATAAATTATGTATAAATGGACCCTTCCTAAAAGGGTGAAGCCGGTTGTTGACACATATTGATAAATTAAGTTAACAGAAGGCTTTAGATATTTGAGGCAACTTTCTGAAATGGCATTTGACGAAGAGACTTTTATACCCAAATCGTCACATTGAGAATCCACCCTTAAATAATTTCATTGAATTTAATAAAACTCTCAATTATAATAGATGATTAAATTTCAATGTCACTTTTATTGCATAACTTTTTAATAATGCGTATAAAAATAATATGTCTGTGTGGTAAATCGAAATTCAGTTTTATAGAAGAACTTAAACTGAAATCTAACGAAAAATAGTTAAGCGTTTGTACAATAAAAATCTCATTATTTATATATTAAAACGTGTATTTTGTCTTGTTCATTCTTAATAAATATTCATATATTGAAAATCTGGCGTTTATATAATTCATATATTGAAGAATTATATAATAAATGATTTTACTTGCATATATGTAATACGCTGTTTTATATAATTATATATATCACTTAACTTGTTTTTTTTTTTTTGTTATTATATTTTTTGATGTGGGAATTACATTTTTAGCAAAATACTTACTTGCTTGGTAGTGAAAATAAATGCAAGTTTTTTAAAATATTTTAATACTGCATAAAAATTCATTTCCTCTGCAAATGTAAACCCGATTCACAGCCATAACAACTCAACTCCGGGAAGCAGGGTGATAATAAATTTCCTATGTCGGTCTCGTGCCGGCTCCCTACAGATTGTTTCCGCGGTGAGTCGGTCAGTCGCACTCAAATAAAACACATGCAGGATATTCCAGTTACGTTAGTCGTTCTCGTAGATTTATATAGTAACAATAAAATAACTCAAACTTTAAAAAAATAATCCTGTGAATAGTATGAATACGCTTTTTTAATAGGATTTTTTACTGCTTGAGTGCACTCGCTCTAACGAGCTCGAGGCACTTGCAATAATTAGAAAAATACAAAAGTCAAACTTTTCGATTATATGTCCACCTGGTAAATTTTTTTACTGAGAGTTCATATGTGTGATGATGTTTTAAAAAAAAGTAATGCTTTTTTTATTATTTTGTTAAATCTGTTGAATTGTAGGATGCAGTCACAAAAGACATTATTTGCTACCCCAAACGCTACTTGTAGCTGTATATAGCTTATTAAGATTTGTTTTTATTATACACATGAAATCATAGCAATCGAAAGTATGTAAAAATATTTACTTTTTTATATAGTTGATATTCATACAGGAATTTGTGTAAATATTATGAAACCCAGCAGATAATTAATACGTTATTCAAAAATAGCCTAAAATATTTATGTTTTCATACCCACGAGATTAAATCCACTTTGTTTGAAAAAACAAAGTCTGCCGCTTCTATTATTGAAATTACATGCAAATTCCAGGTAGATTTAAACACAACAGCATTAATCTAACAACCGCGTAAAAAAAACACACCCAAAGCTTAATTGGCCACATAAATAAACCTACTTTTTGTATTTTTCGTTAATTGCGTAAAAACAATTGTTCACAACCTATAAATATCTCAAGCCAACTTGCAAAAAATTTAATTAACGTTACAGTTTTCCAAGGTAATAAGTTTTCAAATAAATGAACCTACAAACAAAAAAGACACTACCAATAAACTTATGTACAATACCTTTATAGGCTTTTATCCCGCGTTCAAACTAGAATACAATTAAAATGATAAAAGACGATTGTGACTGCAAACAGAGAACTAGCAAAATACTAATGAATAAGAAAAAAATAAAATGCAATGAGAATTTTCTGATAAATAGCGCAAGATATGTGTTTTCGTACAAAAATTTAGGAGAGTGTTTTTTTTGTATTCAATTCCGATATACATTACGTAATCTACTTGAAACTATAAATAGCGTAAATCAATTCAATGGAGAAGAATGTATGAGTCAACTTCACACTGTAGAGTATAGACCGCACGTAAGCGTTTTTCCTGTCGAGGCTCATCAGTCTTCGATAGATAATTTTGGGCTGGGCTTAGTTCCTATTTTCGGACAAAAGCCAGCCCAAATGTTCTACCCTTTCATGGCCAATACTAATCTAACTAAAAATATATATGATATTTCATATAAAGTTCACAAGACTTACAATACAATATTAGTTCTGCGAAATAATTTGACGTAGGAGCATTCTGTGGTGATTTCTTTAACGGAGATATTTTCGTGAATGAAGGTTTGTTTATGTTTCTTCAATATAAAATACAGAACGACCACCCAAGCTCATTTTTTAGTTTAAAATTTATTAATTCATATTATATATTTAGAAAAATAAAATAAAATAATCTTTAAGTTGATGATCAGACTTTGAAATATGATTTAGAATATAAACGTTTCAATACAAAATAATGAATTCTTAACTGCCAATATGTTTTAAGGTAAACGTTATAAACATACTATAAAATAAATGATTTTACATTAAATCTTAAATAAATAAAAATATCAAACATACTTAGGTGAAATGTTTTATAACTTTAATAAAAGGTAACATTTAACAAATAATATCATAAAGTTTTAGATTTTTTTGTATATTTCCTAGTATTACAACTACGAGAGTCTATTTAAACTAATTTCTACTGTGTATATATTTCATAATTATACATCTTTTTAAGTACTGCGTGTTACTCCATGATCTACGGAGGTGTTTTTTATATATATTTTTTGATTATGTACCTATTTTCTTAGTATACACTGATATAAATACAACACATAAATATAATAATTCGTACAAATTAATTTGATTTTATTGAATATGCAAATTTAGCTTTAAATAAGAAAATACCAGTAATGTAATAAATATGTGAAATGGCGCAGAAACTATGCAGACCGACCAAAAACAAATATCCCAAATTCAGAGTTAATCCGGTCCATCGCTTACTTATTCACGAGTCCAGGTCTGAACTGGTCACACACAATCAGGCAATCCACTTGCACATCAGATCGATAGCGATCCTTTTATAGACGGCCCAGCTCATAAATCACTTACGGGAACCAATACTTCGCCTGCCCTGGGTCATGATATTTCCAATACGACACTGGAGCTCACATTAGCAAAACATAAATTTATACATAAAACATATTTGCATTACATTTATTGTTAAGTTTTTAATCTTTTTAGCAAGTATTTTTATTTTTATGTTTTGGAAATATTTCGTGGTTTCATTAACAGATTGTATTCAATCATTTTAAAAAATAATGCTAAATACCCTTACCTCTCCCGACTCGTATATTTTTAGACGTCCGTTGGCTTAAGTAATTTTTTGCGTGAGTCTAAGTTCTAAGTCCATACTTTAATATTATTTTTTATGCTCTCGATAAAACATCAATAAAGTTTTACGTGGAATTAGTCTAATAATTCCAGAAATGATATTGAAAAATATTTTTATTAAGTATCAGGTTGTTTAAAAATTTTCCCGGTGTAATTTATTTAGAATGTCAGAATTTTTAAACATGACGTTAATTATAAAATATCGATTTTTCTTCAGTGATTCTAGAAGTGATAGTCAATCTTTTCTTTTGTGATAGTGGCATGGCTTTTGATTCGCCATGAATGTTTATTCGCGCGGCCTTGTAAGGCGAGCTCCGACACACCCGCACGTGACTATCAAACGCCATACAAATCATCCCTCTTTCCCGTTAACCCATTGCGCACCGGCGGCACCATAAATCGAGTTTCCGCCATATTAACTGCGGTAGCATTAATAGCATCACGCGGGCCCGACCAGAGGTCAAACAGTTCCCGGCCCGCCTGTTTGTTCTGCGCTATTTGTCCCTCCATTGTATAGTAAATCATGCCCGCTGTTGGCCGATCGAGAGTTTAATTTGTAGCGTCGCGCAACACTGGTATGCAGACACTGTCGGTATATTTAGATGCAACATAACAGGTGACAACGTTTCGACCAAAAGGCGTAACCCACAAAAATAAATTTTATTTATTTTAAAATTTGTTAAGATTAAACTTGTAGAATCACTCAATACCAGTATGCATATAATAAAAAGACGTAACCCAGTCGTTATAGGACCCCAAAGACGTAACCCCGATATTTAGCTAAAATGAAATATAATTGTACCACGCAGAATACTCTCCACTATTCTTATGATATTGAAATTATTTAATATATTATTTATTTATAGTTTATTAAAAAGGCCACCTTTTTCACCACTCTTTTACCGACACTAATTACCCTTGCTGATATTGCCTTTGAGAACACCGCTTCTTCCGCGTAAGTCTCCAGCTCCTGGAAGTACCTTCAGAAATGCTTTATTACTCATATTGAGAATCGCTGCCAAAGACGATCTTAAACTGCCTTTGAATAATTCATATAAATTGTCAGATGTGCCACTTATCTTGCAGTTCGGTTAATATATGTAATATTAAGAATGTTTCAGGCAATCAATTTTATCTAGAGAATATAATATATTAGATTAAATTTGACTTTTTTTCCTAGAACTTGCATGCATTTTTTTAAACATAAATTTTATAAAATACATGTTTCAGCCAATAATTAATTTTAAGAACTTCAATATATAGATATTCTCATTAAAAATTTACATCAATATTCTGCTCTAAAAATGAATTATCACTTAATATCACAAAATATTTTAAAAAACTTACTTTATACTAAAATTATACATTGATTTATTATTTGTCTATTTTCTAGATCTTGAATCTTCATATCTTTATCTTATTTTAATTACTTAATGCTTTTATACAGTGCATCACTTACTCTTTAATAATAAATATTTATCATAAATAATGATGTTTTCTGTCTAATTCAGATCAGATAATATTCCTGGATTCTTAAAACAACTGACCTAATTACGAAGTCAAAAACTATTTTTTCACCAACATTTTCCATATTCCAATACTTTCATTCCAATACTTTTATTCCATATACTTTTGTAATATTACTTTTAATGCGTATCCCGTGTTTTATAAGAATCACAAAATTTTGATTTCTAAATTAATATTTTTGATACACCTGTACAATGAATAACCTTTATTCGATCGGCCTAAACCGTTGCACCGTATATTTAGCCGGGCAGTTTATAAGAAGGGGACGCATTTACACCGGCCGAAAATACCTCGCCACAACCGCGTACAAAAATGGCCGGAGAGCCGGTGCGAAGCATCACCAGATGTTCAATGGCCAGACGCTGATTCGCGCAGCATCCTCGGAACGCCCTGCCAGCGCGGCAGACTGGCCGGGGCCCGAATACTGCGGGTCCTCTCCCAGCAAATGTCAGGGATTTATCTGCCAGCTTTCCGGGGAGCGGCTCCCAACTGAAGAACGGAATGATATATTGAATATTTTTCAATATTTTTGAATAAAATACTTGAGTGATTTTCCACATTTTCGTTTTTATTAGTGACCGGTTTCGCCAACCTTTCACTTTCATTTGTTCACAAAAATTTGCAATTATATAGAATCCTCCACTTGTCAGGTACATTAAAATCACATTAGCCCTTACCACCTGACAATCATTCTCTCTCTTTCCAACAACCTCTCCCTCTAACAATTGTTTACCTAATTGCATATTATTATATAAAATCTCACTCTGTTTGATAATGCCAACGTGAAAGGTTGGCGAAGCCGGTCACTAATAAAAACGAAAATGTGGAAAATCACTCAAGTATTTTATTCAAAAATATTAAAATTTAATTCCACCAAGTACTCTCTGTCAAAAATATTGAAATATTTTTCACTAAAAATACTTGGTATGATTAAAAAAAAAAAAAAAAAATTGTAATTAAGAGTATGTGGCTACCCTTTGAATGTGCACGCTTTTTTTTTTTCAAAACAAGATTTGGCTAGGGTGGTAGCGTACATGGATGAGTTTGAACCCTTTTTTGAATGAATTGGTTGATGTGATTAAAAGACTATAAACAAGTAACTATCTAGGTTGTGGGGCAGCCTATATGGAGGCCTCTATTTTTGATATTGAGTATGAACGTTTTTTTGCATGTATCAAAAAATAAATAAATTTCAAGATATACCCCTTTAATCTGCGCGCAGGTTCAAGATATGACTAAGGTGGTAGCACACAAAGATGAGTTTTTAATTGATGATTTAATATTCCGATTCCGACCGTGTAACGTATTTGCATTATATGATACGTGTCAATGTAATTTGTCCTATTATTTGGTCATTATTTCTTACATCATAAATTTTGCTTACTTTAACTATTTTCTATTTTGAATACTATTTAATTGAACAAAAGTTTGGAAACACTGGACAGTGAAATTATTTACATGGTGGCAATGATGGATCATCAATCACCAAGCAATCACAGGGTTCAGACAACTGTCGCACGTATGCAATATTTATTTCTTAAATACACTGTGTAATAACATATTGACCTCAAGAAATAAACTTAGTTTAGTAAAAAAATTCGAGCAATTAACCCACAAACCAATATTTAATTAAATTAAATATTAACTTAATAACATACTTTAACTTTTCATTAAATTTAAAGACTTGTATTAATTTTAAAAAAATACCTTAAGTTGTTCGCAGTCAAATCACCGTTTTTTACATTGTATATTTATCCATCGTTCAATAGATATTTTACAAGCAAAGCAGGTCTAATCAATTTACAGCCTCTCAAATACGTGAGCTTTAATTAATATTTTTGAGTAAAATACTTGACTGATTTTTCACATGTTCGTTTTTATTTGTGACCGGTTTCGCCCAACCTTTCACATTGGCATTATCAAACAGAGTAAGATTGTATATAATAATAATCAATTAGGTAAACAATTGTTAGAGGGGGAGGTTGTTGGAAAGAGCGAGAATAATTATCAGGTGCAAAATCACTCAAGTATTTTACTTAAAAATATTAAAATGGAATTCCACCAAGTACTCTCTGTCAAAAATATTGAATTTCTGAGCTTAAATTATGAAACATCAACACCAACTCCAACCATATGCACGTCCTATATTTCATTTTCTGCGACAGGGTTCTAGTTTTGAGTTGGCTGTATTTTTGAAGTACGAGCCCAACTCATGACTTGCCGAAAAGTGCCCAGGACGTACTTGTCGGCGGCAGAGGACTTGAATTGCCGGGCCTTGCTGCGAGGAAGAATGTGGCAGCCGAGTAGTTCAAGAGAATGTACCACCCTTACTAGATGAGTTGACATAAAAATAGTCCAGAAAACTTGCCTGTAACGACACCGAAATCTTTTGAAAATATGGTTTTACACAGCAGTGTACCGATTAGCAGGCACTATAATATTACCGTTTAAAGAATCTAAAAAATGATATTTTGATATTCTTATTCATATATTTTATTCGATAGTTTGTTTCAGTAGAGTTACCATGTATAATATGCCGCTCTTTATTAATAGCTATTTTAGACAAAATCAAAACAAAGCAAAATTTACTTTGAGAATATTATAAAAAACGTGTGTGTTTTATTAATTAATTATATGTTTATTTTAAAGTTATTATAATGTATAAAACTAATAAAAAACAAGTTACCATTACACATATATATTTTTACGGAACAGTTTAGAATAGAGTTGTTAGAAACTTGAAACAATATTTTATAAATTCCTTGGAAAGTTTACCTTTAGTAGACACTTGGTAGCCGTTTTAAATGTTTCCCTCAAGTTCAATAATTATCGTACTAACAGATAAGAAAAAAACATTTTTCAAAGATACTAAAAATATGCAGTCCATCACATTGAACTTTAATCGGAAATGCCTTGTAATAAATACTTATTACTCCAACACCTAAACGGCAATCAACTTAAAGAATTTGTACTATCGATTATTTATAGGCCTAATTTATTGCGATACTGAAAGCTTTCTTGGGTAATGAGGCTAATCGCTATTGATGTGGTTTCAATTTTATTTTTAAATTTTGTATTAATCAAAGTCGGACAATACCCTGGAGTCAGTCCCGCCTCCTTTCGGAAGGACTATTTGTTTATTTTGGAATCGCAAACGTTCCTCGGAGATCACTTCGCGGAAACTTAACCGGCGGCGCACGGCTGGAGAGGAAAACCATTGCAGTCTATCTCGATGTAATAACCGCTTAGAACGAAGAGGAACACTTAATGCAATCGAGAGAAACTCGACGGTTTGGACTAACGACCGAGGAGCGGATATTGAAAACGAAGAGTTAAAGGAAAACTACCGCAACTGAAGAATAATGATTTTCATTAAATACGATGTATCATTATAAATGGTTAAAATAAAAATATATTTTTATCTTATACCACTGCCATTCATAGCTTAAAACTCTTAAAAATGATAATACAAAAAATGCAATAAATACAAATCTAAGATATCTAATGTATTAAATAAATATTTATTCTTTATATTTACGTACAAGCAGGTTTTATCATTCTATAAATAGAATATATAGAGTAAAGCAGTAAATACTGAAGCTGCCGCAGTCGTTGGGATTCGAACAAACGATATCCACGTGTAATGTTATTTCCTTCCACGTGCTGGTGCTAATGCTCCAGTGCTTCTCAAATGTCGCCTTGTCTTCGTGTGGGCTTTGTTTCATAAAATAAAGAATATGGAGTATTGAACACAAAAACACTGAACATTCGTTGAACGGACATAAAAATCAGAAAATATCAAACGATGTAATGTTATGCGTTTTATTGAATACTTTGCAACTATATTTATACATGTATCTAAATCGTAAGTAACATATTTTTTTATATTTGATTCTACATAAACTTCACCAACTCAGGCAATCTCACAAAGAAACCGGTAGTTAGTCACATTTTCCCAAACACTCATAATAATTTCTTAAATTAAATATATATATATGTGTGTGTGTGTGTGTGTGTGAGTGAAGAAATTTCATAAAATATGGGTTTTATGATATTATCTCTTAAAAAATGTATGTTAAAAGTTTTACGTCCTTTCATTTTATATAAAAATATGGTTTAGAAACGATATTGTTTACTTCTTTACTTACTTTAAAAGCAATTTTCTAAAAGCTTATAATTTTAAAACATTGTCATGTCATCAAACATGAACTTCAGGACAGTTTAATGTTATTGCTATTTTCTACAATTATTTATTATCAAATCACATAATGTTTTATTAATATTTATTTCGTTTTTGTAACGTAAAGTATTATTAGGTCGACTACGTTAAATAATTTGGTGTGAAGAAATCATAATGCACTACGAATAAGATAAGTAAGAATAATCTTAGAGTAAATCTCCGATATTATTGAGCTACTCGTTGCATTTTCACTAATTACGCTATTAAATTGTGAAGTTTGTGTCATTAATTGCGTCTGCATTTATATAAATGTTATAGCACTTAGGAGTGCTGTCAAAAAACTGCGATCTCGCGTACGTATATAGATAAGTGCACAAAAAAATAGAAAGGTGCTAAATAAAACTGTTGAATGTAAATGAAAACAAGTAATTCTTCATAATGATCCGAAATTTTTTTTAAAAAATACAAAAATGTATAAAAACAATTCGTTTTATTCCTTTGATTTACAGTGGAGTCATACTAAAATTGCGTGTGGAGACTTTCCGGTTTTTTTACAGTAAATACAAAATCAATTACATAAAACAAAGTAAATAATATCTTACACAGTAAGTTTTTCTCATGACGTGACATATTTAATATCATATCAAGGTGTTCATCAAAAATATAACAAAAAAATTCCCTCCCTTGTTATATTTCTTGTTGTTTCTCCGCGAGAGAGTCTCGGCTTAACCTATATTTTCTGAAATAAGTATACCCGAGTAAGTACTTAGTGCTCGGCCATTGGATCATTAGGAAGCTCTGTGCCTGAAGAAAACTGCTCGGGACATAACCAAAAACCCCCGCAAGACACGTCTTTTTTTAAATCACAAAAACACCAAATTAATTAACACTAGCTGTCCAGCTTAGAGAGCTTTAGTGTCGCAGGAAAGCATTTCGAAGAAAGCGCTGAAAAAGCTTACCATAGAACAGTGCTTTTTAAATTGTATATTCAGCATTTTAATATCAATTACACTCGTGTGGCATATAGCAAATTCAAAAAAGTTATTTTTTATATAAATAAAAAAGCTATTTTTTATATAAATAAAAGAGCTGTTTTTTATATAAATTAAAAAATTAAATTATCATTGTTTAAAAAAAAACTTTAACTTACCTCACTTTACATAAGAGTTATCATAGCTTTTATATGATCGAATAATAAATTACTTCACTGTTATATGAAAAAAATAAAAAGGGTTCCAGGGATAAATAATAAATAAGCAGTTGAAATTTTTTTCTTCCATAATATCCTATTATGAATCTTGAATTTTAATTTGCCGGTTTGTGACCTATAAGAGTTTTAAAGTATTTCGTTTTTTCACTAAGAAATTAATCGGTCTTGTATTCATTTCCGTTTTTTTTTCTCAGATCCTCCAGGGACGCGATTAATTTCTCGTTTTCAGAGTCATTTTGGATTTATTAGGCTTAAATGTTTATTTCTGTCTCAAAAGGATTTGTTGAGTTAGGAAATAATTCACGCTGGAAATTAATTTACATATTTTACTGAATAAATTAAAAAAGTCATGGCGATCGTATAAATAAAATAAAAATTTATTGAAATTATTAAAAAGGGTATATAGTTTTTCCAGGTTTGTTTAGAATCAGTGCTGAAAATATTTTAAAAAATATATCGGGATAAGTTATTTTCATTTAATTTTTTTACTTGATATAGGAATTTTTTGTGAGTGTGTGTATAACTATTGTACCCCCAAAGTTGTAAAAAACAGCATAATACAGCTTCATATAATGGAATCATAGCTTGTCGTTAGTAAAAATACTATTCAAATAAGTAACGTAATCATTTTTTTGTGTTCACAACTAATAAATTAATATTATTCGTATATGTTAAAATTATTAAAACGAATCGTTTTTGTGTACCCAATTTCAAAAACTCAATCGATCATAATCGCATTATGCCAGATTACGCAAATTTCATCTTGTGCCCCACCTTTCACAAATGTATCGGATTGTTTATCATACAAACTGAACACCACTCCCTTAACTTGTATTCCGTATATTTAACGGTAAATCAAAACTAAAAGTTTTCCGTGCAGTCACACGTGCCTCCGCAGAGCCAGCCAGGTCGGTCGCCGGCTATTTTTGTCAGTCATTCCGTATTGAAGGCGCCCACCTGGCAGGTGCTGGCGCGGTTTCTCACCTGCCGAGAGAATTCTCCTGGTGCGGATGTTTGCAAATCTCTCGGGTGCGCAATTTGCGAGTTTACGACATTTACCTCGGACGGGAACGAGCTTCGGCATAAGCGAGAACAGGAGTTACATGTCGAGGACTTGGCGTTTGTTTTCTCAAAACAATTTGCATAGCTCTTATTTTCTGCTTTTTACTTAGATTTGAGAATATAAGAGCATTAGTTATATTTTAGTTTTCATACTATACGCGTGCATTCATAGCTTTAAAACTAACAACATTGCTTTCACGGCTATATGTGATATGATGCTGACTTGATATAATGATATAATTCGTTTTTTTGTTTTTGCAGTTTATTGTATAAAATAAACTTTATATCTAATCTAAGATATATTTAAAACCAGATTTTAAATTAATTAATCAATTACGCAACTTGCACCAATAAATCAACCAAAATAGCACAGTAGATTTTTAAATATTTACATTTTTCATATCAAAGTGTTTTGATTTATTATAAACTAACAATTATAACTATCATAAGCTCAAAGGAAATAAAAACAATATAATTTAACACCTAATAAATCATAGATGACAGAAGAAACAAAGAAGCGAGAGTTTCAGCACGCAGCCACTTTTAAAATTTCAAATGAAATTCAGGATTTTTTCAATGTTGATATTTGTAATAATTTGTAGTTTATTAGGTAGATTGCGTAGTTTGGATAATTTACTAATAAAAGTGTAATAAAAAGCGGAGATGAATTTACGGTAACTCATATGGAACAAAGGTGCTTTGGACCTTAACAACCCTTACTCTACAAGCCCGCGTGATATATCTGCTGTTTAAAAGCATTCTAAATACGGCCGGGTAATAAACGAGTTGCGAAATTACTTTTTTTGTTTATCCAGGATTGCATTACACCAGTGATGTACATAATTAACATCAGCTGGTTTATATATTTTCACGTTTACTTCGTTTCGGAAACCCTTTGATCTAAATTTAAAATTATAATATATTCTGGTGTATTTGAAGGCTATTTTAATCGAAGATTTATACTTAAACTGACGTCAAACGTAGACACAGTATAAATCATTTAATTATTATTGTCTTTATAATAAATGTTTATTATTATGAATCGTTACTTTCTGACGATGACACTCCTTTGTATTATTATCATTGATAACGCTTTGGATATCTAGAAATGACGAATCTCTCACTATTTGTATCCTAGATAATAGTGTGGCTGATTGTAAAGAAGAAATTCTATTTAAATCCTTAACTTACATAACCTGAAGGCCGAACTTGTAAATGATTGAAAGCTGGAAATCTCTCACATTTTTCCAACTCAATAGATTACGTTGAAAACTGGATCTTGTTACTTTGTGAAACTGATTTTTTTTTTAACCTTTTTAGTATACAGTTGAAAAAAATTCATTACTCAAATGATTTGAATTGATATTCACAATAAAACAAATCTACTATTCGTCTTAATTACAAATAAAACCAATAGCTCTTAAATCATGACATTGAACACTTAAAACTAATTTACGTTCTTGTATATATAGAAATCTAAATCAATAATGCATATAATTAGTTTCACAAATAAATTACTATGACCTAGGAATAGAAGTTATACTGATCATTTTACAAAACCATTTCAAATTTGAAAATATTGAATTACTATTTGAAATAGTTTAATTGAAATTAAGACGTATTGTTTCTCGTTATAAAATAAACGCCAAATCCATTCTGTCCCCAAAGCATTTGGCTCTTCATTATGAGATCCAAATTAGTATGTAATGACCTAGTTTGTGAACTTGTAAACAGAAACTACTGGCTTATATTCAACAGGTCCCAAAATTTAGCACTCGATGAAATCTAACCGTCGAAATTCGTAGCATTTAATTAAATAATAATAATTCACCACATTCAATTGTATTTACTTTTTTTTTGTTACGGAAAATATAAAATATTTTTTACTAAAAATATATTTATACTTTTAAGTTAAGCAAAATATCTCGTAATCGGTACTTGTACTGAAGGAAAGTAGCTAATGTTGTTTAACATGTGAAGAAATTTTACAGCAAGCATAAATCGGAAAATAACTCGATTTGAAAGTCCGGATGTTTAAGAAATCTTTTGAAAATATATGAAAGAAACATTTAAACGAACTGAAAATTCGTAAATTGCTGTTAGAAAAACATGTTTTAACATGTTTTTTTTTGTAAATTCACATTTAATTTTATTTTTTTTATCATTACTTTTATTTTTATTGCAATTATGCCTAGTCATATTACATCATTAAATGAATCTTTTATGTAACAATATAAAATAACTTAAACTATTACTGATAATATGAATTTTATGCATTGCCGCATAAATTAAAATTTTACTTTTTCTATCGTGGGAACTTTTTTCGTTTTATGTACATATACACAAAGCATTAGGTTAAATAGTATGTTCTTCATCAGCAGTTCCAAGTTGTAAAAACTTAACTTATTCCATTCAAAAAGAGCCGTGTAATTTACAGCCATGCGTCATAAAAGCTCCGACTCGTAAATCAGCTTTTTCATAAACATGAATTACAAAGCGAAATAATGTGGACCAACTGAAAGCTTGCAGGTTTTCATTTGATATATTTACTGACATTGTTGCAGTAATTTTAATAGTGAATTTTTTTATTCTAATTTACTAATTAGACATGTTTATATTTTTATTAATTCATATTTTACATACTTTGAAACAACACATACATTAAAGGTGTAAAAATTTGACGATTTGGATTATTTAATACATTTAATACAAAAACGTTATTAAAATATTTTCTAAAATTCAAACAATTTTTTCTTTAAATATGATCAATAAAACTAACATCTTCAACCAATTACACCTCAAAAAGTAAAAAAAAAATTGCACGTTTTTAATATCTTAATAAACATTTTTTTTCATTGATTTCTTATTCTTATTCAAATATCTTTGTTGGTATAAAAGTGATCGATTTTTAATGAAACAGACTATTTTTATATACCTTGAATAATTTCTACCTTAATTCAATGGTGTTTTATAGCTGTAATATTTATGCACATATTTATTAATACTGTAGGTCTTGAAATATAATTTATTTCTCACACCAATAAATTAAAGAGAAAACACAAACGGTTTAAAAATCCAACTCTTAAGCAAGTTACTTCAAAAAGACAAATTGAATCTACTTAACTCCAATCAAATTTTATTCTTTCAAAATTTCCTGGCAATTTAACTTTGAAAACTTATATTTTGAACAAAAGTAGTTTCTTTTACTATTCTCATAATCAGATGGAAACTTTTAAAAAATTACCTGTAATAAAATTTCACTCTGCTCTCGGTACAGAGTACAGTTTTTCTCGTAATGTGGGTAATTCCAAAGCTCTTAAAGTTTCTACAAGTTTTGTCTCATACTGCATCATCATATATAAGTCTGGGACTTCAGAGAATCCATTGCACTTAGTATTTTGATGTAGATCTATTTTTACAGACACAAAACTTTTAATAGGCTGAGACAATGCTAAAGGTTCTTTACCTAAAACCATACAAAATCTTGCTGATAAATGATTATCCAAAAACGTTTCTATTAAAAAATTAGCGATAATAGGGACACTCTTAAAGTGATTTGATTTCTAGTGATAGTGAATAACTAAATAACTGTTCATATTTTCGTAGCGTAAAAAATAAATTTAGTGTACTTACATGTACATTATTTGATAACAGAGTTTAGATTAACAGTAAATATATATATAATGAGTAGACTTGTTCATTTGATCAATCACAAAAATTATGTGCATGTTTTTTTTTTGATAATTTGTCAAATTGAAAAACTCACTCATATGCAACTGCATACTTAAAAAATTGAGAAAATTCAACAATTTTCTTTGGCAAACATCTCAAACAGACAGTATACTTATATTATTTCTAAGAGTTGAATACTCTTGCAAAAGCGTTAAATAAAATAATGAGTATTTTATCAAATTAAATATGCTTTCAAAACATCCAAGAGGAATAAATTTGTGAGTATAAACTCGAGTATAAACAAATATCAATATTATAAAATATTGATATTTGTTTATGCATGGTGAGCAACTCCTGGTAGTCGCGGGTGAGTGAGTTCTGAGCCACCCTGTCACGTGATGACGTGTCCACCCTCTCCATCCCCTCCATCCCCTCCACCCCCAGTCGCATTTACAGGAACATGTTTCAGAGTTTACTTGGGTGACGTTTAAGAGCTCATCGCTCCCGTCCGCTGGCCGCGTAATGAGCTGACCACTGCGCGTTACTTCCAAATATATGCACGACAGACTAAGCTACGCTATTTCTATATTAATATAAGAACTCTGGGCGTTACACTCACATGATGTATTATCATCAGTCTCCGAGATAAATGCGAGTAGAACATCTATAGAAATTAAATTTTGCATAACATATTAACGTTTATTAAAATCAACTTTAGTATTGAACCCATTGCATTTCCATTTCCACGGTATTGAAATATGTGATCATAATTATATATTATCATGTAGTATTAAATATAACACCGATTTTGACCATCAAATAAACGGCATCGGGGTGTGGAGCGATTATAAATGATACGCCATGATGGTTATGATGATGGAAAAGCAGTTATTTTTAACAACGGGCTTTAACGCCAATGTTGATAAACAAATCAGTTGTAACAAAGTAAGTAAATAAGATAATTTTAAAAAAACCCCAGTAGCTAGTCGAATAGATAGATAGATATTCTAAAAAGTCAACCTCATCAATTTTTTTATATTTCAGATACCATTACGTGTTAAAAATAGCTCTGTGTATATATCGGATAAAAGCCAAGCTATTTCAAATATTTTCTCTCCTTTTTCCATCAAAATAAGAGCATACCGAACGCTAACATGAGCTCATTTTCAAAGAAATCTCTGTAAGAAAAATATAAGTACTTTGAAGTTCAGCTTGATAGTGTTATTTGAGCCTGATATGTCCATATGGCTTTGCAAGCTAAGAAATACGAAAAGCTTTAAACTTAAAAAAATATATTTGCTTATAATAGAATATAAAACGCTATTTATTTGCTTTCATAAATCATTATGGACATAACAAGAAACAAAACATCACAACTGCATATATGATTTCCTTAAGTTATTTGATTCACATTTTTATGCTATGCTTAACAAATACATTATATTTTCAATAATGAACGTTTGCATCTGGAGTTATAAAAATTCATACATATACATTTGTAAGTATTTTATGGATAAAACATGGTTTCGCGGTTTGAAGCTTAAAAAACCATTTGGCGCTGTATGAAGTTTGCTCGCTTCTTATTACACATGCTGTGAGTCTTAAAATCTAAAATAATTTCTCCTGCAATATTTCGCGCATTATATATTCAGAGATCGGTTTATTTACATTATTAATCGAGCGCCTAGACTAGATTCCCGCACACCTATTGTGCTTAATATCCAGTCGGCCATTTCGAAACGAGATGAAAATAGTCGGTGGGCAAAGCAGTTCACTCCAGCTGGTCGCTTACCTCAGTCGCCGGTACGTCTGCGGTACAATTCTCAGCTCTCTGCTCTACGCCCATTCGATAATAAATAATTTAACAGCCCTAAATAATTTTCGTTATTTCTAAATACCGAACATTAAATTTTCAACTTCCGTTGTTACTTTGCGCGTGCTGCATCCGAATTCGCGTGACGCTTTAACTCCGAGCATCCGGTACAAAGTTTAATTTATGAAAAATTCAATAAGTTAATTTGAGAAAGAGCAAACAGTCGGTGTCTACTTTTGTTTGCTTTTGATCCTGAAGTGTCTGATGTTATTGAAGTTTTGTTTTGAAAAAATAAATAAGTTTTCAATGTTCCGTCAACTGGTAATAATATTTATCATATTTTTCACGATAATCTTAAAACAGGAAAAGTAAAAGAAGTCAAACAAACATTGTATTTCAATACTTGTTCTGGTAAACTTCAACTTTAAAAATAATTGACTCTTAAACTTTTGGACCTAGATTTGGATACATTATACAAAGAGACCGAAAACAGATATTTACAATTTGCTCTGTATTCAGGTCAGATATTTTTTTCTGGTTTTTAAATAATTTACAATTTCTAGTTATTTTTACTTTTTAATTTAGCATCATAGCATAACTAACTCGAATGAGCTTTATAAGCTTGTTTTGTTATTGCATTATAAATTGATTTAAATATTTTGTTATATCCAGAGAGATTTATCCAGTTAACCTTTTATGAGTCTTTATTTTCTATTTTTTTATTCTAAAATTGTATAGAATTATAACTAAATATTTAAAAATCAAAATAAATAACCTGGTGTTGCTTTTATATATGAATAAAGTAAAAGATATATTTTTTAATATATTGCAGTATAGAAAACGATATCCATGGTTATCATATAAATTAAAATTCAGAAATCTATAGTTAGGATATGGAAAAAAAATATTTTTATAGCATTCGATAACTCTAGTAATCAATTTATGTTGTATAAAATCGAATATGAAAAATCTATATCTTTTGTGTATATGGTCGGAATAACGCTTAAACACAGTACAAGCTCTTGTTTTTATTAATTATATGTTATTAAATTCTTTTTTTATAAAAAATTGTCAAAACTGTTTATTAAAATCATTTTAAAATAATTTAAAAAACGCGCATCACGCTCAATAAATAACAACCCCTACAGTAACAATATTTAAATAATTGAAATCAAATACAGGCTTCATTAAATGCACTACGCGTTGTATGATTGCTCGAAGTATAGCAAAATAAACGCAGGCTTACGGTAATCCACCATTTTTAAATCCGTTAAACTGTCCTGCTTTCGTTTTATATTCAAATTTCTGATTGCTTTTATGCAATATCATTCATTCCACCGCCGGGAACACGTTTAACCAACCGAACAAACACTTTGCGTGATTGGTTGAAAGTATAAAACGTTAAATTAAAACTCACCAATACACGTCCTATTAATCAATCTAAATCCATTTTTAGTACAACCGAAACACTCGGAGGCCACAAATTCGTGCTATGCTATTTATCTTAAAAACAACAAAGATTATATTTGAGTTTAGTTAATAGGTCTATTGTGTTTGTATGTTTGGTTTTTTTTGGCAGTTGGCCGCATTAGAATTAAATTTTGATTATATATTTTTTTTAGCTCATTAAGACCTATTGAATGCAAAGTTTTGCTAACATTATTCATGGATATATAAAATTTGTAATTTAGCATTTTTGGTAATAATGACATTATACGCCACAAAGTTTATCTAAAAAGAAATTTCTGTCATGTATCATTTATCACAATTTTACCCTTTATGAATATTTTAAAAAATAATTCGATAAGAGCTCTGCGGGTTTAAATAAAGCCATCTTATTTAATGTGCCTATAAAACTATATTTCTCAAGATTCATATAATGTTAATTATTCACTTTACTGTAACCGCCGGTACTAGATCTTTCGATTAGACACAGCACGATACATTTAGGAGTTTGCACTCCAACGGTTTGCACTGCCAGATTTTCCAAATGGTATGAGTTGCACTATATTCCACGGCAGTGCTATTTGCAGTGCATCTATGATTAGTGCATCGCAAATACTGACCTGTCGTTATTTCAAAACATATGTCGTAAGTGCATTGTTTTATTTGGTCACACGCAGTGACTTTACTAGCACATTGGTAAATATGACTTCCAAATTATAGCAATAAAACACGAATGCTCAAATCAAATATGTGTGGCTGATTCCAGCCTTAATTTTTGTTCTAATGATTTGGAAATGTATTTATTTTGTACTGACGTTGAAACGTTGAATAATAAACAAAAACTAGATGCAGCTTAACATCCAATAAAATAAGTCATTTAACAACTGTGCCTAAACCTTGATGGAAGAATTTTGAAATTTGGTATTCACATCTAAAAGATTAACATACTTAGGAGTATTATATTCAATGAATTTTGAATCACATAATTCAAATGACACTCGGTTTAAAAAAAAAATCTTTGACTCTTCTTTAGGATTAAAACGTGATTTTTAGACTGAGTTTTATATGTTCAGATCAATAATTTTAAAAATGTATGCATGACTTCAACAACATAAAATTTAACGACTAAGTAAAAATTTATATTTTTTCTTAATATGCATTTTAATTTTTCCGTTATTTGTTCAAATATCTTTAGAATTCGCAGGATATTAATTTCTACCTTCAAGAATGTACATAAATTTAGAAAAAATAAAAAAATACTCGAAATAACCGGCGTAAATTCTTCAGCGAAAAAGCGTTGGCTTCCGTGACAAAACTTAATGCTCGCGACCGGACTGGAATTCAAACGCATTATACTTGCATGCACCGCGACCCCCCGCAAGGGAGAACTTTCGAGTGGCCGCAATAAAAGCTCCAGCATTCCCGACTTCGGAACCGAACTTCTTGATGAATGTTCAGGCTACGTAGCCGGCGAGAAGTGAATGCAAGATGCACCGAAGAAGCATAAGACACAGCATCCGCAACGTCATCTCCGTTCTCAAGCAAGTCACGCGTAAGTTTTTCAATATTTCGCTTCTAACAAAATTACGAGATGCTTCTTTGGCTTAGAAGCTCTTTGAAAGCAGAAAATTTCATGAAAGTTTTGCTAGTGTATACTCCTTGAACCGAGAGTAATGCACGGGTAATATAAAACTTACGTTTTTATATTTTCAATTCAAGCATAAGTACATTTGGCAAATGATATTGATTTTATATTATTTGTGAATAGCTTTTGTCTCATTTTAACTGTACACATACACATTTAAGCCAAAACACACATTTAAAAAAACCTTTGATACCAACGAGAAAGATATAGATAATTCCAACGTGAAAGGTTTGCGAAACCGATAAAATTAACATGTGGAAAAATCACCTAAGTATTTTATATGAAATGTTAAAATCGAATTCCACCAACTACCTTCTGTCAAAATATTGATAATTTCAAAGTTTCATATAATATAATAAAGAGAAAGTTGGCATGAAAATATTTAAATAAATTCAAAATCTAAAAAGTGTGGTTAGTAAAAAAGATTTTGAATCGAAAAGATGGGGATGGTTTTCTTTTGATGATATCTCTTTTACTTAAGGCGACATTAAATTAAATTATTCTGCATCAAATAAAATTAAAAAGATCTATATACATATTTATGAATAGTATGTTTGTGTTTTTATAAAAACTTATCAATAATTATACAATTTATAGCAAACAATTTCAAATGGTTTTTTAAGCATTAAAATAATAATTTAGTAATCTTCTTCATGACTCGTGCTGAGCCAGTACTCATGGTTTTCTAAGGGAAAAATAGTGTGGTGGGTCCCAAAAGTCCTTCTACGCCGCAGTTTTGTATTGGAAGGAAAATTCTGCGTATTGCTGCTGCCCGATAGTATTATTATATAATAATTTCCTTACAAAGCTCTGGTATTAAGATATGATACTATTTCTGCAGCAAGCTACAGAAACAGTAGCAAAAGCCCCCGCTACCTCGACAAGGTACTTCCAGAGTATTTTCCTCAACAATCATTCCAAGTCCATTTTTCCATTACACACGCTCAGGGTACAGAATGGCATCCATGCACAAGCAACAGAATGAGGAGAGCGGGGACTAATTTCGTAATATAATAAAATGCATTAATCCTTTTTTTTAATTGCAGATATACTATACGTGTATAAACAGTTTTTGAAAATACAGTCTTCAAGCTCACATTTCTTAATTTATCGCCTCCGTCTCCCGCGCGGCTATGATCGATCCGCACAACTACAGCCTTAGGGTTGTAGTTGTAAGCAGTAAGGGCAACCTGTAAGCAGCAGCCGAGCTTTAGCCGAGCTTTTGCCACGGAGACGGTATTCTGAAAACCCGCGGCTAATTACCGCGCGGGAGCCTCTCTTGCCCGGCCGCGGTCCTCGACGGCATTAATCACTTTGATAAAGTGCAGCGGCGCGGAACGAGCACTTTTGCATCTTTTGATGGAATACTCGGTGATGTTCGGTGGCGCAAATACTTTTTGTGAAAGCAGATTAAGTTACAATGAATTTTCAGGATTTTTTTTTTATTAAAGATTGCTTTTAAAGCTTTTCCACATCATTGAAAAAGCTTATTCTTAAATATGAGGGATGAAAATAAATGTTTTGAGATTATTATATAAGTGTTTTTTTTTTAAGCTACACTTTCTTTTTCATCAATTTCATTGAGCATTTACTCATGCTGAGCTGGTTTTCATGGTTTTCTAAGGAGAAAATAGTATAGTGGGTCCCCGGGACCTTCTACACCACAGTCTGCATATTGCTACTGCCCAATAGCATTATTATATAATCCTTTCCTTACAAGGCTCTGGCGTTTATATCTGATACTCCTTCTGCAGTAAGCTACAGAAACAATACCACATTCAAAGCACATTCCTACACAATCATTCCAAGTCCTCTACTCCATTTCCGATCCTTAACACAAGCTCAGGGTACAGAATGGCAGCCATGCACAAGCAACAGAATCACCTAGGATGATACAAAATAATTAAATTTACAAGAGCTTCTCGTCATTGTATAAATACATTAGCTCTATATATAGCTTCTATTCAAATCCTCTGGATTCATTTAGATATCCAGCTCTACAATCCCAGTCCCAGCCGTTCTACTTCGCGCTATGTTTTACTTTTATCAAAAAATATTGAAAGAATACAGAAAAAACAAAATAAAAGATGTCAATATTTATTTTTATGAGTAATTTATAGGCACATTTAAACACCATTTGCTGTCGAAAATTTGTGATAGTATTATAACAAACGGAAATGTAATTTTTTTAGATCTTAGAAAGCACACATTAAATTAAAAGTCATATAGAAATATTAAAGTTTGAAAATATTTTAAAGCACATATCCACAGAAAACGCTTCTCTGCGGTTATCTCAATATCTATTTTATCGCACAATGTCATTTTTATACTCCTTTCTCTGTGGACTGCAAACGATTTGATATTCGCGGATTACTCGGTTTTCTATAACTGGTTTTCGATGGTACTTTATCTCCACTGGGTATATTCTTACAAGAGTCAATACGACCGACTAGCTCACTTCAATCTACTGTCCTTTGAGAGAAGATCCTTTCTATGCAACCACTCAAACCTTTCTCTTCAGTTATGCGTTTACATTTCAATAATTCTTTTGATAGCTTCAGCGTGGTTATAACTATTATTTTTCTTTTTTTAGTACGTATAATTATTTTTGTTTTAAAATACAAAAGATAATACAAAGTTTAAAATTATTTGATAAACTCCCGTTTAATGCTAACAAAATGTAAATAATGTAGTGACAAAAAAAATGTTATATTCGTATTATACATCTTGAGTTATCGAAAATCATAGAAGAAAATTGGAGATCATAAAACAAATAATAAATTTTAAAAATTAAATCCAAAATATTTCAATTTATGTAGAAAATAACTTCAATGGCATTTTCTTCTTTTAAGCAGTATTCTTTAATAGTATTTTTTCACAAATATTTCATATGGGAAGTAATCGTAAAGCTGAATATTTTGAACCTATAAAAAATACTGGTATGTGAAAGAAAATAAAAATCAAGTCGAAAAATTAATTCCACAGGAATAGGATTACAAGTATTTCTCGTTCTAAATTAATGCCTTAGTTTAGATTGCCAAGAACCACGAAGTTTTTGTACATTTAAATTGAATATTTTATGAAATACTGAACAAATTGTTGAAATATTAATTTGGATTACTCGTTAAAGCAGCAGAGCGTAAACACGAAATTCGTGACCTTGTCCCTGTTCAATAACTTTTTTAACTAAACACTGCCTTATAAATACTGAAGGCAATTTTAATTCATTTATAAAATATATGAAAGCGCTTTTCTGTTAATAAATTCATAAATTACAGATGAATAATCATCTTGGTACGCTATATTATAAATACTAAAAAAAATGAATATGGTCCATTTTTTACATTCAAACATACACTTATGCGTTATAGATATATATATTTTAATACATATTATTTAAATATTTATGTGGTCATGGTTTTTAATGTAAGAACCAATAATTTTGTTAATTTCCTAAATACCGCCATTTCTTATTACTCAACGCGGGCCGATCTTAATTTTCTCAAACATTCGGAGAAAATTCGCAAAAAGTGATTCGCCTGCTTAATGGAAAGTACTTCATTATACTTACTTTTACCAAAACTCTTTTGGCCTTCCCTCTTTTTTTTAATGTTTTCATCTTGACTATCCTATTAACAAGAATGTATATAAACCAAGCTCTTATTATACAAAAAGCCTGTCAGGCTTCTCAGGAATCTACCCTTGAATTGAAAATATCGATGTTATATATACAAGGGTGGCATGATTCATGAGTTCACTTTGCGAACAAAGCTCACGAGTTGCACTTGTGACGGACCGATAAATCTTCAACGGTTTATTGAAACAATTTACTTTCATCGAGTAGAATTATCTTCATAATAAATTAGAAAATACTTAAGCTTTTCAACTTTATACTCAAAAAAGTTTGCAAAAATTTTACAATACTTCAAGTAGCTAAGCTTGTAGGAAGTTGATTTAATCTTATAAGTCAAGTAATTACGTTTGTGTTTATCATATCGTTTCATGCGTGAATCTATTACTCTCATACTATTTTTTTTTTTTTTTAAATAATTATACCGGCATTGTTTTTTTCACGAAAGGTTTAGCAATATGGTAGCAGGTGCAAACATGTAAATAACACTGACAACTCAGTTTATGCAATTTTTCACTGTAGCGGAGGTTTTTGAAACCTGACATGAAATATCTCATTTTAATCCAAGGCCTTGGCTAATATATGTTTGTAAAATAATAAATCTTTTTTTTGCTCAATAACTCTTATTCAAAATATATTGTATCCTTTTTTTATTTTTGCAGTAAATTTTGCAGTAAAAAAAATTTCAATTGAATCAAATGTGTAAAACGTTTTATTTTTAAAGTTGAGTATTTCGTACTCAGTAGTATTGTTTGTTTCAAGTGTATTTTTAATTAGTAATTAGATAGCATCAAATATATATAGAAAACACAGCTTTTGGGATGTTTTATCATTTAAAAAAAACCAGGAGAAAATTATTATTCAAAACGCTTTTGTAAAAAGTGTAAATATGTATAAACACAAAAAAGTTTACATTCATTTAAATAGAATTCCTTGCATGCAAATTGGATGCTATTTACCATAAAGAATTTTTTCATACAGCATTCCTGGAGTACTTTGTGACTTTTTTCTCTTCATTAATTTCCTAGGCTGCAAAATTGTTTAATCTGTCGGTGAGCTGTGGACAATGCATGTAAACATCCTCCTCGCTCCCCGACGCAGTTTCAGCTGAAACTTTGTGACGCTACGTTGGCTTAGACGCCATTTTAGCTTTGTGGCTTACAGCGTAGATTACGTACATCCACTCCAAAAACACAAATAGAAAAGACATTACCATATTAATTTCAGCTTTAGCATAATCGCAAATTTAGAAGTCCTGATTATTTCAAAGCCGTTTCTGTAAAAATAAATAATCATCGTTATAAAAATACTTTAATCAGTATATGACAAAAAATTGGTATTCAAACTATCGAAATATTATAAATACATAATTTATTCTTTTTTGTTTTATTTTTTCGCATTAACATCAGAATGGCAAAGTACTCCGTTACTTTAACACTCAAACTCACAATCAATAGAAAATACTGCATTGTAATTTAATTAAAACGAAATGATTTAATGAAACGCTAATTGTACAAATCATTAAAACGTTGTGGATCAATTAGGATTCAATCTATCACAATAAAAGTTTGCATGATGATCATTAAGCTGCCAATAAATTCCAGCCTGGAATAAAGTTAATCAATCAGGTAGGAAGGAAGATTTGATTAATTTTGGAAATTGCCTTTGGAGTCATTACCAGGTAGAAAGTTTTTCTGGTCCCCATTAGCGATGCGAATCGAATATCACCGAGCCCAAGTAATTTATATTCGCACATTTATCTGTCCATTGATTACACTTGCCTAAATTTATGCATGTAAGAAATTAATTTTAAGTCGAGCATATTGAAACGTAGATAATTTAATAAATAACATTTGGACATCTGATAAGTAATATAAATTGAATTATAGAGTTTCAATTTTTGTATTATTATTTGAAAAATTATTAAAAACTTTAATCTCTCTGTTTTTTGTATAATAAGTAAATACTCGTATGCTCATAAATCATCCTCAAAAGTACTGCATAAGATAGGTTTTGCTTGCAATGCATTTGATGTTATCTTTTACAAGTTCTATTTAAAGACGTCTATAAAATGAATACCTTTCAACTGCGCCTCGAAGCCTTCGCCGAGATTGCATTTAACCATTGGATAGCGAGCCCTCTCCGTGCACACGCCATGCATTAAATCCTGTAGAATTCTAGATCCTTCCTTTGGTACACAATGTGAAGACTTTGAGACGCCGGCAGTTTGAAACGGTCCAGGGGGCAGAAGATGAGAGAGCCTCCCCTCGGGCCAGCCCCCGACCCTTATATCGGTGGTTGAAAGCGAGAGACGGATAATGGCTGTTTGCCTTTAAAGCTCTTCGGAGATTAATCTCTTATTCATTATTTTACTCTTGCAGGACGAAAGCTTTTTTCGGCTCATTTAAAGTTTACTTTTTTGTTTGTTGAGCCGTGTGCTTTATGTTTTCATGTCGTAAACAGATCCTGACGAACAACAGGTTCAAATAATATAAACAACAAAAGATACAGCCGTCGTTAGTAGTATATTTTAAGCTTTTACATTTTCAGTTGCTTCAACATTGCATAAACGAATTATTTATAATATACTGAATTGCGAATTTATTTTTTCTTTTGTATTTTAAAAAAACTCCAGAGGTTAAATATTGTTGGTTTTTTGTATATTTTATTGACAATAGACTTTCATAATTAAATATTATAATCAAAAAAACAAATGATCACTCGAGCTTTTAAAAGTCGACTTATGTATAAATATTACAAAGAAGTATCATAATATATTTCAATCCCATCTTTTGTGAACCTTGAAAGCAATATATTTAAATTTCGTTTATTTTTGTTGCTACTTGATTTTTTTTTTTTTTAATTATTGAAAAGAAGTGAAATCAAAAATATATGGTCGATTCAAGAGCGATAATTCAATCTCCTCAACAAACCGATCACTGAATAATTGGAAAACACGCATTATCCAATATTGAGAGCTGTCAATGTTCGAACAGAGCAGAATTTTTTAATTCAGCTACGGCTGAAAGCAGTATTGATTTTTTTTATCAGAAATAGCATTTCATTTTTAAAATACCTGCCATGAGTGTGCGAAAGTACTGCTGGCGTAGCCAACAGTGTTTGATGTCGTTTATCCTAAAAACCATTTCACTTTACAAAGGTGAAATATAAGACTAGATCCATACCAGTATTAGAAGTAAATCAGACTTATTAGATAAATCTATCGCGCTGTATAGACTACTTCTTTTCCAAATTTTTATCTTGAAATCGGTCATGGTAAGCCATCGTGAACTTTCACAGGAAAATGAAATACATTTTATTTTTTATTGTTGATTTTGTGCATAAAATATATAATAAGCCTTATTTTGATACGCGTTTGTACTTTGTATGCATAAAAGCGTGCTAAGCAAGGCATAAACCCCACAAGCGTGAACATTAAACCAAAATCTTAAACGAGATATATAAAACTGAGCTCTTCGCAGAACTTGTAGCACTTTGTACTGGCCGGGTATCATTTTCCATCGAAACTAGAGCGGAAATTTCTTCCGTTGGGTTCGTTGCTTTATCTCGGTCTTCTTGATCAATACACTTTTTATACAAAAAAACTCACCGGCGCCGGCGGTCTTTAATATCCATTTTAATCACCTTCCAAATACGTCCTACTTCTGTCTTACTCGCCAGCCTTTACCAACGCTTTGTTCCGAAAATTAATAATTTTACAAAACTTCAAAAACTGACCTTGTTTGCAAATTACTAATCACTTTAAAATGTAGAGAGCATCCATAAGAGGCTCCTACAAGATACAATCTTAGATAAATTAGATGATAACCATTTTTTTGGAGTTTGAATCCTAAAAATGAATGTTGAATACTTATTTTGGTTCCAAATGTGTAAAAGAGGCTGCAAAAAAGAAACCTATCGAGAGCATTTTTAATTCAACACTAATATTTACGATTGCGATAGAGTTTTTTTTACAATACATCCATAGAATATGTTTAATAACGCACTAGTAATTTCCAAAATAATTATATATTTTTTTAAGCCAATTGTATTATCAAAAAGGTTTCTTATAATATTAAAAATTAAATCGGTCTGTCGGGTATCTATAAAATCATATACTATAACTAAATAAAAAAATTAACTTTTGTTATATTGTTGGTAATTTTATATTTTTAGATAAATTACATTTTTGGACTTGATTTAAAATTAAACAAATAATTTTGCTAAAAATTCATATAAAAAAAAACCAATTGACAATAAAAATTTCAATAGAATCAAACCTTTTTAAAATTTTCTATTGCCTTAATTTAATATTTTTTGTCATTCACGAAGATAATATACTTAATATTTTAATTCTTTGGTCATTCCGTTTTGTTATTACTTTACATATTATTTACATCTGTTACAAAAAAATGCTAATTAACTTAATTTATTGTTTATGCAAATGACTATCTTTTACTTCTGAAACATACCATGAAAAATAGTACAGCCTTTTTACGGAACTTTTATTACGTTTCTTTTGCTTTTTGCTTTTTAAGCTAATTAAACTTTAAAATTATTAAGCGATAAGAAACACGTTTGAATAATTTATTCGCTTATTTTAAATATAACCATTTTTAAACGAAGCATTGTTCAGTCTCTCTTTTAGCAAATACTAGTAATTTGTTTTAACGATTTAATCAATACTGAACGCGCACATTGATAAATTGAAATTGTTGAAAATAATGCTTAAACCTACATTTCCCGGTTTTAAATATGCTAATCTACACAAAGAGTTATAAAACTTAAGGTTTTATCACTGTACCAAATGTAAATTATTTTCATTGTTTTTTTCTGAGTACATATTTTTAAAAATATTAATGTGCTTGTGATATAATAATAACACGTAAACTTTTCAAACAAAAATGTCCTGAAATATAACGTTGTCTCTCTGTTGAGTTTCAAAACACCTTGTATAAAGAATTTGCTAACGCTTCCATACAGCGGTTAGAAAAAACGTTAAAATATTCTGATATCAGTCTTTAGTAAAAATCCATTATGTGAAAGGGGGCTTTTCATGGATTTAACCAAATTTATTGTTAGTTTTTGTACAACTTTTTGGTCTCCTCCTGAAAACGCTCTCCCCTTAATGTCGTCTTTAGCCCCAATACCTTCCACGGCTGTACGTTTGGTGGTTTATTTTCGCGTGTACTCCGAACGGTATGTTATGTGCTTTTTTTCTTTTTGACTGGCGAAGAGCCATTACCGAAGCCTTTGAATCCAGACTGGATGAGGCGATCCGTTTCAGTACCGATCTCTAAGTGAAATTTCCGGTCGCTTTAAACACGAAACCTTATCAGCTGGCCTCGGTGAAGCACCATCGAAGTAATTAAATTTATTTCAAATGAATACACTCGTTAATTATATATTTGCTTACAAAATATGTTTATTTGAATTTAAACTGTTTCATATTTAATCAAAAGATTGTCAATAGTAATCATAAACTGCGGTAAATAGTATTTGTTTAATCTAAAATCGTTATATATTTTTTTCATTAAAAAATATATTGATGCTGTCGAATGACTCGTATTTCAATAATTAATTCATTTTATTGTTGTGTAAATTTATTTTATATTTATTTAATCAATCTTTGAAAACAATAATTGAAAATTATTTTTAATTTTTAGTAGATCTGAATCTATGAATGAATTGAAATAAAACACGACATATTTATAAAATATTTTCGGTGATATAAATAATTAAACAGATAAGACCAAATTTTATGACGTATTAATTGTCGTGATAAAAACGTTGGTTGTAATACTTTCATGTAAAATTTTCGTGACGGATATACGATAACAGAATCACATTATTACTATAATTATTAGAAATACAAATCTCTCCAAAACAATCCCCAAAAAAATACATGATATAAGGAATATCATAACTGAATGGTATTAAGAGAAGTATTTTTTTACTGCATAGCGCGTTGTTTAGACGTAGTTGTATATTTTAAATTAATGTTTTACTTGTTAATAAATGAAACCTTTCAAAATTTATGCAATGTCTATAAAATACACAGAAAATTAAACTGTTAAGTGTGCTTTTCAAGAAAGAAAATGATAGACTGTTTTCTGAGCTTGTGAAAGTTTCACATGTGCGGTTAAACCTTCTCTACACTTCTGGTCATAAAACAACTCTAAGTGCGAATTTCTTAAGAAACGTTCTTGTGGAGGTAAATTTTGAATTCATTGCTCTAAGGTTTTTACAGTTGGCCATCACTTTTTTATAGTCTCGCCACTGAACAATGTGGTTTTTTTTTCATACTATTAAATTAAACGTACTGTTAAGACAGAAATATAAATGGGATTGGTCTGCTCATGCAATAAATGTTAATTTATTTGTGAGTTCTTTGCGCTTCATAATTTAATACCATTACTATGCTGTAAATTAATTTTCAGTATTTGGTCTGAAATGCTGGCCTCCATCGAGAAGATAAGGTTTCGGCACTGTTATTCTAATTACTATTTATTGTTTTTTTAACTACATTAGTATATTACTATTGTTATAACTTATGAAATTTGTACCGTGCTCGCTTTGAAATACATAAAAATGATACTGAAATAGAAATGAAATTACACTGTATCTTCAAAAATAATGTTTTTTAGCATACGGAAAATCGAATGATTATATTTTTTATTATTTATAATAAAATTGTTAGTTATGAATAAAAATAAATCACAACCAAATAATAATAATTTATTAAGTAAATACAATTTATTATAAAATGAAATAATTATAATATCAGTGTTTTTTATTATTTTTCTGAAGAGACTATTTCATTGTGATAATAGAAAATATAAACAGACTATCAGTTGTATTTTAATGTAAAATACATAGCGTACGTCTTTAAGGAACTCGGGTTTATTCTTTTATTTTTCTTAAGAGCGCTCTCTATTGAACTTAAATGATTTTTGTTTAAGGTCATGAGCTACATGAAATTTAATTTATTTGAATAATAAAATGTAAAATCCATTACTTTTATGTATGAAAGTTAAATAATTAAAAATAACAGAGCTCATTAAAAACAATAGTCATCAATTATAAAATTATGTACAAATTATTTGAAACTTTGAAACAAACAAAAAAAAAATAGGAAAACTTTGGTGGCGTGGCCTGTTGCTTTTAACACTCATTCAAAGATTTAAACACAAATTAAGAGATCCTTTTTTTATTTCAAAACAGTTTTATTTTTTTTAATTGAATATTACACGTGCAGTGAGAATCTAGTGTTTTAGTGAAAGAAATAAATACTATATATAAATTTCTACCACCATATCATAAACAGCTTATTCATCACTCGTAAACTGCACAGTGCAAATCCGACGTGTCCCATTTCTATCCAAGACTGCACCCAACAAGAATCGCGGCAGCGAACTTTGACAGCACAAATAAGATTGATTCTCAACCGAGGGCTTACCTGAGATTTATGTAGGATCCGCGGAATCTATTGCGGAATATTTATCATATTCATGAGAAATTATCCTCTTATTCAGATGTCTTTCCCCAGCTTTCTCGGAATGTAATATCGCTGCAGCCATTGCAGCGCAGAGGGAAGGAGAGCAGTGCCTCTGAAGCGGTTTCAAAATATACCTGCTTTTATATTTAAGTCGGGTAGTGGTGATATTTTTGATGCAGGTGGAGTACTATTTACATTTCGTTTTACTATTTAAACGTGTTTCAAAGCGGCGTTTTAAAATTAGATTCGGAAGAAACCGTCTGAAACTACATGAAATGAGATGCGAAATTCAATTATTCTGTGAAATGAACAAACCGTTTTGAATACCAAACAAGACTTTTTGCAAATATGCAATATCTCTCAGCACTTTATCGCTATTATTTTTTATTGGAGTATAGATTGTTTTACTGGGTAGCTGTCCAGCTCAATGGTTTTTTCAATAACCGTGGAAGCGGCCAAATACATATTTTTCTCTCATGCAAAAAAAGTTATTTTTCATTAAGATTCATCATCATCATTAATTAAATAATCTTTAGAATTTATCTAAAATAACATGAAACCACTTTTATTTAAAATTTCATAATGATTAATTTTTTTTAACCAAAACTTATATCAACAGCCTTAAAAATTGAATTGGTAGTTGTGTTCCTTTAAAACATGCAGCAGTATATAATTTTATAATTTCAGTCCATTAATCATACTTTGCATTTTTAACTTAAAGATAAATAATACAATAGTTTTGCAAGTATAATCATATATCTTTCTTGCCTATTGTAATTTATTCATCGTAAACTATACCGAGACGTTTATTTTAGAGACGCAACCTTATACATTAGAAATTTGAGACCCCAGATAGACGAAGTTTTTCACGTAGCATCAATATTTCAAGAGTTGAAAAAAATATGTTAATATGTCAAGGTTTGTACAACATTTGACCTTCTTGGATTTGGAGGACGTCTACGAGTATAAAATGTAATATTGAATTGAAATTTATTTAATCATATCCTTTATAATATGTATAATTTAGTTTTTTACTTCAAAAAGTTTAGACAATCAACGAGTCTTTTGCTTTTTGAATATGTCTTTATGTTCCATTTTTGTCCGTTTCATACGTAAAAGATATCTAAAAACAGGTAGTTTTAATAATTATCTTCTACATAAATAACCAAAGCAGCAAAGTTTTAAAGCAATCGAGCTAACTACGACGTTATATATTATTGATATCTCTATTATATACAAAATTTAGTTAGTTAGTTCACACATAGAAGATGATTAAAAAAATTCTCAGAAAAATGTCATCGTGATTTGTGTGGGATTTGAACCCACATCCCCAGGCTTACATGGCCGGTGTACTGACCCTTGTACTAACGAATTACACCCATTAATCGAAAAATTTTAACAATCATACTCTACATATGAACCAATGTGCCCAGACCAACCAATATTTAGTCGCAAATACGCATCTGATTGACGTTCAATAAAAAAAATAGACATCTTCAAGAGTTAGTTTTTTTTGTCCCGGAAGAAAATTTCACGTACACGTATAAATCTGTATTTTCGTAGGTTTTGGAATCTGTTGTTATAAGTTGATCCGGTGAATTTCAAGTTATACTGCTTGAGATATATAGTACTCTCTTCTCGTTTCTTCGGGTCCATATCCAGGGATTTGTCTTTGAGCGCACCACTCCGAGATGATACCTGGGAGGAAGTGCATCTCTCAAATATTACATGCAGTGAACTGCACCACAGTCGAGACACTTTATCAACTCATTTATCATTCCGATTTCCAGATTCAGAGGTCGAAGACCTTGGTGAGACTCCGGCGCGGTACCGGCCAGACTCCATCGGCTCCCTGTGCAAGGCCACGCGCTTCAGCGAAGCAGAGATCAAGCGCATATATCGCGGCTTCAAGGCCGAGTGCCCCACCGGTGTGGTCAAGGAGGACACCTTCAAGGTCATCTATGCGCAGTTCTTCCCACAAGGAGGTGAGTACCAGCAGCTGACCCTTCCCTCCTCCCCCTGAAACTCTAGGCATCATTTTCATTCATCCATGACATTATTTAAAGTATGGATTATATCAAATTTAATTTATCTTACATTTTTTCATTATATGTTGGTGAGTGAGAAATTATCCATATTTACCAGTTATTTTCTGTAATGGCAGCCTACGATATATTTAATGAATATGTTATCCTAATAAACTTATGTATTAGATATGGCCATGACCGAATAAATTTTATAAAAAAAAAATTTTCCCGATTACAGCAATTTCATGGAGTGGTTCTTTTCAAAATGTTTAACAAGTCTAAGGTTAAAATTTTAAGATACCCAGGGAATGTATATTTTTTTATCAATTCAAGATTTAAACATGTATAAAACAATATAATATGTTTATTCACATCATATCAGATGTGGAAAAAGATACAAGTAGGGAGCAAAATCAAAACCGCCAGAATTCACTTCAAGTAACCTTTGATATCGTGACATACCTGAAAAAACCTCCTCTGAAATATGAAGTAGTATTATTGGGATTTTATTTGCTTCAAGAGATATGTTATTCAAGTGGTAACATTTATCTTATTCCACAAAGGAGACACGGAAACACATACTAGCATTAAAATATTTTTTTTTTTTTTATCTGTCTTTATCTAATACGTATTAAGTTTATTTTTAAAACATACTCATAGTTAAACCATAAAAAATCATGTTTTTTTTTTCATTTCATTTCATTCGTAGTAGTAGCAATAAAGATTTTCTAACGATAATTTGTTTTTATTGAACTTTTATATATATTATAGGTTTTATGTGTTAGTGTGTTTTTATTGTTTATCAAAATAATTATTCTTTTCGTTCAATATAATGTGAATATGTTTGTTAATTTCTTAAAAAAATTATTATTTTTGTATTTTATATGTGTGTGGAATCAATACAGTCTCTGAAAATAATGTTTGATCAAATCACAATACACGCTTACATAATATAACAACACATCAAAAATTTTCTCATGGTATTAACTAAGGTTAAATTAAAAATCTTCGGAATTGTGTGTGATATTAATTTTATTACTTAGGATTGAATCAATTAAATTTCATAATTTTCTATTTAATATATTGAAATTCAAGGATTAAAAGAAACTTAATAGCAATGTGTCTGTGGTTCAAGGTGCTTGGTTAACGATGACCTAATTATGTTGTGCGTGTTTTTTATACAAAAAAATATTACTTACTTTTTTAGAAATATCTATCATAAAAACTAAAATCACTTTACATAAAAATACAACCTTCGGATAACCTTCTGACAAGCTTTTTTGCAAATAAAAAGAGAAGTTATCTGGTGAAGAGATAACACAACCTGGACACGGCTTGTAATAATTGCAAACAGTTATATTCAAATATACTATCATGCTTAAGCCTATATTTGATTTTGTAATTAAGACCAATAAACTCATCATTTAAATAATCTGAATATTGAAATCTGTTATTTTTGGGGTTAGTAGATTTTTTGTATACGAACTAAGCGTAAGGCTAAAAGTTTCCTTTAGTTATCCCTCGATATAATAAATGAAGATTGCGTATTAAATATAAAACTTTCGGGTTAAAATAAGATTGATGGGTAGTAAGCTGTTGCTTTTCACCAAATTCTACTGTTATTATTAAGGTTAATGTCATTTTAATCATTTCTGAGAGGAAAGATTAAACAACACTGTGCTTAAGTAGAAAATGACTCGGGAATCCCCCTTTTGTCTCCATCCACTTTTGTCTGTAATTAATGAATTTCAACTTCTGGAATAACCAGAGCCAATTACATTCATTTGAACATGAAATTGAGAATTTCCCGAATCAAATTAAGCCGAGCCGTTTGAGTTGAATTAAAACGACGTCCTTAGAGTGGAATATTCTAGAAAAAAGAAGTTTCAATCGGGAGCATTGGGGCGCAACTTCCTGGCGGAACATCGACGCTGAAGAATAGATTCTAAAGGTATGTGGCATGTTTTATAACAATGTAATTATAGTACGATTAATTTTAATTAAGCTATTTCAAATTTACTGTGTAATACGTCAATATTTCATAGCGCAATTTTGCGTGTTTATATGACAATTTAATTTTCGTATTCAGTATATTTAATACAACTTACATCTTATGGTATCAAACATAAAGATGTTGATTATTATAGCTATATCACAAGTACTATTTTTGAGATCATCATTTTAATTATCAGTTGTTATTTTTTTTATATTTAAACATGGTTGAATTAAAATCTTGATTTTATTTCTATTTTTCACGTTTTTAAGCCATAAATTGTTAAAATAAATAAAAAAGATTAAATATAAATATTATCTGAGTTTGTTCTTTAATTTGCATACATAAGCTAGTTTCAGCTGAAGTTTTATTTATAGCTTTTAAACAAACATTAAAAAATATGTTTTATATAAAGTTACACCTACCAAATTTAAGCCGGATCTTTGTGGCTGAATTGCAACATCGGTTACCAGTGGACTACAAAGCCAATTTATTTCAGAGTGCGTTTTGATTTGATATTAAGACGGGAATTTTTAATATACAGAAACGAAAAATAAATAAATCAAATGCTATTAACCCAGAGGACAAACAACATTTAAAAAGTTTAGCTCAAAAGTAGGAACGTAGGTTTTAAAAATGCAAAGCTTATCACGGGGGTGTCTCTGCCGCGGCCGTAAAACTTTAACAAGTTCTTAGCACGTAATCGTAGACATTTTTCACGTCAAGGCACCTCACGTGTTAACGACTGCCAGGATGGAACCGCCTTGTGCCAATGCTCGGCTGGCAATCCAGAAAAAACCTCTTTACTGCCTTCCCAGCTAAGAGCTTTTTAATATTATCAGCAACGACAATCTATTGCTTCATTTAAGCCATTTGAGGAGAAATATTTTCATAGCCTATAGTTACAGCGATGATATATTCACCTATATTCTATCAGTAACATAACTGTTACCATATCAAATTTTTTTAAGTGCTTGTTAAATACAAACATCGTGTTTATTTTAATTTAACGATATAAATTTTTTTTTTTTACTTTTATAGCATTTAAAACCACAAATTATAATATCTCAAATCTCATATGCATAAAAACTGCCTATTTATTATATATTTGTTATAAAAATCTTGGGTGCCAGTTTTTTTTCTCTAAAAATAATGAATGTCTTATAATCTTAAAATTGTTTATTTTATGAAATGGGCACTATACGATAAAAATGGTAAATATATTTTAGAATACAAATATTCCAGAATAAAAAAATTATCTTTAATAACTAAAATTTAGTAAACTGATAAGATTTACACTTAATTTCTTTTTGCGAAAACGTATGATTAAATAAAAAATAATTTAAAAACAAATTATGTAATTTTATTACTGCGGAGAGTTTTATAACAAATTGTTTCATATTTATTACATGCAATATTATACCTCTCAACAACAGATTTTTATTTGTACTTCCGTCTTACTAAGCAGACGCTTAGCATATAAAAATATGATGAGCACTCGTATATATTTTAAATCTCATAAATCTACGTAATATTTCAAGCAGACATATTCTACAGGAAACGGACGTCCTACTACGGCGTAGAGCGTCTACGACTTGTTGTTGACATTTTCAGTACTCGCAAGTACTTGAATGTAGTCCTCGCGTAGAGGCTGTGTCCCTTCTTGCTTGTTGCTTGTTAGGCCGTGTCCACATTGGCGGAAATCTAGGAATCGTGACATGACAGCAAAGCAAAATCCAGAATTAGGCATCACTAAAAATATTTTTAAAAAATTATGCACTCGATCTTATTCTCTCTTACTAATATATATAACCAAAATATTTTTTATTCAAACAAATTTTTTTTCATGTCAGAGAATGATGCAAAATAGCATCATCTACTAAGTAAAAAACTGCGTTTCATTCAAAATAATTAAAACTAAATAGCTTTCTTTGTGAGAAAATATATTCCAGTTTTATTAGCACAATTCCACATCAATCAAACGTGACATTCTCTTAATCCGTATTCGCCCCTTAATATCAATTAAAAATAACGAGCTTAATAATCCTTAAAACAAACTTAATTCCGAAGTTATCTCACTTTAGTATTTTTGGTCCAACGCCTTTGTCTAATGATATCCGTAAGTAGGAACAAAAAGCCACCTCTGACTGTAGGAATCTTATAAAACGGCCTAGACCTCAAATTTAAAATCATTTAACTCAATGAAAAAAAATTGAAAGATATACGCTTTTAAAATTCATCACAGGTAATCATAAACCTTGTACTAATTTAAATCTAGTATTTTTTCGTTACATTACGTGTAGTACATCGTGATCTTTTAAAAGAGTTTTTACAAAATTGCGGTAGGTGGTGAGTTTTGAATAATTAAAATATATCTGATAATATTTTTATGTCATTTATATTGAATTCCTCAATCTAATCTAAAAAAAATGTTGGTATGTTTGAGCTTTTTTGGTTAAAAAAACAGTTTATTACTTGCTTTGAACAAAATAAACCACTTTAAACATATCTTAACACAAATCACAATTATTTTTAAATACTTCATACCTTTCTAGCATTTTTATTTATCGTAATAGAAATCAACACACCCTTGAATTCATTTTGTTTTTTTTTTATATTCATGAAAAAATAAAAAAATCTGCCACTTATCAATTTATTTTTTTTACGAATTGTACGAATTTTATTGTGTGACTGATAAAACTGAGGGTTTTACTTTGACTTACTATGACTTTTATATTATTTTTGCACAAATAATTTATCAAATTTCATCGTTACTTTGACTAATAAATAAACTGGAAGATATCTGCGCTTGAAAACGCCGGTATTGAATTTAAATTAAAAATAAGTTCGCAAATATTCAAAGGGTTTAAATATATCGTTTGAATTTTAAATTCTGATTCAATCTACAAAGGTCTGCCTCGCTCCAGCCGGTCCCTAAATTTCCCCAGCCTAGACCGTTCTAATGAGGCTAGAAAATTTCAGCGAGAATTTTCAGTGAATTTTCCAGATAATGATGCGCGCCACGTTCCCCTCCGCGCCGCTACCTGTTGGAGTAGAAAGTAGATATTTTTGAACTTCATAATAACCGAGGTTAATTTCTTCAATATTGTATACATGAAACTATAAAACATGCAATCTAGCAGATTATGAAAAATAAGCATATTGGATTTTTCACTCAACATTTTACATTTTTGTACGGGGTATTTTTTAATTAGTTTATTATGAAAATATTTTTTTTACGTTTTGTTCTAAAAAGTAACGTTGTATTGAACAGCATCAAAAATATCGCATTTATAATTTAGTAAGTGTATCAGTTTAAATTTGATGTTAACCATTAAACTAACCACAGTACAACGTAATTGCATCGAAATCGCATTCGAGCGCATTTCCACACAACTGAAAAATATGATGAATCTCTAAATAAAAAAAAACGTTTTGATTGCAAATAAGCATCTCTGCTCAAGTTTTTGCACGAATATATTTTTTATTAATTAAACAAAAAATCCCTAAAATCATTCACCTCCTTTGTATATTTGAGAAAACTTGTCCATTTGCATTCCGATTTCTGATTTAATCTTAATTAAGTCGTCTTAGATTTTCTTATTCACTATTCTTGCAGATTCAATTTTCTGCTGTGTGTATTTAGATTAAACTTTTGCGTCGAAAAGAGTAAAAGTACAGTAATCTTTTAATCAAAATTTTCCCTTTAGTGTAAATACACTTTTTTCTAAAAATAGACCTGCTTTTCTATTCAAGCCGCGCACGACTCGCTCGCCGTTGAAATTCGTCTTCATTTGTATAAAAACGTTGAGGTTTTACGGGGCTGCTTTACAATGGAAATTCGTTGCACAGGGATTGCATTATTTTTGGATAAACATTTGTTATTTGCACTCCTGAAACGTGACGTTTTTCATCAAAACTTTTACCCACACAAAGCACAAAAACAACCTACTATAATAAATGAATAAAAGATTACATTCCACCGTAATAAAATAGCTATATATAATGTGAAACTATCACAAGTTTATTTATATTTATTAGAATAAAGCACCAATAATTTATAATATTTTCATTTAATTGCGATTATTTGCAATATTTGACTTTCATTATTAGTCACAATACAAATCATAATTCACATCATATATTTTATGTCCAATGCATTTGTTATTTATATTAAACGGTCAACGTTTTTTATTTGTAAAACAACAGCAATGCTTCAGTGATGGTTTTACTCATCAGAGTTATTGACTGCAGATTGCAGTATTGCTTTCAATTTCAATGCATTTTAAATTCATTCAGTTTATTTGGTAGCAATAACAGTTTAAGCGAACGGAATAGTAAAATATTAAATTGAGTATGTTATGTAAATGTAAATTTATACGTTGACAATAAATCGTAGGTTCATTAATTTGGTGGTATAATTTGAGCTATGTTCTTCGTGTGTCAATTAATCTTCTTTAGATGGCGCGGAGGCGTAATATCTTTTCATCAGCCCCCAAATTGATATTTCTATGTACCAACGTAAATTATGGAAGCTTAATATGTCATAATATGTCTCAAAAGCTCGGAGGACTTTGGTATAGCCTTTGCGGTTCATACGCACCGATTTCTGCTTTTCTAAAATCGCAGTAGCTTATTTTTGAACCTTTTCTTGTTCATAACGCCATTAATAAAGAAAACAATCTCTAAATCTCTGAGAAGACAATTTAAACCCCGGGGCACTTTGCTAACAGTCAGAATAACTCATTTGAGCATATAAACCTTATTATTTGATAATTATATATACATATTCAAAACATCTAACAGATTCGTAATTTTGACTTCTATCAGCTTTGCGTTGTAAAAAAACGATTTTAGCTAACGATTAATTTGATGTTCTTTCTCATATATTTCTCCTGGAAAACGAAAGTTAATTAATTTATTCAATGAGAAAAGTCATTTTCCTAAAATACTAGGAAACTTGCGTGTTTTCATTAGTAATTACTACCAACTAGTTATATTTATAGCTATATATATATCATCCTCGCGTTTTATTTTCTTGGAAAAATCTCGAATTTTATTAGCTAATACATATTTATGAACTACGCGTATTAACGAGATGCAAAACTTAACTTTTTCAATTAACTTATATATAACTTATATATATTTTTAAATATATATAAAATACTTTGTATATCTGTGCCGTCCAAATCTCGGCTGCATAAATCTACACTTCCGTCTCTCCGTGATAAAAGCAATCCTTTCTCAGATGTACGTTGACAAATAATAATGTGGACCATCCGTCTCGGAGCGCGTGTCGCGCGGGATTCCCCGGCAGAACCCTTCTGTCCGTTTTTAGAGATTCCTCTCCCGTGCGGCAAAAAAACCGACGACGCCATTCTCGACGGATTCTCGCGATTCTCGCATTGTTGCGGAGAATCCCCGGCATCGACGCAATAAACAGTTCAAGACTTGACGAGCGGAAGCAAACGGCGAGTCCCGCGGGGGCGGTTTAATATTCAGCGATCCTAGTCGGCGACCGCGTCGGCTTATCATTTTTTCAGCATATCGAACAGTTGCCGTGTTACGGCCATCGAGACGCCTCAGAAAGCCACGCATAAAACGTACGTCGAGTAATGAATAGTTAACCGCATGCCGCCGTACACCGTACGACAACTGTAAAGTCTGTAAAACAGCCTCCGCACGTCTCAATTCTCAAAACTCCTTCTCAAATAAAGCCTTCTGTTTTATTCGCAAAATAAATTAATCGATCGATGACGAAATTTATTTTCAAAAAGAAATCTGAAATTTATTTAATTATTTTATACGTAGTGGATATTGCTATATTTTAAAGATTCAAAAGCAAATCAGTTTTAAATTTGTGCTTAAAACTTATATGTATATCTATTTTATGGATTGGTCAATCAGATGCGTATTTATTACCCATTACGGGTTTATTATATTATTACTAATATGATTAGGCACATTAGTTCATATATAGAAGATGATTTTAAGAAACTCTCAGAAAAATATCATCGTGATTTGTGTGGGATTTGAACCCACATCTCCTGGTTTACATGACCAGTGTACGAACCCTTGTTCTAACGAATCACTTCCGTTTATCGAGAATTTTTAACAATCATACTCTACATATGAATCAGTGTGCCCAGGCCAATCAATATGATATTTTTCTGAGAGTTTCTTTGAATCATCTTCTATATATGAACTAATGTGCCTAATCATATTAGTAATAAAACTTATATGAGATTTGTGCACGTGGTCTTATTTCACTTATATAGAAAATATTTTAACTAAGAAGTAAACATGTACTCAAGCAATTTTTATTCACGCTTTAAAATTCCATATTCAGTATTAAATAATGAATCATAAAAACCAGACTACGAATAAGTATTTCGTTTCCATCCGGAATGCAAAATATTAGACGAGGATTCTTTTCATCAATACGAAAATGCTTTTCAGTCAAAAATCTGCAAAATTCTGAATTGACTGAAACTTGCATTCGAAATTTGAATACGTGTTTTTATTAAAACTCGAGCCTTTCGAATCCGAAAATCTGAATTGTGGGGCGAGCATGGAGTCGGCCGGGGGTGCACTAGTTCCCGAATAGTTGTATAAACCACCAGCCATGGCGGATACCCCCGCGGCCAAAGCAAACAGAAGCCTCCGATACAACGGATTGTTGAGGATTGCTACCAGGTATAGTTCTCGCTTTCGAGACTTCTGGTAGACATGCAGTTTCTTCGATGTGACTTCACGAATTCCCCAAGGTTCGTGAGTACTTTTAGTGGACTGTATTGTAGGTGATTTAAAGACTTTCACTTTGAACCGACAACAGGGGTCGGTAACTTAACACTTTCGCTTTGATCGCGAACTTCTTTACTGGTGACTACGAACGTCACAATATACTTCCGAACTCGCGGCGGTATATTCACTGAGATTTGTAAGATCTCTACTTTAATTACGGCAGGTACGAACATTTCGTAACCTGACCGAACCTAACGGCGGAACGGAATTCGCGTTTTTACCGGAGCGTCATCTTACGGGCATCGTAACCCCATGAAGACATATTGAACACTAGCCCTATAGGGCTCTTACTGATCTTTATACGGTTCCAGAACAAAGAAAGGAATGTGTTTACAAGTTCTCACGCTGAAAACATATTAAATTTAACAATCAACGAAAATATCAATTGACCGTGTCCAGAAAATATAAACTTTGGTTTCCTAGCTATTCAACATTAACTAGATCGGTTCTTACACAAAGACATCTAGTATTTCAACATGTGCAAGACTTAAAAATCCAATATAAAATATCCGTGGGAAGGATAGATTTTAGGAATTATTTCTCTATATGAATAGGTAACCGTAATACAAAATGTCAAATAAATCTTTCTTTGTATAGGAAACCGTATGCCTACAAATCTTTGAAAAATATAAAACTTAGTACTAAAATTCATTATTACAAAGGAATAAGACCCTGGTTGGTTCGTTAAACTAGTTTAAACATAAAAGTGGCGCCGGCATGGCGAGCGTCACTACATCTAACAATAGTAAATAACATCCAGATTAAATTCAAACTTAAAATTATATATTCTCTCATCGGGTTGGTAACACGGATTAATAATTTTCTTCTCGGTGTTGCCATTTTGTTGGAATTCGACAACACACAAAAAAATAGCACGACGACAAAATCCCAGAAGCAACGTTATCATTTCAAAAAAAAATCATTAAAACTTTTATAAAAAAAACAATTTCATACATTGACTGAAAGTAAAGATTTTCAAGCATCCAATTTTTTTTAAATCTACTGTGCGTTCAAAAGCATTGAATTAAACTCGCAGATGAGATTTATTACTGAAAATCTCACAGGAACAGATTGCGGCTTAGAGTTAAACCATCGCTGATTGATTCGCTACAAATAAAATGAACCCAAAGGGGATGTTTTTGAAAAATAACCTTTAGGCCGGCGTCAAATTCATTGGCTTTGTTTTAATTATAAACACTCCGTAATTAATCTGCCATTTTGTAAACGGTCAGTCATTTACGTGCCCAAAAAAAAAACTGTGCTTGTTGTATTTTTCAAAAGCAATACAGAAAATATATGTTACAAATATAATGAAATGTCCACGCCATGGTACAGTCAAAATGTAGATGTTAATTTTTCAGTGGCACAGACCACTCTGAAACCTTTTTCGGCATTGCGTCCAAAATAACTGAAGCCTGAAAAGGAGAATTGCTCGAAAATTCCGGAAAGTTAACTAATATTGTTAAAAGTTAAAGTAAAAACATGATATATACATGATACATATGATTACATGTAAAATAAGTACCAATATCTTAAAGCGGATCAAAACCTATTGAATTTTTTTTATTTTTTATTAGCTGACTTCTTTTTAATAATATTTTGGTAGTGAGCTTATTTTTTTCTGAAAGATGTATTTTTACATCGCAACGTGTTTTTCTTCTTATCTTATTAAAATAATTTCTATTTTGGTCATCCCTTCGCAGTTTGCAGCGGAAGCACCGTCTAAAAATAAGGTTTTCTAAATTTACTCCTTCCACCCCATTTATAAGACAATAAATCTAGGTCAAATCGTATCTCTGCGGGATTTTTCAAATAGAACGGACTGTCAAGGGGGATGATTGATTACTGCGCCTCCCCCGCCGTCCATCCGATCCAGTCTGCAATGCAATTCCATATCTTCGATATGACAATGTCGCTTATTTCGTAGGAGCGATCGGAAACTGAGTGGAAGTCTGCGGCTTCTATTGACTTCGCCCACATGACCTACTCTCCCACACTTTACTGATTTGCATTCAGTCAAATCGCTTATTAAATACAAATATTATTACTAATATGATAAGGCACATTAGTTCATACATAGAAGATGATTTAAAGAAACTCTCAGAAAAATATCATCGTGAAAATATCAAAATATCATCCCACACAAATTACGTGGTTTTTTTTTTTATTTCTTTTTTTTTATTTTATTTTTTTTTTTAATATTTAAATTACGTAATTTTTGTGGGATGATATTTTGATATTTTCACGATGATATTTTTCTGAGAGTTTCTTTAAATCATCTTCTATGTATGAACTAATGTGCCTAATCATATTAGTAATCTACTATAATAATAGCCATTGTGTGTATGTTTGTATGTATGTTTCGTTTTTCCGTTCTGTATAGAATATCTTAAAAGATACAACGCTGATTTTTTGCACATAAGTTAAGTAAATTTTTCCGCAGCTATGTGCCGAATTTCAAGACGATAGGATAATATTTTCATTCATAAACTTTAAAATATGCTTTAGCGAATTTCAATATGTACGAATTATATGATTCACTTCTTCGCCGCGAGATGTCGTTCACCGCGAGAATTTCAAATTTAGAACTTTTACAAAAAAAACAAAAGACGCATCGTTCATCAAATACGTCATTTTGTGACGGGCTACATTACTAGTAATATAATAAACTCGTAATGGGTAATAAATAAGCATCTGATTGACGTTAATCAAAAAATAGACAAATATAATAATCTGATAATGCATTGGACTATATATGCTCCATTATATCATGTTAACATATTTTTTAAATTAATAAAAATAGTTTATACTAAAATTTCGTTAGTTTCAGTATTTCAAAAATCAAAACTTGCATCATAGACACTTAAAAATAAAAAATCATTATTGGAAAATGGTTACTAAAACAAATAACGTTGCAATATCAAATTTGTTTAAAAAACCCAAGAAAAAATATCCATTTATTTGTAAATTTATTGTATACAATAAATAATTATTGATTGAAAGAGTTTAGATAAATTAACAGTTAAATTTTATAAACAAAGAGTACTAGTTTTTATTATTTTATAAAAAAAATTGGTATTTGATATTTTGTATTCAATTACTTAAGATTTAAGTAATTTGTAAGTTCTTTACTATTATTAGTAAATTAGGAGGCTTTTCATTTTCTGTTCAATTTCATTCAACCATCGTATATCCTAATACGGATTAGAGATTTAATGTACTTTTAAGGCTCCATTTGATTTAACGACCCTAAGAACGTAATGTGGCTACTTACTTCTTTCATTAAGACCCAAACGCATCACATATTATAGAGCCTTCAAACAATAATGGAGCAGTATTAACTCAAAATAATACTAGCCTTTATTTATTACGAACAGTGACATCTGTGAACGTGAAGTAGAAATTTTATTTAAAAGTCCAAAAACGACATTACTACCTGTTAAATTTATTATGAGACAAGAGTATACACATGTAATTATTAAATGTAATTATGTAATGTGAAAATTTTTATTTTCTACGTACTACGTATAGTTCGGCTGTACTCCCGACTTACAACCACTTGCATAAATTCCGCATCCACATAAGTTTCCACCTTCCAATGCTTATTTTTCGTATTTATATATATAATAGTTAAAAGAAGCGCTCTGTCATTTCAATACTTTTACAATACATAATCTCGTTTGAAACAGCTTTAAATAAAATGACATTCGTAGTATCAAATATTAATTAGTGGCATTTATGACCTTCGCGAGTATATTATCTAATAAATAAATTTGAAATGAAATTATGAATATTTCAGCAGTGTTTTTTACTAGCATGGTTTAGGGGTATCACGCCGTGCATACGGCAGCCTTATAAGCTTGCATTACCGGAGGTTTTCGCGTTCACAACCTATTTTCCCAGTATGTTTAAAGGATATTATGTCAAATCCAGAAAATATTTATAATGGAAATTTCAAAAGAAAAATAAGATCATACAATAACAGTATATCTTTTGCGTCAATGAGAGCTAAATTAACAGGTCCAGTGGCAGAATCACGGCCACTCTGCTTCAAAGTTCAAGGCCAAATATATCACAGAACTTCACACCTTCATCCAACTGATGGTCCAAAACGAAAGCTTACGAAAGATGCATCTTATTGTCAGCCAAACATTATTGCATCGTTCATCAAATCCGTCATTCTTTAACGGGCTACATTTCTAGTTTATATATAATAGTGAAAAAAAACCCTCCGTCATTTCAATACTTTTACAATACATAATCTCGTTTGACACAGCTTTAAATAAAACAACATTCGTATCAAGTATCAAATATGAATTAGGGACATTTATGACCTTCACGAGTATATCATCTAATAAATAAATTTGAATTGAATATATGAATATTTCAGCAGTGTTTTTTTACTGGCATCGTTTAGGGGTATCACGCCGTGCATACGGCAGCCTTATTAGCTTGCATTACCGGAGGTTTTCGCGTTCACAGCCCCCGCTCGGCAGGCGGTGCTTAGCGAGTGAAATACGGCCGATCTTACATTATCCGCGACACAGAATGGCGACCTATCTCTCAAGCTTTCAGTTTGAACTGCGACTCGTGCTTATATCACTTCTATTTTGCTTCATTTAACAATTCCGAAACATTTTCTCCGCGGTGCTATTCTTTGCGAGAAAGTGTGCGGCGGCCACGTAGGATGTTTGTTTCGCTGTTTCTGCCCGGAATATTGAAGCCACCGCGAGAATATTGCTTGGAAACAAGTTTTGCTTTTTGAACTATGAGCAAGTTGGCTATGCGGGGGTGATTCTCTTTTTTTTCTTTTTATGTTATCTATACACCTCCATACCTTACATAAAAGCAGTTGTTCTAATACTACCAAGTAAAAAGTTTATTTCAATCGCATTTCAAATTGGGTTGAAAAGTTTTATTATATCTTTATGAAGAACCTCTTCTCTGAGGAGGTTGGCCACCATTTCACTGAGCATATACTCATGCTGAGCTTTCTAAAGAGAAAATGGTGTAGTGGGTTCTCTGGTCCTTCTACACCGCAGTTTTATATTGAAATGAAAAGTCTCCGAATTGCTACTGCCCAATAGCAATATTTTAAAATCCTTTCCTTACAAAGCTCTGGTGTTAAGATCTTATCAAGCTAAAGAAACAATAACAAGAGAAACCTCCCCCCCTCTCCATCACGACAAGGTACTTCCAGAGCACATCCCTCTATAATCATTTCAAGTCCATTACTCCATTACCGATCCTTTACACATGCTCAGGGTAAAAAATGGCAGCCATGCACATGCAACAGAATGAGGAGAGCGAATTGGTTTAGTTATATAGTTTTTTTTTTTTAAACTTTTTTTATGTGTACATTCAAATTTGTGTATCAATAATATTATTAGTCTTTTCTTCGTTGAATATAATTAAATATTTTTGTTTATAAACTCTTCAATATCTTTTCATAGAACACATTAGTAAACAGAATGTATCCTCATGCATATAGCTTGATATCTGCAAATTGCAATCAAATTATTTAAATTGCTATATTATATACGCTTACGTGTTAACAAACGAATTATTAACAAGTAATTATCAAATTAATGAAAACAGGTAGTAACAGCATGAACGTTAGATTTAATGACAAAAATATACAATCTCTCTAAACCACACCTTAATAAGAAAAGAGCTTTAATAAGCAATAAATTATAACGCTTCACAAATTTGAATAATATACAAATATATCTCAGATTATATCCCTTGTTAAATTAATATAAGATATGTACTTTATTATGAGCTTAATTTTACTTACGCTCATAACGATTCTGCTGAGATATTTGGAAGTTTCGTATTTCCACCCTGGACATGGAAATACGAAGCAGACTTAACAAATAATAACATGAAATGTAACACAAAATGGCGCTTCCTGCATCATTCATTTTAATGTAAAGATGTCGGGAAATTTTCATAACGACTCGAGAGCTCTCCGGGCTGTGATTTCCTTCGTATTGCAAATTTAGTTCATTCCATTTCTCTGAAACGTCGGGAGTTTTCATAAGAAAGTCCTACTTTCAGTGCAAACATTCCTTTTGAAATAGCAAAACCTGCTTTTTTAAGTACGACTACCCATTGAGCCTGCAAGAGTCTTCAGGTTTTCTGAAAACAATACAAAACATTTTATAATAAAACTGTTGTGAGAACTATTTTGCTTTAAATCCTTTGTAGACCTTTCTTTGGGTCTGACGTTTCAATCTCCGACTCAATCCCAATTTTTTTTTATAAAACCTTTTACTGCGATTATTTTAAGAACAAAACTGCAGTATGTTATTTGTGAATACGATTCTCAGAATAAATTAATAGATTTCACAAAAAGTATAATGGACGCACATCATTTTAAAAACCGTTTAAGGGAAATTAAATTTTCTTGTTTAAATAACCTAACCTAACCTAACCTTCAAATTTTTATCAATAATTTAAAAAAGAAATTATTACCTTTTTAATATACACTATATTAAACAACTTTCATTTATTAAATCATATTAATGGTCTCATTTTTTTTTAATTAGTATCATAAACCAACGTACAAAGTTAAAGTATAATATTTGCTTACTTGATTTAAAAATAATAATTGATTATTCTTATGAAAAGTTCAACCCGGCTGAAAGAAAAAACACAAAATAAAATGATATGAGATCCTGAATTATTATTGGGAAACAAATTTTTTAATTCGTTTTTAAGAAGAATCTTTATATACTATATATATTTTTTTAGTTGCAAATTTACTTTGTGTGTCCTTTAACGGTGCGTTTTTAATTCCCTTGACATTTTCATTTACGATTGAATATTTTGGATTCAAAAGACTCTCCAAGATTAGCTAGGAGGGCTTCTTTTCATGATGTAGCATACAAAATAATAATATAAAGCATATTATGGCGTACGTTTGAAGGAATCAACACAAAAAATGAGTATAAGATGTGGATAATATGAGGGATGTATTGATTATAGACCTATAACAAAAAAGATAATCACATATTAATGATATAATAATTCAATGTAATATATATATATATGTGTGTGTGTGTGTATATATAAATATAATAAACATACAATCCACATCATCACAACCATTAGCAAATTTAATAATAATCTTATAATGTTTTTCTAACAATTGAATATCTTTGTACTTTATCAATAGAAACGTCAGTAGACTAAAATTTAAACGGCGGATTTCAATAATGACTTATACACAAGTATTTAAATAAATCGTTTTTTAATCAAAATAAATAATTTATTTGAAGTATGTTCTATCACCACATAATAATTTTAAAAGATTATCATGTATTGTTACGGTAATAAAAAAAATCATTCAATTTATTTTAATAAACCAATTTTATTTAAGGCTTAGAAAATATATTTTATCAAATATTGAGAAGAATAGAATTAGCATTAGAAAGCTTTCATGAAAAAATAAATCCATCGCTCATACACATTTACCTCATAAATCTTTCCAGCATAAATCATTGCTTCAATCTTAAATAGTTCATATATTTATGTATTCTTTTTTTTAGTTGATTATAAATAATTTTAGCGTTTAGTCTTTGATAAGGAATTTTTTTTGTATTCGACATTAAAACCTGCATAGACCCTTAATCATTGGTGCAAATTCAATATTATTTTTAAACAAGAACACGTTTACTCACATAACAAACATTCATTTACAACGAATAAATGCACGTGTTTATGTTTAAGAGGACTATTTTTTTCTTTCAAGAAACTCGTCTCGACAAGTCAATCTCTTCATATTAACATATGTTTGTGTGCATTAAACATATCCCTGTGTATTTTCTAGAATCTTCAAATAGAAAAGAAAGAAAATAATTGACTCTTTATGATAAACTCTATTATGCGCGTCTCTTTGAATATCAGACAGAAAAAACTTTCCTTCGTGAGTTTTCTTCAGTATTCATTAGCATTAACAAAACAGAATTTACATAATACACTATCTTCTGAAATATGCGTTGTTAGATAAAAAAAAATGTATATAAACCGGTACTACGGAGACAGGCAAGTTTTCGAATTACATTAATTCCGCCCCGCTCGCGTGGGAAAAGGACCAAAATAATATTAAGGCCTGAATTCCAACTACAGACCCCTTCGCAGAATTCATACAAAAAGACTATTTCTATGCTAAGTGTTCCCAAATTTTCTTAAAGATTACTAAATTTTCTATTTTAGTTTGTTTGTCTAAACTTATCCATCAGGTAGCGAATAATAACAGCTTTTAATGCCCCGTGAAACGCATTTATCTTAGATCCTCATCACTTTGAGAAGGTCCATTACCTGTTATATCAGACACTGAAAATCTAAAAATATATATTTGCATTATAACTTATTCTATTTTCTTCTTGTTTTCAATATTATTACTAAATGACAATTGCAAATTAGTCTTATTCAAAAGCAGACCTATTAAGTTTTGAAAAAATATTTTTAGATGAAAACAAAATTGTATTACATCGAATTCACAAAACTCTTGAGCGATCATTGATTAATATTTTTGAATAAGATACTCGAGTGATTTTCCACATTTTCGTTTTTATTAGTGACCGGTTTCAATCCGCCTGACCACCTGATAATCACTCTCTCTCTTTCCAACAACCTCTCCCTCTAACAATTGTTTACCTAATTGCTTATTATTATATAAAATCTCACTCTGTTTGATAATGCCAACGTGAAAGGTTGGCGAAACCGGTCACTAATAAAAACGAATATGTGGAAAATCACTCAAGTATTTTATTCAAAAATATTAAAATGGAATTCCACCAAGTACTCTCTGTCAAAAATATTGAATTTCCGATCATTGATTCACAAAATTTATAATTTACCTACAAAATTTTGATAAAAAAAAATGGAATAATTTAAGCTTACAATTTTGAATTTAGTAAACATTGAATTTTATGTATTTAATGATAATATTTAAAAAAATATATTTTGGGGTTGGACCGTATGTCTCTGCTCTCGGTCGGCAGCCCTACGGGAAGTGAGCAAGTCATAATACCTTAACCCCAATGACCTCAGCCGGAATATTATGACAGCTCCGCCGGTGTATTCTGTGAAAATAATAAACTAGCAGCACGGATGGCCAGTGTTACAACATTTAAGGCTATAAAATAGAAAGGGATTCTTCGAATCCTGGATAATATATTTCCAAGGTGAGATGTATTGACGCACGTGAAGCATGCGGAGACTCTTCTGAAAATAGAAATTCTTATCTCTGAGTTTACTGTTCAAGTTTTTTTTAATCTGGAAATATATTTCGAGTCCTGAAACGTTATCTATTGAATATAAAAATATGTCTGATTCAACATTATGTCTTACATTTGAACATTAGAAAAACATTTGATTTATTGATGCATATATTTATTTTGCTTTAATGTTAAAATTATATTTAATCCATTTGTAATTTTTTAACCCAATTCAATTATTGAAATATTATTTACTAGCATATTAAATTTATCGGTATTTTCAAAAAATAAATTTCATAAATAAATAACAACCTGTTTCATACAAAAGGAATCTTTTCTCCTGAAATTGCTTCTTTCTAAAATTCATTGAAACAAAAAGAAAAAATATATATTTAGATTAGAAAATAACTTTTCCTTCGAAACTGTGAACAAATAGAGAAACACGGAACATAATTATCACATAAAATTTTAATTTTTTTTCTGCCATAACTGAAAGTACCATAACATTATTTGTGTATATTTTTTTAACTTATTATTGTACTGCACTAGATCAGTGATATCATCAAAATGACTAATAGGTTGCAAATCTCTTCGATTACACAACAAATTAATTGATTACATCAATTCGCGATATACATATCAATTCATACAGATTGGGTATTGAATTTTGCAATTTATTTGAATATTTGTTTTGTTTAATTACATCGATATGTTTCGACTCACAATCGCGTCATTGTCAGAATCTCAAGGTTAAAGTGTCAACGCCTTACCTAAAAGCACAGCTGCCAGGCTTCAATCAGCTTGGTGGTATGATAAAGTTCCCTTTAGTTCGCATAGAATCAGATTACTACTATCTAGCTTGTCCGAGATGAGAATTCCATCGATTTTAGAATGTTTCAGAAATGGCCTGCGGTCTTCAGCCACTTAGAACAAATTACTTCCAACTCTATAATTCCATTTTAAAGGTGATAAAATGAATCACCGTATTTCACCATTTTTACTTTAATTGTTTAATGAAAAACAATATATCAAAAATTTGTTTTCCACTCAGACAGTTTCACTACGTAAATACGACTGCAAAATGTGGTTTTATAGGAGAATCCTTAAAATACCATGGGTTTGTCACATCACAAATGAGAGAGTCTTACTCAGAATGCGAACTCCTGACGATGGTTTAAAAGCGTAAAAAAGCGTCTAATATTTTAGGCATAACAATAAATATAGCCTCCTACAGCTAATTATCCAAAGCAAAAGTAACATTGGAAGAAGGATACTTATGTAGATGCTGAATTTACGCAAATCAGCTTAATTACTAAAACTTACCCAGGATAAATGTGTTCAATGAAATGGTCACCAATCAAAATGAAATTTATCGACCAGAAAAACATCCGCGATGGAATCTTTCAAGGCAAAAGAAGTATTAAGTGCACTATTCTTTTAATCCTAATACATTATGCTTTACGTGTTTTTGCAAAATTTTAAACTCACATGTATGCGGTTGCTATAATCGCAGCCACCCTGCATTTCTATAAAGTTAGACGAGTGGCGGCGATCTCCTAACCATGGACTTAATTAGTGCCAGATTTCACGATCCTGGCATCAGTGTCTGCCCAAGATGGGCGATCGGCAAAGTTTGACCGTTGAACAAGAAAGTTCTCATTGGTCTTGGAAGTGTCGTTACGTCAGCATTCCCAAATTTTCCGCTAATTTCCATCATGACTTATGGAATTCAAATGATTGCAACTGGAGAAATTTGAAGTCACTCAGATTTTAGATAGTTTTCTTTAAATGTGACATTATTGAACTCATGCTGAGCAATAAATAATTTCTAAACAGGTGGCATTTAAACACAATACTTTATTTTGTTAGTTTCTAGCTACTAATCTACACTATGTATTATTATTCACAATGAATTGAAAGTATCTCTTTTTACTTCAGGACTTTTTCTTCATGTCATCAGGTCATTTCATCGTTTATAATCCCATAATTTTTTTGCTTTAATCTTGAGCAAAATCTTTCGTGTCGTCATCATCGTCGACGAAAAAATGTCTCCATGTTTGGTGCTTCATTGATGCAACTCACCAATTATGCAAATCGATGACGTCAGCTTCTCCATGAGTCCCGTCCGATCATCGTGACTCGAGATTTTTACTTCATCTTCATGTACACAATATAATATTTTTTGAAATCGTAAATCAATCAGTCTATTTTAAAATGAATGCGAGTATTGTCACATTTAATGTAATTGTAATTTTCTATTGAATATATATATATATATATATATATATATATATATATATATATATATATATATATATATATATATATATATATATATATATATATATTTATATTTATATTTTAAAGCAGCCTACACACGTTGCTCTACAAGATAACGTTATTCGACTTGAATATATCAATACAAAAAATTATTAAAATAAAATATTTTTTTATATGAATATACAATGGATTATTTTACTATACAGAAATAATTTACTATAATGGATTATTATTTTTTATTTCGACATTATTGTGTGTGCCGTCTTTTAACGGAACTTTATAAACAGTTTTCGGCAATGTTGCCATTACAAAAGTTCAAAATACCCGATAGTTCTCAGTGTGGCAATCGGCGCGGTGTGCAACTTCCCGTCCTACAATCTGCGAAGAAAATAATAAGAAAGCGAAACAACAAGAATTTTGCTATCTAATTTCCAACTTAGTATTTTTGTGATAGATTGGATAAAGTTATCCGGTTTATGCCTCCCCGCTGATGGAGAATGACGCCAACTTTATTATCGAGTTGTTAAAAGTATAACAGTTCGTGACAATCTCTGGAAAACCACCTTGAGACCACGCAGAGGTCAAAATCAAGGTCATTCAAAATTAAAAGGCCATTACAACTTTTTCCATGTACATGAAAATATATTTAAAAAATATTATTTTAAAAGATGCTCTATGAGATATGTTTTATGATTCTCTGAATTTTCAGTTTGTAATAGTATTTTTTTTGTGTCTTTATAAATTAAATAATATTTCAAAGTATTTTGACCACCTTGTGGTTCTTGCTCTTCAGCCATGGGGTACTGGGCTCAAATCTGGAATAACAGTAAGTGTTTTTTTTATTCTGTTAATATATATATATATATAAAAAACTTTATTTTAAATAGGTTTCGTATGATTTCTTTATATAAAATAATCTTATAACTCACCCATCACTTTTCTACTAGCCTCGCGTTTGCGACTTCCTGTCAATATAAAGTAAAAGTCAATACGTGTTTTCAAAATTAAATTAAGCAATCAGGAGTTGATATTATTGTAACATTCTAACATTATCGTCTTCGTTATTATATTATGGTACACCATGATTTTAATTTACTCGTGCATTATCTGCGACGATACAAACGAAAAGGCAAAGGCGCTGAATACGATAGACAAGGACGCGAGTGAGGCCTTCTCGCTCGCACCCCCGTGCCCTCCGCAATGATTTATTTACTTGAAAGGCTTTCTCGGTAGTGTTGCTGCTCCCCATGGTGGGGATGGCAACTTTCTGGATAACACAGAATGTTTTCAGTTTCAGCTGGTCTTGTTTGGGTATTATCAGGGATTGGTGGAAGAGCGTAATATCTTTTCCTCTTTTACTGCTAAGCTAATAAAGCAGCTTTCGCTTCGTGAAAATTCCACTCTGTTAATAAACACATTCATGCTTTAAGCACATTCTATAAGTACAGTAAAAAATGTTAATGTATAATTACGCTATTTTAAGACCATTTACCTGAAGATTTTTACTTGTGTACGATAATAAATTCTTATTTACCACAAAAGCCGATATATATTTACATATTCAAAATTGTGCGTTTTTATGTACTTCATATTTTGAAAATTATAAACCTCAAGCTCATTTTATACCCTACACCCAATACACTAAAATAATTTTACTTTTTTGTATTCATGAAAAGCAAAACTTTCCGTTCATTAACTCGATAAGCTCTACATAGTAGATAATCTTATACAATGTGACAATCATTTACTAATATATACAACAATTATATTTCAATTTACTCGTCATCCATTTGTAATTAACAAAAAATCATTTTCAAATTAGCATATACATTTCATCAAGACAGTAATAAATTGTATATATATTGGACTTCAAGCGCTACTTCGTATGTAAAATTGTATTTTTACCGTTGTGAGTAATGTTTAGATAAAACCAGTTTTTGTCATAAGAATCAATTCCACTTTCCCATTTATACAAAACCAGTATGATAATGTTAAAGTAAATACATCAAATCTAGTTAATTTCTCTGTACAAAATGTTTGTTTTTGATGAACTCCAAACATAACAAAAATTAGTACGTTTCAAAAAAAACAAATATAAAACACTTCCATCAACAAATCTATAATTGCACGTGTTTCTTTTTTTATGGATATTACAACATTATCCATAAAATAGTTTATGCAATTATTTTTTTTTATTTTTTACAAGAAGGTGAAATAGCCTGCGTAGTAATTTTCTGACCAATGCAGAAATATTTTATAAATAATTATAGATAAAACCGTTTGAGAGCCGCTGGTTTAAAATGGCGGCTAGCTGCGCAACAAGCAAACAAAACAAAAACGCGCACATATAATACATATCATAAACAATAATTTTTCACCGGAAACAATTTCATTATGGTCATGCTATTTTTATACATAAAAAATCAATTTTTAAACCTAGTTCAAAATTATTTTTTTTTGTTTATTTTGTGGTCGTAAAATATAAAAATATTTCAAATTTGAAAACACCTCCAAATCTCAAATAGCTTTATAAAAAACATAAAAATAATATTTATTTCTCTTTGCTTATCTTAAATAATAAATTAGCTAAACAAAACAATAGGACACTATTGGCTGAGTGCAAATCGTTCCCTGGTTGTGTCGCCGAGTGTGCGGAGGGCTTTAGGCAAAACTATTTTTAAAAAAAAACCCATAGTAAAGGACGCTATTGGCTGGGAGTAAATCGTTGCGAGTCTCGTCGCTGTGTTGCAGAGGGTTTTGTGCTCCGGGACCATAGAGCAAAGAGGAAATCGGACGCGCGCGCAGCCAATAAAAGCGCGCTCAGTTGGCTGCCCTGTTTCCGCTGCAAGCCGCCAAAACCGTCGAGAAGCCATTAGCACGCCGCCCGGCCGCTTACGCTGTCATTTCTAGTATTATTGACGAATCTGGTTAAAACAACCGTCTCCCCGTGTTTTTGAGTTGATTACCGCCGCAAAAGCTTCGATTCATCATGTCTGACGAAAAGAAAGTGAGTATTGCCGTTTTTCATCGTCGCAACGCCCGTTTCATGCCGGTTCAACGCTAGTGCTAGTGTCCGTGTCTTTCAAACTGCATACTACCTATCAGTTGAGTAAACCTATATATATATATATATTTGCCCTGCGATGATTGATCGCGAACTTGATAAAGATTCTCATGGCAAATATGTTGTGTATTTGACGGTTTTACTGCAATGGCCGTCGCGGTCATACGTCGAGCTACATTACCCAAGCTATCTTGCTAACGGCATCATAACAAGGAGAATTAAATATTAAACAAAACACAACTATAGTGTCGTTTTTTTATACTCAAAGGTGTGATGATATATTGTACAAACCTGTATAATGGTGCTTTTCTAGGGCTATTCCCTTCATTTCTTATATACTTGGAACATGGTGTTGTATTCAGTGTTTCTCAACCTTTTCACCACCGGTACCACGATCACCGCCCATACAAACGACTTAGTGAACTGATGCGCCATTTTCTATTCAATAGTTATGTATTGATACGAAATGTTAATATTTAGCATCGACTCTTTCATGTAAACAACTGATAATTGAAATCCTAAAAATACTCAGTTTAATAACCTACTGAAAAAATAAACTGCTTTTCTATTACCAAATAAATTTTAGGTTATATTATAGTAGATAAATGTTATTTTTTTCAAATCAATTTTCTTATTATGTTTAATGTATATTATATTCTAATGATTTATTTCAATGTGTGACTATCATTGTAATTGTTTTGTTTTTTTTCTTATTAGGGAGAAAGCGAGCATATTAATCTGAAAGTGCTCGGTCAAGATAATGCCATAGTACAATTCAAGATCAAAAAACACACCCCACTCAGGAAACTGATGAACGCATATTGCGACAGAGCTGTAAGTATTACACTTACTTTAAGTCTTGACAGTACTTCCTTTAAGTCTTGACAGTACTTCCTTTAACAGTCTTATTTAAACATTCCAATAATATTATAGTTACATTTTTGTGCTTCATGTACTAAGTTACAACAGGTATGGAAAGTAAATATTATATTATTGTTGAAATGCCTTTTCTGAAGGCCCTGGTGTATGCTTAGAAGTCACTAAATTAAATCCATATTATAATTTAAAGTCGTCACATTGAAAATATTTGCCCATAGATCTCAATCAATATATTTCAGTGATATAATAAATGTGGTAATCTCTGGTAAATCAATGCCTAAATATCTTTTCCAGATCTCTCTCTTATCAAAATTACCATATGATAATAAACATATTATTACCATAGCAAAAGCAAATAATTTAAGATTACTTGGACTCTCAGTTATTAGATTAATGTTGAAATTCACAAATAATTTTGAGGTAATGTGTGAGTCGTCTTAGTTTTTTTCATTAATCTTTTTTTGCTTTTTTAGGGACTATCCATGCAAGTCGTCAGATTTCGATTTGATGGCCAACCTATCAACGAAAATGACACACCTACCTCTTTGGAAATGGAGGAGGGAGACACCATAGAAGTATATCAACAGCAGACTGGTGGAATCTGACTTGACTATCTTTATATACCATTAATTTATCAGTAGCGTGGGATAATAGCAGAGCAGTCATTCGTCTCATTTTATTTTAATGTAAATATCATTCCTAATCAATCTTGTTCGGCGACGGTCGCTCCGTTTCTGGTAAAATACAAGAATGATTCGAGTTTACTGTTAAAATAAGCTCAGAAATTCACATTATTTAAATTCAATGTAAGATACAGCCACATTCCACCAACTGAATATGTTTAGTGCTCCACATTTTTACTACTCATATGAAATTTTATATTCGTTGCCGGAGTGTGGTTTTGAAAAAATCATTTGGGTCATTAACTGTTAATTGTGCAAGATCAACTTGATATCAATTTATTCAGCAAACTTAAAATTTAATGTAATCCATCAACTCTCCCGAGAGAATTGCTATTTTTTTTACGAAGAAGTATAAGACAAAATTGTTGGAAGTTCTTGTGTGTCCAAATAGGGTGAATCTTTTGTTTATCTCTTTGAAGTAACATAACATATTGTAATCTAAGAATAAATATAAGTTGAAATACTGAGTTTCTTTCATTATTACCTCTTGTGTCTATAAGTATGTTAATAGGTTTTGGCAGCCATTTTTACTTAATAACTTTTTGGTTCCTTGGGTGTTAAGATGCTTGATCGTCCTGGTACTACAACTGAAAACTGTCTCATTACCGAGGCCAAAATGTTGGAAGACAAAAAACATCAAGCACCTGAAGAACCACAAAATCATCTTATGTTTATATTTGTGTGGTATAAAAGATTTCAAATTGTTGCATTCATTATGCAATTCCATAGTAATGAGTCGCACACTACATAATTTTAACTGACCCTTTGTAATTGCAACTGCTAGTATTTTTCACTTATAGGTAATTGGAAAAAGCAGTACCTGGATCATATTGTTTTTGTTGTCCTGGTATGATACCTCCCTGATTTCCAATGATTACTCAGATTATAATAAAATAAAACCAAATGGTTTTGGAGACTACGTTAATTTAGCTATTAGCGAGAGCTCTTTCACTGAACACGGCATCTTCAAGACTTGAAGATGCCGTATTCGGCAAAAGAGCTCTCTCTAATAGTGAAATTAACGTAGTCTCCAAAACCATTTGGTTTTATCTTATTATAATAAAATGGAGTACTACAAAATAAATACCAGTTCCATTAATTACTCAGATTCAAATAAAATATGTGTCCTGGAGAAGGTAACTCTGCCCATATCAACATATTTTCTATTCATGCCGACTACTGAAATGGGAATTGGGTGTACACTTCTCAAATTAGAGAAACAATTATTGATAATTAGGATGGTTACAGCAAGTGTTGCAATACAGTGCCATTTAGTTTAACAAACTTATTAAAAACAAAAAATAAAACACATGGAGAAATAATATTTAATTATTTGTGTACAAATCATATTTTGATATTCTTGGCTGGTTTCGCCAATGAAATAAGAATCGTCGGAGTCACCAATTTTGCCGATGAAATAAGATGTCACCAATTCGCCGCAGATAGAGTGTGTTGTTGAAGATGAAGATGATGTGGTTGCAGGATTGATGTATGGTTGGAAATCAGAAGGCTGGCGAAATATTTGCGTATTCGTAGTTTATTTAGTATAACTACACTGGTTAGAAATGTACGTGGTTACTGGTTCGATGCCGCGAGGTCTCTCTGGAGAGGCGCGGGGAAGCCGCTTATATAGGGTCTCGCTGCCTTTGTGGCTGGCGTAAACAGGAAGATTCCCACGTATCGGGGGTGTCTCATTGCGAGGACATCTCGCCTGAATACGATCGCCTTTGACTGACAGCTAATTACTAAGGGATTATGTTCTACTTTAATGGCAGTCTAATAAAATATTTAATGGATTATGGGTCGAATGTCACATTCCAACTGGCCGTAAGACACGTGTTCCGATGTAGGTACTAACCCCTACACTGGTATTAAATACATTAAACTTGACATTTAATAAATAGTTCTGACTATCAAAGAATTCTTTGAAGCAAGTTATTTTGTACGAGTTTGTAGATTAAAAAATATATTACATTCAACTTCATAGGTGCTCTTTTTGTGAAGAAACATTTGTAAAGACTACTAACAAAGGACCTTACGAAATGACCACAAGCAATTATATTGCTGGCCCTAAATTTGGTAACTGTTTTCTAGTTGATAATATAATTTAGACATCTTGTTCACAAGTAAACAGGTCATTTCTGAGTTGTATTTTGATTATTTGAGTACTTATATAAAGAAAAATTTGCTTATCTGAAAAGTAAAAGATCAATTGCAACATTAACAATTTTTTTTGTCATATATTGTGATCATTTTATTTTATATCTGTAAACCAAATCATTTTAGAGAATGATCATATTGGATCTAGAAAATTAGTCACCCGCCGTGTTGTCCCAAGAATTGCTTTTACAGTTATTACTTTGTAGAATTTCATTATTAAATTATAAAAGGCATAGTGATACGAATTAAGCGAGTTTTAACAGTTGTCTTGGTTGGCAAAAATTATCTAAAACCTAGTATCGCTGTTTTGCAACGCAATGTTAAATATACTTCTTCTCTGAGGAGGTGGGTGACTATCTCACTGAACATATATCTATATCTATTCATAGTTTTTTTTAAGAGGGGATAGCATAGTCCCCGGGTCCTTCTACACCCCATTATTATAGAATACTTTTCTTACAAAGCTCTGGCATTTAGATCTGATATTCCTTCTTCAGCAGGCCACAGAAACAATAGCAAGAGCCCCCCACCTCTACAAGGTACTTCCAGAACACATCCCTCCACAATCATTCCGAATACACTAGTCCATTACTGATCCTTAACATACGCTCAGGATACAGAATGGAGATATCAGGAAGGTTATATATAAATAAAACACATTTATGTTGAATTATGGTGTATCTATGTATTTGGTGAGCAATGTTGTTTTTTTCACATTTGTCTATATTAAAAAAAAAATTGTTATATATATATTTATATTTGTGTGTGTGAATGAATGAAATTTTCCTATGGTAATCACTTTCACTTAAACTTTTTTTTTCTTTACAGCTAATACAAGCCAGTATGCTCATTACGTTTTTAACACGTTGGACCAAGACAACAGTGGTCTTCTAAGTTTTGAAGTAAGTAGTTTTACTCTTATTTAATAAATTGTGATATCAATTTCAGATATTAAGTAATTCACTTACCCAGCATTCTATTTTTTTTTATTAAGAGATCCTAAGAATACTAATGATATTACCCATATACACATAATTTTACATAAAAAAATTTTAGGAGTTTGTTACTGGATTGTCAATTTTGTCACGTGGTTCCTTGGAAGAAAAGTTACGATGGACATTTTCCCTCTATGACATAAACGGAGATGGCTACATTACTCGAGAAGAAATGACTGACATTGTTAGTGCTATTTATGATTTAATGGGAAAATTAGCAGAACCAAGTGTAGATGATGATACTGTGAAAGAGAAAGTTGAGAGGATATTTCAGGTAACAAATTCCAACACAAGCATGAAAATATAATTATTAATTTGTTTAGAATTTGATTATATAGGTAAATATTAAATTAAGTTAAAAAGAAAAGACTGAAAGAATTGTAACTCAATCCTAACACTATTGATGCTAGAAAACTGATGTGATATTATGATGGTTGTGAAAACTGAAGATAAATGTGTATTCATGACTAATCATCTGAGCTTTGATTTTCAGAAAATGGATGTTAACAAAGACGGAGTGGTAACATTAGAAGAGTTTCTAGAATGCTGCAACAATGATGAAGATATTTCCAGATCCATGACAGTGTTTGATAGTTCCTTCTGACGATCCCCTGTCGGTGCGCGTCCCCTCCCCCCTTGGTCCTGAAGGGAGCGTGCGCCGGCAACTACGGAATCTGAAGCCACACCACCATCCTCTAACGTCCATTCCATTTCGGAAATCTTAATTTGGGAATATTGTGACCGTGTTGTCAAGCCGTAATGAACATTAAAGTTGATACGTGTTAATGTAATCGGTTAGACGTGTGACATGTTTAATCTGATTGTTAAATGTACATATAATTTTTATACCACGATTGCTTGGAGAATGCTGGATAAAGGAGTAACTTTTTTGGAAAATAAAACCTCCAATATCTAATAATGGCTCAAAATGTAAAATTTAACTATTTTGCTAATCGGCCAAATAATATTCATTACTAATTATATTCTACCACATACCTACACGAGGCTTCTGTGAATGTCCAAGTCCTTGGTAATTAGTAATATATGTATTAAAACTGGTTTAGTCTTTCGTCTTGCAATAATTATTGATTGTAGAAGAAATGTCCACACTATCTCATCACTACTTGCCAAAAGGATTAACTGCCAAACATTAATAGTACCTACCTACATAAAATATATTATTATGTGTTAGATCACAATGCTTTTAAAAAATATATGCTATTGAATGCTTATTGATTGAGTCATATTGTTTTGTAATGAACTATTGTGTGTACATCATATTTCATAAATCTTCTCATATTAGTTTTCTAAATTTGTATGAAATTAATATTAATATGCATTTACATTGTTTTCGATTAAAGCTTCTAATTTATGGAAAATTATTATTGTAAATATTTAATAAATGCTTTATTCTAGTGGTCTCTTTACATTGTACTGTACTATTTTGAATATTCTCCTAAATTATCATGATTCAATAATAATAATACCGAGAGTTGCGAAGCTAACTTTGAATATAACTCTCTCACATATTCAATGTAGTATTTTCAACTTTGAATTATTAAGGTTCTTAAAATACCTATAAATGTTATAAAATGAATACAGCGTGTATTTTAAAAGTATATATGTGTTTTTAATATTATTTAATATGCCGATTAGAAATAAATGTATAGAGCATTAATAATTTCCAGACAATGTTACAATTATTGCTCTTTATATCTAAATATAAAAAAGTGAAATTAAAATGGTGCATATTTAATAGACGTTAATGCCATTTAAATAAAATAAAAAAACAAGGAATGAAGTGAATGTATTGTATATGTAGATAAATGTTTACAACATCGTTGTCATTACATACATAATAATGTTGAAAATCCTGCATTTATTTCACTACGACGCTGTACATAAAATGAATCTGATCTCTAGTTATTCTTGTCTGAAAGACAAACCATTGTTATTCACTATAATATAATAAGATTCGATGCATTACTGTCAAAATTCCCATACCCATAAAATCTGAGAAAAATTTATAGTAATTTTTTTCATCTGCTTTGCGTTTCTCATAAATTAAGAGTCATGCCTAGACAAATAAAAATTCATATAAATATTATATGAGTATATTTTGATTTACCATATTAGGCTAGATAAAATCTGATTATATTATTATAGTCTAAGCAAAAGATGTCTTATGATCTTCAAAAGTTATTCTTACTCATTTAATATTATTTAATTTGAAACGTAACTTGTCTTTTGAGTGAGGTTATAATAAAATTAACCTTCACCTTTCTGTTGTTTTGAATCAATAATTCATATTCCCAAACATACGTATTTGGTGTCTAGATTTCATTAATGAAAAAAAATGTAAATTATATTTTAGCCTTAGAACTAATTGTTATACCAATAACTGAAATATTCCTGAATTTTGTACTCGATCAGTGTCCAATCACCAATAGCTCACTGCTTGGCTCAACCCCTAATTAGCTTTATTTGCAAAGTATATGGATGTCTCAGCATGTATTGGAAATGTCTCACTGCTTAAATACTCTTGAATGCAAGGGATGGAAAATTAGAAAACACATCCTGAAATATTTAATGAACCCCGATTAAAAAAATACATACATTTAGGGAACTTTTAAACCCTTTTGTTTTTGTACAAATGGAGCTAATGCAGTTTGATTTGTATATGGTTTTTTTTATTTCTTAACATTACTGTGTCATCATTATTTACTTGACATCACTATATTTTGTTTTTTAGTCAATTTCTACTGTAATATTTTTACTTAGCGATCAATTAAAGAATGTGCTTATGTTATTATAAATTAGAATGTTGTATAAAAAACAGGGCTAAATCATTAAGTATGTTTAGGAGAAAATATATAAATTGTCGTATTTTATTTTGGAAAATTAGAAGTACTATCTACTTGCTTAAAAAGTGTAATGTAATACTTAGTCATCTAATTGCATTTCGTGTGATTAATATCATCCCAGATAGTACTTTTTAATTACTATTATTACAAAATATTAATATGTATCAATGTTAAAAAAAATGTAAATAAAATAAAAAGCACCAAATATTAGTTAATTATATTATTAATAAATATATGCTTGTTCAGAAAATGACATAATATTAATATTTAAAAATTAATAATACCAACACACATCATGGTACCTACCAACAAAAACCCTTGGTTTTATGTGAAATAATAAAGATCAGTTTATATTTTACTATGAGTTATTATAATGACTAGATTTTGAAATTTACAAAATGACTCCCGTAAATTTAGTTTCACCCGTACCAACATTTCAACTAAACATAATTTAAGATTAGGTGTATATTATTCCCCTTTACCAGATATTGTTACTATATTTTAGCATTCATGTACTTAATTCTAGCTAAAAAATAATGGTTTTAGTCTTCTTCCATTGGTGTAATAGAAACACGTCCTAAAATAATATATTGCTCATGTGTATTTTTTTGTTAAAGGCTATAGTATATTATGTTCCTTAAATAATATATTAGACTTGATTGTATGTGTACCTATAGTTATCGTTTAACAGACTCACAGCTTTTGGAATAAAAGTTTACCAACATATTATATCACCTTTCCAAAAGTATTAAAAAACCTCCGTGAATTCCAATATAAATATGTAACAATAAAATCGTGTGTACTATGATATGTAGCTGTCCTTAAACAATGTATAGTAATTATTCAATATTTGTATAAAAGATTAGTTTTCTGTCCGTGTATCAAATTAATACCAAAAATAATATATTCTTACCTAAAATTAATTTTACAGTGATAAATTGATTATTATTCCCACACATGGGCCATTTCCGAATTGAAACAATCTATCAGAAAAATTGGTGTATACAAGGTCTTTCACATCATTTACCAAAAACACAGAAAAGGTTGCTGTGGGCCAGCATGTTATTTTTAATTGCTAAAATATTAGAGAGAAAGGAGTTATTTTTATTTTAAGTAGAGTAATATTCAGATGTCTATTGTATAAATAACATATCAAAAAAACCATAAAATCTGTCTTGAATATAACATGATCAAATCATACAGAGATTAATCAATTTATTGATTCCAGGTTAAAACTAGATTGTCCCCTCATAAATATTTTATTGTTAACTTAATGTATATGTGTGTTTAAATGACATGTTTTAAGATGTATGTATCTATTTTATAAAAAATACAACCTAGTTGATGTACGTCACTTATTTTATTAATATACATCATTTTTTTATAAGCCACAAGAATGAAGATGATTAAAATGATGTTAGAAAGTATTGAAAAAAATTCAAATTAAAAATGTTATCAAACAGTAATAATAGCAATCAAAGAAGTAATTTGATTATTTAAAATATTTTATCAGATTCAGAGACCGGTGCCTAAAGATAAGTCCAAGGACTCGTAAACCTTAGCTTATTTGGAGGTTCCTATTACACCTTCGTAGTACCCACACCACTTCTATTTGTCTGTTGTACTCAACCAAGCCGCAGGTGCAGTTTTTGATACTCTGAAAGAATGAGGCCTTTATAGATATATGAGTGCCAAATTTCAATAGCTCACGAATTGATCAGTCATTCCTGGTTATATATAGCATTGGAAATATCAACATATTTATTAGATTTTATGTTGGCCGATAGGGATATTTGATTTTCAGGGACTGTTTTCAAAGATAGTGATAAACAATATTCAGGCAGATTAAGTCTTCTGGGAAACTGAATTATTTAACTCCGGTGTCTATATCTAGTCATTGGCTTTACCTACAACGCAGAGAGATATATCTAACGCAACTCATGACGTATAATCCTAATAGGAGGTTTTCTGGTTGATTATACTTTCATGCTTCAAATTAATTGAAGACTGACTAATAGCTTCCAAAATAGAAAGTAAAAGCTTGACATATCGACAAGAGTATCTCCCTGTGATTAAAAACCAAGCCAGAGCGCCCTCAAAGGATCTCTCATTCTATATATTTCCACACTAGAGCAAACCATTCTCACTTCCATGAAAGTGTACAGACCAAAGCTCTTGACCCGGATGCTGTTACTGTCCCTGGGTAACCAAATATACCATCTGATAATATTTAAAAAATAAAACTACCGATTACAACAGATTTATATGATTATTTTGATATATTGGTAATTTGTAAAGCGGTAGTTTGAAAGATCAGAAGCTACTACTACAATAATTGAATGCTATTATTTAAATTAGTGACAATGCTAATATAATAGATATCTAGAGATTGGAGAAAGGATTCAAGTAAGCAAAGCTTTTGTAAGTAGAGTAAGCCCTCTCTCTACACATGACGCGACACAACTCGCAGTTAGCCAATAGCGTCCTGTTTTGCGTTGATTACTCAGGCAAAACCATTTTAAAAAAAACACCCAAAATAAAGGGACATAATTTAGTCTGAAACAATATTTATTGGGCCAGATCACGAAAAACCGATTTAAATTGATCGGTAATAGTGTAAACGCCAATCAACGCACACAGTCGCTACTTTGGGTATCGAACCCAAAGCTAGAAAGTCGAAACCAGTACAAATCAAATTGTCAATGCGAACGCTGAGGTTGCATCACCTGGTCGGCAATCGCCGATTTCACAATAGTTCATCACAAAAAGCCTGCAGAGTGCCAACCTAAGCAAATCGTGATGACCGTTCGCCCCTAACTTCAGCCCACTTTTGGTACTTTGACTTCGGATTTTTGATGGTAGTGTGCTCATTGGTTTTTCATTTATGATTTGCCGAAAACAATCTCAAAATGTACGCGTTTATCAAAACACAACAAACAATCGGCCTTCGGTCTAGTAAATTATTGAAACATAACTGTGAGTAATGTGATTTTTTTAACTTTTGTTTATTATGACATTTATTTTTGCATGCTTCTCTCATTTTATTTTCTTTGTTTATATAATCGAGATTGCTTATTTTTTTGATAAAATTATTGTCATTAACATTTTATGGATCCATTACAGTTATATTATTACTCCTTGTTATTGCACAATAATATTCTAAATATTATGCTGACAGATGACCGTCACGGAATTTTCCGATCTTTCAGACTCGTGTTACTGTATAGAGTGGAAAGTGCGAGGACAGCCCTTACCGTGCCCTTACTCCAGGCATTCTGCATCTCATGTCTCAGAAACCTGGTTGGTGCCGAGATATTTGTCAACATCAAACCTTGGAAGTGATTTTGATAGGATCTTGATCAATCCAGCTCCTAATCACAACAATGTTTTGATTCGCAATTTTTCGTTGAGCAGTGTCAATTTTAACGATGCACCCCTCAAGCCGTCTTCAAAAGTCGAGGAGGCTGTTCAATCCTTGAAGTTGAAAAAAGAGACTGAAGCAGCAGCGACCACAGAAACTGGGGTAAAGAAAGTTGTTGTACAGAAGACTTTAAAGCAGAAAATCGTTGCTGAGCTTCTCCACTATTATCATGGCTTCAGATTATTATTCATCGATATTAATGTATCACGAAAGCTTTTGGGCAGAGTTCTCAATGGGAAAACACTTTCCAGGAGAGAACATAAGCTTTTGGTCCGCACAACTGGTGATGTTTTTAGGTTAATACCATTTTCAGTATTTATTATTGTTCCATTCATGGAATTTCTACTACCTGTGGCTATCAAACTTTTCCCAGGAATGTTACCGTCCACATTTGAGACAAATGTTGAAAAAGAAGATAAAATGAGACAGAGCCTCAAAGTAAAATTGGAGATGGCTAAATTTTTACAAAAAACATTAGACGAAATGGCTCCTCAGACTAAAGATCATCAGTCAGAGCTTGCAAAGGAATTCAGTGAATTCTTCATCAAAATTAGGTCAACAGGTGAACAGCCTACAAATGAAGAAATAATGAGGTTTGGTAAACTATTTGAAGATGAAATAACCCTGGATTCATTGATGAGGCCTCAACTTGTGGCTCTCTGTAGAGTTTTAGAGATTTCTACCATAGGAACGAGTATTATGTTAAGGTTCAACTTGCGAATGAAGCTGAGAACCTTGGCTGCAGACGACAAAATGATTGCAAAGGAGGGTGTTGAAAGCATGACTCTGGGAGAACTACAGCAGGCCTGTCGTGCCCGAGGAATGCGAGCATACGGAATGCCAGAGGAAAGGCTCAAGCAACAACTCAACTCCTGGTTAGATCTCTCTTTGAACGAAAAAGTTCCACCATCGCTGCTTCTACTGTCTCGAGCCCTCATGGTACCAGAGGATGTAGCCACATCTGATAAACTCAAAGCTAGTATTTCAATCCTTCCTGAAAATATCATTGTAGCTCAAAAGGCAGCAATTTCAGAAAAAGAAGGAAAGATTGATAATAAGGTGAGTAATTATATTTGTTTTTTTATCATTTAGTTCATTTATCATTTATTTATGCAGCTCCAAAATTATTTCAATTGAGTTTACTAATTATTGATTTTGGTATTCATGACTTTCATATTTTTGGTTGCTAGGCTAAAATCGATGCTATCAAGCAAGAAGAAAGAAAGATTCATGAAGAGAGATTGGAACAAAAAGAAGAGACTGCACGTCTAGAAAAGCTTGAAGAAGAGGCCGCTGATAAAGCTCCTATTCTGACAGCCACAGCCACACCAGAGTTGAGAGACAAAGCTCCCATTATTACTACTGAATCTGAAGCTCCCAAGAAAGAGGTCAAGGAAGAAGGAATATCAGTTCAAGACATTGGAATCATTGAAGATGCTTTACAAAATCTTGGTAAGACATTTTTTAAGGACCTTTTTTGGTTTGTCACAACTATGAGCCAATTTAATTTAATTTGATATTAAACCATCATTTTTCAACAAAGTTATTGTTAATTAATTATAATATTAAGTAAATATTTTGAAATCAGACATTTTACACTGTGTAATTTTACAGGTAAGAAAAAGAAGACTATGCTTCGTGAAAAAGAAGATCTTGTTGAACTGAAAGAGGAATTGGCCGATTACCAGGAGGACGTTCAGGAACTTCGGAAAATCACTCAAACAGATAACATGAAACTCAGGGAATCTAAGGGTGCCAAACGGTACTTTGAATTGTTTTATGAAACTGAAATTATTATTGTATGTGAATAGTTAAAAAAAAACGGTATTGCTTAATAATTATCAATATATTATTTTAGCCTCTACAAAAAGGTGAATGCTATGATAAGCAACATGGATATTGTACTAAATAAACTTGAAAAAGAAAAAGTCAAGCTTCAGGAGACTGCAGAGCCTTCCAGCCCTGAAAGTGCTAGTTCAGAACAGCTTGTGCACATTGATGAATTGATGACCGCCATCAAAAAAATACGAAATGTACCAGACGATTCGAAAATGGCTCAAATCCAACATATTCTAGGAAGATTAGATGATGATTTTGATGGACAGCTTAAAGTAGAAGATGTTGTTAAGGTAATTGACCTCAAATCTAGAAATATATTAAATTTGCATCCTTTTAGGTAGGACTGTGGAATAATATACTATATTTGTTTAATTCTATTTATTTACAGATCATAGAAACCATTGGAAAAGAGAATGTTAACCTTTCGCAAAAGGATGTTGGTGAAATAATCGAACTTCTCGATAAGGAAGAACTTCTCAACGAAGAAAACAAAATGCAAAAAGCAGCCCAAAAAAAGGAGGAAGAAGATGAAAGATTAGCTCAAGAACAAATTGAAGCAAAAACTGAAGATGGAACTCTGCCAACCTCAAAAATTACTCCCAGTGATACGGTTAGTAAATGAAATTACTCACACTCCTCATTTGACACAGTTTCATTTTTGTAATAAGGTTATATTTAGAACATTATTTTCATACAACTTCGTGAAATTAAGAAAACTTGTCTTTGACTGCAAGTTATAGCAGCTAATGAGAATATTCTGTATTCACTGAAAAATGTTATCTCCTACTGGAGTGATATTGTCGGCATCAGAAATATTTGCTTTGTATCATTATTACTGTTTATTTGTCAAATTAAAATATTGTAGGCCCATGAAAATCTTTTGAAGGAGGCGGAAAAGCAAAAGGCGATCATGGAGGCCATCGAGAAGCAAAAAGAAGCTATTCTTCCAAAGATTGAACCTGAAATACAGCCGCCCAAGCCTACAGTGGAAGGATCTACCAAGCAAGGCACCACCAACGACAGCAGTAAAGGGATCTAATGCCTCGGTGTTGTACACATAGTATTTAATAATTTTACGGTTTAGGGCCAAGCTGCTGACAGGCGGCTGTCTAACTTTATTAACCAATTTCAAGATCTAGAGAATTCTCCCTTAATTAATAACTAGGGCTGTGTTTTGATTAAAGATAACTTACATAATATATATTAATTTAGCAATTTTATTTCTTAACAGTTTATTTGTTCATGAATAATTTCAACTTACATGTATTTCTCAAAGACTTAACTGTTGATATTCAGAAAACTGATGACTTTTAGTCCAAATTAAGACCAAAAGTAATCCAACTGTAAATTCCTGTTCAATATAAATTTGGGATTAAATGAACCTGCACTTCTGTTGATCGTACAAATATATATATTTTAATCAGTTCATGTACAACTAGTTTACTATATTATTTTTAATTATTTTGACTGGTTTTTAAAATAACATGGGCAGAAAAAAGAGTTGGGCGTATTTTTATTGTTATTATTTATTATGCACTGATTCAATAAAATTGATAGGCAGAACTATATATATATATATATAATATTAGATTAATGTTATTTTAACTTTGTGTGATATTCATTTTTTTTTTTAAACACCAACATAGCCTTTAAACCCAGTTACCGAGTGTCCAGAGTTCCTTGCATGTGTATAAACACTGTATGCTAACTGTAGATCGATCACTTTTGATATCTGCAAGTTAAACCTGAGCATATGTTTCGTTTCACTGAAGTTATACGTTCTCAATCAATCTTTTTTTGTCCAATTTCATGTAAATATCTCAAATACCACAGTTATTTATAAAAATGGCATTGAAGTTGTGTGAAATATTTTCCTGTGTTTATATGTATTTGGAAGTAAAAAATTGCGAGAATAATAATTATTAGGGTAGGTAAGGAAAATGTTGAAGTGAAAACATCAGAATTTTCATGTAATATTTTGATTATTTTACAAACAAATATCCAAACAGGATGTTGTTATTAAATAACTGTGCGAATAGCTTAACTTTCTTAATTGAATGTAAATATTTTATTCAGCTTATACTGAATTGTTGCCACTTGTACCCGTTGATAAAATGTCTACATTTAAAGCCATTTTCGTGCATTCCTATTGGAAGTATTAAAGCACCTAAACAATTCTGAATACACTTGCAATATGGTGTGCCATTATGTCGAGGTGCTTCTGAATTCTTGTACAAAAAAAGTATTTAAAAATAACAATCTGAACTAAAACGGTGCATCTATAATCTATTGAAAATTTGTATTACTCACGATTTTTGGTACTGTGGGCTCGATAAATTGTTTTATTATATGTATCAATTGCAAATGATAATGAAATTAAATTAAATATATGAAATCTAATACTATATTTTGTAACACTAACCCCGTGCATTGTATCTACTTAATATTTTATCGTAGTGCTTTTTATTTTATCAGTTAGGTAATAAAAATGATAACCCTTTACATTCCTAGAAGAACACAGGAAACTTTAAAAAATGTGAAACATTCATTACAGTAACATAATACCGATTAGTGAAATTAATTGCGTATGGTCAAAAATTATGACAATATTGCACGATTGAATTGTAGCGTGTTATTTTGTTATACAGAAATGTTAGTACTGTTTATTTAAGAGTGTATAGTACGAAATCAGTACAAACATTTGAGCATCTGTGATTTTAAAAATGTTGATTTTTTATATTGTAATGATTAAAACTGTTCAACAGGTTTTATATTTTTTATCAAATTATTAAAATGGATAAATAAAATATTATTTAACTGAAATTATTACTATTTCAATTTATTTATTTAATGAAATTGGTACAAAAATAACAACAGTTATTATATTGAGTGGATGTGGTTGTTTTAGTACTACACACTCTTAATTGATAGAAGAAAATAAATTATTTTGTGAAATCTAATGAGTACATTCAATCAATACTTCCCCATTGAAATTAATATATGTTTTTGTACTTTTGCATTAGTTATATTATGTATGTATGTTTGGATTTACTTTTATTATTGTGTTCAAAATGGGTTTTCTGATTTTTGGGATCACGTACTAGCTGTTTCATGGTTAATGATATATACCTAAAGGAGTAACAGGAAGATAATTTATAGTTGTAAATATTATTCAGCTCCATGAAATGGAAGATGATAAATATATGAAATAAAGCTTTTTTTTCAACTGATAGGAATCTATCAGTTGAAAATAGACAATAATAATTGACCCGGCCTGTAATGCTATTTTAAGTATTTAGCGTTTATTTTGAAGCAGCAAAGTATTCACAATAGTTTTACAGAGTAAATGTGCTTAATTTAATTTTTTGATTATTCTAGATGAATGTGATAAAGCGAAGTGGAATGAACGTTCTGTTAGTAATTATCGATGGCTAAATGAATAAATCTGGAATATATTATACGTGATTTATTTTTGTAAATGAAAGCACAAGGGTGCTTTTGATTAATGTTTGAAATATTTTATTTTTGTATTGTTACAAATCTGCTTATCACTTAAGATTTACAAACATGAATATAAAATATTTTATGTGTAGAAGCACTCTTTAATGTTGGGAGCTTTATTTTGCAGTCACTTAACAGTTTTTTTTTATCTTTCTATGTTTTATTATGAACATAGAAATTTTATTAACTTTGCTTCCTGTACTTTCTCGATCCCTCTGATAATGTTATCGATGTATTGACTAATTTTGTTCAGTGTTGTATTATTATTTCTTTACAAATAATATCTGAATTATATTGTATATACGGAGTTGTGCAAAATACTGTATTGTAACATTCGAGTTATTTAAATTATCTCTTAATAAAATCTCCAAAAATAAATGAATTTATTATTGTTTCTCCCCTGAAATCAATAAATGCATAAATGACAATCATTTCAGATAGTAAAAATACTTTTCAAATACATTAAGATTATTTATTTATATTATCTTATGATAATAAATATTTGTAATAAGACTAATATTATTTTCTGGAGTTCCTTCATGTATTTATATTTGGTAGAAAAATTCAAATTGATGTATATTTTATAATAATAATAAATTAAAATATATACTTTCAAGCTTTGTAATTTAATACTATTATGTGAAAGTATTTTCTTAGTGATAAATATATTAAATACGTTTTTCAAATTTCCCACGCTCAACTGTCTGGCGCTGCTTGCCGCATCCGTTTTACAAAGCGGAAATCAGTTCAATTTAACGTCGTCTGATTGGCTATTGAGCAGCACACATCTCGTCAATAAGGCCTTGAAAACATTTTTGACCAATCACACCAATGCATGTTAGGAATTCTGGGCCTCTATGTACACGATTCGTTTGTTAAAATTAGCCTTTTACGATTGGCCATCACCCACAAGTCCCAGCGCAGTCGCGCACATTTGTCTGGGTTATCCCCGACTGCCATGTTTTATGCCCTTTGGGGTGTGTGAATCCGAGCGGGGTGAAGAGCATCCCTTCCAGACTCAAAGGTAAGCGAGTGCCAATTTCCTAACACCGTCGCCCCGCCACTCATCGCACGCCGCAAAGTGAAAGTCTTCCAAGTGATATTGCGGAAATTACGGTGTTACATGCGTGCAATCTCGCTCGTCAATGTCGCAATCGATGCACTCCGCGGAGTGAGTCAGTGCCGTTGCAAGGTTAATGCGTGATATTTCTTTGTTGGCTATTTATATTTTAACATTTCACGTGTCGTCGGAAGCGGTGGCGACGTGTGCGAGAGTTTGCCCGCGAGAGCCGCGATGTCATCGGCCCACTTTTGTGGCGCGAACCACCGAGTAGGTGTGCGATGTGCGGACGGCGACTCGATTCCCAATCTTTATCTCGCCGGGCCTGCCGTTCAAGGTTCGCACGGGAAACGGCTGTGACGCTAATGACTCACAAATATTTGTGTATCGATTTAACATTGTCAATAAAATTCCAGAGTAATATCAGCGTGCTTGGTATATTTCAGAATTATCACGGGATGGTGTCGCACTCATCATCTCGGACACTGACAATGTGTTGAGATTGGAACGGCTCAATATTCACTACATCGGAACTATTTTCGACCTTTTTTTATACAAAAGCTACAAGAGTGGTGACCAAAGAAATTAACATGTTTTAGTACAATCACCGAGCAGCTTCACACGATGAATTGATTTTGGCACGAATTAAGGACATAACGAATTTTGGAACTACAGAAAAATGTATGAAAACGAGACTGTTAGATTTAATAAGGATGCCTAAACAAAAAGAAACGCCCCGGGCAGCCGCCGAGTCCTGCTTCACCACCAGCCGTGAGCTCACACACCGAGCCCACCATCACTTCTGATGGCACCAACTGGAAGGCTCCCCAAGGTCAGTATTTACTATTCATTAGTCTTATTGAAAGAGCTCTCGGCCTCTAAATCTTAGTAAATTGTTTGATATTATTTGAAATGCATTGTATTTTGTTTTTTTTAGTTGACCGCAAAACATGCAATATTCCAAATAGATTTCAATTCCCTGTGTAGTATGTCTATCTTATCAAATTACATCACTACACCTTTTACTACCAAATAGTCAGCGTTCTTATGTAACTTATTTGATTAATGTATTCTCTGATGCCTCGGTATGGCAATATTGTCTGTTTGTTTCCGATTAGGTAGTAATTGTGATGAACGTGTTACTTTATGAAGGCTAGCTAACCCAAATATTTGACATCAGATGCTTATTACATATTGAGATATACATTGAATATCTTCAGTTGAGCGTAAACTTCTTGTGACCTTCAAAAAAAAAAAACATTCGGAAATATATCTATGATAATTTTTTACTAGTCAATGTGTATGCAGGCATATGCAATGTCATAATATGTATAATCTTAATGCTTTTGCTACCTACTCGCATGATTATTCGAATTAACATGTTTTATAGGTATTGGAGTATTCTATTAGGACACATAGTGATGACTATTGTGTAGGTGATAACGTTGATAGCTGATGCATTTTGACTGCAATGTAACTAATTTTAAATTTATCTGATTACAAAGGTAGTAATTTTAAACATATAATATTTTTTTATCGAAACGTAAAGCAATTTTTGTACGTTAAAATACGATGCCATTAAAATTATTACTATGTTATTTATTATTTTTATTACTCGGCAGAGTGTTTCCTCGGACTGTGCACATTGCCTACTTCTAAAACTGTCCATATGCAAATTTTCTAATACAAGATCGGGAAACATACTAATTTGTTTTTTAATTAAATTATTTGCATTTTTATTCTCACCAAGCTCAACTTTACGTGAATATTTTCTTTCGATAGGAATCATATTTATCAAATTAACTGCATTTGCAATGCTTTAAAAGTATGTAACGGTTTCATGTACTGATAATTTATTTGCTTACTGATCAGTTAATGTGGTTTGTTCTAATCTAAAGTTGAGGTAAATTTCACAACAATAATTTTCATTACAAATATTGCTGATATGGTTTATCAAGATTGCATGAACCGAAACAAAAACAATTAATTTCTATTTATAATAATTTTTGTTTAATTTACTGTCCTAATCCCCTTGTTTACTTTCCAAACTGCAATAAAGTTAGGTATATTCTATACCCTAATTATAATGTTGAATATTTGATTTTAAACACAACTTTGATTGATAAGTTATCTCAGGAACAGGGTCAACCTTTACCCTTCTTACTCATTCCAAAATAAATTTTAATCCATCTTTTAAAACTGAATGGACTAGTGGTTTCTTTACATTATGATTTAAAATAGGTTTATGTATAAACAGATAGTTTTAATGTGTGTGATGTCACAGGAGGTATGAAGTACGGGCAGGAGTGGTCGGCGCACTGGGAAGGAGCTGTGGGGGAGTGGCTGCGAGGTCAGCTGGATGCGCGGGGCATCCACGCCCCCGCCTACGGCCGTTATGTCCTCAGTCTTCTCACCAGACCCCTGGACCCTGCTGATCTAAGTCCCTCACCTATAGGCGCCAAGGTAAGCTTCTCGCTTTATGCTAGCCGTGCATTGAAATTTAAGTACACAACACATTTGGTGGTTTGGGCGCTGTTTTCCTACTGGTGTTATTTGTCTTTTTTCAATACCATCGAATAAAATTTAAATCTACAATCATGTGAAATTTACCTATGATTTTTCTGATCATGAATATGCATATTTGGAAAAATGGCCATTTATATGAGATTTTTTAAAATGAGTATTTAACATAGTATAGGTATATTCTTTTTTAAATTACAAAAGTATAATATAAATAAATGACCTTTTATATTGGCATTTGTATTCCTTTAGTAAAGTTGATCAGAACATGTATTTTCAAGGGGTATTTATATTTATTTCATTATAGGTATTTTAATAGGTCAGTGCCAAGAGTTTTGTTATCAGTAAAACATTAGTTAAATGCGCAAATAATGTACTTGCACATCTCACCTACTATACTAACTGATGATTTAAAATATATTCATAAATACTTTCAATGTTCCTTCTATCTATAAATAATGATTAATATTTTAAACGCCTATTGATTGGCATTGACCGATCTTTTAATAGATTTTTGGCTTCCCATCGTAATGTAATTAAGCAAATGAAAATTTGATCTCTATCGATCATCAGTTCTCACTGTGTGCAATATTCTTTAGCTCTGGCGTCGTAGATAACCTCAAAAGTTACCAGTCATCCTTTTGTAAGTAGACCTTTGTTCTATGGTAATTGCCAGGAAAGTGTAATGCATTTTTATTTTCTAGGCAATTCACGGTTTACTTTTGCATTTTAATGAAAAAAAATATCATGACGGGCACACTGAAAATACATTTTTGGAGTTCTGCCACTTCAATCTATATAGACAGATGTGTGATTCTTAGCCGTTTGTAGTGCAATATGACTGAACAAGCAATTGTCGGACCTATTGCAGCTAATTCGCGTTGAGCTTGTGCTAATTTATTTTTAAGTGATAAATAATATATCAAATTAAATATGCATCAATAGATTTAATGTAATTAAAAACTATTTTTGTAGTTTCAAAACATGATGTGTATATTTTGGTTATCTCTATTGTTTTATAGTTTATTTTATAATAATTGGATTTTTCTTTTCTAGACATGGGAGCGTAGAAACAAATTTGAATGGGCCCCGGTGAAGATAGAAGCTCTCAAACGCTCGGCTGCTGTGCAGTGTCTTATCAACGCTACCGATGACCAGGTCAGTGCTTCACTCCTTATTGTCTAAATATATTCGCAGTGTGTTCAAGTGCTCTGTGTTTAGTCATCAACTCTGTTATGTAATTCAAATTGTGACCTTAAACTTTTTATATTAATTAACACTATTCAGGCATGAATTTTATTCCTACTCACATTTCACTTTTTGCATTACAATATTTTGCCTACCCCGGACATATTTGCGAGAGAAAATGCTTATGTGTTTTTTACCTCAAAAATATGGGATTTAACTATGTATACAATTTTTATGGATGTTTTATTTTTGACTTTTTTAAAATATATTGGTGGAAAAGCTTGTTTAAGTATTTTAAAAAACCAATTTACAAGGTAGTTTTACTAACATTATCAAGAATTCACCCCAAAAAAATCATACTACTCTGAGATATCAGCAGTTAATAGATTTTCATATATTAAATTATCTAAATCTAAAAATCAAACAGATAATGATAGTTTGTTTTCATATATTTTTATATCCAATGATATTTTTTTAAATTTTGTTGTTTATTTTTCAGAATTCTGGTATCGAGCAATTGGTAGATGAGCTCTGCGATAAACTCAAGGAAGTAGACGAGACTAACGCTCAGCAGTCCAAGAAAGACACGCGCGGTCGACTGGCACGTCGTGACCGCTCCCGACCGCTCTCACCTGCCGAGATGGCCCGACTTTATTATGCAGCCTTCCCTGCCCTTGGACCTGCTAACGCCTCGGGTCCACAGCTCCCCCCACCCCCTGCCCCTGCTCCTGTCCCTGCTTCGCACCGTGACAAGGAGAACATCCCACGCCGCAATGTCTCCTGTGGCAAGGACTGGCCTCGTCCCCGGCCCCGCCATCCGGGCCAGCGTGATCGCCGTACCACTGCTACGCGTCACCGACCCCGTCGCACCCTACCTGAATGGCTCACTCGCGGTGCTGCCTGGGACGCCGAGGCTCACGATCCCATCCGCGACTTTGTAGAAGGTGTAGTGGTGGATGAGGGATACGGCACCTGCGATAATACCGCTGTTGAGGACTTGCAGGCTGGTCGCAGACTTTATCAGCGTGATTCAGACTCCTCCTTGGGAGATGAAGATTTCCTACCAACCCGCAACTGGATCGCTGAAGAAGAGCCTCACCATCCGACCCGGTCACTCGCTGAAGAGGAATCTATCGCCAGGTTTGAGGCCAAGTTTGACCGCAGTCTCGAAGCTCTATGGTCCAAGGAACAGAATAACACACCAGATGATGAATATCAAGAGCTCCCTGTGGATTTTCAGGATCTGCTTTCATCTCCCTCGGATACCATGTTTGATACCGCGGCCGATGGCAAGGCAATACCTATATCTCTCACTGCATCCATTTGGTCCAACTGCGACTCTCTCGATCGTCCTCTTATTGCCCGTGACCGTCCATCCCGTAATCGTGATCCTCGAGAGTGCACGTTGTTCACCCTCGATCGTACTCGTGACGCTTACGACATCTTTCGGAAGGTTGATACGTCTCCTGACTACGGGGCAGATGATGGCAGTTCCGTTTACTTTTCTGAAAGCCGAAGAAATCTGTGGGAGTCTGGTCTAGAATCGTATGACAGAGAATCTATGGAAGTCATTTACAACAAGCTGGAACCGTTGATCCTCGATGATATAGAAGATAATTCTCATAATATCAATGCGGATGGAGAATGGAGCATTGGTGGATCTGAGCAGATCGTTGCTCCACCTTCTAAGTGGTCAGATGCAGCTGGAATTTCCGATCCATATGCTTTCCAAAGTTACAATGACGTATTTGAATCTGCTCCCGTAGCTACCATCGCTCTTCGTAGCCTGACTGCCCTTAACCATAGTCGACTCTACAGCTCTTTTACTGAAGTCATCCCACGCGCTCCCTCTGGCTTTGTTGGGGATGGAATTGCACGCCGTTATAATGAAACTGTTAAGTCGGACCTGGCCGAGCTTCCTGATGCTGTCCGCCCGTCCTCAGAGAAAGAAGAAGACCTATTGACATCCATGCGTACTCACTTCAAGCCGATTAAGCGAGAGACTGCCGCCGGTGTTCAAAACACTGCTGTTGATTATGCTGACGGAATGACATTCTCCATCATTAGCGATTTGGATGATGTCAAATTTAACCGCAGTCGTTCTGGTACCATTTTTTTGGAATCCGAAGGAGATCCTCCAGTTCAGTACATGGAATACCGCACGCAAGGAATCGACTACTCCAGACTAGGCATATATCCGTCCTCTGCCTGCTCCGATGATGGCCTAATCTCCACCGATCTGATTCTGAAATTCAAGGTGCGCCAGAATGAAAAATCGGCACAGACAGAGTGGCCGACTGAAGGATGCTCTATTGACTCTTTGCATGAAAATGAGGATACTTCTGATGATGCTGTCATTTCTTTCTCAGAGTCTCCGATAGCTTCCCCCAACGGTGAAGCTATGAATACTCTGGCAGCACCTGATGTTATTGAGGAGTCTGATGTAGTGCGGCGTGACTGGATTCAATGCGATGAGTGCAAAACAAACCGCAACTCCTGGTTCACTGAAAATGGACACGTTTTCGAATTCAACCCAAATGAGATATGGAGTTCAGACGATGATTTCTGTCGGGCATGCGCAGAACAGAGGGCTTCAGCCCGAGCCGAGCATTGCGACTCACGTGAGACCCGGGTTATCAGGGAAGAGGCAGCCCGCGATTGGGACGAGCTACTGTCAGACATCAGCTATGTGCACACATTGCAGGAGGTGGACGGACACAGCTTGGCGCCCGCAGAGATCACACTGCACGCAGCAGATGGAAACTTTCTGCGCAGCGCTTTACTGGCTCGCCAGGCAGAAGCACAAACAGACACGCGTGGGTCGCTAGAGAGCGATGTGCGTGCATGGCTGCGAGGCACGCGCGCCAAGCAGGATGGCACAGTGGGACACATCCTAGACCGCTCGCTGAGCCTGTATGGGACTGCAGAGCCGCACTGCCAGGCCTGTGCTGAGGATTGGTCATGCGGACCGGGGGGGCCCGGCGGACAAGGAGACCGTAAACGCCGCCACTCGGCTGCCAGTGGCGCCGGAGCGAAACAACGCTGTGCCCCCCCGGCACCGCCCCCACCACGCCCGCCCTTGCTACCGGCAACCGAGCGTTCCCTCACTCGTTAAGGGCTGTATTGTTCTGGAACTGGATCTCTTCTTTGGTATTATGTTTAAAAAATTTACTTACCATCTCCCATAAAGCGACCCGTCGGCTAATAGCATTTCCCCACAGATTTTTTTTTTAATATTTGCTGTGAAATTGCAGGCTTCCTTTCATTTGCGTAATTTCTAAGATGATTGTCTCGTCTTGATCAGAAAAGGGAAGCATTGGGCAAAGTCTCTGCGTGGGCGAGAGGCTTGCTTCTCAGCGGAGGTCGACCGTCTAACCTCTCGGCTCATCTTATGTATCAGTATTTCAGTTTATTTATTCTCGGGGGTCTCATCGGCGACTCGCTCTTGAGGTATCCTGAATTAACTTGTCTGTTTGGCGATGAGCTCCTGTGCTTATTATTTATTTTCTTGTGACGAGGTCTCCCATTATTTATTTTCCTCTGATAATTAGCCCAATCTATACTAAAGGAGATCTGTGAACCCATGCAATATTTTGTACATACATATTATATTTTAAGTATTTGATCATCAGAGATGGGTATATATATTATAAAACTAACTTAAAATTCAGCAGGGAGTGTTTTGCAGTTTGCTAACGCTTTTCATTTTTCTACCAATCTGACTCAAACTTTTGACAAAATTTATCTCAAAACACATATCTGTCGTCTCAGACTTCATCTCTTTTTTGACGTGTCTTCGCCGCCCGTGCGCCCGGACGACTATCAAAGCGTGAACTCGAGGCAATATGAATCAATACATATTTGTTTAATATTATGGTACAGTAGTAGGGGGAAAGATAAAGGTAGGTTAATTTAGCTAAATATTAATTCTCGAGTCTTAGCAGTAGACAGAGTGTGTAATTCTGTTTTCTTACGGAGAATGTTTCAATACTTATTTATTCTCTTTGTAAGACATGCTCACTGTGTATACGTATTCAGTAGTATCCACTTGGCCTACCGCTGAGACTCGGAGGATTCTCAGGCGGTGGATAGCGCGGCTGTGCAGCCTCACTGGGCCCCCAGCATCTTATGCTGCACGAGGTTGACTTGCGCAGCTTTCCCTATCGACTGCCACATATTGTTTATATTATTTTAATAGCGCCTGTGAGGCCTTGAAATGGACGATCCCAATATATATTACCATAAAGACGTCCATTAACTATACAAGTTATGTATGATTGCGAAGTACACTATCGCATGCAGAGTGGATTGAAAATACCACTTTGTCCATTCTCATTTTGAACTTTTTCTTGAAACTGTCTAGAAGTGGCTTCGAAGTTTGGCAATTCTGAATATCTGTTTTAAAATCATAGAATATATAAAATCTTATGATCATTGTCTTTCAAGATGGATATTAAATTTTCTAGAAACTACTATTGAAATGTTTAAAAAAAATTAATATTGCTTGTGTAACCGACTGCATCTCATTGAAGTTATTTATGTTAAAGATACAAATCTTTTGTTTGTATAGAGATAGTAGTCCAAGACTGCACACTCGCTCATCGGTACTGTATGATTATGTGATGTTTGTAAATAAAAATGTTGAGAATTGCAGAATGTTAATAAAATAATATTTTGTGTAATTTTAAAATTGATACTCAGCAATCCGCCCTGATCAGTAGAACGCTACCTTTCTGACAGTTTCAGTATGTAAATAGTACTTCTGTTTTGTTGGAATATCAACCATATATAATTGTATTGTTGGTAGCTGAAGGACTATAGCTTCAGTTCCCTGTAATTAAAATGTTTTGATTTAACTTGGAAATTTGCAGATTTTGACCAGATTGTTTGATAAAAATGACCCATCACATATTGATGTATTATAAATGAGTCATTTTGTAACATATGTTTAAAAATATAATTAGTATATTGGGCATCGAAATGTCGTGTACCGTTAAAAAACCAAATATTTTATCTCTCTTAAGCATTGCACGTGTATATTGTTTTGATTGAGTTTTCAATGCGATATCCATTTAAGAAGTGCACCCATACTGGTGTGGCTCATCATGTAAAGAGGATTTTAACCTTCATGTAGGCTATGATGAATATCAATATTCTCATTGACATTTTCGCATGTTGCAGAAAATAGTGTCACGTTTTAAAATGTGACTAAAAATATATTTTCCATCTAGTCTTATATTTAAAAAGAATATCTTGTGTCGAAGAACACTTAGGAGTGAGATTTTATTTGATGCAATGTGGTCATTTAACAATACTTGTGTGTTTATTTTGTGTCATCGGCAAAATCTGTGTTTTCCATTAAATGGTTAGGAGAATGTTGTATAAAGTAGGTTATATTGTTTACAATGTACGACCTTCATAAATAGTACTGTTTCTATTCCTGAAGGCAGCCTCTATAATATTGTTGACTAAATTTCAAATGATGTTTTCTTATTTTTTTTTGTGTTTAATTTATAAAAGTTTGTTCGTTTCTCAATGCCTTTAAAACAGTTTTGTTAAATTATTATTCTTAAATTTGATTTCTTCTATTATGTTTACCTAAGCCTTTCATTTAGTTTCACTTTTACTAATGTTTGCTCTTCAAGGAGACTCTTAGGGGGTAATGTAAATTTTATTAAACCGTGTTAGCCCATAATTGATTTAAAAATATTTGCAAGATATCACATTGAAATCAGTTGTTATTCTTTGATATAAATATGTATCTAGTGTTTAGTTATTTTACGTTTTAACTATTGTTGTTTTGGTCACGTCTCATTTTATGTATATATGGACACTTTCAAAGATCGTGACTTTAAATTCAGTTACAATGTCAAGTTTTAATTGGGAGAAAAGTGTATGTTTTTATTAAATTGAATAATGTATCTACACTAAGTATGCTTGGAAAGTGCGCAAGTGCTGTGAACTCTGTATGTGTGTTGTGTCTATATAAATTTAAAGTACGTATATCTACGCTGGGCATTGACTTGGAAGTTTCTTTAAATTCATATAGACCTTGCCTGTATGTCTGTTTTGGTTGATTGTGTACAAATGATTATGATTGGTTATCATTAAAGTAAACTAATTATTCATACGAATTTATATATCTAAATATATATATCTATGTGTATATATATTTATATATGTATATCTATGTATATATATATTTATATATGTATATATATTTATGTATTTATATATATATCTACATATATATATTTATATATCTATCTTTATATATATATATATATATATCTATATATATATCTACCTATATATATTTATATATCTATCTTTATATATATATATCTATATATATCTATCTACATATATATATATATATATATATATATATATATATGTTTATATTAAAATTCTTTTTTAATTATTAATAACCATATTATTTGAATTTATATATGATATTTATTTATTTTCAACACATTCACTCAGTGCATTGGTGGACGTATTGTTATAATAGAGCACTTGAACATCTTATAGTGTCATCATGCAGCCCTTTATGTTAAATACTTACAGATGTTCATTTCAACATTTTTTTTGGCTGTATTAAATGAACGTATAAGATGTAAAAGTGACTTATTTGAGTTAAAATTAAAGTATATATTATATGTAATGAATGATTAAAATGTATAAACGAGGAATAGTGTGGCCTCTTACATAATTATAATTTGAAATTATCATTTAATGTTATGTATGCTTTATAACAAAATAATCTTTTTCAAACAGAAATGGGCATGAACTTTTAAAATCGCATGTCATCCAATTACACGGCCCATTTCTGTTTATAAAAAAAAATTAGATGATACACATAATATACAATATTTATTCACTGCTGTTAAATATCAGCAATTTACAGTAAAGTAATATTATGTACAAGTGAAGGGAGTCGAGAGCAGAGAGCCCGCGCCCACAAAGGGAGGTTTCTTCACAAATCTTCTCACTCGCATACAATGCAAACAAGTTTTAGTATAACATCTTCCGATGTGGTCGTTTTGCAAAATATAATGATATAACACCACTTATGTTTTTTATCAAAGAGAAATTTGCAGCAGTAATTCTGCATGCTAAATGAAAAAAATCTTCACAGAGATCAATTCGCCAGTATCCTATGTTTTTAACAATCTTTTGGTTGTAACTCGTTTACAACTCCAGTTTTCGTTATAATATTTTATTGGACTTAACACATTAAATTCATATCCAATTTAAATTTAGCATTAAAATATGTATGTGACTTGTCCGCTTGGCAAATATTAGTTTACCTACAGGCTGAGGTCCAGTAACAACTCCACTAAAACCTCAAAAAACGGTTGGAATGCCTCACTTGCCTGTTTGCTTTTATGAAAAAAAGTGTCTTAAAATCTCATAGTGCGATGCGGCTTGACTTGTGTTTGAAGCCAAGTAAATTCCGGTTGCATTATTGAGATCCATAAAAAAATAGCTTTGTCAAGGAGAATTGATGCTATGGGGCTATATGATTATTATTGTAAATATCTGGTACCCTGAGATAATCAGCATTATAAATGCTCACAGCTTCATGTATGACATTTTAATATCAAAATTGCATCGAAGTCCGTGTTGTGAATTCTAAAACTGGGAGTTCATTGGATTTCTTTGCAACCATTCTGCCCAGGAGATGGTAGTAAACTTCTTGAGTGTCAATAAGATATAAAAAAAGATCAGAAACCGTTTAGTGCCCTGAAGTGGAATCAATTATGTGTCAGATTAGTGATAATCTCGTATATAATAGTCGGATGCAGTAGATTTTTTTTAACATACCATCTCGGAAACAAAGCATGTAATTTTTAACTGTCAATTTTTTATCCACACTTTTATTTTATGATGGAGAACTGTTGAGAGAAACTAATTTTTTTACTATGTGCTTATAACAAAACTTAAGAGGGTAATCTGAAAATGCGTTTCCGAGTTTTTTTGAATCACCAGAACCTATATTTTTAGATGTTAGGATGAAGGTGTTGATTACAGTGGAAACTGTGTCGATAGACTCTCATCTATAGCAACATCTGAACCTCCTATTTTCAAATTTCCATGACAATCGTCAAGAGAAATATTTTTTATTGGTTTTTAATATTTTTTAAATACAAATAAATCGGTCATTTTAGAAATCTTTGTGACTAAATTAAACCAATATTACAAGCGGGTTTTATCCATAATAGGTCAACATTAAAACTCGTATTGATTACTGAAAACCTAAAAAACAAAAAAACACTCATGAGGTTTTTAAAAATGCCATTTTACAGGACTGTTTTATGGAAATTGTAACACATTATGTAGCGATTTATAGAAACATTTATTTTTGACAATTATTTCTAGTTTCAGCTGGTGATTCTTACCCATTTTATGTATCCGACTACTATCAGTTATATAGGAATTTTGGTTTGGTTTTATCAACAAATAAATTCATGCAACAAAATATTGTTTTATATTTATTCACCCATGCTGCCTCCTCTTCTCACCTTCTCTGCAATGAGTTTCAATTCAGTCGACAAGGGACTGAATTGGGCTGGCTAAATCCAACAACTATGCCCTCACGTGAGACAAAGACATTTTGTAAAGTTCAATGGGACTTATAATGTTGCTGAGATCATCGTGGAACCCTATACCAATGAACGGCTATTCATCAAGCCATCTTTAGGTTATTATAACTCTAGAAATCTTTTACCACTTACTCTAGATTAAAAATAAAAAAAGCTGTAGAGGGACTGCTGAAGACAGTTGTGTGGAATCCATGGACTTGTTACTCGGAGAATGTTGAACAATCGTTTTACGCTCGGGCTTATGTCTGCTGGCTCGATCACCAAGTTCAAGAGTTGGAAGAAAGTGCTTTACATACTCCAACTGTGTGTGCGTCGACTAGAAAATTCATATGAATTTGCTGTTGGTTACATGAGACTTTGGAAAAAGTACGTTAATTTTCAAATACTCAGTAAGTTTCAACTGAGTAAGTTGAAATTATTTGTATCAATGTTTGAAAACAATATTTCATTGAATTCATTTTTGTACTCATTTCGAGCAAAATAAAAGTTATTTATATTTTAGTCTTGATTTGGAGAAAAATACATTTATCTCCTCTTCATTTATCATACCATTTTAATATTGTATGAACTTTTCTCTTAATGTGTTCATATGTATACGAACCTCACGTAATAGTAAACATGGCATGACCTTTGACTTAGATTTTTGAGTTACGTTATTTACTATAGGTTATTTAATGGTATATATATTTATGCTTAAAACAAGCTAATGGCTATTTATGGAATAAGTACTAATATTTCCTCGCCCTCTATACAACCTTCGATAGCTCAGTTGGTAGAGCGGTGGACTGTAGCGTATTTCTCATTGGTATCCATAGGTCGCTGGTTCAAATCCGGCTCGAAGGAGTTTTTTGACATATTTTTTTTATTCGATATAATATTAATAACAATAACATATATTAGTAAAAACAAGTATACTTATATGTATTAAAAAAATCATAGTGATTTACAATGTTTCATTTTTTTGATGAAACAAATTAAGGTTTGTTTTATAAAAGTATGATAATAATATTGCAAAAATATTTATTATGCTTTCGCTATCCGACCACAGGTGAACACAGAACCCCTGCCGAGTGGCGGGACTCCGCGAGCGGTTTTGTTTTTTCACTCGCGAATACAAGCGTGCTTCAGCTCGCGGCTGCGGGGCTGCGGGGCTGCGGGGCTGCGGGGCTGCGGGGCTGCGGGGCTGCGGGGCTGCGGGCCGGGCCGGACCCGCGCCGGGCCTGGCGGCAGTCGGCAAGCGGCTGCTCGCCAACGCGAATGCCCTCCCGGCCTGCCAGCTGAGCACGAGCTCGTCTCCCGGCGCGGACACTCGGCGTGTTGTGACTCCGCCGGTGCATCGACTGGACATTTTATTATTGTTTTGCTGCAAGTGCGTGGTTTTGTGCTCCCTCGGCCTTCTGGCTATTCCAGGTACGCTTTTGATTGTTTTCATCGCCCGATTGTGACAGCAATAATAGATGAGCGTTTCGTTTGCGGTTATATATATTTTTTGCAAATACGTTATCGAGCGATCGCTCAAGATGTAATAAATTTATTGTGAAATGACTTTTCGTTAGTGCGTGTGTATAAACGCGATTTGCTGTAAATAGCGACCGGTTTGCGACTTCAGGGTGGGACCTCTATTTATGTAAATAAAATATACGAACTCTTATCGATACTAATTGAAGTACGCTGTGCTGATAATTTTGTTCAAATCTACGTTGTTTTTTTTTTGCGAGGTTTTAAAATCTAACATTCCCGAATAATTTTCAATATATTGCGTCATGACTCATAAACTATTTCACAATCATTTCAGTTCGGCCATTGATGAAAAAATTGTAACAAAAAATGAACAACATTGTAAACATGCCGTCTCTGGCGACGCGGAGCAGGAACTATTTGTTTTTGCAATAATAACGATATTTCTTTATTATCAAACGATTATAAAGTCTCGGATATTGTAATACAGCATTATCAAAAAATATGTAAAAAATTCTAAATGATGGTGGCATGAAAAAATAATTTAATTGTTGTGTTCAATTTCTAGCTGCCAAGAAGACGGAGTAAGCTTATTAGTTAATTTACAATTATTTTGTTGACTACTGTTTACTTTTATTTGAAATTTTAAAACCAAATATACTGGACGTTATACTTTTGCAAAGTTTATGTCACTGTGCGTATTTTATGTTTGTCATCTTCGGCGACCCAAAATATCAATCTAATCTCATTTCAGATATATATTTTATAATTTAAATTAGCATTTAATTATTTTTATTTTTTGTATGATTTTGATTTCAGTTTAAAAATACAATTAACTCCACAAAACACAAACACTATGGTTACTTTATCGGCAGCTTTATTTTTTCATGTGTTGTATGAAAAAAACGTTGGAAGCTTTATTGTGATTTTTTTGTTGCCAAGATATCATTACTTAATGATCAAATATCTATATATATCTAATAATATTTGTTTATGTAGACGTTTTAAATTTTTTTTAGAGTAAATTGATGATATTTTTATTTGTATTACATAAATACCCAACGTCTTTTAATTAGTATATTATGCTCAGGATCGCATTTTAGAGTTGAAATTCAATTCATGCTACCAGTCAATATTTTTTTTTACATGAAAATGAACTTTGATAACAGTAACTCTTTTTCTTCTGGTAGTGTGAATAAAGCACATTGATAATTGCTATGTGCACGTTTTCGCATTGCAGTGCTTTCTGCATTCTTGGAATAGATCCTATCACTGCGTGCCTTCTTATTGGTTTCACATATTGAAGAAGAATTCAACTATTCTGCAAATGCATCGGCGACGCTTGGCTTTCTGTCAACTCTATCCATCTTCAGGGGAGATCTCTATCTTGAAATATCCGCAAGGAATTTGAGCAATCTACTGTCTCGCAGACGCTTAAGAGCTATGTTAGTGAAATGGTAGTCTTTGAATGATAAATTATCTCTCAGGTTGATATACAAGGTGTCTGCTTCTTGCATAATCTTAGTATAATATATAAATGACATATTGTGAATAATATATTATGTGTCTCACGGCTTTTGATAAAAATGTGGATGAATATGATTTTCCACAATAATTAATCCTTTGTACTTGAGAGAGTTCGGCATCAAATATATTAAAAATGGATGACACCCAGTAGCATGAAAAGCAGTATATGCAAGCCTGCTTTTAAGGTATCTTACTTCATTGCCACACGAAGAACTTATATATATATATATATATATATTTACAATATTCAACAAAATTTATTTGAGCATGCCAATGCGGCGCAAATTTGACGGTCATTCAATGTTTAGTACAACCTACGAAAAAGGTCTCTAAGTCAATTGTGTAATCTCTTAGTAAACTCTCAACACATTCAGCACAAGAAAGAAGTCCTCGGCCCTCAGGTGTGCGTGGGCGAGTCTCCTACTCGCGTATCGCATCTACTTTATAGCTGCAGGAGGAGATGAGTTTCCTAAGATATAACGGATGTTGCTGATTAGCCATTACCTCTCGAATACTGTAGGCGCTAACACCATATATCCTTTTATAATAATTTTAAATACACGCGGAATATTTCATCACCCAATGCTCACGACATTGCTGTAGTCCGCTCGGGATCTCCTTTTTTGTCACTCAACATAACACATAGCACACTTTTCCAAATTGCAAAATGTTCACAGTCATTAGGTCTGCGATTCGCACGCCCAGCCAATTTCACGGGAATCGACAGCAGAACGCTTGAAGATCTTCTCCGGTCGTTATGTCATTAAGATTTTGGGATTATCCTCGGTTCTATGTTTTGTCTATCTCCAGACATTCGTGCGTACCTCGTGTTCAGTACCGGACTGGGGAAGGGGTTGATTCTTTACGCTCCACGAAGGCAAGGGAGGATTTGATTAACAATTCAAATAATCGTGCCAACTTACTTATTACTGCACCTAGTTTCCTTTCGTTTCGCTTATTATTGTTTTGGGTTTCGCTTAGCTTATGGGAAAACCTGAAAAGTGGATGTATATAGGTAGCATCTTCAACCTTCAGAGAATATTTTATATTCTTCTGTTTCGTTGGTTATTCGTTGCCGCCCATGTCGAACCCTTCCGAAGGATCTTCCAGCTCCCTGTCGTGCCATCGTAAGGCTATCATATCGGTGTAAGATTCGCGTGTCCCGTGAAATTCCTAAGTACCCGTAGTAAGTCGTGGACATTTGGCGCGATTTCACGGTCGGTTATGGCGAGAAGAGCCTCCATCAATAGGCAACGGTGCTTCGGAGCAACTTTTTCTGGTTATCAATACACAGCGACTCGTATCGGCAAGGCGTAATAACACATTAAAAAATTGGACACAGTGTTTTCTCCTTTCATTAATTTAAATCGCCATAAGTCATTTGCACATGTCAACTGCCTTCTATTATGATCGTTTATAATATTTAATGAAGTATTGTAGCAGTTAATTATTGTTGCATGTAACGCGAAATACTCATTCTACTTTCTAACCATAAATGTGTAGAATACCTACTCATTCATTATATACTTGATATTTAATGTATACTTGTTTTTATTTGAACTTCAATACTTGTACATCTTTTATGGTACATTTTTTATAAAATTTAAATTCTCTTTGCATAAAGATGAAAACTCTTCTCTGATATATATTTTTTTTCGATTTACCTGCACTTTACGACTCGGAAATAGCTGCAGTTGATTTTAATAGATTCAAAATCGATACATCGAAGTACCTGCCTGAAGAAACAATACGTGTTCAAGTTTCTCGATTATGAAAATCGTTACACGATCTCATACATTTTTAACTGTTGCAACATTGATTAGTTCATTACAATATCTATGCACTAATTATCTACGATGGTGTACAGGTTTACCGCAAAACCTCATTTATCTCACTGGTAACACTAAAGATCTTCGATAGCATCAGGTATACTTGTATTATACACCAGCATACGTCTTGGACTAGTGATGGGTATAACCGAATAATTTCTATCACACCAAAAAAAATATTACACTATTAATCTTTACGTGTACTAAAATTTCGCCGAAACAGCGCCGCTAAATATATGCGTTTTAAAATACGTCAATAAATGAATTTTTAGATAGAGTTTTATATATAATCGCGATTAAAAGTAAGAAGATAAATTATTGACTTATTCTTGGTATTTATTTTTTGTTGCGAAAATAGTAATTTAGATTTATATATGTAGATTAAGACAATAAATGAACGATTAATTCATTCTTAGACCTTGAAAATGTATTTTATGACAAGACGGTGAATGATCGGATAAGCACCGATTACGGCATAAAAATATCAGATTAGGCACATTTTAATCAAATTTATATTTTCCTTAGTATCATATATCTTATCTAAAAATAAAAAATAGTCTTTATTCAATTTTGTAATATTTCTTTAAAAAGTATATTATTATTATAAAATAATATTATTATAATCGTGGACTTTCTTTATTCGATATTTCCCATCACTAGTCCCAAGCGTTTACCTCACGGCGTACGTTTTTTATGGGGCATTATCGATGTTGTTCCTCGTTTGCGGCCATGTTTTGACATATCATTAAACATATCGGATTCGGCGGGTCTTTTATTTATCACCAACTGCGATTTCATATTTATAGAGCAATAAATTATATTCTTCTGTGAGCATTCGTTGCCGTCCCGGCGCACATCTGGCATTATGCTAATTTATATTTCAGGAAAATATCGCTCGATGTCGATGTGTCATTTATCTATGAAACGAATTGAGTATTCATCGTAATACAAGTACTATCGATAGTTTTAAGTTACTATTGGAAAAATTATCAGAATCACTTTTATTAATATTGTTATGAAGATGACTTAATAGAAAAATTGATTTATTTAGAAAATATAACACCTGGCCTCCCCGCTCTCCCCATTCTGTTGCTTGTGTATGGCTGCCATTCTGTACCCTGAGCATTTTTAAAGGATCGGTAATGGAGTAGTAGACTCGGATGTGCTCTGGAAGTATCTTGTAGAAGTGGGGGGTTCTTGCTATTGTGTTTGCAGCCTGCTGCAGAAGAAATATCAGATCTAAACGCCAGAGCTTTGAAAGTAAAAGACTATATAATAATGTTACTAGGCAGCAGCAATACGCAGAATTTTCCTTCGAATATAAAACTGCTTTGTATAAGGACCCGGGGATTACACTATTCTCCATAAGAAAACCATGAACACTGACTAAGCATACGTATATGCTCAGTGAGATGATCGCCAACCTCATCTGAGGAGAGACACCCGAAAAAGACAACACCTGGACATTAACCACGTTAAATAAAAAAATAATGTCATTCCAAGTGATATATTATATTCGGTAGAGTTCTTCTTTTATGAGTGTACAGTTTTCGTAAATGGGTTTTTCTCTAAATTGAAACATAATAGTGCAAGTTTTTTTTATTATCTTTTCAAACATCTACAATACCCACACATTTTTTATATTCAGATTATTTGAGATTCCAGTTGCCTATTTTGTTCTGCTTTCGATTAATAAATCTTGGTCGCACAAGACCAACATGGCGCCCCAATTCCCTCCACTAGAAGAGCGTTGGTTCCGCATTAAAAATTATTTTATATCGTAAATCTGCATTAGCCACAGCCGGTGTGTTGCCAGTCATATGACGACTATAAAGGGACATTTACACCTGTGCAGAATTTAGATTTAATTTATATAAATTTGGTATTTTTATATCGTTTGTACTAGGACATGTTTGAAACATTAAGGTACTTAATAAAAATATAAAAACAGAACTTTTTGAACAGACTTACGTGTGAAATACATTAAAATATATACCACCATGTTGGTGACCATCTCACATGTACAATCTGTTCATGGTTTTCTTAGGGAGAACAGAATACATATCTAAATACATAATAATTTTTATTCTTAAGTTGTTTTTGGTCTGTATGGTTATTTTGGTCAAATAAATAAGTTTTAAGTCGAACTAAATCACAAATGATAATAATTTCTTCTGTAAGCGTTAAACCCGCGAGGTTTACGTTATTAAACGTTATATCTTAAAATTTCTCACAACGCGATAATTAAAAGGTGGGAGTTTTTCACTGGCAGAACAAATTAACAAAAATTATTTTGATATAAAATTTCAAGTCACGTAACATGTTACGTGCCGTACGCTTTATTGATATTTTTTTATCAAATAATAGGTGTGAATCCACCATTGTTGTGTTTCTTTTAAATTCGCCGCCTGGCTTGATACTTTTTCACATAAGTTGATTTAAAAAAAACTGTACATTGTTATGCTGATAAGTGGAAATAATATAAAAGAAAATATTAAATATTTTTATGGCATGCACCGTTTTCATGGCTTTAAATTATAGTTGAATGATGTCTTGGAACTTATTTAGTATGCTTATGGTGTACTATGAATTCAAACTGTTTTTTGACGATTGTATAAATTTGGGTTTGATTAAATATGTTTTCATATATTATGTATTACTGCTTAAATCCATTTTATTCCAACATATATAAACAAGATCTTTGTTATTTATTATTGCTAGAGATTGGATGTCAGTGGTAATTCTGTGTGGGCAATTTATACAATTAAATGATTAGAGGGAAACTGAAAGCTGTTTAATAATTTTAATAGAAGTTTTTATGGAGAGAACTGTTTCTTACATTTACTAGAGCTAAAAATGACTAATTACAAAAACATTATGTATTTCTTTTTCATTTAAGTGATCTATATTTAGAAAGGTTTCATTGAGACACAATTATAATAGTTCAACGCTTTTAATAGTTTTGAAATTAAAATCCATGGTTTTAATGTATTTTAAGTCCACAAAAAGATACACTATTTGTGCCATATTAAATTGGAGAAACATAAGCATTTTAATACAGTATAATGGATTTACCTGCGTAACCGGGAATATTAGTGATTTAGTTTAAAATATGTTTTTAAAAAGGTTGTAAATTCACAAATTAAAAACGTTTTTGATGACGTTAAGCTATACGTCATTTGTATCTACTTTAGTAACAATGTTTACGTTTCAGACGCATGTTAGTGGCGGCTTGGTGAGAGTTCATTAAACATCAAAAATATTTTTAATTCAATTAAAATTTACAATCAGAAAGAATGCATTGTTGTGAAAAGTTTCCTCAATAGACAAGACGCCTAGAAATTTCCATCTCAGATAGCTGCGCTCATGATAGAGAGACCTATCCAGTCCCAATCATATCGACTGGCTCGTCTAGTGATGGGGCAGTTGTCGATCTGTGAACAGTCGATTATTTCAAATAAACCATCCAACTGTACAAGCTCTCATAAAAATAAATACCACCTCAAGGAAAAGATAAACAGCTATTTTAAAAATAAAAAAAATTACATGTAAACTTTAGTTTTGGTGTGTCGGTTATTAATGGTATTTATAGTGACATTAAAAAAAACATTTTTCCAAAAAACTCTTCACACTATTTCAGAGTAAATTTGACTAAAAAATATTATCAATAAAATGCATTTTTAATTATTCAAACGATATTTTTTCTCGCTCACAAATCACTGATCGATAGTTGTGAACGATCGATAGTACTGATTGGTTCGTTCGATATTTCCCTTCACTACTCGTTATAGAGGCGGTTCTGGTACGTTTAAGATTGAGCAATACAATTCAACATCTCAATAAAGCTTACAAAACCAGCTCGGTAAATGATCGACCAGGGATATCGGCTTGCTCCCCGACGGGTGCGTCGACTCACGGGCAGCGTGGGCTTGCCTAATGAGAGAAGCCCGACCGTATTGTTTAAGGGTGACTGCTTCCACTGGGCATTTTAATCATAAATAAAAATTGTGACTCCATTGAATTTATTTTAAAAATATTAATAGTTATTCTCGCTGGAGATTCACCAAATGTTATGTTGTCTCAGTTCTTTTTTATGAAGTTGAGGCCTGGGCACTTCAGACAGCTACAGTGCCATGGTAGAATTGAGGTATTTAAAAAGTGGCTTTATACGAGATTCATTAAAATACCATGGGTTGACCGCGTCAAGAGTCTTGCGCAAAGAAAGAGAACTCCTGGCGATGGTAAAAAAGCGGAAGGTCTCCTATTTTGGCAATATTTTTCGAAAGAATAACTATAGCACCATACTGCCAAATTGTCCAATGAAAAATCAAAGGAAAAAGGGCCATTGGAAGGTGGAAACTAACATGGATACATGGTGACTGGAAGTCGGAAGTACGGCCGAATTAGTGATACTGGTCTAGAATAAACTATAAAATGAATATTGTCGTCATTTGCAGATATCAATTCGCCCAGTAGAAAATATTTTTTATTTACAGTAAGTTGTTGATTATTATCATTTGAATTAATTATTATTATAATCAAAATACATACGAGTTCTCAGGTAAATTCATGCTTAAATATATTTTTATAACGTAGAAACTCCTCGTAAGCCGTTACTCGTATACTTACTATGAAATCATAAATCTATGCAGAAACTTTTTTTATACTTGAAATGACATATTTATTGAGACCACTATTTGTGTGAGACACTATAAATATTGATATACAGTGTACAGCATAAAAAGAGTATATTTTAAAGTCATATATTTTCACACGTACGTAGATAAATAAAACCTTTTTACAGCGCAACGGTAAAAAACCTACGAGTATCCTTCACGTGCTTTTTAATATATAAACGGTGATATTCGTGCACTCAACAACGTTTTCAGTATATAAATTTAAAACTAAAAATAAATTGTTACCTCAAAATTTGAATAAGCCTCTCGACATGCCACACCGTGGCTCTCGTTAATTAAACATTTATTGCCAGGGTGTAAAATTACAAAAACTGGGTCGGCCGGTTGTGTTTCAAAGCTCACTAAATGTGTTAGGTTTAGTACCCATAAAAGGCGATTTTTTTCACACGCTGTGAATGAAAACTTTTACGATTCCTCCGCTGTAAAACTTCGTTCATCCTTTGAACGCTTCTCCGACGAGGCTGGCCGAAAAGATTTTTGTTGTTCTTATAGCATGTTCCTGTTACCGTGGATTGATACTTAAAGTATAAATGTTAGGTCCGCGATGGACCAGGGGTTTCCGATGCGTGGACTGCGGCTGACCGTGGCCCAATAAAGTTTATAATATAGTAATACGAATTTTAACTCAGAAATTTATACTTATAACCATTCTATTTATCTTCTCAGTTACTGTTATAGATTACTAGGAATGGTCTTATTTTGTATAAAGGCACTGTGCATATCTCTCTGAAATACTAGAAAGGTTATTAAAAGTAATAATTTCTTGTAATTTTTTCGATTGAGTACATGTTAGCATAGCAATGTTAAATATTTTAATAATCTTAAGTTTTTCTAAACATAAAGCACTGTTTTGTTATTTCGAAATATTATACGTCTGTTTTTATTATACAGATTGTGGCTTTTAAATGCAGTATGAATATATATTATTAATAATATATTATTTTTTTATATCTAAAATACTTTTATTTAATTTTTTCTATATAGTAAAATATTTTTAAGTTCAATTTGACATAAATGTGATTTCTATCAAAGCTTATATGCGATTAATAATAACATAATACAAGCTCGATCTTAAAACTACTCACACACGAGTAATCATCATCCAAGCTTCTAATAATTACATAAATATGAAGATTTATGGATCAAAAACGTGATTTTAAGTCAATACTTCTCATACAGTTTTTTTTTTAATTTTTCGGATTTCATGTGAAGAAAACGTGTCCGAAATGGCGACTAAAATAACATAAAATTTGACCCATTTGAGTTTGATCACTTGTTGGGCTTCGCTCAAATTCTTGTAAAATACGTGTGATAATCCATAAAGTGTAAACTATGCTGAACAAACAACAAGCAATGGATGTTCACAGTCGCATGTATATTACGTACGTAAGACGTTTTTAAATCTCAATTTGTATATGACAATGAAGACAGTTTATAAAATTTCAAAGTAAATGTGTTAGTCTTAAAATAAATCAATTTGCACTTGATTTGAAGGATTTAAAAATGAAATAGCTTCTGTCCACAATTGTGGTTGAATTTTGCTGATTAGTACATTCGCAGTCTTCGGACTAATTAAAAAAGATGATATTTAAAAATTCAACTTGTATTTGTGCTATTTTTTTTGTTTTACATTTCACATTATAATTTTCCGTGGATGTAATTTTTTAATAGTATGCTTCCTGCGCTAGGCCGGCTATTATACTTGAAATATTATGGAATAGTATTTTTACAGTCAAACGTATAATTAAAGCAGAGATTCTTCAGATTACTCTTTACAAATGTAACTATCGAAGTCATCAGACCAAATAATAGCCGCATATATTAAATTTAGCATAAATCCCCTAGGCGGACCTGAACAAGAAATGCGAGGTTATAATAACTGACTTCAGAATATTGTGTAGTCGTCGCTGGAGCACACCACTGGCTCTTCACATGTGGTCCGCACTCATTAAGACATTTTATTTTCGTGTATGTATAACATAAATAGAAATTATATTGTTTAACCTACACTCATTCAATATTCATGGCTTATTTGTTATTTTATACTTTTATGCGTTTATTTTTGTATTATTAATTAATGTAGAAAAATTTATTTTATGATATTGATTTTCACTTTTATGATTGATTTATTCGACTTGAGATAAATCAATATATGTTTAGACATGTAAACACAAAACCTTGTAATTTTTGTTAACTATTGTTAAATATCCCCATTTTATATTATTTTAAGTTGTAGAAGTATTTAAATTTCTCGTATTAATTATGTCAGTGCTTACGAACAACTAACAGCTGTTTAAAAAAAAGAGCTTAGTGTTTTATAGATTTGTAGCTAACTAAAAAATAAAACCAATACTTAAATGGTCGTTGAAATTTAATTTCAATAAAAATATATAGGTGTGTGAATAATGATAATACCCAAGTGTACGCAGAACTTATAAATAATTATTTATTTTTTTAAAATATTATTAAGTGTTTACAAACTCGAAGTAAGATACTAGGATGAGGAATAAAAGTATGAGTTATGAAAACTCAATCACAAGGTATCTAAATTTGGATTTATCAAATAGTTTATTCAATAAAAATTGTTTTCTGTAGATGGAAATCATATTATTATTTTAAGTCCCATATAAAAATTATGGGCTATAGGACATATAAAACATATAAAGACATTTTATTGGATATTGTTAAGTTTTAAAACATATAATTACAATCTCTGGCCCATTTGAAAAGGTTCACATTGCAGTAAAGTTTATAAATACACGCTTGAACTGAGTGCCATCCATTGTTACTAGGCTACGAGCATTGAATCAGTTTCTAATATTATATGTGATAACAATAGCAATCTCCTCTAAATTTATTACCAATCTTCGTATGGAAGATCCTATTATTTATGGCGCTGGATATCTTTCACTTTTATGGACGAGTTTATTCATTTCTCGTGAGCGATTCGCTGCAGTTAGACGAAAGTCCCAACTCGTGCGTCGTAAAAATGCGGTTTTTACAGTGAAAACGTTTATGGTGTTTGGAGATTTGTATACATCATAAACTATGCTTATATCTCAGGAATGTGCTAGAAAGGGAATATTCATATTAAACACCTTCAAAATAAAATTTCTAATTTTTGAAGAAATACTTATTTGAGAACGTATTTTTTTAACTTTTACTTCTACAAGTCAAAAATCTTTATTTTTATTACTAAATATTACTTCCATTGTAGAATAACATATCTTAAATGTTACGCAATAATTACAAGTAATTCTTAAGAATAATAGTTTTACACTTTGTTTTTTGAAAGTACCTTTATGTATTTTTTGTCATTTTGAGCAAAAAGCTCACAATCTTGCTACATAGTGTTTATAAAATGTCTAAGCAACGAGACAAAATTATCTACAATAAATGGAGCAATACAAAGCATCGCCGCATCCCACAGCCTGCGATGCATTTAACCTTTAGCATGTCCTTTAATAGTCGGATACAAAGACGAATAAAATAACGTTAATCCATAATAGTTATTGTTCTAAATGAGCCATTTTGTTCCGTCCATTGTCTGGCGACCCTCCGTGCCCGAGCAGTCCGCGCCGTTGCGCAACTTATTTGCACGCCGCTAACGGCCGCCACACGACCTGCCGCCCGCCAGTCCCGGGGAAGCCTTATTTTAATATTTTGATGGAAATAAATAGAAAACAAGATAAACTTGAAAATAAAGGCAACATGAAATACGCCAACACAATAAAAAAAGCATTCAAAGTCATTTAAACAAGACGATTCTCGGAAACTTTGATAGCATAATATTTTTAACAATTAGTAAGAACGCTTACTTTTACATTCAGAGTTATTTATAATTTTAACTATTCTATCATGTCAGTCTACACTGTAGACTCTACAGGTAATTAGGTTTAACGAGAGGATTCATTTTATTTATATTTTAAAGCATTATCTTCAGTAAGCGATACTGCCTCATTTCAACTGAGACAGAGTGAACCGCGTGTGTGATCTTCCACCCCATAGTCTTAAACTGATTCTTCTATTAGTCACCCTGCTTACGGCGATCTCAGGTCAGGAAGCCCAGCATGGAAGTGACCTATGAGTCACAGGTGTGAGGTAAACGTATTGCACTCATAAAGTAAGGCAAACTGGAGTGCTGACTCACTCCGCGCACTCTGAACAAGCGCATAGCTCGCCATCTCGCCTTCCTATTGTGCTCCCACCGAGGACTTGGATAAAAAACCACAACACATGACAATTTAAGCATGATATAGTAACAAATTATTTTGTCTGCATTGTTCTTTTAAGTATGATAAGGGAGACACACAGTATCGTCGCACCTGAACCAATTTAAATTATTTTATTACCTGTGGAAGATCTGCAATTACCAGATCAATGATTTTGGTATACACCAGCATATTGTTATGAATTAAAATGTTCATGTATTTAAATTATTATTTGTCATGTTTACTGCATTTTTGGCCATTTATAACGTAAAATGCAAAACCTTTGAAAATGTATTGCTTCAAACAGATTCAAATCCGAGACCCCACTGTTGGCAAGTAAGCTTGCCAGTGGTTATGTCAATTTGTCTTTATGTTGCTCATATATTGTTTGCCTGGTTTAGCATTGACAGTATGGCAACCCACATACGCCAGTCAAAATGTATTGCACCTTGCTTATTACTCAAGACATGAGTCGTGAATTCTGTAACCGCTGGACAGCCACGCAGCACTGTCTCCTGCTCCAGAAGCAGTCTTAATCATATCACAGCCTCAGGTGAGTGCACCTGGTCAGCAACAACCAGGTAGTGCCAAGCTACCGGATATCCGATTACAAGCGACTAGGATGATGACGAAATGTAAGCCTTTGTGCTTCGTTATATGAACAATCTGCCATGTATTTTCTGGGTGTTGTTTTATAAGCGTATTAGGCATGATATAATAACTAGGAGTACTATCAGCAAATACAGTCGATCAAAACAGCATTTTTCAAGTAATACCCTTGAAAGGATCATTTGTGCTTTGCTCGACCCAGGATTTAAAATTGTTGACATATACTTTTTCTGAAATTAAAAGTTGTAATAAATTAAGCCTTGTTAGCTAGTAGACAAATAAAAAAGATACTACATATATTTTTATTCCCTTTGTTCTAGGAAATAAGCATCTGTAGAGTTGATAATGATGTATTTAAGAAGTTGTAAGTTTGTTCGCAACTAGCGTAGCCAATAGTTTTATGGCCTCTTCTTTGAAATGTACAAACAACCGTGCTTTTTAATTCATTATTTGTTTGCTACTAGAAATATATATCTTGTTTATTAAAAAAAAATACAGCAGCGTTATTAGGTATGGACCAGGTTTCAAAATTTTGTTGCATTTAAATATCAAATATTTGATAATTTTTTTAATTAATTGAAGACGATATTTTTCTAGTGTGCTAAAAATTGTTTTGTCGGATTTTTATTGCATGTTAGCATTTTTCTGAAATTAAAAAATGAGATCCGCCATGAAAGTAATTACATCGCTTTTATTTACATACAAAAATTTAGAAATCATTAATTATACTGAGATTTATCAGTTGGAAGCCACTCTATAGCGTGCAATGCTCGTCTAGGGTTACCATATATTTATTTAATTAAATATTTTTCCTGCTTTATTCTTGTAATAGAAACTTCTCCAAAAGGATATTTGAGCAATAATATAATTATTATTATTCCAGCTAATTCGCGTTATACTCACGACTTTAAAATTGTACATTGAATACTTTTTAGTATTTTTACTGTTTTTGTGCTCAAAAATTGATTCTCTGTTGTCTCATTTTGTGGCACACTATGATTAAAACAAAGAAAAGAAAGTAAAGTGATTATCAACACTACAAAGATTTTTTCGGTGGGGATTCGTCAAAGGTCTAAATAATTCCAAGAGCTTCAGTTCTTTGACTGCCACGTGGCATTTTCTTCAATTGCGCATAGAAAATCTTTACAGTGGTTAATGTACCTTGGCTCTATTATTTCAACTGGTAACCCTAACCTAGACCCGACATGGCGGCGATCTCGCATGTCTCGTAATCAGCGTGTGTGGTTTATGGCGGTTATTGTTGCGCGCCCTGAGTAATGGCGTTACATTTATTCCGCAACGCCATGATGCTTCCAGCGAAGACTAGACGGCGCATTGCGAAATTCGGATTAGTGTTGCCAGGGGAAACTGAAATCTCCCAGGTCTGATTCTTAACGACCGCAGATGGCTTTGCTGATCGTTCCCGCACGCTTTTGTGTGTCCGATGGTCTCCGGCGTGGAAGCATAGATAACCTACCTTCGCGTCGTTCTTAGCCAATGCCGTTACGTTACTTTTGTTTGTTATTATATTCAAGACACTTAGGTGTAATCCTTTCCACGCATGTACATTACTGCACGATTTATTCATTAGGAGCACATGTAACGTATAAAAAAATATTTTAACTCGATGCGGCTTAAGCTTTAGTCATAAATTTAAACTGCTAGTTATTTACTATTACTTACCTACCCTGGGCTAAAACTTGGGTTGAACAATAAAGCCTTTAAAAAAAAATTATTATTAAATATATATATATATATATATATTTCTTTTTTTGTTTCGCAGTATTCATAAATGAAATAAAGTTGTTAAGAGCTACGCATTAACTATTTTCTGTCCGCTGTCCTGAATCTTCAAAGAGCTGGGAGATTACTATATTTCCTGATAGATATATAATATTTTTGAAAATACTTGAGTGATTTTCCACATTTTTGTTTTTATTAGTGAAAGGTTGGCGAAACCGGTCACTAATAAAAACAAAAATGTGGAAAATCACTCAAGTATTTTATTCAAAAATATTAAAATGGAATTCCACCAAGTACTCTCTGTCAAAAATATTGAATTTCTTGATATATAATACTAATTTTAGTGTTTTTAAAATAGTTATGAATGATCATTGAACCTAAGAGCTTAAGAAAATATATTTTTTGCTAGTTATCAATGTATGTAAGATATTTAATTTTTATACCTTGAAATTGAGATTGTAATAACAATATTATTTCAAAAATTAATTTTACGATCGGCATGTTATATATTTAAGTTTCATACTTGCAATTTCAGTTCAATGACCTCTCGTACATCGATCTTTGCAAAGGGATTATCTGCGATGAAACAAGGGACAAAGGATATACAGACGCACTGTGTAATTACCGCAAGTTCTAGCCTGCTCGGATACTACAAGCTCGTTGTCGAGGATCTTTTTCCCATACTTACCCCTGCGCATCCCATTATCTCTTTACTCCGAGCGCTCGGGTAATAACATATCATGTATCGTAAAATAAAACCAAAGCATCGGCCTGTAAATCCCGGAAAAGATTATACTATTTACAATTGTAATTGCCCAAATGACTTGCAAATAGGAGAAAAACTCACTAGCTGCTCTCGACTTCCTGTCGATTGAGATAACGATAGAGCGTTTTGTATCCGCCAACTTTCACTGACCGACCTACCAAACAAAATATTCATTAAAAAATGAATCAAGAGAAAAAAAAACACTGACAAAGAGAGAAAAATTAATACGCGTACATATTTTTTTGTCGTAGCATGTTAAATAACATCTTTGTTACGGAGCAAAGCTCATTTCTTGCTTGCTTGATTTTTGTAATCGCTCGGCACAGTTTCCTCTAGAACATATTGCAATGCTTCTTACGCAAGTCGTCCTCGTAAAAAGCTTACGCGGAAATTTATAGCGGTCTAGTATATCTGGATAGTTTATATCTGGTTTATCGATGCTTTATACGTTAATAGGAGAAAAATCATGTAGTCAATAAAATTTCCCTACAATTTATGGACGCTTGAATGAATCGGTGTTTCTCCAATGCAATGGAAATCGAATCTCCGTTATCTACTGCTTATCTTTTTATCCCAATAAAAGTGACTATTAACCAATAAATTTTATCGAAGAATTAGTTAATGACAATGTTCAAACGAGTTTACTTATGTATATTTAAATAATATAATATACATATTATGTAATATGAATTTATAGGTCACTGGTCTAAATATTATATCAAAATTAGTTGTGAATAACACTATCTTGTTTTATTTTTCAAACGTAATCCTTTTAATAAATTATGATTTAGTTTTAATCTAACTAGATGCATTAGTGATGCAGTCTTATTAATTTAATGTATGCTTAATTGGTTAGCAAAAAACTGATTATGTTTTAATCCTGTTATTATCATGATTACCTCCAGCCAATGTCAGAATAAAGACTTTAGAGACTATTAAGATACTACAGCAACAAAATATTATTTCTTATTTATATTATTAAATAAATCTTTTTATGCTGATGTCATTGTAATTAACGGAAAATGAAACGTTTTTTGCTAAGACTTTTGAAATAAACGTATAAATTGATGATGGTCTCTTCATTGCAAAACAATTAGGTTTTTTTAGCGGATATGGAAAGTTGCGAATATATTCGATGCGGGAAATCTTATTTCATTTAATTAAAAACAGATTATGCTCATGTTAAATAAAAAATCAAGACATATTAAAAAAAATGTTCTTGTACTTCACCTAGTCCAACATAGCCATGATATGTCATCAATTATTTGCAGCCGTGATTATCAATAACAGTGTCAGTCATTTTTTTTAGAAATACACATAAGAATAAGACGAAAAAAAGTCTTCCTAGGATATAAATTAGAAATTTGTGAATAGTATAAAATATGTTGTACAACGATGGATATATCCCTATAAGATTATTTTTTAATATTTTGTAAAATATCATTTTATTTCTTCGGGTACCTCTCTTCAGAGGAGTTGAGTAACCACCTTACTGAACATATGTTTGTCTATTCATGTTTTTTTTTAGTGTCATAGTCATAAAATATATTGTTGAAACGGAAACCTTGATTATTTTTAAAGGTTTTTATTCACGATCTAATATATTTTTGAATAAATATACATCTGAATACGAGAGCTTTCCTGGTGCACGCGTCCCTCGCAGCAGCCGCGGCCCGCAGCTCGAGGCAGAAAGTGAGAGTTGATTTAGAATCTGGTCCATGCGATGTGTTCAGGATCTCGAAGCGCACTGTACTTTAGAACTGTCGGTCTGCTGAACCGCAAATATTGTGAAAACTGCATCGCGGGCTCCTCTGTGAATACGGCGCAGGTAATATGGAGAGATCTCGTGAGAATGAGATATGTATATTAATATCCACTTCAGTCTTATTTAGAGCAATGCTCTTGGAACAGAGGCGTTCCTTCATAATAACAATGAGACAAACCCGAGACAATACATCTTAGATATAGTATTTTTTTACACATCTTTCGCTTCTATTTTACTCGATTATAGTAAAATAAAGCAAATAATAAATAGTGATGAATGCATGCAATTAAAAATTATTCCGAGCTTCTGTGCTCGACATTTACAAACAGCGTGTGTTGTCTTTTGAATAATCATACAAATGTTTATGAATAAAAAAATATAACTTTCAACATATTTTATTCAATTTAATTAAATTATATATCGTATAAATTTTAGTAAAAATAATAAATATTTAAATACAATGAAATTAAATATTGTGCTTGATAGTATTTTCTCCTCCAAGTGCCATCTCACTGAATATATTGTATATTTGTCCTGTCTTACTAATTCAGCTGTACCCGACTTTCAGCCACTGGCGTAAATTCCGCATCCACGCTAATTTTTTCCTTCCAATGTGCCTTTGTAGATCACTGCGTTGCTTTTTTGTGCAAAGTATATAAATATGATTACTATTAGAAATATAATGGGGGGTTTAGTTTTATGTCCCTCGTGTAGTACAAGTGATCTCGAGACATCCGCGATCGCCACCGACGGGGATATATTTTATACACAGATTGCGTGATGCCCTGGGGGGACCATAAACATTCGTTATTACATCCGAATGGAACAGGGAATACTCGAACAGTATCTCCGATAGCATCATAAAAAAACTATTCGTTCAGAGGATCTTACTATTGTTGTGTTTTTTAACGCCCGAAGATTAATTGGATTACTGCTAGTGCTTTGATTTAAAGAAATAAACAATATGATTTTTTCAATTAGGCTTGAAATTGTTGGTGATTAATTATTATGTTATAAGTGATGTTATTCCCTTTTAAACAATAGCAGGTTGTATATATTTTTAGGGCAATTCATCACTACAATTTATAAGTTACAAGTTTATAAGTTAAGCTACAATTTACAAGTTTAAAACCATATACTGCAATACTAGATAAGCTTTCTAATTTAAACCTTTTTTTGTAATGTGTAATAAATATAGCTTATTACAATCAATACTTCCTCAAATGTTTGACTAACCGTGTTTATTTAAATACAGTGTTTTTAAAGGAAACAGAATGGTTTATTGAAATATTTTTGGAGATACTACTGCATAAAATGCAAGGTAGCATTTTAAATATCAATAAAATTAAACATCGCCAGCCTTAAAGAGGTTTCGTTTTCTTTTCAGTTTATTTGCGACACACACGTCCGCCATCCGACGACACTTCACCGTTACACGAAATGTTTATCGTGTCTTTTATTCGAGGGGACTTCCCGACTGCAGTATTTTTTTTTTCACTTCCACAAGTCACATGCAGCCATAGTAGAGGCTAGAAAAATGTGTTACACGTTTATAATAGTTTTACCATATTTGTTTGCTTTAACAAGTAGCACACCGATCGATAATTTTGTGTACTCTGAAAGATTTCTAACTTAAATTATAGCTCCCGGGTTACAACCGAACTGTTAAATACATAATATGCATAACGTAAAACCATGTTTTTTCAGTTAATCAAACAAATGTGAGTGCTCTCAGCCTTTCGGAATTTGGACGTAAATAGAAAAGTAATGTGTTGCAATGAACGCTGTTATTATTAATATCACATAAAATAATGTTACATGGCAGAATTTAAACATAACTTATATATAATATAGACTGACGAGGGGTTTTAAAAGACGTCGTACTCCGGACATAAGGTCATTAAAATCAGATAATATTTGTTACATTGTGTGCTAGTCAACTAGGAGGTATACTATATAATTTTTAGATTGATACTACAAAAACTATACATCAATATTAAAATAAAAATGGGTAGATAAAAAAGAGCTAAAGGAGAAATATGAAAATGAAAATACAAAGTAATTGTTAAAGACCAAAGTGCAAGAGGGTTAAAAATTTGGCAACACGTTTATATATCGCCAATTTTAACTTTTTAATTTTGTTTTTGGTGGAAAACGTGTTATTGCTTAATTATTTTTGAATAACGATATATATAAATTTAAATAACTTTGAGCGTATGATGTAATCATTGTCCACTATGTTAATTTACTAACATTCAAAATAAATATAGTTTTTATCAACAAATATGGCCAAAAAGTGGGATTTAAAATAACAAATATTGATATATTATCAGTATAAAAATAGATGTTTTTATATTTATTTTGAAACATAAGCGTTGAAATAACGTTTTTTAAAGATTAAGATGTTTTTAATCAGTACAATACGACAAATCTAAAAAATAAATCTTAGATTCTTGATTTAATAAATTTAAATAATAATTAATAGAGATAATTATATACTATAATTAAAATTTATCTGAAAACCCCGGCATCATTTTCTCATGTCCTGTGTTTTGAGAACCGAGCCGGAATCAGGGTTCGTGGAACTTAAGATGTAATTCTCCATAGTATTTAGCAACATCCTCTAGCATTTCTCAAATAATTCATCTCATTTAATCGCTAACGTCGATCATAAAATAGCTTTACCCCGAGTTATGTCGACTTGTACGGACTTATGTCGCTTTACATCCTACAATTAATTACCAGCCATTAATGATGCATGTAGTCATAATATTTTGTTGCATAACTACATACCTACCTTTTATTCAAATATTTGACTTGTAAGAAATTTTAAAATAAATCGTGACCAGTCTATTAAATTAATGGGTTGAACTACTTTTTATCAGATTTTTAAATTGTATGTTTCAATTATATGTTTTTAATCCAATGCACATTTCATCTTATCTAGACGAACTAGTGGATTGCACTATATATATATATATATATATACGTGTACTAAGCAAATTGGTCAAGAATATTAATAAACACCATGCAAGCAACATAAGCCCTTTTTTTTAAAATAAATAACTACTTTTTTATACTGTACTTTAATTTGAGCATTATGAAGTAAGCTTCCATGGCAAAAAGCTTTTCAAGCAAAACATCTCCGGCAAAGATATTACCATCATTAATTTTCTAAAGCATTATGCAGGTCCTTTTATTGTGAATGTAAAATTGCAGCTTTTAATAACGAGCCTTGAATATCACCCATCAGTCAATTTTCTTGAAGAAGGGACAAAACTATAAGTGCTTGTATCCAATTTATGAATAGAGATACTTTCAGAAATCAAGTCTGCCACATTATTTTATTATTTATTTTTTTAAGTACAACTTAAAATAAATTTTGATTTTTTGCTAAATAAATAATATCTAATTATCTAATCATTTTTTAGAGATGCGATTTGGAAGACATTATCAATGTGTATTTATGAGAGCATAAGTAATGTGACTTTATATATTTTTTTATTATTATTAAAAACGGGATATTGCATAATAAAGCAGCAAAAAATTTATCGTTATTAAATTATTTATTATATATTATCAATTCAATATGAATAGAAAAAAATATATCGTCGGGAGAGTTATGCAATTTTGCCTTGAATTTGAGTCTGCGTGTTATGATATTTGACTATTAATATTTCGCTTACATTTTTAAAACTTGACTGTCGTAAATTTTATCGAAATTATTATGGTAGAATCAATCATTTTACACTGGCCTTATTGCAAAGATCAATAAAATATATTGATTAGGAATGACGCTCAAAAAGCTATAATATCTAGTTATTATATATAATTTGATGCATTGGCTTCTGGAACACTGTGTATATAAACTTTTCTTGTAATTAATACTATTTGAAAGTAGGCGACTACGCGTCTGATCTATGTAAATGGGATTGCGTTGATGTTGCAAGCTGTAACGAAGGAGGTATCGGGTTTCTGAGCCACATTTTACTCGGGCATTTTCTCGCGGTGTTTTCTCTACTTCTCGCTAAACTTGACCATAAAATGTTCCAGAGATATCTTACAAGGCCCGGGGCTTGGCAGAACTCAAACCCCCGGCTCTGTGGCTTATTCAAATTGCCAGGGCCGCCGTGGGCAAGCCTCACGACCTCAGAACGCAGGGCCGGACTATGTAGGGCGACAGCGTTATATTTATTTTAAATATATTTATAAGAAAACAATCAAATATTGGAAATTAAAATAAGTTTTAAATTTAATAAAATATTGTTAAAATAAAAAAAATACAGCGGGGTAGCATTTTTTTTTTTTTTAGTAAATGCTGTGATGAGCATTGAAATTTGAATTATGGTATTTGTGGGCACTCGGCTTAATTTTATCATTAATCAAATTAATTTCGTAACCTTATTTTTTTAATCGCATTGAGTTGCGATTACATTTCCGACGTTTCAGTTCCGGTTCCAAATAACAAATATATTTTATATGAACAGTAAAACTTCGATATAACGGACCCCTATTTAACGGATTTCGGATAAAACGGACAAAAAATCCGATCAAATGTAAAAAAAAAATAAAAACATTTTAAATGCGAAAATGTAAAAAAAAAATATTTTTACGTAGTTTTCGAGAGTTGATTATAATAAAATAACAGCAAGTGCAAACAAAACTTGATTATTTTTTAATAGGATTATCGAAAGCGAGCGCGTCACGAGTGTCCGAAGACAATTAAGTAGAACATTGTTTGTGTTTTGTATTTTTTATTTATATCTAAATACATAGTGAATTTTCAAAAACAAGTTTTTTGAATAATTTTAAACTTATTTTTATATAACTTTAGGTTTTAACCGACATCCCCTCCCCCCAATTGCTTCGTTATATCTAGGCTTTACTGTACTAATATATAGTTGCTCAGCACTCCGGCAACATCAGTTTTATAGTATATATCCACTAGAAATGTTGCCCGTCACAGAATGACGTATTCGATGAACGATGCAATAGTGTTTGAACATATTATATGTTTGGCTGAATGCTCGAATAGCTGGGTACTCGAATTTTAAGAAGACGCTGCTCGCGTTTTCCTTCCAATTCATTGCTCGACATTTGTGTCACATTTCGTGTCACAAACAACGCATCACTTTCACTGCACTGTTCTTTATTTGAAAAATTCCAAATTTGAAATTCTCGTAATTCGTACATATTGAAACTCGCTAAATCATATTTTATAGTTTTATTCAATTAGTTTACGAATGAAACTATTATCCTATCGTCTTGAAATTCGGCACATAACTGCGGAAAAATCAGCGTTGTATCTTTTAAGATATTCTATAGAGAACCAAAAAATGTAAAAAATGAAACATACATACATACATACACACAATGGATATTATTATTATAGATTATAAAATTTAAAATATAAATAAATAAGAAATTCAATATTTTTGACAGAGAGTACTTGGTGGAATTCCATTTTAATATTTTTGAATAAAATACTTGAGTGATTTTTCACATTTTTATTTTTATTAGTGACCGGTTTCGCCAACCTATCACGTTGGCATTATCAAACAGAGTCTCTCATTATCTCAGAGACTCTTTTTGATAATGCCAACGTGATAGGTTGGCGAAACCGGTCACTAATAAAAATAAAAATGTGGAAAATCACTCAAGTATTTTATTCAAAAATATATAAATAAATGTTAAATGCTTGAGTGTTGTGTAGAATCTTTCTGGCGTATTTCCGATTTTCCGGTCATCGTGTGCGGGGTAGAACTAATCAGGGTAATTCCAGGCGCAGACCCCGCGCCCTCCCCCCTCCCTTGCCCCTTGCCCCGCGCCCCTGCCCCCGCCCCCCGCACCCCTCGCCCCCTCGCCCCCGCCCCCCCCCCACACTCGCGGCTAACAAGCGCACGGCTCGGCCTCTATGGGAGATGAAATAACTGTTCTTACCTGCGGCCCGTCCGCCCCGGCAAGGTGCTCCGGGCGCCCCGGCCAGGGCTACCGACCGGGCCAGCTACCGCGCCATAATAACCGATAACTACAAATGACATAAGATCAATATCTCACTCGGCCCATTTCCCCAAAATATAAATTATAAAATAAATCCACATTATAAAATAAATACTGTCAAATTCTAAAATCCCAACAATGCTTTGGCTTTAAAACTAAATAGTACTTTTATACCGGAGCCAGTGAGGCTTGATGATATAAACGCCTAAACGCCATGTAGTTCTTGTCTTTCAGATTTGCCTGCGTATATCATCAAACTATGAGATTTTCGTACTGTTATATAGTAATTACTGCTGTACCCGACCTTCGCAATTTTTTTCTCACGAATAGCTGTAAGGGCAAAACATATCTTGATAAAATAATACATTAAATTTTGAAATTGATTGCTTAATCATACGTTTTCGTGTTTTATCAAAATGCGTGGCCCACTTTTTTCGTGACAAAATAAACTAAGCTCTCTAAATGGAAAGTTTATTTAATTTTATGCGGTACTGTAAGTATTATATGTCTAACGGAAGAACAGTAGGCAATATTAATACACTCAGTCATAAACAGTAGTCTATACGATACATGAACTGATTTAAAAAATTTATATGCATATTGGTCCATATAAGTGTCCAGCAGAGCTCAGATTAATAGTCCTAATAAAATATTGCACAAGTATGAGATATTTTTGCTTGGAATACAAGTGAAATTTTTCCGAATATTTATTTCATGAACGAATCTTGCTGATTTGATTATTATTTATTATTAATTATTATTTATATACCATTAATATATTTTCCTTTGGTTGAAATTTCAACGTAAATAATAAATTGTATATATGTTGGTGTCAAAGTCTTTATCACATCATAAATCGTTTGAAAAGTAAATTGAAAAGTACGTTTATAAAAAAAATCATAAGATTTTAATTGTTTGTCAGATATACTATTGTTACCGAATTTTATCATGTCAGATATAAACGGCACAGTTGTTACTTTTGGCCATCACATTTTAAGAGTCAGTTAAAACCAGAGCACATTTACCTGTCAGGTTTGTTGGTATATTTTTGTCCGTCAGTTTGAATCTCCTCCGAGATATTTTAATATGAAAACGTGATGTTCCATATCCGTGAGAAAGTACAGAGAAGAGCCAATGCTGTACGTAACAGGGTCGCCATTTAGGTCCAGCGGTTTGCATGCAGGCTTGCACTTATAGATTCTATCCGTAAAACTATTTATAAAACCTCGCAAAATTCAAGCAATCATTATTAAGAGATTTTCAGTGTTTTTAATTTAAAAATAATCGGAAATTATTACAACTAATTCGCAAATAATGATATAAACATTTAATAAGCGTATGAATAATATTTGAATTGTGATTATTATTTACGGCTTTATTAAATTGTAATAAGACATTTTTATATAAAATAGTAACTCATATTTTACTGTTACAAATTGTTTATTTTAAATTTATATAGATTTATTAAAAAAAAAAAAAATGTTTGTAGACAGAAAACAACATATTTAACCTGAAGTCAGCAAAAGCTTTTTCTCTCGTTTTGAAGCTTGTATCTTATAAAAAGCATGTTTTATGACGTGATGTGGTTACATACTTACTTTTTGCGATGATATAAGAATAATCTCAAATAAAAGATCGCAGAATCGCATACGTGCTTCTTACATTGCCGACATTATATTCATTTTATTTGCAAAATAAAAATCAAAAGCGAGAATGCTTCCAAGAGGAGTAAAGATCTCTTTATTCAGGATGACTTCAGAATGCGGAAGGAACTTTTCTCGTCTATCTGAAATAAGGCTGAGAATGGAGCTTGAATGGAAAATAAATCTCAGTTATTTCAGAGTCAAGACCAATCTCAAGTAAACCTCAATGTATTATACAAGAAAATACAATAAGCTACAAAATACGTTACACAATCTCGAATACACCATGGAAAATATTAAATATAGATTCACTGTTAGTTTTGCTTTACGCCCACACTATATATTTAAAATCATTATAAATCTTAACGGAAGCCATTAAATAAATTACCATAATATCTATACTGAAATTACTTTATCAATAATGCGTTATTATGTTTTTTTAAGCTTGCCGTGGGGTTAAAAAAAGAAAATTGGCGCATCAAGTATAAAGTCATAATTTTTTTTGCAAAGAAAACTTTCTAGAACAATTTAAAGAGACGTCTTTCTAATTTATTTGTAATTCATACTTATCTGTAAAAAAGCGTAAATAATAGTAATATGCTTGTGAATTGGAATACCTGCGATTTTATAAAGGTGCTAATGTCTTCATTTCTTTAATGCGATTTTGTAGGACGGAGATAGTAAGAAAATGCTGCTTATTAAGTTTTTCTGCGTTTCCATTATACAAGACGATTTTAATCTGCTCCGGTTGATTTGTGTCTAATAATAATATGTAATTTGTGAAAATACATTGGTGTCGTCACTCAAATGTCAGAAGACCATGAGGTCGACCGCCATGACTCAGTTCTCTTTCCTGACAAAGGAAGCTTTGTGCGGCCATTTTGATGTCTTAAGATCAACCATCTTGAAGGCTTTTATCACAGTAATCGCATCGATTCTCCGGTGATCCCATGCCTCGTGATTCGTTAATCCGCTGCCTTCCAAACTGTATTATCAATAAGCTGTCAATGATTGTTAACCCCTCTTGTGATGATAACGTAGTGGAGACTCGAGGTGTTATTTGCTGCTCTAACAGCCGTTACTATGCGTGGAAATGTCTCCTTGGTTTCTCTCTTGGGTTCACAGACTTCCAGCTTAAGTTCTCGCGAGTCGAGCAAGCCTAATCGAATTTAATCCATCTATAATACTAAATAACGACTTACAAATATTACTTATTATTTAAAATATATACAAATATTCATTGAAGATATATCGTATGTAACGACAGCTTCGTTATGAAGTAGAGCAGGGTTCGAAGCGAGTGCCTTTGCAGAGTTTGTTTAGAAGCACCTGGCCTAATTCTGGTTCTTTGTTGGCAGTGATTGACGTCTGTCCATAGCTCAGTATTGCCTCAGAGCCGAGATCAAATGATCAGATTGCTCTGGTCATTACTTTTGATGGTCAATGCATCGTGAGCTTTGTTACACTTTATAGATCATCGTAAGGGCCATGCCAATCTCCAATTATATCTATATTTCTATGAAGCATCTGAATTTTTCCATTCAAGATTTAAGAATTAGACTTCGTTTATGATGGGTATAAAAAGGTATTGTTAAAAATCATGAAGATATTCTGTATAGTGTAGATGATTATTAACAGCATAACAGAATCAATACCACTATTAATCGCAGTTATCTAAAGAATTGAAGAATTTGTTTGTCATCATCTTACAACTTTGTTACAATTATTTTTTATTTTTAAAATAATTAAAATACGCTTGCTTTAAAAACTAGTAATTTGTAAATATCAAAAGAGTTCGTTAAAACGACCTGAACGACTTTCAGTTTTGTGGATTACGAGATGTAACATTATCATAAGCTGTATTAAATACTAATTTATCTATGCATCAATACTTATTGACCTTCATTATAAGGTATTAAGAACCATACAAAATCGATTGTAAGCTAATGAAATGGCTTATTATGATTTGATGTTTAGTAGTTCAAATATTATTTTGGGTTAGTAATATTTTAACCGCTATTCTAACTTGTGACCTCTCTTATAAACCTACCGCTGGGTGAAGTGGGTGGCTGATAGATGCAGATACTGTTTCTCCACATTTTACGACCATGTCAGTTTAGATTGCATCTAAGATTAAGGTTAAATCATGCCATCGTAATGTATAAGAATAAAAAATGAATACAATTTTAACCTAGACAAAATATACAACCTCTTCGTTGGATGATTTTTAGGCACTGTTTATAGATAACCTATTTAGTTTGGTGATGATTATCAGGCAAGCAAACTCTGTTTAAAGTCACGGCCGATGTTTTTGAAATACTTAAGGTGATTTATGTCTGTTTTCTATGAATTGCACATTTTCTATATTTTAATTCAAACGAAAGATGGTCTCAACCGTTTAGCAGGATAATAATTTATATCTGACATTATATTATTGCACTTTATATGATGAAATTGCAATTTATTTCTACTCTATAAAAAATGATATTCAATAAATCAAGGTTTGTAAACTTTATTGCATTGACATTTTTCTGTAAAATATTAAACTTTTTCTAAGAAAATAAAACTAAATTGTAATTAATAAATATTAATCCTTATTAATCAAGTGTTATCGAACTTTTGAAAACTTATTGTTAAATATCAGATCGAAGGCATTTTTTTATTTATTGTGTAGATTAAAAAAATAAATATCAGAATTGTGAGTGATTTGTTTTAAGAGGTGACCTATTGTAAGGTTTGCTTTAATTTCGTGTTAATAAACGTTAAATGTAGTTTAGCTGTTATCGGCGTACTCTATTTACGTAATGACATTTAAGAAAATGACTTATTTAAAAATTGACTACGTATGCAGCTCGCGTATTTATGATAAAGTTGGCTTCTGACATTTTTTGACCCGGTTACTTGCTTTATAGGCCTGAGCAGTGTTTCTACGTTTTACAAGCTAAATACTGCAAAAACGTATTATTTATTATCTTCAATTTATCCAAAATGTACATTCTGTTAAAACTTTCACTTTAGTCATTCTTTCGCGGTAATTCTTGTGAAGTTTTTTAATAAAGGGCGATTATAAAGATGGAAGTTGTTGGAGAGTGCTTTTTAATTTGAGGCGTTGATAAAACTGCCATGTATGGACGAAGGCGACCAATTTCCAGAATATTCCACAACTGTGTTGCTGTCGGGCCGACAGTTCTCTCCATCTACACAAAAACTGCCCCACGATCTGGAGCGCTCTCCCCTCGAGACAGTTTGATTGTCTGATTTATTTGTTGTGAACATTTATTTTCGGGAACTCCCGAGCCAAGCCCAAAGGCTTTTGGGAATGTAATTTAATTCGACAAATTTCGTATAAAAGTATTTATTCATAGAGTATTTTAGATATGGAAAAAAGATATAAATAAACATTAATAACTACTAATAAAAACCAGATAAAGTACTACTTAAAACCATAACAAACTTTAATAAATTTTCCCGTCATCGGCATATTAACGAACTTATATACGATATTATTTTGCGTTAAAAGCAATAATTTTTAGTCGTGTAAATTAAAATCAATACTTAATTACCAATCAGCGACATGATATTTAGAAAATGGTTATGTTTTATAAATTGATCAAACCAATCAGACCTCGGCCTTTTTCATAATGCACGAATTCGATAGTACGATCTATTAATTTTTACGATCATTTAAGTTTACTGTAGTAATTTTTACAAAATATAATCAATGCTGACTAAAAAAATTATCCGATAATTATAATTATACTAAGATTTATTTTTACTATAAGTAATACGTTCATTTAAATTACCTTTTATGTATTACTACATCTCGAATAATTTATCATACTAAATTAAATATCTGTTCTATATCTTTTTTTTCTTCTTATCTGTGATTCAACCAAATATACGAATTTATCTAGTAAATATATATTCCACTGAGAATCCAAATACTTCGGATTATTTTATTTGGGGTATATTATAATAACACACTTAAAAAAATTAACTTTAATGAATTTGGAAACCGTAGTAATATCATATTTTTAATCGATTAATACGGAATACTATAATTACTGGAAGCACTTATAGCCAATAATCTAACCTATGTTTTCGTTGGATAATTAAACATACCTGTTATTATACTCCGCGTTTATTCTGCCACCGTAAAAACTTTTTTTTTTATCAGATATTTATTCATCCAGAGGAAGTCAAGTCGATTTGTGAACCGGTCACTTGAAAATCCATACAAGGAAACACACTTTGTAGCGCATCTATCTCGACATCTTTCTGCGATGCAATATGAACCACTGTAAGGCTTTTACTGCGACTGTATTCTGAAAGCGTTTCTTTGTCGGATCTCTCCATTGACGCAGAGTTTTTCATATTAATAATTTCTTTTACTGCATCGTATGTGTTGCTCATCGCCGGTCTTCGCCGCCCATACAAGGTCCCGGACCCTCGGGCAATTCTTCTTATAATTATTTAATTTTTAAAACACCTTTTTCATTACGCGCATTGCAAACATGCCTATTAAAACGGTACGTGTTTTCCCTCGTGTTCCGTATTGCTAAAATCATCGCCGAGAGATGAACGCACAAATACGAATGCCACACAGATTATGCATCATTGTTTTATTTCTACACAAATTTACGAGCTTTTAAATAAATATTTTATTTTACGTAATATATAATTTTTTTTCGGAGAAAATCTTAATAAAATTGAAACTGATGCTATAAACACGTATTAAAAATTCAAATCTTTCGCAGTCTATTAATTTTTAATTAAATGTATTGTTAGCCTTATATTGTGAAAAGTGTATAATCACATATCAATAGTCTCAAATAAGTCATTATTTGTAAAGAAAGTACGTTTATTGGTGGTGTTGTTTGAATTTATCTTGCTGAGTGTGGTTTATATTCGGTTTAAATTTCTATGAGACGATAAATTAATGCAACCGTTATTAATAGTGCCGATCATAACTGATACCTTACTTACACCCGCGGTCTAAATAAAAAGATTTAACTTGGTTCTAAATTATATAAAAACAGTGCACTAAACCGCAGTCAGTTTCTAAGGCAATTTTTTTTTATTCGCCCTAGTATAATCGGCCAGTCTATACTATTTGATAGGCCAGTCTCATCCAGGAGAAACTAGCCGACTTGAGGTTTTTAAAGCTGATTAGTGCCGATAGCACTCGACAAAAGACAGTAAAATATACAATAGCAATAATATGAAGTGCTCAGGTGAGGTCTTTGTACTTTACTGAACCAAAATTATCTGTAGACGACCCCAATATTCAATTTAAACTATGAATTAAATTGTCTCGTTATTTTCAAACAAGTTTCATTATAGTATTACCGAATTAAAATTTACACGCTATAGTGTGTAAAAATTTAAACAATCTTTCCTTGTTATCAAAGTATCGCAATTAAACAATGTGGATTTTTGAGCTGACGTATCTCGAAGTACCTACCTAAAAATTACGATTTTTTTCCTTATAGCCAGAAAAACGATTGAGCACTTCGCAGAATGCGAGTTTGGTTTGGCCCACTCCAGATTTGAACAGTGGACCTCCAGGCCTATAGCCCGAGCCATTAGCCACTGAGGTGAATACAATCAAGAAGATCATCTAAAATCTAGATTATCATTAAGTCCGCCTATTCAATGAAGCCTCCAGGCAACAGTTGTTCGCAAACCTTTTTGAAGTCGTACATTTTTAAAAGATGATTTATTTATTGAACTTGTGTATTGAATATATGTATTGAATATAAAATATCATACTAAACAAAATAATTAAATTGTTGTTCCTTTGTATTTAAAATTATAATGGTGACTTTTTAGATATTATATCGTAAGAGTGTAAAAGAAGTTTCATTTTAAATCAAAATAAAAAAGTTGTTTTATTTTTTAATAGAGGTGAAAGGACAACCTACTTAAGTTGTAATAATAATATCAAAAATTGTGTTTTAAAGTAGAAGATTAGCTTGGCGTTTATATCTGCAAACAAATCATAAAATTGCTAATATTTCCTTGTTATTCTAGTTGGAGAACATCAAGGAAATTAAATTTCATGATTCTTTATTTTTCATTAGGTAAATTTACAATAGTTCTTACGGCTAGGTATTCCCTGATCCTGTGCGCAGGTTTTGGGTAGCGTATATGTATTTCTTTATTTATTATTCATTGTTGTGTTATTTAGGGAAAATTGTGAAAAAATATTTTTCTAAAATAACAAGGAAGCTCGGTTTCATATCGTAGTACAATCTGTCGTATACCACAAGTGATCGCTTACCCTCTACACACGCTGAGGCACAAGTAACAACCGAATGGTCATCAGCCAATAGCGTTTGCGTTATTTAGTAATATAAAAAAAGTATTTAAAAATGAAGATACACGATGTTGTCAGCTGATTGCAAATCGGTCGCAAGTGGTGTCGCAGCGTGTGTAGCAGGCTCAACGGTGGGGCACAGTATTGGGAGTCACTGAGCGGCGGCAATCACTGAGCACTTAACGAAAACAATCCGAGTCCACAAAACATCGGAGATGATTATTTATCACATTACTCTGCAATTGTCTCGCCGGACTGGCCGCGGCCGCGTTCGATCTCCCGAGACAACAATTCTGCCCGCCTTTGTGCTCGATATCCTACAAAGGCTTCGACTTGAATGCGATTGGCGGCAATTCGCCATGTTGAGCCGCGCACTCGTATTTTTGTTATGAATTCTGTAATAGTAATTTCGAGTATCGCTCCGAGCGTTTCCTCTATTTCGAGGTTGATGTCCTTTGGCGCCTTGCCGTGGCACGCCGGCAGGTATTACTGCTTCCTTTTCTGTGGCTGTAGCAAAGAGGAGTTTTATTATTTTTTTCAACTGAAACATTAACCCACATGTTTTTTTGATATTCACTTTTCAATTATCCGATCTAAATAAATGGGTCCTCCTGATTGCGAATATACTCGCGACACAACTTCAATGCATTAACTGTAAAATTTAGATTACTCAGTAAACCATCAGACGACCTTTCATTTTATTGTTATTTGCTCCCGTTTGGTTGTCAATTATTAAAGATTTCTCTGGTTTCCCTAGTTTGCATTGGATTGTTTTAAGTTTCTCATCTGTACACTAACGAAAGAATGAAATTGCTCTCGTATTTAGGCCCACAAGCGTTTAATATAAAACCAATAATTTATTTCTTTCATTGAATCCAACAACCGTGCAATGCAAAACAATGAACTTGTTTATTTAGCCATTATTATGTGTATATAGGCAAAATGAAAGCATTGTAGTAAGAATAAAAAATCAATGTCTCAAAGCAGCGTGTAATCAAATTAGACATCTCTTCGTTGAATCGGACATGTCAGGTCCATGCACCATGGATATCAAACATATTTTACAATCAAAAATAAATTAAATATACAGTAATTGAATTCCACGGTTATATTGTTGAGTGATTTGCAGCAAGTCCCCCGCCCTGGCAGCTCCTCCACCTGCCGACTGGCGTCCGATTTCGGCACAGTTTTTTGCTAACACAAGCTGGTGGCTCATTTGTATTGAAAGCACTACCTTACCTCTTTTTCTCTCTGGTTCACAGGAATAACAGGACAATTTTAAAATAACCCTTACAATTTGATGCTATGAACTCTTTGATATGTATATTTAAATATATTCAGATATATTTCTTATCTTTTGTTTTGTCAGTGGTCTTAATAAAATTGTATTATTTTTACCAGAAAAGTAGGTCTGATTATTCATCACATCACGTCTTTACGTTTCAATTTTCTTAATTTATTACTGCGCTTTGTTATCTTAGCCGACGACACAACATGTTATTAGCCAATAGCGTCCTATTTTATGTTGCTTACCTACCTACCTACCTAGAAATAAACTGTAAAAAAAAACACCCAAAGTAAAGGGTTACTGTCTGCAAATTGGTCGCAAAAAATTTCGCATTGCTAAACCACATCTTATTACAAAAATATACATATTGATTTATTAGTTAAGTGCTAGTAAATATTTATATATGTTTGACTCATTGTTTAAAAAGAAAATTAATTAGTTTGATAAAAGCATCGTTATTAAATGATGTATACATTTGCAAAATAATTACGATAAGCTAATTGTTACTGCTCCAAAAACAGACCGGAAAGACCGATTATGGCCATTCTCTTCGTTAAAGCCAGTGCATTCTCTGCGTATTTTGAGTTCATTAATTATTGTATTTTGTTAAAATTGTGACCCAGTTTTCGTTTCCAAGTTCTTTGGATTGCACTGGGCGGTCCGTCGTCGGAATAAGAGCCTAATTATGACGAGCCATGACTTCCAACGAGGCTGCGCCCCCTCTTCCCCGGGTGACCTCTGCTGCTGCCCCACTTACTGAATAATGCAAGGAGGAGGCTGCCACTAAACTGTCTAGCTTTTTAGTTTTCAGGCATGTCGCACATTATTAAATATACACAAAATCAAATGTATTCAGCTGTGCGATTTTTTTTTATTTTTGAGCATAATTTTTTAAAAATTCAATCAATACAAAAATAAACATTGATAGGAGTGTCAACTATAAATAAATAATATTTTTATTTTTATTGACTACTTTTGCGAATTACATATTATTATTGAGAGTTTGTCAAATTCGACACGTAAAATTACTTGAATGGTGTAGTATTATTTTCTCTCGTGTGTTATGTTATGGGCATGTGTGATTTTAGTGAGTTTAACGCGCATAATAGTAAAATAAATGATTGGGAATGCACCTGCCCGTTTGCGCCGGCCGGCGTCGCCCACTCGCCTCCTCACACGCCAAAACAAATAAAACCAGAAGAAAGTTCGTATTACGTAAATAAAACTCCCTCGTCCCCCTCCCACGCGCCGCCCGTTGCGTCTCGCGTCCCTGTCCCGCACCAGCGACTGCTACTCGGATCCAGTTTGCCTTGATCTTGGTGAGAATTCCCCTCGGCCATCGGACTCCCACGTGCAAAAATCTGAGCCTGCCAGAGCAGCGGCCGAGCACTTGCGTAATGAAACCTCGTGGAAGCTCAATGGAAGCTCATCCACATCGGTAAAGCCACCGGCTCCGTGTACTACATTCTAATAAGCCTGATTCCATCACAATGGATCAATTATAATCATTTGACTGCATAATGCGTTATAACTGTACATTTTAATTGCCTCATTCGCCCGTTCGCTCAAAGCGTTTAATTACAATAAATTTTAAGCATGCGTTTGTATGCATAAACGTTATGGCTTTTAAATCCAGCATGAAACCTACATTATTAAGTAAAATACATTCACATTCGAGTTATTCGCTTACAACGTAAACCTGTGGTGAGAAGAGATTCTTTATTTTATTGCTTATGTGTTTCTATCGGTTTAAATTATATATCCATGTTTCTTCTAAAACTCTTTGACCTCAAAATGAATAATCGTTAAAATTAAAGATAAATATATATTTAATATCACTTTCATTATGATTTAAAACATTAAAACTAGGCAACTGAATTATCACTAATAAGACATAGTGTCTATGCAAGGAGCTTTCAGCGGTTGATGTGTTTCATTTAGTATTTCGGTATTTATGTTTTAGGCTTAGGTAAAAGTATCACATATATTTATTAAATTTCTATGAACATTCTTGTTCTTTTTTAGTCTCATGAATACCAGTCCGGTGTCGTACACTTGCGAATGCTCCATATCAGCCATGCGGTCGTTTTTCTTCATTATTCCTGCACAGGACAGCCGACAGTCCCGCGAGCCTTTAATTAAGCCGCGAGGTCCTAATACGACCGACCTCTGTGCATTTGCTTATAATTGCTTTTCGATTGAGAACCGACGCCTGCAGACCCAACCATAAACTATGCCCCGCAGGAAGACTCTGAGCATTCAAAGCATTGCATTTTTACATGAATACTTTGCTGTTGCTTTAATCAAATATCTACACTAATATCTCACCTTTATCTTGTGTAGGTATGCTCGTTGGTTTTAGCAGCTGTTGCGTTGCTTGAGGTTTGGGTCCCCGTGATAAGCGCTAACTTCAAAAAAAAAAATTATCCTTATGAAATCCTGAAATCGATATTACGATATAGTTATAAATAATTAAAAAATATAAATGTTGGGTATCATTCATATTTTAAAAAAACACGTTGAATGTCGTAAATCAAATAGCTACCGTTGTGGCGTATACCTCTGCCAAATACTGCGAATATATTTAACAACATAACCAGTATATATAATTTAAGGTTTCTTATAGTATTTTGATAGTATTGTTCAATCTTAGAAATCTCCATAGAAGTCATATTAGTTTTTTTTAAGATTGCAACAAAAAAGTAGTTCAATTCTCGAGCTAGAATTAGATATAAAATAGGAAATGTGACCGAACTTCTCTGAATGAAATATAGCGTCATTTATTATATGAATATTCAAGTAAGTATAATAAGGCTTAAACCTATGCTGAACTTACATCGGAATATTCGTGTGATATGGACCCATTTTTTATATCGGTTAGTGTATTACTAACGGTTTATTTACAACGCTTTTTAAAAGATTATAATTAAAAAATCGCCCTGTAAATCTTAGTCTTATAATTTATTTTCTGATTAATCTCCCGTGGAAGCGAATGCTCGCCATCAGCGACTCGCGGCACGCCCTAAGGTCCGCGGCACATGTCATCCTACCTTGATATATTACCAACATGAATCATTCTACACGTGCTTTATTGAACAATACAATTAATTTATACCTGTTTAAACAATGAAAAATCACCCTAGGCGGCAATTAAACTAAACTATTGATAAACTTAATGCACGGGTAAATATTGCGTGATGGATGATCGCCGTGTGAGTGCGTACGGCGAGAATGGCTGAGCGACGGAGCCGACGGTTGGTACGGGATATCCCATGTGTTTAAAGGCAGCAACACAACACACACGCAGCGACACAACTTGCGACCGATTTGCAATCAGCCAATAGCGTCCTACGTTGCGTTTTTTTGCTAAGACAAAACGATAAAAAAAAAACACCCAAAATAAAGGGGGACAGTATTGTCCGATTGCAAATCGCATATCGTGTCTCGACGTGTATAGAGGGCTTTAATATTTTCTGTGTTTATTTACACAGTGAAATACTCTACCGTTATAGAGCTGAAGTTGCTAAGCAACAAATACTTGTAAAGTAGTTACGAAAGCTGTCATCAATCATGATATTTTAACGGTGATATTTTTAAAATAAAAATTTATTTTAGTCAAAAAAATATTTTAATATTTTCACTTGGTCAAGATTGTATATTACTCATGTGTATAAAATTACAAATAATGTATTTAAATATAACTTTGCGAGTGGGTCGATCTCAATTAGCATTTTCGTAATTTAAATTTCGCTGCATTTCTTAATATATTGGCTTGAAAATAAAGAAAACAAAACAAACACCCACCTGAAAAAAACCAGATTGGTCATAATTTAACATTACTGTCTGAAAACCTCGAATGTAAACTGCGGCTTTAAGTGGTAACCTGTTCAGATTCTATCTGCTCCGTGCCGTCTGCACTCCTGAAATTCGCTAAACCGTAGGACCATTTTAACTTTTGACTCTCTCACCCGACACAGACCTCCCAAATTACATTCAGAGGTCAATTTTTAACACAAAGTTAACGTTGTCTATAGAAAAAATACTCATTGCTGATGTTAGTTCAAATTATTTTTAACAATATCAAAAATTTAGCTTTGGAGTTTGATACAAACGTAACACTTTGTGAAATCGTTAATATAACACTCTAGGAGAGTAAAGATATTTATTACAATTGATTATCAAATTTATATTGGAAAGATTCTAATAACTTACATTAAAAAATAGTTATCACAATATAGTGTGTTAATCGTTATGTAAAGTTTTTTTTTATTTTATAAAATAATAAAATAAAAATCAACCTATGATGTCATTTATACAAAGTGAACGAATCTGCAAAAGACGATCAGAGCTTATTTCTTTGAATTTTGCGTGGACTTCAATGTCTTAACATGTAGATAGATCAAGCACAAAAAAAAATCATTCTCGGCACGAAAGAGGGATTAGTCGCGGTTGAAAAAAATCCATCGGATGGAGTGTGGCGCCAGCGAGTATAAATTTTGTAGACTCGCATTCGGATATCGTTTTAGGCGAATCAATTTAATAGTGTTCCGACATAGATGGATCCAACCTCTCATCTTTTGTGCCGAGGCTTTGACGCTTCGTTACGCATAGCCGGTGGAACGACATCAAAGATTGATATTGCTTTACTCGCGCGTCCATCATCATCATCGTCAGCATCAGCCGCCTCGTCTGTGGCTGCTGATTGAAGGCCTACTTTGTGCTTCTGCCACCTTTCTTAATTTATCATTACTGCTATCGCTCACACCGCTTTGATATGAATGCTACTTTTAATAAACTTGATATTAGAATGAAATCGTTTTGGCTGTGCATTTCAATAAATCATTTTGACTGCGCTGAGAATTGGTGAATAAATTCAATATATTCTAAGAAGCTGTTGAAATCGCATATCGAATTTTAAGTAAAAACATAATAAAAAATGATATACAATATATAATTATACACAAAAATTAACGTAACAAAGTTAAAATTTTATATATGTAGCGCGTTATATAACACCTTTGAAGATGATCTTCAAAAACAAACCACTTAAGTTTTAGTTGTAAAAGTCTGATTTAAATTAAGTATTTGTGATTAATAAGTTTGTCAAATAAATCATACAGATTAAATAAAATTCTACTTCCTTGTTAGCAATCAATCTTTAAGATCAAAATATTGAAAAAAGGATATTAATCAAACATATGTTTTGTAAGTATAATCACACATGGGCAATTCCCGAAAATTATACTTTCTGCAACCTGTGTGGCGTATTTGACAACATTGTATTAATTATTCACTTTAACTAGTCATTCTAACTTTCAGCATTAGTCAGTCTCGTATATAATATTTTTTTTATATGCTTAGTGTTTTAATAAAAATATAAACACTCGGTATTGACAGATTGTAAAAAAGTAAATAAATTAAGAAACTCTTCAGAAATGTTATATTCAATTCGATTGCAAACAAGATATTTTAAACTTAAGCGTAAAAAATATCAAACGTTTTATAATTATTATTTTTATATCGAAATCGTTCAAAAATAATCGGAATACTGAGAAACATTATTAAACAAATACATATAAATAAACATGTCTTATTTTTTATTTAAAAAACTGATATTTTTCACTTCGCATCGAAACCTGTTACATAACCGAGGACTTTCAAGTGTTTCAGGGGGGATAAGTGTAATCTTTGCATTAAATTTGGTCATTTTACGATTCCATAATCTGTTTAATACATACAAGGACCATCGGCTCTCTGAATGGGACCACTGGTCACACTGGCCACCAAAAACCTCCTGGTCCAGGATTATTTCAACTCGTGCGTTACCCCATAAAGTTAAATAAAATTGGTCGGTTATTAATAAACGTAATACGAAACCTTTTTAATAATATTATAAATATTAAAATTCAATTTTTAACGTTTGAAGTATTTGAGCACTAAAGAACGTGCTTTAAGCTTTTTAACTAGGGGTGACTAAATCAACTTCATCGTAAACGATGCTGCAATCTTGCTTTATGGACTACCCTTAAAAAAGTCACACGCAATAAAACTATATCTAGTTTTTAAAATGTCGAAGAAATCGCCATTTTAAACTTGTAGACTTTTTTCTTTCTCGATACATTTCGCTTTGCATTGACTATTTTTTTATGTGCTGATCTTTTATCAACATTTCGTAAAATCTCCGCTACCCTTCTTCAAGACGTTCATCAGGATTTCGATTTTAAAGTCTGCTTTGCTTTCCTTCATAGAACAGGGTCCTACAGGCTCGCCAGGTTATCAAGACTGCAGCAAGGATACGAACGCTCGAAATGTCGCCTTAATTGAGACTCCGGGTGGCCCGCCTCTACCAGAAGCGAACTGTAACTTTAGATAAAAACTATTTGGTATTTATAAATATATATATATAAATATTGGTGAGAGTTTTCTACATGTATAATTTTTATTTTATAACCTATAAATGTAGTAGCAAGCAGGACAGAAAAAGTGTAACACCTAAATTGTGATTGTCAATATCAAATAAAACCACTTCTGTACGTCTTCTCTCTTTTGTACTATTATTCGAATATCCAAACAACCACGACTAATTTTGCAACTTTTAGTGTCACGGCTGATAAAATTGTGTTGTAAATCTTGGGAATTTACTTCGTGTGTAATGTTTTTCTGTCAACAAGCTGGCTGTACAATTTTAAAGAATTGTCAATTAATTCAGAAGATCACAAATATATCGTTGTCCCAATAAATGCAATGGTATACTTATAAAGTATACCATGGTATACTTATCTTATATGAAACACATGCAAAAAAATGTTTATAAGCATATTTTATATTGTCTGTATTTTGAATTTGAATTAAAAAATATATTTACTATGCTTCGGTCATTTTTATGCACATTTAAAGAGTAATTACTGTTTTTTGCTTGGCACGTCGCTATTGAATAGCTATATTTTTTAATTACGGATGCATAAATAATACTATGAATGCTTTTATTTGTAAACTATATTATTTTTATGCAATTTGATTAAACCACTTAAAGCTGCTTATGTCACTACCTTTTAGTTTGATATAAATATATTAATGAAGGTATGTGCGTTAATGAATAAATGAATAACAAATATGACTAGCCAAATTTATGTTATGCTTCAAAAACAATATTTCAATACACTTATGAAGTTTTTAGTTATTCTTTAGACAGAACGTAGACCTTGTGTGTTGCGTACAATAAAAAAATAATTTGAAAATTACTTTGCTTTAACAATTTTATATAAAATATCTCATAAAATAACAAAATGCAGACGTTTACAATGAATGATATCTAATATGCCACAGCAATAAATAAAACGTATGCTTCAATAGTTGAACTGTTTTTGTTGTTAATTGTTGCTTTACCGTGAACGATATGGAGTTCTCCACAATAATATTTGAGTTTACGTAATATTTATTACGGACTTGGTGTTTTTTTTTTTTTTTAAATAAAAGAGACAGGAAGCCTGGGTTAAGGTCGTGCACTGAAATCGTGGATAAAAATAAAACTGAAAAAATCTGCACGACTTGATAAGTCCGAGCGACAACCGGAAAGATCACTTTGAAGCGTGCATGTGTAAAAGTGAATGTGCTTTTATTTGTTCCAGATTTATTTATTTAGGATTTTCTGGTTTCTGGCTTATGGTTTGAGCAGGTGTGAACTTTGTGATTTAATACCGGGTCAGCCATTTGTTTAAGAAATATCAATAAGGCGTTGTGTAATTTTAAAATTAATACTTGCGAAAAAACAAAAAAGTATCATATTACATTTTATTACTTCTATAAATTCAGATTGTCTAACATAAATATTTTTTTAGTAGAGTTTTAAAGATATTGGTTGTTTTTATTTCACAATAAAAAAAGCGCAGTTTTTTTTTTACTGTTTTGTTTCACTCCTTGAATTAATAGTAACCGGAATTATCAATATGAATAAAATAAAGTTTGCACTTTTTAATGCTAGATAATATTATTTATTAAGCACGTAAATATTTGGGGGTCAATATTTTTTTTATAAACGAAAAAGTTACAGCATATATTAAAAATATTTCATTCTTGTAAGAAAAAATATTTTGGAAAATTGTGTACTAAAATTATGTAATCAATAACTATAGAACCAAGTCTCGTGTAATTTTTAATAAATTTTCCTGCAATTTTCATTACTTTTCGATAATATGGAGTATATATTTTAAAACTAACCTACTTATTAATTAACATTTATATATATGAACATAAAATTGTAAAAAAATATAAATACAACTTTTCGTCTAAGAAACAAGTTCCAGTAATTATTGAAGCGTGATCGATTATTGCCGTAATTCGTCTCCTACCAAAGACGTGGAGAGGTTATCATCCAACAGTGGATGCCTCTACGGCAAGATAAACTGATAGAATTAAATGTTAATTTCTGCAATGCTTATTAAATTGCTCACGGTGCGTAAGAAAATGTAAAGTGAAGAAACTAGTTACACGCAGATTAGATTCCCAATTTGACGATAGGCGGTCGTAACTAAAAATGATTTACACGTCTTAATAGAAAATCGGCAAACATAAAAGCGTGTAATTACATCTGCGGAATAATGATAGTCTTTGTCTTTTTGTAATCACTCCGATCCAATAGATTCTAGTCTGGAATTCTTCGACCTTGACAAAGGTACCGTAACAACCCAACGATACCGATCTGCTCTCAAAGCGAGTACAAAAAAGTGATTGGACAGACGCGACGGCACTAGCGATGGAAGAAACTAAGAAGTTAAATCGAAAGACTATTATTAATCGAATGAGAATTGTTTAAATTGCAATGTCTAGCGACATGTAAGGTGGCCACTGGGTTGCATATATGAAACCTGAAAAACGTTTGAACTGCTGCTTTTGAATTGCTTTTCATGTATGGTTAAAAATTCTGGTTAGGTTCTTCAAATCGGGGTAATTCAAATTCTTAAAAAATATACTTTTAATAAAGATTTATTTATATGTATGATATGCCTCGTGAGAAGAATAGTAACTACGATAAATTCAGATTCTCAAATAAGAATACTTATACGATGTTTCAGTGATAAAAGCAGCGAGGCGTTAACCCAAAAAACATGTGGTCTCCTATGTTTAAGATATAAAATTTAACCAGTGCTTTGACCAGAATAAAATTCGATTTGTCGGTATTTCAGTTATTAGTTTCATGATGCTCTATTCAAACACACCAGATACAGCCTTAAAATACTTTTTCAATCCTGGGGATTGTATAACATGACGATAACTTTTTGCCTTTCCACTACTCGCACCCCCTGAATCCCACTGAATAGGCTGGTTCGTATGCTTCTCTTAATATCTCCCTAAATTTTCAATGCCACCGCTGCTAAATATGAAACTAAATTTAGGAAATAATAATTGGGCTTCGATTAATTTAAATTCGATAAATTTTGGTTCCGCAAATTATCTCCTGACAAATACCCAGATCAAGCCCGTAAAAAAAGATTATTGAACCGCCGTCGTCGCATGCTCCGCGATGCGAGTAAATTGTTTTTAATGCTCGTCGTTAAGGAGGAGCGGGCGACAAGCCCCCGCAACGGTAAACGCATTTATCGTTCGTTAAAAGCATTTTGTTTATCGTGAACTTCATAATGGGTCGCTCCGAATAATTCCGATTCAATGTCATTAAACGCTGTACCGTTTTTAATCCGTTTATTATCATCAGCAGAAGCCGCCTTGCCTCCGCGACGAATCAAAGCCTTCGTGTTTTCTTACAGCTTCTGGTGTTTAAAATGATGCTTTGGATAAACAGTGCTCAAGAGTAACATGTACGACAAGACAAGCGTGAAATATTTAAGTGAATTATTACTTGCCGCAGTATATTTTGTAAACGTGTATACAAGAATTTAACTCCATTGAATTTTGTGCTGATTGAGAAATCAGATTTTTAAAAGACGTTACTGTAGATTTTAAATTTAAATATCCGTTTTTTTTCTTTGTGTTTCCAATATTTTTTTTTTTACTCAATACATTTTTTTACATGAAATGTTCATTTTTGATATTAAAAATAACGAAATAAATTATCATCCTACTTGCATTTATTCATTCGCCAAAATTATAATTATACCTTAGAGTTTACAATAAATATGAATGAATAAGCTATTTATAACTTAATTAAATAATGAAAAATAATCATAAGATATTTTGTTTCAGTTGAAGGCTGTATCCACGCGTTTTGACAGACGTCAGACCCTTTCAAGGCATACCGGAAGTCTGACATCTGACAGTGTATGGCCAGAGCATACGCTGCACCGGCGCAGGCTCGACCGCAGTCCAGTGAGTGTATGCAATGCTGTGCGAGTGAATATTGTGCCTGAGAAGTGACATTGCCCAATAATGTATTTCATCGAATGCATCTAACTGGATGGAAAAGTGAAGATTGATTTTTTATTCAAGAGGCGAGCTGACACCGACAGACTGGATCAAACGTACAGTGAGTGATTGATTACTTTAATATTAGAAATAATTTATTATTCTTGCAGCTGAAGGCTTACAACATTCAGTATCCGCCGACTAATAGCAAAAATAAATACGTACAATTTCTTAATCTTGGGTATGTAAGGAAACGGGACAAAACGCCGTGGCAAGACTATATCAGTAGAAGTGTATAACAGACAGTCAGTTTATCTTTTGAGCTATATTTTAATGCATTTTACAAAATTACCACGCATTCAAATCCCCTTGTAGTGAATATTAACAAAATGTTAAGAAGATTTAGACAAAAGGTGATCCTGATGTGTATCTCAATTTAATTTTCAACGAGCTAAAATTTGCACATTCAAAAATATGCTCGAAAAAAAAAACTTTACTAGTTTATTTATTGATTAACACTTTTATGAAGATATAAAGATTATAATAATAGAACTTTAAATTTTCTTGTATAAAAGCAACTGATTGTATATTTTACTATGACATTTTGATTTTTATTGAATTTTAAAATAATTTAGTTTAAAAACGATGCCGAACAACTACTTCATCAAAATATTTTTTTTTAATGTTTCAAAGGTTAAACACATCATCCCCCAAATAATAAGAATAAGTTTCCGTGATTAAGTGAATGACTAATATATAGTTACGTGACAGACTTCCGCTAGAGCCACATCCTAGTTCCCAGTGGTTCCGTGACCTTCGCCGATTAGTATGCAGGTCATAGCAGCTTTCGGTTTCAGTCAGCCTCTAATGTGATACTATATGGAGCAACTTCTGTGGCAGCTGTCAGGCGCGCACGATCAACTCACTTTTTTCTGCAAATTCTCCGAGAAATGAACTAATCCGACCAATAAATACCAGGCTTCAGTAACTATCGTAATTATTTCTGAGTGCATGCTTAATTTGCCATTATTGATTATTATGTCTTGTTTTCTTGATAGTGTTAAATATATTTTTTTATATTATGTGACTTTATAATTGAGTGAGAATTTGAATCGTTGCATATTTCTTTAAGACTAACAGCTTGAATCTCTTCGGATTAATTATTCTAAGTTTTCACACATATTTCAGGCAAATCGTAGTTATAATTTAGCGTTTTGTTGTAATCAACAAGTCAAGTATTTCTTAAAAGCAGCTTTACGAAAATAGACTATTTTATCAGTCTGTATCGTCTTCTGTTATAAGCATTTATAGATTTCAGGAACAATATATTGAGCAAGAGACTTTCATTCAAAAGGGTCGAGAGTCCTCCTTGTACATAATTCTCGATTCAAAGGCGTATGTGAGTTATAAATGACCTGGTAGGAGTTTAGTACAAAACCACGCAATTAGAATTTCCTAATCCGTCTGTGGTGTATTTATATCCTCATAATCGTGCCAGTCCACAAAGGCTCTGTAGTGTTTAGGTGTAATTATATTACACACAGACGTGACTCTTTGTCCGTGATAGTTATTCATTCACGGATGTCAGATAACATCGAAGCCGCGACTATTACTTACCCATTAAGAACTGCGAAAACCGGTACGCACTTTGAAAATTAAGCCTTTAGAGCTTAATGTACTAATATAATTATACTATGTAAATAATTACACAACATAAGTAAGACCATGCTGCTGGTATTTTATTAATTTAAAAAGAATTAATACTTTGCTAAACATACCTTAAACATATATTGATTGATTCATTAGTATTGATTTTTTACGCTATAGTGATTCAGATGTCGATATTTCATATCATTTTGTGACGTGATGGAAAATACTTAATTCACGCGCAGTTATCACGATATAGCAAGTCGAAAATCGGATAGTAATTTTTATATATTTTTTTAAGTAAACTGGAAACAACTTCTCTGTATTTTAATAAATTAAATTATTTTATAGTTGATTATCGACTGTATTGTACTGAGTTTGAATGTTAGAGAAGAAATGAAAGATTTATTTAAATCTCAGATATCCGAAGCTTCGGGTTTATTTTTGTAAATAAAGACCGTCAGCATTATAAAAATGCTTTCTTGAAAAACATCACCAAAGAAGTTTTAACGACATATTTATTATTTAATAGTGAATGTTAAATAATATTATTTACACAGTTCATAAAGTTCCTGGTCGTGTTTAGCCCAGTTCACCTGCGCAACAAAGAATATGTAATACCAGACTGCAAGTTTAGTAATCGTTTTGAACTTGATACCCTTTTGTGCACAGAAACTGCTAAACTCGCCTGGTAAATTAGGCTCGCCACCCACGTAAGGTATTCCTGCCGAGCCGTTTTCAGTAAGTCTGTGTGTAATCATTGGTAACTCGAAGCAATAGCGTTTCCTTTGTATTGCATATGCGTAGACACGACCGCATGCAACTTTGTACGAAGCTGCTCACTGTACAATTAAATGCAGATGTAGGAAGCGCAGGAAATGGCTTTTGAATCTCCAGTGGATTTTTATTTGCTCTGCAAATATGCCATAGGATCTCCTGAAAGTGAGCCCAAGCAATCGTTATAGGTTTCAGGGAATATAATATTCAAAATACAAATAATATTAAAAAAAATTATTCTTTTTTTCATTACGCAAGATATATTTCAATATCTTTCTGTGAATAACTTTGGGAATACTGAATTAAAAACTGAAATAAGTGAAGAAATTCAATATTTTTGACAGAGAGTATTTGGTGGAATTCCATTTTAATATTTTTGAATAAAATACTTGAGCGATTTTCCACATTTTCGTTTTTATTAGTGACCGGTTTCGCCAACCTTTCACGTTGGCATTATCAAACAGAACTCTGTTTGATAATGCCAACGTGAAAGGTTGGCGAAACCGGTCACTAAAAAAATGAAAATGTGGAAAATCACTCAAGTATTTTATTCAAAAATACTGAAGTAAGTGCTTAAAAAAACCCCGTATGTATATTTATTGTATTATATTATAGTTAAAACACAAATCATATTTCAGTGTATCACTTTTTAATTAATCCGCATTTTTAAGTAATCAACCAATCAATCAATTCTAATTGCTTGTGTTGATATTATTTTTATAAAAATACAAATAAAACAACTCATACAGTAGTCTAAAAATGAAAACAACTTTTATGTTGACGAGTATTTTTTTTTCTTCAAATTACTTAAGTTTTAACAATGACGCATTGGTTTTCATTATTTGAATACCCGCTGTTGATTTTCGTGCGTATGAATAATACATGTGAGCAATTTTTGCACTTCATCATTTGGATCGTTATTAAATATTCGCCTTCGAATATGAGCGCTCACAATTCAAACTCCGATTTCTCTGCATTCGCGCTTGAAGACCTCTATAATGGGTCGGGGCTCCGCATAATAGACCCATTGGTGTCTAATAATCGCCGATTGTCATCTCGGAGACGTGGGCGCCACTTAAATTACACGCGAGAAATGCAAGGACGGTCGTCACACTTGGCCCGATCTGAGCATGAGCTGAGCACAATGCCGGAGCCGCCCATATCGTAAGGCGTCAAGGAGTGTTCTGGCGCCACCGCACACGCGTTCACTTTCTAAAAAGGTAAGTATATTCGATAAGAAAATTATACGAGTTTTTTTTTTAAACTACGATGTATTTATTAGAAGGACTCGGGGATCCACTATACCATAGTTTCCCACACTATTTTGTCCCGTCGACCCTTTGTCGAGTTTTCCTGTTTTTCGTCGACCTTGCTAATATTGATTTTTTGCATATTCATCAACTTCTTATATAGAACAACTCACTTTCATAGGGCTTACTGTACAGTGGGTTTAAAAATGAAAAAGTTTAAATACATGTAAAGTTATTACTAATATGATTAGGCACATTAGTTCATACATAGAAGATGATTTAAAGAAACTCTCAGAAAAATATCATCGTGATTTGTGTGGGATTTGAACCCACATTCCCTGGTTTACATGACCGGTTTACTAACCCTTGTACTAACGAACCACTTCCGTATATCGAGAATTTTTAACAATCATACTCTACATATGAACCAATGTGCCCAGGCCAACCAATATTTAATGATTTGCAAGCACTGCCTTATACCTTTATTAATTAAAAACACACAAAATGCAAATATAGTAACATTCAGAAAACCTATATTTTTGACAGAGAATATTTGCTGGAATTCCATTTTAATATATTAAATAGAATAAAATACATTAACTAAAAACATACAAAATACTTCTACGCTTCAGGGTTTCGATTCGTCACTAAGCACATAGGTACAATCTGTGTTCGGTGCATTATGACATTTACGAAATGTCTAAATTTTGGTGATGACCTGCTTAAATGGAATCCACTCTCGTAAACCCCCATTTACAGTTCATAGACCCCCAATTTTATTTTTCGCTGTCATCGACCCCTTACAGGGCGAAATCGACCCCTGGGGGTCGATATTGACCACTTTAGGAACCTCTGCACTATACACTATTTTCATCTTAGTAAACACAAAAGCAGTATAAATTTATTTTCAGTGAGATGGTCGCCAACCTCCTCAGAGGAGAGGCACTCGATGAAAAAAATTTATAGAAGCCTTAATGTTAGTTTCTGACAATTTTTTGTTGATATTTTAAAATATGTTTCACCTTTTAACTAGCTACTAAGATAATATGAAAACATCACCTACAACTGAAAAAAATATATAATATATTAAGCTGCATCAGCTGTTGATGCAACCTCGCCCGAACCTCGACAGTTAATTTATTTAATTTTTGTAAAATAATATTAAATCTATTTATAATATGTATAAATAAAATAGCAATAATGTTTTGAACAAGAATCATATGCGAAGAGATGACAATAGATCCGCTTGATTAGTGCTTTTGATCTTTTAGTATTTTGTATGATGAATTGATTTCATTTAATATATGTCTAAATTTTTAAATGTTACCGCTAATTATATTTAACTCATTGTATTTATCAAATCTTTAAAAAAAATGTTATGGATAAAAATAATTATTTATGTATTTTAAAACGTGTTATTTTTATCCTTGAATCATTTAATATTACTTTTTATAATTAGTTTCGAACATTTATATCGATCGAGTGCTTAACTAAAATGACAGGTTTTTTAATGAGAACAATTTCTAAATGTAAACCAGTGTAAATTTTTAATAACCAGAATTGCAGCAACGCTCTTTTTTGTATATAATTTTCAAAATAATAAAATTACTAAATATTATATAAATCATAAATCTTTGTGAACGATTTCTAAATATTGTAATTTACTTGTAATAAAATACAGTTTAATTGTTTTTCGCATGAGGTAACAAGCAAATCAATGTCTTGAATTTACTTATAGTAAAACATTCAAGTTGGCTTCTATCAGTAAAGTGAGGTAATATTTTACATAAACATACATATTATATATTAATTCCTTTCAAAACACTAAACAAAATGCCTTCCCTTAGGCGGAAACTTGTGCTGTACAGCAATACAGGCTAACTACATTATAAATAAGTAGGGAGATTAGAATTAACTTTTACGGCTTCTCTTCACGCTAAAGTCAGCTCTCTGTGTTAAACATTTATTAAGTATCTCGTTTTAATAAATTAAATACTGTTTTTAACTTCATTAAGCAATTTAAATAACATATGGGTAGCTTTGTATTAAAAAAAAAAAAACTTTTTAAAAAATATATATTTAACTCTCGACCTTTTAAATGTTAATTTATTATATGTTTTAGCAATTCGAAAATATTTTGTGTTATTATTATTATTATATTGACATGTATAAATCACCAATCTTATACTCAATACATAATAAATCTGATGGTTGATCTTTAAGCTACTTTAATTAAGTATTGTAAATAATATGTTCAATGAATTTAAGCTATAAATTTCAAAATTTATTAATTACATTTAAATACATTTTGATATTCTATAAAAAATAGACTGGATAACTGGGATCGCTTCCCTCAAATTATCTTAAAATTTTTAACATTCTTATAGATTATAGAAAATGAAAAAACATTTCAATATAAAAAAAATGTTTTAGTATAAAAAATATTACAATGAATAATATAACTTAAACACGTAAGCCCCTTTCTAGATAATCTTTGGAATATATTTTTTTGCTATTGTATTCTATGTTGACATGGTGTTTTTGAAGATTCCGAATAGCCAGTGACTTCTAGAAAGAAAAGTTAATATTGCTTTTGTTATTTTCATAAAAAAATATGCAGGGGAGGAGAACAAACAAATTACATAAAATAATTTAAAACTAAGGTTTACGTAGACCTTATTTGTGAAATAAAAAAAAAATTCTGATACTATGATGTCCCTTAGATTAAATTTTTTACAATGTATAAAACTTAACTCTAGTTTCTTTGTAGAGTTTCAGCCATTTCAGCCGTTGTAGGGTTCTAACCTAACCCGCATGGAAAACTATTATGTTAACATGCCCTAGCCGAAGCAACAGCTTCTGTTTAATCTAGGACGTGATGGTGACTACACCATCACTAACAATTGTTGCATTAATACCAATGCGGAGCTCGAACTTCCGACCTCCAGCACCAAAACCAATCTCTTTACCGCTAGCCTAGCCGGGCGACACAGGCAAGGAAGGTTACAGGCGGAAGGTGCTACTAATGAGCGTGTATAAGACTCGCCTCTATCCAGGCACTCTGCCAGTACTGAGCTCATTGCGGATCACGGAAAATGCATTACATCAAATTTATATTGCAATTTCCTCCGGTGAGAGCCTGCGGCGATGCTCTGGCTCGAGACGCATGACGTCAGAGAAATGACTCCACACGGACCAATAGCGGAACGGGGGTCCGAGCGTATCTCTGTTTTTATTGAAGTCGTGATTGCTTCCTTACAAGCAATACTGCAACACACAACAATGCATAGTTTATTTTTCTCTACCTGTATATATTACCCCGGCCACCGTTATTAGTGACGCTGGTGTGTTTTGTATATTAAGTGCGTTCAACCGCTCTCAGCAACATGCTGTAGTTCATTTTACTATAGTGACTAAAAACGTCTATAAATCGGTTAATATATTCATAAGAATATATAATGAGACATGATTTTGAGAACATGTTAAGCGTTAAGTTTTTATATATTTTAAATATTGCATATGATATTGTATAAGTATATCCAATACACGGGGCATCTCATGAATATAAAACAGACAATAATTGCCTCTCTTGGGCACAAAGGAAACATTCAGCAGTATACAAATTGACAATGTTCCCGCGGAAGTATTTATTCTGAAGATGCGCTCTGGAATATTCGATTCTTTCCCGTAATGCAAATATCCAGTTTACGTAACAGGAGTTGCTGGTATTGCCAAAAAAGATGCTTACCCACAGGTTTTCAGAGGCAAACATGTCACACGGCTTACATAAGCCGCCATTAGTCATAAAAGTGTAATTAGATATTTATTTCTATTGTGGATATTGCCAAAGTAGCGATTTATGTTTTTATAAAGCTTATTAGCTTGTGTTTCGTCAAAAATTGGTCAACCCCCACACAATGTTTAAAGCACCTACTTCATTATTACTAATTTTTAATACTAGTTTTTCTATTGTTGGATTTTTCGTATAACACAATACGAAAAAATTGCATTGACTTATGACATCCTCAAAACAATTTTGTAAATTATTTAACAATACAATAAAGCATTACGTATATTTTCACTTCAACTTGGCATCATTATGAATGAAATAAAGCTAGATATCACGTAATTGAAAGTAACAATTATTATACATTTTTAACGCTCATTGTTAATTATAAAAAACTTAACTTTGAAAAGAATTGTGCAGTTATTTTTTTCAAAGCCTATAAAAATATATGCGATATAATGATATCCTTTGATGGTATTTTTGCTCACAGCTCAATTACATTTTATCAGTATTTATAAAATACTGGGAAAAAAATCAGTCGAACACGGAGATCGTACATACTTTTATTTATTGGCATTTAATCTATTAATTTAATTTATTTCCTTTTTCTTCATTTCTTAATCACTCCGTGTCATTATTGACAAGTGTTCTCTATCCCCAACCGATAAATTTTTACGTGTGGGTATTATTTACATTCAAAATATTTTTCACACCTTGAAAACCGTAACCTTTGTATTTATTGTTCAAATGTGAATAGTTTCGTATAATAAATTAAATCACTTGTGGGTGTATATTGATATTACAACATTAATTACGGTTGTTCATTAATGATAATTTAAGTATGCGGAGTATCAAACTATAGTGATATGATTGATCATTTCTCGGACACGGACGGGTAGAGAGATGAATGTTATATGGGATAATTTGTAATATGCTCGGCGGGTCCCCCGTGGGCCCCCGTGGGCCCCCATGGGCGCCCCTGGGCCGGGGCTGCGCTGTCCGCGAGTGCAGATCTGATACGCGCCGCTGCAGCCTCTCGCGAGGGAACTGCATAATTGAGGAGCTGCGGAGTCTGCTGCGCTCTCAACAAGCACATGCAGGGGTCGACAATACGGGGCGCCGAGTGCTCGTTTAGACATTTTGTACCTTTCAATAACTTTACATAATTAATAATGTTGTAAAAATTATTAATTACGGTTTTTTTTTTCGCTTTAATATGCAATTAATTTTTATATTTAAGATAAAAAAAATATCACATTCATTTTTTATTTTTTTTTTAATTTATTAATCAGATATTTTTTCTGTAGTTTTCTGCAGAAGGAGTATCAGATCTAAACGCAAGAGCTTTATAAGGAAAGGATTTACAATAATACTATTGAGCAGCAGCAATACGCAGATTAATCCTTCCAACATAAAACTGCGGTGTAGAAGGACCCGGGGACCACTACACTATTTTCTCCTTATAAAACCATGAGCACTGGTTCAGCATGAGTATATGCTCAGTGCAATGGTCGCTTACCTCCTCTGAGGAAAAGCACTTGTTGAAGAAGAATCAGATTGTATGTATCAAATCGGCTTATAAAATATTAGTAAAATCATTTTTATCTCAAGATTCAAGTGATTTTCAAAAATATTTTTAAAAAATATTAAAAAGCGTTTTGGTTGTATTATTATGTATTTACCCATTTTAACTGAATCAAATAGACACAGTCTAGTCTAGAATCCTTAATGAATATTTGAGAGTATGTGACAGGGGAAGAAAATAAAATGGCACACTGACCGGGCTGCCTAATTTGGCGACTCCTGGATGAGCAGTGGCGGCAGAGATGAAGGGCCCCGCCGCGCCCGTCAGCCGCGGCCGCCCATTGTCTCTGGTGATTTAGTATTCTTGCTGCCGGATCTGGGCCCCCTTGCCTCTCCCCCCTCTTTCAGGCGCATCCTCTTGTCGCTAAAATACATTATGTTATTGATCATAACATTGATAAGTTATCTAATGTGAAATCAGTAGCATCTGCATTCCTTGTTTTTATGTGCAAAAATCCTGATCTGGAGCTGCATATTTATCAGTTGATTAAATATATTTTATCACAGATTGAAATGCAGCCCCACTATTTTCAGAATAACTAGGCTAACCTTAATTTTTTAAAATATTAAGGTACATTTCTTATTTTTCAGTTGCCTTTCTTAAGAGAAGTTTGGTAATGATCTCATTGAGAATATATTAGTCTATTCACGGGTCCTTCTACATACACACACACACACACATATATATGTATACATATAAATATATATATAAGGCAAAGTATGTTTTATGATTATGTACAAGCTAGGGGTTTTTAAGTGTGAATAATATTTATAAGTCTGCATCTTCTGAATTACTTGTGGGAATCTTCCCGCGAGTATTACTTACCGCAAGGAATATTTTCCGTGGGATTGAAGATAGTTGTCTCACTGCATAAATATTCCCATCCTTTTATAAGTGATTGAGCACCTTGTTTTTAATTACATATTTGTAATATCAACAACAGTATTGAGCTGTTTTATACCAATCCATTTTTATGTATCACTTTTTGTATAACGCAACGAAAGCTCCAACTTAATAATTCATGGATGGGAAAGAATTAGAGTAGAATAGAGTAGCACACATTAAGGTAAATCTTTGTCCTCACGTTAAATGTGATATCAAGAACCGGATTTCCTGTTAATTTGAATTTTTTCTTGGTTTATGAGCGAAATATTCTACAACGCAGCCTATAAATACTGTTGAACGCTGGAGTATTCGCGAAACCTGTCATTTCTTAAAACTTATAATTTTAAATTTATAATAAAATAATTACCAAAACAGAGTAGTATTTTTTATGATTTTTGAAGACATTTTTATGACCAGTTATTTTTTTTTAGCTTTATGCGCTTGTTCAATGATTGTTTATTCATTGATTATAATATTGTTAAAATGCATACTGGTATAAATTCGTACAAATATTTATATAAATGAATAATAATAAGGAATATTGTGTTTATATGAAATTTTAATTAAGGCTATCTTACGTGCGTGGTTACTGTGCGTAAATCAATAAGCGAATTCTCACATAGAAAATGTGAAGTGAAAATCAACAAATATCACAAAGTACTATTATACTTGTTGGCATATTAAACAGATATATTATAATTGTTTCGTTTTTCATATTAATATTTTTTTTATAAATAAGTAATGTTTTGTACTTATCTACACCAGACCCTCGTTAATTATTTTATAAATACCAAATAACTACATGTACACACGTTTCAATATAGTTCTAGAAGCTGTCTATTTATTCCGTTTATGGCAATCGGAAAGAACAAGCCACCGACCAACCGTAGTGAACCGATAATTATCATAATGCAAATTTCGAAGTTAATTGATTTATAAGAACGATTAATCAGTGAAATACAACAGAAGAGATCCTATCTCGGCGAGTTTATTGCTAGTGAATGTAATTGTTTTTTTTTTAATGTTGCACACTGCATTTCTGAAAGCATTGTCTTGGCAGGCCTCCCCGACGCGGTCGCTACCAATCCTAACCTGCCGAGACAGGCGCCGCCACTCAGTTCTCGATATTTCTTCTGACACTTGTATTGCCTTATAGAGCCTTACCCTGCAATGGCGTACTTAAAAACAAATAAATACGTAATTATAAATATCAATTAAATTAAAATAAAATCAATTGATTCGAGGGTTATTTATGTTTAAGTCCACGACGAGCAGTCTACTAATCATAGAAAGCTGCCAAAAATGGCAAATAAACAAAACTTGCAACTGCGGCTGTATCTCATATTTGTGTTATGTGAAAATAAACATAATAATTTTTTTATTATGATAATGATGAACGTAGCATCAAAGATGTGTGCTTTTATATGGTATTGATCGACGCTACTGATTCCGATTAATAATCTCAATAATCCCGTTGCCCGTGGCAAATGTCAAGGCTGCCGCGGTCGGGGAATGGACATGGCGGTTTGTCGGTTACTTTATAATGATGGGCATAATCGCATGCACATAATCGAAAAAGTCGGTTATCTGAGATAATCGATTCGGATTAAATATTTCAAAATAATCAATGAATGAACGATCATTCCAAATACCAAAATATACTTTATAAATTAAGAGTCCGTGGTATAAATGGTTGCTGAAAAATAACGTGTTTTAGTTTCAAACTCTTATGGGTTTTATTTCTGTAGTATAAGTTTTTTACACGTTTTTTAAGCGCTAACTAGACACAACTGCAGTCACTTTAAATCTCTTGCTTTCTTTTATATTAAAAATATTTTTTTAAAAACCTTTATAATTTATCAATGCTGACATCGAAATTCAATACAATAGTTTAGAGGTAATAATAATAGGTTAGTTAAGTCTTAGTAGCTTACAATACGGTATGTGGATATCCTCTGATTTTGGCGCAGGTTGTGGGGCTTACAAGGTGTGGCTTAGGTGAAAGCGTACATGGATTCCTCTATTTCTTGGTTGACTCGAATCGACTTTATTTCTAACCCAATACTCGTATTTAAAATATTCCGTTGACCAAAACGGCAGCGGCACTCCGATATCGACAAGGCCTAGTCGGTTTGAATTATTTTAATGTATATGAATTTAATCGATTATAAAAATTGTTCGAGCATGCCATCACTAGTAATGCGGCTCATAACGGACGCTGCAGCCATCATAGATCATAACATAACACATGCGAACCAACCCGGATTGTATGCAGCCCGAGCGGTCGCGCACTTCACGCCTCGCGCTTTTCAATTACCGGATTTCGCGTTGATCTTTGCGTGATATAATATATTATACGGCGATTGGGAATTCAGGATTGCGTCATTTTTTTATAATTTGTCTCCTACGCAATCTATAGTATCCTGAAACATATTTTTCTCAGTATCTTCAGGTCAAAAATAAATATCGTATTTTATACTCTCAGTCATTGAAATATTGTCTACTTACTAATATTTACAGTTCCATATTCTGTGGTTTGTTATTACGTAAAATATTATATAATACAGAAAATCGAAAAATATATTGGATTATAAAAAATCGTCTTGTTTTATTAATAATACCTAATAACAATATAGAGTACACGGATTTGAATCAAATAAACTGCGTGTACCTTACACAAGTTTGCTTATATTTATGCAAGTAAATAAACTATATTTAAGCAAGTGCAAAATTAACAATTGTTGTCATTTGTGCGTTTAAATATTTCTTAACAATAAAAAAGCTTGTTTGCAATCTACTAATATATGTACTTGAACTAAATTATATAAATATATGTGACTGTGATTTGTTTTAGTTTACCATAAATTAATTTAAATATCTCTAATGTTAATAATTAAACTTATGTAAGTTACTAGAAAGCGATCTATCAGCGATGTGTAAACTGATTCAACAGTATTATACATATCTAGCTGCTAGCACTAACTCATGGATACAACTCTCATACAAAAAAAATACATTGCGTAATATAAACGAAAATTATTTTATTAAAAAAAATATTTTTGACTTGGTTCTTTTAATAAAACGCGCATTTTGGTTTTGTTTTTTTTTTTTACTCACTGAGAGTTCAATTGATTTCTGTTTTATCTCGAGGATAAATTCAGGAAGGGACTTTCAACAAAGGACGAGATGCCGGCTCTCTCCCACACATGATCGATGAAGCGAGATGCCTTGATAGATGGCCCGAGAGATGCACCTAATTAATACTCTTCCATTTCAACCCGCAACTCCGACTTATCCCAGCCGACTTCTTAATGGTTCTCGTTGTTCAGAGAAAGGAAGCTGTCAGCGAATTTCCTTGAAACTTTGATTGAGCGCACTTAAGAGATGTTTTTATTTTTGATATTTGCTGTGTTGATCAAAATAACATTTCGATGAATTTACCGCAAGTTTGATAATTTAAATAATAGCACCTATTAGAAAATGTAAATCCAGGTTATATGTAATTGTACGTTTATATTTTTATATTCTATTGCAATGTGTTCTCAAATTTTAGTACACTTTTGATATTGCAGTTTATTTCCAATTAAGTATTTATTTAACAATTATCATATTTTAATTAAAAGTAGTAATCAATTATTGAAATTAAAACTTTGCAACTCATGTGTTCATTTGAAACAAATTATGTGGTAGAGATAACATTGAGGGTGTCTGTCTGATTTTATAATTGAAATCTATAACTCTACCATCTTCGTTGTGTACTAGAATGCTTTATAATATTCACATAAATATGACTTAATTTTGCACGTACAAAATAAACATAAAATTCCCTAGATTTAGACAAAATAAATCCCATTCCTGATAATTAGCTGCTTTTCAAATCTTATTGTTGTACAGAAAATAATTTGGATACAGTGGATGCACCTGATGTGATGGATATTGATTTAAGATAACAAAATATTATAATACATGTAGCTACAAACAGTAAAAACGATTCTACTTCTGGTATTTTGAGTGCATTTTTAGAAGTACAAATCAGAAAAATGAGTTTACCAAACTATTTGAAATAAAAAGCTATAGCTAAAGTTATAAAAAAATATTAAATAAGAACCCAGCAAAATTATTAAAAATAATAGGAGAAAATCTGCAAACTGACAACCATGCTCAATGTAGGCGATTGCGTGTAGAAATCGCCATTAATGCAATGTAAAAATAAAACCATTTCAGCATGAAGATGTTAAATTCCAATTTAGATCGTAACTAACATCGGTGCCAGTCCGGTTATCAAAATTTTAAATTTATTTTAATTTCCACCGGCCCAAGGAGCATTTACAATTCAAAGCGAGGTGAACGATCTTCTTGAATAAATTGTGGGTGCAATAAATTTCCGAACTCTATATTTTTATCCTAACAACTTTTTTGTATGTAGTTTATTTGGATTTCCATATAAGTCAAGTCAGTCATTCTGTCGCATATGGCTCACATGGAAACATACTGGTTTTGAGAGCTACAACTTAACAGCTGAAATTATGTATACACTTAGAAGATGTTACTATTGTGAAGACTACAGCTGAAATAATATTTAAATATATATTTTCATCGAATTAAAAATACATGTAGCAGTTTGGTGAAGTCAGTGTTTATCTTCTTAAAAGATGTGTTTTCACGTGACTAGTTTCTTATGAAGTTAGAGTCGTTCCTAAGAGTACTAAACTATAAACCACACAACAAATTAAATAATATATAAGTTAAGCGTGTTTATAAATCAATTGATTTGTTTGCTTGGATACATCTGATTATTAAAACTAGCTCAAATATTTCAATTATGATTGTGATTAAGGATTTAAATTATAATCTAATTTGAAAGATATTCAATGAGTGCATTTTCACTTTTGCATATAACTGGCATGTGAGTCGCACCTCTGAGTACAATAATTAAATGAAAAGGTCCTTAGACACGCTCTGAATGTCGCAAGCTGTCAGTGTTATTAACACAGGCAAGAAATTTAACCTTAACTTCCTCTGAGGCGTGGAAGAATTAATAAAGGTTTTTTTGCCTCTAACTTCCAATTATTGGATTTATTCTAGAATTTTTTTTTAACAAAAAGTTGGTATTTTTTTAAATATAAGTAACGGCGTGTAAATATATTTTTTTCAGCGTAACAGCACTTTTATGAATTATTCGATTGTATGTAAATACATCTTGTACAGCTCGCGCCGTCAACTTTTGTGGCGGGCGTTGCACACATAGCGTCTTTAGCCGGCAGCGCATAGAACAGTCTATTGTTGGCGACCTTTGATTTGCCATTTGAAGATTTAACACTCCACCTGACCCCAGAGGAATGCGCAGTTTATGGAAAATATCAAATGACAGACTAAACGCAGGGGCGGCTAGAGGATCCTGAAATATTCTCAGGCCTATCGTTATTAGTTGTGAAAAAAAAATAGTTTTCTATAAACACACAAAGAGACGAAATTGAACACTCGTAACATTGATATTTTTTATTCAAATAATTTTTTTAAATAATTTTTGTTATACAATATATCAAAATAGAATTCCACAAAGTTCTTTTTCTCAAAAATATTTGTAATTCTTTAAAAACGTAACCCGCCTAGTTATCGTCTGAACGAATCAAACATTTAACGAGGTTGTTTCTTGGATTCACACTTTTGTCGATATATAGTCTTTTTTTTAGTATTTAAATATAAGTTTAATAAAATAAAACACAATTATAGAGCAAATGTACATCATTTAAAATACGATTTACGCAATTCATTCTCCTTAAAATGTTGCTAAAACATATATTTTTTTATTTATTTACAATTTGATTCTGTTAGTACATTTTAATGCATAAAAAACAATGTGTACATTAACGCCCATGCAATCGTTTACATTCGATAACTATACGCCCATATGATACTCAATACAACAGATAACTTTTAATATAAATAAACGGTTATAATTTTACAAAGCGATTGTTTTTTCCACGGTTAATATGAGCAGAATATAAATCTTCCGTTAATTGGAGGAGTTAACAGATCGGCCCGTTTTAATGGCGAAATAAAACACAAAAAATAATTTATAATAGAATAATCTCACAGATGCGAATTCTATACAAGTTTTAACGACTAATAAAATATAATATTCTTACGGAATGCGTAGATACGCACGCCTACCTGTGATATAGTGGCCAAAACCACCTGTTACTTTTACATATCGCTCCGTCTATCTGCATGTTATTTATTGATAATTTCTCAAACAAAACTAATTCAAATTATAATTCATCGCTACATACTGAATCTTTTACATTTGAACTGCCCCGTTGAAAAATTTAATAATAATTTTAAAACGAAAATAAATAAATATTGCATTTTTTTTTAACCTCGCTAACACGTAAATAATATCAATATTGCAACAGTGAGAATATAACTCCATGTTTTATCTTTTGTGGACTAAATAATCCAAGTGTAACTAAACCAATCTTATGGTAAATTAGTACGACTAAATAAATGCAAACTTATCATGATAAAAAATAAAAACATTGCTTGGTTTAATATATATCCGCAAACGGTTCTGCAAATTCGTGAATGTTTTTTATATACTCGTAGAATTGAATTAGTTGTTAGTCAATAAGAGAACATCTGCATTATTGCATTTTAAACGCCAGACGTTGTTTTCAAAGAAATATTTTTAATTGGTTCAATATCAAAAAATGTGGCTCCAGAATCAAACATTGTCTGTAAAGGGGAAGAAGGGTGGATACATTGCACAACAAGAAAAACACAAAGAACCTCCAACCAACAAAACAAGTAAATAGATAAAATTAAAGTATTTTTATACTCAAAATAATAATTTTGACTCGTTTATTATTTCCAACTCTCAAAATGTCATCAAACGGAGCCAAATTTTCCATAGCAAATTAGTAACACTTGCTCATGACAAACATATGTTCAGTGAAATGTTTACTAGCCAGCCAAAAGAGCCTTCCGAAGAAGAAGTGATAATCTTAAAAAATACCTGATTATTTCAAAGGAGTCCAAGGTATCACATCTGGATATCCGGATAATAATAAAGTATATCTGACAAATTTTTCAAAGTTCACGAAACTTGAAGCTTATGTGCAAGGTTATTTTATCCATTGCTGTAAATAATTCACCTGTGTTGGCACAGATTATGTCATCTCCCGCATGTGTGTCTAACTTTCAACAGTTAATCGGCTGAAGAACTTGTTTGTAACAACCTATGCCAACGATTCTAGAATGGACCAGTTCGTTGTCGAATCCAGATCATCCTTAAATATAATGATTGGGTTGGCGGACGAATTAGAAGTTGTTTTCGTGTTACACAATAATAACTCACAATAACCATCACAGGAAAAGACTCTTAAAGTATGGGACGCGCACTCCAACAAAAATAATTTCTTGCCAGCGGACACTAGTATTTACATTAAACGTGTCGTTTTGTTTTATTTTTTTAAATTTATATATATATATATATATATATATATATATATATATATATATATATATATATATATATATATATATATATACAAATATATAATAAGTTTTAGGGTGAATTCAATTGCGTAACAGAAACTTAAGTAGCGGGCATTAAGAACTAGCATTGTAGGTTTTTTCTTAAGTATTCGATTCACCCATCAACGACGAAAAATACTAACGATTTTTTTCAGACATAGACGCGGCAAGTATCCAATTTAATCACAGTAGCACTGTAACTGAGCAAAAAATTTAATAGTTATATGCAAGTGCAGAATCGATGTACCTCGCAAACATTCTTGACTTCAGTATAGTACACTATAAATACAGCTTGACTTATATTATTATATTGTTAGATTGAGTTGAGTTAGCATTGTAAACAAGACTGACTGATAAAGTTTATTTCTGGTAATATATAATCAATACGACTCAGTTTACCTTCATCACATGCCATTGCAATATTGCAATAAAAAGCAAAAGGTCTGATTTGTAGTAATTTTAAGGTGTGTGTCTACAATTTAAAATATATAATGCAAATATTTTCCGCTAGTGAGTTATTTTATTCGGTAATTTTAAGAAGTGACGCCACATAACACCCATGAATGCAGCATTTATAAAAACAGCAGCCGCAAAAATCTATATTTTATAAAATTTAAAGCTTAATATATTGTATTAAAATACACAGTGCTTGGCATCTCAAAGTACATCAAATAATATCGATTGAAGATGTCGTCACTTGTTAAAAATAACTATCAAGTACGAATAAAAATAAATCATAATAAAAAAACACAAAAAGTTTGACAGGCGGTAGTATTGACGGCCGAAATAATACAAATTAATGGTTGTGAATAAATAATCGCCTGTTTGCATTTTCATTATGGATCAAGTACGACTGTTTTACCATCACGGATTTCTCCATTATAAATCAACCTGCGATGTTGTTTACTAGGAATCAGAGAACACCCAGAATATCCGGTCGAAATACACGCATGTACAAAGTTGTTGGTTGTTTTATTTTTTTTTGTGACAAAATAAACATGATTCACGATACGAGAATTAACGTAAGAACTGACTGACAATTAAGCAACCTATTTTTCAATAATTGTCTTGGGAGCCTCGTACGTTCTTTGTTTTTGACTTTTTGTGTTGTGTTATAGTTACACGATATATAAGGCTTCAAAAAAATTGTATGAAACTACATTCAAATGGCGCTTAATTCAACACCTCTTAGACATCGCTAGTTGCATGACAATCTGTTTGCACACCGTGACTTGGCAATTAGACAAAAACATTAACATTTTCGAAGCACTTGGGTTAAATGATACGTTCAATGACTGTTTGAGTTTACTGGCGCTTTAATTTTATATTTTATAATCAAACTCAATTAGTAACTTTTACACTGTTAATTGAAAAGTTGCTCTGTCAGCAAATATTTCAAATGATTTAAGTTCATTAGATAGTTGATTATGCGCATAACGGTTAATATTTCATTTCTACTGTAAGTGTAAATTCAGGTGTATTTCACGGTCAGACACCTTTTTCTAGAGAGTATGGATTCAATTCCAACTAGTAGATTTTTATTGTTATTTTATAAATGAACCGTGTATACACATTCTTTTGACACATCATATGTAACATTGACATCGAGTTGTATTGCGTTGTCATCGTTCTGCATCCACCAGCAAAAAATCATTTATAGGATTGATCGTATCGTTTGGAGTTTAGTGTAGCAATTATAACGCATCATATAAGATGCCATGCAATACATGATGGGTCTGAAAGTTGAGTTGAGTATTGTACGTGTAGGATGATGCATGCTCTACGTGGAGGTGCATGACAGACGCGCAGATAATTGGCTGCCGCGGATGATGACCAGGGAATTACCTTCAGCTTTGATGCTGTCCAGGTTGGAGATGCAAATCCTGCAGCCCTGGATAAAAAGATCCCACCAACCAATAAAATAACTCCACTCTCGAAAATCTATAATAAAAAAATTATTCATCCATAAATAAATCGTGAAATTATACCTTAATTTATAATTACTCGTTTACTATCATTTTAAGCATTATGAAATAACTAGCAATGTAGCCCGTCATAAAATGACGTATTTGATGAATATTGAAATTTGCTAAAGCATATTTTAAAGTTTATGAATGAAAATATTATCCTATCGTCTTGAAATTCGGCACATAGCTGCGGAAAAATTTACTTAACTTATGTGCAAAAAATCAGCGTTGTATCTTTTAAGATATTCTATACAGAACGGGAAAATGAAACATACATACAAACATACAAACACACAATGGCTATTATTATAGTAGATGACGTATACGCTTAGAATTTATAATAGTAAGTAGTTGGTCAAGGTATAGTCAAGGTTTGGCAAATTTTGAAGATAACCATCCTAAGTCTTAATGCATATTACGTTCGCTTATAATAAATAAATAGAATTAATAATAATACTTAAAAATAACAAACTTTCTTCCGTTTTGCTTATTAATTCTGTACTGTAAATATTTGTTGAGATATCTTTTTTATATTTTATCGACTATATTAAACTGCTAGATCAATAAAATTATTTCTTGATAGAACATTTAGTCGATAAAAGACGATGCAAAAACAGTTAAATATATCATATTATTTATATTTTTGTCGTTAATGTTATTTACACTTTCTAATAAATATCTACGTCACTCTATATAATGTAACGAAATTGGTTTTTTTTTTTAATTATTCTCCTAAAAATAATTTTATTTGTTGTATGTAACAATCGGATATATAATAATGTTTAAGTTTAAAAAAAATAATGTTATTAACTTCATTTCATAATTTTATTTAATAACAACTTCAAATAACCGTGCAAAGACTGACATTCCTGTTCTATATGAAGAAGGCCTGAGCAGGTTCAGGTAATGCAAGGCGGTTATGTAACAAAAGGTTTTTGTGCCCTGCTGATTACATCAGGAGAGCGATATCCTTCAGTATCCCCGATGCAATATCCTGTAGCCCGGGGAGGCTCGCGGAGTGCTACTTTAGCACCATGAAATCCTTCGGAATCCCACGTCAAGGATCTTGACGGTTTCATGGCAATGAGGAAGTTGAAATGATAGCCGCAAGGAATGCTCGGAAATCTGAGTGACTCTTATGGCTATGAAGTCGGAAACGTACCTCCTTGTACATATAAAATCATCCAATTACACTACAAAACTATTAGATCTATTTGTGGATTGTATTCAGAATTCTTCAAAGCTCTATTTTCTTTTATGTCGATTTACAATAGTTATTAGGGCTATGCTTGCAATACGGTGTGTGGCTATTCCCTGATCCTGCGCGCAGGTTGTGAGGCTTACAAGGTGTGGGTTAGGTGGTACTGTACATGGATTTCTCTATTTTGATTTTGAGTGTGTGTAGGGAAAGGGATAAATTGTCCAAGTCCTTTATATAAATAACAAAATCAAATCACAATACAAGCCATATATTCCTAAATTACAAGCTTTCACACAGCGCCAGTCTAGAACAAACATTTGCTTATTATTTTTTTGTTATAAAAAATAGGATTTATTTTTAAAAATCTTTTCATCTATTTTTAGTATATGCTGTTAGTATGATTACATTATTTTGAAGCACGCTGTGTTGAAATGTTGTCGTATATATTATAGTTTATATAAAACGCCATCTGTCAATCATTTCTCAAAGTAGTAAAGTCGGTGTGGTTTGAGTCTTTGATAGTAAAATGTAATAAATCATTACGCAATCGAAATAGGCGAATCTATTTATGACCCCTTGCGGGTCAATGCACAGAAAATGGCGAATTACATAAAAGGTCGCCGTTAAAACACAAGGTCGCCTGCGTGATGTCAGTCAGAGATTGTCAATAATTTTAATTATTTGCATTTCAAATTAAATAATTACACGTTTTTTATAGTTATAATGCTGGTTTTCTAAATTGATCTACTGTTTAATATTCAAGAAACACGCATTTAATTATTTATTTAAATAATAATTTGCATATGTGCTCAAAAAACTTCTTTCTCAGACAAATATATTGTGTATTATTTTTTTTTTAAATTACGCAAATTTAAAAAATATTTATTTTATTAGACGTTTTTCGTAACATTATCAAACAAATAACAAATTTTTATTCGAATCACTATGAAAAAATAAGTAGAAATTAATTTGTTTTTTTTTGCAGTTATCAATAAATATCTGACATTCCTTTCGGTTAAGTCCCTTTATTTTTTAAGTTATAATTTTGAAATTGCTCATTATACATTATTTGGAAATTTAAAAAGTATGTAATTTTTGTACAGTTAAATTTTTACATTTACGTTTTATGAGAACTTACCTCTCGGCAAGGAAAAAAATTATTTCCTATTATATTTTAAATAAATATAATTGCTGTCGGCCCTTACCTAAAGGGACTCTGGTCTTCTCCAAGATATTGCATCCTCATCAGGTCTGCTCACTTTTGGGCGCCCTCCAAGGTCGCAAGTGATTTCTTGGCCGGTTTTCGGTCGTCAATACGATCTATTTTATAATAAAATCAAATCAATACAAATGGTGTCAAACTTCATCGCTGTTCTCACACAGTGAAAATTAGTCTGTCACTCCGCCTATCCGCGTTACGAAGCCGAGTGAGATTTATCCCCTCGGACATCCAATCTCAAAATTTATCATTAACATTGATTTACGCACAATCTAACAGGCGGCAATTATGTTTTTGCGTGTGTCCGGCTTAAAACCTGTCTTTTTGACAAGTTTTTTTGTTATGGAAATGCGAACCAACTCTCCATCGGCGGGCATCTGCAGGTCCTATTGAGTCGCAGCCTCGACAGCCCGCGAGGAGACCGAGAAAGTTTTTTCGTCGTCTGGCCGGCAAACGTGTTTCCCGAGACATCAATCACGTGAAATTATGCCCTTTGAAGACTTATTGAATTATCATTAGACATTTTTTTATCGGATGATTCAGTGCTGTGTCTATTAAATATTAATACCCGCCTGTATCGGTTAGTATTTCAGAGGTTAAACACACATGACAATATCGTGTTTTGGATATATTTGCATAGAAATTGATTTTATATGCAAATGATGCATTTTTATATAATGAAGACATGTTTGTTATCTTTTAAACATGTGGTTTAGTATATCTTCAAAATGCACGTCTATAAAATACGTTGTATAAGCTCGCTGATGACCTCTATTATCAAAAAAATAATATTCTACTCCACTTTTTCCATGATATCTGAGATTTTTTTAAAAAAATTTAATGATATCGAATATACGTAAATATGAATTAATAATATTAAGGGGGGGGTTTTCTTTTTTACGAAAGATCTTTAAATCCCTCTTAATCCTTAAATATTGTAATATTTATATTATGTAAAGTATACGTGAAATATTTGAATGGTGGTATTTAATAACTCAGATACATCGAATATATGCGTTTTTAAAATAACTATATCGTCTAGGAAAAATTAGAAAATGTATTGACCCGATAGGCAAGAAGGATTATCTTTTCGCTAAATCCAATAAGAATTTCCAAGTGATTTATTTCTTTCCGTTCAATTTTTACCTTTTTTTAATACTTTAACTAAATGAATTCCAAATATCTTTACTCCAGGCGTAAGAACGATGTTAACACGGATACTGCTAAAACCAAAACCCGAACTACGGTTAGCAGTAATAAAGCAATATAGACAATTTTGGTTCATTAACCTTGAACTTAGCATCAAAAACTTCAATTAATTACATTCTTTAAATAACAGTTTACAATTAACCCAAGGATGGTATCACAGCCATTCAAACAGTTCGTGTGCGATAATCAAAAAGTATTATGTTTTTCAAAGCAACACACTGCGATTTCGTCTTAATCGACTCCATTGAGGATCGCCCGGTACTGTTTTTTCAAATACTGATAATTTGTTTTTTTTTTTTACTGTTAACGAGAGCCCAGGACCCCTCGCTGGGGAGGACCGGTCGTTAGACATCCCAAATCTTTTCAATTAACTTGTGTCGTTCTGTAGCGATAGAGTCGAGCAGGTACCGTTAATGTAACCGGAACAAGCGATGTGACGAACAAGTGACTAGTTAGATGCGAGATAAGTGCCTCACACGCCACCACCTGCCACGCCGCCGGCTTAAGGGCCCTGCCAGGTGCGAATGTTATGTCCTATAAGAGTAAATACTCAACACAAAAAAAAAACAATAAATGCAGAAATTTAATAGTGAATTTACATTACATTTTACATGATTCCGTAAATTTAATTTCGTTTTAATGTGTATATTTTTGATCAATTATAATTATTTTTACAATTCTGTACTACTGAAACACTTGTTGAATAATCAAACCAAACTAAAATTATTAGGGAAAAAACGTAAAATTTGATATCAATTAACGTGTTTATACTTAAAAACTCTGTAGTTAAAAAAAACACGGAAACTTTTTAATACTTTATTACTATTATAGCAGTTGTGTACATGTTAATGTATTTATATACAATAAGAGATTCGTACGTAAATTTTGATAATCGAATTTTATTAAATATAAAATATACTAAACACAGCTATTAATATTCCATCCATAATATGTATATGACTATCAGATCTCTTATAAAGTGAATAAATCAATTGCTGCTGTATAATGGTGGCACTTTGAGAAAAATCTCATCGTATTTTGTTACCCTAGTTAATATATTATTGTAATTAAGTATTACCCGTGGCTATATTCTTATTCTCACACGTGTCAATTCCTGCTTTGTCACGTCCATCTTTCTCTCTGTATATATTGCGTGCATTCTACAAACCCGGATATAACAAAATAAACGGTATTTGATGAATCTTTTCACATGTAATGAATGATTTTTTAGTGTACGGCCGATAATTAAAGTCGATTTTGAGTATCAAGACCAAAATTATGTTTTTTTCTCTGTATGCATTATTTATGCCACATTAGAGCTGAAATTCTTCAAAACTTATTACTTGCGTACTTCTAACACCTACACTATGCAAGACCATTCAATTCAATTTAAAATTAAATTTTGAGCAACTCCAAAAAAATATAATTGCTGTCATTGAAATAAATAGTGTTTTTAGACGCAGACTTTCGATCCGCACGTTTGGCACAACACAATACAAAATCAAACTTAGAAAATTAAGCTTTTGAAGATTCAGAGCCAGAAGTGGTATTCAAAAGTAATAACTATAATAAAATAAAGCTTACATAACATTCGCATCACAATCTCATGCAAAAAAAAAATAGCGCTTTGAGTGTACAAAAAGATTATTCAAATTACATGAACTATTTCCTAGATGTTGAAACACTGTAAATTGCGTTATTTTGAATTCAAAACAAGGTTTTTTTTTTTTAAATATATTTAGCACTGTTACGTACATTATTTACTTTCTGCCTAAACTCAAATCGCACAGCCAGACAACTGTTCCGGCATAATCCGAGCACACCAAAGTACCCGAGGAGAGCTGCAATTTGGTTTTGTTTACATTTAATTTCGCAAGTTCATGCCGACGCCGTTGTCCGGATCAACGAACGTTCTTGGGTCTTTTATATATGCTGTAAGTGCGGATTTGATTGCGATTTTTTATACCTCGAAAGAAATAACCCAGTCAGCATAAAAAGTTGCCCCGCGTAATAAACATCATTAGTGGTTAACCACACACACTGCTCGCCGCTGTTTATTGCTGGATGTGGAATTATTGTATTATCGGCCTTGTTTTTGGATCGAAAATTAAATTATGTATCCAATACTACACGCGGAGTAATTATTTTTTTTTTTCACTAGAAAAATCATCGTGAAAACATACATTAAAAATTTAATACGACCCTGCATAGATAATAGAATCTCTCTTTGTATAAAAATTCAAGCTATTGAAACCCTCTTAGGTATTGGATTCCAAACGGGAAAACTTCCATGTTTAACGGTTTTTTTCTGCAACTTGCTAATTCCGCAAATCGATGGCCTCGGTATTATAGATTTCACTCATCCATTGCGAATCAGTTTATGCAGACCTGCCGCGTCTTTTGGGGCATCCCGTATAATTATATTATAGTAGCTAGCTCATCGAAATCATTCTCACTATAAATAAGTAACTTATGCATCCATCACTGAACTTCTTAGCTTTTTTATAAGGAATTGTGTGTGTATATACATATAATGCTGCTGGATACGCGAGTGCTGCTTTGGCTACTTTTTTTGCTGCCGTCAGCTTCCACCAACTTTCGTATTCCACAGCATCAGCCTACTCATCTTGGCAACGCGATGTGTAGGTTGTCCGGCCATTCCTATTTTATTGTTTTCCATTCTCTATTTTCATTTAAATATTCCCGTTTTAAGCTTCATAACTTCCATGCCATATTTATGAATGACAAAATTGGTTATTTTTGTGGTCGTATAAAAAAAAACACAAATAATTCGTCAACTATAAAAACATGGAAACGGAATAAAATCGACACTAGACTCAAACACTCTGAGAAACGTATGCACTGCGAGAAAATGTGATAAACTATGCAAAAATATATCTTTGAAGTTCATTTCTGAAATTGCAAAAAAAAATTTACTTTATAAATCAACTGTGCATTTAAATTTTTAATCAGTCACCGAGGTTTAAAATTAGTCCGATATAATGGTATGCAGTTCGTTTTACTACTATAAGAAAATGCACGTCTTCAAGCATTAGCATTAGACGAAACACAATAATTCTTCAAAAATTATTAGCGACTCAATTTCACTGTACAATATATCTAAGCAACTGGATTAGTACTCATTGAATCGCTCTTCGACATTGCACTCTTCATAGCAACGTCGAATTATACAATAATGTTTGGAATATCGTATTGTATACTTCATACCTCGCCTTTTACTGAACCTCTGATATCCTTTGATATAATTTATTATATCAAAATACAACTTCCATAAAATCCTCTTTGTGTACAAACAAAAGAATTTATATTCTTAGAATGAAATCTCAACATCCCAGAAGCCAGAGATGTTTTTTCGGTGCATTTAAATTTAAACTCGTATTTGATTTAAATTATCTCGTTTACAAAATAAGCATGTAGGCGCCCGCGGTGAGCCCAAAAGGCGATTCATACGTGACGAGCTTACTTTAAAAATAATGGAATATATGAACCATAATAACTTTATTTTTTACCTGTACAAACGCCAATTCCAAAAAAATACTGTGTGTCATAAATTTCACATTCCCCAAAACTTAACGATTAAAATTATAAGAATTTTGATAAAATATTCAAATTATTAATATATATATAATATCACACAAAAGTTTTTTTTTTCTATCCTGTATAAACTCCGTAGCATTACGACCGATATTGTTCAATCGTGGGTCCTCGGGTCCTTCTACACCGCAGTTTTAGATTAGAAGGAGAATCTGCGTATTGCTGCTGCTCAAAAGCATTATTATATAATCCTTTCCTTACAAAGCTCTTAGATCTGATACTTCTTCTACAGCAAGCTACAGAAACAATAGCAAGAGGCCCCTCACCTCGACAAAGTACATCCAGAGCACTTCCCTCCACAACTCCATTACCGATCTTTTACATACGCTCAGGGTACAGAATGGTAGCCATGCACAAGCAACAGAATGGGGAAAGGTATAAGTAATCCTGTTTAAAACAACTTTTGTATGTATCGCAATTCGAACGAAGTAGCAACAGGGCGACTGTTTATATTATATATCTAATAGACATGGCAACATTTCATCTCGATCATTCAATTTCATCCCTGAAGAAAGGAGGTAAATCTCTAGAACCCATCTCTGCGGGTGTCATGAACATGTCTTTATGTGCATTTGCCGCCGGTCCTTTGTCCTGAGCCACCGACAGCGGCAAATGTTTAAATCTACAGTAATATCATCGATTGTTCCGATGGCGTATTGTTCCGTTCCGGGGATTAGAACCCATCTGTAAGTGTCCACACAACCTTTATAAATTTTTGTTCACATCGATCTGTGTGCCTTTAATTCATCATAAAACCTAAACATGGAACTTTTCATTGATTTCAAAGCACATCGGTGTTGTTTGTTTGTTTTCATGGAATAATTTTTTTAACATAACATATTTATAATTAATTATATCAATAAACCCACAGCATAATTATTACAATTTTTTTGGACTTTGCATCAATGAGATTTCAAAACCATTAGTGCATTTACGTTGTGTATGTTTTCATAGATGTAAGGTATTACAATCTACGTGTATTTATTTATCATTATAAATTTTTCAAATTATTTTATGCAATAATAGTAATGGTCGTTGTTATGCGCGTCAACAGAATTATTATGCTTATTTAATTTTATTCTGAGAAATCGTTAAATTAATAGTTAAAATACGTAGCACAATTTTTACAATGTTCGATTTATATGCTCTGCAGTTATAACAAAAGCCGTATTATTAATATGTATGATTTTACACTTTGATTTGTTGTTATATTTAATGCGGTACAATACGATCCGTTAAGTTGGTAATTTCAGAAAGATTGATTCAACAAAACATTAAATGTTAATGTCGGTTTGTGTACCATTGGTTTACAATATACACTTGCTACAATTAAAAATGAGTTACAGAATCTTCAGCCTGAAAACACCCATGGCAGTTAAATGCTGTTTTATTATAAATCGGTTATGTTGTTGTTTTTTTTAAATCTATTTTAAATGTAACGATGGCGGTGACATTACAACTTAAGAAGGGATGAAAATATTTTAACTTCACACACATATTTATTCTATAATATCATTTACCAATTACACAACCATCAAGAGATTTATTAAAAATTGCTTTAGGGTAGAGCTTGACCATGTCACAGACATAAGAATCATTATATTTTGGGCAATTTTGCCGAAATAAATATAGCCTACTGCGGCTGATGGTCTAGGAAAAAGAGGCGTTGGAAAAAGAATGCTTACTTGCATGCTGAATTTGTATTACAACCGAATTAGCAAGGCTGGCTCAGGATAAATATATGTTCAGTGAGATGATCGCCTACCTCATCTGAGAAGAGGCATTTGAAGAATAAAAATCTACTTGGTTTGTATTTTTTAGTAACGTTTTGACAGTGCAAGAGTCACCCAGTAGATCTACATTCGGATTATTGCTTCGGGAGACGTAGAATGCCGGAGGTGGAGGTGCCATCGCGACACCGGCCGATCGCTTTGTGCCAGTGCTGGCCACGGAGCCAGGCTGCCCACCGAACTGTTTCCTCGGCTTATTTATGGCCATAATCTTCTGGGCTTGTTCTGCTGATAAATCTTGGAAATTAATGACTCCATCGAGAGGCAAAGCCGCGCACCGCGAGCGCCGCTCTTCTTCTCTATGCGATATTAAAATGTCACCGAACCGGATAACACGCCACGCGTGATATTTTTGAATTCGTATCATCCGATAAGGGGTGACAAAAATTGAGCCTTTGAAATTCGTTTAAAAGATTGTTTTAGGATTAGCTAAAATACTTTCTTTTTTTTTTTTTTTCTATAAATGAAATAATATATTTTCGAAGAAAATGTTTTATTAAATCGTTATAAATAGACTTTCACACAAACTCACTACGTTTAACCTAAAAATATAATAAATGCAAATAAAGGATGGGTTTTTTTTATTTTTTTAAATAACTAAAAACATCTTACCGATTATTTAAATCTATGAAACATACATTGTTATTACAGTATTTTTGGTATATTTATATTGAAACGTTTAAATTATTTTAGTTGATTTAGAAATAGGATAACGTATTAAAAGAATAATTAAATAAAATTAAGTTCAAAGTCTGTAAAAAATACTTGAATTTTTTATTTTATGTAGCAAAAATTACTTAGAGTTAGTATATCGCGGAATGAAATATTTTGTGTTTTTTTTTCATGGTTATGTTTCACTCAACATTACCATGAGTTTTGAACCACTGTGTATAGCGTAGGAGGTTGTCACTGTATTCCAAACGGACCCCTTAAAGTGTGATGGATTGCAGTAGTTGAAGGGACTTTACTTTTTTACGTTAAATTTTAAAGTGAGATACGCATCGTGTTCTCTGTAATTGGTCTATTCTGTTTAAATTTAAAGTATTATGTTACGAAAGAGACCTCAGGCAACGAACCTTCCTTTAGTAAGTCCATTTATCATATTTATTATCGTCAAGTACCAACATGACCCTTGATCGTGAAACAGCGATAGAAATTATATTCCTATGCCTACAAATCTTTCATGGCGTTACATGAAAGAAAGCTTCTTCAAAATGAATTAAAAAAAAACAAATATGAATTATTTATGTACACAGTTACTGTTAAATTAATGAATTATAGTATTTTTTTTTTTCAAAGTTAAAATTTATTAAAAATAGCCGTTTTCTATCCTCTGTACGTCTATAGCAGTGCTTCTCAAAGTGGTCCCTACGGACCCCAGGAGGTCCCTAGGATCATTCAGGGGGTCCTTAGAATATTAAAATCGATTTGGGGGTCCCTGAACAACGTCAAGGGGTTCGCGCAAGGTATAATATAAAATAAAAAAATTGTGACACATTTCTATTGATATGGAAGTTAAAATAAATAACAATGAATACATTATTAGCGATTTTTACGTCCTAAGTAAAATATAAATATACACAGGTGCATAAAATACAAGTAATAACAGGCATCGCGGTGAGTCAACTAGGTTAATACAGGAACGCAATAGAGTCCATACTTGCACCAACTAGTCTATCATATGATTTTATGTAGTTTTTCATCCAGGGTCCGTAGGCAAGTTTTGACTATGAAAAGGGGTCCGTAGGCATGTTTTGACTATGAAAGGGGGTCCGTGGGCCAAAAGAGTTTGAGAGCCACTGGTCTATAGCTACAAGGGGGTGTAAACAATAGCAAACATGCCCAGCGTATCGGTAATTAGACACGGAGGAGACATTTTATTAATCTAGGGTTGCTGTTCACGGACACGAAAAGAACAGCGCTGGAGAGGATCGAGAGCTGAAGAGCACGAGACACCATTTTCATGTTTATCAGCTTTTATATTTTTCAGCGCATCACTCAACGGAGTCGCTGTCTCCATAGATAGTCAGGGACGAATATTAGAGATGGGAGGCAGACTGGGGAACAGCGAAAAGTGCGCTCCCTAAGAAACTCCTATCACGAATTAATGAATTGTGTATAGTATTTTTTTATTTATAAATTAAAGACCAGCTGTACTGTATTATATAAAAAAAGGGTTGCTGATGATCTTTTGTTGTTGTAGATGACGTAAGGGGAGGCAGCATGGGCGCGGTGGACAGCGGCCACGAGACGCTCCTGTCGGACGACAGCTCGGGCACTCCCCCGCCGCTGCCCGCGCCCCCCGGCCTGCCACCCCGCATACAACCCCGCAGCGGAGTCCTGGCCAACGTGAGTACCCCCTTATCTACACGACTCATAGACATCGTGCATCTGCAATACAATCTGATTGTTCTCCTCTAATTATATTCATAAGAGTCTTACTACCTAACCATGCTTGGTGTCCATCCCCCGTCTGCCACAAAAAAAGACAATTTTACCTGGCGAAATCGTGTCATTTAATTAATTTAATTGTCACTTTATTTTTCTATACCGAAAGTTGATTTTTTTACAGCGTATTGAAAAAACTATAAATTACATTCACATATTTTTTTATTATTTAATTAACGTCCATTTTCAGGGAAAAATAAAATCTTGAAAATGTTGAAAAATTGGATAAAATGACGACTTTTCAAAACCAAAGTTTGTTGAAGATTTTTTTTTTTTTAATTTTTAAAATAGTAAACCGCACAGGGTTTATATTTAGTATTGTAATTCCAATTAAAAAAAAGACTTTTAAATGTTTAGGACTCTTAAAACAGGGACATGACGATTCTCCAAATTCCTACACTTCAATCGGAAAAACACATATTTATCATATTAAAAATAAATGTACACGAAATAAAAATATATTCTGTTCGTAAGACAAAATGTATCTAACTTTTTGCATTTAAATTTTTTTGATCGGTGCAGTCAATTTTTCGCAAAACGGACCAGAAAATTATCAAAAAAACTCGAGTATGGGACTTAGACCCTTAACCATGCGTCGAAGTACGAAGTGCCGAAGAAAACCTCGATCACTTACTTACTTTTCGAAAAGATCCAGTGAGTATCCAAATAGGCTTTTAACCTTAGGGGGTCTGAGTGGTTGGAAGGTTTCACATAACTCTCATGTTAACATCCATTCATTTATATACGCCCGCCTCTTCTGTGCATGTCACGGCAAACAATCGGAAGCAAAGTTTCAACTCTCAGACTACATTTACGTAAACATAGCTCATGTATTTTTTAATGATTATTTCTAGGCGTTACGTCACTAAATTATCTAATAATAAATTATCTATAATACGTTAATAATACTGAATAAAATAATCGAAAATTTAATATTCAAATACAATTATTGTTGCATTATCTGTAACAGTAGTTTGTATCTGTAAAGACAGATAATTACGTTTATATCTTATTGAAAAAGCACCAATGCTTCGGTTGTTGCCCTAGAAAATAACAAATAACGTTGATTCAGTTCTTCGTCCAGATGTCCAGTCATTCAAATTCTTCTGCCATAATGCCCTCCGAGTCCAATCTGCAGTCAGGATCTGAAGGCAGCGCTCTTGCGTATAACTCACACGACATCCCGGTGTTTATGGACGGCCGCGGGCGATCACGACCGGAGAGGAACAAAACTGCAGAGTTATGATCAGAGATCAGAGCTTCCCTTTATGTTCCTAGAGCATCTCATGCCAGAGCAGGGCTGGGCCTCCAGGGAACTGAAAATTCCTCTGACTGGGCATTGCCTCGGCTCCTCATTGCTCATCAAACTTACATTGCATTCTACAAGTAAGTAACACTAGAAGACTGAATTAAATTGGAAAAATATTATTTATTAAATATCGAGAGGTGAGACTTTAAAGATAATACGGGAGCCTCACAAAGAATAGGTCGATTTCCTAAATTTACAATCTGATAGTACATTTTTCTCCACCATTCAAAATGTTTTCATTTAATTTAACAAACAAGTATATTATTGTACACACTTTAGGAACAAATCTGCGTGGTGCTCTTATTTATACTCTCCCCCGAACTTTTAGTTCCCAAGTGCGGCTCTGTCTTGTACCACCTTAATAATAGCTTCTTAGAAAGGGAGCTTTTATATTATTATAATAGAGAAGCGACGTGCCCTGAGGATCGTGCCGATTCAGTTTTGTTTTGATAGAATGGATGCAATGAGCCTCGCGGTGGATTGAACCATTTATAAAAGTTTTTACTCTAGGAAAATAGACAAAATAACCAAAAGAAATAATATTCGTTTAAACGTTTTTGCACTGCTTCTAGACTGTAAAGACATTTTATCAAGGCTGCGTTTAATATCAGTGAAGATATAAATCTAAAAATAAAGCTTTTTATTATTCATAAAAAATAATATTGAAATGTATATTGATAATAATAAATATATAAATAACATTAAAAAGTCTAATATTTACTTGGTTTTGAATACTTTTTATTCAAAGAAAAGAAATAATTTTTTGGAATTTAATTTTTATTTTTGTGACATGATTCACACATTTTTAAACAGAATATTAAAATATCAAAACGGAATTTCACCGAGTACTTTCTGTCAAAAATATTAAATAATCTCATGTCAATATATCTCCGCGAATATGCAAATAATTGTATTTTTGGGCATTTCCTACTGACTGGGCGAGTCTCGTGGGTTCTCAGCTCTATCGGTTATATGGCCGATCACATTATTGGCGATCAAACAATAATAGCCGCGTTAAATGTTCACGTTTTTGCGGCCGGATCCACGAGATGGATCTTGTAATTTACCGAGCGCGAGATTATTCGGAAACGATATGGCTGGTTCCGTGACCAAAACAATGAAAGGTCACAAGATACACATCACACTGCGAACTCGGGCGAGGACCAATGCGAGTACTTCATCTGTACCACCAGGAGCAATGCTCTCATTAATTATGTCACCTTGACTTTGTATCCTAATTATTTCAGATTAAATATAGAAAATAATCAAACATCAATATTTGACTCGTGCAATCTACAGCAGCACCATCTGTTGGAATAAAAAATCAACAAAGAATTTTATTTTAATAACAATACGCAACGCGACAAAATATTTATATAAATCTATCAAATCTTATTTGAAACGTAATATAGTAACTGTAAATTTGATTTTTATTTTTATGTGTACCAATACCTTATGTGTGATTTATTATATGTAATCTCTCGAATATGGGCTATAATATCAAAAGTTGTTAGTTTTCATCATTTAGTATAATGTCAATATTGTGAGTAACGTGTTATTTATTTTCAATGGACAGTAAACTAAATACATCATATATTGAAATATGCCACTTTACCAACTCATTCCACAACAGCTGCATTTACCCTATTCGTATTTCTTACATTGAAATACCGTAATATGTTACGAGTATATAACAAAATTAAATTATGTGTTTACGAGAGATCATGTCCAAGGCATTAACCTTCCATTAGAATTAATTGAAAATAGGCACTCACGTGGCTGTTGGCGTAGAATTAATAATGTTTGTCAGAGTGTAAATTTATTGTCGTGAAACAGTTTCACAACCATCGCCTCTTCGCTCCATTGTGCTTTTATAACTGTTAAAATACAAAAAGCTTTTTTACTCATAAAATCTTGCTACATTTTATTATTTATGAGTTAAGATTAATTATTATGGAAAGATGCCGCAGAGAGATACTTAGAAAAAGTCACGTTTTAAATTTTTTGAAGTAATGTGCCAAAAGCTCGTATATTCGATGGAGATTATCACATCTTCTTTGTGGTTACAGAAACCTTTTAAAAAAATATTTCCTAAGGTTTTATGGTTTAAATGCCAAATATATTTGTAGTTCTATACGAATCGTGCTGCGGTAATTATTTGATTACTTTTGTAGCTTTCGAGAAGATGCACCGTCGACGTAGATTGAGATTATTTATGGCTCTTCTTATGGCTAAATAACATGAATTTCAGTTAAAATTAAATTAAAAGCTAGAAAAAACTGATTAAAACGCTCAATAAATCCAAGCTTGTTTATTTTTGTAATAAAGTAGGTACACGGCACTTTACAAACATTCTATTGACTTAAAAATGTTTAGTGATGTCATAAATAATTAGGAATCTTTTAAAAAAATACGTTATACTATTCATAAAACTAAAATTTTATATTTTAATTATAAAGTGACGAGCAAACAGTTTCTTCCATAGTGTGACGTTTAAGTAAACTTGTAGATTGCTATGAGAAATATTTTTATTTAATACATTGAACATTATTTTTATGTACTCGATCATGTCATGGCTAATAATATAACTTACAGTGTAAGTATACCGTTAATATTAAATAAAAAATCTAAAACATATTGCGAGGCATTTATACATAAAACATAGCGGCTAATTGTCAGGTCGTCATTTTTAATTAAGGCTTGTCTCAAAATTAACTACCGATTTAACAGCACGGCGTTTCACGATAATACTTCATGCTACATCTTCACGGAGCTTTCTATTGCTACGCCGGACCTGTATTTGCTGAAGAATCTGATGATTTGACTGGCAGGACTCAGATCAAAGACCCGTGCGCCGCTCGACGGGCAGCTGTCAAACGCCATTATATCGGCGCACAGTTCGATGTCTCCTACTTACGAGAATGCCTAATGAATCATCTACTATATTTAGAAACTTTAATTAAAACATTTGCATTAATCATACTCGGCCATGTATACTCTAATTCAGGGGTGGGCAAATTTACGACCGCGTCAGCCACTGGATTTGGGATCTTTTTTTAATTATTTAATTTATTTTTTTACTTTGCTTTGAATGTTAGTTAGTTAAAGTGTTTTTTTTATACTTTATACAAAGTATAACATAATAATACGGAGAAGCCATCAAATATGTTGACTGAGTGTAATTTTTATATTTTATGTTCTATAAAAACGCCCATCGAAGAATGCAAATTTAATATGTTTCTAAGAGCGTAAATTTAGATTGCAAGTAAAATGTTTTACATATATAAAGTCTTCTACATATTTGGACATGACCAAAGTTTGCACCGAGCCGCCATTTCATCCAAATTGAGATATTAACGAATTTGCCTAAATAGATCGGCAATAAAAGTTATGCAAAGGTCAATGAATCCTGTGCGTTTTATTGCGCATATTTTATCTCTTGGCTTGATTTATTGGATAACAAGTTACTTTTTTAGGCGTTTACGAGTTGCCAGGATGCTATACTGACGACGTCATCTTTAAAATAGAAAATCTAGTTGTATGAATAAAACGCGCAATCTCAAACGTCTACGATAACCATTCGAGTAAATAGGTCATAAAACTTGCCTCGAAAAGACCAGGTGGTCTCTTCAGAATCAAGAGGTAACAAAAGGTAGAATATAAGAAGAAATAAACCGGAAGTAGTACAAGAGATTGTGCGTGTATGCATTCTTTTTTTCTTTGTTGGGTTCTATGTAATTATAATGAAAAGGATATATATATTAGTGATAGTTTCCTATTACTGTGACTATAATGGATTGTATGTCAACAAAAAATAACCTAGAAAAGAAAAATACAAACAACTACAGAGACACTTCGGTTTATTTTTTTGTGTCAACATAAATCCTCACAACCTGATTATATAGCCATAAACACCTATTGTTTTATCAAAAAACAATTGCTCAAGTATCAACAATGTTTTTAGGCTTATGCATTGTGTATTAACTAGTGAATTTTTCAAGAAAATTAACTGTTAGCAATAAATAATTGCAATCCACAGTTGACCCACATTATGGACTCTGTACGTTTTTGTGAGACAATGGTTATAAATCGTCCAGAACCTCGTAGAAAATAGTAAATTTTCCTGTCACTCTGAGGTCTTAAAGTTCAATAAAAATTATTTCAAAATAAACGTAAAACATAAATATCTGTATATATGTACATATTAGTTTATTTTATTTTTTTTCTAACGAATGTGATATTTTTCTGGTTATTTACATTTGATGCAATTCAAAAGTCAGTTTTGTATTAAAAGCTAAAATATAATTATATTGACGATTTTATTTAACTGCATAGTTTATTTTTAATATTAATCAAAAGTTTCAAATAGTTAAGTGATATACCGATTTTTTTTGTCAGATCATCATCTTATTAAAATATGTCTAAAATTAATTTAATGAATCAACTATTACAATTCATAATTAGTTTAGTAATTAAATTAATTACTGAGCTCTAATGAAGTCTTTATTCTCATGCATTTTAACAGTTTTTCAAGGAATAAAATTCATGTCATGTCATCTTAGAAAAAAAAACTGTTACACTTAAATTTATTACAGATATGGTATTACTATTCGGTGGAAGTATTCTTTCAGAAAATGTAAGGCTACGTTTTATATTTTTATGCAAAGTAAGATTACCTGAAAAACCCGTTTTGGTATCCACTTGCTATAATTAAAAAGGAGTTACAGAATCTTCAGCCTGAAAACACCCATGGCAGTTAGTTGGTGGCATGACTATGCTGTTTTATTTATTTTATCCATATATGTTAATTTTTATAAAGATTATAAATCGGTACTATTGTCTATATCTATTTTAAATGTAACATTAAAGACATAACAACTTAAGAAAGTAGGAAAATATTTTAACTTCACACATAAATGACATTCAGTGCTCTTACCATAGCCATTGATCTTGGTACCAATTTCACATCCATCAAGATATTTATAAAAAATTGCTTTATAGTAGAGGTTGAGCACGTCACATAAATGAGAATCTTTAATGAAATGCGCAAAGGAAAAAAACTGCAGACTATGATAAAAATGCATTTTTTTTTGAAAAATTTCCGAAATACTAAATATATAGCCTTGGAAATAGAATCAAGGAAAAAGAGACGTAAAGAGAATGCTGAATCAGAAAACTGGCTCAGGATAAATATATGTTCTTTAAGATGATTATCAACCTCATCTGAGCAGAGGCACTTGAAGAAGAAATCCCAAAATATCATGATTACAACATCTATTTAGAATTAACACAACATTATACACAAGTAGTTATGTCAATTCTTAGTTCAGTAGATACAACGTTACAATGTTTTTTTACAACTTAAACTGTCAATTATACAGGAAAATTGAGGTTTCGTGCTCAACATGATAGTTTCTCGAGTGAGCATTCCTGGGCATGAGCGATAACTTGATAAGCCGAGTCAAACAATGAAACAAAACGCCGCGTGACAAGCTCTTGCGGACTTCCTCACTACTCGTCCATTTGTTCATTCACGGCCGGGTTTTTTCTCACAGACCGAAGCGATGAACTCGAGCTCGAGCCATATTCTCAGAGATGTCGTTGGCTCTCTTCACCTCTATTCACCTGCTCCGAGAATTGATGTTGACTTTCGATTTAGATTAATTTGCCATTGTTTTCATAATAGCGAAAAGGTGTTTCCACTTTTCACAAGTTCAATGCCGTAATATTTTTTTATTTTATAACCGTTGCTTGTAATTATACGTTGCCGGGAAACGTGAAATATGTCACACTTTCTACAGCTCGCTTATGTGAAAAGCTATGGTACAATATTCTTTTATACAATTTTCCATGTATTTTTGAAATAATAAATTTTATTAGGAATAACTGGTCATTTAAGCATCAAACAACAGATGGCTCTTTGCTATACAAATAATTCAAATCAACGAAATTTTTGGTCAAGATATGTAAAAACAATTTTAAGATTTTTGTTAATCATAATATTTTTTTATCAATACGATTAATCGCTAGATTTATCATCTATTGTTCGCGCCGATCCGCAGCATGCGTGGATCCCGCTGAGTTGTAAATTCAGCTCACACTTGCTCGATCTTCGGCTCGTTACTCGACCGGGATTAATGGTCGTTATTTTCACTTTGAGTTATGATGCACGTCTCGTTCTTCAATAAAATTCGGATTTTATGATTTCCGTTTTTATTACAATATAAATATCACATAACATAAGAGAATAGGGAAGAACTGAGAATATAGAGAAATAGAGAAATAGAGAGATAGAGAGAAAAAGAGAATGAGCTGCAGGCCAGCCCGCTCTTTTATACGCCACTGCCCCCCCCTCTCTAGGCCATAAATTCGCCGTCATATGACTCATATGTCACATGGCTCGCAAAACAGTTCCCTGAGCTATCACCACTTTGATAGCTCATACATAGATGGTGGTACCATCCTTAAAATCGTACATACTTCCCCCCAAGAAATCACTATCTCATAGTTTTTTCTTCCTTAATCGACATTACATCCGCGTTATTTCATAAATCATAAAGCTTAACCTAACATGGAAAATAAATTACAAAGTCAAAACGATAATCACTAAAACCGTGGTCCCCTTTCCACTTAGGAGTCCATTCCGTGGTCTCTAATCCATCCTGAATTTCACTGAGTGCATCAGCACCTGATTTATAAACACTTGTCATCTTTGATGACGTTCACTGTTTGTTTCACTTTAAAATTATTTCGTTACGTTATTTCGTAATCATAAAGCTTAACCTAACATGAAATAAATTACAAAAGTAAAATAAATCTAAAACTGTGGTCCCTTTTCCACTTATGAGTCTCCAATCCCTCTTGGATTGCACTGAGTGCATCAGCACTGATTTATAAACACTTGTCATTTTTGATGACGTTCACTTTAGAGTTTTCTTCCACTGACTTGTTTTCTACGTCGTCCATTGGCAACAAAACAACTCTGTGGACTGCTCGTGTAGTACTCCCCTTGGCTGTGCGAATATCAACTACTCGCACACAGCCGTCTGCTCCTGGATGTAGGCTCGTGACACGCCCCATCGGCCAGTGTAGTGGCTGGACCTTGTCTTTCTTCAGGATGACCATGTCGCCATGGACCATGCAGCCGTCCCAAAAACTCCGTTTCCATCGATTCCAAAAACAAAAAATCATGTGTGTAAACATTTTGTATCGATCTTGTCGATTGAAAGATGTCTCCCGTACGTCTTCTTCCGGCGTGCTTACTAGTGACGTACCGATCAGGAATGGGCTGGTGTTAAGGAAAGGAGGTCGGAAACTACCTAATGATTTTTCTATAATACTTAAAATTTCAACTAAATCCGATTTTAATTTTTTCGCTTGTTCAATGGTGTCAGTTCCCGTAATTAACTTGTCTACGTAGAATGAATTTAAAATTACCTGAACCTTGTAGTTGTACTTACGTACAACGTGCGGTGTACAAACAGTTAACTGTTTGTACGCCGCATGACGAGGTAAAGATGATACGATCTCATCTTCACTGGGAGAATCGCACTCCAGCAAATGTCCTAACCTGAATATTGAATATTCTACTCTCCTTTTATTATCTTGAGTCCGAAGTTCTAAGTCGAGAAATCTTTTTCTAACCGCAAGATATGTTTCTCTTAAATTTCGACTTTTTTCCTTTAATGAAAAATGTCGCTTTGCTGGCGCCACTACACATGATGAACCGTCATCTTGTTTTGACACCGCTGGCGTTTCCTGCGGTCGTTCTAACCTGACGACGCAGTCTTTTTGAGATGGCGCTCGGCCCATCTCTCTGGCCTTCCTTTGAAAGCCGTTCTGCGATCGTTCTAACTTGACGACGCAGTCCCCTTCCTCAACTCCAGGACATAATCCTGGCTGCGGTCGCTCTAACTTGACGACGCGGTTCCCTTCCTCAACTCCAGGAAATAATCCTGGCTGCGGTCGCTCTAACTTGACGACGCGGTTCCCTTCCTCAACTCCAGGAAATAATCCTGGCTGCGGTCGCTCTAACTTGACGACTCGGTTCCCTTCCTCAACTCCAGGAAATAATCCTGGCTGCGGTCGCTCTAACTTGACGACGCGGTTCCCTTCCTCAACTCCAGGAAATAATCCTGGCTGCGGTCGCTCTAACTTGACGACGCGGTTCCCTTCCTCAACTCCAGGAAATAATCCTGGCTGCGGTCGCTCTAACTTGACGACGCGGTTCCCTTCCTCAACTCCAGGAAATAATCCTGGCTGCGGTCGCTCTAACTTGACGACGCGGTTCCCTTCCTCAACTCCAGGAAATAATCCTGGCTGCGGTCGCTCTAACTTGACGACGCGGTTCCCTTCCTCAACTCCAGGAAATAATCCTGGCTGCGGTCGCTCTAACTTGACGACGCGGTTCCCTTCCTCAACTCCAGGAAATAATCCTGGCTGCGGTCGCTCTAACTTGACGACGCGGTTCCCTTCCTCAACTCCAGGAAATAATCCTGGCTGCGGTCGCTCTAACTTGACGACGCGGTTCCCTTCCTCAACTCCAGGAAATAATCCTGGCTGCGGTCGCTCTAACTTGACGACGCGGTTCCCTTCCTCAACTCCAGGAAATAATCCTGGCTGCGGTCGCTCTAACTTGACGACGCGGTTCCCTTCCTCAACTCCAGGAAATAATCCTGGCTGCGGTCGCTCTAACTTGACGACCGCCTTCACACCGGTTATTCCTTTAACTGGTGGCTCTAACTCTGGCAAATCAACTTTCGAATGAATTTGATTGCTCCTACCTTCCGCTTCGTGCGGTCGTTCTAACCTGACGACCGCCTTCACACCGGTTATTCCTTTAACTGGTGGCTCTAACTCTGGCAAATCAACTTTCGAATGAATTTGATTGCTCCTACCTTCCGCTTCGTGCGGTCGTTCTAACCTGACGACCGCCATCACACCGGTTATTCCTTTAACTGGTGGCTCTAATTCTTCAACTAATCTCCTCTTCCCTAGCGCTGCTATTCTAAAGTACGCGTTCTCAAATGTTTCCCATTCGTCAAAGTTAAAACCTAAGATTGAATCTATTTCTGTTTGTACCCTTCGGAAATTCGTAAAGAATTCTTCCATCATTTCCAATCTAAGAGGTATTTGTGCTAGGTCACTGGATTCTGAAGCGAAGTAATTACCACATCTCGTCAATTGACCTATAAACAATTTTCGATCAAGTATGAGTTCCTTTAATTCCGCCATTTTTTTTTAAACTTGCCAAATGAATCCGTTATTATTTTAATAATCACCGAGTCATTTACTTTATTTTTACTTAATTTCCGTTATATTAGTTATTTATGTTCCAACTAATATAATATTTTTTTTAAAATAATATAATAAAAATTTTTAATTTTGCCACGCTTACGCGAACGTCATCTGTGTTCTAATTATGACATTTCTTCAACCAAAGCATTGATCCAAATAATTATCTACACGTGCTCCACGTGTTCTACCTACTTACTTTGTAACATTTAAAATTATCGACGAGAGACGAACATATACATTTTAACCTTAAAACTTTTTAAAAACAATAAATTCAACTGTAGCGACGTGCACTTGTTCAAAAAACTATCACCTACCTACTGATTACAAAAAACTAATGACGGGAAGTCCGATGCTGACAATAATGAGATTGCATTATTTCCGATGATAGGACGTGATACAAGGAGATCGGTACTCACGTTCAGTTCGACTTCCACTCGTCTGGCTCCTGGTGATGACTCGTCTGATCATGATGCGTGCACTGCGCTGCTCCGGTTACGATGTCTTGTTTTGGGACATCCTGATGCAGTTACAAACTGTTCCAACATCTGAGTTCGAAGGACCATGTTCGCGCCGATCCGCAGCATGCGTGGATCCCGCTGAGTTGTAAATTCAGCTCACACTTGCTCGATCTTCGGCTCGTTACTCGACCGGGATTAATGGTCGTTATTTTCACTTTGAGTTATGATGCACGTCTCGTTCTTCAATAAAATTCGGATTTTATGATTTCCGTTTTTATTACAATATAAATATCACATAACATAAGAGAATAGGGAAGAACTGAGAATATAGAGAAATAGAGAAATAGAGAGATAGAGAGAAAAAGAGAATGAGCTGCAGGCCAGCCCGCTCTTTTATACGCCACTGCCCCCCCCTCTCTAGGCCATAAATTCGCCGTCATATGACTCATATGTCACATGGCTCGCAAAACAGTTCCCTGAGCTATCACCACTTTGATAGCTCATACATAGATGGTGGTACCATCCTTAAAATCGTACATCTATTAAATATCGTTTTTTATTTTTTGAGGTGCGCGACACGACTTCGATCGAACCGAGGAAATCTTGATCAAAAATCAAGCGCGTAATAAAATATTTTCTTTTTGTAAACATTTACAATCGTATATAAAAAAAAAACCTGAAGGCACAATTTATTTTAACGACACATTAAAAAATCACAACTTTCACGGGTGGAATTACTGTAACAAAAGTTAAAGATCCCTGATGAATGGGAGATGGGCCCTTTTTCCAGTAATATACGGTTAGTCCGCCCCGAGGCCATCTCTGAAGAAGCATTCTGAACCTTTATGGTAATTCCTCAGAAGTCTCATGGGAACCTGGAGTCTGGACTCACCCCACAATTTCGGGCTATAAATGTCCAATGCTCTATTCCATATCACGAGAGTCACTTTCTCGATTATACACAGTGATTGATGATCATCATTAAAATTACAAACACTTTTACTAGCTTGGTTAAGGAGAATTTTTTTTTTATTAATACCTTCCTATAAAATAACAAATTGTTAATTTTAAAAAATCTTTTTGTTGTTGTTCTGACTTTTTTATTTTTGTTTGTCTAATTAACAAACAAAAAAATATATTCTCGTAGATAATTTCATCTCTCCATTCAAAGAGAATGTTGTCAATTTAAAAAAAAAATTGTAACCTTTAATTTTTTCAAAAGAATATTGAGTGATGTTATTACGTTTTATTTATTTTATTTTTTGACGCGACTAGTTTCGCCAACATACTAGGTAGGCATCTTCAAGCAGAGTAAACGGAAGTTAAAATCCGTTTTCGCATGATGTAACTCATTATAATTACGTGATAAATAATCAAATCTCTCAGTAAATCTTATACTTAAACAAATTAATCTTAATATATTCGGACGAAACTAATGCTTTAAAACTTCTAGCTGTATTTTTCATTTTTATTATTCACAGAGTTAACTTAATACTCTGTGACTAACCAATTCACAAAGCCTTACCTCTATTATTCGTTTGATTAAGGCAAGGCTATGCTTGTGTATATATTTTTAAAGCTTTTTTATTGTATGTATAACATGTATTTAATAGTAAATAAATCATATATCAACAAAACCGAAACATTCGCGAAGACTCGTCTCTCACCTATGAACATGAGCTACAAACAAGCACGAAGCAATCCTCACTCTAAATTACTCACCTCTGAATTATGACGTCATAAACTTGTCGATATTTGGTTTTCCTCGTTTAGATAGAAAGCAGGGTTTTAACTAAACCAAACCCCGAATAACTGTTTTTATAATATAATATGTACGGCCGAAATTCTGGTTTGATCCGAAGAACATTCAAAAATAGACGCTTAGAATATAATATTTGTAAAATTTAATTATAATACTGCAATGCTCGGGATTCTTTATTATTAATTCGCATATTAAGTATTTTTGTTTATAAAGTAAACCATTATAGATGCTGTTGCGTGTTTTCACGTGATGCGCCAATTACAACTTTGGACAAAGTTAGTTGCGTATCTCTTCAGAGAAACGTTTAATCGGTCAGTTTTAGATAACTTACCTGTCTGCATGTCCATTTTCTCTGAGTTTATTACCTGAACACTATTTATCAGGGCTTTTTTTTCAGTTCTATACTATTTAAGAGCGTACTTAAGATTTATGCTTCCATTGAATTCTGACTAAAATCGTGCCTGTCGCATAAGTCAGACAAGTGCAGAGAGATGGGTGGAATTCAAGGGTTACTTCCCTCATAATAAGTATTATTTGTATAAATTTGATCTGTTAGTGGATCAAAGGTGTAGTATTTGACTTATTATAGAAAATAAAATTGGTAAGATCAATTCCAGAAGAATGCTCTTTATTGATTTATATACCGAGCATGTATAATAGAAAACTGCGAAGCCATTATTTGCGATATTTATTTTTCAAAAGTCGTCATATATTTTATCTGAAATTGCTTAATATATACAAATTTATTTTCAATGTATCTTTCTGTTAAGCTTGAACCGGAAACAAAAGTTTTTACGGGTTCAAAACCCTGTAGAAAGCGCAGTTAGCCGTGAGTGAATGTGTAATGGAAGAAGTGGACTCGGTTAGTGTGATCTAAATGGATCCACCGTGATTTACTGCTTCTATGGACACGACTCTTGGAAGAACTCGGGGCACTCGTTACTCCACGAGGGCTCATGAGTGAAGAAAGCTGGAAGACCTCGACTATTTCACTTTATGTGTTATCTGTGAACTTCGTGACCTGCGAGATCAACCAGGCATTATTTGTTTGACTTATTTACATCTGAGCTCTCGTTGATTTCTGTAACACACGTATCTTTGATGGGATTCTGAGAAAAAAAATATTTCGTAGATCGACTTGAATTATAGTGAATAAGCAATATGCATTTATGGGCAATGTTATGCTGTTGAGTATTGTATTTTAATTATCTATCTACCTTTTACATTATCGTATATTGAAATTTTCATAATTTTAATTGTAAGCAGGAATTACTGACTCCAGTTTCAAAGAAAATACGAGAGAAATATAGAGTAATATCATGATGATTTGAGCACTCTCTTATAACAGGCTCCTTCGTCATCTCATCTAGTCCTTTTGAGACTATCTAAATTTGATGTCCCCTGCTCGTATTTTTTTTCTTCTAATTATTAAAATATGAATACCTTACCATAAATGTGATTTATAATAACGGATAAATAATTACAAAATGTTAGTCGAGTTTTCAGAATAGGTATTAATTGGTAAATTGAAAAAAAATAATATGATGTTTTTAAAGTTGTTATTGAGTATTCAATATTATTTACAAGTTTTGTGATTTTTTTTTTTTTTGATCTTGTGTTCTTAAAAACATAGACAAATGCTTGGGTAATTGTACGGTCTACAATTTTTTTCTCCAAAATAGAACTGATTGTTTGTTGATAATGGAAGCCATTAGGGAATACCTTTTCAATAAAAAATGATCCCCTTGTAATTGCTGCCCTCTAAATCCTTTTAAATTTATTTTGAGGGTGTGGTCACCCCTATAATTAATCTCGAAATTCATTCAACTTTTATATCTGAAGAATTCCAAAATCCTTTTGGAATACCTTAGTCTGTTGAATGAACTTTTGCTCTTTTTGAAAATTGAGAGTAAATTTTATTTTGTGTACTTTTATGACAGTTTAAAATATTTTTATTTGAAAAAATCAAATCAAAGTAGTAAATTTTTTTTTTACTATATATTTGTGTAAGTAAATCTTCAAAATCAAGTAGTACACGTAATTCCGAAATGCCAACTTCAAAACAAACACGAAAAAAACTCATCGCCATTCCGGTCGCGTTAATCAACGGAATGAATTAAAATTTACAACGCACGCATCCGCGCACGCCCGCGGTGCAGCCATTTCTCGAACAAAAAAGAAATAATAATAAAAAAAAACCTTAGACAATAAGGGTAACAAGAAACGTCGCTCGTGGCCATAGTGATTTGGGAGACTCCGGCGCGCTCCGACGTTCCCACGCTCCGCCTGCTACCGAGGTAGTATGACCAGTATACAGCCAGGTCAGTAACTTATGCCATGGTTTATTTTTAATATTTTAATTTAAATAAACTTACAGTTTTTTTTTTCGCTCGACTCCATAGCTCAACATGAATTGATAGCCCAGTAACGGAATAGCGAAATTGCTACAACTCCATTTTTTTTAAATATACAACTATAGGGATGCATTAAACATGACAATGCTCGGCCACATGTTGCTAAATCGGTTAAAACCTATTTGGAAAACAGTGGATGGGAAGTTCTGCCTCACCCGCCTTATAGCCCAGACCTTGCCCCTTCCGACTACCACTTGTTTCAATGACTTGCTTCACTTCTGAACAGGGTATCAAAAATCTTGATTCTTTCTTGGCTTCAAAAGACGAACAGTTCTTTTAGGATGGAATCCATAATTTGCCCGAAAGATGGGAAAAAGTAGTGGCTAGCGATGGACAATACTTTGAATAGAATATATTGTACCAATTTTTTTATAATAAAGCTCCAATTTCACGAAAAAATCCGAAAAAATTAATGCACACACTGTACTTAGATAACGTAATATATAATATATAATTTATCTTTAGTCGCAATTTGAAGCAGCCTGTATTCTCTGCGGTCCAGTCCGTTTGCATTTTTAACCCTCGCATTCAGTAGTAAGGTATGGAGCTCCACATGTCGTGCAGTTAGTCCAGCTTAACATCCGCCTCCTCTCTATTCGGATAGCGGGGATAATTATCCGAAAAGGTATTTTAGGGTTTAAATTGTTTAAATGCTGCATTCATTTTGGAATTTCAAACCAAGCTTACGTATAAAAACTATTATTAAATCCAAATTTGAAAGTTTTACGATAATTTATCAACATTATCTGAAATTAACGAAGATTTTTGCTTTTACGTGCTGTTGACAGTGAAGTCTCGGTAAATTTCCATTGTTCTTTCTCAGCCGAGCGTGTCGAGTCACTTCGAGTCTTGTGAGACCGTCAAACATTGTATTCAATGTCACCGGTTCTAAACCGAAAAATTGCGAATTCACCTTACGTTTATCGTAATTGTAGGGGGGCAAAAAAATAACCCCACTGATAACAATTCATCACCTTTTTTATTAATTTTATGTGCAAAATTTATATCAAAGGAAAAAAAAACATCAGTATTGCTGATGTAAAATAAAACATTTTAATAATGCTGCTTGACCAATGCATTTAAGAAAGCAAATATAAGAGTAAGATTGGACAGGATTCGTGAAATATTTACTGTGATACTCGCTATGTTATATAAAGTTTTTATCAACAAATCTAATGGTTTTTCATGGTTGGTTGACTCTAGTTTTTTTTTTATCATGCGTCGTTGTGTCCAGAAATAAAGACATAATTTTCTCCACGTTCGAAGGAAGCACATCCGGCATATAAGTCACGTTCACTGCACCGCACGTGTGTGAGTTCAATTAATGTATAATAACAGTTCTCGAATGGTACTTACTCCACGCTATCCCTGGCAGGTATCTCGGCACGTGTCAGGTGCTCGCCGCTTGCCTTCCTAACTTACAATTCGTATCACTTGTCGTTTTTATTAATTTCCCTCCCGCTCGTGCGCTATCAACTCACGGAAGGAATTTAAAATCCAATTGTTTTTATTTATTTGTATGCAGCGTGAGTAAGAGTTGACTTTATTAGCTTGATGTGCGGTAAATCAGCAAGTAATCCAATACTGAACACTTTCAGCGATTGGGTGCTGGCATTTTATTTACACTATAGGACAGTTAACTATATGAAGTAAAGTTTATATTATTATTCCGATATGTCAATTTTCCGAGATTTGTTTTTAAGCTTACGGCTGTAAAGCCTCGAAAGCATGCCAATACCATCATTTTAAGTGCCACTTTCAGACTGCTAAATAAAGTTATCTTGAAGACCGTAAAATTATACCACATTTATTAGCACATAAACGTTATATATATAATAAATTTCAACTTGTACTCATTTCAGTTTGAATCTTTTTATTTGTTCTTGAACAACTTTCTTTCCACTGAATCGTTTAACAGATTAATAGACTTTCATTGTTACTAATTGGATTGTATCACGAACGCGTTAAAATATTCAACATAAATAAATCTTTCAAATATTTGACACATCAACGCATCAACAAAAGAAAGTTTATATTTTTTTCACTTATGTGAATATGTGAGGTGAATAAATAAAAGATTTTTTTTAATCTTGCGAAATTCACGCCAATAAGTATGTTTCCGTATAGCGCGCATTTACGCACCGGCGAGACGGCAAAGTAATTACGAATTACTGTAATTCTGTTAGTGTGCATGCCGCACATGCATGCCTTACATGTCTCCCGTGTCCATTATTATAATTACGCACCTCGCTTGAGCTTGTGCGCGATGGCTGAAAAATCTTGTCTCGTGGAAGATCTTGAAAGCGAAAACACGAGAAGACTCAAACGCCAATAAATTAGAATTTTTTTTTTTTTAATTATTTCGTGTTTTCACGAGTTTTTTTTTAAATGTTTATTTTTTTTAATTCTTTAATATTATAGATAAAAACACATACATAGTCATTGTTTAATTATCTGACACTATGGCAGTCATTTAAAACGGTTTAAAATTTCAGTATAACCAAATACAAGTTTACAAGTTGATTGTTTTAAGGGTGAAAATAATTTTTAAAGAATCTATTTAACGATCTCCTCCTTTTTTATAGAATAGCATATTTTTTTTGCTATTTTACATCACAAGCTATCGCTTAGCACAAATGAGGTAATAATACAACCAATGACCTGGTTTAACACTTGCATGCTAAATTATGTTCATAAAATTAATTATTTATTTTGTAGATACGTACGTATTTGTATACCGTTGATTTGTTTGTGCAACATCCTTCATATATATTATTAAACATTACAAATCAAAATTTACTTGCGCTTTGATTATATATATATATATATATATATATAATAACAATAGCATTATAATATATTTAATTGAAAAATCAACATTAAACAATGTACCTATTTCCACGTGGGAAATGTGATAATGTGCCATATCCAGCATATACACTTGACAACTGCAAATATACAAGTGATCAGAAACGATTAAAATCTAATGGGCATGCATTTCATTAAAGTTCTTAATAGACACAGTAGAATTTATGTTTATACATAAAAGAGTATGATTTATTTTAAAAAGCTAATATATTTTATAACTTTAAGATTTATCTAAATATACAAAAAAATAGTCGGTTATTTTACTGACGACTGGTCGGTTTTATTAATAAAAGTTTTTTGGTGCAAATATATATTTTTTTATATTTTTAATTTCTATATGGGCAATAATTGTTTTAACATTAAGTTTTGACAATATTTTATAATTAAACGCTTTGATTTTTTATGTAACCGATTGAATATAATTGGCATATTATAGCAGCATAAATGAATTGTAAAAATAATTAAATTCTATCACGAAAACCATTTAAAACATTGTGAAACAATAGTTTATTCAAATCTGTTTCACTCATAGACATTGCATAAAATGGCTAGTCATTATTTCTGGATACACAGGTTCCAGCATAAGTTGTAACGTAGATTAATTAATATTCATACACGTAGATTCAAAGCCGCTTGTATAAATTACTTGACCCCATATCAAATCAGTCTCTCAATCACGGGTTTTTTCAAACTGAATAATTTGACGTGTTATGGTTATTTAGTAATCCATTTTGATTACCGTAATTTGTGCTATTATAACCTACACGGTATGAGAACGCATATCTCAAAATTTGCCAATAAATTGATAAGACAAGCTAATTCATAGAAGATCCTACAAATAGATATTTAAGGCAAAAGTTACATCGAAAAATATGAGTTATATCTGACATAATGGGTAGGCTATCTCTATCAATCTTTTTGTTATCAAATGATAATATACTTTGGAAAACAGCTCATGTGTACTGACCACGAAGTATTTGCAACGTGAAGCCTTTAACGCGATTCTCTGTGATTACTTGTGCAAAGGCAAATATTTATGATGCTATAAATTTTAGATACAGGAAATGGTGTACCCACGGCTCGATACAATCTGTAATTATTTGGTGTAACTACAGTATCAATTTGCGAAAATCCCTATAATTAAAATAATTATCTTTGAACTGGACACGAATAGATTCTACAAATATTTTTATAGAATAAAACAATTTTTTTGTTATGGGACTTTCCTTTTTTGGTCAAAGATGTTTTCTTTTTTTTGGTTCTTATTCACACGTTTGCCCAAATGCATGTTAAAAAATAACTGTTATTTTTTTATTTTAATTGTCGTGTTAAAAATATCGTTAAATTTTAATTCGCTCGTAAAACTGTGTTATAAAAACGCTATAAAGCTAAACAAACAAGACTTCGCCCAATAAAATGTACAATTAATTTTAATTTCCCATGCATCATCCGGTAGCGTACATCATATGTAAAAAAATTAACTCTACCATATTCATTTTGGATTTTAGAAAAAAATGATTTATCCACAAAAAAATAAAATTGTTTTTCTTTGTACTTTACAGATATTTAATTGATTGAAACTTTCACCAAAAAGCCTAAATTAGCAGAACCGTTAATTGGAAAAACAAACGGTTCACTCAGATTTATAATCGATTAAACATGATTTTTAAAGTATTAAAGTTTGACCCAGATTATTCTCAAAACTTTATAATCAACAAATCACGCGTCTTTAACTTCAGTTCGAGATTAAAGAACAATAAACTTCTGATATAACATATAATTTATGACAGTAAAATAGGAATGCAAGGATTGAACTCTAAATAAACAGTAAACAACCTGTATTATTAATTTATGATCGCTATTACGCATAAATAAGTTGGTAGACATAAAAGTAAAAGGATTATTTAAAATCAATTTTTATAAATAGTGCTTCTCGAAAATTGCAATTTTGAAATAACACCCTGTTTAAATAAATAATATGTATGTCAATTTAAGATCTTGAAAATGTTTTATTTGGGTGCATTTTTTATTGCATTGATAGAGAAAAAAGGCTTTATATTTAAGTCGTTAGTAAATAAATAAAAAAAATTCAAGATTCTTTATTTTCTTTTATGTTAATTTACAATACTTCTTAAAACGTAAGAACGTAATTTCTAATCCCGGTGGATTTCGCACGCGAGCCTATCCGCCCGGAATTTGGGAAATGAGAGCAATTTGGCCAACATGAAGGAAGAAGATCAATTTACATTTTTATCCTCATCGCGTGGCATTGTGGAATTATGGCCAGACTTTGGTATTTTTTTAACTATATAATCATGTGAACAAGAGCGAAATCTACGGGGATGTTTTGTTGATATCCAGAAATTATATACATATGCACATAGCATTCTAATTTGTGTTTTTCGTGAACAGCATCACATTTAATTACTAAACCATTTTTTTGTATGTGTGAATATTTTTATCAACGTTTTCAATTACCATAATATTTATAAGTTACTACTAGTATGCTATTTACGGTTTTTTGTAACCTCACGTCACTGTGGAGTTCAAAGCTTCATGCTTTCCCCGGGTGAGTGATTCCACGTTACCGGCATGATGGACCTCCTAAATTACCTCAACACCCATAATTCCCACCTGCCCTCGCGCCTAAGCACGGTCATTATACACCTTTCTGTCCAACTCTGGCCCGTACCTTGTAACACTCAATTATCGGCTGTTCTCTGAGGCACCTAAGCGGCCGATGTACTTAATTATCCTATGCGACGTGTTGAAGTGCTTGGAGCGCGCAGAGAGCTCAGCACCTGAACAGGTATTAAGCACTGACTACATTTGCTGATCTGAGCTGTTTTATTTATAATTTTACACAAATCGATTATCCAAATAAAAATATTATTATTCAAAACCAAAACATAATTAATCACGTGATTACACGTTGTCATTTTATAATAAATTATTTGTTTAAGTATATTATTTTGCAAAATCACTCTCTGTCATTATAAAGTGCTAAAAACTACGTAATAATAAACCAACATTTTTTTTCTTTTGTATGACAATTCAAAAAAAATCGTTTAATGTAATTCGTCGCTCTATCACCTTAAACATCATAATCAACGATGATATAAATAATTGTGTCGGGTCACATTGGGCACTATTCATCAAGGAGTGGCCACTGCAGCGAGTACACGACAGTGTAAACCTGGTTTAAATAATTACTATTACGTATGCATATTGTGGTTCTTCTTATTAATTAGTTTTTTTAAACTGTCGTAAAAAAAACACTGTATAATTACAGCCACATTTTTTTTGTTAATAATAAAAAAGACTTTCAAATTAATTTACTTTACTTTAAATTGAAACAGCCTCTTGATCGGAACAATGTGTCAATGACGTACAATAGACGGAAAGTGTTTCGCTTGCGAGCATTACTTATAGTAATAGTTGTTACATAAAATAGTTTAATTGAATCGTTAGGAATTTATTAAATAGCCTCGACAGTGTAGACCACGCGTAGTAAAAACATTGTAACAGCCTAATAACTTCGATGAAAAAAAATTATTTAAAATATGTTTTATGATGAGCAATGTTGACTCTATGATACTATGATACTATATATAAAATCAAATGCTTACGATTCACCTGAAAGAAAACAATATTAAAATATATATGTATATCATATACACAAATACCATAACAATGAGATCAGCACGTTGTTATTTTGTGTGCAACTTTTAAGATGCGTAAGGATAACATTGGATAGTAATTTATTACCTAAAATATCTTATAGGAGCAATAAGGAAAACTTTTACTTGCAGAATGCGCTCGATGATAAATTACCATAATCGCTACCCAACGCCCTGAAAGGCTTCTCCGATATAGGGCTCGGTTTCCAGAACGTTCTGCGGCGAATGCTCCGCCCTGCTCCTCTCCTCTGCAGCTCTGGACCAGGTGGGATGACTCAGCCCCACCCGAGGGCATGACTGATGAGAGAGCTGATTACAGGTGACTGCAGGTGGAGTGGATGCCTTCCTTGAGAACATAAACCAGTATGATCCCAAAATATTTCCCAATCATATTATATTACATGCTCAAATAATTCACGAATAACTGTTACATTGTATCGATTAAAACAACACGTGTAGAGAGTTCTGTTGGTCGAAATGGAAAAAATATTAATAATTAATTTTTGCTTATTCTTAAGCACATTCAATTCCATGTAATCTTTGGGCTTTTCGTGTTATGCTTTATCGTGCTGAATGTTTGGTATTTTTGTATTACTTACGACATTAGCAACATACAATTTGGATCTAATCTAGCAATGACTTCATATAAACGGCTAATCATCAAGTAATGGATTAAATATCTGTTTTTTTAATAATTGTTTGTTTTACTTGTAAGTAATAAGTTTTTTGATAGAGAACCATTACCAATTGCTAAAACGGCACAATTAATTCGCTCGAGTAATCTAAACCCATGAGGTAATAAATATACAAAAAAGGCGCTTGTATTATAAAACTTTGACTTACTCAAACATCTTTAAAAAAACATGAAAATTATAATATTTTATTACTAAATAGTAATTAAGCCTCGTTTGCAGAAAGGCCATTATTTGAATAACCAAACCACGCCTATTACAAAACCTGTAACATCTTGATTAAATTCACGGTGATTGACAAATAATTTTATAGCGTCAAATCCAACAACGCAAGCCGCTACACCCACTCGCCATCAATCTCAGCCTCATCAGTACCATCGCAGCGCCCGTATCTCCGACTCACTTCCAATCTCCAATCTTCTATCTCCGATCTCAATCTTCACATCACGAATGCTTCCCACGATTGTCCACGCAAAATCGGCCCGACCATGGCCGGCTCGTGTAGCTGCCAGTACTTACAGTTAGTGCTTTTTGTTTTTGATGATAGGCTATCATTTTTTGTGTGTTAGAGCCATTATTCGTCGCTTTCGATGCCCGCATAGTGGACGCAGTACACATAATATTAGTAGCAATTTTCGTGATTTCTCGATCACGACAATGATAGTGAATAGCATTATAATATGTATGTAAATATTTGTAATTGCCGCAAAAAAAATTCAACGTATATTCACTCCTTAGGAACAACAAAGTCTGGATTGCGAGAATGCGTATTAAAAAAGTGCTCTCCGTGCGTATCATTATGGAAAAAAAAGATAATTTCTGATTATTTTAAACTTCTTTTTTTTTATTTTCTCGGGTGTACCTTAAGCGGTCGAGTAATCGAAACTCGGTCGAGAGTGCCGCTCCACTACCGGATAGTGGTCTGCACTCGATCTTGACCCGCAAAACAAGTAGAACTGCATCTGAAATCTAAATCAATCTTCGATATTTTTTTAAACATTATTTTTGTCACCCAACACACGGTAAATTATTTTAAAGCATTGTAAATTGATTAAGCAATCAACACATTTTCAAGTGATTTTTGTAGACCGTATCTAACGACCCATCATTCAATTGAATGTTGAGTACGTTTTTGTTAGTAAAGAATGAAAGTTTCTCTGCATAAGTAACGTTACAAATTTTCCATGCCACATTTTTGTTTCTACTCATTTTCATTTGGTAAAATTAAGGAAAAAACAGTTAAATTACTTTTTATCCACATGCAAATTTAATCATTTAATTTTTCATATATATTTATATAGCAACTCAGAAAAAATAGGATATATTAGTGCATTTTTAAAAGTTCTACGAGTTATCATATTTTTTTATTTCCATAATTCCAAACTGAAGAGTGTCATATTTCATCGATACATTGTTGAAATATGAACTTAAAATCATGTTTTAACGTAGTTTACATTGAACTAGAATCCACTACATTTGTGTTAAAATTTAGAATAGGCTTTTAAAAAAGTCTTCCTCAAAAGTATGAACCCTCATTATAAGTTTGACAATCATCGATTTTATCTCTATTGTATACGATTATTTAATTGAATTTAAGCATATGACTACAAATATTTATAGTTTTGAGTAACACATTACTTTACACTATCGACTCAGGTTAGGTTATGTTAATATCCTCTCCATCCGAACTATAAGAGATGTTCCTAAAAATATTTGGTCTTCAAGAACTTTCTCATCCTCTCGCAAGGCTACCCGTTGCTCTACCGTGAGTGAGGCTTTTTTTCAAATGTAAATATATGTATACAGTCTCGTGGTGCTATATACAAATATATACGCATGGATAAAATATCAATTAAATTTCAAGATTTTTTATATTATTTTATGTTAATTTACAATAGTTGTTAGGTCTATGCATTCAATACAGTATGTGGGTATCCCCAGGAACAACTTGTTGTGAAGTTTGTGTAGGGAAAAATGTGTGTAAAAAAACCCTTGGATGATAAAGTCGCGTGGTGTTATATACAAATGTATACATATGGAAACAGTTGCGTGGTGTTATTGTTGCAAGCTGGTAGTGGCTCAGGTTGTCATCGGTGCTGCATTAACCTGTCTCTTAACCTGTGGGTGCTCGCAGGCGAAGGCGCACGGAATTTCACTCTTCTCGGAGTATTTTGGTTTACCGTTAGCGATATGTGTGTCGAGGCTCGGCGCGAATCGGGGGCGGCAGCGTTCGTGAAGCTTTTGTACATTCTAAACAAATTTACGACCGGATCGATTGTCATATGTGAAATGAGCTCCGAACACAACATTGTGTGCTTTCGTTACGTTGTGTTCGTCGCTGAAAAACAGTACACTTCGTCAAACTCACCCACACGCGTAGCTTGACTTGCTTGGATAGAGAAGATTTCGTAGACACGAAGATGAATACAAATATGTGAAATATCAATACATACTTGTTAACAATACGACAAACACGCTGGTGGTCTGACAGCAACTAACTTATTGGCCATGTCGTATTTATTATTGCTAATTTACATACTAAACCATTAAGTAAATATAAATTAGAATAAATAAACAAATACTCACATTATTTTATTTTTGTGTTTATAGATGTTGCTGAACATAAATATATTTTTTTATTTGCCATTTTATACTATGAAAAAAAAATTCAGTCATTTAAGAGAACGTCTGGTAGTATTTTTTTTTTATCTATTTACTACTGAATCAGGAACGGTTAAAATATTTATTAAAAAAAAAAAACAAACATAATATTACAACTTAATAAAGGGCCATTATACAACTTTAGAATCTATGTACAAATTCACTAGTGGTTTAATAAAAAAATAAAACTTAGATGAAAATTCTTAGTGTATTTTAATTTTGATTTATTTTTTTGTGCTAAAATTTTATAAATATATTTACCAAAGTATGTCGTTTAACGTTGTATTTTTTTTATGATACACGAACATTAGATAAATATATATGCTTCATTTCTTCTTTTATTATATAACCATAACGAAAAAAATGATGTTCTTTTAAAAACAAACAAATTAGTCATTCAATAATAACATGTACACAATAATAAAAGATCTCAAACGGGACTCTTAAAGGCCGTGATTCTGCATTTTTTTACAAAGGGCCCGTGATTGTTCCAATCGCGAGCCGAGTGTTCGGGCTCGCTGTGCTGGCGCGTGTGATGGGTATTTTTTTTTTTATCTTACAGCACTGCTTGTTTATTATGACCGTAACAGAATAAGATGTTACAAGACCCGAGAGGACGCTCGCAGCGCAGGCAGCGCGACTCTGGCGGGTCTCCAATGCCACGGGTCCAGAAAGTGGAGACCAGCCAGACTCATAGACCACATTAAATCCGATTTTTTAAACAGAAATTATTTTGAAGCTAAAGTTAAAAATAAAAATTAGTATTTTTTTTTAAATATTTGCTTGAATGGTTGTTGTTCGTGACTTGCAGTTTTTTTTAGTTTCCAAGGAGATGAAGAGCACAAAAACACGCAGATTCTATAAAACAGATTTCATCAGCATACATTACAAACATAGGTCTCCTATAAGCGAAGAGACTCCGCTATGAAATATACAACCATAACGTGACCTTCTTCGTCATGTGCCTCTCCTCAGAGGAGGTTGGCGACCATTCCACCGGGTATGTACTCATGCTGAACCAGTGTTTATGGTTTTCTAAAGGGGAAATAGTGTAGTAGGTTCTCGCGACTATCTACACCTCAGTTTTATATTAGAAGGAAAAATCTGCGTATTGCTGCTGCCCAATAGTATTATTATACAATCCTTTCCTTACAAAGCTCTGACACTCCTTCTGCAGCTAACTACAGAAACTATAGCAGGAACCCACCACCTCGCCAAGGTACTTCCAGAGCACATCCTTCCACAATCGTTCCAAGTCCACTACTCCATTACCGATACTTCATTTACGTTTAGGGTATACAATGGGGAGATCGGGAAAGAACAATAGTTTAATTTATAAAAAAAATTGCCTATGTAAGGAAGGTCTTTAATCTTTACCGTTAATGCGTAACTTTACACTTATGAAACATAAAAAATCTTATTTACTACTACTACTACTTGCAGACTGTTTGCTTGCCGTAATGTAAATAGCTCTGAATGGCTGACTATGCGGGCTAGTATGCCGAAGAGGTCGCGTCTTGATGTGATGAAGTGGCCAGGTCAAAATATGATTGCAATCAATTTTATTTATTCCTTAAGACGAGCAGAGGGCAAGAAAACATGAAGGTTTCTTGAATTCAACATAATATTGTAAGCATGAGTAGTCACTCTATGATAAGCTTATATTATTTCAATGCGTATATTCTTTTAAAAATAAAGTTTTTTTTTTACCTTCACCTATATACTTAATTATCAGAAGAAGTATACGTTCGTAAAATTATGAAAAAACAAGAACAAAAGTTTGTGCTAATCTACAAATAACGTGTACATAATGTTCGCAGATTCGTGTAATAATGATTGGTCGCGCTTGTAACGTAAAATATACGCTGTAAGTAATAAGTTGTTGCACGGACTAGATGTGCCTTTACGTAAGTTGAAAGATACATCTTTGGAAATAATTACATTGAGATAGCATCATGGTAATTAAGCCGATCACATTAAACGTTGCTTGAAAAAAACACTTGTGCAATAAGATCGTGCTCTTACCTTCACTGTAAAGTCAATTTATTTGTGCGATTTACCTGATAATAAAAATTATATCTAACAAAAAACATTTATATAACATGCAACGTAGTAAACTTTCATGTATATAATAGATCTGAGATAACTCGTGTTTACTTATCTCAATATAAAATAATATTCAGTTTAATCTCTAGTTGTGTTTAATTTTCTAGTATATCCTTGTGCAAAAAAAAATACCCAAGTTATAATGTACTCTCATGAAAATAAAATACTTTGGGTTTTGTTGTATAAAATCAATTATATGATTTTTGAGTATCAAATCTCTTTATGTGAGTTTATTATGGTATTTTTTATCAGTATCATATTGTATGTTGAAAATAGATAAAAATAAATAAACTCTCCTATAAAACTGAACTTCATTCTGTTTATATCATAAATACGTACATTTATTTTGTTTTCAATATCGTTTCTTGTTTGCATGAAATCACTATAAAATTATCTAATTAATGTCACCATAGTTTCTAATAAATCTTTATACACGTGATATACAAGTTTATGAGAACAGAGGAAAAATATATATGTAAAATATTGTTTAATACTTCGTGATAATTGAAGTAGTTAAGTCAGTAAGTGCATTGATCCAAGGATTGAATTAAGTATTCGCCTTGCTTCAAATTTATTTCCAAATTGTTTTTTTTAAATTTAATTTATTTAAAATGCCATCATTTCCAATTAGCAACGTGTCCTTCAATTTAACACTGCCTTTTATTTTTTAATTACAAAAATCATACTTTTTTATTCACATGTCCGTTGTTATCAAATCATATTTAATAGTGATGGGAAAATGTATGATTTTGATTTATTAATAACAATCTATACATTTTTTTATCGTATCAAAAGATTATAAACAATAATTTTTATCAATTGTTAAATGTCAATTATTTAAAGTCGCTGTTCGATGTTTTAGAATCACTTCATCTATTTCCGAATGCAATGACCTTAATAACGTAGTTACTGATGTGCGAATAAATTGAAGGATATCAAGATTCTCTAACTTTTCTCACAATATCAAATACTTATAAATTCTAAGAAAATAATGTCAAACAACAGAACACAGTAATGTTGCCAGTGCAAATCTTGTTCAACCTCTAAATAGTGTTTGGTTGACCTCTACTGACTTTTGCATTCCATTGTCACACTAAGCTTTAGAGACTTGAATATTAAACGCTCATATTTTTTGAAATATTTAAAATACAAAAATAAGTGATATGTAGTAAACGATTAAAGCGATCGTGACAATATTTATATATGAATATGTTCAATATTTCACATTATCTCCGTGTTTCATTTGTAAATTTTGATGGACTTCGAACGAAATATATAGTCCATTTTGATCTATAAAAAAAGGTTTGATTTCTTGGATGTTGAGCTACTTGAAGTTTTCAGACCTCCGATTTTTCGGTCCATCATCTTATAACAACGGCTGCCACAACCGAATAATAATACCTATAAAGACGATATTAACTTCAATCGGTAGTAATATATTTATTACTCCAAATTATTAGCAACTAAATAAAATGAAAATTTTCGAATAAACAATTTGTATATTAAATATCATAATGATAATAGAATACATCGCTAAAAAAATGATTTATTTCAAGCAATAATACTTAAATCTATAAAAATGATTACCAGTAAAATGTCGCATTAATATATGATATATTTAGTAGTGGTTATTTTTATATTTGCCAAAAATTGAGACGATGATAATTTAAAACAATATTCAACTACTTTTAAATAATTTTATGATTTCTTATGTCCATATTAATGTTGACAACATGGTATTCACGCTGCAGGTTCATTATAAATATAAGCAAAATTTTCAAAAAATAATAAATTCTATTCATAAGTATCAAATTACGCAATAATCTGGCCGTTTTTTTTTTTTAATTTGTCATATTTTTTTTTCAAATCTGCAGTGTTTTAATTAATTGTTTATTGACCCCGATCGGCAGAGTCCTGACGGCTTTATCGCCGAATGTAAAACAGCCGTTTGGTACGTTTGACCCCTGACCCCTGACCCCTGACCCCCGCCCATACGTTCACTCCGGCCCGTCTGGCAGTAAATTACTTGTCAACCAACATAATAAAAATCAAAAGATTTCCCCGGGCAGCCGCCGTTTGATTGATGTCCACTTCACCTCCGTGTTGTTTCGAGTGGAAACCTCGTTTTTATTGCAATTGAAATTGAATATGGACTTGGATTACATTTTAATGAGAAGTTCGCTGCGTCATGTAGGAAATCTAATGTTGTTTTTATTTTGATGCAGAGAATAAAATAATACATTTATTCATGAGCATAAAACAAGTATACAAGAATAATAAACACTTCCAGCGTGGATTTATGTATACATATAAATAAAAATATATAAATTTAATTTACTAAAATATGTACATACAACGAACCGTTCGTTACATTACAACAATATAAATTACACATGATACGAATAATTGCATATTTACTAATTGAAAATACAAAAAAATTGTAAACTAGGAAATAATAAAGGCAGATGAATTGGCGAGACCTTCATCCTCCGGTGAATACAAAATGGTTTGAATAATCTATTTATAAATATTTATTATGTTTTTTTTCCATATACCAGCGATATTTTTCTAAAAATGATTATTTCATAAGCATATTATTTTTAAACGAATGATACTTTGTGTATTTCCTCAGCCATACACAAATATTGCCGAATTAGTAAAACTGGCTCAGGACAAACATATGTTCAGTGAAATGGTCAACAACCTCTTTGAGGAGAAGCACTTGAAGAAGATAATATATATATTTATATATGCATATCTTAGTGATATATCAAATCAACTGCCAAAGCCGAACTTTAAGCGCAAAATGCAAGACCCAGCTCTGGAAAGCAGTGTTTCGTCAAGCTGGTGTTTTTTTATTAAATTCGTGTGTTATCGCAGTCTAAATTATGACTAAAAATAATCTAATGTAATTTAGAATTGACTCCATGAACCTCGGAGGTCACTTCGATGCCAGCTGTCATGTATTACTGTAAACGATTACAGACTAGTATGAAGCATGCGGCTGTAGTACACGGTAGTTAGCCGTTAACGCTCTTCACAGCGAGCAAGATAGTTTGTTAGGCCTTGACTCGGCGCCGGTTTTATTTTCAGCGGAGGCTTTTTTCTAACGACATTGTCTACTCACGTATTGTAATCGGCAGTCTGCCACTCCTAGCGAGACCAACAATATCCTGTTGGATTCCAAAGCACCAACTCATAGCCAACCGTCTCTCCAGTAGCCCCATAACGCGAAAAACTGACAAGTCGCCTAGAGCTACTAATTATTCAGTAAACGCTAAGATATTGTATAAATATCACACCTAATATTTGTCGTTTTTTTTTAAATCTATATTATATTATTTTTTCAATAAAATAAGTTGAAATTTTTATGTCATTTTTGTATATACTCTTGGATCTTCATACTTAGAGAAAATTAGTGAAAATTGAATTTTTACAGTATTATATGCTATATATACATAAACTTGCTAGTTACTTTTTTAATTCTTCATTGTTAAATTACCCATATACGTAAATTGAATTATATTTTTCTTCGTAAATTTAATTCGTTTTAGGTAAAGTATTAATTCAACTTATTCTGTTATAATACAACATTGCCTCATACAGTTGTCACTTAATTTGATCGTCTTAAGCCACTTGAATGATTACTGAATTTAATTAATCACGTTAATCGGTTCAATGCTTTTTGAAAAATAATAAAAAGACAGGCGTATAAAAGACAAAAGACTTTTATTCATTGCATTGGCAGTAGGCGGACAGTCAAAAAAAATATCTTCACGCTGTTTTTAAAGGATTTGAATCGATACGATCTCCTAGTATCGCTAAGGAAACCTGTAACTATAAATGTGACCAAAAACATAATTATCTTGCTTCAGATACCACCCACGACCGCTCAGGTAACAGCCCGTGATATTTACAGCTCGGCTATATTAACTTTCAATTTCACTTTCCGAATAAAGTTGCGATATTTATTGTGTCGATCTGTGGACAGTTAAGAAAGTTCTAGTATTATTCTGCAAGCGGTTTGAACAACCTAACCCACATATAGTTTTAAATACGTGTATTGATCGATCCACATTATACAACAGTTAATTTGTTATTTGCATAACCAAAGATTATTTTGTGGCACAAAGGAAAGCGTTTGTTACCGTTATTCGTATTGTCGGTTTTTAATTTCTAACACAGAAGATCCGGTCCATGTTACAGATTCTATATTGTTAGGAGACTGTGTGATTTAAATTGAAAAACAGATTGATAAATAGACAACTTTGTATCTCTCTCTGGAGCAATTAATTCTGTACCTTTGTTCGTATGTATCACTGTAGACCACCCAGATAAAAGCTTAACGATATTCTTAAAATAAAATGGAAAAAAAACACTTGTATCCTACAAACTTTCAATTTACTTTTTATTATTATTGATAATCAAAAGTTATTAGTAACTCAAAGTATCTTCGATGCGTAGATTTTGCATCGGAGATTAAAATTAATTATTTGGGATTCAAAATATGGCTTATAATTAATCTGTGATATTAAAAATCTTAGTAATTGTTGTAACGATGTCGTTGAATATTTACCCTAAAAAATACCACAAATTTATATATATATATATATATATATATATATATATATATATATATATATATATATATCTATTAAAAAGCATGCAACGTTTAATTACTTGACGACACACCACAGATATTTAATTTCCATGACTATATATGTTGTATTAAGTACATATAAATGTAGTAAAAAGATATATTTAATATTTATTTTATTTATCAACACGGACTTAATCATGTGCATGGAAATTATCTGTAAATATGTCATGCACGCTTCCATAAAATGTGAAAAAAATAGTTGTAACGCGCACGATGTATTGATAGGAGAATTTTAGCTACGTGACTACATAAATTCATCGGCCGTGACACTTAAATAACACATTAACCAAATGAACAAAAAAAATTATCGGGCATTTTATTGATAGGTAGTAATGTTTAATCTTCTTGAGTGCTTAGCATTTATCAATGGCAGTTATTTCCAAAATTGTCGCGACGATCATCACTACTTTTTTTTTGCGGTTGAGATTTTTTTATAGTAAAATAACTGAACACATTGTTCTAGTATTAAATACTGCTATAGGATTCACACTGTAGTGGTTAAGTCATTAAACATTCCAGCGTCCATATTAAGATTTACATTTATTTTTTAAAAAAATTGCCTTTCGTCGCGAATAAATTGCCTGTCGATGGAATCGGTTCCATCCGGTGCTTATGAAGATCGAAAGCAATTATCGTATCAGATGGAGTCTGTCCTTGCATTCCGATAGACCACAAAGTGGAAGAATGGTTTGCCGACGGTTTGACAAAATAAAAATGAAAATTCTTGCTTAACACCGACAACAATAGTAATTTGTAGAGATTTTTGCGGTCAACATATCCGGTACAAGGTAACAAATCCATTGCTAATTTATTACTTACTTAATTTTAATATTGGTAAACATCTGTCAATATAATAAACTTTTGAATATAAGCCATTTTCTATATTTAATGAGAGAGGACATACTGTGATTAAATATTTATGTAAAAACGTAAATAATTAAGTCTGCTTACATATTTTTTTATTAAAATTAATAAAAAGTATCAGTAGTTTTCCTGCTTCGTTTTTATTAGAATCTAAAAGTGTGTCAAGTTGAAACTTTAATTTTATTTGTTAGATAATTTGAAAAATATGTAACTGATTAAAATTGTTTTAACTAAAAAACATTTAATTTTTTTGTTGATTTAAAAACACATTATAACAAATAAATCTGTTTTAGTTGCAAAGCTTTCGCATTTACACAAAATAATTTTATATTTTAGGTAAATTTTAACACAACGCATTTAATATCTAACGATCAATAAAATGAGATGTTTTAATGCAAATTATGTAATATTTTCATTTTTGGGGACTCATAGCTCGAAAACAGAATCTTGCTAGGCAATAAATACTGCAGATGTAAAAAAGTTCTTGGAAGCTACAACGCTTACTTTCCTTGTATCGCACGAATGCTTTGAATGTTAAATAGAATTTAATTAAATGTAAATAAGTTTGGGTAAAAAGGTTTCCCATTATTTAAACATTAATTATAATTTATTTATTGCCAGTTGTGCTATTAAGTCATTTACATGGTTGAGTATTAACTCAACCATGTAAATGACTTTCAATCATTCACAAAAAATCAAATGATTTTCCCAGCTAGCAAATCTACTACAAGGCGTAAAGTACATTACTAATATTTGTCCGCTAAAAATAATATTATCCATCAGCAAATATTATGCATGAATAAGCATGCCAACACTAATTGCTTGGCTAGGATTTCATTAAAAAATCTGATTCATAGCGAATGATTTTCAAGAAATACATTAGGTGCTTCATAGGCTTCTAGTTTCTGAAATATCATGGTGGCTTTCCTGTTTTTTGTATGACTCACGAAGTCACAGCCGAATTCGCACAAATCAAAATCGCTGTCCATTACGAAGCGAGGCCAGCAATTATCCATCACCATCTTCCGGTGACTTAATGTGCTTCGTCTTTACTACGTCTATAATAAATAATATAATAATTATTTTTTACGTCAGATTTATTAACCGTTACCGCACACCCAATGTAGGAAGTAGTTCAGAGCTCAGTGCATCTGCGAGAGTTACTCGGATATTACGATCATATTTTGGTGCTGAATTACATTTTTTCTGGACATAATTTTGAGAAGACTTCTCGCATGAAATTCTTTTATAAGTATATTACTGCAAAAAATATCAGCTGGTGTCTTTTTTGCTGTTGTAAACAATCATACAGTTATTTGCGTTACAAAGAACGTTATTTCAGGCTCATGAGTATGTTTGTTTTTTTTTTTTTTTTACATTTTAACTCCTTGGATCATTTCCGTTTTATCTTTGTATAATTTGAAAATGATGCTTTAAAATATTTGAGATTGACTTTTCATTGCAATTTTTTTATTGTGTTAATATTCAATCAACTCATTGTGTAAATATCAACACGCACACCTACAAACTGAAAATTCTGCATGTTATTGCTGTTATAACGATTTAAATATAAAATATGTATTTGTATGATGTTACGATTTTTTCATTATAATAATAAATTGTATTCATTTTATGCTAAGCACATATGCATATTCATAGAAGTATGCCATGTACATGCATGTATACCAGTTTCATGAAATGTCCCACAGCGTTTATCCGAGATTTGCTTGCTCATTATAAAATCCAATTTAATTTGAGCAAAGGCAGTTTGCAGAGCAACAAGCGGTTAATCTCTCCTCTCTGCCCGTCGGCCCTAAATAATTAATAATGTCACGTGCGACGAGAGGCTGTTACAGCATTCTCTACCACAGCCATCGCAAGCAAATTTATAAAGAAACTAAGTGTGCCAAATCCAACGTTAATTTATAATTGCAGCATTAGCGCAGTACTTCTCATCTTATATTTAATAATATTTTTATGTATTGGAATTATTTTAAAACTTACAATACACTTGCAATTTTACCAGCTAAAATGATTTTCAAAAGTACTGACATTTATCAGTGAGTCAAATCTAACGATACCTCTCTGTCTCATCGATAAATGTCAGTAGTAAGTGTAAATTGCTTAAAATGTTAATATAATTATTAACAACATTTTGACATAGTATGATGAAGTTTGTTCCAAAGATCATACTATTTTTAAAGAGTTAATGAAAACTTTATCTGGATTTGAATCATATAACTCAACTGAATCAATAAAATATATTTTCAGCAATGCAATCATTATAAATTTATTAACCAAAGAGTTCCTCGCTCGAGTACCTCACGACCCACCGTTGGCGATGCCCTGGAGTAGAGAGTGTTCCCTGATTGAATTACAAGCTTGAGGCTGCGTTGTACTCCCTACCAGGTCGTCCGTGTGGGTCACTTTTCAAACATCCCTCTTCGCCCCCCCCCCCCCCCCCCGAAGAGGGATGTTGACACATAAACCACACAAGTCTAGCGTAAAGCGAAAGGTGTCATGTAGCAATTCAAAGCCAATTTTTTATACCCTTCTAGTTAACTGATCTTTTTGGCGGTTGCTTTCAGACCGCTTACCTCCCGGGGTGGAAATCTGGGTAGAAGTATTATAAATATTAATAAAACTAAAATGATTGATAACAGAAGCTTGGAGAAAATATCAAAAAAAAGTCTGAAGAGTGCGGCATCCTTTGAGCACATAAACACGTTTTGTTATAGTGAATAATGTCACAGTACTTACTTGAATGGTGATTACTTATTTGGCAGAGCAACAATATTTCGTAATAGCATGAGTTGGCTACCGCCTTTCTTTACAATAATCTAACATATTCCTAATGATCTAAGCGGCCGCAAGTATTAACGTTTATAGCACATCAAGTTACAACAACTCATATCAAATACCGTTGTATGGCTTCATTATTGTGTTAACATCAGTGTAAATGTCCAAAATATTTCACTGTTAAGGCTTAACTGCTCTTTTAAATTTATTGTGGCTTATTTTTAAAGTTTTTTTTTTGTTATTATTAATGAAACCATTGTATAATTAAGTTATAGCAGAATTATGGTTTCTGAATCATTAAACAGCTATTTGTTATTTTAGTCAAAAACTTTGCTTAGAATTTGCTGGCAAAGATACTATAACTTCTCTTCTTCTTCTTTGAGTGCCTCTCCTGAGTAAGCTGGTGATCATCTCACTGAACATAACTCCATGCTGGACAGGTCTTATTAGTTCGGTTATACTCCCGACTCCAACATTCCACTTCCAATGCCTTTTTTTACTTCGGTTTTACCTGAATAATCAGTTGCAGTAGGCAATACATGGTATTCTGAAAATATGACCAAATAAGGATTACCTAAAAATAGAACATATTGAGGCAAATTTTTATGCGATTCAGTTCTTACAGATACTATTTTTAGAAGAAAACTAATGTTTTCTCATTATAATACTAATGACATAGAGTACATATTTTCAAATGCTAAACCTACAAAAACGGACAGGGCACAACATGATTCGTTGCTTAACATCAAGCCTTCTCTTCGAATTACGTAGGTAGGTAACTTATGTTAAGGCCATATATTACATATTTATAAGATGTAATTATACAAAATTAAACTCTTATTACCCATCCGCTCTTACCTGCGGCGATTAACGGATTTACAATTAATAACGATACGATTAAAGGAAAAATACTTTACAATACTTCCATTAACAATCACCAATGTTTTAATATCTATATTTTAGTCACTTTGCCATATTTATTTGTTTGCAAATTTGCAACAAATAAATTTCGCAAGCACTGTAAGCGTTTTTATCTTTACTAATATACTATAATTGCAAATTTTTTTTAAAGTATTAATTTGGTATATATAATTCATTTTTTTAGGATAAATAAGTATAATTGATAAGTGGGCTTGATTTGACCAATAATATTAATAGTCTAAAAAGATTATTGTAAATTCGTAATGTTATTATTTTTAATGATTACTAATCGTGTTGAATTACGGTCATGGAAACTTCGTGCCTTTTTGATTTTCCATACATGCGGGAGTATTATGACGCATTGTTTTGTATTAAAAATGATATTAGATTTGTGTACCTGGTACCTTTAAATATGTAGGCAGATAAAAGAAACCCACTTGACTAAAATTATACTTATATAAACGTATACAAGGATGTTGGAGTGATTGAAACAAGTAATGTAATAAATGATTTGAAAAGTACTATGGCCAAACAACGTAGGAGAAACAAAAAGTAGGAATTACAAATATTATTAATATTTGAGAAAATTTACTTCATCAAATGTTATGTTGTCTCAGTTGTTTTTTGTGAAGTTAAGGCATTTAAAACACCAATAATGTAGAAAATAAAGGCATTTTATGTGTGGTTTTAGAAGAAAATCTTTAAATACCATGGGTTGTACAAAAGAGAAGAGTGTTGTACAGAATTCTCAAAGAAAATGAACTAACTCCTTAAGATGGTAAAAAAGCGTAAGATATTTTCCGAAATACCAAATATAGCTTACTACTACTGATTTTCCAGCGAAAAATCCAAGTAAAAAAAGCATTAAAAGGAGATGTGGAATTGGCGGCAGTGGCCGGAAGTCGAGAGTACAGCCGAATTAGTAAGACTAACTTGGGATAAATATATGTCCAGTGAGTTGATCACCAACCTCCCCTGAAGAGGAGCACTTGAAGAAGAAGAATAGTTAGAATATATAATCAAATGCAAAAAAATCTATAAGAACATAACCGTTAGCAAGGTATGGCGGTCAGAGGGAGCAAGTTCAAAGATAGGATCGTTGCAGGTCCGGCGCGGCTTGTTAGAGCTCAGACATTATTACTCCGGCGGCGCGTGGAGAGCTCCGTGAAAGTACGTGGCGAGTAATCTCTGACCAGATCTAAATAAATAAAAAAAACCTAAAATAATATTCTGTTATTACTTAGGCAACTATTCTATAAGTAGTGATTTTTTTCCCTTTTTTTTCAAAGTGAATGAGTGTAATTCACGTGACAGATAACAGGTTACTTTGATTATTTTTTTTATTTTGTACCATAATGTTGTTTATTAAAGTTAGCAAGTCCAATAAACTACTACAAAATATATATAATTTTTTTAAGTTTCAAGTAAGTATGCAAGGTCACGTTGATGCATCGAGGCTTATGATATGGCCACCAAACAAATCATTAGCAACAACAACACATTATCCGATTATCTTATTTCAAATCTCAACAAGTATCTGTCCGCCCATATCTGTTTTCTAGTAACAGCATCAAACCAAATGCGTCTATTTTAAAATAAGGTCGTCTAAAGGGATTCATACGTGTCCAGGCGCCATTTATTTTTAACTTTCTGTCGAGATGGCCTTGTTACCAACATCACTTGTCATCGTCCGAGCAGTTAATGCCGCCCGTTTACATATCTATACATTTTCATCACTCGCTCATAAACACGTTTCTAGCATTAAAGGAGGTTAGAATCTAATAAAATCAATAAAATTGACAGTATTGGCTCTCGAGTGTTGCGTATTTTATACAGTTATTGGCTGATAGAGCATGTCCCGACACTTTAGACTTAAATAAACTCCGATACACGTTTCATCGAATGAAATGTAAAATTCAACATATTTTACATCACTGACGGAGACCACATCGGACGCAAAGCGGTTAGCCGGTTACGGTACCGCTCTATTCTCTAAACAACACGTACAATAACTCTACATTAAAAATTTAAATAAAACAAATATAACTTTTTCTTAACATTATTATAAAAATAAATTATGTATATTACATACGTGAACTTTCTAGTAGTTCATTTTTTGATAGATTGAAAAATATTTTTATAACTCATTTCTCCAAGGGGATGCTTTAAAAAAATATATAATCTTAGCTCCTACATTACACATCCCTGGTTATTTATAAGTTGATTGCGTAAAAAGTAGTTTTTAATTAGCATTATCATGATATCAAGCTTTTATCAGTGTACGTTATAATCATTGATCGATGAGAAATGAACTCGCATAAAATTTCTAAAAAGCACCGGTGATTGTCCTTACAGACAATGTGATGTTTTTCGCGGAGCTTTTCGCACAGTGGCTTGCCTATGCGAGAAGTGCGTGAGTCCCGGAAGCGCTTTTTTCAGATGTGGAAGGCTTGCATTCTGAACGGGAAGCGACTGCCACGGCGGTAACCTTGCACCTCAGCGCGCAGTTTTCCCACACCATGAAAGGCCGAGCTGTGAGACTGGCGCGATCACGGTCAAGTCAAGGGACGCCGATCGTCATTAAAACAACTCCTATGACACACTTTATGACGTCGGTGATACTAAAAACATCATAACTGCACATGTAAATACTGAGCTTTATGTAGAATAGAAAATATTCATACGTATTTTTTGAGGTGGTTCAATATTTTTTACGTGAACGAATATGTATTTTTTTTAATGAAATTTATAATGATTATGCCGTTTAATTCTAGGCGAACATCAATTTTTTTTTTAAATTATAAAACAACGTTTGTGTTGATATTTCTATCAATGCTTTACATTTTGTTTGTCATTGATTAAGTCGATGCCAACCAATATTGTAAACGGTTTCTTCGCATAATATATTTATAAATATTATTGCTTAGTTCATGATCTATTTTCAGAATATTTTAAATATTGATTATACCAAGTATTGTTAGAAATATTTTGTGATGCAACAAAAAAGACGCCAAATTATTAATGGTCTTTTGTTTTGTTGCAACACTGCCGTTTCAAGATTACCGATAATACAAATGATTTTTTAATCTGTGGTCACGCCTGTCGTTCCGTTACCAATATTATCCCTCACGGTGTTTTATTTCCATTATTTTAGTATCACTGGCAAAGCCATACTCCGTAGCTACGTCCAATTTGATACAGTACTTAAAAATGTCCACAAGTCCTATATTCGCTTGTATTCTTAACAAGTCATACAACCGCCGTAATAATTATGTACACCATGCAGTAATAATACAATAACCTAGAAAATTATATTTGATACGACAATCTACCTCGATATATGTAAAGAGCTATATTTAACTGCAATTATGAAAATTGTACATGTGTATTATGTAAAACATATTTTCTAAACAAATTATTTCGAAAAATAACAATATTGGAGGCATGACGAAGTATTATAGATGACGAAGCCACGTTGTATGTTTTGCGTTTGAAACAGTCTCCGTGCACTTTTTTTTAGTTATTTCTTGAAAATAACTCCAGCCTTGGAGTCGAAACGTCGGCCAAATGACCACAACCTGATGCGGCTTAACACAATAAAAAGAACATTAACAATGACCGACGAGACTCAAAAACATAGTCTGACCATATTATGAGTATAAAAAATAAGCCATGAAGTTGTGTAGAATTATAATTGCAACATAAAATTTTGTAAACGTAGTCGAATGGATGCAGATTTTTATAAAATAAATAAATAGTCACAAATAAAATCTTTCAAAAAATAATAACTATTTCCTGTACATTGCACTGGTAAACCGACACGAAATTTGCATAACGGTCATTAAGGCGGGACACTGGAGATGTGTTTTGGACTTTCCAATAGTTGTTACTCTTTTTTTGGTTATGTTTGTCTGCGACACGCACTCTAGTCCAAGCCCATGATATCATAGAGAAGCCATCAACTTGACATCACAGTATTTACGGCTAAACATGCGTTATGTATTTGAGAATATTTTATGCGTCAATAATACTAAAAAATTCCAAAAGCGTTAAATGTGTATTTTTAAATATTACATTAAAAAAACATGATTATAAATATTAAATGTGATATACCTACTATTTTATGTTGACGCTTGGGATTGTCCGGCTCCGTAATGTTTTAACTTTAAATGCTGGATCTTTTCTAAATAAGTCCAATACAATTAAATAAATATATTCCCTTACCATAAAACTAAATCTTCTGTCTTCCAACATTTTAATTTGATTGCTATGTCTCGTATTTCAACCTCCACAACGCGATGGAGATATACGCCTTCATCCATCTTCATCGTTGTATATCACAACATGAAGAAAAGATTTTCTCTATCACATATTCTAGTAATATTTACGGCAGTACAAATATTTTAAAAACCTGAATTTTCCACTTGTAACCTCACCAGTTTGCTTGCAGGGTGGTTCAGATTCTTAATTCCTGTAATATTTTTGCAACTTAACTCTTAAATAAATACTTACGACCCACCTTCCCTAACCATCGAGATCAATTGGGATCCTTTTGAAATTTCAGCTACAGAATTTTATACGTTAATTACAAATTTTATTTAAATTTTAAATTTAAAACACTTAATATTTTTATAACATGATTTAATTTGTTGCCTACACTCAGTAAATTGTCTACGAGCTACATCTTCTGCCTCTTCAATGACCAACAAGCGTTCCTCTGGTTTCCTTTCACTGCGCGACCCCATATTTCTCTGTAATTCATCACGTTTGTATATTCTAACATAGTATTTTTGCAAATATTAAAATAATAATACTACATACAAATTTCCGTTATGATAAAGATCACCTTTCATATTAATTTCATGTCGTTTATATTCAAATATATATGATATCACCACATAAAAAATAATAAAATATACATTTATAGAGATCAAGGTTCGGTCGTGTCTACAATATTACTGACCCAATAAACCGAGAGGTCGCCAAAAGGGGGTCATGCATTCATACTTATCTCATCCAAAAATAATAACTGCAAATGCTGATTTTTTTCGCTTTAAAGTATTTAGAGAAGTTAATAATAAAACAAACAAATCTAAGGAGTATGTATGTTTGATAAATAAAATCGAGTTATATTGTTAATATTTAAGTTAAGCCAAGCTTATTACATGATGAAACTAGTTTCATAATACGACCTTCGATGAAACGACAGAATTATCAAGAATAAATAAAAAATATTATATTATAAGTTAAATTATGTACTTTTATATTAAAAATCGTGAATTTAGATTCAGTGGATAAAAACATGATTTATTACAGATCGAATTTCTTTGTATATTTATTCTGATTTTCATACAAAAGTGTCATATGGAGATCGTCAAAAAAATACTATTTTTATAGGACACATGGATTCAGAAAGTACTTGTACGTGGGTCTTAAATTGATTACAAGTTTATTTTGAAAGAGCTTCTGGCCTTGTTCACAAAAAAAAAACCAAATTCCTCATTTTCTTACTGGATGTGTAAGATTATTTCAGTCTACTTAACATTTTAATTGATATTTATTTTATAAGCAATTATATCACAAAATCTTGAGTGTATGTACACATATTAAAATCCACTTAATTCAAAGCAGTGTCCAATACTAATGTGAAAATTATGCATCATAATTACACAAAGCAAAGAATTTATAACTATAAATTATATTTCAAATGATTTTATTATCTACTATAAAAAATCTTTTACCAAGAAGGAAGTTGTCTTTTTTGTTACAATATCAATTTTAATTATAGGCTTCACGCTTTTTTAAAATAGAGCAGTTGTTTTTCTTCATATATTTATTTATATTGTACGCTGACGCTTTCTTCCCTTGCAGTAATATCACCGTTAGAAACAGAACAACCATTAAAGCATTACACTTCCTGTTTCCCTTCATTGTTTTCTTGATCACAATATGAATTAATAATTGAAGTAAAACCCTCGATTTCTTAAGAATACACAATTATCAACTTCATCAAAACCATGCAAGCTTTGATTTTTTTACACTAAAAAATTATACAGTACTTACTCTGAAGAAAAATCCACTTTTGCATCGACATAACTGTAATAATATCATTCAAAATATCTTCTTTTCACAAACCTGCTTCAATTAACTACCTGCTAATTACCTACTATTTTTTTTATCGCGCTGAATTGTAATCACCTCCTCGATGTTTTTTTTTTATGTAAAGAAAATAATATATTTATAATAATAATACGGTTCTGCAAAGCTTCTTATTACCCATGAAATTGTTTGACGCTTCCAAAATAGTTTCATAAATATCATATCACATTACTCATAATTCTATCACTTTAGGTGTTTCCTTCGGGCCTTTACGGCTCAAATATTAGATATTAAAAGTTTGTTCACTTGCTTCAATAAATGTATCATTTTTATAATTTACTAATTCTACCCAAAACTATTTTGTATTGTACATGTCAAAAAAATACTTCAATACAAAAGTACATTAATGACTTCAAAATGCCTATAGAAAAATTCCGTTCGAATTTTTTTTTATAAAACGCAGTAAAACTTCAGGGATGTTGTGATTGGTGTCCACTTTAAAAAGCGAAATAACAATTCAATACGAATACATTGATAATAACATTTCTCATGACTCTATTCAATTTATCGCAATAATTTGAACATGAAGTCATAGATAAAAATCTTTATTCGTGTATTTAACGTTTGGAGTATTACTTAATTTGCGTTTTATTGTCATATTATGTTAATTGCACAAATTGTATTTACATAATTAAAAAACCAATATTAAATGTTGTCCGATGTGTTTACATTATTTAGATAGATCGGAATCTCGAACCGCTCCTAGGACGAACATAATGTCTAGACTAATGACCTCACCTCGCAATGGCTAATCAGTTTTCTTATTAAATCGCGTATTTCTCGCATCTGCGTTCGTTTTTGACCTAATAAAAAATATCGAACCCAAATGTAGGTGAACTTTTGCACACTTGCAAAAAACCATGACGTAGCGGCGGCCAAAAGGTATCATATTTCGATGCTTCTGAAGATTTTTTTGTGTAACGTGTGGGTTGAGTTGAAGAAGATTACTAATAAAAATTTAAAAAAAAACCTAGAGATTAAGTCCAGTCTAGCTTTTTGCTATCGCGTAATTCGTTTTTACACTATATTAATTATGTTTCCCGTCGCTGCAAAAAACACGTGTCGTTTATAATTTACCTAGCAATTTGGAACAGACTCGAAGGATATTTCACCGACAAACTTGTTCTGGTCGTAAACACAATGATACGTACACGCAGTCGTGACTCCTTTCTATCATACGTGAATTGTTATTTCGCAACATCCGCGCGAGACACGTTCGTAATCCTACTTTATTTCGTGGCTTTGGTATTTTCGCCCATTCCCGTGCAGCTCTACACTCGTACACTCGAAATCCTCTACCGAATCGCCCACGGCGAAATACGAAAACAAAAACTAAATCAAAATTAGAGGCGATAGGTGTTTTTGTAGGTCTTCCTCCGACACGGGCGCACGCACACTCGCGCCACACGTATTCTCACCTGCACGCACACAGCTGCACAGTCTCGTAGTGGATTCTCAGCTGGGGCTTGGAAACTGGATGTTTTGCCAGTGCCGCTGTGACCGCCGGACGGGAAGCCGCGCCGCTCCGTGCCGGGTGTGAAATGAGAACGTTATTATTATTAGCAAGTGACTCCAACGTTTCGGATTCAAATTCAAATTAACGGCCGCATATCGCATCGCAGGGAAACCGCCGCCCCTCGCGCGCGCCCGACTCTGTGGATTGTTTCGTTAGTGCCGGTTAGTACTGACCTTTAATTTAATTAAAAAAAGGTTAACGTACTGCTCATGAATGGTGCTGGGAGTCAGCCAGGTTTCAGGTGACCCGGAGGTGAGTACCACTCATTGTGCGAATCGTATTTACCACCGGAACCTGCCCGTGGCGACATATTTTCCCACTTGCGTTATGGTTTCCTGGCAAACACGAGACTAATGATTTTTCTCTCGTAATATATAAAATGGGCATGAGACTTAACTGAATTTTAAATTTTATTGCCTCCCACATGACGTATAAAATCGTGGTCTCTGAAACTTTTGAATGGACGTAATCTCTAGCGTTTATGGTGGAAATTAATTAATGTTTACTAACTTGTATTTTAAATTACTGTTTAAAAAATGGTTACATCAAAGTATCGTGCATACTTACACGGTTTTTTAGATGTTGAGCAATAAATTATGGTTATAAAAATTCATATTCACTCACAACTCCAGTTTAAAAGATCTCTTTAAATATGAAGCAACACTTTTACAAGTTTAATAGTTTTTTTCATTCCGGCTTAATTTTATTTAAATGTGGTGTACAAAACACGGACTAGGAGTATAAAAGGATGAGTTTTAAAAGGTGGGTTCCTTTGTATAGGATTCCTTCTCACGGATATCCTCGCTTATGTCTACTTGCACGTTTCTATTTTAAAAAAAACCACTTCTTTTGTCAGACCCAACCTCTAATTTTTAAATGGAACGATATACGATGTTTGGAGAGGATACAGAAGGAATCCTGTTTGTATGTACCATCAAAGCTTCAACTTTGTATTACAACACGTGTGATTTAAATACTACAATGATAAATTTATACCTGAAGTGAGACTTGTTTGCGATTATATTTTAAAATATATTTAACGTCCTTTATGTTAAAAAATAAATTGTAGGAGATTTTACTTTTTTATTTCTACTAACCACTGTTCACAAATCACTTGCTGCTTCTTACTGCACCTCAATGATCAGATAATACTTTATCATTTATACTTTAATACAAGCAAAAATTAGAACAGTCAATATCAATCGTTTTTAATATATTTATAGCAAATCGTTCAGTGTATCAAAATCTAGTATTTTTTTAGTAAAAAGTGATACAGTAAAAGTATAACTATAGAGTAAGTTAAATATTATCCATCGTAGGTTAAAAATATTCAAAGACTGATACAAAGCTCGGTGTGTCAAATTTTTTTTTGCGTGATTGATCAAAAATCAGATCTGAGATTGTTGAAAATATTTTTCCGTTGAATTTGTATTTAATTTTAAATTTGTAAATTGTTTTTAATTTTTGGTACTATTTTGGGGGCGTTGTTGGGTGTCGATTCAGCTGAGCGCACTACAACGAGATCATGTTTCCTGAGTTAAGTTTGGTTATTATACACGATCACGAGTATGCTACATTCAATTAGTATCTACGCAGTTGGGTGAATTCTCATATAATGCATAGCATTATGAGAAATCTTCATGTTGCTGTTTTGAAACTACAGCATGGTCGTACTTATGACAAAAAAAAAACACTTTTCTCGTTATGAGAGAACCAGTTTGAGTCGCGAATTCGGTGATTATTAAAGCATTCAGGAAATTAAGCAAAAAATAATACGGATCGTTAATCTAACGAATCCTGAAGATCATTCCAACGAGCGAGTAGGTTTTTTTATATTTTCACTTTTAGATGTTAAAAACCGTCGATATATTTTTAAATGAAGCAACTATAAAAGTTTCCTGTGGTTTTTTTTAAATTCATAATCGTGTTTTTATAAAGATTAAATTGTTTGTTTTTATTTTAGAACGTTTTTTTATTAAATATTACTTTTTAGCTCTTTGTTGTTTTTTGTATATCGCACTTGTTTTCCTTGATTAATGTTTTATCTGCACAAACACTTCAGCGATCATATCAATAATTAAACGAATTTGATACCTTTTAACAACATGAATTAGTATTTTCCAAAGATTAATTGTTTTTGAGTGCAATGTGCATGATTTTTTACTCGAAGACAGACAGTTTGCTTTGTTTTAAATTAAAATTGAACTGAAAATGTAATTTAATAATGTTTTTTTTCTTAATTGCTCTGTTTGATGTCCGAAGTCATATCAAGTGGCTAAGTGGTAGTTTTGTTTACCACTGGACCACGCAAAGGCTTAAATATTAAAGCTGTAATAATAAAAAATATATATATCCCAACATTGATCTTATGAAGAGCTATACGCCAATTAAAGAACTCCTTGTATTATTTCAATCATACCTTAAAAATATTAAACAGCATTGGGCTCTTTCTCAAGGATTCGTTAGAAGTCAGAACATTTATCATTTTAACTTAATGTACCATTGCCATATATATTTTTAATTCATCACATAAATTATTGTATTTTTATCAAAGACAAGCACCACGATAAAGGCTATTCTTGCGTGGCAAGCAAATCCTTAAAAAAAATAACCACGCCTTTTAGCCTTGTAGTATTTAAAACACAATATAAACATACGTCAGTATGATATATCTGACAAATATCACTCTAAACTACTATTAAAATAAAGCTCGTTGGTCTTACAATAAACGTGTATTTTTGAACGGAAAAAATGTATCGCAATACGTACTGTGTATCATATTTCCTAAAGAAATACTGTAATTGGAGCAACCTGCCATGTCCAGGTATTCAATTGTCACCAACTCGCTATGCTTTGTTATTTTTTTACTTCTTAGTAATACCTTTTTTTAGACGTAAATTCTTACAATAATGGCTGCGTCATTGAAATACAACTGAAAATTTGATAAAAACAATGTTCCCTGCTTATTTCGATTGAATTGCTGACATCGTCCATCTTTGTAACTTGATTGATTTAGCGCAGTATATTTAATATAAAAGCAGTCTCTGCCTTTGATATTAGTTCAATAACGAAACTATGGGTGTACTACATAGTTAACGATATATATACATATTGATTTTTTCTTAAAGTGTGGTTTGACTCCAACTCACTTCACTATCACGACCTGATGACGTAATACTTTCGTCGAAATCCTATTATTTTATCGGCCTGTTTTGATTTTTAATTAATCGGTATGGTATACACTTTTACTTAATATTAAATTGTATATCTTGGCAACAAACGCTTTTGCTGAGTCGGTACCGAGTCTATTTCTCCTGTAAGGTCCTACAATTTGCATCACCAGCCATTGTCTTAATCAAATGTCAAGATTTGCTCTCTAAGGTGTGCGTTGCTTTATACTGAAGTACCTATATGAAAAGTACCGGCAAGCTCTATACAAATATGGCTCTGATCCCATGGCTGGTACTTCAGAGGTATTCACATGTCTAACTAACGTTTTCACTTGTTAACATAACAGTTTGGTACGTGTAAATAAAAGATTACTTGTAAAGTTCCGCTAACAATTTATTTATTTTATTTTAAATGTCATAAGTTGTGCTATCCCCTATAGACCGGTTATTAAATATGCGTTTTATCTAACTTTAAAAGCTTACTTTGAAACTTAGATGAACAAAAAAAAAAGTTATTTTTAAACTATTTTTTTTCAATATTTCGTCACATGAAGTATTTTATATCATTTTTATTTATGATACCAGAATAAACACACCTTAAATGTTTTATAACCAACAATAGTTACAACGTTAGCAATACTTAGATTGATTATTTCTATCTTTTACTCCCTATCTTTGTACGTATACGGATTAAGATAACATCTTAATGTTTTTAGCTTGTTTAGGCTGTGCCTTAAAAACACGCTAACATTACAAAATTTTAAAACGATTTTTTTTTAATGCTCACGAAGAAAAACTTTAAAGTATTTAACTGATTTTAGTATTTTAACTGTATTTGTACTTGCGTTATACTATGTATGTACAATGTGAGCTTTAAATGTTTCGTAAAGGTTAAATTAATTTTATCAAAAGTAATAAAAAAGGTACTCCATGGGAAAGAAATCACAATTAACTAATACTACAAAAATAATAATAAGTACTTATATTATGAATTAATCAAAGTACACGAAAATGTTTTTTTTGTGTGTTCAAAATAAAAATATATAGATTTTTACAAGTAAATGCGATATTAATTCGTCTGAATATTTATATTTATTAGAGTAAATATGTCAAATAAAGTTGATCTACTAAAATATATATAGTAGATAAAAAAATATATTTTGATGCTTGGATAAGTATTGATTGAAAACATAACACGTAGCTAATTTGTGAGCCTAGAAAATTCCTATCATATTTATTATATTTTACCGAATTAGACAGAATGTATTTTTTAAATATTTAATTGAGTTCTTAATGTATTAGTGAGAATAAAGCAGTGTAGTTGGTTACTAATTAGCAAAGTTATATGGCTTAATATAATACAATTTTTTTTTTAAAATACCAGGTATATAGTAAAATAAACTTGTTATTTTAAACATTACAAATTGATTGGATTTTTATCAAAAGATGGCTGTATCCTAAATTAACAACTGTTTGATTTAAATAAATGCAGATTTTATTTAAAAACATAATGAAGAGTCACTTCGATTGAAATAAAAACCTAACAGACCAACGCTATAATTTATATCACAGGTATAAGTGGACAGGTATTGAAGAAGCTGTTATCTTTAAAAGCTCTTTTTATAATGCCATTTGGACTACGAGAAAAAAATGAAGCCTCAGGACCACACACTCGGTTCGCAAATCCTTTACACCACTCAGGTATATACCCTGGCCCTTTCAATATAAGCCTCCTGATTCGCTTCTAATATGTTTCATTTGACAGCTTTCAAAGGGACGAAGCAATTTAAAATTGCCGACAGTTTTATTTATGTTTTGTGTATGTATATTTATTATAATTCAAAAGGCGAAGCAATTTTAAATAAATGTAAAATATTTTTTTATCTTGAATTTATGAAACATACTGTATTGTTTGTTTGTCACAAGCAATAACAATACAGACATATTCTACAGTTGCAAGCTTGAAATCTGATATCATCAATAACCGTATCATTCGGTCTGAAGCAATCAGAGCGATATTATTGTTTATAAATAGCCGTCAACTCATACAATGCGTATTTTATTTAACGTATTTATTTCTCAATAAGAACATTTCGCATGTCCGTATTTACAACAAGGCAAAATCAGGTGACGTAATTTCCTCTGAATGGTGTCAACAGGTTATAGTATATTTAGAAACTAGACTAGACTATCAAAGTTGGGGTGTCTCCTGCTCACGAAGTAAACAATACATATAATTACGTTAGTTAGTACATTCGTTATCGCTTTATTATTTATTACGCTCCTTCAATAAAAACCACAAAATTAGTGCTTTTAACCGCAAAAAAAGAAGTGAGATTTAATTTTATTAATGAAGATTTGTTTTTTTTTTCTACTGTCGTGCAGTATTATATTTAAACATAGAGAATATCTCTTATACATATATACGTTTATAGTTTTCTAGTATTTTCTTGTGCAGGTGAATCAGCGACTTGCTTTGCGTTAATAATATGAAAAATCAAAAGTAAACTCAGCAACATTTTATTTATCAGCAATTTACACGACAAAAATTTAAAAACTACGCGCAATCTTAACAATTTTTTTTTAATTTTAATTATCCTATTGAATATTTTGCATTAAGTATCAGTCCAAATATTAACTTTGTACATTTTAATGATATATTGTTATTTGAACAAATTAAAAATTCTAATGATATATTGAAATAACTTTCGTTATAAATTATCATTAGTATTTAACAACGAACAATAAATTATCATAAGCACCATTGTTTTATGGTTTCAAGTATCATAACAGTGAGAGATACTATTATTACCACTATGAAGCTGCATTACCATTCGTCTAGTACTTAAGTTTGATAATAGGTAGTGATTAGAATAAAATTACACTAACTTGCCTGCCACAAATTAAGATATCAAATTATAATCATGATGATAAATTAACGATTTTAAAACATCATATTACATTTTTAGACACATGCAAAAAATTTTAGAAAAATCCTAAAAGAAAATCAAATACGAAATTGGCCCCAAATCCCTTAATGCCTGTCTACTTTACTTGTAAAGAAAACAAAATATAAACCATACACTTTTTAGTTCATAAATTTTATTTTTTTGTTTAGACGATTCGTTAAATCTAACATGCCTCTAATAAATTTAAAACCTTGATATCTACCGTAAAAATGTATCCCATAAAACTCGTTGGCTTATCTGCATTAAGATACCAGCGTATCAGTCGTGTACATCGTAAGTTCGTCGATACTTTTACTGAGAATTTGAAGCATTATCTCAGAACACTTAAGCAGATTATGAAATGTCTTTCAGCGGTTCCGTTGGTGAACAAACATTACCCAAGTAGCATTTGCTGTAATCTAAAATGTTTCAAAACATGCTTTTTAGGCATTCTTAAGTCGTTAAAAAATTTAAAAAAAAACAATTACAATAATTTTGTAAATTTTGGATTAAAATGAAATCAGTATACTAATATTTTGTATGCGCTTGTATCTAGAATAATCATTTAAAGGTCTGCGCTAATATATTTTCTTATCACCGCCAAGTAAATTATATATTGAAATTTCGGTTATTTTTATGAATATTGTTTAATATCATTATCAATGTGTTATAACCAAACCATGAGTAGAGTGCACAAGCCTCGCGACGCACAGTGGGGCATACTGGCTTATCTAGAATCAGCTGCGGGCTCTCCCGCGGGTCGGTTCCACGGATGATGATATAATGAGAAAACTTTAGCCAGCGTTCATCTCGTCTCTCTAACAATGAGCATATTAAACTAAGTGGAATCATTATGTACTTTACGGTACTTCCGATGAATCGAATAAGTTAGCGAACGGCCGAGGCGGTCTAACGTGATATGACAGCGAAAGGCAGCGCGGAGACAGGCGCGTTTGTTCCGTATAAATTATTTTTAATAATATTATTGATGATACATTTTAAATCAACCGAATACTGCATGGTGTATTGCCCTAGATTTGGGTGTAAGATTAATCATATTCTCAACATTAATACCCAAAGCAATAGCTCGCGGGTAAAAATGCCAAAAGCTGTCTAAAACGCTGATTGCAATGCTTTACAACCATGGATTTTTCAAATACTTTTTACGAAATACCATACCGCGGTATCTATTGCAAAACTACCAACGAAGTTCATAAACACGCCTATATGCTATGAGAGCTATATCAACGGATCTGTAAAATTTCTGTAAGGAGATTTTTTATTTCATGGTTTTGGTCCATCTTGACGGCCTTGTTTTTTTTTACTGCTTTGTAGAATGGTGTTTCATGAATTCATTTTTTTGACCGTTAAATAATCCTGACATCGTGATATTTTAAAATCGGGCCAGAATAGCTGAAGCAGCGATAAAACATAATTATGATATTATAAACCCTAATTCAAAATAAATTATGGAAATAATATTGTTGCCAAAGCTGGTACTTTTTTATAATGGCCGTAAATGTTTCAAAAATTCAGATCACTTGCAATCACAGCAAAAGCAAATGAGAAACTGAAGTGGCTCAAATGTGCACCATGAAGGTTCTATAGTTGTTAGAGCCATGATATTCAACATCATTTGATGATAAATTTCAATTATTACATAATAGAAATAGGAAAATTTTAATTTTTGGAATATTTTAGATAACCTAGTCCAAAATCGAATGCGAATATCTTTATCGACATTGTATATTTATACATTTTCAATATTTTGGGTATCGTATATCTTAATTACCTATTTAAATGTATTAAAGATAGAAAAATATCGCAAAGAATTTTAATAAGTAATTTCACGCGTATACATAATGACATTTAAAAAAATATTGCTTCATATTACGACACCGAAAAATAAACACTTTGCAGAAGGCGTTGGATCCTTTTGAAGACAATAAATAACTTTAAATGCTTTCAAGATTCGTTTTTAGCAATTCATATCTCTCATCAGCAATTTGAAATCAGCCCATAAAAAATCATTTTCCCACGTAAATAAATATACGTTCACTAAGAATAATGTTGTATTAGTGATATATTTTGTATGTTCATACTTTAATATATATTTTATTTTTCTCAACAAATCTAAGCATATGCTCTTCATAAACAAGTCATTGACTAACTTAAATATAAATTGTTTCAATTCTCTCATGATTTATTTTAGGGTAAAATCATTAATAATGATGTTTTTGCAAAACACAAACATATGTTTTTTTTAAATTTAATATTATTAAGGAGAAGTTAGAAAATATACAAGCATTACAGCTTTAAGTGAATGGTACACCGTGCACGAGATATAGTTCAATTAAAAACAGTATTATTCTTTATGGGTATTTATAAGTAAAAGTGAAATAGGTTATTCGAAGCCTTGCTTCTTTAAATTTCCTAATGTCGTTGAACCGCAAAGACGCGGTTGATTATAATTTCCTTTAAGATAATTATTTTGATACCTGATAATCAATACATATTGAGAAAAAAACGTCCTTGATATCTGAACAAGACCGCCGTGTGTTATTCATCGAGAAACAACTTATGCATTCCGTCGTACCTATCACGCATAATTATCCAATATATATTTTTTCATATTCTTATCTAGCTTTATATCTTCGATGCCACCCAAGAATTATTATAAATTGAGCAAATTATCTGCCTTGAACAAACTCCAATTATATTCTTAATAGATACACCTGGTGAAGTAATTACCTGCTTCTGAAGTTCTCATTAATACTCGTCGGTGTAGGGTTATTATTTTACAATTATATTTTTACGGGTATACTAGGCTGTTTGTGGAAGTAAATTGATTGGGTTTTTAGCCCACTTGCTGGATTCGTCGACTCTTGGCTAACAGTCTTACGCAGTCATTTACTAAAGCTGAAAAATATGATTAAGCCTAATGACGCCTATGAGTTTCGTTTTATTTTCATTTAATTATTTTACAGCGTTGCTTCAGGTAATAAATTTAAAAAATTTAAAAATATATAATTTCGACGTAACTAACGCATATTTTGTTAACATATGTTAAAGGTTCAAAAGTGAATTCCTAATCAATAATATTGACTTGTGTTGTAATTTATGCATAAACAATTTGAAAAAAAGAAAACATTGCTGTCGTCAAATAAATTTAAAAAAAAAAAATTAATTTAAGTTGTTTGAATTTATCTTCTGATGCATTTATAGGCAAAATAAAGAAGTATCTAAATAAATAAAACATAGAAGATTTTTTCATGAATTATTTTTATTTGTATAGTATATTCAGATCGCTCAAAAATTAACTGCTTCTGAGATCTAAGGTTTTTTTTTGTCTGGCAGTATTTTTGCTAACGGTGTTTGAAAACCACTAAAATGTGTATTTATTCTTTGGTCGGGTACCGAGCATCTTTTATCAGACCACATTAAAGCTCACCTCTGAAATCTGCTATTTTTCCATCACTGCTGCGGTTGACACGATTTTTTCTCGAGTATCCACTCGACCGACTCCATTCCAAGGTATCGCTGATTTTCGACTACAAAGAATCTTTGTCCAGGCGGTTACGTCACTCGGAGCCATTGCCTCCAGTTCTGACTTCTCTGAGACACTTTTTTGTGGTATTCTTCCACTAATCACGATCTCCATTGACCATGAATTCCTTCGTCTTCATTCATGCGCCTGTATCTTGAAGCAACCTACGAAAACATACCACTGTTCAATTTTTGTAGTAAATTTTATCGCCCCGGTATTATTTTTAGTTTTTGTCTTAATACTTCTACTGAGTAGACTGTACTAAAATATACGGCATTCTTTCTATTTGCACAAATTTCTTTATTGCACCATAAAATTATCTTTAAAATATACAAACTCATAACAAAAATGCATTATCGAAATGGAGATTTTAATTAGAATGTAACAGTTGTAGCAGCCTCTTGATTTAACCAATTTATCTATAATTAATTCGATAATCATATTAAAATATTTTTTTTAATAAAAGATTTTTTGTCTTAAACTTCTACAATATTATAAAAAAATTACCAATGAACTCTTCATTGGAATAAAATGAAGAGGAAATTTGTATATTAACAACAAATTCTAACTTAGCCTCTAATCATATCGCTATTAATTCTACTACTTTTAATATTTATCTATTGCTAACAATAATTCCTAATATTTGAAGCATGACTTTTTTTATGTAAAATATGGTAATTTGTTCATTTTAACGGGAAGTACAAAAATAATGAAGAAATAGATAGGTGGGTTTAAAAAAATCGGTTTTTTATTTTTAAAGAAAGTCCAAAATGAAAAACCAAATCGTAGAACATATGTACACTTATTCTGCAGAGAAAATAAGAGAAGTGTGAGATAATGATATTAAATTTAAACAGGCTTTAACCAATACTTAGTGAGCTTTTGGAGAAAGCCATGTACGGCATCTACCTACAAATACTTGAATGCCGATCTTCAATCAACCTTCACATCGATGCTCAACAGCATGTCGATACTTCATTAAATATATTTTAACATTCAGTTAATTTCACGTGCACTTATGGTGAATGCCCCCAAAAAACGGAGATGTCGATCGTTTACGATAATAAACCTCATGTATCTTGGCTTAAATCCTGTGTTGCAAGTATAAAAAAACAAGAACCCTTTCCAGTTGCCGGGCCATTCTCACAGCACTGGCAATAATTGGCGGACTGGCCCCTATTCGGTGACACATATCCCTTTTTAGCCCGTCCGGTTATGGATCCTACTTGCTCCAGCGACCAGTACAAGACGAGGCTACTCGTCCAACATGCATTCATTGTGTACTTTTAACTTGTCTTGAAAATCCCTATTCATCGCTACCTTCCGTTACGTGTATTATTACGTCCACTTGTAACCGTTTCGAGTCGATGCAACTGCATTTGAAAAAATTCATCGCTGTAGAAGTTATCTTTTCTTTCCATATTTTTAATTTTATTTATCTTTAAAACAGATGATAATATTTTTTTAGTAAATCCAAGTGAATTCGTTTTTTTTTTTTTTTAATAATTTACTTTCAAGGTTCTGTTTACTTTATATTTTTATCGATTTAATATTATATTAAAATCAAATCAAAATTACCCCAGTAGCAATCTTGCTAGAAAGCTAGACTGGTCTTCAGCTCTGTGTTTTTGCTGACAATTTTCTCTATATTAGATTGTTACACTTTTCCAATGCCTTACCGCAAGCGTTTACAGTAGTTTGATTAAATAAAAGTAGCATTTCTTACTCATAATAAATTCGAGAATACGCGAGAACATCAGTTTAAAACACTGTGATGTATAACCGCAAGCCGAAGACGACGATTTTAAATTGTTAACAATTTTGGTATTTACCACAATTATCGTAAGAACATAATTTCACGAGACGCTACCTACTTATGCAACAACCGAATATTATAACACAAACATCCTCTTTTAAGCTTCATCTCGGGGATAACCTTTGTTCATTTTAAATTGATTTTTCGTCACCTACAAAGTAAATTTGTTTCTGTTTTCCTGAAAAACAGTCCTTGTATGTAGGGCTTTTAAATTGGGGTTATTTTCAGAAGTGGTGGAGCTTACTTCTGAAATACATTTTTTTACCAACGAAATGGTTGGGTATTGCCGAATCAAAGAGATCTATCCAATTTACCAACGTGTTTTTGCCCGTTCTTAATTGACTTATGACGTAAAATATATATCTAATTCTCATTACTTTGGACTATCGCGATGTTTCTTCATACCGGAATGTCGGGCAATTACACAGCTATCATTATATGTAAATAAAGCACGCTGTGTTTATTTAAATTGCAAATGCTTCCTTTGGACCAGTGGTGCGCGGATATGACGATTCTTGCTAATCTTAATATACCATGTCTTCCAAGAACATTGGTATTCATTTCTAATACTACTACCTTCGTAAGAGATACTTAGGGCTAAGGATATATCTTACCTATGTGATATAAACATAATAATGACTTTGATATTATCCTACCGATGAAGTGAAAACATGCGAATATTGCCATCAGTCTGAAATCAAAGTATAAAGTTACTGCGGAACCCGCTTGTGCTTCCAATGCATAAAAACATAATCATTCGCCTATTGCAATGTTCCATCGGTTTTTCTCATGATCGTATACTTAATTATAGAGGGAGTGTTGTAGACAGAAAATTGAGTTAACGATAATCCATCCGGTCAGTTCATATAACACGGCCTCCGCGGTGGGGCCGCCTGTAAAGTACAGTAACACAGTGAAATTAACGTGCGTTGGCCGAATGAGCGGAGACGGTCCATACGAAAAAACCAGTCGACGTATCGGGGTCAGCCGCGACCTCACGCCACCGGAGAGGAGAGACTTCCGGCAGCGCAGGCCCTGGACCGCGGCCCGGACGCTAATGAAATATAGTTATGCGCTCAATACCTTTTATACTCTTTTTGCACATTTAAATTTTAAAAATCACAAAGTATTACGATGATCAACAAAAAAATCAAGAAAGTAGCTGCAACAAAAGCACATTGTTTAAAAAGGTTTTTGACCACTTGCTGCAAGTGTTGAATAAACATGTTGAACATTTAAAAAAAAAAAATTTTTTTTTTTACCTTTACCTACCTTTGGTGTAAAAATTACAATAATTAAACTTGTATCCGAAAAATACGCGAAGTAAAGTTGTAAAATGAAAAATGAAAAGAACAGAAGTGTTGCTCTACTTTTCTATCGTTTAGAATTTAAAAAACTTCCGGACACAAGAAGGCAGTCAAGTTCTCAAAGATCACTTTGGACACGGCCGGTTTATATTCTTTATTTCTGTGTGGTGAGGCGAGGAGAAAATTGAAAAATGCAAGAGTGCAGTTTAATTTGTTTGCAATAGCACCGCTTCGCGTTTCTACAGTGTCAGTGAATAATCGCGACCCTATAAATTCAATTCCAGATTTCGTTTTATGTTTCCAAATTGTTTCATCATTGATGTTGTTTGTATTTCGGAATAACGACAAAAAACAAACTTTACACTAGTTTTATAAAATCGTTTAGTTCTATGAAAAAGTATAATTATCAAATATAAATTCATTTCAAAAACTCCACCTACAAATCATTTTTTAATCAAAGTTAGGTGTAACTATGAAAACATTTTAAATTTTACACTTCTGATAATCAAGCTAATACTATGTCAACAGTTTAATGATATATATACATCTGTTTTATTTTCTTGTTCATAAAAGTTGTAATGCTACCAATTTTTTTTTAATATACATAAAACCAATCACATTTATGGCGTTTGGACAAATATTCTTGAAATTAATCTTTAAGTTACATTGTTGTACATTTTGAGTATCAATAACTCATTTTAAACATAATTACAGTTTACTATATATATATATATATTCGTATTGGTATACGGGCCGAAAAACAATACTGAATCACTATGCTCAAATATAAAACTTTCCAGCTGAAGTATTGCGTCGTATATTATAAAACAATAATATTATTGTGACTTATTTTATATGCAAGTGCCCAATAAAGGTATTGTTATGAATCTCTCGTTGCTTTCCTCTCTATTCCCGGTGCATATGCACTTTTTGTGCCTTTGTTTCGGACTTTGTAAGTACTACATCGTCAAGCGAGACCATACGGTTTATTTATTGGCCCTGTGCGAGATGTTTTCGATGAAGCGCACAAGGAGTTAAGGATTGCGCCCTCCTGTTATTTTTTTTAACAAGGCGCAAAACTGTCTCAGATATTTACGACCATTATGATCCTCTCCATCTTCCGATATCGATTGAACGAAATGTCTCTCCGCATCTCATAAGCACTCGCCATATATTTCACAAAGAAATCATTTGACAAAAGAAGTGCTTGGTATATTTATGCGAGACTATATGGTCAACAGTGTTTCTGGTGATCTGTAAGCTTAAGTTACTCTGTTTCGTATCGTAGACTTTTTCAATGATGGAGATTATAATAGAAAATATGTGCTGTGAAGTGATTGTTGTACCTGATTTTCAGGTAGAGACCAGTCGTACTCATACACCGTGTTAATTCAATGTTACCTCTTCCCACTCATTTAAAAAAATATATATATTTGTATATCATTCATGATATACAAGCTATAAAAATACGAAATAAGTAAAACTTCACAAAGATGCCACATTAAATGTTCAATTTTTTTTCTTAGTTTTAAAACTATACCATCACAAAGCACTTCTTCATATTTTTATATTAATACAGCAAAATCAAATTGATGATTTGTTTCCGAAAAAATTCAATCATGTTATTTTTTACTTACTGTTGTTATTTTTAATTTAAAATACTTTAAGTGGGTAACCTTATACATTTTATTTATATTTTTTGTTATTTAGATTATATTTAAATTCCACAGCTTCCTAAATGATGGTCACTCTACACTGGCACACACGGGCCGTTCATAAGTTTGACTAATAAATCAGGAATGTACCGTTGTACGTATGTGCACCTGGCGGGAGGTGACCGCACGTCAGGTGCATTGGGGAACAAATTAATGGACACGCATGATTTACGTGCACATTATCGTAATATATTACTATTTTATTACTACCACGAAAATATTTATATATATTTTTGTTAAATTCAACATAACACTATTGGGACATTAAAAATGATTTAGTGACTCTATTAAGAATGAGTACTAACTATTCTGTATAAACGAAGCTCAGTTATCGTGAGCTTAATATTTATTGGATTGATACGAAAACAGGGCACAGATAGATAACACGGAGTTGAGGGTAGATGTTATATTTTATGTAACATCTTAATATTTTTAAATATTATTTAATATATATTAAAATAATATTGTCGACAAATATATCCCTTGGCATTTACTCAGGGTGAAATTAAATTTGTCTTAATAATGAAATCTAAATTAATTTCATCGTTTTTACGAGAGATTGCTCACCTTAACGAAAAAATCTCGTTGTCTCCAAATCGAGATGTTGTTTTTTTTAATTCATTAGTTTATCGATAAATAATGTATCATGTACACCAGTAAAGTTTTAGTATTAAATATATCGAGTACTTTATACTCCTGATTATCTACATTGAATACCAATAATTTATGAAATAGTAATTTAGATATGTATTAAAAATATTATGCACTCTACGTGATTGACAGATAATCAATTGTGAGATTATTCCATACAAGCCAAATAATAATTATTATCTTCATTGGTTAAGCTTTCAGAAACAAAACATGAAAAACATTCACATTAACATAAACATTCTCACAGACATTAAAACATCCACGAAACCATAAAGAAGTTTACAGTGTTTTGCTTTTCCTATAATAAACATCTATAAATTTATGTTAAACTTGAGAATTGGATCTGTGTGTAATTATATATTTTACTGTACATTTTAGTATCCCGTCTCATGACTTATGATATAAATGACAATCGTAAATAACATAAAATGAGTACAGTATCACTCATCCCAAATCTTGAAGAATCTGGAATAGATAAAAAATATCTTTTGAGTAGAACAATCACCATCATCTTCCAACTCAAATCCCATGACCAACAACATGGATGCATTCATAAGTTTGTTTTCCAAGTACGTATATATCTATTTTAAATTAATGAATAGTCGTGGTCAAAAGATTCGTTGCAAGTACTCGAGGTGAACAGAATCTACCTTGTCATCCAGGCGCCCCAAAAAGGCGATGGTTGGTGGCTAACTGGTGGCTGGTGGCTGGTGACTGGTGCCATGGGACAGACAAAAAGTGTGCCCGATTCGACTCTGACCCATCGCCCTCGAAACACACTGGGCCACGCAGCTGGACGGGGAAGGAAGTCTGCTCAAACAAGGAGGAGCGGATTTCATTACAAGATGATAATACTTCGATTCCGAGAAATTCTATTAAATATATCAAATAAATAGACATTGGCATTTTTGGCAATAGATATAAAAAAAGATCGTTTCATTGATATAGTAATCTCTTAAGTTAACTGAATTATTTATGTTAGGAATGTTGTTATTGGATTTTTTGGGTGTTGAGCTGCTTGAAGTTTTCAGTGCTCTGATGTTTCGTTCCCCGTGCTGGGACTATCTTATGGAGATGAAGATTATCTGAAGGTGGTCCCAGCACGGGGGCAGAAACGTGTGAAGACTGAAAACTCCAGCAGCTCAACACTTTATTAACCAAATCGTCAAATTATATATGAATCGTCAAAATTTACAGTACCGCACGAAAAAATCTCTACTTTACACACGATCACAATAAAATTGAAACTTTTTATATCTACGGACGTCCTGGTTTCAGGAGGCGGTCTACCAACATATGTGTTAAGTGATCATATGGAAAACCAAAAATAAACGTAGATAATACTGATACATATTCAATATCAAGCTATTTTAATTAGAGAAAATTATTATTTCTTCTCACAGACTAATTAGCTTATGTTAGAAGGGCATCAGAGATGTGTATAATACATATCAGCCAGGCGGACGACTAGGAATAGTTACGCGATTGACAAGTAAACCGCGATCGACGCTTTGGCCACTCCTGCTCTATGTGAATATAAAATTAAGAAACAATCACACAAAACTAAAGAACAATAAAATAAAACCTTTTAACTATGTAAGTTTTAGATGAGTTGTGGATATTCGTAGACGCCTTCAGTGGATCGAGGGCTTCGTGTGTGGGTCAGGCGCAACCAGGGGGCGGCGAGCTGCGGCCCGGCCCGCTATTCGAGGCCATGCCCCACCGCTGCAGGCTCTGGCTGCGTTTGTAATAATTAAAATTATTATTATTATGCACATCGCACACTCGCGGGCACGCAATGAGCACAGTTATTAATTACGTGGCGCTTGCTCTCCTGGTATTATTCAATCTACTTTCCGCGGGCATCAATCACGTCGCTGCTCTCTCACGCTGAAGAATGGCTTTCGTACCATTTTCATGATGCATACTACTCGATTTTCAACAGCGAGATTATATGCAAATAAAACCAGAATAATTATTTGAAAATAAGCCAAATCAGCTGCTTAAATTAATTTGCTTAATGAACTATGAAATATTTGCTTTTGCTTATTTCATCCATCACTATCAGTGTGAGTAAATTTAATGATTATCCATGAAAACCAATGACGTAAAATTTATAATTTTTAAATATTCAATATTACAGTAACGCTGTTTAATATTGTATAAATAAATAAAAATGCATTTAATATCATGTGCCCCTACTTGATCGCAAGCGGCCGACAGGGGACGGGCGACAGCTGGTCTGAGGTCTGACGCGGTCGGGCCCGGTCTGCTCCGGTCTGGTCTGACACACAACCTGAATGCCTCATTCACAGCGAGGCTCGTGACCTCCCCGAGGCACGAGGTGGTCAACGACGGCAGTGCTGATGATAAACCAGCCACCCTGGTCGTTCAACGTGATGATACGGTCATTAATAAAATGCACGGACCAAGCCCTACTTGTAAAAAGTACATTTTCTGAACCAACTTTATTTGGTACGACACCAAAAATAATAATGTATTTAAAAAAATATTTTTTTTTATATTAATAAATATAATTGTATAATACAATTATCTACACATGCAAACAGTGCAAATTCGAGACGTAGCTCTATTAAACTGGGTATGCGAAGCGGTGTAAGTCATTTTTGCTGAGACATCTATAATTTCATTGTTCGGTGTTAAATTTTTAACAATAATAGCGGCTATTTATAATGTACGCAGTCTTCGGTGATAATTATTTTAATAATACGTGTATTATATCTAACTCACTCTGTTAATCGCAGGCCCACAGTCGGTGGTTTTTTTACATGCGCTCATTTCTATTATATCTGCTCGCAAATCAGTTATATTCGACAATCGTGTGAGCTAAATTACGTCATGTATGATTGTATTTCTGCCGGTGTATCATCGCGGATTCGTTACTAAAATCTTCCTACCATCAAATATGCTAATTTGTTTTTCAGTTGTAAACATCAGTGCTGAGGATCGCGGTTAGATGCTATCCTTCGCCCGGCTTAGCAATAACCTGGTTAGACCAAATATATATATATATATATATATATATACAAATTTTCCTTGAACTCAACTCCCCAGCTTCGACAGTGTATTATACTACGTTTTATTCACTGTATGTTTCAACATTTCAATTCCCATCTTCACAAAATAAAACACAGATAATATATTTTGATCTTATGTGTATTCCATCGCAATACTTTGAGATCAAGTTTGCTTTGAAATATTTAAACGAGTGTCCGTGTTTTTTACGCTGTCGCGGAGATTCATATCGCCTAGACGAGTTATTAATTGATAGGACGCAGTTCAAATCCCACAACATTGATTTAGTTGCAAGTTGAATTGAAATGAATTGTAGCAATTTGATTCTCTTGCCTTCAGAATCGCCCCGGCCCAGTCCATTGAGCACATTTCGCTTGCGCTTTAATAGGCCCGGTTCTACTCGCACTATTATGACGTGGAGTTTTTTCACATAATTGCCTGACTATTACAGATTACCCGCGGCCTTCATTTCCCACGGACCTTGTTACCTGCAAAACAAAACACTTGCATATCAACTTAAATGTTCGTGGAATCCATTGAGAGCTCACTGCTGCCGATATACAGTGTTTGTTATTATCTTTGCTAATTCAGTCATACCGATTATACTACTTAAACGAATTGCATATCTATAAATAAACATTGTTATTATTTTACGTGAGGTTAAATATTTATTTTTACAAAGGTCATATTTAAAATTTAAGATTTCAACACTTTTACAAAATAAATACACAATATTCAGTCTAACAAAGAAAAAATGTTACTAAGCCTTTCTCAAAGTCTGTGTCTTTTAAAATTATATGTATGTATGATATATGATTTGAATTGGTATTGAATAACTTTTTATAAACCGAGTGTAGTATCTAACAAGTCGACAACTCACTCCTCTTACGATTTAGCAGTGGTCTTAACATCACCTATAAACGCGAGGAAAATGATTTCACCGTCATATAACAATAAACATAAGAAATCTTACAACGATATAAAAAGTAATAGCAGATTTTTATGATCTCTTTTATGTGGAATAAAAGTTTTATAGATTTTCATTTATATTACAGGTGTTGATTGCTTTATTTATAACTTAATTTTCTTCGCAATGCTTCTATTACGACACCCAGCTGCAAATAAATTTAAATAAAGGCAAGCACAGTAGGTGTGCTCAGATGCAATTTCGGACATAGTTAAAACTTCACTCGACATCCGTAAATACTATAAAAAGTGACAACTGCCTGTGGCCATCAAAACGCTGAAATCGTCTCGCTTGTGCACCAGCCGCCATCTTGGCCATGTTGGTTCCTGTTGGCCAGTTTCCGCGTCTTTTTTTTATCAGAGTGTTTATTCTTGCGGGGAATAAACAAAGAACTTCCTTCGGATGCGCGCCGAATCTTTCTCTATTTTTCGGTCAATTTGCTGGCTGAAAGACGGCGGCTCGATTTGCGGAGTAGTTAAAATAAATATTCGTGTAATTATCTTTTACGGTTTTTTTTTTTTAGACTGAATAATTACTTAAGCTTTTGAGGATTTGTGATCAAGTGGACTCGACGGAAACGCAGTGAAACGCTGGCAAATCAATTCAAAGTAAATTTGTAAATTAAAATGTACAAGTACTGCCATATAACTAGACTGCACATAAATTCATAATAATTCAACAAATATATGTATACTTTTTTTGTATTACGTACTGACTAAGAGAAAATCGCACGGAAATCATATTATTAATGGATTAAAACTGCCATTGAAATCTAAATAATAATAACCTTGGAGAGGCTCTACTCTCATTTCGTATCCTGTATTTGATGTGCTGTAATAAATATATACAGCTTTAGTATAATTGATGTTAATGTACTGCAATTTGCATCTTCTTTTCACGTGTATCATAACTTTGTGTGGGAATCTTTCAATGTGTACTTATATTTACCAGAACAATAGAGCATATAATAGAAAAAAAATTACTTGCTAAAAATCGTAAACTTTTAAGTGTATTGGCGTCTTACGAAATTGTTAAAAAACCTTGCAGTGCTATGTAGCCATATCGATACTGATATACTTATTGCAAAATATATTTTACTGCGTTTTTTATGTGTTTTTTTACTGCCAAATCATGACGTCTTCGTCCTCGAGTCCGGCGCAGCCTTCCACGACTTCACATGTGATACCATGGTCTGCGAAAGACGCACCCATGGAGAGCCATTTTCACCGCAAACCTCGGCGAAATAAAAACATTACGACATGCTGTAATCGCCTCTAAGTCGAACAGCCTCAAAATAATAATAAAAAGGCACAATCGCAATAGGTCGACAAGAGAGACGTGACAGACGACGACAATCACTCATAAAAAGACATTTTGAGAAATTCGAAATATATATACTGTTACCAAAACAATTTAGATGTGTTGCTAGATGCTGACATTTTCAATGGCTTTACCGTTATTTCATTTTAACATACAAATCGTTTCTTAATTTTATTTCACAGTAAACACGATTTCAAAATAAAAGTATAATATTATACCGGGTATCTTACTTATACTAACTATTTATATATATAACCTACATAAGCATTTTTATTTATTTTGATTTTACTATATTGAATAATTTAACATCAATATAAAGGCTTTATTGCTTCAGGACTTCGCGGCTTTATTCCGGATTTTTTTAAATTAATAACTTACACTAGTAGTGCCTGACTTCTTGCGTATCGTATATACTTACATAAAAAAATATTATATTTAAATATTAAATCAAACTTTCTGCTGAAAATAATTGCATAAATTATACATCTGATGCATATCTCAATTAAGTCGTTTTTAAATTATAAATAATTTAATGATAATAAAGTACTTCATCTCGTATTCTGTAATTTGTGGATGCTTTATAATTCAGGAAGTTATAAAGCGTAATGACTATTTTTTAATAAATTTAATTAGTAATATTTTTGTACAATTTGAGATCGCAAGTACATCCTCAAGTACTATATTATCATACTTTAAACAAATTAAAATGAAGATGCTAGATTATGGTCGATAACCATGTTGAACATCGTAATTAATCATTACTATTTTTTTTTTAACTCACCTACCGTATATAATATATTTTACACACGCATAATACGCTAATGGGCATTTTAAATACTTTGCATTTTTGCAAGTACAAATTTAATCCTGTAAAAAAAATATTTTTAAAATGATGCTTAAAGCGGTGCAAAGATCTCAGGAAAAATGTTAATGTTTTTACAAATATTTGGATCCACTTGGATGAAAGGTGGAGCTTGATATTAAAAGTACAAAAATTTTAATGTCGTCATAGCCTGATTTGAAGGCTTTCATGCCTTAAAATTATTAATTTGTAGAAAAGTATATTTGACATTATTGAAATATTTTTTTTAATTATTAAATAGGCACTAGGCATTTTAACTTATTATTTAAATATTTTTCACAGCAGGAGAGTGTTCATGCAGTCGTATACACGCAAGATAGCAATGATTAAAAAAAATAATTAGTTTCGAATACATCTAATGGTGTTTTTTAAGCATATCTAACTACTGACGAGCATGACGAATAAGATAAATTTTATTTTAAATAAATCGACCAAAACATTTATTTTTAGTCCAGTAACGAGGCGTCCATATTCGATAATCGATTTATACTATTCTACAAAAGCTTTTTATTGTTATTTTCAGCAATAAATATTGTATAATTTATAGATACGCTTTTTACGAGAATTTATTGATTTCTCCGGCCATTATTCATGCTCTTGTAAATAAAAGCATCTCCGGCGAGACCAATTGCGAATTGATATTTATTAAAGCGTTAAAATTAGGCTTCCACAAATCTCCGCCCATGTGTCAGAATGCTGGAGGATGCTAAATCATACTCCAGATTGAGAGAGATGGGAAGAGCTGTTATCTGCTCATACTTCGCCATCGAACGTACAGGGGTGGCCAACTATTCGATAGCTGTTAAATAATTATTTATTTTGATAACCCATCCATACATCGCGAGAGTGCACCTCGTAATGAAACACAGTGTATAGGACATAGTATGCATTTTACATCTCCATCTTCCCACTTAGACTACGTCTATGACAGCAAGTCAATCGCAATACATTTTTAAGATAAAAAGTAGATCTTGTGCACACAAAAGTTGGCCACCCCTGATGTATTGGGTAATGGCATAGCATAAGACTACTTCTTATACGTTTTCAAGCACTAAGCTTAATTGTCAATAATCAATTATACTCTGTTAAATGCTTGTGAAATGATCTGTAGGGATGAATTGATTTGAATAAAAAAATTATTATGTACATAGCTTAGTGGTAATATTAAAAAAAATCATTTTATAGTTCAGAATTTAAACTTCTAATATTACAATATGAACATACTTATAATGATTTTTATCTAGATAGCGGGCGTAATCGTTTTCATAAATATTAAGTTGATTAAATATATTTATATGTATATCAGTAAATTCGTGTTATCAATCAAAGGCAGGATTAACGCATCATCTAAGGTCAAAAGTCGTCCACTTCTCTGAGTATTTAGCAATCTCATCGTATAATCACATTACAATAAATAATTAAACTGAATTTTAAAACCTATCCAACGCACCTATACACTGTAGACATATTTGCAAATATGCAAAACTATAATAAAGCTATTCATACGGTGATGTCATATGGAAATTTGATACATGGAAACAATTATTAATAATTGTAGAAACGATTTCCTTTGTATGCTAAATATCAATTTTGCATTTAATCACACGCAAGAAAAAAGATGGCACATTTCATTTAAAAGAACTGTCGAATAATTATATTTTGATATAAACACATTTAAATAAAATAGTTATTCATCATGCCTGTCGTGTGAGAATTTTTCACTGCTACGTACAAAATAAACAATATTTAGTTATATCTTAAAGCGTATATAATAATACAGCATGGCACATTCTTTTCTTTGGCAGGTACGGTTAATAGATACAAATGAATCAATGGCGTGTAGTGAGAATAAATACTAATGCACAACATGTAATAATGACGAATAGCATTTTTTTTTTCGCGTAAACCACAATAACGGGTCTTACATATTTTTCGACAGCATATCACATGTTTGTTGTAAGAAAATCTTGCCAGTTTCTCATAAACTGCACACCCTCAAAACGACCTCACAAGTAATTTCTGGACTATATAATTTTTATCATTCTTACTCTTTGAATCATCACTATTAAAGATGCTTTGAATTTTATAGATATATGCATAAACAGACGCGCTTGTTATTAAAATAAAACTTCTGTTTATTTCGCAATATTTTTAGTTATACAGGATTATTTGCATACATCAAGATGTTATTGGAAATAAATATTTAGTATGCATTGCAATAATTCTGTTTTCTGTTGATGATATTTCTTGATTAAGTACATTTTTTCAAATATTGAAAATTGATTAAAGAAACTCTAAGAAAAATGTCGTCGTGATTTGTGTGGGATTTGAGAACCCACATCCCCAAGCTTACATGACCGGTGCATTACCAATTATGCCAACGAATCACTAGTACTAAGCAAGAATTTTTAACAATCATATCCTAAAAATGAAACAACGTACTTATTATGCCAATTAAATATCGATCAAACCTGTATAGGCATAATCGTACTTCATCAATCAATAATATATGATTTTTCTAGTACAATCAATTATTTTTAATTTTCATCTTTTCAGCAGTTGATATGAGTTTTACGGGAATTTTCAGCCATGAGTTGATGTTTGAAGCCTTGTGTCCGTTGTTACAGGGCAAGGTGGTGATCCGGCCCATCGCCTTCAAGCCCATGGGGGCCCCCCCGGCCGGGGCTCGCCTCAGCAACACCGGGGAGCGCTACGGCTCCACCCCCGTGCTGGCCGCTCGTCCAGGCTCTCACGCCACCATCTACGGCAGTAAGTACAGCCAGAGGCGTGCCACCGCACCAGCGGCAAGACAAGCCCGGTTACTTTTACTACAACATAGATATAGTCTATAGATAAAGCCTCCTCGCTCTCCTTAGTCTATTGCTTGTGCATGGCTACCGTTCTGTACCCTGAGCATTTTTTTTTTATATAGATTTGGTACCTTGCTTGTTGTGTACAAAGTTTGCCATCACAACTTGGGGAAATTTTCCAAACTAGTCAAGCGAAATTGTGCTATACATGGGAGTGACTGAAGCTACACCCCCTGGTTTATCCTCTTCAAGGAGCCATCCAGTGACTTCATCATCTGCGGGTGTCTCGCCACTGACTTCAGGCCCTGTCCTGTCGGCATTGGCTCTCCAGTTGGTGTCTCTGAAGGCTAAATATGGGGCATGAACTTACAAGGTGGATCACTGTTTGTGGAGTGATATCATCACAAGGGCTTGTACTATAGGGCTATAACTTCTTATCACTCCATGGGTTGATTCAAAGCTAATCCCGCAGGTATTCCTGTATACAGCGGCGTCCGTAACAGAATTATATGAAAATTTTGTTACGTTCCCTTGCGGAGAGCTTGTGTACCTTTCATTCCATGTGTCCATTGTTATTTTCCTCTGGAGATTTTTTGCGAAACTCAGAGGAAAGTCGGAAAATACGTGATTGCTTTTCTTTTGTTAAGGATCGGTAATGGAGAAGTGGACTTGGAATGATAGTAATGGGATGTGCTTTAGAAGTACCTTGTCGAAGTAAAGGGGGTTCCTACTATTGTTTCTGCAGCCTGCTACATAAGGAGTATGAAATCTATAAGGCAGCTTTATAAGAAAAGGATTAATAATAATGCTATTGGGCTGCAGCAATATGCAAACGTTTCCTTCAAATATAAAACTGCGGTGTAGAAGGACTTGAGAACCCACCACACTATTTTCCCTAGTAAAACAATGAAAACTGGCTCAGAATAAGTATATGCTCAGTGAGATGGTCCCAACTTACAATGAAGAAGTTATAGTCACAAATAATACGATTAAGTAAATGTGACAAATAATACGATTTTATTTAAATTCACTCATGAAAATTTATTAATTAATATGTGCAAGCAGTACATATTTAATGCTACATTTAGTAAATATATATTAAAATAACCACCGCATTTATATTGAGCTTTGTGTATCAGATATAATTTTGTCACTTCAGGTGACTTTTTATTCTTTTGCGGTGGTAATTTGAGCACCTCGCTTTTTTTATACATAATTGTGAATTTATCATTCAACCTTCGCTTCGTTTGTCGCAAAAATGCGTCGCTAACTTTGTATGGCGTTCGCAAGTGTTTTCAGGCTCTCAGGGCACGAAGCCTCGCCGTCGACCGGCGATGTTCGCAAAAAGCGCCCGAATGGCTTTATCGAGCCTGAAAACGTGACATTTAACAGTGTTGCAAGCCTCCATTTATACCTAATTTATTTAACAACTCGACTTTTGTGATTGCCTCCAATTTGGCAGTGTCAATTATTGTTACCGGCTGATTCGTTTCTTTGTTGCTCTGACACAGTTATGAAACCTTTTCGAGTTGCAAAACACCGCATCTCTCGCCTTCGCTTTATTTTCATTTAATAATGGGCGCTCTCCACGTCGCTTGACTAAGTATTGTCGTTTGCTTTTTGAAATGATTTATTCGTGTTGTAAATATGAAGCATTGCCTAAGATCGTCTTCGTTTGTATTTCCACGCTGACAGGCTGGATTTCACATTATTGTCTTGTTATTTTTCAGTAAAAAGATATTGCAACCTTCCCACTAAAGAACTTCTGAGTATAACTATTTATTTCCACTTTCACTTAGCTTTTTTTAATTCAATAATAATTATTTTTATATTTACTATAGTCTTTATTTAGAATTTAATTATACATGCATTGCGCTGCACTTTCTTATTGTAACTGTAAAAAAATATATTAGAAGTGTGTTTTTTAATATGCAAAAATCAAAATCATAAATGTCTTCTTTTGAGTTATTATACAAAATTACTAGCTATTTTCAATATATGATCAATCATGCTTTGAGCGTTTACATTTGTGTACTGAAATACAGAAAAAAACATACTTAATATGCTTTCGTTTCCATAGCATAATAAACTTTAAGATGAGTTGTCAAAACAAAGCACACCTCGGACGCCACGAGATAATTAATTTGCTTCTCGGCAGAAAAAGTCAGTCGTGCCTGGCAACAGATGTTTTAAGTGAAACAATGCATCGATTGTCGATTGTATTAAACAATAATTATATTTTATGGCCGACAATAACACAATCACGTTTTAAATATTAACTGTTTTGAAAATTCAAGCAAGAAATATCTATTATTATTTTGAAAATTGTTTCGTAATTTTTTGTGAATACTTGTTATTTAGTAATATATACCCAATATTTCTAAAGAAGTTTTTCCTAAACAATTGTCAGATATCTTGTTGCTTACTCTTGTGTTATTATTTTTACATTGTGCCCTTAAAAATAAACGTATCGATGTGTACTTTGAATAACCTGTTTTTGTATTTTTTTACTATGAAGTAAAAGAGATTTCATTCACTCTCTATTTTTATAGTGAATTTAGTTTATTGCTGAAATCTTTAAGGAATTGTTATTCCGTGAAACATGAGGAACGTTCCTGGCTGCCATAGCCACCCACAAGCCACAGTTTCCTAGACTTTATTAAAGTGGAATCACCACACATAACCCGACCAGGCACTGAACTGGGTACCAGCTCGTGGGAACACTGCGCCCCTTACCAACCAGCTACTTCAGCGACCTTCAAGTCACTTACATAATATAATTCGTCACACTAATTTCAGATAGGTATGTCGTTCTTAGACGGGATTTAACTATTATTAATCTTTCAATATATGAAAAGATAAAAACCCCATTCCTTTCAATTTACTTGAAGATAATCTAAATCAGGGCTGAGAAAACTTATCTATATCACATTCTGAAATAATTAATTTAGCAGTTTATTTTTGTTTGTAAGAACTTCTGTTCTTCAAGCATAAAATGTAATTAGTATTTTTTTAAACATCACTTAAAAATAATGTTGATTTAACCACAACAAGTGCAAGGAATCAAAGAAAAAAAAACACTTAACTAACGAACCATATGAGACAATTTTTAAATATATTTGTTATTGAGACAAATATGTTTTTAAGGGCTCTCAACATTGTGTTAACATTTTGAAAACAAACCATAATATATAAACATTTGCAGTCTTATGCTGTTGCATCATAGAAATGTTACGATCGTATACTTTACCAATCGTAAATAATTTACGACTGTTTTGCATTATAAAAAATAGCAAGACTCGCTTATAAGCTTCAAGTAAAACATTACAACTGTCAGAAGTAGAGCTTTTTTCCATTTCAACTTGAAAAATCAGTTATTTGTGTTTATTTTTAAACGAGTCTTTAAAATTTTAACTATCATGGTGGATTTTTTGTTGAAACCAAAACTTTTTTTCTAGAATGAATGAATGAATACCGAATTATGTTTATACGTGAGCGTTTAACTATTGCAATTAAAGAAAAAGTTATATAGATATTTTAAGACAAAAAGATATTTATTTTTCTGTGATTAAATTGATTGATATAATTAATTTTTATTCGTGTACACTTTAAAAGTTATTTTATTGTTATTTTTACTGTTATTTTTTTAAAATATCACATCGTTTTATTTTTTTAAAGTCATTAATATTGTTCATCTATATAAAAGAACAATGATTTTTAATTACCCGTAACCAAAAATAAAACAACCTAAATATACGAATATTCTGCGGCCCTTAATGTAAATATAATTGCATGTGGATTTTGGCCAAGTCGATCAAAATACAAAAAAGAAGTACGATAAGAATTTTTGAAACATTTAATCATCAATCATCAATGTCCAGATTTTCTCTTTTGTTTTTCAGTAAACTAATTTAATTTAAATTAGTTTAATTTTTATTTATATATATTTTTTTTGCTTTACATAATAATTCTGGTTTGAAGAGGAACAATTTAAAAACAGTACAAAGAGCCATCTATGATACAGTAGAACGTTAACAAAGCATCAAACCGTATATATTCGCCAACAGGTGTCACTACAAGTTTTTTTTATTGCAGGCAGCAGTGATCTCCGACACCATCACCACGGAACACCCTCGAATTATTCATTGGACCGCAAGCTCCTGTCTTCATCATCATCCTCTCCACCGCTCGCCATGGCGTCTCTAACGTCGCTGCCACTTACCACCAATGGCAGGAAATTAATCAATTACGACTCGATGGAAAGCGTTAGAAAATCGCCTATATCTTCGAATAACAGCCAAACAAATGGGTAAGTAATTATTAGCCCTTATCATTTTTTGTACGATTAGATCCCGTATATTTAGGAATTTAGTTGCACCCCCCTCATCAAAAAATCTCAATGATTTTATTTTATAGGAACTCCATAAATACTTCTCAAACTTAATAGTAATTAAGATTACACACGTCGACGACAGCAATCAAAACCATAGCTTTGAAGAGTTTCCAAAAGTAATGTAAATAAAGCCCCGCATCTACCTGCACTTCATGCAGCTCGTCACACATCAGTCACCAGCCCGGAATCCGGCGTGAGTTGCTTTTTACGTGTAAAGATCGTGAAAGTTTCCCAAAGTGACCGGTAAAGTCTCCGATAAGCCGGTATTTATGCGGACATTAACAACGCACTTGTCTTCGGCCGAGATATCACTTTCTTGTACGGTCGGACAGGTTCTCAGGTGCAAGGAGAGCGCACGAAATCATAGACCTATTTAATTTATTGTATATATTCTGTGTTACCAAAAAAATTACAATCAATCGAGCAACGTTTTAGCGAAGATTGACGATCTAATTTTTTTATTTTCTTTGTAATAAATTAAAACAATATTTTATTTAACCCTTCGGGGTGAAGCAGATTCCAATGTCTCAGTTAAAAAATTCCAATAAATGTGAACAGTTAAATTTTTATAATTTTTTCGTTACTTAGTAGGCTCAATGTATTACATAAAACCAAATTTCTATAAAAGTGCACTTTGCTTCTGCAAGACATATAGCAAGTTCTTCCGTGTTTATTGTTACAAACATTTGCGAATAAATAGTATGGACGCAGTCTCCACACCGCGCCCTATATCCAGCGAATCATAATTACTTTGGCTTATGTAACTTCATGTTTAGATAAGGCTGTACCTTGTTAGCCCAGACAATGCGGTTTGATAATCTCTGTTACACTTGTCACAGGCAAATAATAAACCCGCTCGGCGCTCGCAACAATCCGCCTCGTTTGCTGCTCGCTCGAAACAATTCTCGTTTCTTGCGAAAATATTTTTTTCCATCACCTATTTCAAGTCTGGCGCCAGGAAAAATGCCGTTTTTGCTTAATCTTTTGATCGCCTCTAAATACGGGAAATATTACTTGAATGAGCCGAGTTTGTTGCTTTGTGTGGCTATGGCTGAAAGAGAGCAACTCGGACTGATACATCCATTCAGAGTCAGACGCGAATCTTATCGGAATCTCATATTCTTATGCAGTCATTTCCTAAATCAGATGTAAGATAGACCATAATTTAATGACGCATAGTCAGTTTAGGTGTTTATGTCTTTACAGCTTCCAAAGCTTAAAACTGATTTGATGCCATTATACGTATTTTATTTTAGACCTGCTTTAGCAAGTGACTGCATGAAGCAGTGAATTTCAATTATTTTTTTATATTAAAATATAGCTGCTTGTCATAGATTCTTATATGTTACAAAAACAATCAGAATCTAGAGAGAGTTGTTTATAAAAAAAATATCGATCTCCACGCGCATACTTAACATACTATAATAAATCAGGCATTAACATATAAGTACATACTATATCGATGACAAAAAGGCACATTTATGTAAGTAGAGCCCAAAAAAATACTTCAGCTTAATTTTTTTAAAGTATATTTTATTTCTTAACAGAAAAATAATAAAATTAGAAATCGATTATCAGTTCCTTAAATACAACCTTTTATATAAAAAATAATATTGGATATATTTAATTGTACAGATCGACCAAATTAAATATATTTTATATCAGACACGTTCGTGGCAAAATTTGATTTTTTCAGTTTCATCACAATTTTATTTAAGTTTATAATATTACCTGCAAAAATACTATTAAGTGTTTAATCGTGTGTGAAATGTGGAATGTTTGCACGGGAAAGTGAGTAGGTGTAGAAGTTTCTAGATAATCATTTTGTTGTGCTAAATCTCAAATCTCCCTTCAGTTAACCATAACCGGCGTTATCTATTTCAACATGAACAATAATCAAAATCAATCAACCTTGTAATATTTCAACACATCCTTCATTTAGTATTCAAATTTGTTTATTTTTATGCACGTTCATTAGCACACTATTACAATACCTGAGTAAGGTATTTTCTGTATGATTTCAAGCACTGCTCGGCTGAAATGGTTTTTAAACAGAAGTTTCAGAGGCCAAACCACTTCACGGTAATTAAACAATTATTATTGTAGGAGCCTTCTCTGCAGGCTTTCCAATCTGAATGGCGTAACTTCTTTTACTGGAATATATGCATTTATACCGCGGAGGAGTCAACTTCCACGCGGCTCTCCTTTCAATCAACTGAAATTACTGATCAGAGCAGTCACGAATCCGCCGATGCCGTTCATAGTCATTTTCATCCCCCATGTTTAAGACTTTCCTCATAAATACTGCATCAAACATCCGATTCTTCAATCAGAATATTTTATTTTCGGATTGTGTTTCCATTACCATTTCGACCCAAGGAAGCAGTAGCTTTCCCGAAGTGGAAAATATATTCACATGGAATATCCTTTAGATTCAATAGCATCCCCCTGTTGCTACATATTCCATGGTGTTCTTCCCAAGTAGATTATTAACAAGATACTAAGCCACATTGATCTCCTTTATTATATATTTATTTATGATTGATTGATTACTTAATTCAAATTTTTAAAATTATACAATGATACAAATTGCCCTGATTTAGAAATAATTTATTAAATTTCACCTCCAACATCGCCTCTCGATTCTTTGCACTTGTAAAGACGAAATAATTATTGTCAAGAAATCATAAAACACTGAATGTGAGAGCCTTATAAATTATTTGACTAAAAACAATATTCTGGCACCAATACAAGTCTTTAAAAAAATATCTATATGAGTTCGGATATCAGTTCAGTAGTGTTAATAAAAATTTCTATTTTAATATTTTGTTTTCAAGGCATGTTTTTCATTAAAAACACTTCCCTTTTGCGTCACGAAGAAAGTTAACGCACTTATAGGAAATGACTAGTGTTTATCGTTAAATGCTTATTATGATTTATTTTTTGTTTACTTATACGCAATAAGCAGCGTAGAAAACAGTTTTCGTGACTTAGTTATTCCATCAGTGGTGAATAAATCAGCCTAATTGCGACATTATTCGCACTTCTTGAAACACCGGCAATTCGCTTTACACTTGACCGCCAGTCAGGAATATATGAATTGTAGATTCAGAAATTTCTGATCGCCAGCGATATGGCGGCACTTTGGCCGACGCCATGATAAAAGTATTCCAAGATTATTTATTTTCTTTTATGTTAATTTACAATATGCTATGCTTACAATACGTGGTTATCCCCTGGCCCTGCGCGCAGATTGCGGGGCTTACAAGGTGTGGCTTAGGTGGTAGCGTACGTGGATTTTTCTACTATCATTATTGAGTTTGTGTAGGGAAAAATATGTGTAAGAAAACAACTTTTTTTGTATGCGTTGAAGAATATGTTAAATAAAAAGTTAAGACTAAATAACAGGAGAGAAGGGTGAGTGAATTTACTGAGTAAACGTCCATTTATTATAAATCAGGGGTAAACAATTTTTTTTTAATTATATGCTGTGGTCGACTAACATTGCATGTGTTAAGTGATCATAACAAAAGTAGTAATTCAAAACCAAAAATAAGTTTTAATTAAAAACAATCATAAATAATGCTAATACATATTCAACAGGAAATTAAAATGAGAATTGCGACAGCAGTCAAGAGATATAACATTGAAATCTTGCTGAAGATTCACCAAGTGTTACGTCGTCTCAGTTTTCCTTTATGGAGCTGAAGCTTAGACACTTAAGACAGCTATTATGCGAAGAATTGATGCAGCAGAAATGTGGCTGTATAGGAGAATCCATAAAATACCATGGGTTGGCCGCGTCACAAATGAAAGAACTCCTGACGTTATTAAAGAAACGGAAGGTCTTCTATTTCGACCACATTTTTCGTATTAGTAAATACAGCATTCTCCAGCTGATTGTACGAAGAAAAATCGAAGGAAAAAGGGGCATTGGAAGGAGAGAGTTTAGGTCGGAAGTATGCCCGAATTAGTAAGACTGGTCCAGGATAGAAATATGTTCGATGAAATGGTCACCAACCTCCTATGAGGAGAGGCACCGGAAGAAGAAAAATACATATTCAATGACAGGCATATTTAAGACAGGCTTGCGACTAGGGATAGATACGCGGTCGACGCTTTGGCCACCCCTGGTATAAAGGAATAGTGGCTACCTTAGGTATAATAAAGTCATCTGCACACGTAGCAACAAATCGTGCCACAAACTTGCAGCTAACCAATAGTTTTGCTTATTTGTTGGTACGTGTGTAGAGGCCTTTAGTGCGAGACCAAGTCCTCCGAGAGCACCTGCGAGCGTGAACAGGTGGTTATGAATTTTTACGTAACGTAAAGTTTTCGCTCGGATTTTTTCTATTCCGTGTAACGAGTAACGAGCTCGGCCCGAGCGAGTATCGCCCCTTAAAATGTAACGCTTGTTATTCAGTTTATTATTTTATCTCGGAAGAAGAGGACGTGTGAAAAATTTGAAACTCCGCGGCTTTTGCTGTAGTGCTTTTTATGTCGGTGATTCGTTATATTGAATTTAATACGTGATCATTGAACATTTTCTAATAAAAAATATTAAATATCTAATGGACGGCACATTCGACAGTGCGTAAGGTATTTATGTTTTTTTTTTCTCAGTGTTTTTTAAATTATTTATAAAATAGTTACATGGTTTTTTGCAAAGCATTATACTCGAAACTCGTTAACTTTTGCTTTGATTTTTTCTTTTTAGTAAAGACTAGAAACGATTAATAGTTTAATATTAAAATATTTTTTTCTGATTGGTCTTTTTTTTAAATTTCATATGTACCCAATTCAATTAATTAAAAAATATAGTAATAATGCCTAATTTTGGGTTTTGACGTGATAAGTATTCAATATTTTTGTAATAGTATCGAACGCTTGAATTACAGACTTTTATAAACCTAAAGTAAAAAACATATTAATTATATTATATTGTATTACTAAATTTTAAAATTAGGCTAACAAGCAAGTAAACTTAACCATCAACCAAATTTTGTATATTCTTTGGACAAGTTTCTGTACTCTGTATAATAAATCATGATTATTAACTTACCTATTAATATCTTTTCACAAAAGTAATCGTCAAATCACTAATCTTATTCTACAATACCTTTGATTTTTTTGTATAATCTGTAGCTTATTTCAACTAACTTATACATAAACTTATAATACATAAAATACTTATTTTTTGTGTTTAATTAAAAACAACCAACACTATTTTTTTCAGACTAAATATAATTAATAAAAGCACCACAACTTGCATTCATTGTAATTTTAACTGCAACATTTCTATTTATCGTATTCGGCACTATTTTTTATAAATATTTAATATTAGAAAAATCGTGTTTAGAAATATAGTATTTCGGTTTTTTTTAATATAAATATATACATTTTTTTATATTTTACTTTTGTTAATAACTGAATATTTCAACATCACAAAATGACGTTGAAAAAATAACAATATACTAACATGCGTACACAAGTATTATTATCAATATATTGTGGCCAATAATATATTATTGAACAATAAAAAATATTACTTCCTATAATTTATTAGGATAAATCATGCAGAACATTCATTAAATTTTATTAATTTTATTCAGTACCCATGTTTCGATTAGTTAATCTAGAATTTTATAGGTATAAATAACACTTGTTATAAAACCTATTTGAATTTATATTACGACACCAAATAATTTGGTTTCTCCAGTGCATTTTCGTAATCAAATTAACAGCAACTCTCCGCTGCATCAGCAGTTCTAAGCTAATATCGAAAAAAAAATTCAATTAATTTTCCAGATTGTATATTGCAAAATGAACCAAATAAAACATCTACAAGATTTTGTGGTTCATTACGAAAAATATATTACGGCTTCTCTATTCTGCTCTGTCTATAAGTGTACAAGATGCTTTCTAGCAAGATTCTTGTAACCACACAGGATATCAGACCTTCTTGCAGACGATCGCCATGAACTTGGGAAGCTTATCTTCGTGTATGTAATTACTATCCAGGTGGGTTTATCGATGCCGGTCACTGATCACTCTGATCAGATACAGGTAATGCGTGGGTAGATACTGCTCGTCTTTCCTTCGTATCCGAAAATACGCACTCACAACTTACACGCGCGCACTTATTTATTATTTTGTGAGTACGGATATTACGCAGGTGTGTAATTTACATAACGCAGAAGAATTTCAATGATTAATCTGACGGAAATAATTTATGGTAACTAGTTCATGATCATTTTCCATCGGCCAGAAAATAGAGATCGCTCTTTTGACTCGGGCCAACGAAATCGACAAGCGAAAAATCACCGCGGTGTGGTGTTATTAGTAAATCTCGCCGGGAGATAATATGCTAATGAGACCGTAAAGATGATCGAGTGTTGCAATATATTTCTTTTCTTGCATTGGTGGCCCCGGCCGGCCTTTTCATTGTGAAGCAAGCGGAACAGAGGAAACTTAGCGGAGTGTGATTCCTCCGCTCGCGGGCAAGAGCAATGACTCCGGCTGGGCCTCGGCGCGTGTCTGCTGCTTCCTCCTGCTGAGACCCCTCGTCCACAAGATCTAAAAAAAAAACATATTAATTATATTATATTTTATATTCGTTTACAATAGCTCTTAAAGCATGCTTGCAATACGATGTATGCCTACTCTGCCCTACCGTGGTCCTGCGCGCGGGCTTACAAGACGTGGCTTAGGTGGTAGCATACATGTGTTTCTTTATTTTCGTTTTTATAAAACATATGTGTAAAAAAATATTTAAAGATTAACATTAGTAAAAAACTAAGCTATTTGTAACGGATGTATTCCTGTGTACCATGTAAGGAAATGGTACCGGCGCATCGCATGCATGCGTAATTGAATTATAAATTTCGGATAATTTCAATATTTTTTGAATATTTAACTGACCGTGAAATCTACGAAAGTGAACCTCAATAATTGGTTCAATTATTTTGTTGTATGCAATATAAAAACTTCGGTAAAAATCGTAGATGCGTTTAGCATCAGTACCAGCGTTAGGTAGAGTATAAAACGAAATTGTAAGTTTGAATATTTTGAATTTTGTGGTGAGTACCGTCAGAGGCCTTGTGACAATACGGCCAATATGGCCGCGAGTCATGTTGCCTGGCCCACGAAAATCACACAGTTACACGCTAGTATTTGATGTATAGAAATGTGGCTATAAATGAGAATCCTTAAAATACCATGGGTTGACCGCGTCGCAAATGAGAGTCTTGCATAGAATGCCCAAGTTGGTAAAACATTTTTCGTAACAGTAAATGTAGCATTCTCCAGCTGATTGTCTAAGGATAAATCGAAGGGAAAAAAGGCATTGGAAGAAGTAAGCTTGCATAGATGGGGAATTTGTATCAGTAGCTGGAGGTGGGAAGTACGGCCAAATTAGAAATGGTCCCCAACCTTCTATGATGAGAGGCACTCGTATGTCTTACTTTTTGAATAGTCTCCAAGTATTAATGGGATTGTCGATGTGTGATTTCAGAGGCCACAAGTGGACGTACCGCGGCCTGGGGGGGCTAGGAGGTCTGGGGGGCATGGGCGGGGCGGGTGGGGGCAGCCTGCAGCAGCTGGCACCCTCGCCGTGCGACTCCGGCGTGTCCGAGCTGGAGGCCGCCCTGAGGGACCGCGACTCCGAGCTGGCCCACCTGCGCCAAGCCATGGAGCACAACGAGCAAGTCATCTTCAGGTACACCTCCGGCTTTGTAACATCTTCTTCAGGTGCGTCTCCTCAGAAGAAGTCGGTGACCATCCCCCCGAACATATCTCCATGTATATATCTTAGTGCAGCCATACTACTGCGACCCGAAACACTACTATTACGAAGGTTCTTTTTTAAACTTTTTACATGGGGAGTATCATACATGTAAAATCAGGTCCCCAAAAAAAGTAAACATATGTTTGTGGCTCGAAGGAAAAAATGTTGGGTGGGTCCTTCTACACATTATGACATGAAATCATTTGATTATCCGAAACTTTTTTCATTTCCACCGCGATGTCCAGTATTTATGAAAAACAATATGACTTTCAACTAAATGTAAAAAATGTTTCCTATTAAAAACTACTCTTATCAATATACAAATAAAAACAATGTGAATGATGATTTAATTAAAAAAACAATTCTATTTCAATTTTTAAAAATTAAATCGTTTACTCATTTGTGACTGTATATTATAAAACATGTTATAATCAATGAAAATAAACATTCATATTTTTCCGTTTCCATTCAAACAGTGAACAATCTTGCAGAGTGTACCAAGAGAAGGAACGCGTGTGGGAGCGCGAGCTTCGGCGCATGAAGGCGGCACACGAGTCTCGGCTCCGCGCCGGGGCGCAGAAAGCCTTGAAGCTAGAGCAGATGCTCATGATGCAGACCTACCAGCTGCAGCAGGACAAGAAGCGGCTCTGCCAGGAGGGAGAGCGCGCCGCCCGCGACGCCGCCGCCGCGCGCCAGGACGCCGACCACGCGAGGGTGCGCCTCGAGGAGACGGAATGGACGCTGTGCCAGAAAACCGGAGAAATCGCCCTCCTGAAGACCCAACTCAAGGACGCCCAGGTCAGTAGTTCATTTACATTAAAAATACCCACCACAGCAATCAAACATCACCTACTTAGTGTACCACAAGGTGGCTGGAAAAAAAACTTCCAACGGAGGCTTATAATTTATATGTACAGTATCTGACGCCAACTCTGTCTTTGGTCAATATGCTTCTTCACTGCATATCACTTTGCAAAATTAATACGTTTTCAATTTTATTTCCAGAGTGAGCAAACAGCCAAGGGCCACGAGATTCTCCAACTCAAGAGTGAACTGCGGCAAGTCAGAGACAATCTGGATAGACGAGAAAAAGAAGGCACAAAGCTACGTTCAGACGGAGACGAACGAGAAAAACTAATCAAACACCTTCAAGCGGAAGTGCTCAAACTCAATACTAAAGTTAAGGAGTCTGAAATGGAAGTGATGAAAACAAAAGATCAAAGTAACCGAGAAATCGAAAGACTCAAAACGGAGCTGAAAGAGCTCAGAGAAGAGCTATCCGATGTTTCTTTGAGTAATTATGAAGGCATAGAAGCGGGTCGCTCTCTCAGGGGGATATACGATGTGTGCAAAACGGCTAACGAGTACCACTGGACATCCAACGACAGCAGCTTGGAGGATGCTGAAGTTCAGAGATTGAACGGTGAATTGCCTGATCCACCCTGCATGGAACAATATCACAACAACAATGCAGAAATCGAAAGATTGAAAATCGAAATAGACAATAAGAAAAGAGAATTCGACAAAGAAAAGAGGAAGTGGTCAGACGAGAAAGAAAAGGTACTGAGATATCAAAAGCAATTACAGCTGAACTACGTGCAAATGTTCAGAAGATCACGAGCCCTGGAAGCGGAAGTGGAGAGCCTCACGCTAGAGCTAGAACTTGGAAGCAAACATAAGAAGAATGTAGAGAAATTAGGCAAAACCATCGAACTCTGAGAGAAGGAAGCTGACTGTTTGACAATCGTATTTCCCCTGTAGAGCGACACTTTACGTGCGGGTTAACATGATGAGTGAAACGACGTAACTTACCAAGAAGGCATTCATTTGTCACTTCCAAGTAACACATATTGTGTCATAAATATATTATCCATTGAATTTCACTGGAGCACCAGAACATTTAATAGTGTGTAGTATTAAATGATTTTGTGGAGTTTTTATGTTTTGTTGTGATGAAGTTTACGATTAGAGATATTTATTTGATAGTCTAGCTATATTTAAGTTTATATTGATGAAAGCAAAGACACTTCTTCAGTTGAAGCATAAATAATATTATAGTGTTTCCACCCCGTGAACTTACAAATGCACTTTGTTCGGAAGACCCTCTATTAGCAACATAATTATTCTTCGTTATACTTCCTCAAACTGTAAATGATTAATGTTGTATTTTCATTAATTTATAGTACTTGTTTGAAGTCCTTTTATTTATATAGCTTCACTTTGTTGTTTGATATTTCTGGCTACTTGGTATTCTAAATCTGTGATATTTTCTGAAGGAAACTAGTAATGACTTGTATTTTTCTTATAAACTTTTCAGGGTGATCCGATATTAAGTAGGGTGGACTTTATCAAATGGTAATTCAATATATTGCACTGAATAATTGTATTAAATATATTTGAAAATATATTATGCATTTCAAAAATGATAAAATGTGTTAAGCTTATTCTTTACTTTGAATAAATGAAATTATAAGATTATCTCCTTATTTTATTTTACTAATCTAACCCTTCCAAAATAGAAGAAAAAAGAATGAATCAAACAAGTAAAATGAACGTACATTATATTTATACTATTCATCAAAACATTGTGCAATAAACTCTGAACATCAAGTCAAACAACAATTCAATAAACTATATATAATATTATAAGTTATACCTTTTATTTTATTATTAGATATTAAACTGTCCTTCGTGTTATATTTTCATAAAATATTTTAACATCAATTTGATGATTTGAACAACAAATCAATCGTTTCCTTATGTTAAAATTATGAATTTCACTTTTTATTCATCAGCTAAATTTGGCAGGACGAATATTTTTTATCAATATACTTTCTTTTTAGATTGGGCAAAACCTAAAGCATTAGATGTTAACAATTGTTCTGATATTTTCCTTAAAACCGGGAGCGGAAATTTCCAGGTATGAAATTACGACGTGCTCTGAACCCTAAGTTATCATCATTAAAGTTGGTAGTTGTCGGTGTAGGGATAGCTTCAGGAATCATCTTTACTTTCTTTAAGGCCTTCTCCTTATTAAAATTGTCCGCTTCTTTCACATCTATAATCTTTGACTTCTTGCGCCACTTGAACCACCAATATTCGAAACCTAATGTTATGCAAGCCAATCCAATGCCCATGAAGATTACAATAAAGACACCACCAATATTTTGTATCGATATTCCATCGGCCTGGTCATCTTGCTTTTCACATTTCTTAGCAGCGGGGTTATTGTTCCACCAATTTTCTTTCAATTTTTCCAATTTGCGCTTGTTCAAGAGTTGAAGAATGCTAGAATTGGATTAATTCATATACTACTATGGATTTAAAAATATATATGTGTATATTTGTAAAGAAAAATAATATTGATAAAAATACATACGCATTATTAAACTGATCTTTCAGTGGTGATCCTTGTTGCACAGCGATAGCATACGGTTTCCGAGAAAACTCTTCTCCCACCATTAACAGATCACAGCTAATCATTTCTTGATATTTCACATCAGTTGCATCAGCCAACCAAGCGAAGCCTTCGCTTGAAGTTTTAGATTCTCTTACTCGTTTTAATGCTTCTTCAATTGTATTTGGCAAACCAGCTTCTTTCATGGCTTGCCACATTTTAGTATATTTATCACTCACTGGATAATCCCAAACTGCAAGTTTGGCTCTCTCTACTTCACTGAGACTATCATTTAAGCTCATGTCCTTCCAGATTCTAACCAAACATAAATATTTTTAATAATTCTATCAAACAATACGTATGTAATATAAGCATTTTTCATTATTGAATGTTATTACGCAAAGGGAATATATATTAAAATAATTATTTACATACTCATAAAAGCGTCCTTCTATATCCGCCATTCTTTGGAAATAAGTCATAGCTGCAGATCCATTTAGAGGAGCATACTGGATTTTATATTGCTTTGAAAGATCATCCAATGACTCAACAGGCGTATCCAAACGGGACACAGTCAGAAAAGCAGCCAAGTTGGCAGTGTATGATGCAATGATGATAAATCTAAGAATATGTTAAATAAATATTTAACTATTTATTAATAACTGTATTAATGGATGTAAGAATTTAAATCTCCATCATTCAGCATTCAGCTCATTTATACAATAGGAAGAAATCTAACTTCAATAAAGATAGACAACAATACTCTCTTTGAGTAATATAATACATATATATATTTATATATTGTGTCCACCTCGTAGTGCAAAACTGTAAAAGGTACTGTAGATTCTAATTCTAGACATTGTGACACAATTAGTTTAATAATACAAGCGATCCACTCTTGTGACATTTAATTATTTATATCTCAATGTATCTCAGTACACTGAATGCTGAGCAATGGATGTCATGTAGTTAGAAATGTTAATTATTCCATATTATTTATTTTATTATAAGTACCCAAAAAGCCACCACGTTGCTGCAACTAATCTTCCAGATAAATTCTTCGGGGCTTCTCCGCCCCCTTGTGGTGTTAATGAAGTCATACAAAACCACAAACATTCTTTCAGAGTAAACTCTCGTTGCTCCTCGTCATCTTTATACTTTTCCCTATTATTTTGCAAACTGTATGGACTCCATCGATCGAATACCCACATAAGAAAACTAGAATGAAATATTTGTCCTATAAATTTTTTATTACAAAATATTAGCTTATATATATATTTGGGACAACTTTTTTGAGTATTCTTACCTGGTAAAAAAATATGCTGCCAATATTGAAAGCCATACATCGTTTTCCAATACAGATAAGAATTTAAATAAAGACGTGGGGGTCGTCGGCTGTTTCATTAAAATGGTAATTCCTACTAAGTCATAGTAAGGAACTGTAAAATCAACAACATTTTCCCTTTCTGCCATTACTGACATAGAGCCTAATCCAATATCAGCTTTTTTCTCCGTCAATTCTTTAACAATGCCGTTCCAGTTTCCTTTCTCATCCATATCTCCGAATTTACCATCAGAAACCAAGGATATTTCATAATCAAAATTGACTATTGTCTTTATTTCTTCAATTAAATCAATACAATAACCTTTAAATTTCTTTGAAGCAGTTGGATCTTTCATCATGAATGGTGGTTGCTGTAAAAATGGGTGAATACTTTTTATTAACAACCTACATTCATTATTTTCTGTAACAATAACAACAATAAAAATACTTTTTATTATTACAAGTAGTAAGAAATAATATGCAGCTGTGACGTATTTAGTTTTTTGTTTTATAAAACTTGCTAAACTCTTGCTTCTTGATTATTTTATATTTTAATTTAATAACGACGTTTTAATTTGCAGGAGGAAACATTTGCAGATATTGAAATATTTTTCTTTTTGTGTTTGTAAAAAAACAAATAGTTGAAAAAAGGCATAAACTTCAATGCTAACCTCCACTGTAACCACTCTGTAAACAATATCAGCTGTGTAATTCTTCATTATAGCAGGATCAACCAGCTTCAGCTCGTTGGACAGTCCGGCCTTCCACGAGCCTAGAACTTTACTTCCAACTGATGCTCCATCTCTCACGCTCACTGCACTTACAACCATATTGAACTCCATAAAGCTTTTTCCGTTCATAAACGTATCATCAGAAATGTAAAACGGTGCATATGTCGGGGATTCTTGTACCTTTAAAGATAAATAAAAATTGTTTGAGTGCAACTTTGACTGGATAGCAGCGCTCAGATTACAAAGAATATTAGAGGTATCAAAGAGGATCCACTACACTATCCTCCCTGACCGAAATGGTCTGAAGAAGATACAGTTCAATCAAGAATACGTTCTCATGTTTCTAATTGGCTGAGTATATAACTATACATGAACACGTTTATTTAGATTTTATTTACTGAAATTTATTAGTTTCAGCGAGGAGACTGACAAATTTTCATTTTATCATTTATTTTTCAGACAACTACAAAATGTGATTGGTATTGATGAAAATTTTTAAAGTATCTATTGATTTTTATTATATGAAGATTATTCAAAAATCTTCACTAATCGTTATGTAACTGGCTACCTTACAAATTATTATACAATAATTTCAATGATATTTGACACACCTCATTGGCATTCATTATTGACTGTTGCCAAAATTCAAGATGCACTTGTGCAAAGTATAATTATTTATTTTATATGTGGAAAAATGTTTACTCTCTGCCCGAAGTATAATTAATCAAAGAGAGAACTGTCGCATGAAATTTATTAAATTTAATATCCGCTCTTAATACAATTTTTTATCCATAAATCATGAGAAGAAAATTCTGTTGATTATTTATTTTAATTTGTGTATGATAGCGATATCCATTTATATTAGCCTTGGTAAATACAGTTATGTTTTAAAATTTACCTGACTAAAAGCAGACCTTAGTTCAAGAGAGCGGTTTGGAGAATTCTTCCCGTCATAGTCATCACACGTTATATAATCCATATTCTTTTGCATCGTTCCCGATTCCAATATACCTCTATAAAAAACAGATGCAATACTTAGTGTAATTCTTAAGAGTCTATTATTATTCTGGTAAAATATTAACATATAATAATTATTTTTTTACCGTAAACCAAGTAGTATTTATAAATTTTGCTGTAATATTTTTGTGACTCGCGCGCTTTTGAAATATAAACTAGAAAATAACGATATCTTAAAGTAACTCATATCATACAAGAAACATATATTTACCTCACAGCTAAAAAGGTTCTCAATGATAAATCAAAATAAAAAGCCGAGGCAATTTCTGGTTCTCCGTTCATACTGTATGTCGTTTTAATTTTTCCCAGTCTGTCCCTACAACTTGCTTCGGGAGTCGGATTCACATACACTATCAATGCATCTTTACAAATACATGACAGATCCCCTTTATCTTGAGTCAAAGCATGCCACGAGTACTTTCTTCCAAAATATTGATTTCCATCAGCAGCATCGAGGACGTTCTTGATGGTTTTGAGACTTCCAAGAATGAAAAAATTAACAATATCTAACTCTCGCAAGTTTCGAAGCTGTATCTTTATATCTTCTACGTTGGTACTTTTTACTGGCGATATGACATGCCGGGTGGGAATATTTTGAAGAAGAGACTTATATTTGTGATCCATAACTAAAAACATAAAATACAATTTTAAAACTTTATATACATTACTGTTTATTGGATGAGTAAAAAACCATATATTCACTAATAATTAATAATGTAGATATACACACAGAGATTAGCCAATGAATACCTCAATTTAAGATTTCCATAAACATTAAGAAGAATTACTAACCAAAAGTTTCATCAAAAATAATAGCAGCATTTGTAATGTCCTGTTTGTTGACAATGGATCGAACGCATTCTGCAATAAGGTCAGCAGGAGGCATAATTTGCAAAAGATATTTCACTTGACTATTGTCCAATGATCTCCATTGTCGCAAATCTCCCGATTGGCCAAAGGATCCTGTCACTGTGGGGAGTCCAAGAGCTGCTGTAAAGGACTTGACTGTCTCTGAAGCAACACCTGTCATTGTGAAATCCAATACCACGTGTGGTGGCTTCTTTGATTCTAGCATATCGTTGTACCTACGACATACTGAAAAAAAAATTAAATTACTATACTACCTGCTGTAAACAATCACAAAATAGATATTGATTTCTTACATTGCTCTAATAATGATTTTGCGTCTGTTCTATTCCCCACAACTTCAACGGCATCCACAGCGATTCCCAGGTTTGCATTGCGTCGAACATATTCTTGAGCAACCTTGAATGCCCTGTCTGCCAAAGTGTTGTATTCTTCATTTACAAACACTGAAAACACATTTAATAACTATCATTGGTATTTTTTTATAATCAAAACTTTCACTGAGAATATTCAATCCTTCCCAGCAGTAAAGCACAAACATTTTTTAGGATCAAAAGCATTTTCGTTATTCTCTAAAAGAATTACATGATTAACACTACACATTTATAGCGTACTAAAAATGTTACAATCAAAGTCTACAAAGTCTCAGAAATCAAATGACCATAAATATCATTGCAACATTTTTATTGCGATATGCACAACAATAAAACATATGTTAGATTTTGCATGTCAAATGTTTTTAAAATGCCAAAAGGTTACTAATCAATATCTGCATTATGGATCGGGTTGCATTGGTAATGCTCGGTATCTTCTAGCAATCAGGTAGTGTCAGTAGAACAGGCCAGTTAGATGCGGGAGGGTGAGGCGAGGCACTCGGTAGCAAGTAGGTCACTCATTTCAATGTTTTCTGGGTTAACTCCATTTAGGTCAGAAACCTTTATTAATTACTTAATCTTATTAAAATGTATAAGAAATATACTTCACAATGAATGCAACGGAATTCCGTGATAAAGATCATATCTAAAAATGGCCCTAATATTTTATTCGTGGCATTGAAACATGCATTGTACCAAATCCATCTATATTTTTTATACTAGCGCAAAAAGGTTGTTTAAAAAAATATATACATAAAATATGATGAGAATCAGAATCCTTTTTCACCTTGGAAATACGTTCAGGGCCAGATAAATTTTTAGCACCGTAGTACTAAATAAAAATAAAACTAATATAAATGCACAAAATATTTCAAAAGTAATATCATTTGTAAATGGGAAATCTTCCCATTTTTTGGATTTCCAAGTTTATGTTTTGTTTGTTTATAAGATAAAAGATATTTTTATTTAAGACTATTTGTTATTTTAGATCATAGAAGGACAATAGTAAAATATCACAATGCAATATTTTTAACAAAATCAACAAACTACTAAGCAGCAAAAATTGTACTCTGCTACAAAATATTTTGATTAATATTTATTTATTGACTCTGGTAGGTTTATAGGGATTTAAAAAAAATCTATAAATTTCAGAAAAAGCTTAAAACTAAGTAAAATAAAAATTATTATTCGTTGCCCAAAAATTACACTCCTTACTGCTATAAGCACAGGTTGAGCAATCTAGTCCATGAGCCACCCTCTTATATAGCACAATAAGCAATACTCAGGTAAATCCCCATCTGTAGTTATATCAAACAAATATCGATTTGGTTAACCTTACAGTTACCGTTTTAATATTACCTTAAAAAAATAATACAAGTCAACATAACATTAATCATTTATTACCCCTATTTGTCTATGTACGTGGATATCAATATATCGAGCGTACACATAATATTTTTTTTAACACAGTAGGGTCTTAGCTATTGATTTTTAGCTTTTAAAATTATTTAAAGTTCGCTTTAAAATAATATGCCTACTACGATAAAAAATATTAAAGTCAACGAACTAAACAAATGTTTATTCAGCTGCCAAAATATTTCTATAAACTTGCTTACATTATAAATTAAAAGTACTGCAGACAGGCATTGACGAGTGCTATTTTCGTATCAACAAAAGAAATAAAGTTTTATAATTACTTAATTTCGAGTGAAAAACGAGTGTAGTAATCAATCGGTGAATCCAATTAATATTCAACCGTAATTCTGATCAGAATAAAATTGTTTTCTACGAAGGGAGTACTTTGCGCGTTATTTTGCGAGGCAGTTAAAAATCGCAATCCGATGCAACGAATCGTTTGATAATTATGCAGAAGATACTCACAAACGTTTATATTCTGCGTTGTCTGGCCATTTACGGCGTGAGCGATCCAAAAAAATACGACGTAATGGGAAAACATGTTTCCTCGTCCAGAGACCAGATCGGGTGGGAAGAAGCACAGCCGCCAGCCACGTGGCCGGCTGGGCAGCGACTGGGCATCGGAGGCGTCTCCATGTCGTGATGTTTATGTTTGAGTTTCCAGTATCCAAGGAGATGACCACTGTTTGCACTCACGAAAACCCATTACATTAAACATCATGACATATTCAAGCCTCGTCAATCGAGCGGCTTTTCCTTTCAGCCGTGACATTTGATGTCGAGTGCGTGATGTCCGCCCGTAATGAAAACGACGGGAAACTCATCAATTCTAGGGATATTTTTATTTCGTTGTGATAAATATATTTTCTAATTAACTCCAATCAATTAATACATACTGAATCCTGTTACCTTGAATATATATATAAACCGAGAAGCGGAGAAACCGATGAGAGGCTTTTGTGCAATTGTCACAAGTAAACTTGCGAGCCATTTATATACAAAAAATATTTTCGTCCTGAAACATATATAAATAAATGCATGTACATATTTCAATTATACACTTTTAATCAACAGATTCACGGCACACTCGGGTGTATTGACGTATTGCCAAGTAGATAAAGAAAAAGAAAAAATAAGTATACATTCTGTAATACCATAAAAAGATGGCTAAAAGAGGATTGCTAAAGTAGCACGTTTCGCTATTCTTGGACATTGGCACGAATTCTCCAAGTCTGTGTCGCGAGAGTAAAATAAGCTCGTAGTATTTAAAACATACAATGCCTGAATTCAGACACTTCCGTTGCGAAAATGTTCAATGTCCTTATTCCATTTTCCTTGGTAAATATTATTCTCCGCCACACTACGCTAAATTTTAATACCAGACGAGATGTTTCAACTTTCCTGAATGTTGTCATGAACCAAATTAATCTGAAATAATATTGTTGCGGGCTCAGTGGGTAGCCGCTTTGCCAAGATGTCGTGGCGTGAAATTGGAAATCGCTCATATTAAAAGTGCCAAAAAATATCTAATGATATAGCAAAGATAGGCCAGGACTTTTGTGGAGTTCAAACTTTAAATTTCCGATCCCGACTCTACCGTTTTATTTTATTCGACTTCGTTACTGTGTGCCGACATTTTGTAGCACTGAATCGCAAATTATAACGTTCACCGAGTTATGGAAAAATACGTACGCATTACGCCGCACCTGCCTGTATATATTAATAACTAATTAATCTATATTCAATACGATAAAAAAAAGGCAAAATGACACTATATTTTCCTTCTCTTCAACTCGTGCAAATTTTTTTTTTTTTATACACATTTTTCCCTACACAAACTCAATAACGAAAAGAGAGAAATCCATATATGCTACTACCTAAGCCACACTTGTAAGCCCCACAACCTATGCCAGGATCAGGGGACAGCCTCTTACCGTAGTGTAACCATAGCCCTAATAACTAATGTTAATTTACATCACATTAAAAAAAATTATTATTTAATGGCTGTAATGAATTCATTGAGATACTTTATATTTATCGCAAGAACTTGGTTGGTACACATCATATGATTATTCATTGTTTTAAACTAATAAATTATGAAATAACAAGGTATAAACCTATAAAATAATGACTCACAATTTATGACTAATAATGACTCATAATAAATTATGAGTCACAATTTATGACTCATAATGTTACATAATACAATGAGTCAAGAAGAATGAGTTGCAAATATGTTACATTTTATAAGTCATAAAATTATCTATAAATATATTATATACATAATACGTTCGCTGAAAGTATTGGTTCTGATGTTTTATTTAGATATAATGAGACATGCAGGTAATTTCCATCAATGCGCGACTCACACTTTGGAAATCTCTGAGCCACATGTACACGATGCGAAGACATAAAACATAGACCCATGAAGTTACCACTTATACATGGTTATGTCATGTAATGACCGTGAATTTATATTATGTCATAAGATATACTGTAGGCACCATGAAGGTTTACAAGTGTAAGATCAAGCATGAAGTAGTCAATCAATGAAATGTACCTTCAGTTTGATTTGCAAAAAAAATGTCTATAATAATTTGTTATTATTATTATACTCCGTATGTGTGCATAGCATTATATCAATCTCATCAATTGATAATTTTACATCTACGAGTATTTGTAAATAGGCATCAGTCACGATATCACATTAGAAAACAAAACATATAATTTCAGTATTTTTATTTAGCCCATTATCGTTTGTGTAATTTGTTTTTAAAATAAAATATTTTCTGCTTAAAAAAATCATTTAAATTTAAATGTCATACCAAACAACACGGTGATTCGATTTTAACTAAAAAAGAAAATAATTAAAACTATTTACTAATAAATAAAAATAAATTGTAATTCGTTGCAATAAGGTACCATTTATACATAAATTATGGCAATGTGTTTATATTGTGCAGTCAAGTGTATATATGAATGCTAAGAAATTTATTATATGTAAATATTTCACAGGTTTAACCAATAATGGTTGGCCCACGCTAAAGCAATGTTGTTTATAACATAATTAGATATCTTTGTCATACTGGCATATTTAAAATTATCAAACCAGTTGAAGTATTCAAATTTTGTTATATATTCAATATCAAGGAATTTTTGCTCATTGTAAAAATACAAGAATCTAAACAATTACTCCAAAAGACAGGATGTTTGTCAAATTCTACTCAAATCAGAATAAATTAGCATTTTAGCTGAAAATTTGATGCAGAAAGTAAAAAACAACCATACAATGAGACATATTCACACAATTCGTTAGAAGACTTCATAACAGAACCATCTTACCCCAAGATATCTTCAGACCACGGGTGGCAGTATCTCGTGTCATGGGACACATGAAAACTGGCTACACACGCAGCAACACAACTTGCGACTGATTTCCAACTAGCCAATGGAATTCTTTTATTTTGGGTTTTTTTAATGATATAATATATAACGTAAAAGAGGACGCTATTGGCTGATTGCAATTTGTGTTACGGTGTGTGTAGAGGGAACTCCTATGTCGAGGGTGGCTTGATATCATATTTCCTACACCAACTTCAACGCTAGACTTGACATTTTACAACACAAAAATGTATTATATTTCATGTGCAATAGGAATGTTGGATATAGAGGAAAATAGAGCGGTTGTTACAGACTATTATGCGATGCTCTATTGCTTTATGCCGAAGACATTGGAAGTAGCGGAGAAAAATATTACATTATATTCAACAATTCACCACAAAGAAATATGTACAAATAATGTCACATACAATGTGGGAAAAAAAGTTACAAGTAATCAAAAGCATTTGCACTTCTATACAACACAGCCAATTGTCCTCAGACAGTACAAAAAATGGAAATAAATTAATAGTTATACTATTTTTATTTATCTGTTTATCACTTAATATTAATGAAAAAAACATTTGTTTTAAACTCTACAACTCACTATTTTTAATCTCTAATGTAAATAAATTAAGCACGAGTGCAAGATCTTACAAAAAAAATTACCGAATACAAATGTGTTTTATTATTCCAGCAAGTTAAGCACAAAACAAAGAAAATAGCTTACAAATAAGTCACGGTTAGCAGGTCACACGCATTGGAGAACCGAAAGATAAAGTCCAACTCTATATAACCCAGATAATAATGAAAAATGCCTACACAAAATTAGTAATTCAAAATGTTAACTCTATTGAAGCCGTTCAGAGTTTAAGCAGACAGGTTATTTACAGTTAAAAATCTTTGTGTAATATTGATTGAACATCAAACAAATTTACCGATTGTCATATATTTTTGCATTACCATCCTATCTGCACATATCTTCAAAGATTGTAACAAATAAAATGAGAGATTATCTAAATCAGAATACTTGGACAAATTTGGATGGCCATGCAAAGTTTCTACTTCAGAGTCTAAATAATATTTTGAACACACAAATACCGCCTCTGTTGTGCCGTTTAAGTGCTGCTGGCAATCCTAATACAGAATGCGCATTATTAGTTATTGTGACAATATCAAAATGAATGAAATAAAATATACATATAAATACTGGAAACTATTTTATTGCTGTCTTAAACAATAAGTTATACAATTCATATACAGATAGATATTATTTAAGTAAAGTAATTTTAACTGTACACAAATTTGTTATAAACATATTACTCTATTTCTTATTGAAAGGATAATCAAAAGTCTGTTTTTTTTTATGTCAAATTTTATAAAAAAGAATTGGCATTAGTAATAAGTCTGATATGAATACGAACACAGTTTGGCATTTTTAAATTCCAAGTACCTATTTATTATATATTGTAAATATTAGTGACCGTTTACCAAAAAATGTGCATTTACATATGTAGGAAACATCCCTGTAAACATCTCAGGGTGCTGGCGTATACCAAAGTAATAATCATAGACCAAACAGTCGTGCAGATAGAGATCGATCGTACATCACTCGAGCACCACTCGTAAAAGTTAAGGGAAATATAATAATACAGGAAAACAATTATGAAACTCAGTTAAATACATTGTAGGGGCACCTTCAATTTGTTACAATATAATATATATTAATAAAGAGCCAAATGTCATCTTAAAACTATCATCGTATTTGAACTCTTCTTTTTAAATCACTTCAACCCATAATCCATTTCACTAAGGGAGGCCACGTCTCGACAGACCCGGAATGTTAAATCAAATAGCTAGTAGAGTTCCGCATACGTGGGCGGCCACTCGGCCATCACTGCCTCGGCTGGCGGGTCCACTCTTTATACAACAGATTGTTCAATACTTAGTAACATTTTTCATTAGCTGAATTTTTATTAAATACTACATCTAGACTGGCAAGTCCGGAGTGTACAAGATCGATTAGGCTTCTATTGCCTCTGCATCGTTTGATTCTTCTGTGACCACAGGACTGTCATCCTCCGAGATTTTGGCCTTCTTCTCAGGAGTGGTAACGTCTGGAGTCTCTACATCGCCAGTGCACGATTTCCGCTTAATGGCGCAGACATCATCTGGAAGTAACGATAACATATACATCAAATGTTTAAGTATAAGCGCAAATATTTCAACATGTTAATGAATGGCACATTCATAAGAGGTTCACCGTGATCTGTGGGTGTTGAAGACACATTTGGCCGCTAAGCTTCAAATTTGAAAAGCTGCCAACTCCACACACACCAGCAGTGGCAATAAACTCCAACCATACAAATGTTAAAACTAAGTTTCTTACTTAGTAAAAAAAAAAAAAAAGAACTTGTTACTTTGAGTTTGGATAAATAAATACAATTAATGTGAATTTGTTAGATAAGCTTTGAAGCAAGTTTATTTATTAACTACATGTTTAATAAAATTATTGATGAATGTAGATTAAATAAATGTGTTCTTCTGAAGTTCAAACTGGATAAATATTTACGATAGGAATCGTTTTAATCATTTTCAAGGCAATGACTTCATGCCTCAGTACTTAAGCAAACTTGTGTTTAAAATGTACACTTTAAAATAGTCATCCAACTCATTAAAAGTAAGATAAAATATAAACTTTACTATTAAGTTAATGTTGCTCCACATAAGAAGTTTGATTAGCGCCTGTATTTTAATCAGTTTACTTATCGCCTCTCCTATCACTAAGCAACCGCAACTTTTCAAATTACGTCTATTTATACACATTGAAAACTACATTATCCCTAGCAAATTGCAATGGTCACTAAACAAAATACCATCCTGATGTGGTATATTAATGATTTAACGTTACTTATGCGGTTATAAATACCAATGAATGGTGAAATATGAAATCACTTCTTATTTAAAGTATGAGCAAAGTGATGTTTAATTATGCGTTTACAAGTAGCAATGGCTTTGAGCAGATTATGTATAAACAGTTCTCTACATTTCAGTCATCAACTTAGTTGCTGACTTTGGAAACAGTTTGCAGTGCGGATACTGCTGCAAACTGATAATGCGAGTTTAGATTATTTAATCTGTATTTTTGAGATTTAGATGTCGAATACTTTTCGTAACTAATCTAGTATAATCACCAGCAGGGTGGTCTCCGTTCTCCTTGACTTCTTCGGCATCATCGTTCTTCTTCGCGGTGCCGTTACCGGCTCCGTTCTCCTTGGGGACCTCCGCTTCGTCATCCGCTTTATCATCATCGGCCTCGTCGCTCGCCACCTTCTTGACCGATCCGTTGGATTCCTTCACGGGCGACGCCTTCACTGAGGAGGTGACCGTGTCCTTCTCCACCGCAGCGGCATCACTAGAAATATATTAAAGTACTATGTCAAAGAGCGACTCACTTCAGATTGTAAAATTGACAAAATATTGACATCAGTCAGGTCTGCGGGTGAACCTACCCATACTTTTATTTCAATCACAAAGGAAACGGTGCGAAGCAGACGCTCGACGCGTATTGCGATTTACTGACGAAATTAGAAAGTCGGGTGAACTCGAGAGCGAACCCTGATTGGATTTTGTAGTTAAGAATACGCAAAGAGCTCGCGAAAAACTTGCGCGGTGTGCAAATACAGCGCCGCTACTAAATTCTCACGCTCGTGAGTGGCGAGTGGCGAGCGGCGCGCGCGGGATGTTGTGCAAGTGAATGCGCGAGTCGCGGCGCGAGGCACGCGTTCACTTTTGAAACGAGAGCGCTCGCGCCGCTACGGTGGCTCCAGCCACGCCGCGCGCCATCTTGCCGCACTGGCCGGCCGCCCCGACTGCTCCCCGCCCCGGCCTGGCCTGCTCCGCTCCCCGCCCCGCCAGCCCCGGTGCTCTCCGCCACTCTTCAAATGCATCAACTGACGCCAATTAAACCACGACAAGCCCGCAGCGATGACACGTGCGCGATACGAAGTCGTGAACTGTCCAATCCGTGCATAAACAGATTCATCACAACTTTTCAAATGCCGGATGTGAATGACAGAAGACAATTTTCCCGCGTGGTTTTTTCGCGACCGAGCGGGCGTTATTGAGCGACAATGCGATATAATCGCAATAAATGAACAATATATCACTTTTTAATGTCGCTTGGCATGTTATTTGCCGCTTGTAAACACCGTTACACGATAAAAGCGAAGCTTAAAGGAAGCCATTTTGACTTGTTAGTAAACCGCCAAAATTTCATATAAAACTGAACTTTTCGTTGTAAACGCATTGTGACTGCAAAAGTGTGGTTACTTACATGATTTCAACTACCGAATCGGCCATTGTTTTTTACTTTTCGAGAAGATTAGCGCGAACAGAGCGAATTTGTACTTTCTGCGAGGAGCGCGCACGGACGAAGCGCAACTGCCGGCAACTGACGAACGAATGAAAGAGGGAATCGTCGATGTTGCTCTTCTGTTGTCGAAATAGTACGTTCCGTACCGAAGCTACCCTGAACCGAGGAGCGCGGCGACAGAGCGCATGGCCAAACTTCGATGTGAAAGAAAGAGACAGACAAACGCTTCAATTCCCGTGCTCGCTCGGAAACGTCCGGATACCGGCTTCCCGCGCTATACAAAGCAGATGTCGCTATGTTTCTAGAAAATGCTTCGATGACATATTTTGTTGCAATATTAAATTTACTTATTCTTATTAAATAAAATAAAAATATTTCACCCACTGCGCGTTGACAACACTTCATTTGACGAATTGACGATATCAATTCCATAGTTGAACGTGTCATTTGCGCAGGGAAACGAAGCTTAGGACTCTAACCCACCTGTAGGAAAAATATAATTAAGTTGTACGAATCACTAAGCATCGAAATAAAGTATACACTACGAGCAATTCGTTATCCAAATTTCCCATAATTGCTCAAGGTGTACAAAAATCTGCCAGGCACGAAAGCGTTTACCTCGTGCTAGTGCCGACGAGAACTAGAAAGTGTGGTGACTACGTTTATACTCGTGTATAAAATAATGTATTCTTACCCAAAAAAAACTATCACTATGATGAAAAAAATATTATCTAAATCACATCACAAGAAAATTCATTCAGTAGCTATTTTTATCATCATTATCTTTCACCAACCGGTGACTGGATATCTACTCAGCCTGCGACGCACAGTATTTTGGTATGCAGGTATATTATATTTTATATGCTTATAAAATATATAATTTTAGCTCGTCGATCGTGTGATGAGTCTCAGTTTTCCAACGGAATTTTCCACGAAGACACATGGAAATGTATTCATTAAGCGTGTGCCAAAATTACACACCTATTCTGCGCAACGCCTTTGGACGAAGATCGATATAATGCGTCGGCTCGCCAAGCATCGGGCTTAGACACTCGCAATTAAATGCCTGCTTATTTGTGATTTTATATTAAATAAAGACATACTATTGATAATGTAGATCTTAAGATCAACTTCGTCTTTCATTCTTGATGATTAATTGTTTTTAATTTATAAAATATACGCAAAAGCGTATAGCAAAGATACCGCGTTTGAATGCTTCGTTGAGGAGGCCATCCTGTTTTATTTTATTATAAAATATATGTAAATTGAATAGAACTGTAAGTATGTTTTTTTTTATTAGAAATAGTTCAGTTTATTGTAGCATAAATAAAATATATACAGCTGCATACAAAAATACATTTAAAATCATCCATCAACACTCGCTTGCTTTTACGCCCAAATACTCATTTCTTCCTTTTCATTTTCTAAGCGAAATGAATGTAGGTTGGATTTTTTTACTCACAAGTCTCGGCAGCATCAGCGATTATCATCAACGCCATCGAATCCCTAGCGAAACGATGATTTAAGTTGAGTTTATTTTTATGTGTAATATAAATTAGATTGATGTGTTTGAGAATGGTTCACCTTTATATCTCGTTTGAAAGAAATAGTATGAGATGAATATTTAGACATAAAAACATGCATGTGTTCATGAGTGATTTTAAAAATATTTTTGGATGCAGCTGTATACTTTTTATTTATGCATTATTAAATTTAACTATCGCTAAGAAAAAAAATATTATTTACAGCTCAATACAATTAACTGATATTTTGTAATAAAATAAAACAGGAAGGTCTTCTCAACAAAGATCGAAAGTATCGATGTCGTTTTCTTATTTTGTTCCAATGAGTTAATTTTATGAATAATACAAACAGGAGTAAATTTATATAACTTTTCGTTAAAAACACGGGTATAAAAAAAGATTCGCTGTATTATTATTTCGACGATAACCCGTAAGCGCCCAGCGTGATCTTTCAAAGTAGGCCTCGCAAAGGTTGAGATTGGCGTTGCCGTGTTGTCAAAACCTTCACATTGCAATATGTAATAGATAATTTGCTGCAATGAAAATAAATAATGTGATATTCTATTATATTATCAAAATATATGTCATAAAAAATATTTCAGTATATAAGTATATCGAGTCTCGAAAAAATCTCATAACTCACAGCCCGGGATGCAAAGGCCTCACGCCCATAGCAACAATCGTGCTACCAACTTGCAGCTAGCCAATAGCGTCCCTTTATGTTGGTGTTGCCTGAATTGTATTATAATTTTAAAAAAAAACATTTCACTATGTAAAAAAAAAAAAAACGATTCATCAGTTTATGCTTGTAATATACAACGCATTAAAATTCACCGTGCAAGTGCTAACCGGCGTCAATAGTAATTAAATAATATTATGAGTTGTATTCCAGTATTATTTAACCTCGTGTTGCTTGCGTTTCAATGGGCAGGGCCGCATTGGGAGAGATCGCTAAATATTAAATTCTTTATAGTATGTCGGACACGCGTCCACCCCGGCCTGGGAGTTAAAATAAATAAAACACTTGGCTACCCACTCACCATTTTTTTGTTTAATATTGAAATAAAGTAGTTGAGCAACATTCTTTCCGTTGCAATAAAATAAATATTGGAAAATACCATTTCAAAGGTGCGTAAAATATAATCTGCACAACTATAATACTAGGTACTATATATATATAAGATGAAACAATACGCCATCTAGGAAATGAAAGTGAAATATGTACGCAGCAAAATAGATCGTGATTGGAGCTCGGAATAAATTATGTCGGTAACCAACCGGAATCTTATATGAAAAATCATGCTCTTACATATACATTAGATATTTTATTATTATTATTATTGGATTGTTGATATTTCGGTATTTCTTATTTCACAAAATAAGCACCCATTTTGATTTTTTTTTTTATGCCGAAATTGACGCACCCAAGAAGACGCTGAAGTGTACCGTTTTGTGAAGAATTTTAGATCCGAGAGATAAAATTCATTTCTTTTGTTCATTACTTACAGTTAGACCTCGAGTAGGTGCACGGCCATAGTGACGAGAACACCGGCACAGTATATAGTACATTATACTGGCATAACGGGGAAAAACCTTCTAGCTCATTTGTCTTTGGTTTCGCGAAAACCAGCAACTCATTTAATGCGGATCAGTGAAAAAATTTCCACTTAAAAAAAAAGGTAGTAATTTTTTTTCTACAGTAAAAATAGTGTTGTATTTGTAATGTGCACACTTGGTAAAATTTAAAATAAAAAAATATTGATTCATCAGTAAAATTAGTTTTTATTAATATATATATATACATAAATAATTTAAAAGGTTGAGTTTTTGATTGTTTTAATTAAATTCAAAACTCCAATCTGAAATTCCAGGACCTGCTCGTCGTTGAATGAATTCAGCGATGGTAAAATTCCGCTGAAAAACGACATGTGGTGGTTGGGCGGGCTCCCGGGGGGCTTGTCCGCGGATTTTCTCAGGCGGATGGTGTCGACTCCGTCCGATTTTCTCTTGCTCGTCGATGATGACTCTATCAAAAAATTTTCCTGATCGTCCAGCTGCAGAGACGGTCGCTTCGGAAACGCGATCGGCTTCTGGTCTTCCCAAAACTCATCCGCCAAGTCGTAGGTGTTCGTTTGCCCGTGGAGTTGTCTGTTGTAAAAAACTTTTTTCAGGAACGAGAGCTGGTTGCGATACTTATATTTTTGCTTGGCGGGTATTCCCGATTTTTTCGCTTCCAAATAATTTTTGTACGATTTCATCCAGCTATCCTTGACATTTGTCCATTTTTTAATGATAAATTTTCCTATTAAAAAAAATTTTTTTTTTTTAGATGTAATGTAGCATTTTTTGCAACCGAAAATTGTATTTTAAATAATAATAAGAAAAAATGACTTACGCAATATGTCTCTTTGTTTGTTATTTAAGGTGTCGAAGTCTTGTGATAAAATCCTGCAGATTTCGGTCCAGGCTTCTTGTGTTTTATTTTTGCATTTGTAATCCTCGAGGGTCTTGTCCCAGAGGATGGGTCTCGCCTCGGCCGAGGTTATCAGCAGCTCGACGTCCACTTCGACTTCGACGGCCGCCATGGCGCAGGCTCCATCCGCCGGGGCGCAGAGCCGGGTCGGGTTAGGTCGGAGCAGGGCGGAGCCGGGGCGCGGTTATTCGCCGTGGCCGCGTCTGGCCGGGGACTGGCGCGGGCCGGAGCAGCCCGGCGCGGCCCGGCGAGCAGGCCCGGCGAGCTCGCCGCGAGCAGACGTGGCAACACCGCGCCCGGCGCCCCCACGGCCCCACGGCCCGCGCGCGGCGCCGCACAAGCCCGCTTCCACAGGGGTGCCACTACTCACGATTGTCACTCCGGGCGACACTTTTTTTTTTTTTTTTTTTTTTTAAATTTTTTTCTACCCTCATGTAATCGTTTCAGCTCCCTTATTCGTACTATTGCAGCATACTTAATTAATAAGAAAACAAATGCTGCATTAAAATTTGGAACGGAGAAGATCCCCACGGGTATATTCATATACATATTACAAGATAGCTAGTAGAGTTCCGCATACGTGGGCGGCCACTCGGCCATCACTGCCTCGGCTGGCGGGTCCACTCTTTATACTACAGATTGTTCAATACTGTTACGGTCCAGCAGTAAGTTTGAAAAACGAACACCATAAACAAAGGGACTCTGGAAGGATCGAGCGACCATCGATTAGGAGCGCCGATACGCGGTCTTAGAGAAGCGAGGAGTGCGCCTCGCGCGAGCTCCCGAATGTTGGAGATGCAAGGGGGGAAGCCATTTTGTAATTAGTGTCAAAGAGGGCTTCGGCCTGTCTGCACTCATAACAATGTTAATATAAATATATAATGTGGAAATAAATACTCTGTACGTAGATAAATAAATATAACTTGTGTTGACATAAATAAGCGTTTAAATGTGAACCCCGGCACGTTACAATACTTAGTAACATTTTTCATTAGCTGAATTTTTATTAAATACTACATCTAGAACTGGAACTATTTTATCTTCGTGTTTCCTGTAAAAAACGTACGATACGAAGATGTAAAAAATACGTAATTAACTCCTTTACTGTTACTGGCAAGTGTGCAAAAATTTGTAGCACTGAATCACAAATTACAACGTTCACTGACTTACGGAAAAATACGTACGCACCACGCCGCTCTTACCGGTATATATTAAAAAACGAATAAGTCAATACTCAATACGATAAAACAGCGCAATATTTAATATTTTTTTCCTAAACAAAACGATAATAGAGAAACTCACGCACGCTACCACTTATGCCTGGACCAGAGGACAGCAACATACCGTATTGTAAGCATAGCCTTAACATCGTATGAAACTTAAAATAATTTTCAATTTAAAATATACATGGATAATACCAATAAATATTAAATATCGAGTTATTTCAATCAGAGTAAATAATGATAAAGTAATTAGTTTTTGTGGGACGGGCATCAGAGATGTGTGCATATCGGACAGGCGGGCGAGTAGGGATGGTTACGCGGTCGACGCTTTTGCCACCCCTGCTTTATGGACACCGTTGCCGTATCGGCGCGGCTCCGACGAAGTACATAAAGGAAAATCGGATATTTTATAACAAATTTTCTTTACTGTCATATTTATGTCAACAATACGAAAATCTAATATTTTTATTTTATCAGTAAAAAATATGTATTCATCAATAGGATCTAAGCCTCGGAACTACATTTCGGAAGCCAAGAACAAAACAGGCCAGTAGGTCAGTGGCTCTCAAGATGGAGTTCGTAGATTGGTTAGTGATCCATATTAATGTTCTTGATAAGAGTTACAAAAATAACAAGTTTGTAAAAATTTTGATCCAATCTGTTCAAAAATTCATTTTGTGGAAAATGAGAAAAGTAGAAAAAAAATTAAAGTATCTCACTGGAGAGTTGCAATTTTATTTTTAAACTTTGAGAATTGGTGCTGCGGTTTTTGTGATATATTTTATATCCTATGTTCATTTTTTTTAATTGTGTGTTTGAAAATACGACATTGTTGATTTATAAATACTATAATAAAAAAATATAAGGTTGAAATATAAATTGTCGTTGATTGCGAATTCATTTGAAAACTTCAATAAATCATGAGATTTGTATTATAATTTTATATTATTATAGTTTTAGTTTGATGAACCGCACACCTCAGTAAACACTTTGGGTACCACTGACAGATGTGTGTGCCCGCACACAGAAGAACCAACGAAACGTACTTACATAACACAGCATTTATTACAGGTGAATAAAATATTTTGAAAATTAAATTTATTATATCACTAGAATGAATAAAGTATTACTACAAAAATATCAACACAAGATTTTCAGTGAAAATACCTGTATTTTATTTTAACAGAATATTTTATACTGATTTTAAAAGAATATCAGTTTGTCACTTCATCTATAAAAATTTGCAGCATATGTTGAAATCTGCGTTTGCATATTATTATGAGGTACGTTTTTATTTTATATTTATAATAAAAATGTATCATGCATGCACGCATTGTTTATTATCTACCAATAAACCTTTTTTTATTGCAAAAAAAATTCTGTGAGTACATTTATGAAAATAAAATATTGCAAATGTATCTGATTTACAATGAGTGCTAAAAATATTATTGTTCTTATTTTTGTCATTAATATTTTACGGAACAACGCCTTGATATTCATTTGGAGGCAACACTCACTGCATATTCTTTCGTGCGCTAAAAGAATAACATTATTTTCAGCCAGGTCTTTTTATTTATGATGCAAATGAGAATTAAATAATTTGATGAATTATTTTTTAAAATGAATTAACGAAAATAATAAAGAATAAAAACGCATTTTGGCGATAATATGAAATAAAAATGACTCGTTTGGAATGAAGCTAGCGGCGGGTCGGCCTGCAGGCGTTAGGTTGGCGGCCTGCGGAAGTATCGATTACGGGCGGTTCGGGCGGCCGCCGCGCGCAGCAGCAGCGCCGGTGGCGGCGCTCCCCTCCGCCCGCGCCCGCCCGCCCCGCCCGCCCCGCCCCTCGGCCCCCTCCGCTGCTCGCCCGCCAGCGGCCAATCGCCCCGTCCGCGCTCGCCGCTCGCCGCTCGCCGCCCGCCGCCCGCCGCTCGCTCGAGGGAAGCCATCTTAGTGTTCGTTCTACTCGTGTGCGCCATTACCGCATCGATCGGTTTTGTTGTTTTTGCGATTGACGTTTCTCAGTGTCGCCGAAGTGAAAATAGCAGTTTTCAAAATGTCGGCACTGTCGCTAGGGCCGTGTTGACGCGCCCCGCGACCTCCCTCGCTCCGGCCGCCCGTCCGTGTCGCACCTCGGCGCCGCAAGCGGTCCGGATCCGCGCATCGAGAGCCCTGGACCCGTCACCGGCGACCACCATGGGCAACAATGCCGCCACGGCCAACAAGAAGGTGGACGCCGCCGAGAGCGTCAAGGAGTTCCTCGATCAGGCGAAGGAGGAGTTCGAGGACAAGTGGAAGAAGAACCCGACCAACACCGCGGGACTCGTCGACTTCGAGCGCATAAAGACGCTCGGCACGGGGTCGTTCGGGAGGGTCATGATCGTGCAGCACAAGCCCACCAAGGAGTACTACGCCATGAAGATACTCGACAAGCAGAAGGTGGTGAAACTCAAGCAGGTGGAGCACACCCTGAACGAAAAGCGCATCCTGCAGGCCATCAGCTTCCCCTTCCTCGTGAGCTTGAAGTTCCACTTCAAGGATAACTCCAACCTCTACATGGTGCTGGAGTACGTTCCCGGCGGCGAGATGTTCTCGCACCTGCGCAAGGTGGGACGCTTCTCCGAGCCGCACTCGCGCTTCTACGCCGCGCAGATCGTTCTCGCCTTCGAGTACCTGCACTACCTGGACCTCATCTATCGCGATCTCAAACCCGAGAACTTGCTCATCGACTCGCAGGGCTACCTGAAGGTGACGGATTTCGGATTCGCCAAGCGCGTGAAGGGTCGCACGTGGACGCTGTGCGGCACGCCCGAGTACCTGGCGCCCGAGATCATCCTGTCCAAGGGCTACAACAAGGCCGTGGACTGGTGGGCGCTGGGAGTGCTCGTGTACGAGATGGCCGCCGGCTACCCGCCCTTCTTCGCCGACCAGCCCATTCAGATATACGAGAAAATCGTGTCCGGAAAGGTGCGCTTCCCCTCGCACTTCGGCTCCGACCTCAAGGACCTGCTGCGCAACCTGCTGCAGGTGGACCTCACGAAGCGCTACGGCAATCTCAAGGCGGGCGTGAACGACATCAAGGGCCACAAGTGGTTCGCCTCGACCGACTGGATCGCCGTGTTCCAGCGCAAGATCGAGGCGCCCTTCATCCCGCGCTGCAAGGGGCCGGGCGACACCAGCAACTTCGACGACTACGAGGAGGAGGCGCTGCGCATCTCGTCCACCGAGAAGTGCGCCAAGGAGTTCGCGGAGTTCTGAGCCGCGCGCCCCCTCGCCCCTCCGCGCCCCCTGCGCCCCCCGCCCGGGCCCCGCTCCGGCCGGTCGCTTTAGTGCCCTCTGGTGCGGAACGCCGCTCAATAGGTAGCCACTGTTAGTAACGTGTTTTACGGTTTGTTTAGCGGGGCTGCCCGCGCGTGCCGCCTCGCCGAGACTCCTCGCGGGCCAGGGGAGAGACGGACGCCTAGTGCCTCCCCCGGGTCCTGTGTCGTGCGGCGGACTGGATCGATATCGTCTGTTAGAATTCTGTTTGTAAATTCAGTGTGATGGGGAGAATCGGTACGTGAGGTGTCGGATTCGAGTCTAAATATAGTAATTTTGTAATGAAGCCCGGCTCGGTGGCGAGCGGTGAGCCACCGTGTGCCGGATGGAGGTCCGCCCGGTTCGGCAGTTTGAGGGACGAGATGGTCCAGTGGATTCCTTTAATTGAGAAGAACGACTCTTCGCTATGATTGTTTTGTACGTAAACTATTTTTTTTAATAATATTAGCTAATATAGGAAAAAAATCTCGCTTTCAAATTGTCGCTCCTGGCGGCAGTCCTCCGTGCTGGGAGTGCGCAAGAATAACAAATGGAAAACCAAAAACAAAATAGCGATCTAAGAATAATATATTATTTTGTCTCTATCTGAACTGAATCGATACCTATTTCTCTGAGAGAACAAGACGGTTAGGAGATATTTAAGATTTGATTTAGTGTACCCTATCTCAGATGTAGCAAGGTGTGTGATGTCTGTGCCTCGTGAAAGGTCTCCTTCCTCACGCTAGATATTGTCACCGGAGCAGTTCCTGTGAATTCCCTGAGCTTGCGGGAAGTGCAGGCTTCCCTCTGACTCGCACTGCCATCCCTGACAATGTCTCGGTGGTGAGCAACTTGTATAGTTTGACATTACAATGTGTAAATGTTTTATTTTGATGACGGCCGGCAGACAGCATGCGACTTTGTTGCTGCCGCTTCTCATATTTGAGGATTGCGGTTTTTCGACATTGTTGGTATTTAAAGTGTAGACATAATGTGCAATAGAAGCTTGTTTACTGGAGGTAAATGTCTCGGCTCGCCCTGAGCAGTTTGAGTGTCGGTTTTGATGTTAACTTACCCGGAAGGTTTTATTTCCTAAGAGTTTTCAGTCCTCGAAAGCTTTCCTTAATATGTATGTGTACACATAATTACTTTAATTATATATTGCCATTTTAGTGTCATTCTCTGAACTATATGAAATCAAAAGCAATCAGTATTTATGCTTTTTCTTGTACAATTGTTTACTATGTCATAAGAATAATTTATTAATTGTGTTGTATATCAATATAATGTAGTGAAGAGAGGAGGAATCATGGTTATTTGTATATATTTTTATTATCACTGTGTTCCCAATGTTTATTAGTCCTGTTTACATTGAATATACGATATATGCTTGAATAACTACTGACACGTTTTATTATTATTGTAAATCTCAACTTCAAGACGATTCTCCCTGACACCGCCTGTAGCCTGCCAATTGACTGTCACTACACCGCCACATCTGATTTTACAACTCTGCAACTACAGCATCCTCCTAGGCTCGTCAAATATATATATATATATATAACATTATACAAATCCATTAGATTTTCAAGATTCAATTCGGTGTCATGATATCACAATGAGCTATTTGAGTCAAGGCTGAGCATCTTGTAATTTCATTAATGCGCTCTATTCAAATATCTAAATATTTATGAACACGCTTATCTGGGCATGCATAATACTTCAACTCAATCCGAGTTGGTGCTGTCGTTCAAATCACTTTTCATCTCAATAGGAATCTCAAAACATAAAATTAATTTTTTAGAGTAATATAATGAAAGAAAATTTCAACAATCGGAATCAATTTTTTTGTTCAATAACAGAGGGGAATTAAGGCAGGTTAAGGAATGTTATGTATTGTTTATTGTGGACACATGTTATTCGGTTCATAAACCCTATAAATTATTATTATCAATAATGAATAAGTTTTATTACCTTTTAAAGTATTTGTAGTATACACAAATGTGCATATTAAGTCCAACATTTGCTTGTTTGTTAAAGACTGCACTAGTCATGTATGTGATAAAACTAAAATCACATCTGGACAACAAAAATATGCCCATTCATTATTCATATAAAGACAAAACACTTGTGGATCGTTGTTTTTGTTTGCTCCCTGAACTAAGTCAAATATTGCCGAAGCAACACTGAACAGATTAAATTTTTTATTTTTTAAATCGCATTTGAAATGCAAATATGCTCACAGTCATTTTAATAATTTGAGCTCTTTTTCAAAATAATTATATTTCTTATGTTTTTTTTTAAAGTTTGTATTTCACATAGTAAGTAACATAACTTCTGTGTAAATGCAAAAGGCAATCGGCTTGTGTTGACATTCTATTATACTAAACTTTAGTACCATCAATAAACTGTTTGATATTTTACAACCAATAGTCATTTTACTGTTAGGTGGTTAACACAACCTAAATGTTATAATTAGTTGGAAATGGTTATTTGGGCTTATGTTAAAATTTTATGTATGTCATTGATCCGAGGGACAAATATGAGGTTGCGATGCTTTGAAATTTTCTTCAATTAGGAAAGTGGTCCATCCTTTTCAGCTTTAGCTGTTACAAATGAGCATACTTCTTTATATACCAGTGTTTATCTGAATTACCCCTTATAATTACAAAATATATTAACGAGAGAATAATAATAATATTATGCAAATATAGACAACTATATTATGAAAATTGAAGATTTTTATTAATTTTATGTATTACTACAATTAAATACACATTATTACACAAATAATATAGATATATAAATATATATATTATTTAAAAAAAATTAAATAATTTTTTATTTTATTGTTATACATGTGTTTATGTTTTGAAAATGGTACAAATGTTAATATATAATTTAATAGATTAGGGATAGCAAGGTTATTGATAGAATATTAAATAAATATGAAGTGATGAGAAGATATGAAAAGTTACTTATTCATGTCATTCAAAACATTTTCACGCGATACCAAAAATACACATTTGTTGTTGGGTTTGTCATTGTTTCATCTGGAAGAATCGGTTCTTGAATTATTCTCAGCCAATGCAAAAACCAGGCTCGGCCGTGTGCAATCACTGATGAAACCTCTCGTACTGCACCATTGTCTCGCTTCTTTGTATCGGTTAAGATTTCCATTCAGCTTCCCAAGAAAATTGACATGCAATATGCACATGAACTTGAGCCAGGCACAAAATACAAGATATTCCGACTCTGAAATGGAAACCAGTTTGCAGAACCCGAGAAAATCACACGATTAGATGTTATTAGCTTACCTAACGCAGATCGCCTGCTTGCTATTTATTACATAATCACTTTCATTTCAACGCCAGATCTTGGAATTACCCGGGACACTTGATATTAAAATATTCTTTTTACTCCTTTCGTATTTAATATTAAAATTTAAGTGTAATGATTTGGTGTGTGACATTTGAAGATTCGTGATAAAAATAATCATGTTTAGGATTAATTTTGTAATCAAGATCATGTCTTACTATAAAAACTAAAGTACCTACTTGCTCTTTTGTTGTATCAACAATTCGAAGACTAAAAGTTTAGTCAGTAGATTAACCAGATTAGATATAAATTCTTGCTATATGAGAATGTGGTATTGTTAAGTCTACGCAACTACATTGAAGTTTTTAATAATATTTTTAAAATATGAAAGCTACAAATTACTAAAATTCTAATAATATGAGTAGATACAAACTACATTGAAGTAATTATAAATAATTTGAAACTAAATAGCTACATATTGATGATCTTGAAAACTACCTGCATTATTGGCCAAATGCACTTGTGTTTTAGTACGATGGACTGGACATATTGCTTTTATTTGCTTGTGTACTTTGCCTTATTTGTAGGTAGGTATTTTTAATTCAGAACTGTATTGTTTCCAATTGCAACATTTTATTACATAAATACAATCAAAGGTGAAATGATATTACTCCCAGTTAAATACACCGATAATGATTCAGATTGCTGCAGTAAGATTTTTATTAATTAGTACTTTCGGTATATTCATACTTACAATATATATTCTTTACTTCATATGTTCACCAATAATAAAAAAATAATTAAACGATTGCTTAATTTATTATTATATTTGAGTCATTTCCTGAATAGACTACGAATATAAAAATAACCAGACTAGGATTATAATAAATTTTAATGAGATAAAATAAACGTTGAAAATCAGTTGTTTGGTTAAAAAACATTTAATATCATCCTCATTTTATACAAGTGTGGTGTTCGGAATGCTGAATGACGATGTTACTATTATTGGCTGGACCAGTGTGACTTTCTCTGTACAACATAAATTCATTCCACGATTTATGCTTATGAATCTTCAACCGATGTGTATATATTTAATTTTACTTCACTTTTTATTTCATATCTCCATGAAAAATAACGTATTTGTTGAATGCGGTTGATTTTTTTCTCACATAAACGCTACTGCTCAACGTCTACAGTGAAAAATTCTTAACGAATTAAATTCTTATTTGATTAGCAAGAATAAGTAATTCAATTCATATGTTCGTTCAATTTATAAAATTATTTTAAACCAATATCAATTGCGCACAACAGATTAGTTAAATTTAAGCTTATTATCACATAAAAAAAAACAGTGCACTGGTAATCATAATATATTAAGAACTAATTATTAATTAAATTATTTTTGACCATCAGATTTACTAACATAGTTTTAAGATTTTAAATTGGAGAAATTTTTACGATGCTGAGGGAAATAAAGTCGAATACACACTCACAATAAAACCTTGAATAGTTAAGATTGTTCTTTAAAATAAATCTAATGTAAATCCTATACGTTTCGTTGTAACCGCTCTTTAATAAATTTGAATTAAAAATTTGTAAATAAGTACGCAATCAGTCAAAATATTTATTTTAACAGCAAGGGGTGGTGCTTATTTATTATCTACAGCACGCTCCGACGATGTTAATGATAATTATTAATGCAAATGTGATATTTATTATCAATTCCAGTTTGACGCGCGCCGTTAGTTGTTTTCTTGACGTCACTAATATTTGCGTCAAAACCATAATAAATGTTTTTCCCAGCATCGATTTCAAATGTATTATACATTTTTATTATTTTAATCTAAAATAATATTAAAAACTCGTACCGTATCAAAATAAACGCAGCCCAATATAACGTCTTTAATATCAATAAGGCTTTGACGTGTTAGCGTCTTACCGCAGCGGTAAGCAACAATAATACATATTATAGTAAGTAGAAAAACTATACATGTCACGCGCGGGTTTCGAGCCGATTCGTGGCATGCATGATTAATCTGCGTTATCGATGAGACTGATCCCGATTCTTCAATATTTCATATACGATTTTTTGTTCAGAGTACCTTAGATTTATTGCACGTGTCTGGCTGCCAGCGGCGGGGAGCGATCACCTCCTGAAGAAATCATATTTTATAGGATTATTAACACAGGTGATATGGCCAGAACCGAAGGCTGCACGAGATCATTGCACCTGTCTCCGATAGTAATCTAAAAAAAAAATTAAAACACCTTCCCCACGCCGAACCGCTCCCTACATTCCCAGCAGACTTGTAAAATTTTGTAATATAAGAATTATAAGATTTTTTACTACGACATTGTAATATTTTTTGAAAACTATTTTGTTACGCTATGGACGCTATTTAACAAAATGGTTTTTGAGACACAGGTTTCTTGACTGACTATATGAGAAAATTAGAAGAAAATGCACTCGTACTGAATCTAGTTAATAAGTAAAATCTTCGTATTCGTACAGAAACATCATTGCACTATATGGGGGCAGGAGTGGAATTGTGAAAAATGTTGACGATGTATTCGAAGGTTTACTTTTTATTATTATTGTGTACTGATTCTGTCGAATTTGTCAAAGTATGAGCTTTATTTATTATAAGCATAGATTATGAGCGATTGATGGGTCCTTCATCCTTTGTGACGTTGATCTGACAGGGAAGCCTTCCCTCCAGTGAACTGGAATGTTCAGGAGAAAATACAGTGGCAGCCCGTTAGATTATATTCGTAAGATTTATAACTCAAATAGTTAATTATAAAACGTATTTTCATTTTTTTGTAGCGTCTTGAATGTTTAGTTTGTGTACTAACATTGCATAATATTTTTTTCCGGAGAAAATAACTACTATGCTGTGATTTTAAACATACATACATTCGTAGCGACTAACGAGCACAACTGTCGCAAGTTTTCGATTAGGTAGAATGAGGTTACCGTAGAGTGTGTATATTTTTCATGTTTAAAACACTCTTAATTGAAATCGTTAAAAAATATAACTATCTTAATAGACCTATTAACAAACGGAGATAATAAATATGGCAAACATATATTTTGCTCATAATATGTTAAGTTAGAAAATTTAAATTGGTTTCCAACATCGATAAAAGTTAATATTAATTATTGTTGCCTTGCTTTGAAATTTTGCACAGTAAATTCGGAATCGTCGATAAATTCGCGGAGAAATTTCATATCGAATTTTGAACAGGAAAATATGTTGCGTGCGGCAGCAGTTTAGTGTGTAGCTGCCTTTTTCTAATCATATCGCTAAATTTAACTTTAACAATTTAAATTAGGCTCGTACCCAATTTAATCTTAGTTAGTTTTAACTGTCAAATACCGCAGTTTTTAAACTTGACCGCGAAGTCTTTCAGCCTATCAGAAATCCGAGGAGTCGTGCAAGCGACCACACGATCCGCCGATAACGTATTGAATTTCAAGTGCTTCCATAAACCTATTTAATTATTCCAAATAGCAAAGAGAAGTTCATTGATGCATTACAAAAGGCCAGCCGGGCAGTAAATAATCGAGTGGTGGTCATACGTTGTTGGTCATCGGGGACAGGCTCGAAATAATTCACTCTCCAGCCTATACGTACTCGCCGTGTTGCAAATATAGATGCATTTTATAATCGACATGCAAGCACAAACAAGATACACAATTTCTGAATAAAATGACAACTTAAACAATCAATTTATATTAATCCTTTCTAGTGTATCTTTAACTTGTGGAAAACGAAATTGTTTCAGGAAAATAATCATGGTGGATCCACGAAACTACGCTTTTGTAAAAATTTAAATTGTAGCTTTATCTTGAATGTCGTTTTTTTGTTGTAAGGTATGGATTGGAAGCACTGGTAGGTGTTTCATATAATAAATCATAAAAAATAGTCGAATCGTGGTATATTGTTAGATTTTAGTGGCCATTCAGAATCATCTACTTACACGTTTAGGAATATTTGGCCACAATATTTCAACTATAACGGTAAAAACACGTTCTACCAGTACGTTCTATAAAAACTCATATATGATCTTTCGATAATTTACAGATACCTAAACTTTTATTTAACAAAAACATAAGATCACCCTACCACGAATAGACTGTGTATTAATGTCAAGTTTTGTCAAGCCAAGAGAGGCAGTTTCGAGTGTACTTTCAGGTGCGCAAGGTTGCCAATCAAGCTGTCTTCAAGCCCAAGCCGTTACCTCCGTTGATGTTAAAAAATTGTTGCGAAAAATCAATGTCGGAAAATATATTTTCTATGACACTTTTTATTACATTTAAAAAAATCTCAGTCGAAGTATGTTCGTAGGGTTTCGTATTACGTAAAATATAATAACGATTTGTTGTGTTAATTTGAACGTGCCAAGCAAATATTGTGTTTTAGGTCAATTCATGAAACTCGCAGGTAGAGAGAGGCTAGAGTTACGAGTACGCTACTTTGATAACACCTTGAAACAATACCTACGGTAACATTTTTGGGGCATTATCGATTTTAGAGGTCGACGCACCCGCGAGCTCGCGGGAATACAAAAATACTGAAATAGTTCGCAGAAATCGCGTAATTACCGAGATTGTTCTGGCGGAACACAAGAACTAAGGACATAATGCTGCGAGGGACAAAAACTAGACTTCAAATCATTATTAAGTTAATTTGTGTTGACATTTTATTTTATTTTATTATATTATGGCCGCATTGTAACCGCATTCGCGAAGAAAGTGTTTTTTTTTTTTTTTTTATAATTTCAACGAGTTCTAACAAGTACAACAATTGCACAAATTAAAATGTTAAGCAGGTGTGTTGTTTGAGATGGGTCTACTTTGGATTCGTTGATTTTTAATAATGAGAACTCTTACAAAGAGGCAAATTTATACTTTGCTTGTGAAAACGGTGGTGTCTGTTCGGCCTCGTAAGCAACAGCAGGTTCTATTTTCCGGGCGGCTCATTATAAAATAAGGATTAATCCATTTGTTTAATAGAGTTTCAAAGTTAAAACGGTGGCCTTTTGTTCAGCGCGCCACCAAACAATTTCAGCATTGTCCACCTCTGTACTAGTTGAATGACTCCACAATGGAGGTTTTTTAACTGCGATGTTGAATGACGGCGCGCCTCCGGTGTATTATGTAAAAGTTCTAGTTTGACCTTCGTGCAAACCGCTAAGTGCGGGGCTCCATGCGATTATATGAATAATATTAGAATTGCGTACCCAATGCCCAGCCAAGAGCTAATTGTAAAGAGGTGGTCTCCAAACTAGTGATGGGAAGGTCGCTCAATTGTGAAAAATGGATAGCCTTTGCTAAAACGACCGATTTATTTAGAATCCACATTGCAATTTATTTTGCCGTTATTTTCGACAAGAAGCAATAATATGATTTATTACGTTAGTTGTTAATATTATATTTTTTGGTATTGAATCCGCCACGTTTTAAAACAAATTAGCAAAAAAACTTTACTAAACGTGTTGTTACAAATATGTGATTTAATTTTGATATTCTCATCGGTCAGCTGACTCTACGCATGAGTGCATTGTGACGAATATAACGAGTTATCTAATGTCAAAGTGTCAACTAATTTTAAATTTATATTTTTTATGATGATTACTTTTGTTGAACAAGTGTCTGGTGTAGATATATTGGGAAAATTTGTAGTTCACTTATCAAATATTAAAACTTTTATTAGACGACTGTACAATCGATAGTTACGATCTGTCGATAATATGTATTGTATTCGATCGTCCCCCCCCCTAGGTACTCGAAACGAGCCGGTGGCACAAAGATCAGCCGCTCGTGTAGTGTGGGCATTGTAATTGAGAATGATTTACACTTCGGTTGGATGAAATTCGTGGCCAAGGCTTAGGGGCGTGGAGTAGTTACAGAAGTACACGTTCATTCGGACTATTTTAAATTGTACCACAAAAATCACAAGTAATACCCCCGAGGCGTTACTGCCGTATGGGTCCAAAACCCCGGCTTGACTTGATTTATTTTACATATTTGATACAATTAGTAATTATATAGTTAGTTTTGGAAATAACAAGAGCAGGGCTGTACTTATAAAATTGTAATAAAATAAAATAAATTTTATACTTTAGAAGTAGGTCTTGGCTCTTTCCAAACACTGCTGTCATCCTGGCCTTCCAGCATCTTGGCTTGTCCGGTAAGGTGCACCTGGATGCTGGGGACTTCAGAGCTGTCCAACCCCCTCACTGAGCCCCACCACCCTGCGCAGTGCAAGACCCATTTGGTGCCAGATCTTCTCCACGAGCCCCAACCGCCTAAGTCTGCCAACTGTGTTGCTAGTGAGGAGACGTCTGCAGGGATAAGATTTTATAAGGGAGTTGCACATGTACAGGTTGGCTTGATAATCTGCACCTAGTGCTTATTAGAACTACTCGGGTCTCCGGCACTGCAACATCAGGTAACGCTTGATAATAAAGAGATAAGTATTTTATTTGTTACTTGATAGTCCTACTAGGATGTCCAAGTAGGAAAATGTTATATATCACTTTGTAAATAAATGCAATAAAATTGCTAATATTTTTATAATTTTTTAAATTTATTTTGAAAAAATTTATTTATGATTAAATTAAAAAAATATATACGAAAATTGCTAATAATAGAAATTTATTACATTTTTACAAAATTAAAACATGAATTTTAAAAAATATAACGTTATTAAAGGATCAGTTATCAATAAAATTTCAAAATTTTACTAACTCTGTGATTGTTTTTATGTTTACTGTACTAATACTTTTTTAATTGAAAAGTCAGTCAAAGTCAATTTTTAAACCGACGATAATGCGAATCAGGCAATTTTTTTAAATTTGATTACTTTCATAGATTTATTTTCTCTGTTTTTACGATTCTGTATTTATTGTTTTACTGATTTTCTACTGTCATTTTATATATATTTTTAATTATTTTATTACTCCCTGTTTCTAAATACTATTATTTGTATTTTCACTTGCATGCGTATTGGGACTGCACAATTCTTATTGTTAGAAGTTGTGCTGTGTATATACGCCAATAACGCTGTTTTTGCCAAAATATCTCGAGATCGCTTATCGCAGTTTCATTATCGCATTTGAATTCACTTTGACGAGCTTCTGACGATTACAGATATCTAGAGTCCACAGTGTTTTTGCAGCTCAAGCGCACACCATGCACGGTGCGAGTATGCAGATGACGCTCCAATCCTCGATTTGCATAAAAAATGTTTACGTCACACCTGTATCTAAGCTTTCTTTGACGTAAATTGATAAAATGACATTTTTTTGCTACGCCAGATTGCTGTTATTAATGATAGTTCTTTCTCCTGTTATGCTTCCGTCGGTGAATATTTAAAGTCCGACATCCTAGTATTTTCACTCGAGTGAGAACGTACTTTGCGATTATTCAGATGAAAGTTGAGCTCACGCTAGCCTCAAATATTAAATTCGCTCGAAGGTCCTTTCCAAAAATGAATTAAAAGATAATTACGGGTGTTGATTGTTATCGTGTGTATTTCGTGTTTAGTTTATTTAGCGATAAGATGACGCCGGTATTCTGGCACAAGGCGAAATCCGAATATTCGCTCGCGTAATGCCGGCGCTCGTACGTCGATATCGCATGGTTATTACTATTTTTTATTATTATGTAACTAATAATGCTAATGCGATTTATATGCAGTTGCTATTACGTAGGTCTTTCGTAACATTTATTGACAGATGTTTATTGCACTGTACATATTGTGTACACTATATTTAGGACTTTTATGGAAACGTTGGATGAATACAAAACATTTATTTTTTAAAACTTAATTGTTCAGTGCTTGTTATATGAATTATTTTTAAATGATACAGATGATTTTCTTATTCCAAAAATGTAAATAAAAGTTATTGAAATAATTGAATAAGGCACTAATGACAAAGAGGCATATTGGCGCACGATCATTGTCGATTGCTGATCGATCAATAGGAAAATTTTGTTTAATGAGCTTGAAAAGCCATAACCGCAACATGGGACACATTATTGAACATAACATGGAGTTATTTACAGTGTTCAGTAGATTGATCGATTTGATGAGAAAAAGCGTTCAAAATCACATGGTGATTTTTATTTACATTATCGATGCAAATTTTAACAAAAAACATTTAAAATTTGTCTTTAAATGAAAGATCGGTCGGTTGTAAAATCAGAGATAATTTGATATATTACATTTTATTCGTTTGTTCATTTGTGGGTAGGTGTAAAATATTTTTTGTACAAATAAATTATCCTACTGTCGAGCCACACCGACGTGAAGCCAGCAGATTTTAAAGTATCGAGTGTCGCATCGACCGTCGCAGTGCCACTCACTGCGGTACTTGCCTGCCGACTTGCATGCCAATCGGCCGTAATTGTCTCCTTTTGGGCTGAGCTGAGCTGGACGAAGCAGCAAACAGAGCATCTGCCGTCGGGCGAGCCGAGGACGACCGTTTGCTGCCGGTTTTACCTGGCGTAAAGTCGCCGATGGAAGTCATGCCAAAATATCCCAACGAAATACCTGCAAAAAAAAAATTAAGATTCTATATTATCTTTTGTGTCAATTTACAATACCTCTGCTTACAATACTGTATGTGGTTATTCCCTGATCCTGCGCGCAGGCTGTGGAGCTTATTTTCGTTATTGTAAAAAATATATGTAAAAATCCCTTTTTTGCATGAGTTGAAGAATAAGTCAAACAAATTAGTAACGACCGAATAACAGGAATACTTGCGCAAATTGAACAATATAAACATGTGTTGCTTATTTCTACATATGAATTATTAGCAATCGGTTTTAATCGCGTGCTACCTAATACAGAGGCTATACATCTGCGATTGTATCGCAACTTTTTTTTAGATCTGTTAAAGTGAATGGGTGTATTTTTTTTCGCGACATTTCTTCAAATTTAATTGAGGCCGGGTCGAGTGAAATTCACAATTACCATAGACATAGTAATAGTACTGAAATTAAATAAATCTTGTTTTTCGGTAATACATTACAAAATTAGATTTGCATAATATATTTTAAAAAAACCGCAATATGTAATTATATTATTATAAAATATTATTTTAAAATTGTTTGATTTATAGTATTTTTTCATATAAAATAATTCCAACTTAGCCACAGTTGTCGCTGAGTTTTCTATTTATGTGCAAAAATTTTAACACCACATGCCAAACAATTTGTGCTTAATGTATTCGATTACTTACACCTATTTAAAGCTACGGTTTGACGATGATCGAGTACCGACGTGAAATATTGTTTTTTTACTGATGTTTCCTGAGGTCATTTCCAGGAAAAAAAATATTACTTGTTTGAGAGATTCGCTAAGAGAGAAGGAAAATAGACACCCGACATTGCCTTTGATTGCACCGCGGCTAAAATTCCAGGGAAAGTCACACAATGGCGTCTTATAGTTCTAATTATAATATAAAATTAAAGCAAGGCAAGAACACGTGTGCTTAATTATCAATGCCTTAATGCATTAGATTATTAAGAGATTCTAATCTGCCTGTGCGTAATGATCGTGTGCGTGTTTCGAAATAATTATATTGTTAATTATATACATTTCGTAAATATTTAAAAATGTAATTTAGAGTTTTGTTTTAACGTGGGGTTTTTAGAGATCTGTATTTGGCTTGCATTTTAAAGTAAATGTATGCAGTAGTCTTGAATGCAAGTGAGGCGTGAATATTCGAGCAGCGCAGCATATTGCGAGACCTCCAGTACAATGAGTTCTGTTCAGCAACTCGCTAATGTTTATCTTATTTCGACTTTTCCAACGAATAACATTGCATCTCAATAAGTATTATTTAGTCAGTAAATAATAAAAAATTTAAAAAAACTAGTGACAAACGCTATGCTCAGTATGCAAAATCTGCTATAAAATTAAGCAAATAGATTGTAGAGGGTAACTTATGAATATTATATTTTATTGACCGCAAATAGTACGTTTTGGTATAGCAAACTCGAATTAATATTCAATGGTAGTTGTATTTAAAATAATTAGAGGTATTCAAGGCAACATAGAAACAATTCCGGACTATTTTTTAATTATACTGAAATGTAAGTCTTTTTAATTACTCATCTTAACTAAGAAAGTTTTAAAAGTATATTCTGGTAGGCATTGTTCCGGGTAAGTGAATGTGTATTTGACAAGGATTGACTTCATCTCTTGCACAAGGGCAGCTGGAGATTGGAGTTATTGTATAATATTTCAGGTAAACGTTCAAATATCCTATACTATGTTATTCGATACGTCGATTGCTACCATTGGCACATCTACTCTGAAAAAACGAAGGTAAAACGGTATACACTGACGAATTGACGTATTAGTATATAAACATGGCATAAAAACAAGTGGAACAATAACAAAGAAAAAAAACAATGCTGTTGGAACCAAATTCATTGTTTTTACAATGGGTGATGTTATTATACAACCAGGCTGGTGAACTGGAACTGCTGAAACTATTTAAGTTCTAAAGGCTGCTTCTTCACCAATGGTAAGTATTATATGCTTAAATATTAAAAATGAAATATTCATACTTTAAGTACCGTTTAAATATTTCATATTTTTTTAAAATAACAATGTAAATATATTCAACTTTAGTAATTACTTGATTAACCGGAAGGAGATTTTTGGATTTTAGATTACCCGGAAGTATATATTACCATAGTAATTTAACAAAATCGATAGTAGTTGAAAAAAAAAACAATTACCTCATTTTAAGTATAATAAAAAAAATCATTTTTATAATTTAATAAATATAAAATAAATAAACTTGAGGGGTATAATAATGTTTATAGTAAAGCAATATTAATCAAATACACATAATAATTATATTTATGTTAAAATAAACTTGACCTTCAGAAATAAAAACGGACGTTCATTAGTTCTTAGTAAAATTACTTTTGGCTTCGCTTGCTTGAACTGTCAACTACAAAACAAGGGATGATTTATAAAGCAAAGAAATGCTAAAATATAATAAGATATTGCTACTTTTAAATATTTTTTTCGATGTTACTATAAAACTGCTTTCTTTGATCTTTGTAAATACACATTATTAAAATACATGTACAGTTACCTATTACTTCTAATTGAGGTACACCTGGTGACATACTGCTAAAGATAATCGGATAATCTTCCACACTGAGTCGTTTCGTCATGCTCTAAATTGCTCGCATAATAGCTAATAACCGCTCAGCATAATGTACGACACACGACACGCATCAGCTAATGATTTATTTCGAGTGGTTTTGGGATGTTATGCAAGCCAATACGAGCGGCAAGAAACTATGATTTCTGCTTCTCCTGATGCCTCTCCTAATAGGAGGTTGGTGACCATTTAATCAAACATATTTATATCCCGGGTTTAATCTCACTAATTCGACTGTACTTCCGACCTCCAGCCACTGGCGCAAATTCCGCATCCACGTTAACTTCCTCCTTCCAATGCCCCTTTTTCCTTCGATTTTTCCTAGGACAATCAGCTGCGCGATGCTTTGTTTAATTTTACGAAAAATATTGCCAAAATAGAAGACTCTCTCATTTGTGACGCGGTCAACTATTTTAACGGTACTTTAAGGATTCTCTTATACAGCCACATTTCTGCGGCCTCAATTCTTCGCATAGTAGCTGTTTTGAGTGTCCAAGCTTCAACTCTATGAAGTAGAACTGAGACGATATAACACTTGGTGAATCTCCAGCGAGATTTAAGTGTTATTTCAAGTAATTAAACGAACTGCGTGCTGTCTCAATTCTTACTTGAATTTCTTGGTCAGGATCCCAGTTCTCATTTAACCATCTGCCTAAATATTTAAGTTTTAACTGTGATTTACAAAGTAACAAAAAAGCACATCAATTCAAAACTAATTTGTGATTTTATTGGTATATATTTTTTAAATATTGTTGTTATCATTATCAAAATTTGGACTAATTGAGAATAAAGAGTTGGTATTATACGATATCAGCAGTACTAAATTTCAACCAGCTCTGCCAGGCGTCTCCGCAGCATCCGCCGTGACTGGCGACCGGCCGTGTTTCTGACTCATCGTGTTTCAGACCATCTGGGACTCATCTCTGCCTCGACAGTTCCGACTCTCATCATCTCAAGGTTGTTTCTGCTTCCTTCTAGTAATGTATTTGATGAATTAGGTACTCGCGGAGTCCCTCCCTTATGTGAAACTGTTCAACTATTGAATTGAGTATTTACAGATTTACATTCAATGTCACACTTTGGGGAGGCTTTAGCTGTGTGGTGCATCTATTATTATATCTACATAAAAAAATACATAATTGTTAGTCTTGTTTCTCTGAAAATCTGGACTTTAATTATGTCTATGGCACAGACTCATAGACAAAATAAAAACACTACTTTGATTAATACGTGGCATTTCGACTTGAATAAAACTGGTATTTTTTGCGAAGAATTCTTCCGTATATTATTATTCTTCACAGCGATAAATTTTCGACTGAACTTTGTAGCGAATAGATTCACAAAAAAACGTAGTGCTGTATTAGAATCGATCTTCGTGTGTATGAATATTCTGGTAACGATGTAGCCTTGTGATACTGAATAAAGTTAAATGCTGTAGTGTACTGGTATCATTTCCGCAGTTGAAAAATTCCTTGCCACGGAAACACTAATCTATGTAACTAGCGATGCTAAATTATATATTAGTTCTACAGCATATAGCTTGAATAAACATAAAGTGTTGTTGAAGATATATTGGTGGTTTAAGAATATTTATTTACATTAAAAAATATATGCCACACATAAAATGAGGAAATCACACTTAGTAAAAAGTATGGTTTTAAGATAAATGTAAACTCTACGAGCAGGATACTCATAATGAGATTGGGAGTATATACTAAGTGACGTAGAAAAAGGACACGTGAGCAAGTGGTAAGAAGTGGTTATGTTTGTATCTCTTGGTTACATGACTAATGCGCTAGTGAAAATAAGGACAAGAATGTGAAAATATATGATGTATAAAATACGCGATAAAATTACGTCTAACGTAGCCACCAGAAGTCACTCCAGTATGACGTATGTACGTCTCGGCGAGATTTGCGTGGCGCCGTTTGCTTCTGAAATTCATCACAGATTCTAGAAAACAGCGGAAGATCAATATTATCATTACTTACAGTCTAACTCTCAAAGTTTAAAACACATATCTGCCGTGACACTTAATATAAATAACTGAAGCATTGGTTTTCTGGAGAACCCAGAGAAGTACTAAAAATCAATAGCATCATCGTAACATTGACCTATTAATCTTTTACGGAAATCACTAGAATAAATACAACGATTTCGATATGTGTTCTACTCTGTGTATTCCAATAGCTTAAATAAGCAGTCAAAGCGATGATTAGTGAGATCACTCAGATTAGAAAGCCTTTCGAAGCGGATATCTTTAAATGAAAAATAAAGCTTACTTTTACCGAGTGATAAAAAATGTACGCGACATTTTGTGTATTCCGCACACGCCATATTAAATTCAGTACAACTCGGTGGGCCTAACTTCCTGCCGATCATTACAGAGCTCGGCTCGCTCCGCAGTCCGCTTGCAAGCTCTGTTTGCTCGGCCATTAGAAATTACAAGCACACGAATTGTATTCAACAAACTCGTGCGGAGTTTGCCTCCCGCACTGTTGTGACGTCATCAGTTTCTCGGCGTAATGACCATCGTGTCAACAAGAGATTTCTGTGATAACGGTGCGAATTATTTGAAATTCTAAAATAATACGGAATCGGAGGTGGCAGTGAATAGCTCGCGTGCTTTCCCACATGTCAGTTTTTTGTTTGCAAGGAAAGTGGTAAAACTCAAAAATTAAAAAATAAAAGTTCATTTTATATACGTCAGAGAAAAACAGAAAAATTTTGCGGCTACCAAGAGTTAAATTTAATATAAAGATTAGGAATCAAAATAATGCATTCGGCTAACAATAAAAAAATGATCATAATGTTTACTTTCGCCCAAAAGTTTGTGTGGGAAATCTATTCACCACACAATATTTTTTTGTCAGAGGCATCCTTGGGAGACGAGCTCTACATATATACATAGCATTAGGATATATAAGGATTGATATATACATTAATACAAGTGTCTCTAATGTCAAGTATGCATGCATTATTAAATTCTCATGTAAATTTTGAATGTATTTTTCAGTGCTGAAGTATTTACGTATCGTAATTTAGCAAGCACAGCAGCAGGAAAACTCAGCCAAGCAGAGTGGAATGGCGTGGCCGCCCAGCGGAGAGGCGTTGCCGAGCAAATGGGCGGAAGCCAAGGGCGGGGGCGGATGGGCGGCAAGTGTCACGGAAAATAACAACACAATAAACTCTCAATCTATTCACACTCCACGGGTATCCGTGAGCGCCCAGTCGATTTGTATTCAACAAATTTGAAAAGACTCTTGTCCCACATTCGATCAGCGATGTGCTTAGGGTGGTCTCACCTTTTGTGTTTACCTAGGCAAGGTAAACAAACCACCGCTCTGATTTTTAATTAACGTCGGAGCGTCTGTTGGTTTTTGATCAATCAATAACTACTAGCCCAAAAAAAAAAAGTCGAAAAAACAAACATCGAATACTTAACTCAAAAACATTGAATTTTTAGTTTCTCAACACAGCTTTTGACCACTAATGTATTCGGCATACGCAAAGTAAGAATATATATATTTTTTTAAATAATCGTGGTTCACAGACCACACTTCAAGCCAACATATCATGCATTGCATGACCTCATCGTGCGCCACTGCGAAGCATGAGGTATTGTAATAAAATTGTGCGGTACGCGACGCTGTGCTTACAAGAATGGGCATGACTTGCGCGTATTTGAAAGGTTTTTTAAGGTCTCATTATCCTTACAAATATGCTGCTGATTCACGAAAGCACCCGCAGTGTGGCAGGTGCTATAAATTGAGACAAATGAGAAACGAGATAAATATAATCTGCTAAATACGCGATTATCCTCGAGACTTCATGGCATGCGTTTAATTTGGAGCTAGCGCTACAAATTGCATTAGGTAAAGCACTCCGCAAGTTGCAGCTCGAGACTCCGCCGGGCTGTGGTTCTCGCGGTTTTTACGATGACACGATGCTGACAGAATGAAGTGCTAATTTACTGACTTCATCATCATGTTACTGAAAGAAGGAAACAACAAGCAGTCAGTGAAGAAAAAAATATTAAATTGATTAAAAACTCGAGTTATTGGTACAAGAACCTAGATAACTGATATTTCGTTCTATACTGTATCATTTACTGAATCAAGTCGTTTATATACACATACGATTTATAATTTTACTCATACATATGATTCTCATACATATGATTCTGATATTAAAACTCGGTTCAAATTTTACAAAAAAAAACAATTTTGTATACTATATTCATAATTCGTATAGGTCGCATAGTTTTCATAGGCAATTATTATTTAAATAACAAATTACTATTTTTAATAACGTTACCAAATCCACTTGGTTATTACTTAACCCTTTTTGCGTCACGTTATAGAAAAAATCATTCTTGTATCAGTGTCCGTAGTTAGTCGTTGAACAATATACTTGTATTCATTATGTCATCATGAAATTCCGCAATCTACTGTATTTTTTCCTTGTCGCTATGCCACTTTGATAGTGTGTCACCGGCTTAAAGGTAGGGTCACTTTACAAATAATAATTGTCTTCTAATTAACGAAATATTTATCAAATAAAAAGTTAAATGCTTCGTATCGTTGCTCATTACCGCCTAGATACTACTATCACAAGTAATAACTGTAAACTAAAATTATATAAAAACAAAATAATTACACAACATAATATTTAATCAAATATCAGTTTGTTTGCATGGAAACTTTACGATGATTCGGTTTCATTTTATGGCAGTAGATTGGACTAAAGTGTATAGCTACAGTGAAAAAGGGATTTTCTGACAAACAAATAAACTTCCCGGCGGTAGATCGGTTCAAAGTGTACCGTTGCTTTGATTCGTAAAATATTAACATGCCGCGAACAATGCGCAGTTAAATTTTACGGCCGTAATGCGATGAATCATACGCAGATCTCTCTAAATAATTCCGGGCGAGTTTCCCTTTCATCCCGGGCCGGATGCTCTCCATTATTTGCTCGGATCTCGTGACTGAGAGGGCCTCGCGCGCGTGTCTTGTCTTGTCCTCGTGTCTTGTCGCGTATTTGTAAAGACAATAAAACATTAGCGTTAATTAGCACAGCCGGCGACATTTTGTTTTTGAGCCCGGCGATGCCACAAAACTTACCAGCGACACGCCAAGGGTATCGAAACCACTGCCTATGACACCTACTTGCACGCAGCCAGCATCGTAAAGGCCTCTACACACGTAGCAACAAATTGTGCCACCAACTTGCAGCTAGCCAATAGCGTCCTACATATTTGGCAAAACCATAAAAAAACACCCAAAATAAAGAAACGCTATTGGCTAACTGCAAGTTGGTGGCACGATTTATTGCTACGTGTGTAGAGGCCTTAACCTTACGTTGTACCTTTAAAGCTATCTAAAATAAATACTTTTCTGAAGCAATGGAATATTTGTCACATACATTTATTTTTCAGCTAGATTAATTTGAGTCTTTAATATTTATGTCAAATTTCAAATCTTGTTTTGAAATTTAACCTCACGTGTAAGTATTTTTTTAAAAAGCCGTTCATACTAAAGTTTAATTTTTTTAATATGGTAATCTCTTCAAATATTAGTTACTTCATTAATTGGTGTCTTAATTTAATTAAAATAGTACTCACTTGGCGCAAAAAAATTAAGTCACACTTACAGGAATTTATCTCATGGACTGTTCTGTTCTTCTCAGGTAAGTACAAATATTTAACGACCGCTTCACCTTTTTTTTTCACCATTAAATTATTTTTTTTATTGACTCACTCTTTACTTTCCTCAATTTATTATGGTTATTCTAACGGTAAGTACTTTTTATTCCGGCTTTTTGGTAAAATCATCAACATTATTCTGCTATCTACTTCGTTCTAAATTAAGTTGATTTGCTCGTATAATTTTATCATAAATGCTTGGTTACACAAAGTGCATATCCGATTTTTTAAATAAATTACTAGAATATTTTTTAAATACTTAATTGAATCTGTATCTTCTGACAGCTCGTTTTTGAGCATTATCGAATATTACCCATATATATGATTTAATGACCATAAGTGATTGACAGGGATTTGGACGATATGTGGTTCCAACAAGACGACATGACACTTAAATAAACGATGACTTTATAGCGATCAAAGTTCAGAGTCATAATTCTTTCGAGATCGAGTGATTTGACGCCGCTTGATTGGAGGCTTCGTTAAAAGTAGATAATTTACGCATTTGCAGAGCTCCACTTTTTCTTTTATAATTAATAAGATACAAACTTATGCATAGACGCCTTGAAAAGTCAAAAAAGGTAATTTTGTTATTGTAGAATCTCGTCAAGCTATCAATGAAAAGATTTATATATTTTTAACTGAATCAATTAAAATATCTAGAAGTTCATCTTGGAAAACTGCGTTTTTGTAAAAGGTTAAAGATATTTTTGTTTTTTATTCGTAGCGTTGTATGGTTTTATTATTGATAAAACGTAAACTACTTTCAATGGATATTTATTTGTTTACAGTTTATACATGTTTTTGAATAACACTAATTGAATAAAAGGCTACTAAAGCTCAGATTGTTTATAAAATAAAATAAAAAATAAATGGTTAAATGCTGATATCATAGACAATTTAAAAGAGAAGACAAGTCACAGATCATGACAATCAAATGTACTTAAGATTTAATAAGTTAGTATATAATTCATATTATACTACTAATAAATACTAGACAGTTCATAGATGTGATGGAATCGTCTTTACACCTTTCTCTGTACGAATCTACGAGTATATTAGATCTTATTAAATTGTATGATTTTCGAAAAAATAGTTTTTTTGTCAAATATTTCTGATTGAAAATTTATGAAATATTTCATTGAAAGCGACATTTTTTGTGATGCGATCCTATATTATCTATTTCAACAAAATAGCATTATATTGCTACGTTGAAAAATAAAATAGAAGTTAAATGAAAGTAAATACAAAAAATACATACAATTTTTTTTTCTACGACGTAGAGTTAGCTTATTTTACGACATATTGATTTGATTTGTAGTACTTAAATTTGTCAGCAAGTATGAAAAGCCAAATAGCAATAAATATGAATAAATAATTTTGTTGAATTACAAAATCGACGCTGAAATAAATTTATTTTCTGATTTTACCAACCTGAAAATTGTTTCATTGTATGCTTGTCACCGGTTTTCTTATTTTATATTCTGGTAAAATTGAAAAAATTAATCTGGTAAATTTCTTGACCGGTTCGGCTCCGGCTTCTCACGCCGCCCCACTTGCTAGGTTGACAACCTTATTATTTTTTACGGTCTTAGCCGATACGGGAATCCAAAACCAGTCGATCGGATTACTCGAATACTTTCAGATTTAATCAGATCTTTTTTTAATCTATCCAATATATTTGGCAACAACAAATACAGCTGAGAGAAAATTTTAAAGTGCATGTTGATTAAGCAGAGGAAATTTTAAATTATCAAATTATTTAATTTCAAAGATTGTAAGAGTTTTGAGACGATTTTAAATTATATCGCGAAAAGATTGCTTCGTTATATTTGCTTCTTATCGTCTACTATTGTTGAGATCAGTCCACGTTAATTAATTAATGTACTCTCACTCTAACGATTCTTTAAAACATTCTGGATCAGTCTTTATTCAATTCTACCTTTACTTCTTTGTATTTTTATTGTATAACAATATAGCGTTTTCTAACAAAAAGTTTAGGTATATATAATACATTAAAATATTTCAGTGTAGACCTATTATTATACGCACATTAAAAATGATTATTTCGTTCATAATAAATAAATGTAAACTTCTAAAGCTATTTCTACCAAATGACGTCATTAGAAAAAAATACAATAAACAATTCAAGATAACAGAATCAAAAATATATATTTTTAGGATGAAATTTCGAATTAAAGCAAGTTATAAAAACACATATCGAATAAATTAAAGATTATTATTATTTGCATCAAAATTATGAAGTGTATACTTTCTATATAATGTATAATATGGTTCTTAAATTTTATTTTTATGTGTATTTAAATTATGCATTATTAACAGTGGATACTTAACTGTATTTAAATAATCGTGTAATGTATGATTATTCTCAGAAAATTATCATTAACCTTGGTAATGTTAAAAAAAGAAACATGTGCTCATAATTACATGTTTTCGCAACGGTCATAAAAGAATACGAGAAATATATATATATATATATATATATATATATATATATATATATATATATATATATATATATATATATATATGTGTGTCACAAACCTCCTATGAGGAGAGGTACCAGAAGAAGATATATTTTATACTGGAAAAAAGTTGCATGTCGTTATTAAGTCTTTGAATGGTTTGCAAGAAAGAAAGGAGTATAATATTTTTCATATACCTAAGAAATATTTCGATGATAGTATATATATATCAAATATATCTAAAAAAGGTATATGTAGGCATTGGATATACAAAACGATTATCTTAAGCTTTTTGCACGTGAGAGAGTTGCAAATGCAGTAAATGCATGGCTTTCGAGTTCCAGCGTGTAACGGGACCTTGCCCCATTCGTGGTCCAGCCATGGTGGGTTCTGGTTATCTCATCGACAGTCAATGTTTGCTCCTCGCGTTACGAGAGGTGCACGTGATGCCGAGCTCTGGGAGACTCGCGAATGCCTAAGTGGAACCTCACACACGGACAGGTCCCACTCGAATCGATACTTCTCGGTAACACCAACAAAAAATCTTGGAAACCGAGTCCGTGTTGTCTAGACGTAATTATATGGGTAATTTTGCAATTATTTTTGTAATTGTGTGCAGACGAATGAAACGAAAATATTAAAAAATTCTTCCATAGATTTGCGGTTGTAAAAATTTCGTGTGCAGTTTGTATGGACCTGAGAAGCATTAGTACGCCTTATTTATTAATATTTTGAAAAAGTTTTAAGATGTATATTGTCCTACTCAATTGATTGTCAGTATTCAATTGTGATATGTTTTTTTTTTGACTAGCCTCATAGTTGCCAGAACATGCTGCTAATGCTGAAAAGACCAGCAGTTATATATAACTATTACAATTATATTTAAAAAACAATAAAATTGTAGGTTAATTTTAAAATAAACACCCTATAACATCGTCGTATTATACTAAACAAGTAATTTTTAATTTATTTTTTCATGGATTTAATAAAGTACAAATATACTATTAATGTATTATTAATAAGTATATTAAACAAAAAAAAGGTTCAAAAGTATTAATTACCAATTGAACGCTCATATAAAATATTTGATGGTAATCGAATGTAGCAAATTTTTTGTTTTTTATTGAGTTTATTCAGAATTGCAATGCTCCAATGAATGAGGATGTAGTGATTTTCAGCCAGTAAGGTAAGGTCAAGTTAGGTTATATGGTACATAATGAATTATTATTAATGGATACTAAAATTCTCAATTTCAAAATAGATGCTATCTTTTCAATACCAAGCTAATGATATGCTGTGTAACCTCGATACACATAGAGGTTATAGAAAATATTAAACATAATGTAATTCATGATTATAACCTGTTTAAAGTGTTTGGTATATTTTATCGAAACCATCAAAACAGTTTTTTCAACGTGCATTTATTGATTATATCTATAGGAAATATCTTGTTCAAAAATAAAATAAATGTGTTCAAGCACGTCTTCCATAAACAGGTTTTAAAGTTATTTTTTAATGCGAGGCTTTTTAAACCTACTAATAAATAAAAGATTATGTACTGTATATCCGGAAAGTTTGGACAGCGGTAAAATAAAAATAAAAATATTGGACGTTTGACATTTAATAACTAAATGTTGCAAAATATTGTATATTCAATATATCATACATGAATTTCTCTAGTGCCTAATTATTAATTTCGTATTGGTGCTAGTAGAAGTTGATCAAGAAACTTTACAATGTTTTAATAATATGAATATATTATAATAATACATAGATTGGTGATAGATGCAGTGATAGAAATCTGACATCTTTTATTTTGTGGGTAATTTTATTAGTTAAATAATTATCATGTAAATGCTTTAAGTGTGAAGACATGCCACTCGATATCTTTATGAATACAGATAAGCCATTGGAATTGGATTCAAGTATACACTCTTGAGTAAAGCCGTTTCAAGGAGACATTAAGAAACAATCGAAATCAAATAAATAATTTGATTTAATTTTTAATTGTATTCCCATCAAAGTATGGTTGATATTACGTAGAAAATTCAAATTAATTGGTGATATTATCAAGTCAATTACAGACGCAAGTAGACACAATTGGAAATTAAATTTAATATTTGCAGATCCTTTGTTTTCAGCCCGAATAAATTCAAATATTGTGCAGATTATTTTAAATGTTACCGTCTGTCTAGACTGTAAATTTATCGGACACAGCAGCTCGTTATTTATGAAGGTAAGAACCGGTTAGTCTTGAATCCACTTGCTGGGTTATCTAGCATTCATTTGACTGCCAACCTATCAGAAATTATTTAGGAATGACATACGGCTGAACCGGAGACCAACAACCAAATACAAAACCACAATAATAATTCAGAAACGACACGTCTATTTATCTGGGAGTATACTTGGAACTATACGCTATACTTTGCAATTAAACAGACATTGCCGAAAGCAAAGTTAATATTTTTTAAAGCTAATATTATATATGATTAAATAACACTGAATATTTATAATACACGTATAAAACAAATAAAGTTTATCCGCGCAGAATTTTTGACTTGCTAAAATACACATGTTATATTATTCTTGACATTTAACTTAATTAAATCTAATAAAAAGGAATCGCATGTTAAAATTACTTATTTTGTGATCTTCCAATTTAGTGGATGTATAATTAAAAAATTAGTTACTCAAATTTTATTTTTATTGGAGGTAGGTATCCATTTCCCAGAGACTACATAAAAAAAACGCTTTCGATTAAACAAAAAAATGGGTACAGTGTTTTTTAATCCCAAAGCTAAATAAAAATAGGTTTCTGCTTATGCTTATATTTGCTTTTGAATGAAAGTATATACGAGTATTAACTAGGTATTCTGGCACAAAGCAGGTGCAAATGGACAGACACTTCGCTTTTATGTCGGAACGACGAACAACGGCGCAATTAAGGATAACGTCTTATTGAAAATTGTGTAGAAATATAAAAATAATTAAAGGAAACAGAACTAGAAGATGTTTTATGGTCCGGAATGGCACAGGGCCATAAAATGCACAATAAAATGTACACAAGAGGAGATGAAGTCGATACCAGTTGAACATGATTAATTAATGAAATGAATCATACAGTGTTACACGTTAAAAATACTTACAGCACATCTTCATAATAGTATTGATGGCTTAATAGGAATAACTCTTTCATCCTAAGTAGAATAACCCATTGTAGATGGAATTATTTTTTAGATGTATATTCAATGTTTAACTACCTAAGTAAATAATTTCATTCAAAGAATTTTTTTTCAACCTATATGATGCTTTTTACTGTCGCTTCACAGAGTTAAAAACCGTCACTTTTGGTTTTTTTGCTTGTAAAAAATACAATATTTAAAGCAAGCGCCTCTTTTATATATATTTTTTAAGTACTACATATTACTTAGTACAAAAATAAAGCTGATGGCGTGGAACAGGGAATGTCTCATGCTATGGAAATATTCGCCGGAATGCTGCCGTCGTGACTAGCACTCGACGGTCAGTCGAGTCCGAGTGTGGCATCTATATAAGTCTAAACACCTGTGAACTAAAAATAGAAGACGTAAAAGGATGTGATTTAATTATATGCTCATATCTACATGCACGGCCAATAAAACTCAAAAACACCGTCGTTAAAAAAATTCACGAGGTTTTAATGGCATTCAAATGTACCTACACGGTTTATTGCCGTATAAGTGGGCAGACTCGTCGTAAATAATAGAAACAAGTACATCGTGAGTATTTTCTATGTACAATGACAGTTTAATTTATTAATAAAAAAAACTAGACGATTCAACAAAACACGGTTTTTTAGTGTTAAGATCGATTAATATATATTTTTCTATTAGTACTTAGTGACGTCATTGATATTTACTCTTCCAGATAAAATATTAAAACAGTAATCGACAAGGAAAACGCAGAAGCATCAAGTCGGATAAGCTCTGCTTTGCCTTTAAATATTTCCTCCTGAATTGCGCTGATTAAATAAAATATTTGAAAAATATTATTGTACAATATCTAAATTTTTCGGAAATGTGTTAATATCTAAATAGTACCCAAAAACGTAGTTTATTTATGAGCTAGAACACTTCCCAAAATTATATAAAAGATTAATATAGAAGATCTCTTTTCCAAAAAATACACCGACAACAGTAAATGTATGCTAAAATGGTAATGTTAAATTTTCTCAGAAGACATTATAAACATCCACCGACTGAATAAACGAAGCGAGAATTTTTTCTCGTAAAGCGCTGCATTGTAGACAGGCACACCTCATTATTTCCAAGTATTTTTCTATTCTTATTGGAGTGATGTTGAATGGAAACTTCGCGCAAAATAATTTCCAATAATTGAACAATTCATTTTCATGAAAGTTTACACGAAAAAGTTTTCCACTTTACAATGAAGCGGGGAGGTAATTAAATCTTTACTGTCTAAGAACTCCGGGAATCTTTATATTCCGCGGAGCCTTCTGGAATACCTTCCGGGGAATTCCAAACTCCTTTTTGATAAGGCCTGGCAATCGCTGCTTCCTTCCGGGAGTGAGGGACCCAAAATACACTATTATTCACACACTACTAGATATACTGGTTAGACATTCAGAGCTCTGGATATTTATCTGCCTGAAAAATAGTGAATATATTTTCGTGTTTAAATAACAATAGTATTATGAGAAGCAAACGTAACGTAAATGTAATTATTTCTCTGTGAAGGAAGACGATATCTTTTCTATTGTGCGTTCGTTACATTGTCTATTTTCACGGTCATTTTCATATACTACTAAATTCTGAAAACAAGCTTGACTCTCACAAGTGGCGTTACGATACCGCGTAGAGGTAGTGAGTTCAGAATGAAAAGAAAATATACTCTGCCTAAGCCGTATTTTACATAAACTACTATATATATCATCAAAACTGAGACTATCATGCTACATACATAATATTAATGTTTTGAAACCACGTTTAGCTCAATACAACTATTTTCAGAATATCATGCCAGATAAAACAAATCATACATTTCTTATAAAAAAATAATGAACAGTAGATGTATTTATTTATTCAAAATACGCAAATAAAAAATGTTTCAGAGAAACACTACACATTGTAAACAGGAAAAGGATAATTGGAATTATCCTTAACTAATAAACAAGCTAAAAAATGATATATAAATAATAATATTGTGAGCAAATCCATCCAATAAAACGGCTGATGTTCTAACTATAGAGGATATAAAAGGGGTATTTGTATTATGTAAAAACCACCATATCAAATATTTAAATCATTGTTATATAAATTGATTAGCTCCTACTTTTATTAAATGTTCGCAATAACTGCTAGTGTCAATTTTGTACTGTAAAAATAAGAAAAATCGTCACATAAAATAAATTTGGCTGTAAGTCGTGTCGTACCTGCTTAGGGCATGCTCAGAGCTTCTTTTAAAGATAACCCATCGTAGGCGTAGCTTAGTTAGTAAAACAGCAACTGCCGGTTCGTGCTCTAAAGAGCAGCATGGCCGTAAATTGCTTGCTTTATTAAAAGAGTTATTATCTTTATAACATTGCGTGTGGATATGTAGACAAATTTTAAAAACAACTATGGGACTGATGACCTTGAGACCGTTTTTTGTGTATTCTTGTATATATTTTCCCATCAACCCTCCCCCATCAGATTTAAAGCGTGTTGAAGTATATTTCGGCTTAGTTTGTAATCCAATCAAGAGTTTTGAGGCAGATTATTTGGGCGCAGTGATCGGATAAAAAATCAATTCTGTTTGTAAACAAAGGCGGCTTGTTTTTGCTGTAAGGGTGTATATTCTTTGAAAATTTGACGTCACAATTTTCCGAGGCTGAAATCATTTACATTTTAATTTACAAGCTTGAAAGTCTTATGGAGAGAATATGTACAAAACCATTATATAAAACGTGCAAAAAATTACATTGATATTTGCTCTAATAAATGTTTGCTTATCTTGTGAATACATCATGAAGAAAATGATGATTATTTTTATTTTGGTATATGTATTTTATTTTTGTACAATTAAATCAGAAATCAAACGATACATTTATCGTTGCACTTTTTTATCTATGGCATTTGCATTGTTCAGAAAAACATCAAAATCAGAAGGTGCTTTTTTTCGAATAGTTTTCAGTCTCTCTAAACCTGAGATTAATATATAATCAATAGAAAACTAAACATATATACGATGGCCCTCCTGTATTTAAACCAGGCACCTCATATTTGGCAAGCATCTGTGATTATCGCTTGGATATGAGGAAGTTATACGATTATGAGTAGCATAAAATAGAATTTTGTAAGTATTTACGATTTTCTAAAGAGAGTTTTATTTGATAGTTAAATTCAAAAGCCAAGTTCAGAGCCGATATAAATCTTTCATTACAGAAAATGGCAGCTGACGGCTTAAGTGTTAAGCCGGGTTTTTGCATATCTACCATATACTCACTTAAATAAAGTTCATTCTCAATAAGAAACTGAAAATTGCAGCAAATGAAAAGAAGAAAGAAATACACCTTGCAAGTATAAAATGTATATTGCTGTATTTTATTGTTAACGATAAATTTATTATATTCTCGATTTATTTATTTAAATAAAAAAAGTAAAATATTTTTCACAATGAAAAAAGTACCTTTATCGAATCGAATTCTTACACTTTATTTAACGTGGTTTCCAAAAAAATTCACCTGATATTTTGTAGAAAAAACTTTAAAAAAATATAATAATGCATGTTACACATTATAGGGTTAGTATTTAAATATAAATAACTTATTACTTTCATTTAGTTTGAATGTAAAATTTTGCTCAACCACGATTCTCATTTGATTCGCTATCCGCCGTAGAGACTTGTACAATAATAAACGAATTGGGCAGGTCCAATTCTAAGAAGCGACTCAAAAGACGTCATTTCAATAGCTGAATACAGAGACTGGATTAAAAATGATTAGTGGACTTGGATTGAACTAGTTCAAGATTAATGCTACAGTTATGAACTGTACAAGTTGTAGCACAAGCTACGACCATCGACTAAGAAGCCTGATGAAATTTTAATGATGGCTAAATTATTCTGTTCATTGGTTTTTTTAAGTAATTTCATGACTCGAATTGACTCTGTTACACGAGACTTAAAATAAAGAGTCAATTAAACTTAAAGGAAGTCATTTTTTATGTTTCAATACTGTAATATCTAAAATGAAGCTTCTTATATTAATAAGTAGCGGGACATATTTGTGCAGGTCATGATTACAATCTCTTGAACTTTATATTTGGATATCATACATATTTTATATGAAGATAAACGTAGTATCAGTATGGAAGAGATTTAGTTGTCTTGCGTGGTCAGGAATTTTTTGTATCCTGAAAATATGACCACTCACTGAGAAATAAGCCAACTTATTCTTGATAAATTTAGGTAATATATTTTAGTTTTTTAATAACAACTATACACAGAGTTTAAATATATCTTATCTGTAAATAAACTGACGATTTCTTTTCGGGATAGAAGACACTATCGTTTTTGACGCAAAATGGACGTGTGTTCATTAAATTTAGAAAATTCAGAATAAAAGAAAATATAACTGTAGTATTTTTGTCATTATATTCAGTGAGTTTGAAATTATGTAAGTATTTTTGGTCTTCATTATGTATGATAACCGAGATACGTATGTAAAAATTTCACGGTTTGATGTTTGATGTATTTATCAGAGCAAACAACGGGAATCTGAAAACTTGGTTATCATTTGTCATTGTTTTTCTGTCGTGTTCGCTGTTCTTGGGTGGAAAGTTATTAACTGAGTAAATATTTTCTTTGTAATTTGTAGTGTACTCCTATGTAAAGGTACAACCGCCAACACAAAGTAAGTTTTAAAAAAATGTTTTGGAGTTATGATAAAAAAAGATATAGAAATTCATTCTAGGATAAAAATATTATTTTTTAATTAATAAAAAAAAGGTTTATAGAAAAGATATTTTACTTTAATATAAAATTTGAAAAAGTGATTATGTAAAACATGTATTTTACGATAAGTTTTAGTAAGCAACATGCCTAATAATTATTTATTTTTTATCGTTTTCAAAGTACAAAAGGGATCAAAGGGTGTTTTTAGTTTATTTATCCAGCCGGATTTTTAATGTTAACCAATTCTAAAAATATCAGAAATCGACCAATATCACGACTATGTTTTATAACATAATTTTTTTTAACTCCCGCATGTTGTTAACATCTGTTTTTTGATATGATAACTTATTGTGTGTGTATTTTAATTATTATTAAAACGTTTAATTGGTGCTTTGATTGCATTAATGTTATGATTAACTGGAACAGTGTTTCGAAAATATTTTTACTCGCTCACCCGTTGATATTTAGAACCAATGTAATCCATATATTTTTAATTGTTTATTTCAAAAGCAAAGAAAAAGTCTATTATAAAATATTCAGTATTCTTTATTTACATGGCATTGCCGTTGCTGACTTAATACCAATAAAAATTACCAAAGTTAACATACAATTATGAAATATTAATTTGTGTATGATTTTAAATTTTATTATAATTTTTATAAGCGTAAAAAGTGGATGAAAAGTATCTGTTTGTCATATATTTATATGCTTCAAAACAAATATACATTTTTTTTACTATTTAACAGAGAAGGTGGTTTACAGACTCTTTAATCAGATAATCTGTGAAAATAGGGGTTTTTTCATTCAAAATAAATATATTTATGGAGATTGTATAAAATAATAACGTTTTCGGATCGCAAAGCCATTCTGTCTCCGCAAATATTCAGATTTGACATTTCGGTTGTTTGACCGCCAAGTCTCGACGGGAAAGGAAATGGAGCAAACATCGCATAACCCATTATACGCTTTCAAGTTAGTTCCAGAATGGTTCAGAGAAATCTGCTTTTCAGCGCTTTTGTAATACCAGCGAAGTCGCCTCACATGTGCACAAATTTCGTGCCAGACACGACGTCGTGCAAGGCTCTCACGCTGGACATGCGATAACCGTAATTATAACCGCCTCTCCAGTGGTTATCACTGACCTCTGGGTCCCGGGTTTGAACCCCAGTGAAATCTGTGAAAACTGCAAAACGCTGTCGGGCTCAAGGAAAACCTTTCTAGTATAGATATCCAGTGCACGTAGAGATAAGCTTGATATTACTGATTGCACATTTCTCGAATGTAGCAATATAGATTTTTTGATAATGCTCGGATAATCAAGACAACATAGTACTATGCTATGAAAAAAAACATCTGCTTAAAAAAATAATTTGTGACACAATAATAATTTTATTGTTTAATAGTGAGATAAAACGTAATATATGGTTGATTAGGTTTGGATTTAGGAGAATTAACTGCCACCATTAGGGATCTAGGCTCTAGATAAAAAAAATCAATGAAAACGCCTTTTTGATGCTCAAAAACTAAAAATTGAAAAGAAAAGAAAACCAGTTTAAAGGTCAGTCAAAAATTTATCAAAAATTAATAATATATTTAATATTAATTGAATAATGATGCAATCGACAAATTCCACTCCACATTGGCTTCACTCATCCCACTGTCGCTTTCATCGTCGGTTACCGTCGGTTTGTCCGCAATCACAGCGGCCGGCTCGGCGACTCTTCCCGTGGACCGCCGCCATTTCGTTTCAAAATGGCGCTGGGATTGGAATACAAAACGAGTGGTCGTCATGAGCGCCGAGCGGCGGAGAGTTTCGTGTCGAATTTGCAACACAATAAGGACCGGCTCGGCGGCGACGTGGGACTTGCAACCGAGGCGTGCGGGCTGGAAACTTAATGGCTCACATTAAACACGTATTGAGATGTGCTTCAATAGGCAAGGAACGTCACCTTGCTGCTTATATACGATGACTCTGTAACACTTAAATTTTTCTTATATTATGTCGCATTTCAGCTTGTTTATGAGACTCGCTGTTTCGTGGCGTGAACTTCTTTTGCAGCACGTGAGTTGAGCCAAGTATCGGTGCTGACGTATCTTGATTTTCGTTATACTATATTTGTGACAATATCACAAAAATATTGTTTGACCCAAATTACTTAAAAAATATATTGACACTGCACTGTGAACGTGGTTTATTTGCGTGCCATTTATTATTTGAAGTGATAGCTCGGAGCGGTCGTCCATATATTTTTCTTCGCGCTCCGGCGGTGGAGCGCTAACGCCGCCGCTGCCGACCGGGTGACCCTCGGATTAAATTCCGTGAGTCGCGTTTCATACTGTGCTTTAAAAACTCGCCCGCGGGTCAGAGAACACGGCGACCGAGTGTGAGTACGCCTCGATACATTCTCACTCACGAGCTCTCGCTTCTCTAGGAAGTGGGTCAATGATTACCGCAGAAGTTCCTAACCCGCGAGGAGCAGCAGGCTGCTTGAACATTAACAATGTTAGTCTTATTAATGATTTCGCCATGAATACCACCAAGTCGGCTTGAAAGGTGACAAGTGGGAAGGTGGCCTTTAATCGAAAACGCAACTTACCTGACTTAACCTTACCTAAGTGAGTTCCACTGATAAAATAAAATATGCTAATGAGTAAAAAGGCGATGATTTTATATTAAGGTGCAGGTCCTTGAATTGTTCGGACTACTTTCTCATGTCAATGCGCATAATTTTTTTGCTGTTGATTTTCAACGGGGTGAACCGTAAACTCGATATACTTACAGTTTAAGTCATTAGCGCGAGACAGATGCAAGAAGTATAAATAATTATTTGTTGTTTTTATAAATTAATTATAAAAATGAATACATGTCATTTCTATTAAGTGATAATATTTACGTATATGCGATATCCAGTTAATTTAATAATATGCACAATATCATTTAATTATAAAAATCATATAAAATTATAATTTCACTGTAAAATGACATGTTTAGACCTTTTTTGCATAAATTTATGAAATCATATTTTAAAATATACTGTCGTATTGTTAAACTTGGTTCAAGTTCTATGATTAATTATTTTTATTTTTAAATTCTCGCGTACCGCCCCTGGACTGGTAGAATTCCGTCAACATGGTCGCCAGCCGAATAGCGGAGATTAAATAAACTATACCGACCAATAAAAAAAATACATTTACGTTAATGCTATGCCTCCGCAGACCTATTTGAAAAATTATAAAATACAACACAGTATAACATTACCGGTTATGGATATTTCTGGCACAATCACTGGTGCGTTAAAATCAAATTTATAAACACAAATTGCCGCATATTCACTCACGCGATTTTTCCTTTAAAATATAAAAAAATATATTTTTAATAACCAATAAAATGCTTTGCCATTCCGCATCAATAATTGAGCGTATTGGAAACCACCTGCCGTGCTAATATACATGTTTAACGGTAGAGAGCAGTTGCAACCGATTTAAATAATCTCTTTGATGTCACTGTGACGTACACCTCCACGATACAGCTGCACAAGTCACACTCGCGCATTCGGAGTGGTACGCTGGATTACTCGGGCTTGGGCCGTACACTGCGTGGGGAAGATATTAATTGATCATTTTATTAAATAATAAAATCTACAGCATATATAAGCCTATTTAACTCAATGTTTATGAAGTAGAATTATATGAAATCGTTTTCTAAATATTATACTTTTTTATTTTAAAAATAAACTGTAGGGGTAAAAAATAATCTTAACATTATTCAAATCTACACTTTGTATTCAATACATTATACTAAAAATGATGTCTCTAAATTGAAAAATAGTTTTGAATATTTGGCTATATATTTTCACACAATGAGCAAGAAATTAGGTTTTTTTTTTTCGATTATTGGTGTTCTTCTGCCTTGGACATGTGAATGTTCAATTTTAGCAATTGTGTACGAAAAGTTTCTCGCAAGTTGGCAGGGACATGTCTGTTTGAATAATGATAAGACGAAAAAGTTTCGCCAACATTGGGATCATGTTTTAAGCCGATAAAATATTTATTCGATAAATTCCTAGAAACAAGTTTTAGGCTGTTTTTGAAAGCAATTTCAAGTTAACAAGTTATTTGCGAGACTTCTTATCGGGTGTTTTATATATTTTGCCACATCAAAGTGCTATTTAATTGGCCGAACGTTCGCTCTAAAAAAACAATATGAGATATTTTCGACAAAATTGTTAAAAATATTGCGTTAATTCTGAAATTTTCGGTATATTAAAATACACTTTTTTTTAACGAACATTCTATTATTGTTATAAAATATGTGAAACGTTGATATTAATTATAATGCATATATTCAAGAACAATGTTGTGACTAATATTTATTTTACTATGCGGTTTTTAAACTAATGATAAATATCACCTCACAGCGGAAAGATGAATCTAAGCCACTTGTAATATATATACATATTTATAAATAAATTAATTTCAGGAAAAATTGTGAAAAATGTGAAAAATTTGCCGCAAAATAAAGGCCTGAGCCAACCGCGACCGAACTGGTCGATGGATGACAGCGACGCGGCTTGCCGAGCTTATTGGATCAGTGTCCTAGATTATGCAGACTAGTTGCTGTCAGCACTGGCGCTAGACAGCAGCGAAATAAAGAAAAACTCCATTACTTCGAAGAGTCCATACACTATACGTACTGGCTGCAAAAATAGGCACTAAGAACGAGTCGATGTTGGTAGACTCAGATGTCGGAGAAACCTAGAAATATAATCTACGACATGGGTGTATACATAACTTTGTTTACTTCTGATAAAGTCTTCTGAATAAAATAATCCAGACATTACGTCTATGTTAACGAAACAAACTGAAATTCAAACAATCTGATATTTTTGGAGGTAAAATTTTCTAGGCTTAAAACGCACGTTGAATCTACAAGAAAATTAACCAGCTAAAGTGTAACAGGTATGTTAGGACGGGAATTCGTGAGCATTTTCTAAGAATTATTAAATTAAACATGAAACAACGCGAAATTAGTGCTCCATAAATAACGAGCTGGGATTTCGAAACACAAAAAATAAACACAAGACTGCATAAACTCCGACAACGCATATTGAGGAGACCGAAAATACACGGATTACGTAAAGGTCAGCCGTCGCGCAGCCTCTTGCATGCGCTCGAGAATGTGAAGCCATTTCTGCTTAGGTTTGTAAATGAAGTGTTATGCTGCTACTTTTAAAATGCATACAACTAGTAATTTATGTATAAAATCTTACGTAAATTCAACCTTTTCCTTCTTCAAATGCTTTTTTTACTTGTTGGTAACCATCTCTCTGAACATATATTTATCCTAAGCCTGTCTTACTAATGCGGCTGTACTCCCACCACCGGCGCAGATTTTACATTCGCTTAAGCTTTTATCCTTCCAATATCTCTTCTTTCTTGTATTTTTTTTAGACAATTGTAGTAACATCTTACGCTTTTTTACCGTCGCCAGGAGTTCTCTTTCTTTGTTCAGAAGTTCGCATTCTGAGCAAGAGTCTTTCGTTTTTGACGTGATCAAACCATTATATTTGTAATATTCTCCTATAAGGCCACATCTAAAACACCTTTATTTTGCATTGTTATTAATTAAATAAACCAAACATATTTATTGGTAGGCCTTACGAGGGAGTGGAGACTCAAATTAGTTTTATTATACTCATGTGTACTATTATTAATGGTTCTAAGGGGCCATCTAATTCAATAAATTAGAACCCATACTATTTTTCACGCGTAATTCTCTCATAACCAATAAATAAATACTCAAATTGGTACTATAAAGGCCGAATAATAGTAAAAAATGTGTAATATCACTCTTTTTATTTCGCACAAGTGGTTAGAGGCTGTTACATAAATACTCACATTGAAAAGTGGCGATGCATCGTATTGATTTTACGCTACAATGTCACAAACTCTATATATAGTAGTATACATTTCACAGAATTGATTACTACACAGTAAATGGTATATACGTAATACTTATTTATATCTAGTTAGCAGTTGCGATTTTTTGCAGACTTTAGTCATTGGCTTGACCTTTTGATCTTAGTCTTATACTTCAATATTATACTGAAATTTAATCAACGGATCTACCACATGGTGCTGTTGTGTCTGTAGCAGCTTCGTGTATTCCAAAAAAGGAAAGTTCAGCGTTCCTGAAGTTGTTGCCAGCTACATGCCGTCCAAGTCACACAGAGACCACCACTTCGCAGTGCTCGTCACTCACCAAAGGCCAGAGAAAGTAGCTGTACCTATTGATATTATGCAATCCTACAGAAGACACTGACGTGACTTCATATTCTGTGCTAATTCATGCGAAAATGTTTTGTTTTAGGAAATATTAAATGTGCTTAATATTTACTTAATCGAAAATAAAAAGTCATATATTTTTTCTTTAATTCCACTATTATCAATTCTAAACACTGGAAATTCGTTTATTAGTCAAAACCTCTTAGTGTAGACTCACTGCCATCCTGCTCTCTCTTGGTCAAATAGAGTTTAATGATACCTGCTGCAGTAGTTTATGACCTCAAAGAACAGTTTTGAACAGGTGTTATTACTGAAAGACACGTAACACAAATTGAAAGCAAACAATTTTAAGAGCACCAAAGTAAAGGACATGGTAATTAAGTATGGTTGTTGTAGTAGTAGACGATTTGTAGCATTTGTGTAAACTAAGTCACGTGGCTATTTTCGTGCATCGGTTTTGGTGAGCCGCTTTTGCCTTGTTAAATCCTGAACGTGGTTTGATAATTATCCAATAGATGAAAGTGGCTCACCAAATACTATAAACCACGCTGTCTCATTATTCACTCGGCCGGTTAATTTGCTTACCAAAGGCAAGCAAGTGCCCAACACGAGCGGACCCCGGGAAGGTTCGTGCGGAGCAAGAAATATTCAAAATCCAGGCCTGGAAATGATGCAGTATAATGTGCCACATAATTCACACTATGATGCATTAGTGTTGTTTGAGAAGCTTTTACAATAAAATTTAAAGTTTGTTTCTTTAGGTTGTGGGCGAAGTAAAATATTTTTTTGTGGGAGCAATAAGAGGTGTGAGCGGAAAACTTTAGCTAGTTTAGAAAGCGAATGAATATGCTATGTGGGAACATTCGGATGCTTCTGCGGACGGCGAAAGCGTTTACTATTAAAATTGTTCGCGTTATCTCTAAGCTAATCATATTTTTTTATTAATACGGAGTATTAAAAATTTCTGCCGTCCACCATGAAATATAATTAATTAGATAATTTACATAAAATATTTTACTCATATCACGTAATGGCCTCAACGCTTAATTATGAATAAACTATATAAAATCTTAAGAATGTTTGTCTGAAACTATATAATAAATACTATATGTTCAAAATATTTTGAATTACATTGGCAATGCATATAACAACGTGTGGTATACTTTTAATGTTTTCAAAATAAAATAACAACGAGACTTCAAGTTTTTTTAAAAATATTTTATGGAAACGAAAACACCATGAACCATTCAATAAACTTGATTAATATGCCTTGAAATATAAACCTCACATATGATTTGGAGTGCAGTGTAAAATATTGTACTTTTATTTAAAAAAAACTCGACGAATAAATTATCAGTAAGTTATTAATAAATATCATTGCTTTGCTTAACATCTCGATAACCTCTGAGCGGCAAATTTTGGTTCGTCGTTATTAATTACATTTAGTAATAAAAAATATAAAAATTCCCCAGCGATTGTTTATACTCGGCGATTACTTCTCAGAACCTGGCAATCGTAAAATGCACGGATCCTATTATGGCCTTCAAAGATAAGATTTTAAAATATCTTTATTTTGTTAATTTTTTTTCTGTGCACAACATATTTATCCTCTTAAAATAAGCAATGTTCACTCCTGAGGCTTCAAACAATATTGTAAGATAATTTAAAAAAAAATTTTGGTTACTCAAATGAGATTAAATTAAATAAAATTTACTTCATTATTGAGATAAAAATGCACATATATAAATATGCATATTCGCTGTTTTGAGTTTAAAGAATAAAACTTATTATTATTATTCTAATTTGTATACTTCTGATAAAGATCTGGGTGCTATTTTATGGTCTAATAAATACAATGTGACTGACTACTCTCACTCTTGATTTATTGCTTCATAATCTTATGCTAAATAAATCATCGCATTGAATATTTATTAAGTTATACTACTAGTGTTATAATACACCATTATGTATCTTATATATTAAAACTACGAAACTGTATAAGCATTGATTTCTATCAGAATTTTTTTTCATGCAATTAACCAACGTCAAACTACAGTAACCGATAAAAAATAAATAATAAAAAACCTAACAAATTACCGAAATGTTCATAGTTTAGCTCGTTAAAATATTGATAAGTTGTTATTGAAAAATGTAATTATGTATGCGGATGAAAATTACGTAAGATTTAAAAAAATATATTTGAAACTACGTTTATAATATGTGTCGTAAATAGTATAGAAAATAATATTTTTAAAACATAACAAGGTAATGTAAATATTCAGATTCCTGAGGTATAAACCGGCGACCTTATAGCCAATGAGAAAAATGTCGCTTGCGATAGTCTGACGTTCACTGAAGACTCAAGCTACATTATGAAACGAGGCTTCGGTATTTCTAGCGTTTTTTCTCACCGGTCAGGTTTTATTGGGTACATTTTGTACAGGAAAAAATTTACATTTATCTGTCTTACTATGTACTGGCACTGTTATTTATCGGTTGTCAGCTGCTTGCTCGGTTCAGCCATTGAGCTGGTAAATTACTGGATTGCTATCTACACGCGCACACATGCACACGAGGCACTCCGCTCGCAGTCGCACAGCACACATAACAGCCGGGGCCATTCGCAACGAACCGAGTACATCCCATTAATAATTAAAACGAAGCCAGCAAATGCGAAAAACCAATAAAAAAAAAACCTGGTTTTAACCAGCAAATGTTGTGTGGTTAGCAGTGGCGTGCAGTGGACTTTGAATCTTAACAATTGTACTTATGCTTAATGTTACTCGAAGTTACACGGAAACATACACTCAACGTAGCCATTCGCAACTAAATGAATATGAGTACAAAAAATGAATATTAGCCGTGGTTTTAAGCTGTAAGCTATGTTGCAGATAGCATTGGCGTGAAATGGATTTTTAAGGTGGTTTCACAAGACAATCACTAGGAGTTACATCGGTACAAACACTCAACGTGGGTATTTGCAATGAAATGAGTATAAATAATACAACAACGATTATAAATAAATCCGTAATATGGCAAATATGAAAGGTAATTAATCCATAGTTATAACTGGTCAAGCTTCTTGTAGTTACCAGTGGCGTGCAATGGATTTTGATAGTGGCTTCACATGAGTGCAAGCTCAGCGTGGCTATTCGCAATAAAGCGAGTAGTTAGTTACAAAATTAAAAAAAACCATTGAAATGCTTGAAGATATATAAAAACCCCTGATTTTAATTAGCAGAGCTATATTGAGCTTAATAGTGAGTGTAGCTGCTTTTAACATGGCATGCGTATTTTTTAGAAACTTATAAATATCACTATTAAACAATGAAAAACAGTTAAAACGTCTGGATAAATAAATAATATTTTATAAAACCGAATGTAAATTTTTGGGTATAAACACGCCACTGGTGGCAAATAAATAGTTGGTGATTATTAGTATCGATTGTTATTAATTAAGATTAAGGATTTATTGCGAAGCTTATTTAGTGACGTAATAAAATACATCGCCAGTAAAAAGCAACAACCCGTAATACATAAAACAGAACTTTCATACGGGTTTATAGCAATTTTAGACAGTGAAAATAATTAATGATTTATGGAATAGCAATTTTTATTAAATTAATAAAATTTCCGGTGAGCGTGGGTAGCATTGTTTTTGTGAAATATTTTTGAAAATGTTTAAAAGTTATTTTTGCCGTCTTCCCATTAATGAAAGAAAATATCTGCCGATCTCACGCCAGTTGTACAAAACAACAGGTAACTTTATCATATATTCAAAAATCAACATTAATTTTATCGAGTTTGAATGTGAACAAAGGTAGAGTCGCTTTCTAATTACGACGGTTTTCCTGGATGCAAATAAATTAAGCAGATGTTTTTGCAATGTAATAGAATACTAATTGGAAATATGACGTGAACTTATCTTTTGCTTTCTTTGCATGACAATACGACGCTTCTATTATGAAAATACTCGGTTATTTCTAATAGTGACAATGCCAGTACTTCACAGTTGTTAATAGTTCCATTGTCATTGAAATTGGTCTGGAGAAATTCGAAGAAGTTACTTGAGCATACTTACTCAGTGTCAGATAACTGTGAAATGAATGGCTCAATCATACTTGTATTGAATCCAAAATTTAATTATCGAAATATCAAGTAAGGTACAATATTTTGCGCTTGTAAAAATAAAATATATTTTTTACTAGCTCAGTGGTAAAGACGGCAGTCTCTTGACTAAGATATTACTGAAAATATCAATACATGATAATTGTAACATGTAGATTCCAGGCAATAATATTTATGAGGTCACCATTGTGTTGAACTTGCATTTTTAACGCATACTTGTTTGCTCTTAAAAACAAATAGCTATATTAGTAACAAAATGACGATTCCATTAGAATTTTGTGTATAAATAACCAACAGAAGAAGAAAATTGGTCCGAAAAAACTTACACAACAATATCCGAAAATATTAAAAACTGTAAAATATTATACAATCGGTGGAATCTATATTTATAATAAAAACATAAATCAGTATCGATTCCATAGTAAATTTATTCTCAATTAATAATTTCATGAAAACCTGACGGTTTTTACGAATTTGTAGATATTGAATGCCAGGTCAAGCATATTTTAAAATGAAATATTGGATTTTAGCATTTCTAAAATTAAAAAAATCCATTTACTCATAATCCCCAAAGATATTTTTTTAAATATTAGCAATACTATTAAGTTGTATGAAATGTAATTTTCGTAACCTTTGACCCTTCCGAAGTTATAAATTATGAAAATAATATTTGACACTTGACATTAATAAAATACACAATTGAATAATCTTTGAGGTAGTCTTTTATGCAACACATACTAATAAATTGATAATTTCGAAACGTTGCTGGTCAATAAATTATATATTTTGTAAATAAAATATGTTTACTTTGATGCTGAGCTAAACAAAAATTTAAATACACGTGTTGCTGTGATATTCTGGAATCCAGAATATAAATACAAGTGTTAGTAAAGAAATAAATTTACAAGTTATAAAATTGAATAAATAAATTTAACATATATATATATATATATACATATGCATATATATATTGAACATGTTTTGTGTAAAATGTAGTAGTAAAGGGTAAAATCGCACTTACTGTGACGGTCTTCACAAAAAATCAAATACATATTTAGTACAATGTAGCTTCTATCGATTTTGTAGTAAAAGAATTGTATTGAGACAAGATAACCTCTCTTCGAACGCATTAAATCAGAATATTTCAATCTCAAATCCATGAGTTGGTAAACAGAGTATAATATTTGTCAAATCTAAAAAGGAAAAATCGATCCATGATTTTTTTGAGTCACACGTCTTAAAAAAATTACATTTGAATAAAACAGGAGCAGTACAAATAAATTCATGATAAATGAAGACATAGAAAGGCAGACATAAAAAATAGACACGAGTTACTGGTGTTATCTAAGGATCTAACATACTAAGTGCATTCAATATGCTGATGTTTCAAATATAAATATAAGTAATAAATCAGATATACTATATAATTGAAAAGTCGTAATGCTAACAGGGCAGTTTGTACTATTAAAGCGATGTGATAAAGTGTTATGATAATAAAATGGGAGTATATTTTGATATATTTTCCGTACCCTTCACTAATTGACTGAACATAGGTTGACATTCTTCTTCATCAAGTGCCTCCCCTCAGAAGAGGTTGACAACCATTTTACTGAACATATACTCATGCTGAGCCTGTGTACATGGTTTTCTAAGGGGAAAATAGTGTAGTAGGTCCCCGGATCCTTCTACACTGCAGTTTTATATTGAAAGAAAAAGTCTGCATATTGCTGCTGCCCAAATAGTACAGGCGTTTAGATCTGATATTCCTTCTGCAGCAGGCTGGAGGAATAATGGTCCACTGTTCCATTACTGATCCTTTACACGCGCCTAGGGCACAGAATGGCAGGCATGCACAAGCAATGGGGAGAGCGGGGGGCGGGGTTGACGTTACAATTTCAAATATGATGGTATGAAGATATCAAGAAGTGTCCTATAAGACATATGATACTGCATTTAACAGTAATTTTCTGTTGAATAAATAAAATAAGAATGTTTGAGGAGTACATGAAGATTTACTTTGTGAAGGACAGGTACATGTTTATATAAAATAATGGTTATCGTTTGGACACAACACTGGATTTTATAAAAACCGTACGTATATTTAGAAAACACGATTTAAAAGCTGCGATGATTTCATAGTAACGGTAATTTTTCTACTACGAGTATAAATCATAGTTGAGTCCAGTATTATTCGCTGGTGCGATTACGTAACCGTGTGGCTGGTAGTGGCTGTGTGAATAATTCTTGTCGAATAGTCTCCGTTGAGGCCCAGTCGCCCACAGCCATCCCGGCTAACGCCGCTCGGTCCAGCTCCGCTATCCGCTACACTTGATCTCGTTAAATAATATGATCTCTCGATTAATTTGCTTGCGAACAAAGCACTGGACGGGAGATTAGGCCGAGTTAGATACGAAATCTAATTGGGAGGCTGGGCAACTGATTGTCTTTGCATTGCCTCCAAAATATTTTCTGTCCAAACAACTGCTATAGGATAATGGATCGCAGATATCGGTGCCTTTATATAGATGTGTGTATTTAGCAATACAATCGGTACATAATATAAGGATGATATAATAATAACAACATTATGTAAATAACTCCGCCCTCATGTTTTATCTACTTCTCATATACATCTTTAATATTTTGAATAAAAATACTTGAGTGATTTTCCACATTTTTGTTTTTATTAGTGACCGGTTTCGCCAACCTTTCACGTTGGCATTATCAAACAGAGTCAAAATGCCAACGTGAAAGGTTGGCGAAACCGGTCACTAATAAAAACAAAAATGTGGAAAATCACTCAAGTATTTTTATTCAAAATATTAAAATGGAATTCCACCAAGTACTCTCTGTCAAAAATATTGAATTTATATACATCTTTCTCATTATATTTAATTTTTCCATTTATTATTTCTTTTTGTTTTATTTTGATTACATGTCGAAGGTTTCCCCCAAAAAACTTAACTCCAATTTTGATATGGCTTTACAAGCATAAAAATGGGATGATAAAAAATCTAGGGTATGGTTGCTTCCAGATGATCCAATCAAATCAGGGTCGCAAGAAGTGATCAACAGAGGCTAAATATCGTGTGGATAAAAAAATATTCGAGAGAAAGCTAATAATTGGGGAAATCACTGATTGATCAATAAATAATTTTAAAAGTTCTTATTACACATAAGTAGTAAAATTAAGTTGCTTAAATGATATTTTCGACTGCCAAAGTTGACGAATCCATGTTATAGATATCTAAAATTGAGTTCATTTGTGACAACATTCTTTTGTAAACATTAAGTTTATATTGTACTCGTGGTCATACTTCTTTAGGATTCACAACGTGTATTTTCATGGTGTTTCACTGTATTCTGCCTACCATCGATAATATTTTTATTATGATTTGTTTTTTCCGCGTTCAGAATATTGTTTACGTGGTAGGTGTATAATATTTGACAAATATCTACATATAGTTCTAAAAATAACTGCCATAAAGTAATTATCTTTGTTATTTGTGTGGGTTAGTCGTAATGATGTTGGCTCTGTGTTTAACATGATAATGTTTTATGGTTTATAAATAAATATCTGTGTTGCAGTGATTTACAAACGTTTTATTACTGACTCCATTAAATAGAAAGGGCATTACTGTGGGAGGGCTCATTCAAAGAGTAGATGTTTTCTCACTATTTCGGGAAAAGGTTCTCTTCGATATTTTATTTGATGTTTCTTCCGTAAAAATAAAACCTGTTTCTATTTAAAGTTAAGTACTCCCACATTCAACATTTGAAAGATTAAATATTTGCTGGTGTGTTCGTTCAACGTAATATTATCAAATTTAAAGTATTACTGATAAAGAGGCGTATATAAATAATGAGTTTCACTTTCTGTGTTATGAAAGGTAATGATAATATTAGTAAAGGTAGGTAATCATGGTCATTTTACTCGGTGCATTCTTCTACTGTTATTTACCTTGTATTGTTGTTAAATAGTGAAGCATAATTTGATTCAGAAATAATTGTAATTTATTCGAAAGCCAGTGCGGTTTATGTCGGCCGAATTCGGTTGTATCCAGATACACGAATCGATAGGCTCGGAGGACTGCGCAAAACTCGGCGGCGGCTCGCATGTCGCGTCGAGTCGCTGCTCATAATTATGTCGTGTTATAGCTTGTCATTACGATATGATAATTGATCGTTTAGAAAGCCATCTGTGTTATTGTTGAAGAAAATTTTAAATTAATTTGTTAACTTTTATGCGGTTAATTATTTCCTACTAATTATCGCTTTATCCGCTCAATATTCATGTTGGATAGCTATGGTATTATTTTAAGAGAAATTGAGTATTTGAGTATAAATCATTATTAGACATGTGCGAATATAGCTTAGAGGCAAGATTTAGGCTTGCAACGTGTGTACGAAAACCTGAAAAAATATAGAGTTATTATTTTATCATATGCGACTTATATTGAAAGTTAAGATCTGTAAGGTTTCACTGTGTTGGCTTAAAAATAGGTAAAGTATAATATCGACTTGAAACAATTTTGATACGTTGACTGGTTACTAAGGTCAATTACAAGTAGTATATCTTAATTAAGTCATATGTTTAGAAGCACAGCATTAAAATAACTTAATGTTGTTTACAATGTCACATGGATATTCTGCATTTTCAGTTTCCAATCTTTGGAGTGATATATCTTAATAAACTAAAAAAATGCAGTTTTAAACTACAGTAATACCCCGCTTTACGCGAGGGATACGTTCCGGAAAATATCGCGGTTAAATATTACGATTAAACATGCATACATAGTCAAAACTTGATACAAAAAAATACGAATCATTTGAATCAATCATTTTAATTCTAAGAACACTTTATGCAGTATTACATGTTATTTTTACTGAAAAATACATCTATTGTCTTTTGGGTAGCGTTTCTTTGTAAAATACGTTCATAACACTCAACGCTGTTTTTAATTGTTAAGAGAAGGCAATGACTACATTATGTTCATACACATTTTAACGGGCAGAGGCATTTTAACGCGAAATTTGAAATTCGCGTTATAGTGAAACCGCGCATAACGGGGTCGCGTAAAGCGGGGTATCACTGTACGTATATGTGCTAGATTGAGTAGCTGATATTTATATTATGTAAGGCACACTCTTGGGCGTCCATGATCACTGCGCCATAAATATCTTATCCTTTTAATACATTCGGTACTAATCGAAATTGTTTGAAAAAGTATAGTGATTTTTCGTGTTTTATGTATGCAAATAATATTTATTTTCGTGGTTCTCCCCAATCCATTTATACCGTGGTGATGTGCCTCCTCTAATCGGAATGAACGTCCCACACAGCCCGGCGGTGACAGCGACTTGCCCCACTTGCGTCGACAAGGGGTGGTTCAATGACTGACTTCGACTGAAGCGGCTCAGTTTGATATAAAACTAACGATGTTCCGTGGAAACTTCTGTTCGCTTCCCTACATATCAACTTATACGAATAACAAGAAACTCCAAATTGTCTTTTGGGGTTTCCCCTAGAATACAAATCAGAAACTTTGACATATATATTATTTATTAGGTATTTTGGTTTCGTATAATATAGGGTTGTCTGGAATAATATATAGCGTATGTTATCTAAAAATAGACGCTCATAAAAAAATAAGAGAGAAAAATAACATGTTATGATTATTTTCTCTATATACCTAGAATTACAATATACAATTTTTCCGGTTTCCAGTTTAACAATACACGTATTTTTCAAAAACTGAAATGAATATTATTACATTTTAATTAAAAATTATGAAATTTTAAATGTGTGATAAAACCCTTTTTTAAAATATTAAGGCTGTTTAATTTATTTATTTTAAAAAATATTTTCTCACTGTTTTTGTTTGTTTGTAAATCCTGTGTTTCATATTTTATAAAGAATGAGACTTTTATTAATATTTCAGTAGTTATGAATAAGTGCGGCGTCAGCGCCAGAACGAAAACCCAATATCTAATTTTTTTTTGCCGCAAAGCGATAATTCTCAAACTATTTTACAAAAAATCACAATATATCAAATTGAGCAGAAAGTTTTTGTATGGAGCTTGAGAATTAGAATTGACCTCCAGCACTCACTGACGGCCATTGTAACAAATTGAAATCTCCTGATAAACAATATAATTATACTCGTACACGTGCGAAGTTTCCGTATCACTCGTGAGATAAATCTTCCAGAGACACGCCGTTTTGTGCACATCCATTCGAGGTCGAGTGAACTCACAACTATCTGGCAATCCTTTCTATTTGACCATAAAACCAAGCTAGGCAATATTTCAAGCTCTTTCTTTTAGAGGCCGTATCCCTATACGGCTTTACTAAAAGTTTCTTGAGAACTATTTTAGAAATCTAGTTGAAAAAAGCCTTTGAATTGGGTGAGAATTAAAAATGTATTAATATGAATATCTTAAAAAAATTATCTCAAGACGGAAGTAAACAGTTACTTACCATGTTGCACATGTTTTCAATTGTATAGAAAGAGGTTACACGTGCCAAAGATGTTATTTTGTAAATAAACATAAACTACCGGAGAATTTACTCCTTTCATTCCAGCCTCGCTCTAAAATCCTTCTATTACAGCATTACGCACGTATTGTTGATACTTTACTGGAGACGTCAGGGTGAATGGACACGAAGAGTTTTATCGAACGGTAAAAGCAGCATCTATTCATTTAGCCAAGAGATTAGATTATTTGCGCGAATTTATAGACCAACAGAAATTCCAGTGTTTCAGAATATAGCGACAACAGATTTCTCGGTCGATGACCTGAATAATGTTTTTCATACGCTGAATCTTATGAGCCATAGTATAATATAAAAAATATAGACCTTTACCAGAAAATGAGAGTAATTGAAACCTAAAATATATTTGAATATTTTTATGTTTTTCCATCACATTCGTTAAATAATTTATATTGAAAAATTAGCATTTTTATATACTCGTATTTACGTTTTTATATATCGGTAAGAGAAATCCTCTCTCTTTTTAAAGCGTCTAAAAATACATACTACATTTTTTATATATTTTAAAATATTTTTTTGCGATATTTGTCGTCGCATCATATCGACGGGATGCCTTGTTTATTTTTCAAAAATTATATCAAGACTTTTGAATCACCGCGTATCGCATTTGCTAATCGCGATTTCACGATTATAAGCTTGAATCATACCTACACATAGAGCAAAAACATATTTTAAATTAAATAAACATAATCTATTTATCATAAGAACATGGCTTTGAACTGTATTTCAAAAAGCATGCTATAAAAATCAAAAGTACACGAATAATTTTGAATGTCCACTTTACTATATGTGCGTTTATAATTAATTATTGTCATTTCAATTTTTATTATATTTTAACTCCAATTTGAAATGATATAATAAAAACCTTATACATAAAAATATCATATCTTAACCATTATTTATAGCATCATAAAAATATATGCAATAAATACTTAATTCTTCAAAATTTTTTTCATATAAAAATATTATAAGTCAATACATGCATTGTAAAATATTTATTTGATTGCTACGTTAAAACAAGGCCATCAAAACAAAAATAATGATACGTTATAAAAGTTGAAATATCGACTCGCTAATCTACAATACTCGATATATTTGAAAGCAATTAAAAGTAATGTAATAATTATACATCGACAGAATATAACGAATGGGGATTTTGCTGATGGCTATCTCGGCTGGTGTGGAGTTCCTGTTTCTCTCATGCATGCTTCCTTTATTTATGCACCGACAGACTCACTTCTCTGGCCTACGAAATACGATATGTACTGAATTGTATGCTTTGTCTAATACCAGTCTTTGTTATATGTGCCACTGGATTTCCCGTTAAAAGTTTCATTTATCACTTAGTAGTTTAATATCACATCGAGACTGCTTGGAGATTAACGAAGTACTCAGCACTAAACCAACGTTACAACAACCATGGTTTGTATTTATGCTATACTTGTCTATTTTATAAAGGAAGTTACAAACTTCGTATATTTAGACTAAAAATATACATATATTAAAAAAAACAAGTCGATTTTTCCGTTTGAAAAAGCATGCTTGTTAATCAATAAATTAAAGTAGAAATTTTTTTCACTTTTATATTGTTAACTATGAAACAACTAGTTATTAATATTATAGAATAGATAAAATATGTGTTCCCTGTCATTTATTATTTTTTGAATTGTGTAAACATGTGTAGCATTAATATGAAGATAAACCGAAATAAAAATAAACAGGTTTCGATAATTGATAACCTTTGAAAAGTAATGAAAGATAATTTTGCCAATATCAACTTAATACTAAAAAATATATCAAACAGAGTTGATATTTAAATATAATCTTGATCTAGCAGCATGTATGCGTTATTTATGATAAATATGTAATTGATTATACATGTTTAATCAGTCCTTATTTTTATCCCATGAAAACCTATTGTATTTAAAATATGCTTTTAAGTAATCGATTCACACATGAAATGACGATAAAAATTATCCATAGTAATCCAAATATCCAGTAACTAATACATGCGAACAGGCACTGCAATCTGTCCGACCACCTTGGCATTGTACTGAGCGAGAATTTTATCAAACATGACAAAACTTCTGCGTTTGTTATTTTAAAAAGTCGAAATTGATTTTTAAAATTTAATTATTTAAGTATTTTACTTACTTAAGTATTTTTATTTAAAATACTTAAGTAAGTACATACACAATTTTTAAATGTAAATAATACCAAAATGGCCACAAATAAGGCAGCAAATCACAAACAGTGAACCAGTTGGATGTCGGCTCCGATCGACATTTTTTTCTAAAGATTTTCAGGAAACAACAGAATAGAGAGTCTAATGACTTTTAAAGCCGTAGGTGTTTTTAAAATTTTAGTTGTATCGAAATTGTATTAGAAATCAAGTCTTGGGTATTGATTTATTGAAATATTAAGTTGTATATTTGAAAACCTGTAAATGTAATTTAAAAAATTGTACTGTTGGAAACTTTATTTTAAAAAATCAGTTGGTATATGAAAATGCGAGCAACGTATCTTTATTGTCAATGGCTATGAATTGAACAAAAGTTCTTCAAAATATAAAACACGATAAAACAAACTCAGCACTCTAAAATGTCTGTTTTCCTGAAGATATCCGCTTTTGTCGCTTATAAAGCAGTGCTAAATGCGTCATACAACGACGAAGCTCTCAAAGTTGTTTGTAGATTATACTTCTTGTTGATAGAATATTGTAAAAGAATCAACGAAAGGTTCACAAAGAAAGTTTTATCCGTTTGAGTTTGTATGCGGGTTTTGCTCGAGAAAAATCGTTTGGTAAATAAAAGTAACGGTTGAGATTTCACAATCTAGGCCGGATGACAGTTCGGATGCACCGAAGAATTCTAAACTGCCAATATCGATATATAAAATGACCTAGTTGAGGCTGGAAGATGAAATAGGTCGGTGAAATCCAGGGCTTCCTCATGTATTATCGGGTAGAGTGCAGGCAATGTAAGGATGCATTCATCCAACAGTATATACAGAACGGTTACTAAATATGTGTGAAAATTTGTATTGTATGGAAATATTGTGCAGATAGCATTAATATAATTATTACTTGAGTATATTTACAATGAGGATAGTATGATAAATATATGCGGCAGGAAGTTAGCGGTATTGTTAGTGAGAAGTATACTTCCACGTGTTCGATAAGCCAGTGCATACAAACTTGCAACTTTGTAATGCACTATGCCTTTAATGTTGCAGTGCTATTTAATTTAATTAAAATCACAATCAAAGCGAAGAAACTAAGCTTCTGCATTGTCTAATTGGCAATTTTTTTTTTCATTTGACTACAAACTATTTAGCATTTGGTTGTTGTAAAACAAGAGAATTATAAGCATTAAAATTAGGATTAAACTATTTCTCACAGAGTTTTATATTATATGGGGCAACTAATAGACTTGACCTAATTTAATCTGACACCGAAAATAATGACGGATGCTACATTCACTTTTTAAATTTGGGATCAATAGTTTTTTTGTATTATCGTATAAGTAAAATAACTAATTAATGTTTTAACTTCATATTGCTGGTTAAAATATGATCTAAGCAGAGTTTTGTTAAATAATGGAAATAATATCAATGCTTTTCCTAAAAAGCATTGATCCACGTACTGTAGCTTTCAGTTGTATTTCCTGACGTTCGGGCTTGCTTTGAACTCAAAGAGGATTTCGCTCTTTAACATTTCCTCGGCGTAAATAAATAAAAGTAAAATCGGGGAGTTGGAAATAACAATTCGTTTATTTTCCTAGCCGGTACAAGTTAACCTTGTTAAATAGTTTTCCGGTTCACAGTGGCCGTTTTTGTGGGACACTCGTGCGAGTGTTGGTGCAATCAATATGGAATTGGATTGAGCATTTTGCCAGGCTAGCGTTTCTGTTCGGGTCGCTATGCGGTAATCTACGAATCAATTTATTGGCGTGCGTGTGTGCGTGGCTCCGTGAATGTCCGCTAGTAATTACTGCAACTGTGTGTGGGTGTGATAATATTTTTATATTTGCTTTATGGGAATATGCGTAGGAATGAAACTGAACTAACCTATAATGAAGATGGCACCTCTTAATACAAATGTATAATTTTAAAATTTTATGTTTACAGGTGTCTTGCAAGCAATATGCGTACATCAAAATTTACCTGTTCTATAGTTTAATCCGTGCACGTATATTATTGAAGCCTTCTTGATATCTTCTAAGGGATCGGTATAACTTGTCGATGAATACAATCGATGTAAAAGTACAAGATTCAGTCCAACTCGTAAGGACATAATCAGGTAATAAAATACAATGCTTTTATAATTATTTGTATTGTTATACTTTAAATATAAAATTTTCATTTTTGATAACATATTTATTACAAACATAAAGGAAATTATTTATTAGCTTTCCAAACAAGTATGGTATAAAATGCATGGGTTTTATAAAAGTCATATTTAAAATATCACGAATTATGGTGATTTTTATTTTTATTTAGCAGACAATAAGAGTGACAATAGTGATCTATTATTGAAAATACTATAAATACTGCCTAATAATATAAACGCGTCTAAATATAAGAGTATACTACAAGTGTAAAAAGAATAACTCAAAATAAGCAATTAATGTTTTGCACAGTCCACTTCTCATTTCATATATTTACATTTCTCTTCAAGTATGTTTTGCTGAGATATTGGTACGATAATGTTGCTACTAAATTAAATATTTAAGAGTAGTTGTAAGACTGTTTTTATTTGCTAAACTAAACTTGTCAACAAACCTTGTTTCTGCGTGTTTCATGTTTGTATATTAAATATTTTAGATGCAAGTGAAAGTTCACCAACGTTTCCCGTAATATTTATTAATTATGAGAGCTCTATTCGAGTTCTGAGAATACGTTGTATCTAAAACTAAATTCCAAAATTATCCAAATACTTATGTAAATTGGAATATGAAAATTTAACACGAGATAGCTCTTAAACACAGCATTCACACTCATTACATTTTGACATTCAATTGTAATGAACGTGAACTGTTAAGCATATTACCAGTTCTTTTAAATGCGTTATTATGAAAGAAAATAAATTATTACAATAAATCATCAATAGAGATTCATTCATTTAAATTTACTGCCTATAAAAAAAATAAAATCTCAAATAAATATGTTTTCATACATTAATTTGATAAACAGGTGATATAAACAAAATATTGTATATTTGTAGGTTCTAGTGACCCTTTTAAATTAATAGTCGTTTTTGACGATTTATGTTCAAATACTGCAATGGAGTAACAAATCCGCGTAGAGGATAATCGAAATGTCAAAACAAAATATCTAAATAAATAATCTGAACCTCGCTATTTTATTTAAGGGTGCGTTTTAATTTTTAGGTGATTTTTGATCCGTTTTGTCGATGACGAATCTTCCTTGCTTAGAGACGATAGACACGCAAACTAAAATGCATACTAATTAATTTAAAAGCGACGCATTCTCACTAAAGTAAGGCAGTAACGAGCGAGACGGACAAAACATTTAATTATGCTGTGGTGATAAATTTCATGGCGGGTAATTATAAGAGTCCAATCCAATTAACCGATCTAAAAATAAACCAAAAAAAATCCTTTATTTGAATTTGCCAGATTTCCTAGAAGTTTCGTTGAAATGTACACAAGTTATGCAAATAAATATATGAAATAGACAGTATATATTGTGAGGCGGTTTTCCACCTGTCATCGTATCGATAAAATACCGCCACATCTGCACTAGAAGACTGTTGTAGATGTGGTGACCAGGCGTTCTGTTACTTAAACTAATAATTTATAATGTTTTATAGTTTGTTATATAAAATCATGTCATATAAATTTATTTGTATTAAAAAAATATATAGAACAAATTGCATGTATAGTATATCTATCACTATAGAAAAAAATAGTTATCTACCTTACCAAAACTAGGTTATTATTAACATTAAAGCAATACTTTGTGTGCCATTCCATGTATTAAAACTTTATTTTTTAACAATAGAAGGTGAGTTGTCTTTTTATCCTTTTCCATCATCAGTATATTAAAAACTTAAATAAAAAAAAGCACATAATTTAATTAGTTCATTTTAAAATATATATCAATCAACGTTAAAAATCAATATAAAACTACTGGTTTTTTATATAAAAAAAAGTTAATACAGCATCCACCAAGTAAATAATAATAGAGAGGACTGAACTGGGTTGTCGAGGAATCCCTAAAGTTTAGACTTTTAGCATTTGTGTTTTGAAATATTGCACTTATATTCTGATTATTATTATTGGTTCATCGATTGGGATTATAAGTCGATTCCTTCTCTCGCCCTGTTTTTATTTTACACATTATTAAAAAAAATAAATATTAAAATCTTCCAGGTAGTATTCCCATATGGCACTTAGGAAAATTAATTTTTACTGGCAATAAATTTTAAAGGTTTTCTTAATTACCACGTGGTCACTCTGCTATAGTGAACCAGAGTCACTACTCAGCTTGATTATATTGGCAGCTGTTCTATATGAAGCGACAAGCTGTGTCCTGCGATATTACTCCTGCAAGATGAAAACGTTTACGTCTTGTAATAATATTCCAATCAATTCGTGAATGTCCACATGCGGTGGTACTAAAGATAGTGAGGCGAGCGGGGCGAGGTCCGCTATTTATAGGAAGTCAGTGGACTCTAGAGCTGGGCTGTGGAGAAAATTGACTGGAAAAGATGTGTCGCTTCGATGGTAGGCAAGTAAGTGAATTCATGGCTGTGAATAATTCAGCCGAACGATCACGGCGATACAGCCTTCGGATGAATCTCTTTTTTGTATGGTACGAAAAATATATTGAAAAATATATTAAGATGTGAAAATCTAAACGTATATAAATATCAGATTATGGATAAGGATTTCAAGTTTTGTATTGTTGGGATTTGAATTTTATTTGATTTCATAAGAATAGTATATTATATCAAGCAATACATTTGAAGAATTTTCTCACTTTTGTGCCCAGCTTATGTCTGGGTAGTAGAAAAATGAAAAAATGAGTTTTCATCAAACAACTCGATTGTGTGAAAAGCATTGAAAATAATTCAAAGTCAAAACTTTTTCTCAATATAATATCTTTCGTTTTCATATAAGTCTAATATAAATTTAAAAAAAATCAAAGTGAACTGCAAAGCATGGTATAAAGTGAATTCTAAAGTATGTAAGTCTGGTAGGTATATGCGCAAAATTCAATTTGGTAAAAATTAGTTCGTGTAGTTGAAAAATTATACAATTTATTGTTATTATGCAATCTGTTATCTTGTATTGTGTTCCAGAGCTGAAATATTCAGCACGTTCACGAAAAGCTTAAAAAAAAACACAGTTGGATTTATCACAAATATTTTCTTAATGAATGATATTTTAATATGAAAATTCTATATTTGGTTTCAACGTACCTGGCGTTACGCAGTGGCATTTATACAAATAAGTCGAAAATAATGGCTTTTGTGTTGGAAAAAGTTATTCACGCAAATGAAATATTTTAGTGAAATACTTAGCGAGTGTTGTAAGTATAATTTTAGCAAAGAATGAGCTCATTAGCCCCGGCTATATACAGCCTGCGGGAGTCGGGCGGCCTTGCAGTCCTCGGAGGCGCACGAGCCGGGGCTCTCCACGTGCCGACATACTTCCGCCGAAGCTTATTTTCCTTCAAGAACTTTCAAGATTTACAGTTTCGTTCACCGCCGATTTATTTTATTACCGATTTTTGTACGAGTCGACCCACGAGAAAACATGTTTTTTCATTACGCACACGATATAAAATATCCGATTGTTTATGTTTTCGCTACTTTACGACTAGAATTTCAATATTGATTGGAAATTTTATGGAACTTGGAATTATTGAGGTTAGGGAAGATTGGTTTGTCAGTTTTTGGGGGGAGTTCACAGATACACCCTCGCAAACTGCGTAACTGTATTGCTATGCAGCACAAGGACTGTTTCAAAAAAATAGTAAATAAATTTTTATATTGAAGGTTTGAAGACCTTTTCGTATTGCAATAATAATTGATAAAACAAATTGAAAATTTTGATTTTGCACTTGTAATCACAAGAAAAATAGACAGTTTAAAAAACATCATTGTTATATTGTTATAAAATACAAATAAGTAACTTTACATATAATGGAAAAATTATGTTTTATTTTTACAAAAGAAATATTATGCTGCCATAGAAAGTATTTGCTATTAATTATTTATAAAACCAAACACTAAATTCTAGAACATAAAAAAATGGTACGTCAGACAACTGATGCAATATTCTGCGGAAAATTTTGTACGAAAACTATTAATTTTAGTTAGAATTAAAATCCTTGTTTATATTCTCATCTATATATTCTTGGTACAATCCTCGAGTGAGGCTGCGATGATGGACGACGACCAGAGCACAGCCGGAGAGAGCTCGCAAGTTTTACAGTTTCAGGTGAATACGTCGGACGAATTTAAATTGTATGCGCAACACATCTTTTTCCGGCTTGTTTTGACGCATTGCACAATTTATTCCAACATGAAACATGAAAAGCAATAACAGCATGAAATTATTTCTTGAAAGCCACAAAAATTTAAATTTAAAATATTACATAGCTTATTTTCGCACGGAAAGTTTTCCACGTATGCGGGGAGAGATCTTTGCATTTTATGTTGTAAAATATTTCAAAATCATTATAACGAATATTTGTATAAAATACAGGTTTGTATCAAAATACCGCTATTGTTAATTGCTTAAAAATTTTAAGCTCATTTCTTCATTAATTGTCTAGATATTAAATTTGCGCATAGTAGAAAGTAGATTATTAATCTATGAGGATGTGCTGAGGCAAGAGAGGTATGGTAATCGCGTGATCATTATTATTAGTCATATTATATTTTAGAGGCGGATGTTTATTTAATGAAAGCTAAATTTAGAAAAGCTTGAGTGGCGTTAAAAACTCTCCAGACACATGCTCGAGTGTTATATAATTGGAAGCAATTTAAGTCGAGACTGTGTTTATATTTGTCATAGTAATTTATTAAATTTTAAATTAATTGAATAACTTCTTTCGACTCTACACTTAACATCGCAAAGATTAAAGAAATTACTTTAGTGACTGGAAAGCGAGGAAGACGAATATATTCTCTTACTCACAGTCACACGAGCAGGAGTGAAAGCAAAATTTGTAAGAAACATTAAATTTTCCAATAAGCATAATGTCGCACGTATACTTGGTTATTCGATTTTTGTTCGTAAAGTGGTGAGATTATTCGTGTCAGCGCCCATTAATAATATCTACGAAAAGTTTTATTTTATTTATACATATTTCATAATATCTCATAGTGCGATAGAAATACTAGTAGGATTATTTGTACAGCAATTTTTCAATATAAATAATTAATAATCATCATATTTAATATAAAGTATATTTATACTTGTGTGTGTGTGTGCATGTGCGCGTGTGAGTGTATGTGTATGCTCTGGTACATTTTCTCGAAGCGTGTCTCAGTTTCAAATAATTATATTTATCTGCTTTCTTACTCGATATCTCACAGACTAAAATACACAGTCGCATAAGTTTAACATTAAATTGAAAGTTCGACAAAATTTGGAGGAGACTGAATTATCTAGCGTGGTGGTTGTCGTGGGCTGGTGTGGGGCAGTGCCCACCCCTCGTGCCCCTAGACCCGCCCAGGCTCTGGGGACAGCCCCTGCGGTGAGTTGGGAAACAATATCCTAGGAGCCTGCGCCCGGAGATAACCCTGACAAGGTTAAATCATTGTATTAATTATTCAACACGTTGTCACGTATGTAGATGGCCTTTATACTAATACCACTATTGTCTAACTTATTTGTTTATTTATTCATGTTTTATCAGACCATCTAAAAATAACCATTTATAATTAAGCGTTCGACAACTGCGTAAGATGATTGTACAGTGATATCGTAAGCTTTCAGGCAGCTCACTTTGATACAGTGTTGAAGTTGCGATGGCGTATTCATTCACATTTTGGACATCACGTAAGCGATACACATTCAATTTTAATTTGGAATTTTGTAATATTATTCTCCAAACCCAATACAATACTTATAAAAATTATAATTAGATTAATGCACTGAGTTGAATCAAGTCAGCCCCTCTTAACCTTTCTTATATTTGTAAATTTGCTCATTGCCATCTTTTTTCTTCTGCGAGTATCTTTCATGAGCATATCAAAATATTTTGTTTGTTTATCTCTATTATCAATAAAATAAAAACGATTATTATAAAATAAAACATAAACTTACATATTACATGATTAAATAAAAAGATGCAGATATTTCGAATATTATTTTTTTCTAATTTAACTAAAAAAGCGAAAAATCATGAAATCGATCTCTTGCAAGTATTTTTTTATTGAATATAATAATAAATATTATACATTCATTATCCGTTATTATAATTTACACTTAATGAAAATAAATCAATGATAGACATAAAAATCATCTAATTTAATTTAAATTGTCATAAATTATAAACTCAAATTGTATATAGAGTACTTTTTTAATTAATTAAAAATATATTTAAAATATGCGGTTATTGACAAAATATTACGAAGAAAAGTTGTAAGCATACAAATGAAATTTTGAATCCAATTATATGAATTATTTTAAAGTTCTTATAAAATTTATCAATAGAGAATATAAAATCGTAACGATATACGTACTTGTTTAGATAGTGAAACCTCACAAAAAATAAATTCCAGTCAAATTTTAACTACATTATGTTAATCTTAAATTTGAATTTATTATAAATTCTTGTCTGCGCACTAAGGACACTGGAGGATAAATATGTCGTAATTTTGTATAAAAATATCTTTTTGAAAACTCTTCTTAGCCGAGATAAATTTGTATTTTTTCTTTGTTTTATCCTCGCCTTTTTTCAACATTGTTTATTTGCTTTTGTAAGATGCTAATTTATGTAAATAGGGTTGAAAAAAAATTGGTCTCGCTGGCAGATAGTCTCCTCTCGCTCTAACGGGAAATTAAATATTCTCTTTCGCTGTTGCGTAGTTCTAGTGCGGCTGTTTTCGGAATATTTCGTCAATTACGCTGAATTTGGGTTACAAACAACACATAATCCTGCTCCACAGGCAGTATTGTGAAGCCATTTTGGGACAATGTCATGTATATTCTAGAAGGTTCCGCTCGCCCTTGGTCTAGGCTGTGCGGGATACGCTAGAATAATTTTTTTCTATCAAGGTAGTTTTAATGCGGATGGGAAACTAGTTTTATTGATTGCATTGACTTCTTGTAATTTTATAAGAAGGCCATCATTAGTGACCGTTTTAGATTTCAAATAAAAAACTAAACAAATGCTTGAAAATATGATTGTGTCATTATACTTGTGGGATTAAAACACACGTCATCTTTTCGCCCACCAAACCGCTGCTTCTATTGGAGAGAATTTTAAACCACTACAAAATTATAAATTGATATACTTTTTTGTGTAAAAATTTATCAGAGCATTGCGTTTGATGAAAAATATTTGCAAAAAATATGTAATCAAATTGAGAAGTTGGAAATGTCTTGTAACTTGAGGGAATCATAAAATATGTGATTTGCGACATGGTTCCTTGATGATTGAATGTGAAAGTATTGGAAATAGATATTAAATATTCTTGCCATGTGGTTCGTGATTCCAATAACGCAAAAATAATAATAAAGGGGATGAGATGGACGACGAGAAGAAAGTTCTGTGACTGTGAAATATTAGAGGCTTGGCTGGCCTTGGAGCGGAGGAGCTGTCTCCTCGCAGTGAACAGAAAATTTTTGAAAAAGCTGGTGATAAACGACTGCTTGGCTTGATGGAAGTCTGTGGCCTGAGACAAACGTGACAGGAAAAAAGGTTTTTAAGCTACCTTGCTATCGAAACTGAAATCACTCCAAACATTCGTTAATTTCCTTATTATAAATGTTTACATAAGTATATAAGTTATCAAGGTGTAAATATTTGATAATACTTGCTTATTCACCAGCTGTCATTTAATATAATTTTATTGTAAATCTTATAAAAATGAACAGATCTTAAAACAAATAAATTTAATTTAGATACTATTATTTTTAATTTGCTAAGTAGTAGTTCACCGTAAACTTAAAAAAATATTTTCAATATTTAAACTATATGTTTTTTTTAAAAACATTTCAGAATAAACACAGCATTTTACGTGTAAAGATTGCACTACAATTTTGGAAATTTAATTCAGAAAACACATATTTTATAAAATAATTTGTACAAAAGACTGTCCATGTTTTTCCAGTGTTTTTTCCAGTTACGAAATAAAATTTAAATGCAGCCAATAAAAGACGTTACCATTGTCAGCAAAACGGCAATGGAAAGAGCACCCCAGATATCATTGTCGCCATTTTAATTTTATATTCGTCTAGGGTTGTAGAATTTAGATAAACAGATTATAAATATTCTCTTTCTCACTCGAAGTAGATAAAAGCTCGAAGAAGGGAATGTTACGATAAATAGTGAGAGATATAACAAAGGAGGAGCAAATTGGGCACTTTGCTGGCTTTGTCGGGAGTTCTGGAGATTTCAAAGTGACCACACGAACAATCGTAAATATCAGATGCCAGCACTTGGAGAATTTGTCTTATTTATAGTCCGGGGATTCTCGGCGGCCTGGCAGATTGCGAGGAGCATCAAATGTTAATTCCGGGCGTACCTGCCGCCTTGAATAATTAATTAGAGTCGCGGTGGGCTGGAGGCATGTAACAGGTGCGAGGGAGCTAGCCGTGGGCTTACCTGTTATTAATAAGACGACCGTGGCTTCGGTAGTTCTTGAGGCGGAGAGGCGGTGGATGTATTCAGATTAGGAAGTTCGGTAGTTGTTATTGGTTTGTTGTGTAAAGTGATTTAACATTGACTTGAACAGAAAATCAAACACCCCGAACTCGAGCACTTTAGAATTAAGATATTCATAAAGCAATTATGTAAATAAATATACTCTGCTTTACGTAGATCAAATTTGTATATGCCGATAATCTATGTACTTAAATACGAGTTTTCATCACGAATACTATAGCACTAATGGGGGTCTTGGTGCATCAAAACAAAATATATATGTTAAAATTCCAGCTAAAAAATTGAAATTTATTTGACAATACAAATGAGTTATCAAATGTGAAGATTATTTACATTGCTCTTAAATATACTCACAAGTACGTTATTCTACAATATATGAATTATACCAAAAACAAATTCTGAATAATGATAGAGAGCACAGGGTAGAGGTTGGTCTACTTTTAGTCATTTTAATATCAATTGGAATATTGTACACATCAAATATTAAATTACTGTAACGCGAATGGTAATGATTGTATACTTTAAAAAAAAATAAATTGTGTAATGGTAATTTTACGAGCACCAATGTAATATATTTAGTTAGTTACGTCTGAAAAGCCGATTGAAGAGTCAAATATTTATAATGCGGTTGGAGAAGTTTAAGTTCTGAGACAGTTGTGATAACACCGAGAAGAATTAGGAACTTCAAAATGTGTCTTGATTATTGTTAAAGTTCATGTCCATACTTCTTTAGCTGATTATTAAAGTTAACTAATACGATATTTAAGAGTATATAAATTGAAGAGATTGTAAATCAAAACAGAGCTATTAAAATTAAAATAGATCTGATGAGAACATTAATCTAAATTGACCTTCCGCGCGGCTCCAGTTTATTCGTGTTTAAATCTTGATTACTTTTTTGAAATGATTCAACCGTCCATGGATTTAATACAATATAATAGAGTCTTCTTGCGAAACTTACCGGACACCCCAAACGAATTATAATTTACGACTGGGTGTATGTTATTATTTTAATCATTCAAATGATTAGAAACAGTAATGTTTAACAAAATAATTATTAATAAATTTAGCTATCGAGTTGATTTTTTGCAGAACAAAGAAGTTCACAAAAAATGAACACAGCCGGTGGATAACTGATTGCTTTGGATCGTTTTTCAAACACCACCTCGAATTTATTGAATAAACGTATATGAAAGGGTTCGGGGAGCCGCAGTACTTAAGCGAAGTGTGATGTAGCCACCCCTACGACAGGTAATCACGAATGTTACATATTTAAATTAGTCATGGACGGCGTTTCCGAGATTTCTGTGAAACTATTAACCTTGAGGTTCCTGGCGCATCTCCAGCACTGTCATGTTTTCATTCAGTCTGGACAATCATTACATCATATAAATATTTACAAAGATTTTAAGGCTGTAATCTGAAAAAAATTCTGAGACAAATTTAATTCGGTGCGCGGTTATGCCGATTTACCACCAAGATCGAGCAATTTGACGCGACTCGAATATTCTCTTTAACGTGAAGAAATAATTGCCAACGCTTTGCAAATGATCCGAGAGCTTGAATACGACTTTCAATGCCTAATTTAAAAGATTGAATCAAATTTATGTTCAAAAGATATTTAAATACAGTTATTTTCGTAGTAAATAATACATATGTTTATATAGATATTTTACTTTTTAAAAGTCTTACTAATAAATATTGTTGTAACAAATTATTATGTAAGTCACATGATTTCGCTAAAACCCTTTTTCTGTAAGATAAAAATAACTATAAGTATTAGTTAACCTGTAAATAAATAAGCTTAATTCAAATTTATGCAATGCGAGAGATGTGGTTTGTTTGTTGTCTTTTTTTTGTTTATTTTGTTAATATAAACCACCTGGTAGCCTTTGAAAAGAAACATCACAAAAATCTTTTTGTTAGATTCTTCTAAATATACGAATCAAATAGGCGAAAAAAAGATCTCCCAAATATTTTATAAAGAATCTGTTACTTAAAATGTGTTTTTCTAGATTCTCTAAGAGCCGTAATTTATTGAATGCCACGTCCTTGTAGTTGGACTCTTCTGCGTAGGCGATTTTTTATTTTGCGGTAAACTATATAAATACTCGAAAGAAAGTATATCTTGTGATTGGATGGCTTGTTAGCGTATTCTTATAATATAAAACTTCCACTAAAGAAGTGAAGACTCTCGCCTTTTATATCGTGGCACAACATTTTAAATATATTTTTTCACCGTGCAAATTTCACAAGGCTAGTTTTGAATATTCGGTTTCTTTTTAGTTATTCTAAGAAGATAAATTGATTTTAAAATAATAGATCTTATCAGTTATTATTTTATTATGTTTTGATAGGCATCGGTTTTTGATAAATAACACAGGAAAAGATGCAATAAAAAATAAATTGCAGATAATAATCTGCAAATATTACCGCAGATAATAAAATTTGCAGACACTTATCGTAAGTTATAAAAAAATGTAATATTTTTCATATTATTCACCTAAGCATGGTAGATGTGGTTTGAAGATTTCAGTCGGGATTTTCCAAGAGTCTTCGGGTTTACCGCTCCGCGAGTCCCCGGACAATGGTTGAGAATAAGGACAAAGTGGTTTTTTGTAGAGCAGAACCCTTTTGTTATATTATTTTCTTTGTGCCGCTTTGTATTTTTCTCCTGCACAAAGTTATACGCGTAATAAACCAGGTTTCACGTTTCAGCGATAAAAACTAATTCACATTAATCATGTCCAGAATATGACATTACATAAATAAGTGAATCTGAAGCATTCACAGATTTAAAAATATGTATTTTTTTTAAAACTAATATATATGTATATTAGAGTGTCCCTTATATGACCAAAAAAAATTTTTTTTCAAATTTCGAAATGCATACCCTCTACATTTTTTACTAATGCTATAAGATACTCAAATATAAAATTTCATCTTTCTAGCAAAATTGCAACTAGTGCCGACCGAGCTTCAAAGTTTAGTAAAAAACGTGTTTTGTCTTGATATTTCGGTCTGGTATAAAATCATTATAAATGCAATAAATTACGTAAATAATAGTAAAAATTCAATTAAATGAACATTAATCTTTAATCAAAAACATAAAGTAATAACAATCAGTCAGGGTAACTTTTTTATAGAGTTGTTTTTTTACAGTCCGGATACAATTTTCTATGTTCCTGGACACAGCGCAGCAAGAACTGTTTTTGTTCTTCTTCAGCCGCGATAAGTCCGTTAAAATCTTGCATCATTTTAACAGCCCTTTCAGCAGTATCATTCACAACCCTCAAATAACTTATTTTTCTTTTAGCTTCCACAAAAGCACTATTATTATTCCAAGAAGATACATCTTCCTTTAGAAAACTGTCGTCGATCTGCAGTCGTGATAAAAATTGTTTGCTCTTTTCCGATACGAAATCATCCAGTGTTTTACAAACATAAGCAAACATCTTGTAGAGTCTTTTTGTCCTTCGCAGTTATTCTGCATTGTGACTGAAGTAAACACATTTTTAAAGAATAGATCGCTCTCGCCATCCAGCGTGCCTGATGCATGGCTTTGGGGGAGCTTAGTTTTAATTTTTCCTCTGAGTCTCCTCCCAAAAATATTACGCACAGTTCGACCAATTTGCGGTAGTCATCTCTTACATAACCTTTGTCTAATTCTGCCTTATAAAATATTAAAAAAGCTTGAATGTCTGTCTCGGCAACACGTTGTTTTACGAAATTAAGAGATGGTTCAATGTTACTAGCGTCGATGTTTTTCCAATTTTCTCTGAACTTTTTAAACATTGGAGTATCTGGGCTACTAGTAATTTACTTAATTTTGCTTTCAAAGACAGCTTTTAGGACCAATTCATAAACATGATGACGACAGACGAGCAGCAATTCTCTTCCTAAAGTTTCTCCAAAATAGCACAAGCTCCATTGAAACGGCCTGTATTGAAAGCTGTTGTGTCGCAGCACATTATTTGTACTTTATCGTGAAGGTTCTAGTCAAAGAGAGCTGTTGAGACAGCCTTAGCTTGATGTTTTTCAGAAGAATGTTCTAGTTTTGGCACTGCAAGAAGCTGTTCCTTATCGTCAAACGAAGCAATAACTGGCAAGCGTTCTTCTTTAGAACTTCGTACATCTAACCCGGGTAATAGTTTTCCATCCCAATGGACTGTGACTACGTCGGGTACATTACTTCCAAAGAAGTCAGATTTTATTGCTTCTGCCCTTGATTTTCTAGTTTCAGCAGCTAGTGGTTATCTTTGTCTTACAACCCTTTCCTCTTCTTCCAATCGTCGTTGTTTAGATCTATCTTCTTTTTCCGCCAATTTTTTATCAACACCACCTAAGCATCCTGGTCGATCTGGCTCTCTCTGTTTCATTAAAAATAATTTATCTTACTCTATTTTTATTCTCTCAAAAGCATCAGCATGTGCAATATCAAACAAATTATCAAGATCAATTTTGAAATTGTTCTCACGGCTCTTGAACGTAACCTGAGTTTTCTTACAATTTTTTTTGCAATTCCCTCCAAACATTATATAAATCAACAAGTTTCTTCACGCAGTTAGAAAATCCCCTTGTTGGAATTCTTGCTTTTTCCCAATATATGATGCACTCCCTAATCACAAGATTTGCACTTTCACTAACAGTCAGTTTAATCTCACGAATATTGTAAAATAAGACTGAGAGAACTTGTCGATTAGATGGTAATTTTGCACCATTTATTTGATATCTAGGCAAACCAATAAGGAAAATATTTTGTTTATCACTCCGTAATTCCACCGACATGTTAACGCACTAAACAATGGAGCACTACTAATCTCAAAAATCACGTATGAAATGACAAATAAAACATGCAGTTACAAGTCACAGCGCAGTACTTACGCAACTTGTATGGACAAGTTAAAATCGCAAGTCGGCACGGGTTACCGTTTATAAATCGAACTAATATTTTTTTCTAGACAATATAGGGTTATTACTAAACTTTTAAGAAGGTATACGTAAAAAAATATTGAACTTGAATTTTAAGGGACACCCTAATGTATATGTTTATATATATATTCATTATACATAAGAAGAATAATGAAACACACTGAATTAAGTTCTAATGATAATATGATATATTTGGAAGTTAGAAAAACATGCCATAACGAGGTGGATTTTGTCCTGTCAGTTATTAGCTGACAAAAAAACAACCCCTAACGAAGTGCCGCCAGACGCCCCATCCCCATTGACCGCGCCGAGCGACGCCATTGCCTTTTTTGCAATGTTTCCGTGATGTGCTTACATAAGGTGGATTTCTGACTCTAATTGACAGTTATTTTTCCAGCATGAAGTATTTTGCCGTCGAGTCTTCTCGGTGATTTTAAAATTCTATGCGAGTAGTTATTAAAGTGATTTTTTTATAATAATTTATACGATAATCCTATTTTTAAAATAACTTATTCATGCGATAAAAAACTCATAACAATATTGAGATTTTATTAAATATTTGAAAATAGACTCTATTTTTATGTTTTTGAATTGACCCATAACTTTAAATTTCATCTATATTTATGCTCGTATTTTTTTCAGAATAAATAAAACCAGTAAATTGTGTATTTTTAATACAATACAACTAAAACATTTAAAAAAAAATTTTTATTAAAAAATAACCATACCTTTAACACCATTTTATTTTCTTTGTAAGCTCAGTGCTTACAATCATTATTATTCTACTACTAAGAGATTTCTTATCGGATTTAATTTTATTAAATTTGAATGATTTCAACTCTTCTTTTAGCGTTAGCATAATAATTCGTTTATTAGTGATAATAAATATAAACACACATATTATATTTAAATGAGAACATTGTCATTTTTATAAACATTTTTCTTATCGCGGATTAAAAGATAATAGAAAACTGATTATACTGATTTTTTTATGGAACTATAATCTCACTAGCTTTATATAGAGAATAACATATTTTCAATGCAGTATAAATCGTGTGAACATATTTTCGTTCCACAGCTGTCTGTTCTCTTCGGTTCCTTTCTTCTCATACTATCCTTTGCTTGAATCACTCCACTGAACATTCCGACGTTATCAATAAGTGGAAACCATAAATTTAATATTCTTTTCAAATGTTTACATATATTAACGTATAACTTTTATTTTCTCTCGATATGTGTTATGTTAAGCTTGGCTCGATTTTCATACAAATATTTATTTTGGATGTCGACAGATTTCGTAGTTCTTCTTTTTGCTTCACATTGTTTTATGTGAATTTTCACCGTTTAAAGCTATGCTTTAAAACTCATGGTATCATTCAAAAAGGCATCACCATAGTTGTAATTGCATTGTTAGTAATCAGACGTTGTGTAATTTCTATTATTTGAAGCCTTTTGTTTAAAGTACTTCATTTCTGAAAATATTTTTGCACAACGTTATTAATGTTACAAATGTTAAAAATGCGATGTTAGATTATAAATACTATAGAAAGTTATATTAAAAGTTAATAATTGTATATGTTTATAGTATAAAATAAGTTTAAGTAAAGTCCATAATTTCTTTTTTTATACTTTTAGTGGCTAGTTTTTTTGATCCAAATTATTTTCGCTTGTATACCAAAAATATATATTTTTATTAATTTTCTGCTAAAACATAGCATCGATCAAATAAAGGCTGATTTGAATATTTTATCTTCAATATTTATTTTTATGGACAAGATATGGGTATCAGTTTTTTGCGGAGTTCTATTTGAGCCTTCTCTCTCGGACGGTTTGTTATGCAACAACGCGTGTATAATATTCCAAACAGCATTACACACATCAAGTAACCAGTTATTGTTAAATTTAAAAGGTTTTTCTGAGATCTGATTTTTTTCCGTTTACTGTTTTTGCTATTGTATCGGACGTACAATGAGAGCTAACTTTCCACGATACCGTTCAAGATCCAACATGAGGTCATGGTCTTCAAAAGAGCGTGAATTTCAATTAAAATGAACAAAAGGCTCGCTGGTTGCACGTAACGAATATTAAGCTTTCGTGCTCGGAAACAATCATTTACATCAGTCACCAATCTACCAACTACATGACGTATTAAAAATAGCCGTTTAAAATAATTATCTTAACTATAAATAGTGATGTTGATTAATTCGCCTCGCCAATAAAAAAAATAAACTGGTTTTTTTTATTTATACAACTTGCATTGCATAGATTAAATTTTTTGGGAAGTCATTGAGAGATTGAAGCTTCCTTTTGTTATTTTTCTCGGTGTTTGTATATTTACATAAAATATTACTTGAATTAATATTTAAAAAAACTGTTAATACTTTTTTTAAATTTTCTTATTGATTATTTAAATTTACGTAAGTCTATGTCGAGGTGTTGTAAAATAACATTGTTGCATTATCAATATAAAATTTGGTGTGATAAATGATAAAAAAAAAATGTGTTGTCAAACTCAACGGAAAATTGAAAGATTCTTTATATTATTAATATTATATTCTATATATATTTATGTTCGTGACATTTCACTTTTAACTTTTAAAATTTATTATAAAACTGGTCTAATGAAAATAATAATAAAAATTGTATAATACGGCTTGTTTCAGGAGTTGTTTGTGAGGAAAGCTGAAACATCTGAAGCTTTCTGAATCCCTTGAAAGTTTACCATCAGAGTTGCAATTTGTCGGGCTTCTACGGGAGAAAAACTCGCCGCCGGGCCGTCTCAATAAACAATGGGAGCTTTCAGCGCGAGTTGAGAGGCTTTTCTTGTCAGATTTGTGAAATTCTGATATGAAAGCTCGGGTAAACAGATATCCTCACGACCTCACGTTTTTTGTTGATTTTTAAAAGTTTACTAAAAAGCTTTCTTTTGTTGTCTTTTTATGTTTATTTTTGAATATGTTTTCGTAATTGCGTGATTGCGTGAGCATTTAACAAGATTTCCAAAGCCTTGCGCTGGACAAAGCGATTACGCTTTTCAACATTTTTCGTATTAATTTTCTGCACAATTTTATTTGCGAGATCATTTAAATTTAAATATTTGTAGTTTTTTATTGAACTATAAAACAGTCAAAGTCAGGAATACTTTGGGTTCTTGGGGCAACGCAGAAAAAAACTGACGGACAGTAAAATAGATTTATGATCTGAGATATTTAACTTTTGGGAAAATATTATTCCAAGAGTTGTTGGTGAATATATTACTATCCTATCTACATAACTTTTTTTGAGAATAATTATAACATGAGATATATGATGTACGATGTTCTTTTTTTTAAACTAAAATACTTTGAAAATCTTTAAGTTTTGTCATATTTATTTTGCAGCAAACTCTCGTTTTTATTTTTTTTACTCAATTAAACAAGTTGTGAAAATCTATCTATAACACTATTAAAAATTGGATTTGGTAATTTTCTATAATTTTTGTAATGGTTTTTATCATTATCAACATAAAATCGAGCGATAAAAACTATGTTTCGATTGATATGCTATTTCACGCTTTCAGTTTCACGATTTTAGTTCATTAAACGTAACGCCAATAAAAAATATAAACCAAACAGAAATATTATAAGAAATTAATCAAAACGGCCATGGAGATAGAATGTGTTGGCCCATTAAAATGACCAGAGCTAGACCCACGTACTCTCTCCGCATTTGAAATAAATATTCAATATTAATGTGCGGAGCTAAATTTTTGCAATATGGCGATATTCAAGGCCCGATTATGCGCCAGTTGCTAATTTAAATTCGACCTTCAAGTATTCTGGACCAGTGCTTCCTAAACGTTTAATCAATTTACACCGATAATAGCTCACACAGGTTGCGGCGTACCTGTGCGGTGAATTCAATTTTCTTTGACCTTTCATTTACCTCAGATCGCGGGCTCTTATATTTGACCGGCTGTACGTGTTTTAGTTTGGATCGTCTAGCTTTACAGCCTTTAGCAATGTTTAATCCTTCCCCTGTCACGAAACTCTTTCATTAGAATTCCATGTTGTGTTTCACCTCGTTGCAACTTCGCTTGCGATGTGAATGGCTGGGCAACATATATCTCTACAGTTTTTTTTTTTGGCAAAAAAATAGATGATTGTTCTTATTAATCGTTGAACGCATATTTATTCGGTTAGTTGTAACCACGTTGTTTTCTAAGTTATACGCCTATATATCGAGGCTGGAGAAGAAATTTCGATAAATAATTAATCAAATATTTAAAGAGTTTAGCTTCTCTTGATTTGTCCGGTCGCAATCATTAAGTTCCCTCTTTTCCTCGCCCACGGACGTAGTGGGCCGCTGTTGACTTGAGATTAAGCAACACCGTTTTAGAACACTCGATATTAATAATTTACACGATACATACCTTGTGCATGTTATATGGAAAATGAGTAATCAGTTGATTTATAAAATAGTATATGTACCAGTTTTTGCTGATCTTCTACTGCGATTATAAAAGATATTGTATTTTTGATTTATCGCCAGTCTTCTATTAACTAAAAGATGTATGAACCCAAGAAAAGTTATTAATTTAAATTGAAAGTCATAGAAAAAACGTTGAATTCAATCCTTAACAGCTTGTTTTTCAACACTGAATTAAATCCGATTATGGGGTTTAAAGAGTGGAAAAAAACGCCAAGAGAGAAAAAAAAAACGAATATTTAATATGTACAGCTAAAGCCAGAGTCGCAAAACATTACTGGGAATGATTTATTTTTTTCTGCAAAGGAGACGGAGGTTATGTTGATCCCTGTCAGAATTAGAGTGTTTTTCGACTCGAATTCCAGTTTGCCGTTTACTGCGCTCCTGTCTGGCTAGTGATGTAACAGGATTTATCAATACGTCAGGTGATTATCTATGTCATGGCTTGGCTTCAGGTGCGCAAGAACTGCGTCACCGAGCGAGCTCTGACGGCCTGGCCGGGGAGGCTTATTACTATAGTACTACGGGGCACAAACAAAAACAAATCCTCTGTTTACTATTCGATAACTCAACTTTTAGTAGTACAATAGTAATGCAGTCTTTCTTTTTTTCAAATCACTTTATAAATGTCTGCTATGTGGTTTATTCAATTGTAATTTCAGGAGCTTACTAAGAACCACGACCGAGAAGATAATAATACTAGAAATGTAGGTCAGCGCAGAAAGACACGTTTTCTTTTATTATTTTAAGACATGCGGTGTATTCGAATGCTTTGTCTTATAAAGCATAATAAATACTTAATTTTAAAAGCTTTCATTTTATATTCCATTTAAAAAAAAAAGATTTAATTATTAAGTGAATATTTGAAATTGTTTGCATAACACTAATTTAAGTTTCGCGAACAAATATTTATAAACAGACAACTTTACATTTTTTTTAAACATTTTCATGGAAAATTGAAACCGAGTTGAGTTTGAAATATATAAAATTTTCAAAGTTACAAAAGCAAAAGGGGTTATTTTTAATAAGACATTACTAATTTAACATTAGATAATTGAAATTTCAAATATAAATTTAATAGCGCATTATGCAATCTGTGTGAAGCGCTTGGGAGCATGTTAATTATAATTTTCCCTGATGATCCCTTTATATGCTAGGCGCGTGTGTTGTTTATTTACACGTAGGTACTATTACGATTCGTAGAGCTCGGATCCGGATGTCACGGCGTAGAGTGGTAAGCTCCAGGGCCTGCGTCATGCGGATTAGGCGAGTGGTATGGAGCAAGTGCGTCAGTCGCGGGTAGAGAAGACGATCATTACGTGCCAAGATTTATCACGGGGAGGCTAGACGTCTCCGAATTAACTATTTACTACATGAACGTAATTTTGTAGCGAGAGATAGTCGCATAAATTTTCTCTACGTTGATTGTAAATATATCAGAAATATATATATATAAAAATAAACAACATTATTCACACCTGCAAAAATTATTTGTATATAAATAAAGGTGTCCCAAAATTAACGCAATATTTGAATTTGTCGCCATTGTTGCAGTAAAGTTTTGGGAACACTTAAAAAAAAAACAATTTGACAGTTAACAGTTTAGGCTTAGTAAAAATGGAGCATTACATGATAGAGCAACGTTTCTTCATTATTTAACAATATTTCAAAAATAATGTAAGCTTGGCAGCCGCAGTTTGAAAATTTCATACAAAATATGGTCGGAATAGTGTTTTAACTTCGTCAATTGTGAAGAGATCAATTGAAAAATTCAGGGAGACTGGATTCGTCGCAGACGTTAAACACACTGGTCGTCCAAAAACAAGTCTTTCAAATGTCAATATCGAAGCTGTGCGTAAGAGTGTCGGTGACAATCCAGGAACCTCAATTCGGCGTCGTGGACAAGGATTGCAAATTTCAAGAAGCTCTCTACAGCATATACTAACTAAAGATCTGTGTCTCTATGCTCTATGCTCTATGCAAAATTCAATTAACACAAGAACTGAAGCCTAATGACAATGCACAGCGAAGAGACCATATTTTGTATGAAATTTTCGAACTGCGGCTGCCAAGCTTTAATTATTTTTGAAATATTGTTCAATAATGAAGACAGGTTGTTCTATCCTGTAAATCTCTATTTTTACTAACTTTAAAATGTCAGCTGTTAAATTGTTATTTGTTAAGTGTTCCCAAAACATTACTGCAACAATGGCGACAAATTCAAATCTTGCGTTAATTTTGGGACACCTATATATGTCCATGATTTACAGTCTTTCTCTATAGTGAGATTGTATTTGAATTGTACTGAATGTCTTTTGTTAGGCTAGCAGATACTTAACTGTATGGCTAATATAACAAGTGCCAGTCTGTCTTGCACTTTTTCAAGAGCGCAATTTATCCCCCGACGCTTTCTTTTGTACTTTTATACCCAATATGCTGTCGTCCGTTGTAAAGTATTACGAGTTTTTTTATTATCAAAAAGGCAATCGATTAGTAACTGCTTTAAATAAAATTAAGATTGAATTTCAATGTAATATAAACTAGCATTAAAATTTTCAATATGTCAAACATAATACTGCAAAAATCGCGATTTTGTATGCTTCCTTTAATTTTAAACCCACATATATTAGCTTGGATACAAACAATAGTTATTACAGTTGTTTTGCATTCTCAAACATTGTTAAATTGTTACAAGTACCTCAGAAAGTAATAATAGAATAAACCCAAAATCAATAAGCCTACTACATTATCAAGATTTATTATTATAAAAAGTGATGTGGACGCAACTGCATTGCGTCAGAACGAACTGATTTTTATCGTTTCTCTTATTAAATAATGAAGCTTATCTTGTTGGAGCTAACTTAACCTTAATTAACCTCATCCCAGTGAGCCCCACCGTACTTATCTTAATGTGAGGGTTAAGCTAGGTAACGCTAAGGTCGGGTACATCCCGGCTTTGTATTAGGCTACCTCAAAATCTGCTGAGCACTCTCTTTACCACATCCCTATCTCTAGTTGAAAAAATTAAGCCCTTTTTAGTATATTTTAGTCAATGCGGACTTTGCAACTCAAACACATGCACAAAAATGTTGCGACTCGATGAAAATGTTTTTTTAAGAAAAAAAATAAAGCTAGCGTGATGAGTTTCCGATACCCAAATACAGCGGCAGGAAATGATTCAGTTTGGGAATACACGCGGATGTGACGTCATCCCCGTTTGCGCTGCCGCGTTGGGCTCCGGACTGATTACAGTCCCGGATCGGGAGATAATCCGCCCGCCCCAGTCATACATAATGCAGGCTTCATAAATGCGGGAGCGACCAAATTTACTCCAAAACAATTTCATATTCAAATTGTTGCCGAGGAGCCGGCCAGGGCTGCCGACCGGGCGAGGCGTATTGGATATTCTTCCAAGGATGGCTACTTGACAAAAAATTAGAGCAGTTTGCGTGGATTGTTTGTCCTGGTCATTTATCTTCTGCTCATGACGCATGGCTTAGTTAGGTCATCATATTTAGGAAATCGATTAAGCTGGGAAGAAAAATTGATTATTGAATAATGATAATTTTTCAAGTTTAATCATATTCGTCTTAAACACCAACGGTCAGAACTAGCTGGGTCAGTTTATATGCGAAGATCAATATGAATGAATTATTTATTTAATATTAAACTTTGTCAAAGGTACTGAATTTAGTTGAATGAATTATTAATATGATTTAATTATTTATTTGAACCGAAAATTTTTATTCACGAATTGAAAATTTCGATTAATAACTTTTTCGACATTTTTGTTTATTTAAAACTTATAATTTAGCAGATTGTAGAAATTACGTCTTTCATCCATAATAAATTTTACAAAATATCCAAAAAACGCTGCTATTTTATCTAACAATAAAACATATTTATAATAACAATTATAAATATGTGACATTATTTTAAATATTAAACTAAATCTAGAGTAAAGGCTTAACGCATTACTTTTTCAATTAATTAGCAATAAAAGGCTTTTTCAGCTTTTGATTTTTGCGACAGCCCTATATTTATGTATTTTACAATTAAATGAATTTTTAAGCAAAGATTTTACATGGCCAGCTAAAGTGAATTTAACTTCCGTTATTGCTGACTGTCTTGGAGGCTATTTATTTCAGGAGACTTATATCTATTACATTATCATTTTAAAAGTTGTCAAAATGACTAAATTGTTGATTCTAGAACATCAAAAAAAATCTGATCCAATTAATAAGAAGACAAATAAGATGGAATCGTCAATATTTGAGTGGATAATTAGATCTGTTTATATATTCAACACGTAAAATATCGAATAAAAAACCATTCTATTTTTTTAAATAAAATACTGCCTAATTTATTTTTTTTATCTGTCAATGTTTTATTTGCAATATATGTTTCATATTTCATAATGTTCACGCTCTACATAAACCACATATTTTTTATTACTCAAATTGAAATTAACACTGATTATTCTAGCTCATAATGAAGGCAACTGATAAAAAGTTGCAATTAAGTGCATTTTATTTATGCAATATCATTACGTCGTATTTTATTGTATGAAATAATGGAAATTAATAACACAATAGATTAAACGATGCTGTAAAAACTGAAAACTTACATTAATAAACATTCTTGCTCGCTTTATGCATTTTTGTCCACCTTCAAGACTCAATAATATCTAAAAATTATATTCTGCCGTAGGCTAATACTTTCGATAATTTTATTGATGACATTGAAATTTTTGGCAATGAATATAATATAAATATGTGTATATGTCTTTATCTCTTTTAAATTTGATTGATTTTCTACCATTTCTATTTTCAATATCTTAGGATGTATTCTATTGAATTGCATGTACTGAAATATTGGGTAATGTTCTAATATCCAACTTTATTGGACTCTCTGTATAATTGTAAATTATTCAAAATAAAATTGCATATTTATAATTATTTATTATATGAAGAAAAGATAAATATTCACGCTTTAAATCTCAAATGTAAACTCACAATTAATGTTTATAGAGAGAAGGAGCTGTTTTTCAGCTTCGGTAAGGCGAGAGAAGGCAGCTTCGGATTCAAAGCGAGGTTAACACAATTACGGCCACCACATTGCAAGTCCCTCTGCACCGCTCCGCTTCCTGAGATAGATCAGGGATGTAGGTCATCCTCGACCGAGGGGGTGGATACCTTGAGGGTGAATTTATTACGTTTCAACCATATAAACATTATAAAACTTAATACGATAGTCAAAGAAGCTTTCACTGTCCATTTGTTATATTACACAAAGCTTATTAAATTTTACATTGACATGGGTCTAAACCAGGGACAAAAATTATAATAAAAATGATAATATAAATTTTCTTATCCACTATTGTTGTGCTAATCTGTAAATTTTGCGCATTCAGCAATATTGAAACGTTCAGCAGAAAATAATTTTGATTGGAAAAACGAGTTTTATCATAAACACGTACGGGTCATATTATCTTCTTTCTTTCTTAAAACCACTATTAATTGGGTACGAATTAAATCATACAATATTATAACTATTATTTACCAACAGCTATTTCACCATATTAGTTTATTTGATATACCCATTAGATAAGACAATGACTAGGATTGTTGAAACAACAAAAAATGCAGCATGACACTCATGAATATAAACAATAACATCGACCGCCATACATATAGACATATATACATATGTTTATATGCAATAATAATAAACACACAATATCGTCAGTATGCTTTCCTTGTTATTCTGCAAAATAAACAGAAGAGAAACGCCCTCTCATACGATATTCAGTCAAACCATTATTTATGTTGGGCTGAGAGCAAAGTCAACTTTAACTATGCCGGGCACACCGCCGGTCCTGTGAGAGAAGGTTAACAATTCAAGCCGGGCCCCTTGTAATGGGGACTTCGTCCTTACCTCTGTTCACGACTGGAGAAGCTGACAGGGTATCCTTTGAGTTTGCATGGAATGAGAATGAGATTTAATATTGTTTTGTATATGAAACAAGCGCATCCTAACATGTTGGGTAGTAAAAGCTGTTTGCGACAAACTCCGGCAGAAATAAAATGCAATAAAAATATGCAGGAGACTAACATCTTCAAAATAAATATAGGTTTAAAAAAGCATCAAAGCATTTGTAAAACATAAAATGCAATCTTTATAAAAGGGTTCTGTTTTGTAAAAAGGGTTAATTTTTATTTGTAAAATGTATTGTTATTGTTGAAACGCTCAGAAAAAAGATCAAATAGTATACACGCTTAAGATTTCAAAGCAAATGAAGATTATCTAATATTTTTATTTTATTTAATAGAATAATTCAGAAATATTTAATAAATTTATTAAAAAGTGGTGGATAAATTTTTGTATTACTCATTTAATCATAAATGTTAGATGAACAAAACTCAAGGATAAAATATTTAATTGTAATAGTTGGTAAATCTCTTCAATGTTACTTTAGCTAAGAATCCATTTTAAAGCAGCTGAGATCACCCGCAGGCAACCGCTTTGTTGATAGCAGCTACTGTAATAACTAGCTACTATATAGGGGTATTACAAAGGGTGAGCTACAGTATCTGAAAAAATGGATAACAATAAAAACTCCAAATTACTATTGCATTATATCAATTACTTTATTCGGATCTCCGAAAAACTACAATCCAGTTGCTTCTGACGTCTATACTAGAGGATATTTTAAACGAATATTTCTAAACCGTGCTTAATTTTTCTTATCTAAAATAATACTGTTTCTAACTGTTGTTTATGATTACTCTAATTTAATTTGTTGCACTTATTTCTGTCTAGCCCGTATGTAAATAAAACAAATTAAATTTAACAGGCATAGTATAAACCTTCACATAGAGTAGATAGCACCATCACAATTATTCAATGAACCAGAATCGAAAGTATCTCGAAATTAAATTTCTGCTATGAATTTTGGTGGGCTAATAAATAAAGCTAGAGCATTAATAATTTGAAACAGCCCCATTTCAACAGCTAAAAAATAGCCATTATAAAATGTACTATCAACAAGAATACATTAAAGCCGTTACTAACAACTTGTTGCACAGTCACTGTTGTCAACGATAAAGATACCGCAACATTTTTATAGCTTTATAAAAGCATTAATTTTATTTAGTGCTATTATTATTTTCGTGCACTATTTTGAGAATATATATATAATGTTTGTAAAGGTTAAAAATGTATATAATAAAGGGTTTATTTGTCTCGCAGCCCCCAGCACTAACATAACCCGCAATCTCCACCCCCAGACGCACTGAAAGCCAAAATCCGCAGATCTCGAGCAATATGACTAAAGCCTCAGCACATGGCGAGTTTCTAGCATAAAAACAGGCGCAATCAAGGAAAAGGGAGAAGCCCTCGCACACAAAAACTCAGGCTCTTCTAGAGTTAAGGCTCGGCGAAGAGAAACAAATTGCAACGGGAAAACGGGTAAACGGGTTCATGTTGGGAAATAGGTACATCTATGATGATAATCCTATGTTTATATTTTTTTCACGTCATAATTACACTTCTTTATTACAAGCCTTCATGCCAAAGTTTATTGCTTTTAAAAAATCACAAAATACCAGACACAAAAGAAAGAAGAAATAAATAGTCTAATGTAAGGAGTAAAACGAAAAAAATTCATTATCTTACTCGTATATCTGGCATCTCATATTTTAAAGTGCATAGTTAGTCATAAAAATGCGTAGTCATAATATGCATAAAATATTTACTAAAACCCATCACAATCATCAAAATTAAAAAAAAAAAATTGTTCGATTCAACAGCACAAAAAAGCATTTGTAGAAATTGAACACATTGAACTTTGCGAAAAAATATACACTTCTTAAAGATATATATATATTTCAAAATCAAACGGAGATTTACAAAGTTTACTGTGATAATATAAAAAAATATATATATTACCACATTTCTAAAAAAACTATAATTTGTCCCAAATTTATTCATTACTCGTACGAGAAACAAATGAAATATTTTCCAACGTGGCGTATATCGAAAATATGGAATATCTGGAAGTCTATATCGGTAGTGTTGCTATGCGGGGATATCTTTATCCCACTGAACAGGATTTGAATAAACAGCGATACAATCTCTATCCCACCTGAAACCTGAAAGTATGTACACATTATCTATAGGTGGATAGATAAATGCGAAACCGAGTGAGCCAGCGGAAGAGATAATATATGATACAAATAATAAATGGTTTGCAGGTTCGCTCAAGACTCTCGTGTATTTTTTCGCGTAATTCGCACTGGCATAGGATATAATGAAAATACATGAAAAATAAAACCCAAACTGGGACGATGTGATTCATAATCTTATTTGTCCGAATAAGCTAGGTATGTAGTATTTTTTTGTTTTACGAATAACATTATTTTTCTGTTATTTGTTTTTATGTTATTCTAATATTGTTTTAACAATATATCTTTAAAAATAATAAAAAAAACAACCGGTAACTGTTGGAGTTGCAATTCATTCTAGATATTTTTAAAAGCTGGATTGTAATAATGGGTAAAATAGCTTCAGATTGAAGTTCTTAAAGGCGTTAGGTTTTGACTATTTATGATTTTTTTAGTTTGTAAGTATCAGTATAATTTTGTAATCAAGTGCAGTAAAAATGTTAAAATATACCAATCCCTTATTGCCTTGGTATTTCGAATTTCAGGATACTTGGAATGGCAGTCAAGTGTTTACAATCACGAGACTCTTTGCATATTTTTTTAAGCACTGATACTATCGAATAAGGTTGTAGTCAAATAAAAGTATCTGAGCTAGCCAAACGAAAGTTCTACAACAACAGCTACAAGTAAAGTTATCACCAAATAAATTCATATTATCATTATATAAGTCTTTTTGCCGGAGAAGAATATTTTCGAACGATTTTATCGATTTTTGATTAAGATGATCTTGATATGATAAAAATTAAATGACTGGATTTTGAGCCCCTACTCCGTTTCCGTGATAATTTTGTTTGAATAAATTAAAAATATGTGTTCGAAAAGATATTTTTTTTAGAGAATTTGAGGTTGTATGGTAATCTTCAAATAAAAGCAAAGCCGCATCCACTCGGGTGTGTGACCCAACCCCTGCCAACTGCTGGAGCGCCATTGAATTATGAAATGTTTGTGTAAGCATCTCGTAAATAGCATTTATGTAACATGGCCGGTGTAATACTTGCAGGTATATAATAATACGTAAATTTGACATCATTAAATAACAATGCTTTCACTGCAAAATATTATTTAATACATTTTGCGGAATAAATTTGATAAACGTGTAATCGTTATCTCAATTTAATCATCTTTTTTAAATAAAAAAAAGTAAATTACGTAAACCGATTTTTGATTGCCGAATGCATAAGAAAAAAGTAGAATAAGCCATGAATATTATAATATTAATGTATTCGCCAGTATAAAGGCTATTTTAGGTAATTTTTAAAAGAAAAATGCTTGTAGTATATTGTGTCGTATATGAAATAACTTAAACAAATTGATATATAAAGAATTTCCAAAGAAGAAATAAAAAACACGGAGTTATTAAAAAATACGTGACTGTAAATAGCACTAATTTTAAATTCGAGCAAAATTACAAATACAACCGCGTTAAAGTGTATTCAAAATTAAAAAAAAGCTGTTACGGAGAATGTTCCTATACGGACTTTACGAGCACGCTGTGACGAGATTTTACGAGCGCTTCCGCTTCAGGGATGCGCAGAAGTTTGTCTCCAGCCGCATTCTCGAGTCGGTCTGGTCCTACCTGTAGGCAGACGGCTGAAGGGAGGCACAGGTGGGCCTGAGCCTCCCTTCACAGGAGGGAGTTCAGGTGAGCTGCCCTCCGCGGTGACGCATGCGCCCCCCGGGAGGACAGGTGAGGTGATGAGCGAGCCGCAGCCGACTGGTAATCGATAGCAGGCCCATATTGGAAACCCTGAAATACCACCACAAACAATTATTAATAGGAACCATGTTTTTTACCACATATCAAATATTTGACATATGCGTAATAATTTGACCCGAATACCCCTCATAACCCTCAACCCTCATTTTATCATTTTTTAACTGTAAGATATTTTATTTTGTTTCATTTTATTGACGTTACAAATAATCAGCAGTTATAATGATAAAAGTACCTTTGTATTTGTCTTCACTTTGAGTTTATTAAATTTTTTGCATTACTAGTTTCGATCCAATACACTGAGTCATTATCAGGTGAAGACAAATACAAAGGTACTTTTATCATTATAATAATGTATCTTCACGAATCAAATACCTTGTCCCTCAACAAGAATCAACAGTTACCTCTCATGGTTTTACAGAATCAATTTTCATATATATATATATATATATATATATATATATATATATATATATATATATATATATTATTATATTTTTTCTTTTTGAAAATTATTTTTTTCCATTTATTTGCTAGATAATCTTTTGGATATAAGATAGGACTTAAATTAAAAAAAGTTAATTTGTTATATTTTATAATACAAATTAAAACGTTTCAATGCTTTTTTTTATTTTTAAAAATCTGTGTGCGGGCTCGCGGGATGACGAGGACCGGCCACAACAGATGTAAGCCCATGTTTCGTAAAATATTATAATAAGAATATTATGTAAATATTGGGCACTTCGCCGTGCGTAAAACCTACATTTTTATGCTACAAATTAAAGACCTTTCATGTTATAAAAAGTTATTTCAAAGAGCTGACGTAATGCGCACTTAAAATTCCGAATACAGCCCTTCTGAAGGGCCATAATAGAATCTCTCGGGCGGGAAAGTCACCCCGATGCTGAAATGACAAAAGTCCACTGCACCGTTGCCCGCTATTGTCACCCCCGAAGCCGTAACTTCAGACACACTTAAGGGTGGTTTTCGTGTATGCCTGGAAGTCCCAAAATAAAACCAGCTTCGCTCGAAGGAAATGTAATATCGATTAAAGGCCACGGGATATTATTCATTGTTCAACAATGTCTAGACAAAGTTATGTAATGTTTGACAACAAATACAAATTTTAACTATTTTTCTAGCTTTAAATTTTTCCTTTTTTTTCAAACCCGTATGTACTCAATTTAAAAGTGCTAGTCGCATATATTTTACCTTTTTATTTATTTAATATACTATCCCCATAATATAATATACAATTATAGTGAAAATGTATAAACAAGCCTTTATAAATTTAAACGTGGGTTTCACTATACAGTTAAGACCAAATTAGATATAAAGCTATAAATATCTGACCTATGAGTTCCCAAAATTAAATATCGATTTCAATTTCCTAACTCGCCTTTGATATCTACGGGTTCTGCCAATTTAAATTAAAAAATAAAATAAAATTTCTTTATTAGAAGAGCATCATTGTTTATTTTATAACGCTTATTGCGTTTCAAATAAATTGCCACGTAGTTATTTAGGTAATATAATTGCAGTGTTATATTTTGTGGGTATATTAAAAAAGACGCTGGGTTTGATAGATATGGGTAACTCTATTTATTATATTCGTGGTTATTCAATTAACTTTAAACTTTTAACAATGAAAGGTAATTTCAATTCGGTTAAAAGTTATCTGAAACGTTTTCCTCAACTGTTTTCTCATAACAATTATAAATATGCTCTTACGAAATACTTGACAGAAATAACAACGATTTTATTAAAATAATAACACTTATAAGCAAGCAAAAGCATTTATTTACACAATTCTATAGCAGAACTTATAAATAAAATCCGTATTAGAAAAAACCATTTAATTAATACAATTTCTATATATCCGAAAATATATAAAAGAGGTCTGTGATACCACGGATATTTGTGAATTAAGCGATTGTTAATTTGTGATTAACAATCGCTTATATTAAAGTCACATAAATCTCAATCCATCATCATATATTTAATTCTGATGAAAAATATGAATCCGAACAAATAGTTAACAATTAAAAACACACAGAATTTTTTTTCTTGTTTTGACAGAACATTAGAATTCAAGAAACATTATGGGTATTTTTGCAAAAAATATTTAGTGAATATAATGTAATTATAAAGCTCCTGCCTATTATATAACGGTTTATTCAAGTTCCTTCCCATTATAATAGTACCTCCGGTTATAGGCGGCCTTAAAAGTGTATGAAGACGTCACCCTGACGGCTCTGTCGATAATGACTCGTGAATTTGTATTTGAATAAGTAAAGGGGGTATTTCTGTTATGCTGAATAGCTAATCTTACAAGTACTCGACATTCGGAAGTCGTTTTCAATTATTCAGTGTGCTTATTTTTATTATATGTGAGAATAAAGTTCATTTAATTATAAACACACACACACGTCTAAAAACTAAAACAGCTATATTTGTACATTCTATTGATTCTGAAATGTAAAATTACAACGCCGATGTAACTTCTTTATTTTATTGTAATATAGGCATATAATTTTTTCATGTTTTTAAAAATTAATTAATAAGCAAAAGGTTGAGCGTACAAAAAACCTCAAAAATCGATGAATTTCATATCTATAAATCTTGATGGTTTTCTCATTTCCCAAATGACTAATATGCTTTCTCCAAAAACGATATTCCTTAAATATTCTACTGCCCCCACTTACAGCAGGTGGTTCTCCCTAAATCGATAATTGTTACCCCTGAAAACTGCTTCTTCTAAGGACACGGAGGCCACGTGCCTCGACCTTTCTTTTACGTTAGACATTTCTTTTTCAGATATGGTTATTTTGGACACTAATGCGCCTTACCCGAAGAAAAAATCGATATGGAGATGATAGTTAGCAAATACACAACGTGATGCCTATTTATCTTAAGCACGTTTTTATACAAGCTTAAAATTTTTAAGACGCAGTAAGATTCTCGAAACATAACGGATATTTTTTAGGCAAAAGTTTAGATATTTAAAATACGACCAAAGTATTAGCAGGTATTAACTGCCAAGCTTGTCTGAGGTTTGAGATGGGGAAATTACGATTTGGTAACACGATTCATGAGTATGCAAGAAAATAATAGTTGCATAACTTTATCTTGAGGATTCAATACAGCTAACAAAAATAAATCTGCTAGCTTAAAGTTAATTGACTATGGAAACATACTATGATTTCTCTGGTGCTCTCAGTTTATAGCTGTAATAAAAATATATAAAACGTAATATTTCTGTTTTCGTTTAAGATCTATACATTTGTAAGAAGGTCCGTAATGACCTTTGTTTGTTGTTGTCATTACGGTGGTTCTTATTGACTTTTTTCTTTATTTATATCGCCTCTCATGAATAATTCTCGTTTGTATTTATTTTATTCACGGTGGACTTTTGATGTCTCGCTTTTCTATTTAGGATGGTCCCAGCCGAAGCTCCGAGCGCATAATTGACATCGCGCCAAGAGTCATCTCTCCGTGCGATCTCCTATGGCGACCGGTCTTTTTCGGTGAATTGTTCACAAACATTCCAGGCCGTGGGCGAGGGCTCTAATTTAAAAGCAAAACATGTAGCCAGAACTTAATATAGCTCCGCTTTTTTTTGTATATTATGTTTGATAATATTATTCAACGAGGAAGAAGTTACTTCTGTAATAAGTATTTCGCAACGAAAGAAATATAGTAAAAGCAAACATTTTTCAAGGGATTCTTATTATGCTTCGTTTCTTTGGGGTCTTATCATTTTTAACATTCTTAATATTATTTTTTAAGAAATGTTTGCATTATATTTATATTATAACTGAATAAATCCTGATGGCAATGGAATTTTTTGAAATATGTGTACCAATAGATAATAATAATAATTCATCGATTTTTATATGAATTTACAGGATGATGTTTGTGTGGTTACAGATTTTATAATATAATACGATATTATTAAAAAAAAAATTAATATGTATATATTTTACTATTTAATAAAAACGCATTGTAGACGCATGTTAACACAATGTTGAATTTAACTAGAAAATGTTTCAATGCATAAAGCTATAGTTTTTAGGTAAACTTGAATGAAAAATTACTAATAAAATCACACCAAATTAATGGTTATTTATATATATATTTAAATAAAATTATTTAATTTTTTCGCATGATTTTTAATATTCGCATTAAAGCATTCATGGACGATTTTAATAGTATAACAATAATTTTTTATGAGTTCTAACTTCCTGCTGGAATACTCATAGGATGGTTTGCATAGTTGAGTTGTAATTCGTATTTTTTTTATTTATTTTGAAATAAATACAGAACACACAATGGTAATTGCACACTGTAACGCAGTTGAAACTATAATTTATAAATACAGCGAAGTAAAGTTTAAATCTTTTAAAATTCATACGAAAAATATAAATATTAAATTATTTATTTTGAAAAACAAAAAACAATGCTTCTGAAATCATATTTGGTCATCCTGTATAGTACGGTCGGAGTTTTTCATATGTTCTGTATAATATAAACCATCACACGCCAAAAAATACCAGACAGATGGGTATTAAAATAAAATTCGCACAGCTTTCACTAAATTATGGCTATCAAATAAATAAAAAAAACTCGGTATCTATATTTAAACGTGCGGTAATTTTGTTGAAAAACTTTTCGTATATATTTTACAATATAAAAGTGTTTTATTTTTTATTATGTTAACGATGTATCAAAAGAATTAAGCGATTATTTTTTCGACTGACAGTTAATTTGTATTTCCCAAAGGAAAACAAATAGCGTTTTAGAAATTCACTCGGCCTTCGTTCCCAGCCATGAATACAACATTAAGTTCGAGTTTTACCTGCGCCGTAGTACTGTAGCGGGTACAATGTTTGTGTACCGCAGCAGGGGGTATGCTAATGACGGGCACAACCGAACATTGTTGATCGAATAATCAAGTAAGTTAAGAACAAAATATAAAAATAAGTTTATAAAAGAGCTGTTTGAATAATGACAGTTACTGAAAAAAATGAGATAGTTTTCAATCCAAATTTTCCCAAAGCATATCTTACTTAAGCTTACTGAAAGGAGTTAATATGATCAATTATTTCACTAGAGATGATTTTATGAAAACAAATATTAAAAAAATGTTTAAATATGATTTTTTTGTTATTAGTAATTCCATTTAATTTAATAACGCTCATCCCTAGCGTACGAACCATTTAATTATTTCCTTTGCACGTTTCCCATACTCTGTTTTCATAGTGTATCGATAGTTTTGGCCGCAGTATGTGAATTATTAACACTGTTGGTCGGGAGTAAGGTTCTTGTTAGAGGCATGGATAGTGGGTGTCATTTCTTTTCAAAGCAACTTTTCGGTTTGCTATATAAATAACTTAATAAAATAAGTTTAATTAAAAAGGCATGAAAAATTCTCTTTGTACATTTACAGAAACTTTTGGTGTTGAACATTGGTATTCAATGATTTCTCTATTACCGATAAAGGGAAACTACGCATTATAAAAAACAATTATTTTTCATATCCTTCAAAGGACAAATGTCTGTGCTTTGGTTGTTTTTATTTGTTTTTTGGCAACCGAGAGCGGTATTTATTTTATTGACCATATTATTGTGTTTTCAAGAAAATATATAGACAAAAAAAAGATACTAAAATCATATATGTTAATTGGTGGAATTTCAGCATACGTTCACAGGGCTCTTAGCCAATTGAGCTACTGAGTCGCTGAATACAGTGCCACTGTGCAACATACAAGGAAAGCTTGTAAAAAATACAAGGTCTTTAAGCAAGTATTCGTGTTTACTGTCAGTACTTTTTGAGTCCAATTATACATAATTTCATTTACAAAAGTAATCATAAAATTTAAAAGACATTAGTCAGCACTACACTGTAATAATTACAGTGTTTATTTCAAGGCTTGAGTAAAAAACTACGTTGACAATTATACTTGAATACTAAACGATTTCTATAAACCATACAAAAACAGTTACTCATACGAAAATATTATTGGTACGTATTTTTCCCTTAAATATACACATATACACACACACATATATATATATATATATATATATATATATATATATATATATATTCGTACACACACTCATGATATTCATGTGATATTCAATAAGGACAAATAAAAATATAATAGCTGTCACATTTTCATTGTATCTGTGCGCTTTAGATTGTTGTCAAGTTATTTTTAAACGTCCGAAATAGAAACTCTACTGGCCAATGGAGTCGAGAGACTCAAATAAAAATTGTTTCACATGGTAATGACATCCACCTGCCTCCACATGTTGTATTCAAAATGGAAACAATGCGGTACGTGGGTGTAGAAGATTTGTTTTACTAGGAAAAAATGTATAACAAAAATTAAAACATAAAATTAAACATAAATAATTAAATAACTACCGTTAAAGAGTCCGGACAAAATTGATTAAGATAATAAACATAAATTGGACTTTGCCAAAAATAATTTGATTATAAAACCCTTTTATCCAACATAAAATAATTGTTAAACAATTTTTGGGATTTTCTTACACACACACACATACATTTTATTATATATTGAAAATTATACGGTTGAATTATTAACACGAAACAACAGTAAGATTTTCATTTCAAAGTATATCGAGACATTGCCTAGTGTCTCTAGCGTCTCCATTTAAATACTAATTTTGATTATCTGTTGACACATACCGTGTATATAAATTTCAATACTGAAAGACAGAAAAAAACATTTAAAATAGCTATCTAGGTAGTACAAAATTTGTCTGAGAAATGTGACCAACTATGTGTTACTACGAAAACTTAAAGATTAAACTGAAATCAAAAGCCTTAAATTGAATGAAACCACATGAAAATGATCTGTTTTATCAACATACCATTCCTTCTTATTTAATAACCAAAACAGTTAACTTTTAATAGAGATGAAGGGGCGTAGGTTCTAACGAGAGGTAACATTATTTTGCAAAGATTCAGGTGTGTGTGGGAAGGAGCCTCTCTTAAGAGAAACTCTCCGCGGTAAACATGCCACTCGTGGTTATATGGTATTTTAAATTACACACTTAAGATAATCACAATGACATTAAGCCATTTCATTTATTATTCAAATATGTTTTGAATCGTTTTCAAATTAACAGTTATTAAAAAATATGATTAAATGAAAAAAATTGATTATAAATAAACACAACGGGAACTGTGAAAATGGCATCGTTAAAAGAAGCTTCACGTATTTTCATCAATTTGTCTGCGGTTTTCAATACGGCTCCATGATTTTTAACAGCTTGTGTATGCAAATATTTGAATTTTTTTCGTAATATTTACAATTGTTCCGTTTTGCCAAGAGACTAAATAATCTACTGTTTAATATTGCATCATAAATAGATTCCGCCCAATGATGTCAGTTTTGTCTGTTGGCGAAAATAATCAAACCTAAGCAATCATATGTGAGATTCACAATATTTAATTTATATCAATGTAAATCTTTTTTAATATTTTACAATCAAATTGTTTATACAAAAATTAATAGTTTTTTCATAACGTCCTTAAATATAAATTTTATATCTAATAAATCTCAAATTATTATTTCATTAGTATTTTCAAAATTGAGCCTGGATTTAAAGTTAAATACGGGGTTTGTAAAAGTGTCTTAGCTTACAAATCCTGTAGAATTATACGCATTATGTGATTGAAATTTATGGTAGAAATGAAAATGAATATGTCGTTTTGTCATACTGGGAGTTACAAAATATACACACAGCAACTCGACTGTTGATTTGTAATTGTGAATTCTGAGACGCCCGCTCGGTAGAGTAAATATCTCAAGTTATATAAATAATACATCGCATCGCTCGGGGTTGAAACTGAGAAATTGTGAGAATGAAACGGAAAGAAAATGAGAGACTGCCGACGAAAATGACTGTAGGGAAGGTTGATACAAAGGGAAATTTTCTGGATATACCCTCTTTGAAATTTCAAGCTGAAGAATACGGTGGCGGTGCGCTTAAATGGCATGCTGCTGGATTCTTCGAACTTTCAGAGAGCTACAAAGGTTCATCGAAGGTGAGAGGTTAAAAAATACCCATGCCACGACCGTCCACTCGTGAAACGACTTTTTACTTTTAAACGAAGCAAAATTTTATAATGGGAAAATTATGAACTGGGTATACTATAATTTTATTTATTTTAATTGAAATTAAAGTAAATTATTGAAGCTATTACGGATTCTTACTTTGTGTAAAAATGAGATGCCTGACCAAAAAAATTACATGTAAAATTTTGTTTTTTCTTTGGCGTAGCAAATGAGTTTTTATATAATTAAGTACTACATAATAAATACTTACGGAAATACGGAATCCTTAATAAAAATCTTTTTTTTTAAATTTTATTTTTTATAAATATATGTTTTGTTTTAAGTTGGAATATGTATTTGTTTTAATTAAAAGTTAAAAACAGTAACAATTTTTTTTGCATTGCATTTGTGAAAAGGGTTCTGCTATTTTACAATCTTTTTTGAAGTTTAAAATTACAATATAACTTTATTTTCTAAAGAGAAATAAGATTTATTTAAGCAATAAACTTACTCTCTGTGTTTTGGATATAAAACTAAACATTCAACCAATTATCGAAATAATAATTCTAAAATAAACAAGAAAGGGCAAAAAAAAAAAACATAAAAGTTTACATGATTTGTGTGTTTATGACAAATTTCATTTTTTTAGCTCATAATGACAGTGTCAAATTTCTCTGTTAATATCAAAATGACAAAAAATATATTTTTTAGGTGGAAAAGCGTAACAGCGGTCTAAAAAATGTTTCTCCTTTTTTTCATTCATGTTTAATCCTTTCTCAGACTGAGAGATTCGTAACTCATCATTAGAAAGCATTTTCATAAAAGAGTTTCCCGATCTTTGTGTACTTTTTAAATTTGCTGAAATAAAAAACCAGCATATTTTTCAACGATTGAGGCTTTAGAAAATGATTGAGAAGATGCTTCGATAGTATAATGACGCTCCCTTCTTTTCTTTTTCTACACAATATGCTAGAGACTCGGATGATCCCAGGAGAACCTTTTTCCTGAAAAAGGCTCAATTTAGAAAGCACTATTCAGGGTTCAACGAAGAGTTCAAAGAAATATATTCTTACGTTTATGTCCACTTATTATGATTGTTAAAAAATGCGACTGTGCGATATTTAAAAAATATATTTATGCTAGAATATTATTCTTATAAAAGGAGACTCTTAAATAATATTTATTTGTCATATACCTTCCATTTAAATATGATCAAATTAAATTAAAATAAAACATGTACGATATTCTAAAAAAAAATTGTTTTGATTTAATTGATGCACAGGTTTTTTGGCTTATGTTATGCGTTAAAGATATTTTTTGTATTTATTAATTTTATGATATTTAATTATTTTCATTATTTATTTGTTTGTTCCTTGTGAAAAATTAAACTACAAATTAAAAAGAACAAAATACATAAAGACATTGATTTAAAATAAAATATTTAAAAAAACCTAAATAAACAAATCTAATTTAACATTATTTATAAGTCTGATCAATACCTGCGTAATTTAATTAACTTTAAAGCAAATCATTAATTACTTTACTCGGAATCATCCAAGCTGTAAATTAGTTTCATTTTCAGGGAATGACACGAATTAATTTTCCCAATGACAAATTGAATTAAAACCTATTAAATGAATGAAAATGACTGTGATATAATATTGAAGGCATTATTGCGTCTTTGATGAGCGTCCCGCACCCCTCGGCATTGGAGGTTCCGGCCGCGCCCCGACCTTCCGTAGTGCAGGTCACAGGTAGGAAAGGTTCTCACGCGTACTGATATTTTCCAAATGACCTCAACCATATTCAGGTCTTTCAATTTAGGGTTACTTGTTTTCATTTACATAATTTTACAACTACAGTATTTTTGTTTATGTGATGAACGCATATACTTGTATATACGTCAATTTTAAAATACAGTATAATAATGATAAAAGTAACATTGTATTTTGTCTTCACATTGAGTTTATTTAAATTATTTGCATTACTAGTTTCTACCCGATACACTGGGTCATCATCAGATGCTTAACTAAAACTGATCTGATGATGACCCAGTGTATCGGGTCGAAACTAGTAATGCAAATAATTTAAATAAACTCAATGTGAAGACAAAATACAAAGTTACTTTTATCATTATAATAATGGATCTGGATCTGATGGTAAATAAAACGGAAAAAACAAAAAAAAAATTCATTTCGAATAGAAGTTTTAAAATTTTAATGAAAATATTTTCCAGAATTTCTTACTTTTTAATATCACTCTTGTAAGCTTTTAGTATTGTTTCAAAAGTGTATATATAAATATATAGATATATATCCCCGATATATATCCTCTGTTTAGTATTTCAAACGTGTGGATTTCATCGTGTTTTAAAAAAAATACATTGTACATCAAATTTACACTCCTTTAGATATATTTATTTAGTATAATATATGATTAATAAACAAAAAGTAATTTTTGTATTGCATACAGCCATTCGTTTTTGCAAACTATTATTTGAACAAAATTTGTCTAAAAAATAATTACCTTTGACTAATACGTCAATGCAATGAGTGTTTATTACAGCAGTGACTACTTCAAGCCATCATAGTTTTAATTTAAAATAATACTTGAGTTTGTTTGTTACATGACTGTTGTTTTTGCTCATTTTGAGAAGTTTTATGTTTCTCGTACATTCTACACAATTTAAGATTTTTAATTCATAATATTTATTTTATACATATAAGAGAATAATCAAATATTTGATAAATAATAAAAACTCGTTATCATCACGAACGTCTAAAAATGGTTGATTTATTTGTGAAAATACTACAAATATTCAAAAACGAATGAGGTTGACAATCCCTTATGTAGTTGAGCATATAGAAGCTCGTGAATTTAATGCCGAGGCAGCAGGTATGGCTCACGTCCTTCCATGTACCTCCGGTAATGGGGGCAATTGGACACAGCTCCCCCCTACCCCAGTCACCCCTCACTCAGGCACGGAAGTCTTGTACCTCCCCATCGAAAAATGTATGTTAACCAAATTCGGCTTAACGAGATTTCCTATTATTGGAAGTTTTAGAATACCAGATCGGTTTTCCGATAATATCGGTTGAATTCTGCCAAAGGTTTATTCTCTTCGAACGTGAATTTGTACTATTCATTATATTGGTTTTACCATATGTATGAGACATGTTTTATCTATAAAAAAAGCCTTAGAATGAAATATATATTTTGTATTCCGTAGAAATCAATGTGTCCTCATAGTTGAAGGTTATTGTTTACCGAACATAAAAATACAACAAATAAAAAAAAATCACATGTACAAACAACTGATATTTATTCATGACCTGTTGTTTTTCACTCATTAAGAGACGTTTTATGTTTCTAGTTTCTAGTTTTGTGTTTAAGCTTTTTTAATTAAATAATATTTATTTTATACATATATATATATATATATATATATATATATATATATATATATATATATATATGAAAATAAACAAATAACCAGAAAAAAACAAAAAACTCGTTATTTAAACTTAAATCTAAAAATAATTGATTTACTTGTGAAAATACTACAAAGATTCATGATAATGCAAATAAAATGTTAATAGTATGAAAAAAAAATTACTTATTTTCGTATGCGAGCGTATAATTTAATATATACTAACGATAAGTTACATATTTGAAATGTAAAAATGTCTAATTATTTATCTACTTACTTATAATATATTATAATGAATTTTAATGAAAATATATGCTTTAAAGACACTTTTGTAATAAAAATGTAAATTTCTCGGCAATACTTTAATTATTTTGTTTAAATAAATTTGGCTTACTCACATGTTGATGTACCAAAAGGATTTAATATTTCTCAACATTGCATGCAGCCTTGTTTCTCAAATAGGGTAACATCAAAGAAGTACGTACACAATGTGGAATTCCGTTTATTTAGAGAGAGCACGGCGGGCGAGGCCCGGGGGTTGATCCCGATTGCAACATCCCTTGTCGTATACAGATTACGAGGATTTTGTTTTCCTTGATACGTAAAATGAGATGATGCCGAGCTCATTTAAGTGCTATAAATAGAACCTGATGCCAAATTAAATTATCTTTTATTCTTTCAATTTCTACCTCAAATTTGCAACATTAGCGAAATCAGGATACTTAAATTATGCTTTCAACTGATTCCTTTTGAAAAGCTTGTATTGTTACGAATAGTGTTTTTATGTTAGGTTTTTACTTTACTAATAAATTAATTTTTTGACAATATTGTGTGAATACACATACTCTTTTGTCTTTGGCACTCCACTTTCATTGTATTTTATCATTGAGGTTGTATTCAATATTACTTCAGTTTCATGCTTTTTAACAATGATGCTGGTAAAACGTATTTACTAATAAAACGAATCTCTCCCAAATATGCGATCTTTGATACCAATGAAACCTTTCCATTTCACATAGACTCCTTGTCCCTTTGAATATGATCCTCTCATCTTTGGCCGAATTAATTATATAATAGTAAATATTTCATATAAAGATTCGAGAAACTTATGTGGAGCTCTTTTTAAACTGGTATTCCTAAAAATCGAAATAATATAAAATCTGCGTAATTTGATGATAAGACTTCACAAGAAGATTTTGGTAAAATATCGTTTTAAATGCGTGTGGAGGTGGAGGCTTTTATTGAGCAGCGGGTTGGAAATTTGCTAATGATAAATTTATCGAAGCAAGCACACGACTTTCGATAATTTAGCAAATTGTTTTATTTCCAGCCGTTTGAAAAATATTCCCGATGACACAGCGCTGGGAGTAATTTTTCGTTTGCCTAAATATTTACCTACCAGCATGGAACATACGAAAGCTCTCATATTACAGGCTATTACACAGAATGACTCACTCAGGTCCGTACAAATCTGCCTCGAGTCGGATATTTGGTATATTCTGGAGCAGATACAAAATAAACACACAGAGATTTATTGAGTATTCGGCAGGATGGGAGTGGCTTGAGTCCGGATCGTATTTTAGAGTATATTGTATGCATTACATTAATTAAATTTGTAAATCAGATATTGTATGTGAATACAGAATGTTAAATTCAAAAAATGAATTTCCAGTTAAAATGTAAATTATTTTAAAATAAAATTACAATTAAATAATCACGATTACATAATATGTAAATTTGACCTAAGAGAATTAAAACTACATTTAAAATAAAAAAAAACGGTAGATATACAAACTATCAATGCTCTAAAACAACAGTTTCAAGAATTTCATCATAAACTTGAGACACACGAAGAATATTTTTTTTATAAATATATGTTTGATAAGAAATGATGATTTGTTTTCAAATTAAAAAAAATTATATAGGTCTTATGTTAATTATGTAATATGATATAACAATCACGTTAGATAAAAAAAACCAGCATGTATCAATGTATGAGATATGTCCAATGTAATGATTGACGTAGAAGTAAATATTTGACTGAAGATAACTTTGTAATTACTAATTAACATTAAGATGATTTATTTAAAAAAAAATGAATTCATGGAGAAACTATTTTAAAGCAACTCATCTAGAAATTTTTATGAAGTCTCATACTCATTTTTTTTGAATATTAAACAATTTGTAAGAATTTTTTTGATATCAATCTGAAAGAGGTATTCCTTCAATTGGATCACATTGGCATGAAAGTGTGAGGATAAGAATTAAGAAAATGTCTTTGAATATAGTTTCCAGCCATTGATCTGTTGGGACATTCAAGTCTCCATCGGCAGCGTCATGAGTATTTGATAGTTCAAAAGACTATCGCTCTTGCAGTGTTTTTACATTATTTTTATGACTATATTTATCTTTCGACTTATAAATACATTTATGTGTATCTTGTAGGTTGATCTGTTATTTATATACGCTATTATATCTGCAGCTGTTAGAGATAGTACAAAAAAATACAGCTGACATATGCGACCATGGTCATTGCCAAGTTGTGGCGACTTTGTGTTGCCTATTTATGCAAAACAAAACGAAATATTTTAAGACAGGCTTTGTTGCATGGGTAGAGATTGTTTTATTCCATGACGACATGTACTATATATATATATAAACATAAATACGAGTGTACGCAAAACTCTAAAATGTAATGTAATTAACACCATTGTTTAAGTTATCAAATACAAATTATAACTCTTTCTTAATTTGTTACTAGAAAAAAAGCGATGTGCAAATAATTCCAGAAGAGAAAGTATTCTACCCCGTTGTGGTTTCCTTTTAATGTCTATTATAATACACGTAAATTATATTATTTATAAATAATTATATATGTAAGTACGGCATCATTTAAAACTCACGTCAAAAAAAAAACTTTGTAGTCAATCTAAAAAGTCTGATTTGATTTTTTCATTCAACTTCCAGAACAATTTTAACATGTCGCACAGTACATTTAAATATGTAAGTACTTCATCTGTACTCTATTCTATTGAGTCTATTTTTATCTCGCTAAGTAGTGCAATTGTTATAAAGTGACTAATCTTAGAATGAATCGCTCGAGCTATTGAAGGTTCAGTTCTCACATACAAAGCCAAGAAGCAAGTACATATATTTAAGCCCATAAGGCGCTTACCGTACATAGTGAACGATCTTAAAATTTAACAGTAAAGATAACGAACTGATGGTATCGTTAAATAATCTCTCTATTTGTAATTGCTAATAATGTATTCGTTAATTACTTTCTCGTTGCAAAGTTTATTGAGCGGTAAATGGCAGTTATTCAATCATGTATCGTATATTGATAAAATCAAGATTAATTACCGTTCGTGATTCTCTAAAATGTATTAATTTCAGAGCATTTATGAGGATTTCAACTATAGTGCGAATCAGTAATTATTATCTTGATTTGAGTTTTGAATATTATTTATGTGCTTTCATAAATTTTTATTAAGCACACATAGCCAGGTGTAACGTCTCGAGATTTTTACTAATAATAAAACAGTACACATCTTAAGCCTACTAGTATCGCCAAAAAAAATATTACCAAAACTGGCTATTGAATGAAACACAAATTAATATTTTTTGAAAGAAACAGTTATGTATTTATAAATGCAACAATAAGTCAACCTAAGAATGTTATTATTGCAGATTTTTTTTACAAATCACATAAATATGGATAATGTCTGTACATGTACTATGCTGTGATGTTGTTGAAAGTACTGGGAATATTTATTTGTTAAAATAGGAAATATATTTATTATTCGAAATACCAAAACAAAACTCTTTGTTTTATAAGATTCTAAAATGTTTTTAATTTTTAAATTAAAAAAAATATCGAGTCTTATGCAAATTATTTACTAAATATATAAAACATCAATTATCCTAAGACATGTTAAATATTTCAAAGCTAAGATAAACCTCTATGTTAAAGTTATAATAAGGTGATTATTATGGAAACCAAACAATTAGACCCAACTGAACGATGACTATAGTCTTTGTCACGTATGTAACCGAATCCCTCAATTTCCGTCGCACAATTCACTAATCACTAAGCATCCAGTCACAATAGGTACGCCATTACCATTAAGATCAAATTACAGCATTAGTAATTTTGTCATTTTGGATACAGGCTTATTACGAAAATAGTTCTCAGGTGAATGACATAAAGTTGATCTTATACTCACTCCATAAAAATTGTTTCTAAAAAATGTAACAAATCAAGCAAAAGAATTCAGATAATACAAACAAACAATAAAAAAAATATAAAAGTACGAAACATTTCTTCAGCGATTAATAAAAAAATATAAAAATATCGTTCCAGACTATTATCAAAATATTATTTGTATCGAGAATAAGCATTGAAGAAAAAAGAACATAAATAAATAAACAGAATTGACTCCATTGAATATAAATTTTTACAAGTAAAAGTTGTGCCTTATGCTTGTAAAACACTATAATAAAGATACATGGATACTGAAGTAATATAAAATAAATAGATGTAGATGTTTATAATGCGTGCTAAGTTTGATTGGTTGTGCTGTTTTATTTAGATATATGCACATAAGTGCGTGTTATATGAAGTATTCATTTTATGTTTTAACTTAGTTGACACAAAGCCTTTCCATCTCCATACCAGTAACTTTGAAACTAATTTTATAATAAATAATATATTTACTATCCCTTTAGTTAGAACATAATCTATAGAAGTTTACGATAGTCATGCTAGTGAGTTTGTGGATATTGGAATAATATTAATTAAATTTCTAATAAACGTGTATGAGTCGCAACGGGGTAGCTATGAAAACTAATTCATTTGGCAGATTACCTGCAGTCCAATCTGCTGTACAGAGGTAGCTCGCCGCAGGAGATGGTGCCTCCCGTTTAACGGCCGCCGTAAAGGCTTGGAGGGTGACTGTAACGGAAAGCTACCAAAATAACGCCGCTTCAGATCAATATACCCAAGCGTCGCGACGCCCGCAGCTTTTTCGTTATTTCGTGCGTATAATAGGAAAACTTCATTCCGACACAATCGCAAGCTTGTTCAACAGTGCTCTCTTTATTCCGTTCAGAATGGATGATAAAAAGAGTATTTCATTACGATGTTATTTTTAGGGGTGCGTAGTGAAATTGTCGAGTGAGCTTTCTTGAAAGCCTTATTTTAAGACTGCGAAAACAATCCGGCGCTGGAAGTTAAGTACCTTTTTGGATTAAAAATTTTGAACCCTCCCATTGTTTTTCCCCTTTTCATACTTTGATTAAAAAGAACCACTTTAATTAATAAAAAAACTTTCAACTTAATAATATGCGTTCCTTTATAAAAGAATATTCAGAAATTCTTTGAATTCAACAAATTTGATTAACTGTTTTAACTTTCGTAATTTGTTAGGGTTTCTCAGTACCCTTATATGCCAGAAATGTTTTACCAAAACAATCCTTTTATGTAATAGTTTCAAGCACGTTATTAAATATAATAGTTTGAATCGAAAGCTATTTATTGTCATGTCTAGAAATATATTCGCTTTTGGGAAGTACTAATAAAAAAACCAACACGGCTTAAAAGTAAAATAATAGGGATCTAGAAACCCAAACAAGAAAAAGTTTGGATTCTGTTTCTGATTATTTATAATTCGTCCATCCTAAAGAGCAATAAATATATATTTACCAAACAAATTGAAATATACAATATTGTTTATTTCTTTTGATAGTTTATTTTTTATGTCATTGTCAAAATAGACACGAAGTCTTAAGTAATCGATAGCTCATTCTACTTTAAGTCCCGACACTGAGCGTTGTCTATCTAAATATATTTTCTCGTTTTTTTTGCGATTTTCTCGTTCTTCTGCTTATAGCGGATTAACTTTTTGGTGGGTAAAATAATATAAATGAACAAGAATTGCCAGTACTGTGCGGTATGGAGGTTTTCATAAAAACTAATCGGTTTAGTATTTCTCATTTTAACCTTTCTTCGGTCTCTGAGGAGTTTTTTGCACTCAGCTCTCGCTTTTTATGTAAAGAATTTAATACTCGCTACCGATAATAGGGAAATTTTTAAAAATATAATGATGCTCATATCGATGCAGTCATTCTGAATTACGATTGGGTATTTCATAAAATTTAATGTTTTATCGTTCAAATTATATTTCGTGAATTTTTTGAATAATCAACATATATATTTTTTTTGTTAGTGAATCAATCCATTAAAATAATTAAAATACACAATTGACTAAAAAATATGAAATCAGTAAATATAATATTGTGGCTTACAATCTAGTTTTATTTACTACTTAAAAATAAATTTATGAGTTTGATTTCTGGTTGCGTTTAACATGTAAACTAAGGAACCACGAAAATAATTAAATGATATTGAACATAACTTTTCGGATTAAAAGACAAACGATTGAAATGAATTTTAGATATTTAACTAAATACTAATTTCCCCATTATTTTTTAACCACTTTTGTAGGTTAAATATTCTATTTATCTCAAGTGACGTGTTCACTTTGTCACAGTCTCATCGCTTGTATATCAAAACGATAAATATAGTAACACATGTTTCCGTATATTGTTAATTCACAATTATTTGTCTATGTCACGTATTATGTCATTGTCAAAGACGATTTGAGCTGACACTGCACCAATACAAATCGTTTTTGTAAAAAAAGTAGTTAAATAGTTTACGAATATTTTAACACCTCTTGAATTTAAAAATAAACAACTAAATCAATAAGTTGAACACTTAAGGGATGAAGTATTAGAGTCAACTTAAATTTTATTTTTAATTCTTTTCCGTGAAACTTTTCAAAAAAATGCCACAAGAGGAAAGCGGCTGATTGTTAATTTTTGGTTTTTTCACCATTTCGAAGTAAGATTAATTAAATAAAATATTAACTATTTGAAAACTGTAATAATTCATTATAAATAATCTTTTTTTTTGTATTGGCTGACGTGTTATTACGTATTTTGTACTAAGCGTATTTGTTATCTGACAAATTTAACATAAAACATAAAAAAAACCGTAAAGTTATCCAAAATTCATATTTATTAAATAATCAATCATTTATTAGAAATTTCACATCTTTTTATTTCTAATATTATTCCAGTAAAACAAAAAAATATATATATACTGATTATATCCATACTTTCTTCGTAGTTCTTAGACTATATGCGTAGTTAGGTGTAGAATATGATAGAACTATCAGTAGTTTCATCCTAAGAAATGCTTCAGGCGATTATCGGTAAGAGTGTCAGTACTCTCAGGGTAGTTGGAAGAGAAAATGTAGCCTCGGGCAATAGAGCCTATGGAAGGGCGGAATACTCCGGGGAGAGCCTCCCGCGCGCCAGGTATGCGTGATGGGGCGCTGACCTTTAGAAAGGTTCACCTTTATCCTGCAAGGGAATTGCTAAATACGACAGTTGATCGATTATCTTTCGAGCACTTAAGCTCAGAAGTAATCCCATAAAAAAAATTAAGTACATTTTTCTGAGAGTTAATTTTTTTTGATCACCTCGTGCTAAAATAATACTTTCAGGTTTTAAATTCGATGGGGTGCGAAGTGAAGGGTTTTAGAAAGATATCACATACGAAAAATAGAATATTATATCCACAAAAGAATAATGTATATGTAAAAAAAAAATGGAACAGATAATACATTTAATGCAAGTGCTGTAACAATGCGGCATTACTATTACGAGTCTAATATAAATTAAGGACTGTTAAAACAGTCTTTCACGCCTTAACGAACATTAGGAGACTTTCTAGATAAAATTGGCTAATACTAAATTTTGGAAAATAGCCAAGAATGATAAGAATATAATAGATATTTTAACTTCTTCTAGAGACTTTCAAATAGAAGTATATTTTTTTTCCCTCAACTTATACTTAAAATACTTTATTATCATTCACTTTATTTATAAAGTGCTGGTGTCTTTATTGTATTTAGTAAATCCTTAAAAAAATTGGCAAATATATTGAAATAATAAAATCATACGGTTAAATTGACACTATTGATTTAGCATAAACAGATGTAGATACAAAATATCATTATAGGGAATAAGCTAAATAGCTATAAAGGGGCGATAGTGAAACTCTCCCCAGGGCGGAAGCGTATCTACTATGATATAACCCAACACTATAATATAAAAGAAGCACCTCTCAGACTACGTATTATCAAATTAAATCTTAAGTATAAATTGTATATATATATATATATATATATATATATATATATATATATATATATATATATATATATATATATATATATATATATATATATATATAACAGAATCGTGAAGCATCTGAAATCGTAAATTGATAAAAAAAAATTCAGTTGTAGACTGTATACGCCGCTCTGCATTGCTGCATTAAATGTTTAAAATAATGAATTACATAGAGTAAAAAAATATTGTTCGTAGTCTTAAATAAATTCAGAGTTCCTTTTCCAGTTGAAACAATAATTTATATAAGCCGCAAAAACCTGTTAAAAATACAAACTTATTTAAGGGAGTTCACGATTTTTCCGTTCTTATTATTCCTCGCCGAAGGAGGCTGAGAAACAGAGGGACCGGGCAGTGGACGACACACATCCAAAGAAGTTTAATTTGAATTCATGTATTATTCACTGCGGGGCAAGTAATCGGCCGCCAGCAGAGGAGGCTGTGACAGGAGCCCCCGCCCCTTCTCATGCCAGAATATCCAATTTCCACCGAACGCATTTCAGACGGAGGCCCAAGTCGTGCCGTCACTTTATATACTGCGAGTGCCTCCGCCGGAGCGGACCCATCGACTTCTTTCTTTATTATATAAATTTGCCAAAGATTTTCCCAGGAATAAGTCGTGAAAGATTTTCTAATATTCTCACAGTGCTATGAAAATATAAAAAAGAACGAATAATACAATTTATTACGTATTCTTTCTTTTCTTTTCCCTATATTGTGAGATTAAAAAATATAATTCTACCTGACTTTTATCGAAAATATCTTGACATAATATACGTTTTTTCTTTACATTTCTTTTACAATTTATTCATATTTCAATGTATAAACTTGTTTTAAAAATAAATAAAATAATGTTGATGCTTTACTTATCGTGGTGTATGGGCCGTTAATAGGATATCAAAGTTGGTAGTAAGTCAAATTTATCCCTAAGTTTGAAGAACTAAACTAACTAAGGTTGTATGCATATAATATGGCAGGGGGTGGTCCGTTTCCTGTCGATGGCCGCTAGGGTCGCCGGAGTCCGTTAAGTAATTACCCTGCCTTCTACGCCTGGAAGATTCTCTGCCGGGTATTACCCTAGATGCTCTCACCAAAGGTACCTGTGGGTAAACTCCTTCGTAGAAACTGAGGAGAGAGCGACGAACTCGAACCAGTCCTCTGACCGCTTATTTACTGTAAGGATGTACTCGAGGCCATATATAAGTGCACTTATATAATATAACGTTTTCACAAAAGCAAACTAATTCTTATATTCCTTACATGAGATATTATTCCGAAATTTTGTGAATCGTGCTGTTGATAATCACGTATTTATGTAGTGTGAAAATTTTTGCAGCAACAAAATGTATAAATTGGATTAAAAATATTTTTTAATAAAAATTAGTAATGCTGTTCGAATATGGTTTAGATTGAAAAATCCTGACAAAATTTGATAATTTTTCTTGAAATTAATTTGAAAAGTATTAAATTTCAATAGATAAATTAATTTAAATAATGTTTTCTATTTTTATCATAACTATATATTGTGTGATAATGATTAAGTATATTTTTTCAAATATTGAAAATTGATTAAAGAAACTCTCATCAAAAATATCATCGTGATTTGTCATTATCTATATTATTATATTAATCATTATCAATCAAACCTGTATAGGCAAAATCGTACTTCCTGTGAGACGGTCTTCACAAAAATCAATAATATATATATTGTGTTATAATTCGTCGTATATTTTCGAACATTCCATAAAAATACTGTTGATCTCTATAATATACCTACCTCTATATTCTAATGATAATTGTATAATTATTTCCAGTATATTATCATGCTATTTTCCATGTAATCATGACCCGTCTAATGTTTTATACTCTTTTGAGCTGTTGAACGTTTTCGCGGGCACTCAATAAAAAATTCGTTACGGAATATACAGAAAATGGCGTTAACGCAGGAACTATCGTGGAGAATTGGCTAAACAATATCCTTTCTATTATTCATACATTATGTATTTCGTCTTGAAAGGCTTCACAATTATTTTTCTCTTATAATGTTTTATTACCTTTGCCTAGAAGTTTTGTTTTGGAATTGTTTCCCACCTATTGTCGAATTATCGTTGCCATCACGTGCAGGCGATGGACTCCAACTCTTGAAGTCTAGAACTTATCTTGCTGTCAGAAATTCGGTTGAAAATACTCTTTAAATCACAAAGATAACACACTCGGCCGCTAGTTTGCTTTAATTATAGAACATTATCTTGATAACTTTATGACAGCAGGTAAATAAAAAAACATAAAGCCAACTTGTTGGAGATTACTCTGGGTTATTTGAATATTAACAAAGTATGCTCTTGCCATTTGATTGATGGTTTGTATAACAGTTCATATTATTGAAAGAATATTTATGAAAATAATAAAATTGATTGACCTTCCGTTTTTGCCGTAATTCCATGAATTATATTTTATATCAACTTGTATCATGGAAAAGTATGGTGTACGAGAAATTTCTGACTAGAAACTTTTTTCTAGGGAAAGATAGACGTATTATGATAATTTAAAATTAACATAATAAATTTAAGAAAATAAAAAACATTGGTTGCTGGTTTTTTATAACACAAAAGATAAAAATTATAATTTTACTCGGTAAAACTTAAAAAAAATATTTCAATATTTAAATGTTTAAGTCTTCACAACCAAAGCATATCGTTACTAAAATAGATTTTTTATCTTAAGTAAATTTATTCTGTACTGTAATGAAGATGTAAGTCCATGTTTTTCTGGAATATAAATAGAAACGTGAATAGTAAGTTTGCAAATGTGCTTCTTGGCTTAAGTATAGATTTATTATTTTCTTACGAACAAGAAACAATTTTAAAATAGTTATTTGGCTACTTAGATGCGTGTACAGAACTCCCAAATGTTAAAACTAACTAGACGTTGAATGGTGTTGTGGGAACTTTTATAAAATATTATATATTCTTCATCTTTGATGCAAATCTATTAGATTAGTGTTTATTCATTTTTTAAAATATTTATGTCTCCTTATTTAACCTTAAGATAAATTAAAAGATGTCGCCAAAGAATGATAAATTTAAGTACTTAAGTATTTAAAGTTAGATGGAATGATAAAAATTGTTTCTTCGAATTTGGTATTACTAATATTTATGATTTAACCATTTTTTTTTTCAGAGGCGCCCATATAAATCTCCGTTTTTGCTCAAAGTCTGCGCTTTGTCTTGTGAAGGACCGATGGCACTTTTTTCTCTATCTCCCCTTGGTTTTTTTTTTATAGCGGTGACGTTAAACGCCCTGTTCTAAGATGGTCAATATCGCTTTATTCATTTGGCTCAAAGAATAAAAAGTATTTCTATTGCAATGTTGGTGCTCGTCCAATCAGATAAAAATAACAATAATTTTTTTTTAAATCGTATATGTTTTAGGACAAACTCGACAAGCAATGTTGGCACGAGTACGTATCGAGATGTTAGAGGGGTCGTAGAGTTTGGATACTCTTAGCTACGAATAAAAACTAACTGTAGACAGACACTAAAGACATGCAGACACTTAAAAATGTTGTCTGTAAAATTGAAATTTATGATAAATTTAGAATATTTTCACAATATATATTTTTTTAATATCCTAGATTTTCTTGCAACTATTGCTTGTTTTATATATGGTATATAAAAATATATGGTAAAAAGTGTTGAATGTTTGTTCTCTCATGCGGGAGTATTGGTCCCAGAGCTGTGTAGTTGCACAGAATAATACCCAAAGTTGATTGTACTGTACAAATATAATATTTTTGTACGAGCAGAGTTGCTTTTTGCTTCGCAGACTGTGTTTTCTTTATGTATTAAGACATAAAAGCGAGCCTGCTAGAGACTGTCAAAAAGTTAATATAAATGGGGACCGAAACCAAACCTCAACTTGTTATCTCATTTGGCATGTCAGTTTTGACGCGTTGGTATTTAAAAAGATGATTAATTTCGCAAAAATTATTGAGAATAACTCTGATAATTCATTACATGGTTTGAGTCTCGTTTTATTTTAATGGAAATTATTTCGTAAGCTAAAAATCTGCACACTTTTATATGTGATTCGTATAAAAAATGTATCGCCGTAATACTTGATTCTTCCAATTTCCATAATGTGCTTTCGTTTATTTTATACAATTCCTTGATTCAATTCGAACTATTCACTTTACATAATCACAAATTTCTTAATAATTGCGCTGTCTTTTCGATGATTATAAAAGACAGCATTTGATTTAGGGGTCTGTGTATTTATCAGGTGGTATATTATTCACATATAATAATTTTGTTGTCCTCTTAAATTGGACAAATTCCAAAAATGTACTGAATAAAATATTTATCAGTGTTTTGTTAAATATATTATTTGCTTTTCAGTTAAAAAAATCGTTTATAGAGTTGAAAAATAAGTCTGAATCTATATATTCAGATTTATGGTTGTGTTTTGAGATCTCTTTTCATTTGTTATTTCTGCCAAAGATAATAAATTTAACACATGAAGTTTTCTACGCATCTAATTTAAACGCGTCGATACACAACAAAGTTACATTTTACGTTATGATTTATACATTTACTAAAATAACAGTAGTTTGATAGCAGTCGATCAGGCTACTCTTTGAAATAAATAGTAAACAAAAATATAAACAAGATTCAAATATAAAATGTTTTTTGTAGTATCTTGTAAATAGATACATGAACAGGAATGAGTAAAAGTCGACACAGGAATTGAAAGGTATCAACTTTTCCGGTAATTTTAAAAAGAAGTCAAAGAATTCATATGTACACATAATATCACGACGAGTCGAAAAATAAAGCAATAACATGAATTTATTAATAAAAAATAAACATATAATATATTGGAAACCAAAAAAATCGATTTGAAGATATTTAAAAAAAAATTATATTTAACTGTTAATTATTTTTATGTTTTTATATTGTTCGTCATTATGTAACTCTTATTCGCCTGTTATTTAAGCCGGTATAGCCTTCTTACGTATTTTAAGCGCCTACGTCACATTTCAGATCTAGGCTAAGACAGACTTTCAGCACTGAGGCTTAGTAATATTTTAAGCTCCCTCGCGTCTGGGAATACTTTTTCCTTTACCCTTTTTACCGGAAAATTTGAGTAATCCGAAAGAGCTGAAACTTGAGCGGGTCTGCGGCTGCAAGATCTAAGCATGAATTAAAGATGAATCACAACTTTTCACTTGTTCAAGCGTTCGGTCTTTGGAAATGCAAACTGTTCAGAAAATATCTTTTATTTTAAAACAAAGAACTCTATTAAGTATTTTTGATTCACCCACAGATTTTTTACTGAGTCAAAAACTTCGTTTGAAAATGCCAACGAGAAAGCTTGGCAAAACTAGTCATAGTAAATAGAAAACCGTGTAATAGTAAAACTGAATACCATAGAACTAATGATGAAAATATGAATTAAACACTTTAGAATATTGCTTTCAGAAAGAATCTTAACTTTGGGTCTCTATTTGGGAAAATAAAAATTATGTGGTCTTTTATAATAATATTATTTCCTATTTAAAGTAAATATAGAGTTTGATATGCTTTAACAAAAAAAAATGACAAACGCACCGTCGTTTTTTTTAAAGAACAAATTTTTATTTGAGTATTTAATAAGAATTTGCTTTAGAATCTATTTTATCGTCATCAACAAAAGTTTAAAATAAACCCATGAATAAAGCTGTTAAATTAAAAATGAATAGTAAACTATTTTTCTAGAGAAATGCTACAAAGAAGTTCCAGAAATTTTTAGGAGTAGTAGTGAATACGAATTCGCTAAAAAATATTTAGGTAAAATTATCTTAGAAAGTTATTCTTCATGTCGCTGAGCAGACAAGCAGCATGCATTCAATTTCATGCAGTTTATATCAGAAAACTTATTGTTTTCAGTATTTTGAAAAATTTATAGTTTTCTCGATAACGCATTGGGACGATATAGCTACCTTGAAGCTCTCGTAAAACGGCTTAATCATATAGACACTGGCTTTATTCTCCGAGATGTTTGCTAACATAACACCAGAGGTTATTGCCTCTGTGAGGGCCTTCTCCTCCACCCTCCATGACAACAGCCTCCTGTCATCTCCTACTTGTAACATCTTCGTTTCTAACTTCCAATTCTGAGTATATATGCTTTTCATTGAGCCTCTCAGATGTGATAAGTAAAGCTCTCAGTTAGAAATTTTGCCAGCGTTTCCAATTTATTTGACACGAAATCTAATCAAAACCACTGCCAAATTAAATAAAAATTTACGTAAATAAACTTTTAGTTTACTGTAACATTTTAAATAAAATTAATGTACAAGAATACGTGTCCGTGAATATAAATAGGCATCGAAAGTTATTAAGTCGAGTGAATGTTTTATAAAGTATCTCTTCAAATTTAAAACGCACACAATAGAAGGATTTTGAGAGATCTGCGTTTCGCATTAGAGTCCGTAATTTCCCAATGCAGTCATTCCAAGTGTCGCAGTCAGCTTTTATCTCTTCCACATTATCTCCAGCAATATTCCAAGCTCTGAGCTTATGGTAAGCTTCTGAGGGGCACGTATTCCTGCCTAGCGAATTGAGAATCGAAAATGCGCTTCAAAGCTAAGCTTTCAACATATTAAATCTTCACAAAAAGTATAAATAAATTCATCTTATCTTGAATTATAATTTTTTGAGACAAATTTTGCTCAGAGAGTCATGAAAGTCTTCCACAAACAAAAAAAATCATTATTTTTGTAATAAGTTTTAACATATAAAATTTTATTTGAAATGTTAATTTGGACTAGATAATGTTAAGCGCCATTAATTGCTTTGTTGTGATTATTATTTGACATCAGAGCATAATGGTGCTTTTGAAACAATTCTGATCTACGTCTAATTAAATATGAGATAGCTGCCTTTTTCCTGGTTTTCTTGTTTTATTTTCATAGAACAAAGAGGCAGTTCGATTGAGTAATTCTTGTGAAAATAAGCACTTGCCGCTCACAGGACAATGTGGACACTAACGAAGTACAAATACCTTTGTCTAACTCGCGTTAAATTTGTCGCCCTACCCAGTCGACTGAAAGACAAAACAGATTATAGGGAACCTACAAAGAAGCCCTCGTTGTTTTAAAAATATACTTTTTACACCTTGTTCGTCGACTAGTTCTTCTGGACAAATTTGTATATTTTATCTTTTTATTTTGAAATAAACTGTTGTCTTGCCTGAAACATCATAGGCAGCATTAGCAAATAAAAACAATCTAAAATAAAGATATGATTGGTGTGCCGTATTACTAAAAGTAAGATAAACTTAAATTAGATTCTCATTATCAATCATAAATACGTTTAAAAACTATTTCGCAATATGGCATTGAAAAAAACATGTTGTTTTAATAAGGCAAGCAGGGCTTGTGGGCTTGTGTGACAGTACAATCACTGAAACAGTGATATCGACTTGCTATTATAAGCTTTAAAAATTAACCCCAAATATATTATTATATAATTTGTATCTAATATTTGTTTTTTCTGGATAGGAAGATTCTTTAGGGTATACGTTCTTTGTGTTTTTCTAGCAGCGTTTGTATTGATCATGAGAAGTCGGTATACCCAGAGAAATTTTAGAGAATATTATTAAGGCGCTTTGACTTGGGGGAATATATTAGTTTTAACCTTACTTCTTTTATTAATTAATGGAAAATATTCACTACTAATAAACGTAACTATCTTCAAATATGAAAACATCTATTGTTTATAAATTGAATAGTTGACAAATATTATCAAATACTTCTATTGTTATAAAATAAATTCATTGAGTTGTAAGTGCGCAAAGCTAACTGATTGTATAGCTCAGAATAAAGACAGTCAATAATGTACAATTAATAATTAACCAATATTAAATTTAATAATATTGTTTTGGATTAATAAGTAAAGCTTGTATTTAAATTAAGCGAGTCTGGAATTTCTGAAGAGGAATCGACCTTTGACATTTCTAATCGGCGTGTAATCTGACAACAGAGATGGAGCACTTGAACAGAATAATTTAGACGCAAAATAACTATTGATCAGAAGCACCTACAGCTGACTTGGCTACGATTATTGAAATATCTTAACTATTTATCTGCATATTCATTGAAATATTCAAATTGTGCGATATAAGCACTTAAGATTAAAACTAAATGCATTGATTATAAATTAGTTATATTAGCTTAAATGCTTCGTAGATTTTGATTATTTATTTCAAGTAAATATTTCAGGTTTTACAAAAACCTCTATTTGGGGTTCATAAAACCCAAGACACCGAAATAAAATATGGAAAAACCATAATCTTCAGTCAAAAAACATAGTTAATTTAATTAAGTTAATTTTTTGTGACGTTAGCTACACTAGTTACACTTGATCCGCATATTTGTTCATTTAAAAATCATTGGTTAGTTAAATAGATTTAATTGTATCAAGATTTTTAGAATATATTGTCAAGCAAATATAAATAGATATTTTGGAGTTATGCTAAATGAATCATTAAATCATCACTATTAAGATTTAAAAACATATCAAACAGTGATTCAGACTTCATATTTTTTTATTAAAGTTAAAATCTTTCTTTGTATTTTTGGATTATTCTATTCAAGTTATAAAATGCCAAAAATATTTATTTAAATATTTTATTATTAAAATCACTCCAGATGAGATCTTGAGTGCGAAAATCCGGTTTGTAATTCAACGACTTCGTTCAAGATTGAAACTCTGAAATTGAAAGTAGGGTAACTTAATAACAAGCAAACAGACTTTTAAGTTTTCAAAGATGTTTTTGAACCTATTTTATTAAAATGGCACACTGTTAAAAACACAATGAGCTGAAGTGTAACACAAAAAGAAAAAATCAGGTATTCTTGATAATGATTAAGAACATTTTTTTAAATATTGAAAATTGATTAAAGAAACTCTTAGAAAAATATATCAACGTGATTTGTGCGGGATTCGAACCCACATCCCCTCGCTTACATGGCAGGTGCATTACCAACTATGCTAACCAATCACTAGTACTAGACAAGAATTTTTAATAATCATATCCTATAAATGAAACAATGTTCTTATTATGCCTAATTAAATATTGTGTGACTTGCAATACTAGACTTTTAACACAAAGTACTGAGTGAAGCATTTTAAATCCAAACTGGATATTAGTCTATTTAATTATGTCAATACACGTACTTGTTAAATTTAATTATTGGTTTTTGTGAAGACCATCTCACAGGAAGTACGATTTTACCTATACAGGTTTAATTGATTGATAATGATTAAGAACATTTTTTTAAATATTGAAAATTGATTAAAGAAACTCTTAGAAAAATATATCAACGTGATTTGTGCGGGATTCGAACCCACATCCCCTCGCTTACATGGCAGGTGCATTACCAACTATGCTAACCAATCACTAGTACTAGACAAGAATTTTTAATAATCATATCCTATAAATGAAACAATGTTCTTATTATGCCTAATTAAATATTGTGTGACTTGCAATACTAGACTTTTAACACAAAGTACTGAGTGAAGCATTTTAAATCCAAACTGGATATTAGTCTATTTAATTATGTCAATACACGTACTTGTTAAATTTAATTATTGGTTTTTGTGAAGACCATCTCACAGGAAGTACGATTTTACCTATACAGGTTTAATTGATTGATAATGATTAAGAACATTTTTTTAAATATTGAAAATTGATTAAAGAAACTCTTAGAAAAATATATCAACGTGATTTGTGCGGGATTCGAACCCACATCCCCTCGCTTACATGGCAGGTGCATTACCAACTATGCTAACCAATCACTAGTACTAGACAAGAATTTTTAATAATCATATCCTATAAATGAAACAATGTTCTTATTATGCCTAATTAAATATTGTGTGACTTGCAATACTAGACTTTTAACACAAAGTACTGAGTGAAGCATTTTAAATCCAAACTGGATATTAGTCTATTTAATTATGTCAATACACGTACTTGTTAAATTTAATTATTGGTTTTTGTGAAGACCATCTCACAGGAAGTACGATTTTACCTATACAGGTTTAATTGATTGATAATGATTAAGAACATTTTTTTAAATATTGAAAATTGATTAAAGAAACTCTTAGAAAAATATATCAACGTGATTTGTGCGGGATTCGAACCCACATCCCCTCGCTTACATGGCAGGTGCATTACCAACTATGCTAACCAATCACTAGTACTAGACAAGAATTTTTAATAATCATATCCTATAAATGAAACAATGTTCTTATTATGCCTAATTAAATATTGTGTGACTTGCAATACTAGACTTTTAACACAAAGTACTGAGTGAAGCATTTTAAATCCAAACTGGATATTAGTCTATTTAATTATGTCAATACACGTACTTGTTAAATTTAATTATTGGTTTTTGTGAAGACCATCTCACAGGAAGTACGATTTTACCTATACAGGTTTAATTGATTGATAATGATTAAGAACATTTTTTTAAATATTGAAAATTGATTAAAGAAACTCTTAGAAAAATATATCAACGTGATTTGTGCGGGATTCGAACCCACATCCCCTCGCTTACATGGCAGGTGCATTACCAACTATGCTAACCAATCACTAGTACTAGACAAGAATTTTTAATAATCATATCCTATAAATGAAACAATGTTCTTATTATGCCTAATTAAATATTGTGTGACTTGCAATACTAGACTTTTAACACAAAGTACTGAGTGAAGCATTTTAAATCCAAACTGGATATTAGTCTATTTAATTATGTCAATACACGTACTTGTTAAATTTAATTATTGGTTTTTGTGAAGACCATCTCACAGGAAGTACGATTTTACCTATACAGGTTTAATTGATTGATAATGATTAAGAACATTTTTTTAAATATTGAAAATTGATTAAAGAAACTCTTAGAAAAATATATCAACGTGATTTGTGCGGGATTCGAACCCACATCCCCTCGCTTACATGGCAGGTGCATTACCAACTATGCTAACCAATCACTAGTACTAGACAAGAATTTTTAATAATCATATCCTATAAATGAAACAATGTTCTTATTATGCCTAATTAAATATTGTGTGACTTGCAATACTAGACTTTTAACACAAAGTACTGAGTGAAGCATTTTAAATCCAAACTGGATATTAGTCTATTTAATTATGTCAATACACGTACTTGTTAAATTTAATTATTGGTTTTTGTGAAGACCATCTCACAGGAAGTACGATTTTACCTATACAGGTTTAATTGATTGATAATGATTAAGAACATTTTTTTAAATATTGAAAATTGATTAAAGAAACTCTTAGAAAAATATATCAACGTGATTTGTGCGGGATTCGAACCCACACAATTCTTATTATTGTCAGCGATAAAGAAATCACTTTAACGGCTTAAAATCAAAATTATTTTCTATATGACGTAATGGAATATGTAAGCATACTTGAGAAATTATTCTGTACTTCTTTACAATTGATAATAAGGTTGTGTCACGATTGTTCGCATTGATAAGAAAGTGAGTATTACACAACAAATGTTATCTATTTATGGATACGTAACTGTTTATATACGCCAAACGAGTAAATAACACGCACGTGATAAGAAAAAGGGAAATGAAAAAGTTTAATACACAAAATTTGAAAATTGACATTTATTACTTACCGTATAACATGAATGATTATAAAAAAAATGTCACAAGTAAAACGCCACGTCTGCTTTTTCAGTCACCAACTGTTATTGAAGACATTTATCGCGATTTTCAATTAATAATTTCACATGCACTATACCATTTATAATCACGTTTATAACACACTTAAAATCTAAATATATATATATATATAACAATGCAGAATCATAAGATATCGAAAAAAGGACTCGACAACATTGAGATCATTCGCAAACTGATGTATTGTTGCATTTATTTTCGGTTGTAAATTAAAGTGTTACTATTTTGAAAAAAATGGTTTTAGTGTGAAATAATTAAGAAATATAAAAAAAATCAAATATTTTGTACGCCGCAATTGTAATTTATTTCTTATTAAACTAATTTTTTTTTCAGTTCATAGCTAAATAAATACAAAGAAAATATTTTGATTCGCTTAAAATATGACTCTTCCTATATTTTTCTATACATTAAAGAGAAAACTCAAGACGACTTATAGATATATTGTTTTTACATTGTTTTATTAAAAAAAACTAGTTGAATTGATTTAAGACACGATTTGGGGCTTATCAGTTAGCAAATTATTTGGTGTTGCGGTTGAAAAATATGTTTGTATTTTAGCTTTTTCGCAAATTTATATTGTTTTACAAAGTGGCGGCAAAGAAAATAAATGAAAAATTGTAATTTTACAATTTTTCATTTATTTTCATATATATATCGATGTTTTTTATTCAGAATATAACCCACTGGGAATATGGTTTTGTATACGTATTTTGCTATGTAGATAAAAATAAACAAATTTAATGTATCGAGTTATAAGCGTGAGAAAACTCTAAGAATTCACAAATGTTATCATTATAGACTCACAAAAAATTACAAATGTAAGTTATGGATGTTTTATAAAGAATTACGCAGAAGAATTAGAGAACGTGAAACTCTTCTTACCTCGTAAATCTCAATGGGCTGGAATATTAAAGCCAAGAATACATCCTTACGGCAATTACCGCCCGAAAGATACTTTTTTGATGCTAATGGCGGCACAGTTTAACTTGTATCTTTGTTTATTCCTAACTTCTTCGGTGAAATTTCCCACAGGAGTGGTTTTACCCTTTTTAGGAGAATACTTTTTTTCAAAGTTGCTGTGGTTTATATTTGGATATTCAATTTACTTGTTTTTTATGATATCAACAAGAAACACGCAATAATAAAAGCAAAATTCAATTTTCAATACCTTTAAAACTCTAAAATAAAAGGGATATTAAATAAAAAAAAACAATGAGCTGTTCTTGCCTTAGTTTACTTATCGATATTCAATACAAACATAAAAAATAATTGAAGGGATATTAAATATATATATGGAAATAAAACAACAAAGTTTTTTAATAAACGTTTATACACAATTCAAACTTTACACAATTGTTTTTTTATTTGTATTGCTATGAAAGTATTTTGAGTGTTAATGTGTACTTAAAATATATTTTCTTAATGTGAAAATTCTCGTCATTTTGTTTGACGGTACATAAGATATATTATATATGAAATAGGTTCAAGGAATGAAAATAGTTCATTAATGTATGTATTTTTTAAATTGTTATTTTTTTCTGTAAAAACAATTAGATTGAAACAAAAATTCATGAGACACATGCACATGACAATATTTTTACTGCTTGCCTTTATTCCTTTTCCTGTACGAAATGGTATGGTTCAATTTTCTCAGATTATCGGATCATAGATGTCTCATGCTAAAAGAATAAAGAGAAAAAATAGGGAACTGGAGCAAATCGAAGTGGATTGTATAACTTTTGAAAAGTATTAGTGTCTTGATAGACAAGCGTGTAAATATAGATTTTATATAGTCAGTAGATTTAAAACTAGCATTTATTATCTTTATAGTGGTATTATACATGTGATAAAAGTGATAATTTCATAGTATTCGTGATTGTTTTTCATGTTTATGTTATGGATAGTTTCAGTTCAAATTATCACGAGAATCTAACTCATACTCAATGGTACATTGTTAGTACTTTAATACGCTTTGGGAGGTCTATTTATTTTTAATTCACGAGTAAAAATAAAAATATCCAAAACCGTACATTTTCTTCGTTTTTGGTATTTCATTTACGAAACGTTAATTAAAAAATAACTCCTGTATTTATATTCCAATTAGGCGTAAAATTTAAAAACAAGTCTCTTTTAACGCCATAAATCGTCATGTAAATATTTTAAAAGTTAATGAATTATCTAAGTTTTTCACTTACTCTCTCCTTTGCGTTTCCCCTAAACGAGGGCGGTCATTAGCGGGCGCCGCTGCCTGCGGAGAGCCTGAGGAGTGCCCTCGGAGTGCCTGCCAACTCCCTCCAATACTCTCGCAACACATGTTATACATCCATTTTCCAGACAGAGCCTTCACTTGCGGCCATTACCAAAATTATTTTCATATAACACTACACAAGTAAACTTCGTCATTTTCATATATTTCAATTATATATAAAATTTTACTTGAATGACATGGGCGAATATGTTGCGGCTTTAGAGTTAGTATAAAGGTGTCTCAAAATTAACGCAAGATTTGAATTTGTCGCCATTTTCGCAGTAAAGTTTTGGGAACACTTAAAAAAAACAAATTTGACAGCTGTAAGGTTAGTAAAAATGGAGCGATACACGATAGAACAATGTGTCTTTATTACTGAACAATATTTCAAAAATAATGAAAGCTTGGCAGCCGCAGTTCGAAAATTTCATAGAAAATATGGTCGGAATGGTGTTTTAACCTCGCCTCTTTTCACTGTGCATGGTCATTAGGATTCAGTTCTTGTGTTAATTGAATTTTGTAAGCACGAAGACACAGATCTTTAGTTAGTATACACTGTAGAGAGCTTCTTGAAATTTGCAATTCTTGTCCACGATGCCGAATTGATGTTCCTGGATTGTCACCGACACTCTTACGCACTGCTTCGATATTGACATTTAAACGGCTTGATTTTGGACGACCAGTGTGTTTAGCGTCTCCGACGAATCCAGTCTCCTTGAATTTTTCAATTGATCTCTTCACAATTGACGAAGTTAAAACACTATTCCGACCATATTTTGTATGAAATTTTCGAACTGCGGCTGCCAAGCTTTCATTATTTTTGAAATATTGTTAAATAATGAAGACACGTTGCTCTATCATATAATGCTCCATTTTTACTAACCCTAAACTGTTAACTGTCAAATTGTTTTTTTTTTTAAGTGTTCCCAAAACTTTACTGCAGCAATGGCGACAAATTCAAATCTTGCGTTAATTTTGAGACACCTTTACTTCCACATAATATATCCGCGCACAAGCAACAACCAAATCCACTAGCATGTGTTTTGAAATAGCTGGTCGATAAGTATGCATGTTTTAAAAAGAAAATTATTAACGAACGCGAACGAGTTATTTTACATTAACATTAAAAATGTTTTAAAACTATCTCGTTAAAATTAAGCAAATCATCTTGTCTCTTCTATAACTCTGATATTTAAAATAATTTTGAAAAGGTGTTAACTATGTAATTAGATGTATTATTTTTTTTATAATAGAGTTTCAGAGAAAATAGCGTGAAGGGGTGGCTTTGCGGGTGTGTATGGCTGTATAGCCTCGCGCATAAAACACACCCCCGCCGCGCAGATCTAAGCCTCTTATTTAGTCAGAAAAGTTTCCCAAACTTTTGTACTGAGCAAAAGCATTGGTATATATCATAAAGTTTAACTCCCAGGCGACTAATTAAATTATATATAGCTTTTCAGTTATTCGTCGCGCAAAACCCTTCAAGAGGGCTGATTTATGAGTTCAGAGATCTTTATCCCAAAGTGAACCCTGAGAATTACGCGGATGAATCTTAAATCGATTTTTAATTTATGAGTTAATTTTTCGCAGGTGTATCATGCACATCTATTGTGTGTTTAAGTATGATATCTACTTCTTATCTACAATTTTTGATATTTTATAATAAAAACCTAGTTTTAAAGAAAAACAAGTTTTTTTTTTTTATTAATCAAAAGGATAAATTTTTAATACACTTATATTATATTTGTGTCTGTTGTAAAGTTTTCAGACAAGTAATTTCTTTTTAATTCTACCAGGATCTGATTTATTAGTATACGAAATAGTTTGGTGGATTGTAGCAATATATAGTGCTTGCTTTCTTGGACTCATTAGTTAAACGTTCTTGCGTTTCTCTCGGTCGTGTTTCAGTGCTACTTTGGAACCGTTATTAATACCTGCAGCCGTGCATTATACTGCTGCTGTGCCTGTTTGTTCTAACCAATAGTCATGAAAGGTGCAATGTTTAAAAATAAACCAATAACCTAAAATCTTTTATGGAGGATATATTTTCCATTCTACGATTTTCATAAATAAAAAAATATTTCAATCGTGTTGCTCGCCGATATGAAAGAACCTTATAGTTTGTAGTATTTTTCCCTCAGCAAATAAACGTTTATGTAGAATTGTAAAGGTTTGAGTACTATTTGAATAGGATTTATATATTCACAAGTGTGTTAGAGTTTAATAAAATCTTACTCCCAAGTTAGTCGACGGCATCACTTCCTTGTGTTCAACTTGACACATGACCATCGCTCCAGGTACCACAAATTGCAGATTTTTAAAACATGTCAAAAAGTGTGGGATATAAATAAATAACCAACTTAAATATAAAAAAGTCTCATTATATTAACAGTCACAAATAAATCTGCGTAGTCAATAAAAACACATTCAAAGTTTCAATATTTATTTGACAGTATAAAAAAAAACACAAGGCTGCAATTTTTAATATAAATTTATTATTAAATCAATATTGATTATTTGTTAGGTTTTTTGTAATTAAAGAAGGTTGCAAACATAACATGAAATGAACTTGAATTGTGAGAAAAGAGTATATTCACTAGCCATAAACATTCAACTTGAAAATAATAAATAAAAACTTTCCTGCTCTTTGATTGGTCGATCAGCCGCTTAGTGCGAAAGGTCATTCTGGTGGACGATGTCGCGAAGTTCATTGCAATATAAAATTAAGTGATTTCATTATATTGATTGAGTATTTTATTGCATTTTTATGTGGTACGTGCTCGATTGGACGCCAGATTAAGCAGCCACTAAAATGTAAGTCTTTTTTGCTACTTTCTTGACCAAAGTCGTCAATTTTTAGACGAAGCATATTATTGTTGTATGAAGTTCTACGTTCGGATGTCGTGATTTCTGGCATTTCATTTTTAATACGAAAAGTTTCAAGCCAATCATTCTGGAATTTGAATACAATTTTATATTGCTGAACATTTTGGTTTTTTAATAATCGTTTATTTTTATATCCGCCGATGCAGCATTTCTTTAGTTTAATATAATGCCTTATTGTATCCACAAAAAATAAGCCCATATTTAAATACATATATATATATATTTTAAAGAATAAGGAATATTTGTTTCAGTCTAGTTCATAGTTACCATGTTTGTGCAATAAACAAAGAAAAATCAATGAAGGAGATCATCATCAACCGTTTAATATCATTTAATTAAATTAATCCTTATAATTGATAACTTTACATATCTTTCATAGTAGATTGAGTATCACTATACGGTTACAACAGTTAAAATATGTCCAGTAACCGGTCCATATTAAAAAATGATATGTTTTTCAGAAATAACCTATTTCCTCAAAACCGCAGAGCGTGAAAAAAGTTGTCGTTGTCCGGTTTGAAAATTGTGATTTATCTTCAGCTTTTTTATGCAAATCGTTTTTGATGATACCTATATATAATAAAAAAAAACCACCTAGAGAGCTTCAATCAAACGCTTTTGAAGGATAAAATTTACATAAATATGCTATAATGTTTTATATTATTGTTAAGTTTTATTAAAAAATATCCACTTATTTTTTTAATAGGCGAATTTAAAAAAGTTTTGCGGTGATTGCTTATTCGCTCTCTCGAACTACTTTGCGTTTATTTGTTCGTAAATATTTTTCGTGCCTTGAGAGTAATATTCCGGTTCTTACTATTATGATTATTTGATAGAATATCAATTCTTTCAAGTGTCAATTTATAGAATATTCAATTCTGAATATTGTGTTTAATTAAAACATAAATTAAAATAATAAATTTAAAAAATAAATAAATGAGTTCACGACGCATCTATGCCGGCCGATACAACTGACATCCAAATGGGAGCTGAGCAATGGCGTCTTCTTTTGCGTAGATTGGCTTATTACCGTTCGGCTGTCAGTTGTGTCCGGATATTTTATTGTTGCAATATATTGGATTGACACGGGACAGATTCGCAGCGATCGTCAAGTCTGGGTCGCCGACCGCAGCCAAGTAAGCGAGCCCCTCGGAGTCTCGCAGTCCTGATTGTCTTGCCCTCCTCCTGATCCTCCTGCGAGGACGAGCAAATAAACCAAAACAAGAAAAAGTACCGTCGGAATTCTTAGCAGTTTACCCTTTCCTTTTAACTTTTGTTTCTTTAACTTGTTTGTTGAGATTTGGATTTTGTTTTTGTTGGGCGGTTTGTTAACTGCGTCGCGTACGCGTGATGGGATTTTATACGTGTGCGAAAGCTTCATTGAATATTGTGGCCAAGAGTAATCCGTTTTACAGATGAATTGTGGGATTGGTAATAAGATAAGTTATTTTTGGGTTATTTAAATAATAACAGCAAATGACGCCAGTATTTAAGATCTCATGCCCGATGAATACATGACTGAATGACTGAATTTTAATTAAGTTTTAAAATATGTTTTATTAGAACTACAAACAGCAAAGGTATTTTTTAATATTTGGATTACTGCCAATTTTTCGTGATATTAATTAAATTTTATATTATTCTAGGGATTGTGAGTTAAGCTTTGCAATCATTTAAATGTCTGTCAAAAATATAAAATAGTTAATTCATAATTTTGAAATACTTTAATTATCAGTTACTACAGTTATAATAAATAGTTGATATTTTGAATAATTAAAATTTTATCAGTCTTAAAATAAAATTGGATGTTCCACTCGGGCATTAAGTTATTTTATTGTGAATATTATAGCAACTCAAAAAATCTTGTATTCAAATAGTTTCATTAAATTAATAAAAGACGTTTCACGTTTATTCAACCGACCCCAATACAGATAACTTTTACAAAAATGTTGTCCTTTGTTTTAATGAATTCATTTAAATAGTGCAGCCTTAATGGAGACATCCAATTTCAAATACACAGCAGTAAAGATAGAAAATATGAAAACGAAGATTTCGTAATTTCCAAGTTTTGCACTGAAAACTACCCCCCTTCTTCACGTCGCCCTCGCGCGAGGCATTCACCCCTCACTGCACGCGAAACGTTCGTGTCGGCTGAGCTTGCCCGACGTGAAATCAAAATGAAGTAGCTCGGGATCAATATTGGTGGCTGAATTCATGAAAACAGAAAAGCTACTTTGCACCTATTCGCATTTGCATATGGCCCGGGTCACGATAGGCAATATGAGGCTCGTGATGCATGTATGCGTCATATAAAAATCTTATATAAAATGTTTCGTTTTTCAATTCATATTATATAACTGGAATTATCCGATTTCATCCTTTATAAAGTATCATACTTTTTATTATATATGGACTCGTAAAATATTTTATGTCTGTTGTTTGAACACTTGCTTATATGTGAATATTTTTTTCCTGATTTATTAGATCCTAACATATGGTGTTTAGTAAGTAATAGAAAACATTAAGTGTAATATTTATTTTTGTCATTGTCATAACTTGCATAAATTCTTATACTTGTAATAATAATTACTATTTTATATTATAAGTTTACGTTTTTGGATAAACGCTGTTTGTGTATACACTTTGTAATGGTTACGTTGTCTTACTTTTGCGTGGCACATTTGTACATTTACGTAGTACATTTGTTTTTTTTTTAAATTGAGATTGCACAATGCCTCTCAAAATTGTAAATTAAACATTTTCATGTTTTTTATACAAGCCATAAAAAATACATATTTCAAACTGTTTGTCAAAGGTTGGTGCTCCGTCCAAAATGTAAACCTAACGCAGTACACGACTATCATTACTCTTTGTTGTGCGAAAAAAAATCGACACTGAAAAACTCGGTCTCTTGCGTACGCAAAAACCCAGCGCGGGTGTCCAACAAGTACCTACTCACAAGAAATAAAGGAAAAACTATCACAAAAGCCTTTATACGCTCCATTATTAACAACGTGATTTATCACAATACAGAACACGACCATATGAGGCGCGTAGTGGTATATTTAACACTAAATATTTTTATATCAACTAATAACGTATTATAATCAACCAGTTATTTTACAGAATGATGTATACTTTCAGGTCCACTACTGGTTATTGACTAAATATAGATATTTTGAGGAATTTTTCAGTTGATGTCGAGCATTTTGAAGAGTGATTTCTTGTTTCATCTGATTGTAAGATATAACTTTATTAGGTATTAAATTTATGTTTTTAAACCTATTTAAATTGCCATGGGTGTTGCTGTGAAATATAAATTCAACTGAGATCTTCATATAAGATGATCCAGCAGACGTTGCAGAGTACGGTTTTTGATTTAAAGGCGTTACACACGTTGAAAAGTTTATTAGAATCGTAGCATCAAACAGAGTAATCCAAGTACTAATTGTAGTGCCTGAGACTATGATATCGATATGCGAGTATGCATCAAAGTATTTGCATATGGTTTTTTCCTAAAAGTCTAAATATTATATTAAAGAATAGTTTGTTATTATATTGAATTGTTATTTAATTCTGAACTTACTTTTGTGTACACTGGAGAGGCTCTAGCGGCAGACATCATACTTAATTATTTAAGGGAAGATTTATATTGCGTTAGGTCAACTGTGTAATGAAATTAGGGTAATTAAATACTGTACCTCATTTCACAAACAAACAAACACACAGTCGGGTGGCCAGGCTCATGGAGCCTCCGTAACGAAGAGCGGGGGCGGGTGTGTTTCATAATTCGGCCGTCTGATAAAGGATTTTTCAGCGCCGTGCGCTCCCACTCCACCCCCCCCCACCCTAACCCCCCCCAACCCCAACCCAACCCCTCACCCCAACCCCCACCCCAACCCTCACCCCAACCCCTACCCCCACCCCGCCCCGCCCCCATCCCAGTCCGGTGCCTCATTAAGGCGGTGCCGCGGCAATTACTCGGGGAAATTCCATTTCCTGTCCTCCCTAAAGAATGGAAGGCCAGGATTCTTTTGTTTCGCAAAAGCGTGTGCATTTGTTTCTGCGAACGGCTCATTGTTTAGATAACCAACCCCTTACTGGTATTTCTATTTATTTTATATTTTACACATTGAAATGTCAATCCGCGTATTCTGCTAATTTTATCTCTCTTATACTTATAAATATATTTTTTTGTTTTTCTTATTTAAGCTATTTTTCATTGACCTTCTCAATGTTGAGATAAAATATGAATATTCAGTATTGCTGGTTATTTAGAATCTTTATTTATAGCATAGTACTTCGTAGTACACACTAGGCGTTGAGTATAATTTCAATATTTTCAGACGACTTGTCACAACAAAAAGTGTATTTCATTCATTATAACTGCATCGTTGACGTCGCTAATGACGTCAACGGATAGACAATCGTCACAGAATATAAATCAAAGTCATTTCCAATGTATCCTAAAAATAGTGATTTGCGTTGACTTCGTGTCATAGCTCGTAAAGTAGAAAATGCAAAATGAACAAAATTTTCGAACTTATCCTCTCATATTAAAATATTTTAATTACTTATTATTATTTTAACCAATTAATCCCTGGAGGCAATTCGCGAAGAACTTTCTCTCAAAAATGAATAAATTGATATGCAAAAAAGTTTTAATTTTATATTAAAAAAAACCACGAAATTGCCATCAATTATATTCTGGACATTTCAGTGAAAGAGCAGTCGGAATATACTCAAAAAGGAATGATAATATTCCCTGAGTTGCCAGAGATAAAAATACGCCAGCCAGGGAGTTCTTTGTCCTCAGCCGGCGGGGTTAGGTTATGCCAGACGAGAAAAGGCGCCTGATTTCAATAAGTTTTATTCCTAGTTATAGGGCTGTCCAGATAATATAACAAATGATTTTAATGAATGACAGCCCAAGAATACTTTTCATAGTCATATTATCAAGTTTTATAATATATTTATCGTACATATTAATATTCAAAAAATTGTTTTTAGCCCACAAAAAAAAAAGTGAATCATAAAAAAATAAGGGACGTAAAATAAAATTCTTCTTTTTTACTATGAAAGAGATAATAGTCCCTACATATTAATCTTATGAATAAATATCAATATCAATTTGTTATGTACATACTAAGATCATTGATTATAATTTGAATTAAAATATTTTTAGGGTGGATTAAAAACTGTGTAACGATACCTCAAGAGTGTACTTAAATTTATGTTTATTCATTTAAATTTAATTAATTCAGTAATTCATTCATTCAAATGTATATTTATACATTGAAACGTTGCAACTAGTATTTATCTTTATCAATTATGTCGGGTTAAATCACAAAATCAGAGAAATTATTTTAGAGCTTTGACAGCAATGCAATCCGAAGACACCTGATTTCTAGGTGTTGTTTTTGATAAAATAAACCCAGAATCAAAATTTAAAAACAGTAATTAGGTAATCAAAAAGAAAGCATCGTATCTAAGCACATCTCTCGCTGAAGCAACTTGCGCTACAAACTTTTGTCTGGCAAGCCGAGTGCGTCCCAAGTTAGTCGTTTGGCCAAACTTGGCTTCACCACGCGAGCCATGCTCGATCGGCGTCAAGGGAAAGCATCACAGAAACAAAAAAATAATCATGTTGTCCGAATGTTTCGACGGCGATCGATGGTGTTAGTAAATAAAGATTTCGAAGATTCGATTTTAAACAAAAAAAAACGACCCTGAAATAAATATGGAGACCTATTCATACAAAGTATCACGAACTCGAACAATAAACATTACAAGCTTGTATGGAGAACTCAGACATTTTACTAGCAACGAATGCATGTAAATCACAAAATTTAATTAATTAATTACGTAATGAGGATATATTATATCTCAAGATATTAATCAATAAAAAAAAGTTATTGCTTCGTAATTTAATTTAGTATATCTCTACAACCTCGCAATAAGATAGTTTTATAGGACTGCGCTTTCCAAAACTCATTAAACTATTTAATCCTTGCCAAAATATGAAAACATGAGTGATATAATTTACTTTTGGCTGGTTATCTAATCGGGGATATTTTGAGTTCTCTCGTTCGTGGCTTATCGTTTGTTTACATCACCAGAGCAACATTGATTTCTGCAATTACTACACCGAATCGCAATTATTGGCTTGGAATATCCGGAAAAAGATAACAAATGGAAGTTTACTGAAACCACGAGCGAGTAACTATCATAAATGAAGATAATAATACATAAATAGTAATGGAGGTAAAATTTATGATCGACGTAAAAATAAAGATTGGTTACAAATTTGCCTACTTGCCATGCGAAATGTAATAATCATTCAATTTTATTCATTCCTACACAATATCGACAGTTAGGTTAAACGATCCTATGACTTTAGTATGATAATCTCGGAATAAAACTTGGCAACCCTTTACGTCGTTAGATCCGGCGAAGATATGCGGCCGTTATAGATGTTTGCGCGATTGTTAAAGCTTCATAGTTGGCGCTGAATGCGGAGTACTGGGAGGAGGTCTCACTGGAGAGTAGTTATTAATTCTCTAAAAATAAATAAATAAAGCAAGTGCATTCAGTTTCAAATTGTATCCGCTTATTTATTTTAAAACGACGGTGTTTTTTTAAGGATATAAATCAAATTTTAAAATTGTGTTGCTAATAAAAGAAACACTAACACCCGCTTGAGTAGTAAATAATATTTACTTAAGAGTGTATTCAATTAATTTTTAGTAAATATTTCATTTAAATTATCTTTTGATTGTTGGTGCCAGCTTTTAATAGTAGAGTTTTCATAGAAATTATAATATATTTTTTAAGTTTAATTGAAGTTGGGGTCCAACATGTTAGTGCCTCCCGGAAGATTTCTCAGTTCTCGCCGGGCTAGACCTACCCTGGATGCTAGCGTAGTAAAACTAGGCATAAATTGTTATTTGCAGCTCTACTACCCCCGCACCCTTTATGACCTGCTACAGCCAAGCCTGGCCGCTGGTGTAGCACAGGAGGCCTTGGCTAAACTCGCCATTTTACATTATGCTCCAGTCCCTAAAGCTCCGCTCTCTGCCAGCTGTTGGTCGCAAACGTTTTGTCGCAGTAGTATTTGTCGCAGGACGTGAAATACGCTTGCGTATTATTTAGACAATTTTTTTTTTTAAAATCAGAAAACTTTTTTTATAACGACTTTAATAGATATTATGTTATGATAATGAATTTAATGACAAAGAAGAGGTGAAACCATTTTTTTAGAATACCATAACAAAATAAATTAAGTGATGTTTATGTATGAAAGAGGTATATTATTCGTATGAAATTGAATAAATTTAAAATGACTTTTAATACAGGTTAATTTGAAATGTTGTGTTATTTCGTTACAATTTTCTTTTTTAATATAGGAGATATGTTTTTTATATCCATTGTTTTTTTTTAGAAACGGCTCAACGAACAGTATTTTTTCATATGTTTCTTGTGAATGAGTTAGAGTAGATGAACATATTTTGAATGCTAGTAGAACTCATACTAATTATTAATTGTTTGTAAACGCTGAAAAAAGTTTACAATACTTCTTATGCGACAAAATAAACTGCAACGTGCTATGGGATTTCTGACGTTTATAAGCTCTTTTGGAGCTGTAGGTATCTCATAAACCGGGCTTTGTCACGGGAACAACTGGCAAAAGCCGATAGCAGACTTGTAAAGAACCGACCTCTATTTATATTTTTGAAAAGAAATACTATTACAGCTGCGGGCACAGAGCGCAGCTTTCATTTGTGATATCACATAGATTGAATTAGTTCACAGAATTTTTTAAATATATTTTCATTGAGCTTTCTCTTTGGACAGCGCTAGCATAATACTCTCAAGATCAGCTTGAGGCTAGTGAAATAATTAAACTATTTGAATTTATTGCACTTTCATTTAATTCTTTTTTTATTGATACATAATTAAGACAATTTAAAAAGAAATCACTACCCAGGTAGCATTATGGCATAGATACGTTTCAAACTTTTCTTTGAAAGTGAAACTATTTTATCGGTGACTTCATGCGAGCGATTAACTCGGCGGTTCACGACCGAATCATATCTGTGTTGGGATTTTTATTTTATTGTTAGCTTATATGGGAATAAACTCTCTCGGTAACAGCTTATCGCTTATCACAACCAGTTCTCAGTAGTTTTATTCTTTGGAAGTTTTGAAAAAAATTTCAGGAAGATACATTCACTAAATACAAATAAAAAAGAAAAGAATATATTTTACTACAAAGACATTATTATCTTTATTAAAATCGTAATAATTAATTAAATATATCCGAGAACTCGCCTTTTGTAAATATTAAGAATAAATTCACATCAAAATGCGAAAACACCTTTAGCAAATGGTGTATTCAATAAATGCAATAAATCGATATTTTCAAGAGCACTGTATATTTTTTTTTCTACAAAAATAAAAATAAAGTATATCAGTAAAAATAATAGATAAGACATACGCAAAGTACTGTGGTGATTCATTGTTATTGATTTTATCATTAAGTCATATAACAACGTTCAGCGTGGGTTTTCCTTATCAGTAAAAATTGGACAGCTGTTTTTAAATTGTACGATAAGAATATTTGACATTTTCTTTTATTAATGTCAACAAATAATAAAGGTTAGATACTCGTATACTTAGTAATAAAATATTGTACGAATAAAGTATTTTTCTTCGTAACACATATTTAAAAATACATATACAAGACATTTTTGGTTTCATAATAATACACACTTTTATAGTAAAGTTATCAAAAAATTATATATACATACTAATAAAAAATATTAAAACCTTACTAAAACATTAAAATTATGTTTATTCTTATTTATAATACAATAATGAAAAACATTGAAATGCCTGAGTTCTCATATATCACTTATGCCAATTACGCTGTGTTTTCAGTTGTCTGACAAGTTAATAATGTGACTATATTATATGTTATAATGCTTCGTATGTTAGATTAGGTTAATGGAAAAAAGCTTTATTAAATAAAAAATAATGTCTAAACCAACAGATGATTGTATGCTGTAACTAATAGTTATATAAGAGTCTTTCAAAATTAAAGTTAATCAAAAATTGTCCAGTATAAATAACATTTTTGATGCTCCAAAAAATTAAAACCATGAGGAAAATGGGTATTTTTATATCTTTCACAAAGGCTTTGAAAATATTATGTAATTTTTGAGCAAAAACTTTAGTAAAAAGTATTGTTACATTTTACGTTGACTCTTGATTCAAAAACAATATTGAGAGAGAAAACTTTACCTGCTCTAAAACTCTTTGTTGCATTCTGCTATTTTTTTCAATTTAACTCGACCTCTATGCAACAGCTTACTTTTTCAACTTCTGACCTCCTTTCCAACTTTTGTCATTAAAATTTATTAAATACTTTATGCCGACTGACTCCAGTTTATGCAATCTAGCAGAGACATTTTACTATTTAAATGAATTACTTAAAGTGCAGTCTAGAAGAGGTTTTTTAAATTGGTATTTTTAATTTTCAATAGATGATTATGAATCTAACATAAGAAAAATAAATATAACAGATTTCTTTGTATAATTTAGATGAAATATTTAAATTAGTTATTACGAATAATCGAAAAGTTACGATTATTTTAAGTGTAAGTGAGATTATTTTAAGAGATATAAAATTACTATGTGACCCACAATATTATTATATATTAAAATTTGGGCGTGTGTCGTTCTGCACTTTATGGTTGCTTATCGTAAAATAGGAGCATGCAATGACAAAGTATAATTCTCCGAGATGTTACAGTAGTCATTAGCGAATTGAAAATATACAAGCTTGGTATATCTGGAAAAATTTGTCGATTAAAATTTCTTCACCGCGAGGATCTTACATCTTACCTCACTATTTGACAATTATTTCGACGGTGACTTCCCTTAAGGTTCTCATCATCCAAATTTTGTTTACACAAAAAGCGCCAGCAGCACAGCTCCAGGTCAGACACAGACACATTAAGTAATTAAAATGATAAAGTGACGGGCTCTGAATTGTTTTCGGTATGTATAAAGCGAGCTTCAGATTTATGCTTGAGTTTTTCGGCTTGTCGAGCTTATAAATTGCAGTCTGTGGATTTATGCGCTCGAAGAGGTTTTATTTGGGTTTTACGACTCCGCAGTGATTCTCCTTGCTTATTTCAATGTAACAAAGGAATCTTATAAAAAAGCGTTGTGGATTTCTTATTTGAGAAAATTGAAGTCCCTATTCACTCTAACTAAGCTTGTGTGTGAGAGTGTTGAAAGCTTCATTTTGGCAAATGTATATTGGTTTGAATTTTATTTTAATTCATGGTGTATGTACATTGATTATATAATATTTGATAACATCATAGCGTGGTCTAATTGCCAGCAAAGTTTTGCGGCTACCGACATTTTGTAGATGGCAATCAAAACGTTTTAGGCACCACAGTATTTTGTCACTTATTTCAACACCTTATACGCTTTGGTAAGTCTATCTACCTCTACCAGCATCTTTGTATCAAATTAATAGAGAACGTGATTTTACTCCTTTTATACAATCTTTCTCCACGGCACCCGTCACGTAATGGATATAATTTCTTGTATAAATAAACATCCTTGAGAATCTTGAAAATTGCTTTTCCATCTTTATTTTGTTTGGTAAAAAATATATACCGGATGTTTATTTTGCTATAGAGGACTTTGTTAAAGTGTATGTTCCTTGTCTTTTTATAATTACTAAAGTCAATAAATAAAAGTAGGTTTCGTATCTTTAGTTTGCTTAGTTGTTTTCAGTAGTGTTTGTTTTTGAAAATCAGATTATACTTCATTAATGTTGCGTTGGTTGAAGAATGCTGTTTTCCAAGCTACATGTAAATAAGTTTTCTACGCTCAGAACTAGTCACAACAGAGAAAACGGCGCTATTTCCGCAACAATTTCCTTCTTTTCATTTAAAATTCACGGAAATAAAGAACCAGCTTTGTCATACTTAATTATTATTATTTAATTGCTTCTCTTTGCAACGTTTTTTTAAAGATGTTTTCAGACAATTAAATCCAGTTTATACTATTTTATAGAAAACCTTTTTATCTATTTGGTTTCGATTTTAATCATAATTTGTTTTATGAGATAAAGAGTCAACTCATGACACCATTCACCGAAAAAATATGAATGAAGACATTTTTATCAGCATAACAATGACAAGGCTCGGCCGCGGATCATGAGCCTCTTCCTGGTCCTCACTTCTACGGAGGGACTGTGGCAGATGTTCTGTCAGAGGTGAAGTCGTTTTCCTCGGAGTCTGTGGTTTGTTGGGGCACGCACTGTTCGCGCGACTATTGAAATATGCGTAATCGATCTAGATATAAATGTCATAAGACACGATTAAGATACAGTAATATAACAAAGCTAAAACGAGACAAACTCAATATTTACAAATTTATCATAATTCACTTTAAAAAGGTCCATTCCGTCACATCAATCATGCTTATAATCCCGCAAATCAAAGAGAAGAGAACTCATTGATGACAGACAAAGAGAAATTTATACTGCAATACAATAACTTTGAGCTCTTTTGCATGAGCTGTTAAACATTGACTCTCTTGTACCTGCTACTTTTAGACCACTTCTATTAAACTATATATTATTTACTGTTAGTTTAGTTGCTCAATATGTCTTAATTCAGAGTAACTTAATTATATATTATAAATTAATGTCGTTTAAATTGCGAGAAAACATTAAACAGAAAATCACATTTTAATATTTACTTAAGTAATCATTACGTCCTTGGATTTTCTTTGTCTTTGTAACACACTCGGTAGAAGATAATGTAAAAAGTGAATACCGAGCTTTTTTCGTTCCAAAAGTACCTTCAGAAATTCAATAAATGCAAAGAAAGTAAAATCGTTCAATACGTTTGAGTTGAAATATAATTTCACATGGCTGCTCCGATAAGAAAACAATTTAAGAGAGAATATAAAAAAGGTTCAAGAAATATTCTTTTTTTATGTAACACCTCTAAAAGGTCTACTTTTCGGTCTTGTAATTTAGTACCCACCTTTATCAGTCGGTTTTGACTCGGGCGATGTTAAGTGATTTTAGGAATTATATTGAAAAAAGAAAACGTGAATCTTGCTTGCTTTTGGGCTTATAACAAATATAATATTTTGGGTGCCATAACACCGTATCTGTCAATTTTATCATAAAATTATCCTCACTGGCTGCCAAAGATTATTGATAGTATTTTTTGGGTTAAGTTAAAAAAAATCACATAAATTTATGTACTTGCTGTTATTATTTTTACGTAATACTATGTCTTAAGCAAACATTGATACTTTTTATTTATGTTTAATTAAAAAGAAGGTACTTGAATGCATTATTTTAACCAAAAAGTGTTATTTACATTAATATCGACGCAAATTTATGATTAAAACATAAATTATTGTAACAACATATTCTTTAGAACATTTTTTTACAATATCTCTCAACTCGGATAAGTAGCGACTTCTACCAGTAAGAGATGAACACGCCATGTATTAAAATAGAAGATCTTTGGAAGAGTTTCAAGAAAATGAAAACGAGAAATTATAGAGCACACACTTGTAGAAGACCGAATGTTATTGTAGAGTGTCAGCTTTGTCAGTCACTCTAATTCTGCGTTGATAGATCTTATGATCACCAATTTAACATGGGTTTTCTTCTGGTAGAGGTCACATTACTAAACTGGCCATCATAAAAGTATATTTTTAGAGAAATATTCTTTTACCGAACCGTAAAATTGTTCACGAGATGGACGAACGAGAATTTTATTTTAAAATAAAAAATCTGTACTGTTTTGAAGCAAATCTTTGCTTGTTTCGCATTAACCGTTTTTTTTGTAGGTGATAATAGGGTTGAATAATTTCTGTGTTTGTGCGACAAACTGTTGAAAATAAATCAAATCATTACTATTATCAACTCTGATGATGACTTTTCTGAGATGATGCCTACTTTTAATACATATCGTCCGAAAAACAAAAGTTAGGGGACTGTATACAACCATCTCATCAAAATGATAGTAATAAAAAAATAATAATGTATTGTTAGCAACCATATCGTGTTTTAAGGTTAAAATTTTCCATATTATTCATACGTTTAAAACGATGATAGAGTAAATATTATTTTCATAATGTGTTTTTAGTTAAGAATATATTTTTTGGGGTATTTTTAAACTAAGTCAAGTTTATTTATTTCCGTATTTTAACAACATAAAACTCAAATTACTACACACAATAGCATTGTTATAAAATATTTCGGTATGGTTCTGTTATTGTTCTGTCTTCCCTAATAAGGTCGTTGGTTTCTATTTTGATTGTTGCTCCAAGAACATTGATGATCTTGATGTTTAAATATCTAAAAATCCAGTTGCAAAATATGCCAAATATACTCGTAGGTTAACAATAGAACCAAAACCACATTAAATTTATCACAGATCTGAATTGCAAATTTTATCAATAAGGCCTGTCGAAAGGTATTATTTGGCGGCATGAGCTTTGACGGTGTGCTCACGCCCCATAATGAATCTTCCAAACAAACTTATGAAGCAAATAATTTGATATTTTTCACGTTAAGTTTGAGCAGAAATAGCCGGTCGGGCGCAGACATTTTATCGCCCGGCCGGACCCGTAATTCTCGGCCGACGTACGGCGGGGAATTACTCCGACCGAGTAATATGGACGGCGCGGGGGACTGCAGTGCTTGCCGGCCCCGACTTACGATCGGAAAAACTAACAAATAAACTTACCAGGCACTGGATTCTTTTATTACATTTCTAACATTTTTTCTATTATTCTCAGATTTATCATAACTTCTTCTTCTGATGCCTCTCCTCAATAAATAAATACTGTACACAATCATACACAAATCTAGAGGGAGGTTTCCCAGGGAGTGTACTTTTTGCTATTCCCCAGCCTGCCTCCCCTACCTTTTATTAGTCCCTGACTATCTATGGAGACAGCGTCTTTGCTGAGTGATGCGCTGAAAAACATGAAAGCTGGAAAACATGAAAATGGTGTCTCGTGTTCTTCAGCGTCGTTCTACTAGTGTCCTCAGGTCGGAGCTCTGGGGTCTAGCAGGCGTTACCTCTCGAGCTCCTTCCTTCGGATCATGGTCTTCTCAGCAAAAGAGACGACTCCATCCCAAGTTTGCTAGTTATTGAGCATGGACGACACTAGGTCGTCCGCTGTCAGACGATGCCAAGACTGTTCCGGAGTTGCCATCGCACTATTTCGGTCGCTCTGCAGTTGAAGAGGGCGTGGTCCACGTCAGCCGATTCTCCCGAGGTAGCTGTTGAAGCAGCCGTGCCCCGAGAGGAGTTGGGTTAGCCTGTAGGTGACCTGGGCGTGGCGTCACGAGATCCACGGGCGGATGTCCGGGATGAGCCTTCGCGTCCAGCGCCCTTTGGTGGATGCCGCCCATCCCTATCCCTGGCCAGTCTCATCAATTCGGCCGCACTTCCCAATGTGAACTTCCTTATTCCAATGCACCCTTTTCCTTTTGTTTTTCTTTGGACTATCAGTTGGAGGATGCTATATTTATCGTTACAAAAATTGAGACCAAAATAGGAGACCTTTCGCTTCTCTACCAACGTCAAGAGTTCCCTTTCTTTCGTTGCACTGAATTGGACTGTGAAAATTGTGAAAAAATACGATAGAATCGATTAGATTGTTTATTTAATATAAATGGATATTTTTGCATCATTTTTAGCTAAATGGATATACTTGTGTGCTCAATTGTGTAGGAAAATCAAACCTCTTGGTTTGAATAGTTTTGTTTCCAGAAATAATGTATTTATAAAGTTAACTTAAAAAAAAACATAACAAAAGTAACAAGTGATGAAATATTTTCATTGAATCATATTTTATATTAAGCTATTGGGCAAATCTTTTTAAATTTTAAGTAACGAGTAGTCGTTGTGGTAATTTTTATACGTGTTTTATTGTTTAATCAATAATAAAATATTTTACACTAAAGTTTCTGAAAAAGCGAAATCGATTTCTTTACATATTTTTTCACATACAGCAAAATATAGTTGTTCGTGTCTGTTTAACAAAAAAATATTTTGTCCTTTGTTTTTTTCTTTTATTTAAACTGTTATATTTATATTTGTTCTCAAGTAAACGTTACTAAGAAAATGAAATTAGTTTTGAAAAATAATGGCGCTTAGCGAGTGCGATGATTTCTCAAAAACGCTCATTTCAGAAAATTTATTAAACTTATTTTTTTGTTTTTTACAGATAATTATAAAACGAACAATTTTATTTTTATAATTGATATAAATAGGAATTGAGATGAAACAAGTTTATTTGTTTATCGCATGTTTATTCCAGTTTCAGAAAAACGCACAACTCTCCGCTTTTTTCTAATTTTAACATCATTTAAAAAATATTTTTACCTAAGGGAAATCCAAAAATACAATTTGGGTTAATACTTTCGGTGCCTCTTCCCACCTGTGCGGGTAGCCTTGTCGCGCGATTCGGTTGAAACCGTCATGGTGGCCGTCTATTCTCGGTTTATGGGGGAAAAAACTCAGCGGGCGGGCAGCTTTACGGGGAGACACTCGCCCCATAAATCCACAGCTTTATTGCCGAATCTCCGGCAATGGAACACTTAATGCACTGCAAACTCACCAGATACCTCAGATTGTTCCTGTGATTAGATTATTAACGGCCGTACTTAATAAAACCAAATTTGAAGGAAAAATAAAAAAGATAATTAGTAGTTCTCGGGCGTTTCAAAGAAGAATTCGATTTTTTTACATTCGTTTTCTCGCATGATGTTTTTTTGTTGAATATGTAATGAATCAGACTTAAAGTGGGGCTTCTTCTTAATAAATGAGGCGGCGTGTTTTTATTGCCTTAAACGAAGATGCGCTATTGATTGCTAGTGCTTCTTTTGTAACACTCATTGGTGTACACAGTTTTGTTTTAATAAAAAATATTGACTTAAAAAGTTAAAAACCATTCATATAACTCTTGCATATCAGTAATATATTTAAAATCTATGTACTCTAGATAATAGTTTCCGATTTCTCAAACATTAAATAAATGAGACATTTCCCGATATTGATACATTTTTTTTAGCTTTTATGTGTATTTTTTAATATATATCTATTTTGTGGATTTAACGTCAATCAAGTGCGTTTTAATTACCTATACAGGTTTATATTACATACGTATATAATTAGGCACATTTTTTCACACATTGAAAATGATTTAAAGAAACTCTCAGAAAAATATCATCGTGACTTGTATAGGATTTGAACTACATCTCCAGCAAAAATGTGCCTAATCATGTATTTTTTAAGTCTCTGAATTTATGTCAATGCATTTTGATTCTTAAAGTATTAAAAAAAAAAACATTGCAAGAATATTAGTTGGAGATTTGCATTTAAAATGATATTTCATTTTTATATGTAAATACTTTTAACTATAATTTTAACTAAGTACACAAAGATTATAAACCATTGTGCAATTGTTCATTGTTAATTTATTTTTGCGTCTTTCAAACGATATTTTATAAATAATATTCTTATTATTTTAATAGTATTTAAACGACCAATTTACAATTTAATCAGTTATAATAGAAATAATTTTAATTTTCTTTGTTATGTATGTTTTCGATAATAGTTTTTTTATATGTATATATAATATAACAATCTAGATTCTAAGCATTGGAAACGTGTTGATATTTTGTCATTAAAACTCTGTTTAATAATGCCAACGTGAAAGGTTGGCGAAACTTGTCTCAAATAAAAAACGAACATGTGGAAAATCACTCAAGTATTTTATTCAAAAAAATATTAAAATAGAATTCCACCAAGTACTCCCTGTCAAAAATGCTTATGTAACTTCCCCTTTATCCAAACTTATTGTCTCTCTCGTTAGACGGTGTAATAAAATTATATAAGGTCACCGTGCCTGGTGCTAGGCAATATTAAAACCGTTCTACAATAACAGTGTTATTTTCAACTTAAAACCTATCTAGAAAGATCCGGATCGCGGTGGTCGGGGTTCGAAATTAAGCAGCCTCCCTCTCAGCCGCTCTCCTCACACGCGCTCCGTCTCTCTCCAGCAATGTTTCCGTCTCACTTACGCCGCGAAAACTTTACGTAATGTGAACACTGAAAACTGGCATTAACACTCCGATGCCTGGCGTTAATGTCCCCGGCCTGGGGGGAGGGGTCGCGCTCACCCCCACTTCTCTCCCGGCCTCTGGTCGTGGCAGTCTGTTTGTATATCGCTGCAATAAATTCCAGGCCATCGCCTTTTTTTGGACTTGTGACATGTTTAAACCCGATTTTTTATTTCATAGAATGTATTCAACGGGAAAATTTCAGGAAGGACTTTTTATGTTTATAAACATTAATAATATCATAACTTTTCACGCACATTATATTGAACTAATGTTTAAAAAAATATTTAAAAAAAAAACGTTTAGATATTATAATCTGATTTTTTACCATTTTTATTATGAGAAAAAATAATAAAACCTTATAAATATTACTATTTTTTGCGAAATTTAAAAAAAATGAAACTTCTCTTGAATACAACAAATTTTAAAGAAAACTGATTGGCGGTTTTTAATAAATTAAAACTTTAAGATGAATATGCATATCAATGAAGTAAAAATTTGGTTTTATGTCAATCAAATTCAAACTTAGACTGTGATTTTCAAGACAGAGCGTTAAGTTTAATTAAGTATAATTTATTATGTGATTAAGCACATTTTTTCACACATTGAAAACGATTAAAGAAAACTCTCAGAAAATATCATCGTGACTTGTGTGGGATTCGAACCCACATCCCCAAGCTTTCATGGCCGGTGCATTTATCCAACTATGCTAACGAGCCACTGCAATTTAGTGAGAATTTTTAATAATCATATTCTACATATGAACCAATATGCTCGGGCTAATCAATATTTAATGATTGTTAATTGAATATTAATTGATTGATCGTTTTCAATGTGTGAAAAAATGTGCTTAATCACATAAACATACTAATACCTGCATGGGTAAATAAAAACGCATTCTGATTGACATTAATCTAACTTAATATATAATTTATTACTTTTAGCCTTCTTATAAAATGTATTCTTTTAAAACTTCATATGAAAATTTAAATTTTAGTAGTATATTTCGCAATCATTTGCAATAGTGTATATTTCACATATTAGTTTCATATTGTATCACTGTATCTTTTACTAACTCACGTAAAAAAAAAGGTTTTTTAATACACATTTTTCCTTAGACAAACTCAATAATACGTGTACGTTACCACCGAAGCCACACCTTGTAAGCTTCACAAACTGCGCGCAGGATCAGGGGATAACCACGTACCGTATTATAAACATAACTCTAAGACTTATTGTAAATTTACTAAAAAACATAGTATTATATTAATATATTTATTATTTATTTTCATACCCAGCTGTATGCACATATGAACACTATAATTTTTCATTATTATTTCCCTAAGCCTAATTTGAAAATTCAATCTAAAAAAAAAATTATAAGCAATGGCCGGTAACATAAAATAAACACTTGAAGATCTTTCATATTAAAAATATCTCCCAAAATTAAAAACATAAAAGCCGGAAAACAATTAAACCCATTCAGGCGTCGCACGGTTAGGCTCCAAAATCTGTCATTCGGCGCTAATACCAATTAGCGTAAGCGACTCTCGCCCTTCGGCCCGCGTTCGTAAGGGCTGCCAACCGTCCATAGGTCAGCGCATGTGGCTGGAGAGTACGGAGTGTTGGGGTATTTTTAATTTGACTGCTTTTCGGATGACGACCCAATAAAGTTGGGGCGCATCTATCGACATGGCGCTTTAAAAAAGAAAACATGCCCCGTAATGAAATTCACTAGTTATCGGGGAAGGTAAATTGAAATATTGATTACAGTTTTTCATTAATTCAATAAACGCAGAGTGTTGTTGACATTTCCAATAGCAAGGCAAACTTAACGCCAATGAGTATAAACATATTAAAAGTTATATTATAACTATGTAGAAATACACACACTTCTTCTTCATCGAGTGCCTCTACTCATACTCATACTGAGACAGTGTTCATGGTTTTCTAAGGGGAAAATAGCGTAGTGAGTCCGCGGGTCTTTCAATATAAAACACCGCAGTTTTATATTGGAAGGAAAAGTCTGAGTATTACTGCTGTCCAATAGCATTATTATATAAAGCTTTCCTTACAAAGCTCTGGAGTTAAGATCTGATACTCCTTATGCAGCAGGCTGCAGAAACAATAGCAGGAGCCCCCCCCCACCTCGACAAGGAACTTTCAAATCATATCCCTCCAGAATTATTTCAAGTCCACTACTCTATTACCGATCCTTTACATAGACTCTGGGTACAGAATGGCAGCCATGCACGAGGAACAGAATGGGGAGAACGGGGATAAATATGAAGTAAATAGCCACATTCAAATACCTTAATTTTTCGCTTAGTAGCTGTCTTAAATGGCCAGGTTTTAACTTCAAAAAAAAGCATACAAAATATACATAGAGAATATATATATATATATATATATATATATATATATATATATATATATATATATATATATATATATATACATATGTATATAGCGATATTAACAGGCTTATTAGTAATATCGCGCCAATTATTACAACTTGAAGTCCCTGGAATTTCATATAATCTGATGTATTCAAATCATAATTTGATATTAACTAAATATACAACATCGATGTATTCTGGGAGACAATTCAAGATACATCAGTCATATGTGTTGCTGTAATAAATTAAATTAATTGATTCTAAAATTTACATATTACAGTTGAAATAATTGGAGTTTAATTTATTATATATGAATATATTTGTAGTAAATGTTATTAACCAAAAAATTACGATAAAAATACGACCTTTTACTAGAAATTAAGAAATTTTTCAATGAGGCTTACCATAACAGTACTAAGCCAAGATATATTTTTATTAAAAAATATATATTTTATGATTTTGTAAAGCTTCATAGAAAATTCATTTGATCAATTGAAACGATTTCGTATATTTTTTTAGGTAATGTATGATTATTATTATATTGGAATATAATAACAGTATTGTTTTGTTGTAAATACTATAATTGTTTTTGTAAGAGTAGAACATCATATAAAACGTGTTATTTTACTTGTCTATTTAACTGCAATTAATTCAGCGTACTGATTCTAAAAATATATGTTGCTATTTAAAACAGCCTCTGCAAAAACAATCGTGTAACACAAAGTTAATTATAAATTTCATATATATTATTCCACAAAATATAAGCCCTGTGACGTCATTTGGTTATAATTAAACTTTGGAATTATATATAAGTAACCGCGAATTGAATTTGAGTACTTTATTCACAAAATTAGCAAAGTAAACGTAGAAAGTAATTAAACATTCCGTCTTACTCTGCGTAGATTTAATTATTAAGCTCTTAAATCTCTAACTAGCTTCTTTATTAGTTGGTATAGAGTGTATATACAATTCTGCTTTGAAAGTCTGTAAAAATCTATTATTAGAAATGTAATTAGAAAGTAAAGTAAACCTCCCCGCTCTTCCCATTCTGCTGCTTGTGCTTGGCTGCCATGACTATGTGTAAAGGATAGGTAATGGAGTAGTAGACTTGGAACGATTATGGAGAGACATGTTTAGAAGTGCCCTGTAAAAAAGGAGGAGATCGTGTTATTGTTTCTGCAGTCTGCTGCAGAATCAATATCAGACGTAAATTCCAGAGCTTTGTAAGGAAATAATAGTATAATAATGCTATTGGGCAGTAGCAATACGCAGGCTTTTCCTTCGAATATAAAACTTGGCTGTAGAAGGACTTGGAGACCCACCACACTATTCTCCCTAAGAAAAGCAATGAGCAGACAATAAGATAAGTTCAGTGAGATGAACACCAATATCCTATGTGGAGAGGCATTTGAAGAAGAAGAAAACTACAATTTTTATGTTTATTTTATTTAGTATTTGTTTTTATTTTTTTCAAGCTAGACAAAAAATTAATTACTGAATTTTATTATATAAAATAGTAACTGTTTTGGTAAATTCATTATACTTTACGGGATAGTCCTCCCCCTGCTTTCACTGGAGACGTGTATTTTTTTGCGGAATATGGAATTTATTTGTTTTGCCTGTCCGAAAATGGCGTGCCGCTAATGCCAGCAGACATATTTATGGTTTCCTTTCAAGGCCTTCCACTGGGGGCATTGACCTCCCAAGGACGCACTTCGCCCCTGATGGGGTCACGTGATAGCAAGACCCTATCTCAGATTACTACAATTGCTGCACCTTTCCTTTTCATTTCAAGGCATCGTTAGCGAAATTTATCTTGGAATAACCGACTTCCTGAAAATGACATCGAACTTCCTAAACCATTATTTTTCTTAAGTGTTTTTTTAGAGAATTCGATAGTCTTAGAATTATTTTACTGAAAATAAGTTTTTCAAACGATCCTTAGGCTTTTTCTTAACATTATTAGAACAGAAGATTCAAATAAAACATGTTTTAACATTACAAATTCAAAAATTACAATTAATGTAATTATTTTAGACCCTGTAGTTAAAAAGCTAAAACATTCTAAATTTATTAAAAACATAATTTTAATTGATGTTTATGTCCCCATCTTATAAGATAGAGATAGAGTATTTGAACACAAAGACACGTCAATAACATCGATGACATCAATCTCTTCTATTTTTATATTCATGACATGATCATTTCTCATAGCAATATGTCAAAGTATGGGAGTGGGTAGAAAACATTACCAATAATTACTATTTCGAAACATAATAACCAGTGCCTAGGTGCTCTATGGCCTCTGGCAGAGTGCGAACGGAATGGACCTCCTTCTCTTGTCAGCTTATGGAGCTGCCGATCTACTTCTTGATTTTAAACCCTCGACATTTCCTATTACCATTAGTTTTTCTGAGTAGTTGTCTCCATCCTGAAAATATTTCTAAAGAGCTCCCCTATGAAAATATTGTTTTTTCTACTAACTAATATCTATCATAAAATAACCCAAAATACTTAAGCAAAAAGATTTTATTTGTTTAATATCCACACATCTTCAATAATATCTATTCAATCTATTACTTTTGTGGCGATGAATTGTGATCACATTTTTAGAAAGATTAAATTAGAGATTGAAAGAGAGTACAAAAATCATTGATTATTTTAGCATATGCTAAATATTCAGTAAAAATTCTCAGTGCACACTTAGCACAAACTGAGCAAAGGACGCGTCGATGCCAGAAGCTTTATTCAAAGTCAACGAATAATATTTATTGCGCATAAAAATTTCATAATTCTGATATGCAGAAAAATGTGTATAATATTGTTGAAATGTTGTAATTATTAAAATTGTACATTCGTATTGTGGAGGGAAACAAAAAAAAACAACTTAGCTGTGAAATGTGAAAAATGGTTTGTACTTGTTATTGATAAATCTCAAAACAATTTTTCATATAAAAATAAAACGTGGTGGATAATTTAGGACAACTTGAAATTTTGTTAAAGCTTATATAAAGAGGCTAACAGCGGCCATAAAGGTAATCTGAGCCATCACCGCATTCGTGAATCTAAACGGAGCCTCTGGCCAAACTGGAACCAGATTTTCATAAAGAAGCTTAAGGGCTTTTAAAAATGCCTCTTATATGTTTTATTTAATTAGCATCTAGGTTGATTATCAATTAGTTTACTGACTAAAGTTTCTTAATTTATTTCTGTCTATTAATATTTCTATAATGGTAATAATTTTATTATAATATCAATATAAATACATTCAAATACAGTTCATTCAAAATTTTATCAGATATCAAATACGTATCCTAAAATTATTGCAATTATCGTTACTTTCATTCTGGTCATGTAAAATCTTCAATCATAATTTTATTGTATTCATTTTAATCTTTATTACAAAGTTAACTTTACTGGATAAAAAAATGAAAATCAATAACTAATTATTACAAATTTCTTCAAGCTCATGCTTCTTCAAAATAGATCATGACATTTTAATAAAAATAATTATTTTGGATACATTTTTTTCATAAAAAAGCATATTCAAGAAAAAAATTTGTTCAAAATTTTAATTTTATTTCGGAAGCACGGAAGCTTGACAGTTATTTTTAGAATAATCTGCTTAACTTTTGGAAAAAAAAAAAACAATAAAAGGTTTCAATGGAGGACGTTAACCCGGAAGCCATATCATCAAAATTACGCATCAATGACAGAAATTTCAAATTAATATATTTGAAAATGACGTGATTTCGCTTGCGGTGTCTCCTGGCAACCCTGCTTCTCTGATGTATTCAGACGTACACTGACCTTTATGTAATGAATAATGAACATTACCTTTGTGAGAGCTGAGTTATGTCGTAAATCTCCGAATTAATGTAATCTGCTTGTGATTCGTTGAGAGTTGGGTTGATTTCGGTACATCAGAATGATAATGATACTTAAATATTGGACTGGGAGACTTCCTGTTAGCAACAAATTGTCGTTTAGTCTAATTATACAGAGTGGCACTCTTCTTTGTACTTCACTATCGCAATGAGACAAATTACCAATTAGTAGTCGTCTGTTTACCGACGTGAATCCAAATATTATCGTTTCTCTATAATTCATATTAGATGATTGTGTATATTTTAGGCTAATTTATATAGTTAGCAGCGGTTGTAAGCTCGAATTAATTTTAGTAACAAACTTATGAAAACAGGTATAAGCATAATTTTTAAATTCAAAATATCATGGGCAAACGCAAACATAATCTTCTTCGTTTTAATTTTCTAGATTATGCTAATTTTTGCTTTCAGTGAAAATTTGTGCAGTATCAACTCTGCAAATATGGATGATATTAGATTAAACGGTGCCATTATTAAAACGAAATCTATTTGTTAGATTAATGGTTAGGTCTAACGACTTATGACCTAGAGTTCACCTGTTCAATCCATATCCAAACAGATTAACCTTACGCTTATGTTTCTCGGGTTTGATCAGTAAAACGCGTGTTGAGTCTATTTAAAAAAATAATTTGAAGAATTATAACTGTATTGGGAAATTATTTCTTGGAAGATTTCTCTGAAATCCCTTGGGAGATTTTTCAGGAGTAATTGGCTTGTTTTCCTAGCCGTCTATAGAATTTTCATAATGCGTCACAACAACCACTTCTCAAAAGCTTCAATGCGGATGTTGTCTCTTGCTTTCAATATCAATGTCTCCACTCTGGAGAGAAAAATAAGGAAAAGCGTATATGTGAATATTCCTGATGTTATCATTACCATTATTTTTATAAATATCGTTATACACAAATATTAACTTGATTTTTACATTACTGAATACACACGAATTGGATGAATAATATAATGTTATTCACGTCAAAATAGAAAATTTCGAAATCGAATATTCACTAAAACTTAATATTTTTATTTCATCGTTATTATTGAAATGAACAGAAGAATTTGTTATCATGTACGATTAACATATCGTATTTTCCAAATAAAATTTACCATCGCATTACTCATACTCGAATTCAGGATTTGCTGTTTCTACTTGAGCCACCTATATCATAATATCAGAAGAAATATATAATTTTATATAAAAAGCGGTAAATGCATATTCTTCGAAATTTATTTGAGTTAAAAAAAGTAGCACACCGAAAGGTTGATTCTTCACAAAAAATTTACCCCTATTATTGTGGTTTTTAAAAAATGCCTGCCATGTTTAATATAATGGATCAAATAAAACTAAGTCCGCCTTTTTTATATATTCCGATTTAGTACTGACGTAGGAAGAAGTATGTTCCTTCTTGTTTATTTTAATTGCGTGGTGTTTATATAATAAAGCGGATAAAGTATTTTAAAGAAATATAATTCTTTTTCACTCCGAATTATGAGAAATTCATGTAGTTTCTTCTTAAACAAGCGAACAAAATTTTACATGGAGTCTATTTTGACGTCACAGAGTTCAAATGAGTCAAATATAAATATACTTTTAGTTGGAAATATGAATTTAAATCAGCGCGTTTAGTCATAAATATAAACAATCATGTTGAGGGACGAGGCATTTGATCCATTATTATAATGATAAAAGTAACTTTGTATTTTTACTCAGTGGAGTTTATTTAAATTATTTGCATTACTAGTTTCGACCCGATACACTGGGTCATCATCAGATGCTTAACTAAACTTAAGTATCGGGTCGAACTAGTAATGCAAATAATTTAAATAAACTCAATGTGAAGACAAAATACAAAGTTAATTTTATCATTATAAACAATCATATTTATTTCTTGCGCGTACAATTGGAAGTCTCGCAAGGATTGTTAAGAATTTCAAAGCCAGTCGAAAGTTATAACGATTTTCGCCAAAAAGAGGGAGTCGGGTAATTCGGTTATCCTAAATTCATTTTCTTGAATCCTTCCATTTATATTCCGGGGCTTAGCGAGGCGCTGGGGCGAAACACGCTCTCATTTACTCACTTATTGCGATACAAGCTTCGCACTCGGCGCAGTGTGCCACGAGAACACCGGGACAATATCCATTTTCAACGCATTCTTTAAAGGCAACATTCAGAAATAAGGGATGTACTGAAATAATCGTTTCCGTAACGTTTTCATTGAATTTAAAATGGGTTCATTCATTTTTTGTGTATGAAAATACTTGAGTGTGCACAAATAGTACTTTCAATGTCGAGCTCTCGATTAAAAGATATTTTATGACAATCGAGTGAATATGCAAAAAGGCGCACAAGCAAAAAATATATATACAACAAAATATAAGTAATTATTATTGGTAGTGTGCTCTAATTTTAAGGATTATTTTCGTGAAATTGGAGCTTTATTATAAAAAATTGGTATAATATATTCTATTCAAAGTATTGTCCATCGCTAGCCACTACTTTTTCCCATCTTTCGGGTAAATTATGGATTCCATCCCAAAAGAACTGTTCGTCTTTTGAAGCCAAAAAAAGAATCAAGCCAATTTTTGATACCCTGTTCAGAAGTGAAGCGTATTACAATAAAGTTTTAAAGTATAGCCTGATGCGATTCAATATTAGTTACGCCATATCTTAGAAAACCCTTAAATGTAATGCACACTACTAATATTCATATGTAATCCGAATCAAGTAATGTCGAACGATCCTTGGGGTAGATTTTATGTGAGAATATATGTGAGTACAGCTCCTTTTTCTTTTGGTTCCTTCCAATACACTCAGTTCCCGTGGTTCTCTGTTATTTACCTCCGATACTAAAACGACACCTTAAGGCTGCGCAGAATACTGCAGTACATTACTCCGCTCTCCGTTTGTATCAGTCCAGCGATGCGGGCTTCCCATGGGAGGGTGCGCCGCCCCACAAATCACTACCCCTCTCTCGAGTAAATCTCCTTTACGGCTTCACCTCTAAAGCAAATCCCGGCTTTGCGCTGATTCTCTGAAACTTTAAAATACAATCAGCATAAAACATAATGAGGTATATCTCGGCCAAAAACTTCATCCGTTTCTGAATATTTGTTGATATGTTATGATTTAAAAATTTTACTAAAAATATATTACGTATTGAAAAAAATATATGTGCATGTATTAAATAATTTATCACATGTCATTATATATATATATATATATTTATATATTAGTTAAACTTTTTTATTATTCGGAGCAATGCAGATTATTTCATTCCAATTGACGCCAGGATGCTGGGTTTCTGTTTTATGTTTTTAAGTACAACATCCGACATCCAGCAGCTGCCCGTGCTGCCATGTTCATTTTAATTATGCCACTAACTACTTTAATCATTTCAACCACAACAATCGTAACCAAATACGTAGGTGTATGTAAACTGCTTAATTTCTGTTAACTAACTAAATGTCAACTTATAAACATCGTACTCTTGGTGAGTCCCAATCAGAAAAAGACTATACAATCGGACAATAATTTTTCAGAATTGTGTAATATATTTCATTCATATTTTAATAAAGTGACGATATTCATTAATAAAATAACGAGTCTTTATTTAATAGAAATATTTACAAAGGCAATATTTATATTACCAATTTCTTGTCCACAGCCACCGCCTGAACCTCGGATCCCCAAATAAAATAACGCTCAACCCATCATCTATGAAGTCCCACGGCCATAAAAGCTAACAATGTCTTCCGTCGGGTTGATTGTCGGACAGTCGTTTCTGCTCCTTTTTATAGTTCGGCCCAGAAATGTCCACGTGGAGTGCGGAAGTCGAATTTGGCGGCTCTCAGACAATTTGCGGGCACAATGGCCGCCGGCTTGATGACGCGCCGCGCCGGCCGCTCGCTTGTGCGACCTGCTTCACGGGAATATTTTAATCCATGGCAACATTCACGCAAATAAAACACATCTGCCTTCCACTTTATTTCTCTCAATCAAAACAATATATTGATAATGATTAAGTACATTTTTTCAAATATTGAAAATTGATTAAAGAAACTCTTAGAAAAATATCATCATGATTTGTGTGGGATTTGAACCCACATCTCCAGGCTTACATGGCCGGTGCATTAATTGGAATAATAAGTACGTTGTTTCATTTATAGGATATGATTGTTAAAAATTCTTGCCTAGTACTAGTGATTCGTTGGTATAATGTAAGCTTGGGGATGTGGGCTCAAATCACGATGATATTTTTCTAAGAGTTTTTTTAATCAATTTTCAATATTTGAAAAATGTACTGAATCATTATCAATCAATGAAACCTGTATAGGCAAAATCGTACTTCCTGTAAGACGGTATTCACAAAAATAAATAATAAAAACAAATATATATATATTAAATATATTTATTTTCCATATAATACCTCTGGTTGCCAAAAATAAAACGCCACACCTACAAGATTCTTTTAGCGGCAGGTACTCGAGTGTGATGGGAATTAAGTCCCTTGTAATATTAAATACGAATTTTCTCACTTTGGCAATTTCAAATAATTATGAAATATAGAGACACGTATAATATCAAAAGGTACTATTTTTTTAGTATTTATAATAAAAATACACGTATTTAAAAAAAATCTCAAATTGCTTAAAGTAATTATTTTCTATCTGTTAATGGTAATAATAATTTAGCTTGGATATTCTTAAAACCATCACGTTTACCGTATGCTCAAAGCTACCTATGGGTATATATGTCTATCTTGAGGCTTTTCACTGAGTCAAGGGTCGCATGATTTTTAAATTAATGCATTACAAGTTTACAAAATAAAGTGCAGGAAGGTTTGGTGATAACAGATTCAACTTATATTTATGTACGTTGTGCTTCACACAAAACGCTGGTGTAAGATATTTTTTACCATCTCACAAAGATCCGTTCCCAAAAATAAACAATTATTAAAATATATAATTTACGTAGAAGTATAAAGAACGACTAATATCATTCTTGAAAAAAAATCATGTTCGATAAATCTAAAAAGTTGTGTTTATTCAAGAATTCACTTCAAATTATGTTTTTCTTAAGCTCAAGAATGGCGACGACAGGGCATTAGTAACAACAAATCGTTAAATGCTTCTCTTGCATCATTCTAAATACCACAGTGGTACGTGTTATTTAATAAGTCGTTGCTAAACTTACCGTGGACCCATTAAATCAAGTCGCATTTTCACACCCGCGTATTCCCGTCAACCTGTCGCTCTGTTGGCATGACGCGTCTGTAAAAATAACGCGACACACCTTGGCAGTCTCACCTGGTAGCTGTGCTTCCTCAACTCCACGTTGTTCCGAGAATATCGCCCTATCTCCTTATCTCTTTGGACATGTAAAGTTCTTTATCAGTCATGGCTATCGGACGATCACAAGCATGCCAGCAATAATTATAACTTTACATCTCCCTTCACAGGGTGTTCCGAACTTTAAGAGACACGAATAGAGTTTATTTAATACACTATTTTTAGATAGAAAAATGGCCAGCAAAATTTGTGTGGTAATATAGTCTAGAGTTGCATTTTATAGTACATTCAATATTCTACTAAAGTTGTTAAGCTATTATTTCATATTGATTACAAAATATTGTATTGTTTCACTAAGTTTTTTGGTACAATATTGGAATATAAATTAATTTAAAATTTATAGAAACTTTATACATTTATAACTTATACTACGTGTAATAAAACAGTCTTTCGAGTGGTGTTGTAGGGGAATACAAGAACAAGAATAAAACGTCAGATGACATCTAAGGATACAGCTTTTATAAATAACTACCATGACACGTACACGTTTTCCTAAAGCCTGAAGACCCTAAAGGAGTTCACGCTACATCAAAATGATAAATTTATATTAATGATATATGAAGGAGTAGTAACAGCATGATTTTTTTTTAAATGTATATAAAGACATGATACCAATTTTAATCACAATATAAATACGTATACATTGGATAAACGTGGATGTGAATTGCTGCCTGAATGGGCTGTGGAGAGAAGCGAGGCGGCCGGCAGACTTACGTAAGCTGGACCGGAGCCAAGACGCGTCTCCTGCATGGAGTATAATGGGACAGCCCGGAGCACGCGCCGCGCACTCTGCTGCTTCCGAATGGAAATCGACGTCTTCTCGCGTGCTTTGATGGTGTTTGAAGTTTAAACTCGAGTGACTATTTGCGCCCAGTTTGTCGCAAACACCACTTCAGTAGTTCAAGTGACAGCGAACCACTTCACTGAGTTCCGCGACTGACTTGGTGGTCATAAAAATGAATATTCACGCATAAGAGTAGTATTTTTGTGTAAAATACTTGAGTGATTTTCGACATGTTAGTTTTTATTTGTGACCGGTTTCGCCAACCTTTCACGTTGGCATTATCAAACAGAGTGGAAAATCATTCAAGTATTTTACTCAAAAATATTAAAATGGAATTCCACCAAGTACTCTCTGTCAAAAATATTGAATTTCTCATTAGAGTAGTGTTACAAAGTTAGGCATAATTAAATAATTTTATTATTTTCATGCAATAAATAAACTTTTATGTAGGTTATCAAATCTACTCTTGTTATGTTATAATTATGTGACGTTTTAGTATATGTCACAGTTCACGTTAATAAACCGTACTAATTCCTTTCTGGCTCATTCTGTTTTTCGTGTATGGTTGCCATTATGTATCCTGAGCGTGTGTAAAGGATCAGTAATGGAGTAGTGGACTTGGAATGGTTGTGAAAGGATGTGTTCAGGAAGTACCTTGTCGAGGTGGGGGGCTCCTGCTATTGTTTGTGTTGCTTGCTTCAAAAGGAGTATCAGATCTTAACGCCAGAGCTTTGTAAAGAAATGATTATATAATATTACTATTGAGCAGCAGCAATACTCAGTTTTTTTCCTTCCAATATAAAACTGCGGTGTAGAAGGACCCAATACACTATTTTCCCCTCAGAATACTATGAACACTGGCTCAGCATGGGTATATGATCAGTGTGAAAAGGTCGCTAACCTCCTCATAGGAGAGGCACTTGACGATTTATAGGATCAAAAACTCTTTATTATTGAATGTGATAATTGGAATTGGTAAAGTTAAAATTGATACCAATTGAATAAAAAGAAAGATATAATGTATCTATCCATGTCTAAAGCATTAAGGCTTCGGCACGCATTCTTCTAAAGAAGGCTAACCAATGCATCACCTGCTTAACGTTTTCCATATTGAGATCGCTCAATCATCCACGTAGGAGCGCGTTACTCCATCGATCACTCCAGCGCCGAGCCGAGACACACTGCAGCGTTGTCTAAATATTTTTGCAGGGAATCTTCATAACGTTTTAATGCAATTTACTTATATATATATAATTAAAAGTACAAGATAAAAATACTCAATTACTCAGAATTCATATCAAAATTGACTACAATATAAAGCATTTAATGTTTAGAAATTTTGACTGCACTGTGAGTGCTCAAATCAAGATAAAATCTTGAAGAGAATATTTAAATGTTAAATACATTGAATTTTTTTATTATTTATTGTCAGTTTTTTTCTCCATCGGCCACACTGTGCGGCGGTCTTCAGCCGCGGCAGGACAGGAAGCGCGCTATTAACCGGGAGCACTATCAGATCCACGCCACGTGTACCATATAATTTGTGCCACAGTTATTCAATGGTTTGATTAAATAAAAATTATTTCATAATATTTATGAGTTGTCAAAGACAATTTATATGGTTTTCTAACTTAAAAATATCTAAACAAAATATGTCGTTTTTTTCAGGATTTTTTCCTAATTTATTTTTTAACTCAATTATTGGTTATTATCAACTTCTGCGGAGTCCCAAAAACTTGAAAAACTAGTAAACGCTTTATGAAAAGTTTTTTAATTATCTGGATTCTCTAATACCACAAATATAATTATATCTGCTTAATTATCTATATCCAGTGAAATTAAAACTATTATCCGTAAAATTGTATATACTATCTTGTCTAAATATCTACAATGGACGTAAGTCGATCTATACGATAACCTTTCTCGTCTGAACTTGGATTCTGATTGTGATGCTGATCTGTTTGCCAGTGGCAGGGCCTGATCTGTCACGCGCTTCTTCGTGGCTTATAATTATTGACATCTTGTCAAAGTGTGTTAGGCACTCAGATTTACAGTGTTGGTTTATTAAATTTACAAAGACTTTGTTGACGTTCTCGATTCTATTTTCAGCTTTGGTTATTTGATCAATGTCCTACTACTACGCACACATAAATAACATTGTTATCCATGCAATATAATGGGAAAATATTAACTTGCAACAGACATGTCAGAATTAGATACCTTTTGAGTCTTTCAACTTTCTGGTTAAATATGGTTGCTTAACATTCTTTAATCGCTTTTTGAAATACATTAATTGATTTGGACAATTAGGACTGATTTTGACTCTTAAAAAGCATTAGGTCAAGTATAAATAATTTTATATAAAATTTCTATAAAAACAGCATGACCCTGTCTATCAAAGAGAATTTTTTTATAATTGAACCTGAATCTGGAAGATTTTACAGTTCTTTCCAGTTAAAATATAACAATGACGGATAATAAATGCCAATATAGCATTTATTAAATAATACAATCTAATAATAATTTTTGAAGAAACAATTTAAATAAAACGTAGGACTACTTAATGAAACTTTATTATCTAGATAATTTTGTAATGAATACTAAATTCTAAAACAAGACGTGACTGGTTATTTTGAGTTTGTTATGTGGGTTGAGAAAAAACTCTTAGCAAAACTAAAGAGAAAGACCTTTTTAGCATCGTTTCGAAATAAATTTTCTTGTGAAGTTTTTTGTACGCTTGTTTATAATACAAAGTAAGTTTATTCCGAAGTAATTAATTGTCCAATAATAGTGTTTGATCTTGAGATCATTATTTGTAAATATTTTGCTAAACGCGTTTGGAGCTCCGTCCGAGTTGAAGATTTTTATAGATTTCTAAGCCGGCGTCGGGCATACTTCACGGGTAATATTTCGGGAAAAAACTTTGAAGGCAGAGAATATTAAGCTACTGAAATTCTTCTCATTGACCGCGACACTACAATTAAAAAAAATAGTACATTTTCGAAAGAATTTTCATTGTTAATCTTGTATTCTATCATATACGAATCTCGCTATTATCATGATAAATTGAAGAATTTAGATTTTCAACTCAGGGCTCTGGCGTTCCCGGCTTCTAAATAATATAAGAATATACCCATTTGTTCATGATATTCATATGTGTTTGTTTATCAAAGTATTACTTCAATACAGCTTGTTTTTATATGTAATAATGAACGAAAATATTTGTACTGCGATAACATACGTCCAAAAGAATTTTCCATTCACAAAGTTAAAGTGCGATTAGAACTGCCAAAAATGTCACTATTTTGTAATATTTCAAATATATGCCTTCTACTTAATATACTATGAGCATTAATAAATTCTTCGTTATTAAATATAAATTCAACATACAGGATTTTTTATTATTTGGCATCCAAAATTCATTACCCTCGTGTCCCATATTCCCACTGGCAGCCACAAGAGGGTCGATCGAGTTTCTGACTGCAGTCCAGAGCTGCACTGGGCGTGAAGCATTCAAAAGCTCTCTATAATCTCGTTTGGCCCAGAGGCTTTTCGAAAAGCTTGATACTCGTGTGTCATGTTTGAGCCACGAACAATATTTCGGAAATCCGACCGACCGTGAGATTAGTTTGCTTGCATCGTGTGTGGAGTGGTCTTGCTAAACTTTGTTATGTATTAATTTTAGTATTTAGTTATTTTTTTCTTGCATAGAAATTTATGCTATCGATATAATAAAAAAAGATTTAAACATGAATAAAACTTACTCGAAATATATTTAATTATAATCAACTCGCGATTATCTTTTTTCTACGCTGCGCGCATATGCGCAAAAGAGTGTATACAGTATTTTAATTAATATACTGTATTAAATTAGTAAGCCTGAATGATTGTTCAATATTTACACATTTCTTTTGTCATTCGTTCACAATATAAATTGCAGGAATGATCAACAACTCTGTAATTGTGACCTTCTAGTATTACTGGGAAACGGAGTGTAAATACAGAATCATATGACTCTTGTTAGAATATTGGTTGATACAAAGTATTTTGTGTTTTCTCAAGTTATTTGCATTCGTAATTCTCAAGGCAAGATTAACGTTTTGCAGTTTAATAAATATTTTGTATCATACAGTAAGATACACGTTTTTATAAAATTCTTAGAAATATCATAAGCTCTTCTTAAAACTTCGAGTCGAGCCAATGACAGGTATTTTCTATGTTATAGTAATACTTATAAGAAAGGAGAAATCAGATGCAGTTCATAAAACTTTTAATCTTCTTGAAGCTAAGAAGTTATTTAAAGCATTTACTATTACTCATGCATTAATATAAAATGTACTCATGAAATGTGGTTTTGTATTTGAAAGGTCGATGTATATTCTAGTCTTTTTTAAGTAGTGGTATTTTAAAGCAATTACTTTTGATATTCAGTTACTCACAAAGTGGAAGTATCAGTATATTATTTAGGATACTTTTAGGATATATTCAAAATAATATGTGGTAAAACATAAAAAAATAATATGCCTTTCCTACAATCTCATAATACATGACAAAAATATTCACATTCATAGTCACCGTTGAACTATGCCAAAAGAATCGTCCACCTTTCTTTGACCCCCTGGCTGTTTACTGATTCGGGGTTGTTATTTGTGCCAATACCTGGCTGGGCACATGAGGCGGGATATTATCAAAGCGCCCGCCCCCAGGTGGTGAATCATACCCTTCAGTGAACACTTTGCCGAGAGCCAGCGGGTTGCTACTCCTTCGTCAATCTGTAGCTCCTCCCTTATGAAATATTATCATCAGAGTTAATGACGTCATCCTCGAAGATTGATTATTTATTAATACTTGAGTGTACTTGCGCAATACGCTCTTGTTAACTTACCGGTAGAAAAAAGAAAATGTCACATTGACATCACTTTATGTTAAATTATTTTGGATTGCCTCATAATCATTTTAAGCTGGTAGATCACGTTAAACATCTCGATTTATCTGATCTGTAAATTATTTAACCAATATAAATCAATAATCAATTCATTGGTCTACGAGATGTTTGTTATGATCAAACTTTTATGTGTTTTACATAATCAAATTAATTGATGAAGTAATCACAAAATTTTGTTTATGTTGATTTAATTCAAAAGAAACCCACAACAAAAATGTTACGCGACATTGCCAAAAATATAAACTTTACAATATCACAAAACTCAATTATGTCAAGCCCCAAAGTTGGTAAAAAAATTAACAACTTATTGAAAAAAACGCTTTAAGCTGATTTTTTTAATGAAGCTTTTTTTACCGCTCAGGGAAAATAACAATAAACCAACGATTTTAGGGTAACTTTTCAGACTCAAGTTACGTTTCAGAATTAGGCTTCTACTCGACTGCCATACAAACACGAAGTTTACTTCAAAACTCTGACTCGGTTTTATTGCAAAAAGACCCTTGCGCTCAGCTAATTAATTTCACAACAGGGTGTGTAAGGAATGTAGACTTTTACCCCTTTGAGGAGCGTCTTCTATAGAAACGACTATGCGTCACGCTCAATAACATTTCAGTTTTAGATTTTTTCTTGGAAATAATGATAAAATTGTTGTAAATCAGGTAAACTAGTAGCTTTTATAGAGATAATAAATGAGGTGTGCTGTGTTGCTTATATATAAATAAATAAGTAAAACGGCGAACTTTTTTACCCGATAATTATAAAAGTCACTTGCTTTGTAAAAACAATTAAAATGAATAGTATTTAAACTATGATGTCATAGTACTTTATTATTAAAATATTTTGAATGCTAAAAATATAGGCGAGATAACCGAGATAGGCGAGACAAAAAAATATATTTAATATATATATATATATATATGCACTTAATATTATATATATAAAATACGCTTTTGAAAATACCGTATTTTAGATATGTTAAGTTTTTTGCAAAGTCAAATATATAATTTTTGTAAGTGGTTATTTCAGCTCGCATATTCGTTGATCTCAAAATGATGAGTACATTTATATTAAAAATTATTTTAGTCATTAAGAAGAAGAGCTTAAGTTTTGAATACCTAATTTGTAAAAAGCTAATCATTAGAACTTGACTTTTCATAATGTTTGTTTTACGGCAAAAATAGTTAGTCTGTTTTATTGTCAATCAACTGTCAAATAACATCGCGTACTTTCTAAGTTAATTTCTGTTTAGATGGAACTCATTGTATACAATTGAATTCTGTTTTGTCCTTTGGATTATTTCAGAATTTCAAACCTTTTTGTATGTAAATATGTATATTAAATTAAAAATATAATTGGATATACATTATGATATAATAACGTAAGTGTGAAAAATAAATTTTATTTTTAAGTTAAAAAAAAAGAGTTTTTATAAAAACCATATAGATGATTTTCATCATTTTTAAAAGTAAAAGCCTTTCTAAATTACTTTGCTGGCTATTCGGCTGCCCCTCTTGGAGCTCAAAATCTTACGAGTGTTTCAGTCTGTAGACTCATCGAGTAACCCATAAATCATGAAACATACGTTTATATTTCATTTCATTATCATATCGACATGCGATCTGCGATGAGTACTTTATTTATAACTAGGGCATAGAATTTGAAATAATTCGCGTGCTGTTAGCACACAGCAAAGAATCGTAATATCATGTAATAATTCCAATAAAATATAGCACGTCCGCACTAGAGCAACACGACAGCCGCATAAAGAATGATGTCGGCAAAAAGTTCCCTTCATTTCACCTTACTAGAGCAGAGCAACAATGGCGGCCGAATGCAAACACATTTGCAGTTTACCTAACCTAGATTACGGTCGGAATAAAGGAAGGCTTGAATTACAACAGAATATAAAATGCGTTATTAATTTATGATTTACGATAATAATATAATATTTTTTATTGACAATTTGTGCCTTAAGCACCTTTCTACTCTTCCAATATTTTTAATTGCTGGCTACGTTGTTATTATACTTTTTCCAAAAAAGAAAACAAGCACGCACTTACGCACAAAAATATTTATTTCATATTTCCTTTTTGGGGAATAGATCAAATTTTTTTTTTTTTTTAAATTATTCTGTTGATATTAGAATAAATCTTTTTAATCGTCTAAATGCCTCAAGACAGTTGTAGATGGCGAACAGTGACTAGCAATTTAGGATTTGTTAATCGTAGTTTTCAAGCTATTCGGTGTTGTTGGAGTTTTAAAAATTAAAAAGACAAACAATGATAATGTAATCGATTTCCGTGATTTTATTTTAAATTTATCAAACAATTTTTATTATAAAGTGTATTGTATGCATCAGTGAATGTGATTCTATAATGCCTTTGTGGTAAAAAAAAAGGTGTATGAATAAGGATATAATAAAGCTTATTTAGTCAGATTAATTTTCTATTGTTAGAAGTATTAAAATAAACGTACTGGTAAATGTTATACACACCCTAGTGATTTCATTTTATGTCAGAAAAGCTTTTTAGGTTAGTGTGGTTTATATAAGTCAGATAATCAGCTATTCTTAGAGGTTTAGAATTCAGAGCCAAAGTGGATAATATTAGATTTCCCATTCCTCATCCCTTAGATGTACGAATCCTAGACCCGTCCTCCGGAGTCTTTAAAAAAACACAGAGGTGAAGTACCACCAGTTGATGTTGGCTGGGTCACGAGGCTATTTTTGGAATGGAAGACGTATTTAGGTCAGTGGAAATTAACCCTTATTCGATTCTGCTGTACGGACTAGATATGTGTGGCGCATCTCGTCGCGTGACAGCCACCAAAGGAGCTTCCTTATAATTTTAGACTTGCGGGACTATCATAATTTTCTATGCGTAAGTTTTTCTTTTGAATTGTTTGCCACAATGCGTCGTTAGAGAGTAAAGTTTCCAAGAAACACATTAAACACGCAGATTTGATATTTTTGTAAATACGTTAAAAACTTCTTTCTTTTTCGGGTGCATCATTCTTGAAGAACGCGATTAGCCATGACGTTTTGTTAAATATAAAAGATTTTCAATCGTCTTAAGAATAATGTGAGATGAGTTTCTGTGTCTGCTTATAGCTTGGCAGCTCCATTTTGTCAGGGTGTTGTCTCCTCTTCTATCCCCGGCACACTAAACAATCAACCAGAGAAAAAACCAATATGGGATTATTATACGAATGTCAATACTTGGTATTATAATATATATTTACTGGATTTTAGTTTGATAAGTGTTCTGTTTGTATAAATGGATTAAAAAATTTCATATTATGATAAAGTAACACGGAGTACACTGCTATTTACAAGTCTGATGGTGTGTTAAAAAATTAAGTATTTTTGCAAGTCCGTGTAGTATAAATAATAATGATGAGATTTTATTAATTTTATTGAGATGTATGAAGCAAAAAAAAAATATTTTTTCTCATAATGTTCATAAATAATAAATGAAAGTCACTACGAGTATTACCTTTTTCGGTCTTGATTCAAGCGTTGCCAATTTAGCGTATGGTTAGAAAATACAGCCCACGTCATATTATAATTTAATATCCCACACTAATATAATATTATTTTCCTGGTAGTATAAGAGCGACTGGTTGTCTCCTAGAGAGACAATTTCCACTGTGAGGGACGTGTCGCTGTTGCCGACCCTCGTCAGTCACGTAACTTCATCCATCTGCTTTTGTGTACAATCTTAACCTCAACCCACCATAACCTACTTAAAAATAAACCATATTACCGACCTCAGGTTATCCGTCAGTCGAGCACAAAATCCCGCCATCCACTGCTCTAAATTTTCTTCTCAAACTACTTATTTTAGTCTTATTCTTACAGTAGCTGTATTAAATAAAAACACAGAAATGTGTAAGCCGGTTTGTGTATCAACGGTTGATTTTATTTTTTGATATTTCTTTCATATATATTAATTTGCGGAATATATAATTTGTAAACAAAACTATTTATTCTGCCTCCCTTGGAGATACTTAACGCCTGCGTATGCGTAAATGTAATTCTGACTAAACCTGTAATAGATATTCAATTCATTGCCCAGTCAAAGTAGGACGATTAGGCCAAAAGTTATTTTACGACCCAACCACTTGAAATTATTAAATCGGCGTTAGAATCGTAAAATTAATATTTAAAATTGAAGAATAATGCGTTACATAAAATAACCCTTTTTTACTATTAATGCGTTAGTATGAATATGTAAAAATATTCAATACTGGTTCACAAATGAAATATAAATGAAATGGCATATTGTTTCAAAAAAGCTCCGTTGGATTGAATATCTCAATAGATATTTGAATGTAAGGCACGTTTGATTTTATTCTCTTTAAGATCCAGTGGGAAATGTACTTAAAATGAGGTATGCTACGCACGAGAACTACATCCCATTATGTGATAACATAAAGTACTATGGAAGCCTTGCTTTATAACTTACTTACGCAAATTCAACCTGCCCACGTTCCCGCCCTAAACAATACAGGGTGATTTAATTAACATTATATAACGTATACTTTTGAGTGTCTTTCAATTATCATCTGCATGTAAAAACTTGAATTTTCTCTTGGGTATAAAACAATATTTGTTTATTGTTTATTCTTTTTTGATTAAGTAATTGTGGTATAAGCATGTTATTTTAATGAAATGAAAAATAGTTTCAAGGAATGAATTTTTAATATTAAAAATATGCTTTAGTTTAATATTTATATTTAAAGTGATAAACGTTTTACGTAAGCTACCAGTAATCTACTGTTACTTTCTAAGAAAAGTATACAGGATAATTCCTGGTAATGGTAATTACATTTATATATTTTTTATAAATTATATTTTTTAAGTTCAAACAAGACATGGAATGATAACGAAATAAATCTGTTTTGGATTTTTTTTATTGTTAAAATAAGGCAATTTTTTGTGTGATGCTTTAGCAAATTTAAAAATATAATATAATAATGGTTCAAGAATTATAAATAATTGATCTTCTTGGAATTAACAAAAAAAAAATTATTAAAAAAATAATCAAGTAACAACTTTGAAAGGGTGAGAATATTAAAATTCAATTCAATTAAGTAGTCACCCTGTAAGAGAGAATATTAAGGAATGGTGGGCGTTGGATCTTGTAATAATATGGCGGTTCCTTTGTGAGACTATCTCGTATTCTTCTATTGTCTTGCTTTCACTTTGCGTGAGAAGCGGTGGAATGTCGAGGAAGTCAAATGTATTTCTGAAACATTGGTCTCTGTCACCTTCATTCAGTATTGGGCGCCAATAAGCACACGAGCGTGCCGCGTGAGAATCACCTTAAGGGGTTGATCATCCAAGAACCGTACTGGAAAATTTAAGAGAAAATACAAATAAACGTAGTATTTTGCATTCTGAATTTAATAAAATTCTCTATCCCATATAATTTAATCTAACACTTGATAGAAAAAAACAATATTGAAAATAAATATTTATACTAAGAGAATCAATACTCCCGTTAAATAACATGTCTGTTGCCAATCATCCACCACCTATCATGGCTGTTGTGAACTTAGTACTGCCATCAAATTGAGGTATTTTTTTTCTCTACTAAGTAATTACAGTTTAGAACCAAAATTCGAGTGTTAAAGCCTTAAGATCTAGGATATTTATGGAATGATTATATCGAGTATCAAGGGCTGTGGGTGTGCCTAGTGAAGGCCGTAAGAAAATGTTTTACTATCTTCACATTCTGATCAAGTAGAAAAATGTACCGAAGAATATATATAAAACATCACAAAAAATATTAAATTGTGGAGAGTTTGAGAATAACAGTTCTTTTACATGCAAAATTTTGCAAGTGTAAAATTCACAAGACCTTAATTACCAAAGGTCTAACAGAAGCACAGTAAACTTTTTGTGATGTCGCGTACATCAGTTATTGACATTTAATTATTAAACATTGTATTTCTTGATATATTTAATATAATAACTTATTAAAATTTGTATCAAAAATCTGTCAAACAATGTACAGTTTAATATTTCTACTGTTTTGTATTTAAAATGATGACCTAATAAACCATAATACCTGACCTGATGCTCTAACTGAAATATAAATGGATCGTAGATATTAGATGATATTAATTTACTTCAGCTGCTGTAGGTGGCAAGAATAATCTTTCTTTTATTTTAAATACATATTTATTAGATATCAGAAGTTCAATGATTGGTAGACATGATAGAAGTTTTACTGTTTATACAGGGGTAAAATATACAATAATTTAGAAGGTTATAGGGGAAATGGAAATGCCAAAACTAGGATTTATATTCACATAAATAGTATCTATCAATAATTGCCTTGCCTACCCTATAACCAATAAACCTTACCCTTATACCTCTAATGCCTAAAAGCAGGCAATTCAACTGGTCTGCAATAAATAGTACTAGATTTAATGGGGAGTTTTTAAGAGCAATAAAATAGAGCTTCTTAGCCAAGAGGAAACCCCCGCGACCTACTAACTAGGACTTAAATCGTAGCCTTTTTTATTTTAAGAAAAAACCTTAAAAAAGAAATTTACCGTGTAGTGGAATTTTTACACACAAGCAGTTTTGGATACGTAAGAAATTGATTCATTCCGTATCATTCATGTAAACTCGGAAGCCACCGTTTTTTCTCTAATAACATTATAGAAATAAACTTTGAGCTACTTAAACCTTTGATATATGTATCGTCCTAGATCTATACAAGTTGTCAGTATTTCTAATAAAGTAATTTATGGCCTTATTCTGGTATTCGTGTACATAAATAATCAAATGTAGAATCTATTTATTTCCCACAAACATATTCTTTAGTTTTTATGCTTCCAGTCTATTTGCGAAGCTCTCGTCTATAAATTTTAATTCAGAATTATTTCCATATGAATACCTTTTCCACTTAAAATGGAAATATTTTTACTGAACCAAAAAGTGTTGGAACTTATTCCCCGTTTGTTATACAAAAACAACAGTTTATTTCCATCCCTTAATCGAATGGATTACTCGCTAACGAAAAGTGTATAAATTTTATTAAATACGTATATGTCCGAATTTTATTGATTGTATATTTTTTTCGGGGGTTGTATAAAGCCTGAAATAGAAGAGTGATAATTTTTCTCACTTTTTTAATAATTCAAGATCGGTTTCTAGTATTTTTGAGTAAAATACTTGAGTAATTTTTCACACGTTCGTTTTTATTTGTGACCGGTTTCGCCAACCTTTCACGTTGGCATTATCAAACAGAGTGAGATTTTATATAATAATAAGCAATTAGGTAAACAATTGTTAGAGGGAGAGTTTGTTGGAAATAGAGAGAGAGAGTGATTGTCATGTGGTAAGGGCTAATGTGATTTTAATGTACCTGACAAGTACCTGCAAATTTATCTAGAGTAGTGACTTTGAGGTGTAGCAGCAGTTATCCTGTGTTGGGGTTTGTCCTGTAGTGTGTTTATCTGTAAATAATAGGTTTTTGCGCAGTAAATGGCACTCAAGTATTTTACTCAAAAATATTAAAATGGAATTCCACCCAGTACTCTCTGTCTAAAGTATTGAATTTCATTGCTTTTCTCGCAACTCTTGATCCGCGGTGGCCTTCGCCCGGCAACGGCGACCAGTTTTCAGTGCATCTCTCTCGCTGTTTATTTTAATCTCGGTGAATGTGAGCAGCGAATGGTGGGCATTGAACACCGGCGGTCGAGAGAACTGACCTAATTAGTGCAAACTTGCTGAAAGCGCGGAATAATCGCCGCTCCCAGCTGCCGAGCAGGAGCGGGAACAAGACGCGTTGATTACATTTCAGATTTGTATTCCGGGAGCACTCGAGAGTGAATGATAACCCGTATTTAAATACAGAGATAAACAACGCCATGTCAAATATTTCAACTTGTCGACAAGCTTTCGTGATTTCATTATCCTGATTTACAGACATTGCACCGGCGTTAATTTTTAAATAAAATTTTTAAAAAAATCACTTTTTGTTTTATAATTTTAATATAATAATATCAATCAATCCATATTTTAAAAAGTGTCTTGGGATAAATAGTGGAATATTTTATTTTCTTAGGGTTAATTTTTAGCAATGCTTAGGGACGGGGGATTAAAACCAATTAGTAATAGGGTGGCTTAAAGGGAAATTTATCGCCTATTGAAGATTATAAAATAAATATTCTGTAGCAGGTATACGTATAGTTTTAAAGACATGAAAATAATGATACCTTTAGCATGTTTTGAATTACTTAAATCAATAATTTACTTGGTATATGAGTAGTTTCATTATAAATATTACAAATAGTTTATTGAGTCAAGTTTACCTCGTATTGGCAAAAATACTGATTTTGGTAAAATGGTCAAAATGAGGCCATTATCCAAGTCAAAAATAAGAAGCGATTTAACATGCCAAACATTTCCTTAATAAATAAACTCGCGGAAATCTGAGAGTCAATCTATCTACATAAATTAATCCGCAATTGAATGAATCTTTAGACTGTTTCTACAATTAAAGTAATAAAAACTAAACACAAATAATGAATGCATCGGTTTCAGATATGGTTAGGTCTTTCTTCGTAGTCTGATAATCTCGATTGTTTTATGTTGTTTTGTTGAGTCGCATAAATATATCATAGAATAAGAATTCGTTTTGATTTCCTGGTTTAAGCTGGTTGTAGTTATTGCTAAAACTTTGAAACCATAATCGATAACCCAAGTAGAATGATAATAGCTCACCATTTAGCTACAAAGAGCATGTAGATATTAAGTCTAATATTGTAATTGGTTTTTTAAAGAGCTAGACTGCCTTGTTTCCGACTTGGCGGACCTTCTTCAGATTTCCCTCGGGCTTGGCGATGACATTCTATTTCAATTGTAGAATCTTGTTTGGATTTTATCCCGGGGCTCAGGGCTTTTCAGTCTTTGTTCTGAACTTGTATTTGACTTTGAATCCCATTTTATAAATTTTCATTCTTTTTGAGAGAAGGTTGTATTTTTTTCAATATGTAATCTATTCTGAATGAAATTTTCTACGAACTGTCTTTAGACTTATTAAACAATCAAGTATAATCAAACATTATAATCAAAACAGAGATGGTATAATTTTATAATATTTTACATCAAATTGTGGTTTTTAAATAAATTATGAATGTATTATACTTAAACAAAACACTCTCCATGATCACATGTGTGTGGAAATACCTCTCATGTATTTCCCGCCCACTGAGCAAATAAATTTAATAGTCAATCTACATTTATTTTATTTCAGCTTGCGCAAGCCATAAAAACTACCCATACAAGTATTTATAAAAAATTAAATAACACGTAATCACATCGCTTTAGTGAACGCAATTTAAAAAAATAATTGAACTTCGTAAGGATGATATTATGTTTCACGTGTAATCATCACAAAGACAAAAAAGTCCAAATTCGCAAATTAAAAAAAATCTCATAATTCTGATGATTGCGTCGGGGACAGACACGTGGAGAGGGTGTCCTCAAGCAGATTGAATACTAAATTTTAATTACCCACCCCCGAGTCTGGCTCGCCGCCCCCGGGCCGAGGGCACGGAGATGCAGCCGAATTGATTGAGTTTGTTTTCGCCCCCCACTTTAATCGTTCCGGGTGAGAGCTGATTGATTTATCGCTCCGGTGCCGCGCGGCTTCCACAGGCGTCTGTAATGTATGCGCCGCAAGGTGAATTTCCTCTAAATGCCATTAATATCACGTTAAGGAACATTTCGTAGATATGTCATGATTATTTTGATAAATATTCTTCTTCTTATTCGACCATTTCACGAGTATCGCGCTCCTACGTGGATGATTGAGCGATCTCAATATGGAAAGCGTTAAGCAGGTGATGCTTTGATTAGCCTTCTTTAGAAGAATGCATGCCGAAGCCTTAATGCTTTAGACACTTTTATTCAATTGGTATCAATTATTTTCACCAATTCCAATTATCACATATAATAATAAAGAGTTTTTAATCCTATAAATCGTCAAGTGTTTCTCCTAAGGGGAGGTTAGCGACCTTTTCACTGATCATATATATACTCATGCTGAGCCTTCCTTATAAAGTTCTGGAGTTTAGATCTGATACTCCTTCTGCAGCCAGCTACAGAAACAATAGCAGGATCCCCCACTTCGACGAGGTACTTCCTGAGCACATCCCTCCACAATCATTCCAAGTCTACTTCTCTATTCTACCGATCCTTTACACACGCTCATGGTACATAATGGCAGCCATGAGCGTACGAGCAAAATAATGGGGAAAGTGAGGATACATATTAAGTTAATTAAATAGTTGAGTTATATTCCAAATAGTTCAATATAATTTAATTATAGTACATGGATAAAAAAAAACCTGTGGATCTGATATCGAAATCTACAAGTATAATATTATTTATTCTCATTTATAAAGCATGGTCGTTCAATTTCTCAATTTTGGGAACTTTTCCTTGATAAAGTCAACGAATTGTTTGGAAATAATTTTAACATTGGCATTGTCAAAATTGTTACTTGGTGTTATTTATATCAGTGATTCCGTCATTATTTATATAAAATTCCATAATTTAAATACACGTATCAGTAGTTGCATTGGTTACAATTTTCGTAAAACAAAAGTAACGGAGTTTACTAGAAAACCAAACATTAAGAGTGAGACAACATTAAGAATTTAGTAGACCTGTGTCAATCTGTTACATATTTCTGATTTTCTCCGTAAAGCAGTTTGACCGCTGGATGGACGAACCGCAGCTTACAGGTTTCAGGAAACTACCCTTCTAAGGTTTAGGCTTTCAAATCCTTGTCTGATTACAACCACGAATCTTATATCAAAATAGATCAGGTTTACAAAATATGAAAACGACAAACAATAATAATATATATAATTCAATGGAAGTGAACTCTTGCTGCACATAATATAAAAACTATTGAATATGCGTTAATTGCTACATTGTCGCAGTCACAGAGTGAGGTTTCAACACATCATTATTAACTTCGATACTATAAAATAAGTTTTACGGGAGAAGTAACATTTAACAGAAGATAGAAATCCGCTATAAATTAAGAAGAACCTCTTTGTTGTAACTTGATGTTTATTTTTGTAAATATGTTGAAATGATGAAGATAATTACTTTTTTAAATTTACATTTCACTTATTGAAAACCTAGATATGTTGTTTTTAAGCGATTTTGCTAGAAATACGAATGCCCAAGCATTTCAAATATATTTATAAGGAGAACTTACCTATTTCCATAATATTATGGCATGTTTTCGTCAGGCGTTCTTTCTACTAAGAATCTAGTTTTCGTGCTGATCTGATAGGTCACGAAATCACGAACGAATATTTTAAGCTTTCGGATGCCGCGTCGCAGGAAAAATATTATATCTATAAATAATTGCGATGGCTATAATTTGGTTAAGAAATACGTATATTGTTAAATTTATAATATTTGTGGCAACATTTAATAACACAAGGGCTATCATAAATATTACATTTAAACTTATTTACATACCTATGGTTAACACTTCAAACTGGATAGTTTATTTCAGTGTACTAAATTTACTTCTTACTAAGCTTCATGAAAGCTTTTTGTCATATTATTAATAAGACTTACAAGCAAGATTAATTACTTTTTCAAAAGGGATCTAGAGCATAGGTTCTCAACGGGGGCGGTACCGCCCCCCTGTGGGCGCTGGAGCTTTCCAAGGGGGCGGTGGCGAGTCCAAGAGAAAATGGGGGGCGTTCTGAGGTTTACGGGGGGCGAAAAGATCGTATTATTATGGCCTAAATTTCAACTGTTAAAATCTCAACCTAGTTTTATAATTAACAGTATAGGGATCTAGAATGTTTTTCAATCATATTTATTAGCTTTAATTAAAGCCTGCACAGATATCGCTTTAGATGCCGCAAATAAACAAGTACAGTGTGTCCAAAAAGAGTATCGGGTATTTGTTAGTTCAGCAAAACAAAAACTACTAGTAATCAAGTATTTATTTTATTGTTGATTATAAGTATACAAAATGGAAAACTATTTCAAAATAATGATGTTATCCAAACGGTGACCGTTACTCTGCTGATACTCTTCTAATCTGGAACGAAAATTGTTGATAACACGCTAACAGGGTGTCCAAAAAGTGCATCGGGTATTTGTTTTTGCGTTGAAGTTGATTCGAAGTGGCTGAGGGGCGCGGAGAGAGCGTCGCGGAGTCCAACATTTTGTGGAGTTTTAGTTGCTGTGGAGCAGTACCCGGGGACGCATAGCGCTTTTTGCGTACGAGCGAATTATCGTAACGGTGATTAAATAGTGACTGCTCAACGTTTGTATCGTGCGGAGTATCGCAATGCACCAAGTGACGATAGCATTAGAAAATGGATCCGGATGTTCGAAAATACAGGTGCGATGGTAAAAATTAAAACCTCTGGTCGCCCTCATCAGTCCGCGACCAGGACTTTATCCATCCGAAAGCGAAGCCAAGCGTCGAACATTAAAAAATCGTCTTTGCATTCGATTTTAAAGAAAGATTTGCATTTAAAAGCGTATAAAATTCAATTGGTGCAAGAATTGAAGGATACGGACTACGCAAATCACTTGAATTTTGCGAACAAACTGCTGCGGCAATTCAACAACTTGCAATCTTCGTTCCAGATTAGAAGAGTGCCGTCGAAAACAAATCAAACAGTTGGTAAGCAAAGACGTGATTTACGCAATCAAGCACGTTTCGACAAAAAAAAATAATTTAGTAATCAAAAAAAAAATAGTAATTAAAAAAAAGTATATTTAATAATTAAACAGTAAGCGAAAATAATTACATAGTTATAGTTTTCCAAAAAATAATTCTTTCCAGAAAATCATATAAAAGCTAGTTGAAATAGCATCTTATGGTGGTCTTTGATGGGTCAATTTTCATGTTTTTTGATAATTTTTTGCGAAAAATCTACTGTATCAATAGAAAATTTTTTAATGCTTAAAGTTAAATACGTTCTTTTTTCTAAAGACAAGACTGTTTATCTCTTGTAAATTGACACTTAATATGATAAATATGTGTTTTCCCGATTAAAGTTTAGGAATTTGGAGATTATTAAAAAGTTTGTTAAAAAAATTAATTGTTTTAATTTTTAAACTAATCTCTTTACCATAGGTTTATTTGTAATCTTTTATTTCCAATTTAATAAAGGACACCTAAATGCTTAGTGTTCTAAATCCATCGGTCATAATAATCTCCAAATTGCTAAACATCAATTGGGAAAACACATATTTATCATATAAAAAAATAACAATTAATTTAATTAAATGACACGATTTCGCCAGGTAATGGACTGCCCTCTGGTTTGCCAACCAGACACCAGAGACAGTCCAAACGTGTCATTTAAATAATTTAATTGTCATTTTATTTTGCTATATCGAAAGTGGATTTTTTAACAGAGTATTAAAAAAGTATAAATTATATTTATCTATTTTTTATTATTTAATTAACGTCCATGTTAAGGGTAAAATAAAATCTTGAAGATGTTGAAAAATTGGATAAAATGACGACTTTTCAAAACCAAAGTTTGTTAAAGATTTTTTTTTTTTTTAAATAATATGGCGCACGTGGTTTATATTTGATCTTTTAATTTCAATTAAAAAAAAAAACTTTTAAATGTTTAGGACTCTTGTAAAATGGGCCAGATGAATCTCCAAATTCCTACACTTCAATCGGAATTTTTTTTTTTGTATCACATTAATAGTAAATTTATAAGAAATAAAAATATTTTTTATTAGGAAGAAGGAATGTATCAAACTTTTGCATTTAAATTTTTTCGATTAGTGCTTTGGATTTTTCGCAAAACGGACTAGAAAATGATCAAAAAAACTCGATTATGTGGACTAGGCCCTTCCGCAAATTGATGTTGTGTTTGCGTATCATCTTCATCCAACAACGCTTACGGATTGGCGTCCTCAGAAATAGATATAATTTAACAAATTGTATGCAGGCGTGGAATTATGCGTGGGGCGAGCGTTTTTCGTGACATTTCGCGCGAACATATTTATATGCGACCCGCGCTCTAGTACTAGTCGACCAAAGACGACTTAACATGCGACCCGCAAACAATGTGTTCATAAATAATATACAGAAATAAAATTGGCATAATTATAACTATTATGTCAAAGGGGGCGTTTTGAACTTTTTTTCTTGTCAAGTGGTCAATAAAAGGTTGAGAACCTCTGATATAGACCGTTTTTCCTGGTGGTTGGTGATTTGTACGGCCTTTTGAAAGGACTTTTAAACCTACGGAGACCTTATTTGAGATATCTGGTATTTGATAGACATCAATCAACAGTCTATATAAATATATATATATATATATATATATATATATATATATATATATATATATATATATCTTATATATATATATATATATATAGTCATTACTTCGTAGTAATATATTCAGATTTATCTTAGAACTTTATTTGATAGGAGGAGAAATATACTTCTAACTTTTTTTATCTAATTTTTTATCTAACTTTTAATTTAATTAATTTAATTGTCACTTTATTTTGCTATATCGAAAGTTGATTTTTTTTACAGAGTATTAAAAAAACTATAAATTATATTTATCTATTTTTTATTATTTAATTAACGTCCATTTTAGGGTAAAATAAAATCTTGAAGATGTTGAAAAATTGGATAAAATGACGACTTTTCAAAACCAAAGTTTGCTTAAGTTTTTTTTTTTCAATTTTTTAAATAATAAGGCGCACATGGTTTATATTTAATCTTGTAATTTCAATTGAAAAAAAAACTTTTAAATGTTTAGGACTCTTGTAAAATGGACCAGATGAATCTTCAAATTCCTAGACTTCAATCGGAAAAACACATATTTATCATATTAATAGTAAATTTATAAGAAATAAAAATATATTTTATTCGGAAGAAGGAATGTATCAAACTTTTTGCGTTTAAATTTTTTCGATTGGTGCAGTGGATTTTTCGCAACACGGACTAGAAAATGATCAAAAAAACTCGATTATGTGGACTAAAAGAAACTGATGCACAGCGAACGCTGCGTTTGTCTTCGATGAGAGTGCGTGCATCGATAACGAGACAAAAAGAACAATTGCGGATTAATGAATGTGACCTATCGATTCTGCAATGCTTTACATTTTCAAGCAGAAAAACCATCAGATGGAAAGTTCAACGATTGCTGTCACAAAGGTAAAGTGAAACAACAACTTCAAAAGAAAAATAAGATCATACAATAACAGTATATATTTTGCATCAATGGGAGCTAAATTAGCAGGTCCAGTGGTAGGATCGGGCCATTCTGCTTCAAAGTTCAAGGCCAAATATATCACAGAACTTCGCACCTTCATCCAACTGATGGCACAAAATGAAAGCAAATATGTATCTTATTGTCAGCCAAACATATGTTTAAACACTATTGCATCGTTCATCGAATACGTCATACTGTGACGGGCAACATTTCTAGTAATATTATAAATATCAATAATCTCGTGCCTGAAAAATATTTATTATACACATACATCAATAATTAAACTCTATTTGTATGTGAGTCTGAGGAGAAACGTGAGGATCAGATGTTTTTATACGACTTGAATAATGTCAGCCTTAAATCTAAATTAAAGATTATATCTGTGAAAGAGTAATATTTAAAAAAAATCGTATACTCGGAGTATTGTTTCAATGCGAACTGTCTTATAAATAAAAAACCTTCCGACACAAATCATGGCTGTCATTATATTCCTGTGATGTTTTAATGAATATTTTTTGCATGAAAATCCTGGTTTGCTTGCTGAGTCGTTTTCGGTGGTTGTTTATTTCAATCGTCCCTAAAGAATTAGAAGATTTTCACATCTTTCAACATAGGTTCGAAGTGTGTTAATAGCTACTTTAACTTTTCAGATCTGTGGTGAAAAAGGGACGAAATGAGTCAAAAAAAATTATATGTTCCTTGTGGCGAAAGTCTTTACAGTGTTACAATGCAGTGTACCTCAAGGGTGACCATTTGTTCCACTACGAGTGCATCAGCAACCAGCAGAAACGCTCAAAACAATGGCCCACCTGCCGCAGCTAATCCTAAATTCAATTATAATAATACTTATCACTAGTTGTTTTCTTTAAAATTTTACAATTTGTTTTAAATCTCTCGGTATCATGTGCAAAAGTATTTTTTAATGACATTTATGTGACCATAATATAATTATTAAATCTAGCTATTTAGATATGTTGGTTCTCTTTTTTCTTTTCTTATAAGCACTTGAAAATTACAGAATTACAGCCGTACCCCTGAATTTCAGCATTACTCAAAATTAATATCACGATTGCTATGTTCGGGATATTTATCGGGATCGCGTGCATTATTTACAACGCCATACTAGAGCATATTCCAATAGAATAGCCCCGAATATCTAAGTACATGGGTACGGTTTGTAGTAAAAAAAAGGTAAAGAGAATAGTACGGTTTTACAAAACATGAACATAACAAAACGGCATTCATCATTTAACAACTATCTCTATTATAACCTAAAAAACGAACTGTCAGATTCTGTAAATTTATCCACAATATTGTTCCATAAATGAATATTGCAAGCCATGGTTGTAAAGCTGCTTTTACACGAGCAACTAAAATCTCCAAAAAAATAAATTATTTAAAAATTTATCAAAATACATACATATTATAATAAAACTAGTACTTGTTTAATTTATTACCACAATTTTATTTTGATTGCAATAAATAATAGACCTCTGAAGCTATTTTTTACATTGGGAATACTTTGGTCCGCTTGCCGCCGGCCGGTACGTGATAACCGTCAATTGTTCGTTAATTTTGAAGTGTAAATTAACGCGACCTGGAGAAGCACTTCAGCGTTATGGAGATCATGAAAAACTCCAGAAGAAGCGTAATTTTGAGGACGCTTTTTTTTACAATGGTGACAAATTCTACTCCGGTGTTATCCCGGTGCCGTCATCCCAAAGATCGCATCGTCGGCCTGAAGCTAGGAGACTTCGTGTTGGCATCATAAGTGAACGAGCCGCTCTTCACGGAAGACACGGGGGTTCCTCCACTGACGCTCTCTGCTCATAAACTGAATAGTTCACGTGGTTGGACAATGTATGAAGTTATTCGATGAAACTCCATAAAGACTGATTGCGAAAGCTACACTAACTTAAAAATTAACTTCAGGGGACTTCAGGATTAGCTGGTCACATGAGGCTAAGTAACCGCGCATTGTGTGCGTTTTAATTTTATATAAAATATACGTAGCCCTTTAAAATCCATTTCCAAATCCATCAATTGCCATTTCATAGGTGAAACTCACAAATGAAGCATAATTATTTTCATTGAACCTGGAGAATTTATAACTTGAAAATAATACTCCACATGGATTTGAACCCGGGACCGCCTGTGTCAATGGTGGTCAGTAAGACTTCTGACGCTAATGTCTTTTGTGTTTCAACAATAAATACAACAGAAGGTCAAACCGGCAAAGAGAAATGAGTAATCGGTATATATGCCGAAATTGCTTCACCGAGCAAGGAGTCCCGACGGAAAAAACAAAAATAACAAATGGATAAATATTAAAAATTATTATAATACATGAATATGTTTTAAAAAAATCAGATGAATTTGTAACTTTTTGTACATATATCTCATTTATTAATAAATATAAAATATCTACATTAAATAAAATAATTAATTTAAACCTAGAAATTTAAATAATTACTAGGTAATAGGTCTTTCATGCATATTTGAATTGTAAGAATATAACAAATGAATGTTGATTTTGGGTTCAATTGGCAGTTAGGCGCCTGCTAGCGCGGCCGCTAGACGTTTTTATCATCCGTTCCGAAATTAATATACATCGCGGTCAGAATCAAATATTTAATATCTAAGCTCATATATTGCATATGTAAGCTATTTTAATCGATTGATATTTATATTTCCAGTTTGCTATTTCGGCGGCTGCCGAAACCAGGGAAAAGCCGATGCAAAGGAAGCTGCAGGACTTCGTGAAGCCATACGAGTGGCAGCTATGGCTCGCCCGTCTCAAGAAGATGATGCACGCGTGCGGCGAGAGCGACCTCACGCTATGCATCCCGATCCTGCTACAGGGTGAGGCGTTCCAGATTTTTATGTCCCTTCCGGACGAGGTGACCACGAATGAAAAAAGACTTGTTCCTGTCATTCCTAAATCATGTCTTTATTGCTTTCAGTCCATCTTACATGCTGTGGAGATTAGTTTGGTATTTGCGGATCTCCGTCCGCCTTCGTCTAATGTCGCGGAGACTGTTGTCGGCCTGTTTCGGCCTCTGGCCCCGCGCTGCTTTTGAACCTGCCCACGTTACAACGCAGCTCTGGCTCGGACTCTCTCCACCTCAAGGGGGCAGTATTAAATTTGACTCCACGGGGTGACGCTGCCCGGGAGCAAGGATACTCCGACCACCATGCAGGATCGCGTGTCTGTCGTTAAAAAGTTGAAAAGTATTCAAATTGTCTCCACGGGGTGACTAACTCGGGAGCAAGAATATTCTGCCAGGATACGATGCGTTCGTATACCTGCCGCAATGGTTAAAAATCTTACAAATCTCATAAAGTAATACTGCCGCGAGTTCGGAGTATATTGTGTCGAAAGTGATGTGAAATTAAACGACCCGGTTATCGGTCCAAAGTTAAAATAAAGTGTTAAATGTAACCTGTTTTAATATCAGATAAATGTTAAATTGTAATCAATGTTTGTAATGAAGCTTGAATAAAAGTTTATACGAATAAAGTGTTTTAAATGAATGATAATACAGTCCACTGCTAGCGTATTGTTGTCTATGTCTCCGGAGCGCGTTCAATCCTCGCCCGATAGCGTCGATCGCCGCGTTTTCCACGTGGCAGTTTCAAGAGCAGGAAACGGTGGAAGCAAACATGGCGGAGTTGAAGCGTTTCGCCGCCGCGACCGGGATGTCAGGCCGTCCGGTCCTATACAAATTCATTCAGGGTCTGCCCAGCGGCGTATCAAAGGACGCGCAGTCGTGGTTGGGCGACAACGTGCCTGATGAGGAAGAATTAATAAAGCAGACCCGTGTACTTGTGAGTGCGCGAGCAATGCGAGGAGACGCGAAGATGCGTGAGGACACGGCTTCACCTGCAGTCGCTCCACCACCCGAAGTCGCTCCTCCGACGCGGAAACATCGTGACAGCTGTCAGGGAAATCGAGGGAGATGCCATGGGGGGGTCGCGTCCCACGCGGAATTACAAGGACATTGAGTGCTGGAAGTGCGGGAAGAAAGGCCACACGGCCATGCAGTGTTGGTCGGGAAAAGATCGGCGGGAGGCTTGTGTGCCGGCAGCTTCCCGCGAGCAGGACTAAAGGCTCTGCCCGTCGTGCGGGTGAAGATCGGTGGGAAGAGTTTTCGGATTTTCGGAGTGATCGGTGGGAGGCTGCTCGCGGACGGTGATTCGCGCGGGCCTGTGCCCTGTGCTGTCGCCAGGAAAAGTCGATATCGTGGCGGTCAACGGGAGCCGCGTGGCGTGCCGAGGGACAGCTCGGGCGAGGATGGAGCTGCTGGACAGGGTGGTGGAAGTCGACACCATCGTCATGGACCGCGTGCTTGCAGGAGTCGACGTGATAGGGGCCAGAGGCCGAAGAGGCTTTCAAGGCTGAAGTGAGGGACTGGGTTAGGAAGGGTTGGCTGCATCCATGGACAGGCCCGCGAGGCGGAGTGCTCCCACTGATGGTGGTCGTCCAGAAGAACAAGGACAAAGTACGGCCGGTGCTGGATTACAGAGAGCTCAACCAATTTGTGGAATGTCACCCGGGAGCTGACATAGCAGTGTGTAACGAGACAATACGGCGATGAAGGAGGGCTCAAGAGCCCGCCAAGGTAGTTGACCTCAGATCCCCACAAAGTGATAAACCTCGAAAATTTCCCATAGCACGCCGAACTGTCATCGTCAAACCTAAATTTTGCACGCTTCGTCCCAGCTATGGGTTGTGATATGTCGGCAAACTTCCCCCGGTCCCACGAGTCCCCTCAGAGTGATAAACCTCGAAAATTTCCCAAAAATCGCCGAACTGTCATCGTAAAACCCAACTTTTGAACGCTACGTGCCACGTATGGGTTGTAACGTGTCTGCCGACTCCCCCCGGTCCCACGAGTCCCCTCAAAGTGATAAACCTCGAAAATTTCCCATAGCACGCCGTATAGACATCGTTAAACCTAACTTTTGTACGCTACGTCCCAGCTACGGGTTGTGACGTCTCAACTTCAGGTTGCCTGATTATGCCGCCATCCCACTTCGCATCTTTACGGTTGCCTGCAATTGCCGCTTCCAGTCTTCCTACTCCAGGACGCCTGCCCTAGCTGCCACCTGACGTCTCAACGTCAGGTTGCCTGATTATGCCGCCATCCCACTTCCCATCTTTACGGTTGCCTGCAATTGCCGCTTCCAGTCTTCCTACTCCAGGACGCCTGCCCTAGCTGCCACCTGACGTCTCAACGTCAGGTTGCCTGATTATGCCGCCATCCCACACCCCATCTTTACGGTTGCCTGCTATTGCCGCTTCCAGTCTTCCTACTCCAGGACGCCTGCCCTAGCTGCCACCTGACGTCTCAACGTCAGGTTGCCTGATTATGCCGCCATCCCACACCCCATCTTTACGGTTGCCTGCAATTGCCGCTTCCAGTCTTCCTACTCCAGGACGCCTGCCCTAGCTGCCACCTGACGTCTCAACGTCAGGTTGCCTGATTATGCCGCCATCCCACACCCCATCTTTACGGTTGCCTGCAATTGCCGCTTCCAGTCTTCCTACTCCAGGACGCCTGCCCTAGCTGCCACCTGACGTCTCAACGTCAGGTTGCCTGATTATGCCGCCATCCCACACCCCATCTTTACGGTTGCCTGCAATTGCCGCTTCCAGTCTTCCTACTCCAGGACGCCTGCCCTAGCTGCCACCTGACGTCTCAACGTCAGGTTGCCTGATTATGCCGCCATCCCACACCCCATCTTTACGGTTGCCTGCAATTGCCGCCTCCAGTCTTCCTACTCCAGGACGCCTGCCCTAGCTGCCACCTGACGTCTCAACGTCAGGTTGCCTGATTATGCCGCCATCCCACACCCCATCTTTACGGTTGCCTGCAATTGCCGCTTCCAGTCTTCCTACTCCAGGACGCCTGCCCTAGCTGCCACCTGACGTCTCAACGTCAGGTTGCCTGATTATGCCGCCATCCCACACCCCATCTTTACGGTTGCCTGCAATTGCCGCTTCCAGTCTTCCTACTCCAGGACGCCTGCCCTAGCTGCCACCTGACGTCTCAACGTCAGGTTGCCTGATTATGCCGCCATCCCACACCCCATCTTTACGGTTGCCTGCAATTGCCGCCTCCAGTCTTCCTACTCCAGGACGCCTGCCCTAGCTGCCACCTGACGTCTCAACGTCAGGTTGCCTGATTATGCCGCCATCCCACACCCCATCTTTACGGTTGCCTGCAATTGCCGCCTCCAGTCTTCCTACTCCAGGACGCCTGCCCTAGCTGCCACCTGACGTCTCAACGTCAGGTTGCCTGATTATGCCGCCATCCCACACCCCATCTTTACGGTTGCCTGCAATTGCCGCCTCCAGTCTTCCTACTCCAGGACGCCTGCCCTAGCTGCCACCTGACGTCTCAACGTCAGGTTGCCTGATTATGCCGCCATCCCACACCCCATCTTTACGGTTGCCTGCAATTGCCGCCTCCAGTCTTCCTACTCCAGGACGCCTGCCCTAGCTGCCACCTGACGTCTCAACGTCAGGTTGCCTGATTATGCCGCCATCCCACACCCCATCTTTACGGTTGCCTGCAATTGCCGCCTCCAGTCTTCCTACTCCAGGACGCCTGCCCTAGCTGCCACCTGACGTCTCAACGTCAGGTTGCCTGATTATGCCGCCATCCCACACCCCATCTTTACGGTTGCCTGCAATTGCCGCCTCCAGTCTTCCTACTCCAGGACGCCTGCCCTAGCTGCCACCTGACGTCTCAACGTCAGGTTGCCTGATTATGCCGCCATCCCACACCCCATCTTTACGGTTGCCTGCAATTGCCGCCTCCAGTCTTCCTACTCCAGGACGCCTGCCCTAGCTGCCACCTGACGTCTCAACGTCAGGTTGCCTGATTATGCCGCCATCCCACACCCCATCTTTACGGTTGCCTGCAATTGCCGCCTCCAGTCTTCCTACTCCAGGACGCCTGCCCTAGCTGCCACCTGACGTCTCAACGTCAGGTTGCCTGATTATGCCGCCATCCCACACCCCATCTTTACGGTTGCCTGCAATTGCCGCCTCCAGTCTTCCTACTCCAGGACGCCTGCCCTAGCTGCCACCTGACGTCTCAACGTCAGGTTGCCTGATTATGCCGCCATCCCACACCCCATCTTTACGGTTGCCTGCAATTGCCGCCTCCAGTCTTCCTACTCCAGGACGCCTGCCCTAGCTGCCACCTGACGTCTCAACGTCAGGTTGCCTGATTATGCCGCCATCCCACACCCCATCTTTACGGTTGCCTGCAATTGCCGCCTCCAGTCTTCCTACTCCAGGACGCCTGCCCTAGCTGCCACCTGACGTCTCAACGTCAGGTTGCCTGATTATGCCGCCATCCCACACCCCATCTTTACGGTTGCCTGCAATTGCCGCCTCCAGTCTTCCTACTCCAGGACGCCTGCCCTAGCTGCCACCTGACGTCTCAACGTCAGGTTGCCTGATTATGCCGCCATCCCACACCCCATCTTTACGGTTGCCTGCAATTGCCGCCTCCAGTCTTCCTACTCCAGGACGCCTGCCCTAGCTGCCACCTGACGTCTCAACGTCAGGTTGCCTGATTATGCCGCCATCCCACACCCCATCTTTACGGTTGCCTGCAATTGCCGCCTCCAGTCTTCCTACTCCAGGACGCCTGCCCTAGCTGCCACCTGACGTCTCAACGTCAGGTTGCCTGATTATGCCGCCATCCCACACCCCATCTTTACGGTTGCCTGCAATTGCCGCCTCCAGTCTTCCTACTCCAGGACGCCTGCCCTAGCTGCCACCTGACGTCTCAACGTCAGGTTGCCTGATTATGCCGCCATCCCACACCCCATCTTTACGGTTGCCTGCAATTGCCGCCTCCAGTCTTCCTACTCCAGGACGCCTGCCCTAGCTGCCACCTGACGTCTCAACGTCAGGTTGCCTGATTATGCCGCCATCCCACACCCCATCTTTACGGTTGCCTGCAATTGCCGCCTCCAGTCTTCCTACTCCAGGACGCCTGCCCTAGCTGCCACCTGACGTCTCAACGTCAGGTTGCCTGATTATGCCGCCATCCCACACCCCATCTTTACGGTTGCCTGCAATTGCCGCCTCCAGTCTTCCTACTCCAGGACGCCTGCCCTAGCTGCCACCTGACGTCTCAACGTCAGGTTGCCTGATTATGCCGCCATCCCACACCCCATCTTTACGGTTGCCTGCAATTGCCGCCTCCAGTCTTCCTACTCCAGGACGCCTGCCCTAGCTGCCACCTGACGTCTCAACGTCAGGTTGCCTGATTATGCCGCCATCCCACACCCCATCTTTACGGTTGCCTGCAATTGCCGCCTCCAGTCTTCCTACTCCAGGACGCCTGCCCTAGCTGCCACCTGACGTCTCAACGTCAGGTTGCCTGATTATGCCGCCATCCCACACCCCATCTTTACGGTTGCCTGCAATTGCCGCCTCCAGTCTTCCTACTCCAGGACGCCTGCCCTAGCTGCCACCTGACGTCTCAACGTCAGGTTGCCTGATTATGCCGCCATCCCACACCCCATCTTTACGGTTGCCTGCAATTGCCGCTTCCAGTCTTCCTACTCCAGGACGCCTGCCCTAGCTGCCACCTGACGTCTCAACGTCAGGTTGCCTGATTATGCCGCCATCCCACACCCCATCTTTACGGTTGCCTGCAATTGCCGCCTCCAGTCTTCCTACTCCAGGACGCCTGCCCTAGCTGCCACCTGACGTCTCAACGTCAGGTTGCCTGATTATGCCGCCATCCCACACCCCATCTTTACGGTTGCCTGCAATTGCCGCCTCCAGTCTTCCTACTCCAGGACGCCTGCCCTAGCTGCCACCTGACGTCTCAACGTCAGGTTGCCTGATTATGCCGCCATCCCACACCCCATCTTTACGGTTGCCTGCAATTGCCGCCTCCAGTCTTCCTACTCCAGGACGCCTGCCCTAGCTGCCACCTGACGTCTCAACGTCAGGTTGCCTGATTATGCCGCCATCCCACACCCCATCTTTACGGTTGCCTGCAATTGCCGCCTCCAGTCTTCCTACTCCAGGACGCCTGCCCTAGCTGCCACCTGACGTCTCAACGTCAGGTTGCCTGATTATGCCGCCATCCCACACCCCATCTTTACGGTTGCCTGCAATTGCCGCCTCCAGTCTTCCTACTCCAGGACGCCTGCCCTAGCTGCCACCTGACGTCTCAACGTCAGGTTGCCTGATTATGCCGCCATCCCACATCCCATCTTTACGGTTGCCTGCCCTTGCTGTTTATAAAACCTTTTATTTCAGGATGTCTGACGTCTCTACTTCAGGTATTTATAGTGTATGTTTAATTCTTCAACCTACTATTTATTAATAAATTGTTCTATCATGCTAATTTCGTGTTTTTTATTTATTAATTTTAGTGATAAACTATTATTCTTTCTTTTTATTTTAATCTTAAATATAATTATAATTCTAGTTTTATTCCTAAAGGTTTTAAAGTCAATCAGATAATAAATAAATATTTCGAAATAAACACCGCGCGGGCATGACTCGCAAACTTTCAAAGAACTCATTGGAGTAAATCAATTAAAATGCATTTTATATTACCTTTAAAGTAACTATTAAAATGATCAGTGTTTTTGGACGGGAGATATATAATTGTAATTTCAATAAACAATTTTTTTTCATCATTGCCAATACTTTAGAATCCTGGTGGTATTATTTCTTGAATAATGATATTTTTTTAAATAAAGCATAATACTTGTTCAGGACAAGACGTGTTTGCATTGATTTTTATTTAAAATGGTGTCATAGTCATTCATTATTTTTTAATAATAGCACATCAGACATTTTAAAAATAATTCAATAAGTAATTATAGTTCTCGAAACCATTTGGGCTAATCATGTCACGTTATGGGAATACAAAACGCAGAATTACTATTTTGAAGAGTGTGATTAATTATTGTTACTTTTATTATGAAAAATATCATTAAATATAATTTTAATTTTTAAAATAAATAAATATTTGCGCTCCGTTTGTTTGAAAGCGAAATAAACACCTAAGAATAAAAATAATAAAAAAAAAACAACACATTACATACTTTTCAGTATTAAGAAAGGATTCTATTCGGAGAGATTTCCCTTTCGATAGCAGTTTTCAAAACACCGATGACCTCTTCTTACGTAATTGTATCCTCTGCTCCGAGTGCTTCTCCTCAGAGGAAGTTGGTGACCATTTCAATGAACATATGTATTTTCTTACTCATTCGGCTGGAACCTCGATTACCAGCCACTGCCATAAAATACGCACCCACTTTAGTGTTCTCCTTTTATTTTCTTTTGATTCTACCAAGGGAAATTAGCTGCAATAGGCTACAATTATTATTTTTAAATATAGCCGTATCACCTTACGATTTTTTACCATCGTCAGGGGTTCACTTTCTTTACACATTCTGTGCATGACTCTCTCGTTTGTATGGCAGGCATCCTGTTGTATTTTAAGGGTTCTCCTATATAGCCACATTTCAAATGCCTCAATTTTTCGCAACGGTCTCAATTCCCTAAAGAAGAACCGAGACAACACATCATTTGGTGGATCGCGAACGTGATTATATATAATTTCAAAATCAATTTTTGTACGATTCAATTGTGCGTTTTATGTATTGAGGCAAGAAATGTTCTCACACTGCTTTGTTTTTCTAGAAAATTTTATATTATAATTGCAAAAACAAGCGATTTAACGGAAGTTAGTAATCTTATGTGCATGAGGTAATTGTCAGTTATAGATTCTATGTTACTTCAAATCAACAAAAGACACAACACTTTACTTCATTCTGCGAAAGAACGAGAGAACACTAACAAGTCTCCGGAAGATCGATCGGTCGTAAAGACTGACGTCTCAACCACACTCAATTCAATCTCAAAAATTAATGAAACCCCAAGCTTCTCAAACTTTAGCACGCTGAGTCAAGTAATATTATCCACTGCTCTAATATATGTGCGTGGTGAAGATAATGAATATTGCAAGGCTAGGGCACTACTAGACAGTGGCAGTCAACACTGCCTTATATCGGCATCCTTATGCAAGAAATTAAAAGTAAAATCAATACAGTCCACAATATCGATTACAGGAGTAGGTCATTCAACCCAAACGGCTACTCAAATTTGTGAAAGCTTTAAATGGGAACTTTTCTCAACAAATTATGTGCATAGTTTTACCAAAGCTAACATCAACAATACCTCCGGTTGGTATCAACAAAAATAGTTTGAACATACCGCAACAGATCAAACTCGCAGATCCTACTTTCCATTCGCCATCGCAGGCGGACATAATAATAGGAGCAGATTACTTCTGGGATATGTTGCTAACCAGAAGTATTCGCTTAACAAACGGTCCTTATTTACAGGAAACCAAGTTGGGCTGGATCATATCTGGACCCATTCACAATCACTTCAGTAAAAATACAACTGAAACGCAATGCAATCTTATTCAATCCATTACAATAGATGAACAATTAAAAAAGTTTTGGGAGATAGAAGAATTACACCCTTTTAACTCAACACTCACATGCGAAGATCGTGCATGTGAAGACATCTTCGTATCCACACATCAGAGATCAACAAACGGTCATTTTACGGTTCAAATTCCGTTTAAAGAATCCACATCGGACTTAGGAGAAAGCTATAACATAGCACGAAGTCGTTTTTTGTCATGAGAGAAAACTAGATAAGTCACCGGTATACAAACAACTATATTGCAATTTTATGCAGGAGTATCTGGCACTAGGCCACATGACTAAAGTAAAGGAGTACAATTCACCTCATTATTCTTTACCTCACCATGGAGTATTACGAGAAAACAGTCTTACCACCAAATTACGTTCGCATACTGTTAAGATTCCGTCAATATAAATTCGTGGCCTGCGCAGATATAGAGAAGTTCTTCAGACAGTCTCTAATACAAACCGACCAACGAAACTTACAACCGATTCTATGGCGAGAAACTTGCGAGAAACTTCTTCGGCACCAATGAGAACTTATCAACTTAATACGGTGACGTACGGAACCGCGTCAGCACCTTATCTCAGCATGCGTTGCCTACGCGAACTAGGTCTCAAATGCCAAAATGAAATGGCAGCTAGAACAATACTACATGATTTCTATGTCGACGACCTAACTACCGGCGATGATTGCAAAGATAATTTAACAAAAACGTGAAGAAGTCTCTGACACATGTATGTCGGGATGTTTTCCATTAAGAAAATGGATTTTCAATTCACCAGATATTGCTCCAACCGTACTAAGCACTACAGAGGAAACCAAGCATCTCTCGCTAGATGAACAGTACTCTAGCAAGACTCTCGGGTTAGGATGGAGGAATAAGGAGGACAAACTACATTTCACATCAGAATTGAAAAATATTTGTACAACGAGTGCTACGAAGCGCGAAATCTTATCAATCACTTCTCAAATTTATGATCCTTTAGGACTGCTAAGTCCAGCCGTTATTTCAGCCAAAATACTGTTACAAACACTTTGGCTCTGAAAATTGGATTGGGACGATCCATTGCCTCAAGACCTTGTCTGAAGTTGGGAAAAATTTGTGAATTCTCTTACTGTTTTATTAAATATCTTCATTCCCAGACACGTGATCGGCCAAGATCCAAAGCAAATAGAATTGCATATTTTCACCGACGCCAGTGAAAAGGCGTACGGATCATGTGCGTATGTACGCACAGTAAACACAACCATAACCACAAGTAATAACGATAAACCTATTATGCTCAAAAACTCGCGTGGCACCAATCAAACCACTTACCATTCCGCGATTAGAGCTCTGCGGAGTGCTTGTGGGCGCTCGGTTATTGAATAAAATTAAAAAGTCCTTGCGTATTTCTTTCACTAGAACAATGATCTGGACGGATTCCACCATTGTGTTAGGGTGGTTGAACGTTTCTAACTACGACAACGGAGGCTCTGGAAATTCCGCTAGAGTTACCCGAGATCAAATCCACTTCAATTACAAGCAATGTTTTGTTCACGTCCCTCTTCTCTAATATCACAAATGAATCGACGGTCGACTTTGCCAAATTTTCTTCGTTCAAGAAACTTCAATGCGTATACAGTTATGTATTGCGGTTCATACACAATTCGTGACAAAGAGGGGTGCAAGCTAACAGACGTACAAAGCTAGATAGACTCCCGGTCTATCTTTAAATGAGCTTAACAATTGTTTAAAAGTATTAGTTAAAATAGTACAAAAACAATCTTTTCCCGAGGAATATAACGCCTGTATCAACAAATCGTCTATAAGACCAGCTCGTAACTTGTCAATGCTAAGTTTATTCATGGATAATGATCAAATTATCAGAGTTGGCGGCAGACTTTTTATTATGTAGCAAGCATCACTTTACCCACCTTTTGTTTCGACAGGAGCACCTCAAGCTTTTACATGCGGGGTCCCAATTGTTGTTGGCTAATACACGTGAAAATTGGTGGACTCTTAATGGCAGAAACTTAGCTAGAAAAACTGTCCATCATTGTGTAACCTGTAGTAGTATGTCAGGTAGAACATTACAGCCCATTATGGGAAATTTACCAAGGGAAAGGTTGGAACCTGGTTTCCCTTTTCTGTATTGTGGGGTAGATTACGCCGGACCTCTGTTTATGTTAAACAAAAAAGGCAGAAGAGCCCAGTTAGAGAAATGCTATCTTTGCTTATTTTAATTTGTTTTTCCACGCGAGCTGTACATTTAGAGCTTGTCACAAGTCTCACATCCGAAGGCTACATTTTAGCCTTAAAAAGATTTATTGCTCGCAGGGGAAAACCCATTCAAATAATTTCTGACCATGGCAAAAACTTTGTAGAAGCAGCCAGAGAATTCCATTGAATTTAAATTTATACCACCATACGCTCCTCATTTTGGCGGTTTATGGGAGGCTGGGGTCAAGTCCTGCAAGCACCATCTCACTCGAGTACTAGGCAAATCAAATTTAACGTACCAGGAATTCAGTACGGTTTTGGCTCAAATAGAAGCTGTCCTGAATTCCCGTCCCATTCATCCATTATCAACAGACCCAAATGATCTACAACCTCTCACCCCGGCGCATTTTATACTGGGACGACCACTCACAGCACCTGCAGAGCCTTACATTCTGGATCCTAAGCGGCCGGCCTTATCTAGCTATGGCCTTATCAGCGATTCGAACAGATAAGGTCTCACTTCTGGAAGAGGTGGTCAAAGGAATACGTCGCGGAATTGCAGCAAAGAACAAAATGGAAGGTTTCAAGCAAGGATTTGCAGCCTAATTCAATGGTGGTGATCAAGGAGGAGAACTTGCCGCCCCCTCAAATGGCGGTTAGGTAAATAAAAATATATTTTATTAGGAAGAAGGAATGTATCAAACTTTTGCATTTAAATTTTTTCGATTAGTGCTTTGGATTTTTCGCAAAACGGACTAGAAAATGATCAAAAAAACTCGATTATGTGGACTAGGCCCTTCCGCAAATTGATGTTGTGTTTGCGTATCATCTTCATCCAACAACGCTTACGGATTGGCGTCCTCAGAAATAGATATAATTTAACAAATTGTATGCAGGCGTGGAATTGTGCGTGGGGCGAGCGTTTTTCGTGACATTTCGCGCGAACATATTTATATGCGACCCGCGCTCTAGTACTAGTCGACCAAAGACGACTTAACATGCGACCCGCAAACAATGTGTTAATAAATAATTTACAGAAATAAAATTGGTGTAATTATAACTATTATGTCAAAGGGGGCGTTTTGAATTTTTTTTCTTGTCAAGGGGGCGGTGGTCAATAAAAGGTTGAGAACCTCTGATCTAGAGAGATTACAGGAGAATTCAAACCGACAAAAACACTGTACTTAAAGTATGTCTGAATGTCTTGGCATTTTTATTTCCCCCAGATTAGAGCCAATCTAAATCCAGGCCAAGTATTCTCATCAATTTTGCCTATGCGATACGGTGCGGTAATGCTGCTCCTTGAGTGACGAGTATATCGATTTCTAGGTCGAACTTTTTCAGAAACAACTCAAAAGATGCTGACCTATGCGGGTTAGGAAAAAGCTTAGTTTACGCAAAAGGGCCACTTTTTAACACTAAGATTATTTATATTTTAGAAGGTAAGGGTCAAGTAAGTAAAAGAATGAAGAGTCAATAACGAGGACCGGGACGCGTCCGTTTACATATTCGCTAGCAGGGAAGATAAAGCATATCAGTTATAGGTTCGATTATAAAGTAAATAATAAAAAAATATTGAAGGTTGATTTTTTGAAAAAATATCTTCAAAAGATGTAATGCACCTCTCGATGCTTATAGTATTATTAATATAAATTTATTATAAGGACAAGGTATTTTATCAATCTCCAATACACGCAATTGTTATTTATTTCGAGCCTGAAAGTCCTGTGCACGATTAGTGTTGTAACACAAATAACGTGGCGTGACAAAAGACAACAAAAGGCTGACTGTCGATGTCCCAAATAGCCAAAGTTTCCTCCGCCTGACTATAATTAATATGAACTTATAAACTATTTGAATTAAATAGAAACCAGATAAATTTTCCCAGTTATTCAGAGCTATCCGAAGCAGGCATCGGGATGGTGAATAATTTTCCATTCACGATCCTAGTTATCTCGTTATGGTGTTAATATTACTTCATGTTGTTTATTTTTTTTAAACGCTATTATAAGATTGATGTATTTTAAGATTATAATATTTTATACAAATTTTCCGAAATTCGTTGCCTTAAAAGGAAGTCAATTTATTTTTTATTCGCATAAATATATCAAAACTTCAAAGGAAATTGCGACAGTCATAAGATAAATATTAAAATACATATCACAAGACAAAAAAAAGTTCAACCGTACTCTTCTGTCGTATTCATTATTCATAAGCCGAATCCGAGCTCTCCTCCTGGCTCGGCGGTGCATGCCTCGGCCATACATCAGCGCTCACGAGCCGGCCGTGACCGTGACCCGAGCTTTGCGCATCCCTAATGCGGCACTGTGCAGGCCGCCCCGAGCGCGCCCCTCCTTAATCATCACGTTAAATTTAGCGACTGGCTATGAAGTATGCAGCTACTTGCGAGAAATACAGATTTATGTGGTGCCTTTCCAAAATTCCGTATCTACTTTGAAATATAAAATAGTATATATTATCCTCTGCTGGATTCTTTGCAATCTTATTTAGATATAATTGTATATTATTAGATGAGCAGTCATAACGCCAATGAGAGAATGGTATGTTTGTGGATCCGATTGGGAAGAAGTGGCTGGGTCGTTTTGGGTAACCGCCATTGACGAAATGCAATCTGAAAATAATACTTTGAAAAAGAATATTAAAAATAACCGAGGTATTTGGGAAATCTCCAATAAAACGAATTTATTCTCTTCGACTAAGATATTACATATTCACTTCTCGAGTTTTACGTTTATAATTTAGTGATTGATTAGTTTAATTGACCTTTAAATTGAAGGTAGGTAAAGGTGCATAAAAATAAAAATATCAAATTACCTGTGGTGCGTAAAGGCTTTTGTTGTGTGACACATGATAATGTGACTTGTGCCATTTTGAAAATAGATTGTAGGGGTTAAGTTTTATGGCGGGTGTAACATTTGAGTAAACAGACTAGGTAGGGAGGCATACACTTTTATTTATATACTACCCCTAAAAATTCCCTCATACAAAAATATATAAAATGACGATATTTCTTTTTAACGTTTACAGTAAAGCTTTTTCTCTACATATCTCTATAAAAATACCGTACGTTCGGTCGCTTTTATTTGGATAAAAATAAGTAGAAACTTTTGCTAAAAAACGTTTGTATATTTTATTCACCATAATCGAAATGAATGGGATTTAAATAAATTGTATTTAAATAGTAAACAATTTTTTTTGTAATATCAGCTTTTCTTATAAAAAAATTAACAACAGTATTAAAACCCTAAATAAATATTTCAATTCTATGTAAGTCTAGTACGTAGAAGCGAAGATCGAGATACAAATAAAAATTATTGGTATAACTTAATTAAATACTGAAAGAAAAATACTTTCAATACTTATTTGAAAACTGCATTTTCCTGAACTATTTTTACTTTATTGGAGTGGTAGAAATTTACGACCAAGAAATAAATATATAGTGGGTCAAATAATGTTAATGCTGTAAGTTTTTTTCCTTTGGCGATTTCAGAAGTCTTGCGGTAAAACCAATAAATGTCGACTGTTCGGCTTAACCGTATTATTCTGAAGGAAGTTTATAGCAAAGGTTATGGATTCGATCTTTGGGCGGGTCACGCTATTTATAACCCGCACGCCTGGCAATAACCGTGAACACTGTTTGTAGCTGCAGATATTAGATCTTGTTAGTAGATCTCCACTTTAGATTTATTTGAAAGACCATGCGAGAAAAAAATAATCAGCTAGGATTTATACCTACCTTAAAGTACATGTAACCTACTTTAAAAGCACGTAGCAAGGAAATGATAAAAGTGCATCTGCATAATAATCACCAAGTTAGTAAATAGTTCCAAAAATGTGACTCTTCTCATATTATATATAAAAGTATAAAATTAATATTATTTCACGTCTACGCGTTTCAGTATCGGACCTGATGTGCTGTAACATCAAAAATTGATCCGATTTAAAAACGTCCATTTATCAAAAAATATGGGTTATCAACTTTTGTTTACATACTTAAATAAATTATTTATTATTTTCAACTTGACGACTTATGATTTTTTTTTTCTCGAGCATTTTATTATTTCCGTTTATTTAAATTCGTTCCTATGAAAATGTTGGCGTGTGAAATATTTCTAATCAAATAATCAAATAATGTTAAATGATCTTTCAAAGCTGTAAACGCACAACAAAACTCTTTTTTTGTTCGTGTTGATTTTTTTTACTTTGCCTGTTGTAAATTAAAAGCACGCAGCAATCGATAAAAAATATATATACCTACAGGTAGATCAAAAATCAATATTGAACAGAACAGGTACAAACTATATCAATGGATAGAGTTTGTACCTGATTTGTCATCCTTGGTGTTAATTTATTTCTAATGTTTATTTTATTGAATTTATCTTCCAATCAAAATTAATTGTATTGAGTGTATAGGGTCATTGCTAATTTATATGCGCATTGTTTATAATTTGATTGATTGATGTTTTTATCAGAAATCAAAAACACACAAATATATCCATTTACAAGTCCGGTTTATCGTTTGCTGTGTTTTAAGATAATGAATCCGCTTTTTCTTGCATTTCTGGTTTCTCTTTCTCTCCTTCATTAAAGCCTGTTCATTCATACTTCTCTCTCACACGATGCCGACATTTGGCTTATTTTCAATGAAAAGCTATTGACACGTGCGATTAATATTTGAAAAAGATAAGCAATTAATTAATTGATTTATTAATGAAATTTTTCGGGTTAACACTATCGCATGATATTAAATTTTTAATAAACACAATTTAAAGCCTCTCAGGAAAGTCGCTTGTTGCGACATTTTATTATTTTTCTTTTATCTATCAATATATCAACTGCCTTCAAGCTTAGAAGAAAAGAAAAGACAATTTCTTCTATGTTTATCTGTTGATTCTATAAATGTAATTATAAAAAAAATCGTTTTTATGTTTGTTTATAGTATAGACTTATTATATGATTGACCTTTTCGAATAATTAAACAGATATTTATTAACTTGCCCATTGATTTTTTACACATCGGTTGCCTGGTTACTTTTATATATATTTTACACGAAGCCGAGATTCAAAGATATCTTAATTAAAGACTATATATTGGATATGAGAAATAAATGTTGAAATTTCATCTTAAAACTCGGATGTTTGCCTGAGTATTTGCGGCAGGCATGTGAAGCATGAGATACGTAGATATAAGGGACCCGCATGCCCGTGTTCTGTGCGCAACTCTACGAACGCCGACGGTAATCAATCATTGCGCTTGCTTCCTACATTATTCACATCTGATAAGATCCGTGCTGGAATGTACTTTATAATCGAATGATAATATTTTATCAATATAATAGACACACTATCAAGATAGCGTTTCTTTTGTGTTGTGGTACAAGAAATGAGCGCTACTTTGTTTGTTGGGGTACTACTGAGTAGCCGATAACTCCGATAAGCGGAACTATTTGTTTGATATAACTGTTCAATTATTTTGGTGATTCGATTACAGGTGTGTGTTTTACTCTTTAACTTAACATTAAAAAGATTGTATTTTGAATTTTTAGTGATACGCTTAATATATGCAGCTCTCTTTCTCTTGACTTTTATGGTCGTTTTTTTCTTATGCGTCGCTCAGGATCATTAGTAGATAGTCAATCCTCCACAAAATACGTTTCATAAAGCAAGATAAATGTCGTTTATGTCGCGAGTGCTCTTCTTTATTTTTAAAGAAAAAGCTAAACATTATAAAAATCATCATTCACTCTATCCCAATTTTTATTTTGTTAAATAATCTTTTTTTTAAATAAGAAAACTTATTTAGTAATATGCATGACGACTTTTATAGTAATTTTATAATATATTAGGCGTTTTATCAAATACATAATAACGAATTCAAAAAACGTCATTGTTTAATCATATCAAGAGAAGCCTGGTGAACGATTTTTATCTTTTTTGGGTCAAAGTGTCATCTTTTTTTGAAAAAGAAAAGAAAAAAACTCAATATTGGAAGTGCAGATGATCATATAATTCAAAACACACAGTTGTTTGCTCATGTATATACTACGAGTTGTTGTATAATTTCCAGAAATTCTTATTACATTCAAGAAATACACCATAAAATTGGATAAACTTAACTCTAGTTCCAACATTATGAAATAAATAATAAGTTATAGAAACAAAAGTATATTTGGCACGTTGCATGCATACAATTTCCAATACTTCATATATTTGGCAATAAGTCAAAATATGTTACAATCTCAAATTAGCGTCTGTTGCTACAAAAGCACATACCAAAAATTTAAATAAATTTAATTGTTTTCAAAAAAATCACTAATTTTGCTTATTTGTAATATTTTTGAGAAACAAATACTTGATTACGTTTAAAGGTGCGTCAGTTGTCTGGTATTGGAGCAACAAACTAAGCCAGTGCAGATGTTCTACATATATATTTTTCTATAGAATAACTAGCTTTTAGCTATTAACTTTTCTTATTTTTTAGTAGTGTAACACTTTTTTCTACATTTGCCTATATTTACGTATGATTTCCTAAACATGACACAAAAATAAATAGCAATATTTAATAAAGAGATTTTCAACCCTTGTAATATTGCATGAATTAATGACATTCATATAGCTTAGTGGTCTACATGCCATTAAAAGCAGAGCACGATTTAACTATGAAGTATTTGATGCAACACAAGTAACTTAAAACAACTACTGGTGCGACTGAAATATAAACAAATAGAAACTAAAACCGCAAGAACATTAAAAAAAAAATTAATGTATGTTACAAATAATAAATCTTTACATTTTCCGCTATTATTTCAATACTAGTAATGTAGCCCGTCATAAAATGACGTATTTGATGAACGATGCGTCTTTTGTTTTTTTTGTAAAAGTTCTAAATTTGAAATTCTCGCGGTGAACGACATCTCGCGGCGAAGAAGTGAATCATATAATTAAAGTTTAGCTAAAGCATATTTTAAAGTTTATGAATGAAAATATTATCCTATCGTCTTGAAATTCGGCACATAGCTGCGGAAAAATTTACTTAACTTATGTGCAAAAAATCAGCGTTGTATCTTTTAAGATATTCTATACAGAACGGAAAAATGAAACATACATACAAACATACAAATAAACACACAATGGCTATTATATATATTAGATATTGAAGCAGAAAAATTATCCAAAGGAACAGAAAAAAATATTTCACATTTTTTGGGTCTGGACTAAAAAAAATTGTTTTTTTTGAGATACGGATAATACTGAGATATTCAAACTATTTCTGTGTAGATATTACATTATATAGAGTATGTAATATCTAATATTTTTACACTGCTCTTGCGTTGTTTCTAGACATGTATTAATTTTTCGGGGTGTTGTTTCTTTAAATTTTGATCTCAAGTTTGGTTTGTTAGTTTAATATGGGTGTATTTTAATCAAATAAATTCTCAATGAAGCAATGTATGAGACAGAGAGAAGCGGTGACACGAGGAGCAGCAGCAGCTAGGGTGCGTCGGTTGGTGCTCAGGGGTTGTGCTTAACGCCTGCGCCCCGGGCCGGTGGGGTCCCGCGCGATGGACAGGCCCAGCAGGTGTTGGGCCGTCTTGGAGCCGGAGCTGCCGCGGGACAGGCCGAAGTCCAGGCCTCGCTTCAGACTGAAATCAGAAAACACACTTCAGAATAACTGGAGGGAGTACAGTAGTCGGAGTCACCTTGTTGGCGATTTCACCGAAATAATCTCTGTCACCAATTTCGTTCACTTACACCTTCCCCATCTGAGGATACATCCCATCTGAGAAACACAAGCTTCTCCAAAATAAAATCCTTCGCTAGGCACTCAATGCTCCGAGGTTCATCCAAAATGCCCAGCTCCTCAGAGACACCAACACCAAAACGATCCAAGATTCCAAACCCCTCAATCAACATCTTCTTCGAGTTCTTCGAGGACTGCCTCCACAAAAAAGGCCAAAAGCCACCCCCCCCCCACAACCCTACAAGTAATTTTGAAGGCGCTGAAGGAAAATCTTCCTGTTTCGCCGAAAAAGCCAAATATACTAGACTAGACTAGAACGATTTCGTCGAAGATATGAAGTCGAGATTGCAGGATTGATGTACGGTTGGAAATCAGAAGGCTGGCGAAATATTTTGCGTATTCAGGGATAAATATACGTGGTTACTGCTTCGATGCCGCGAGGTCTCTCTGGAGAGGCGCGGGGTAGCCGTTTATATAACATCCCGACGCATCCGTGGATAACGAAAACAGGAAGAATCTCACGTCTCGGGGGGGTCTCGTTACAAGGAAGATTCACATGAAATGCTATCGCGGTTTCATTGACCGCTTATCGTGGATCAAATGACACATTCGAATGGATTGTATGACACGTGTTCCGATGTAGGTACTTGTAGGTAACAACCCCTATTTATGCATACTTTTTCAGTATAGTGATATTTAATTTCAATATTGTACTTATATGACTTGTGACACTGGAACAAATAAATAAGCAAAAAACTATCGCAAAAGTTTTGTTGTAATGTAGTTTCGTATATAGTTTCGGAGAAATTGAGACACATCAAACACAGTGTTTCGTGCAGTTACATAAATTGTATTCTATTTCTGTACAATTATGTCGCAAGTAGTCTGCGAGCTTTCAGGCGGAGACATTGTCAAGGAAGTCTATAGAGCAGCAAGTCGCGGTAACGACCGGAGTCACCCCCTCCTCCCCCAGCATCCACAATCAGCTGGGATGACTCGCAGCGCGACGTCAAAGCCACCCCCGGGAACACACGACACTGAGCACAGAGCACTCCTGTAACTAGACAGGCTCTAGCGAGACAACTGCTCTACCTATTATCTTGATGAAGTTAAACTATTTCTCAAAAACATTAAACACTCCTGCCTGGTTTCTGCTTTAAATGTCTACATCTTTACCAAACACGAGTTGAACTCCCATGATAACTTTTATTATTCGATTATTTAACATATCAAGCATTTCATCTGCGTTGTAATCATGACAAAACAAAAACAGCTCATTCAAGTGTTGTAATATTTGTATTACGACAGATCGTATCGGGAATAAAACGCGATATTTATCTAACGATTCCAAATAATCGAAGCGGAAATTCACGCCGTAAATAAAAATAAAAAAACACAATAATGTCTTGTTTGTTGCGAAACAGGACAGATTATTTATTATCTCTGCTCGTAAGCGAAGACGTAAATCACAGGAAGCGAGTCCTCCCGCGGAGGCAGGAACGATGACGTCTCTGTGACGTCACCGATATCAACTATTCCCATTGACTGCCTCCCCAGCGGCTGAGTGACGCTCCCATTGAGTGCTTTTATGAAAGAGGAATACATTTGGTATACATAACGTATAGGAATTCAATTTATTCAATATGTGCCCAATCCAAAGGCAATTTTTTTTTCTTTGAAGCGACGCTCGTGAATAACTTTGGGATTCTCGGATACTCACAAAAATAGTTTTGAAAAAACACAGTATCGGTGCTTGCAGCTTAAAGTGCACTTACTAACCGATATAAAATTAATTATATTTTTTGTGACGAAGTTTAGTCAGTAAAAAAAATTCAGCGTTCATAGCGAGTGGTCCGTCATATTACAACTGTGTATCTTTCTTACGAGCTGTGTATCGATTCAATAACAAAGTGCTTATAAAATACCGAGTAATGAACACCGGTGAGTTGAAAGTAAATGAGAGTATGGCGTGGTGTAGGGGTATGTATGGTGTATGGTGTAGCCGGCATGTGGTGGCAGCTGGTAATCCGATTACAGCAGAATTCAGCGGAGCGCGCCACGCACCCACCCGCTGATAATGGTGGTTCATTCATAAATAATTATACCACATTTTGTAAGCGAGCAGGTACATATCAGAATAGCTTAATTATCAAAGATATGGCATGTTCAAATTAATATATCCTCTAGCTATTATCTCTGGTATTTTCAATAAACCATCCATATATATTTTGGAATAAAGTAATAATTTATGAAATAAGGTCAATTCTCCCTCTCCATGTTACTGAAGTCTACGAGTACACCGATTCGTTGGTTTGGACAAACTTGGATCTTACTCCCATAAAATTATAAGCTTGGAATAATACAGTATATATTAAATATTAATATGAATATATACGTTGTGAAATATACACGATGCTTGCGTATAATGGATATGATATATTATAAAAATTACAATGCACGTCTATGCTATTTAAAGTCAATTTATATCTCGACTTAATATAATTAAGTCATTGCAATTTTTATAATAATTTAATTTTTTTATTTTATAAGAAGTAAATGTAGTATTTCCTAGAAGTTTAGTTAAATGAAGTCATGCTACCGTTTGTGAAGTATTATTCGTGGAGATCGATTTGATGGATTGGTTCTTGATTACTGTACAAAGCCTTGAAAAATTTCCTTTAACGACTTTGAACATAATTGAAAATTTGACTAGATATCTAATTAAGTAACTGAGACGAATAGAACCGAAGCTTTCCGGTTCATAAAGCATTCATCCTAACCACAAGGCTGACGCGGTCTGGTGAAGGCACACCAGTCGAGCATCGGCTATTTTCAGTGGCATATTTTAAACTTCGGTTGCTGTATATGCTAAAAATAGCATTTTTATTTAATTTTTCGAGTAAGTGAATGTTTCGGCTCACAGTGACCGCCATTCTGGTGTCCTTCGGGGAAGTTTATTTTCACCGTTTTGGTGAAAATTTATACTATTATTAGTCCATTAAAATAGGTCAATCTTAAAGTTTTATACCAATTGATAATGCCTTGTTGAAAAAGTCGATGAATTTTGTTTTCATAATATTTTCCAAGAATGTTGATAACCTCAAATCAGAAAAAAGATATACATTGTTTATATGTATTATCTACATAGAAACAATGTTGTTAATAATAAGATTATTTACATGTTCTTTTTATTATATATTATAAAAAAATAATAACGATAAAGTTTATATTAAACTAACCTAGCTGGAATACTTTATAAGTGCTCTATTTATGTAAAAAAAATCATTATACTTTGCGTATTATTTAAATTGGTTTTTAATATATAACTGTATTTCAATATTATACAAAAAAACCTATTAAATATATAAATTGTCTGTAATTAAATATTTTATCTCCTACACGCGTCATTTAGATGTGTGGTTATTTGTAATAGTTTGTTATTCAAGAAAATACTAATAGAACTTTTAAAGTTATATATAAATATATATTGAAATAATATGAAGACATAATCGTATTTATAAAAAATATATATAAATAGTTAAATAAATTTGGTTAGTATGTCTTGATTTTGAAACAGAGACATAATAGTGATTTGTGAAAAGCTGCGGAGTCTATATATGTTTCTAAGGAAGGAAGTAATATTTCATTTAAATCACGTTATAATTAACATTTTCAAGTTACTACTAAATAATAAGATTAATTTTTTTATTTGTTTTGTTAAATATTTGCCGTGCAAAAATAGCCTCAATAAAAAAGTGTTTTACACCTCAAATAAATAAAATGTTGGCGCAACGGCAGAATAGTGTTAACATAAAAGAAAGCTATTAAAAACATTTAAGTAGGTTAACTTAAGATTAAATATCAAGAATAAAATTAATTTATAGCTGTTAAATTCATACAACCTTAACAAAATATAGAGTGATTAACTGTTATAAAATTCAACCTATCGCAATAAAGTTTTTTTTTTATCTGGCATAGATATTTAGATTGCCTCTAAGTAAAATAAAACATTCGCTTTCACATAGAAGTCACAAAATTTTATTGAGTTTTATAAAAAAATCAAATAAATTGTCCGTTGCGAATTTTCGATACGGATATTTTTTTGTTTTCTAGAATATTGAGGTGGCAAATGGTAGTTTTATATCCAGTATAGATAATTTTCTCGGACTCATTATAACAAGTCACTGTAGTTGATTCAAGTAACAATGATTGTTATGCTCGCATACTAAAGCTTAGGTTTGGTTAAAACCCCAAAGTATTATTTTTTCGATTAGCGTGACGCCGACATGGTATAAAAGCTTTCAAAGAGCTTTTGTTATCCAGGTTAGTGGTTTTATTTTTTAGTCTCGCCAGTGAAGTGGCGGTGGCAACCTCATTGCACTAACGCTTCGTCTCGCTGGCTGCTCACTCCTCCGCGAGACACAAGGGTGGGCCTCTATCAGGCCGGAGGGGTGAAGACCCACCCTCGCCCGCCGTGCTCCTCGCTGCTAATCAATATTCTGCCGATACACCCCGACTCGCAGCACCGAGCCCGGACTGGCCGATGGGGAATCCTCGGGGGCCCTGGCACCTGAGGCACTGATTATTGCATCACAATTAAAAAAATAACACGGAAACAATAAAAACAATATTTTTTTATCATTTGGGGTAAAAAGTTGTGTCAATATATTTATACTTTGGTGTTCGATAATTCAGTTAATAACCTATTAAAAATCTACCTTCTTCTGCTAAGAACTTCTGTGTAAAGCTGTATAGAAGCCGTTCTTCTTCAAAGTGGAATATTTCTTCAAGTCTAGACTGCCTTCGCTGGTGTGATTAAATATTGCACGCGCCTCTTCTCGTCTTTCTAGCATCCCAGCACTTAAGTTATAAATCAAAATTTAAAATATGCATTTTTTTATTTTCTGTGCCAGTGCAAACGTTTGTTTAAAGTGTTTTCATTTCTACAAACATGTGATTTACTGCTTGGTAATTATTACCCGTATAAAGTTTTCAACGAAATCAGTTATTTACATAGTTTCATCAACTACGATAATTCAATAACTAAATTTAGTATCCAAAGAAAGTCATATTAACGAAAAATTTAACACAAATTATTCTGAAATTATCGAAAAAAAATCAACTTACAAATTAAACTTCATATATTATAGTATAAAGTATAGTATAAAGCTTGCGATTTACGTGATAATATCACGTATGGCTTATTTTATAATTCTCTTAGAATGGCAACGGGTTAGAGTAATGACAGCAACAAGAATGTAACCTGAAGAATATTACAATGTCACTTGCAAAGCACAAAGCAGAGAAAATAAAAGACTAGAGGCCAATTCAACCTTGAGAGCCAACTTAATTGTGACAAACAAGGTTAAAATCGGATAGGCTTAAGGGAATAAAAAGAAACATTAGAGTGCAAAGAATATCAATATATAGAAAAGCAAATTTTAGAATTCCCCTCTTGTGTTAGGGTGGTAAATATTTTTGAATATCTAAGTGAGAAAAAGCAATATCGCCTAAAACACAAAATGACATTCAGAAATAATGTGATAGCGTGCACCGAGGAAGGTTCTTCAAAGGCGGTTTGAAGTGAGGCTCTCGAAAAACCAATACACCTTACATAGATTTTTCCATACGCCCCTCCAAAGTCTTTCATGTGAGACGAAGATTTATGTCTAAGAATACATTAAAATCTTTAAAATTTTATGTAATTTTTGTTACAAGCGACTAAAAACTTATAATTTTGCGCTTGTATACGAAATAATCCATACAGAAGTAATTATTATGAAATTCTTGTGTGATTAATCACTTCACATTAACATACACATTTTTGTCATTAATATTAATTATATCCAAAACAATATTGCAATTAGAAACAATACGACTTACTTGATAAAGCTCGGAAAATACTTTTAATCTGTATACATTTAAAGCATATGGAAATAATAAATGCAATACATACTTTAACTATAAAACAATAAAAGTGAATTTCCGTGGTTTATCTTCTATAGCATAAAAATAACGTTGTTGTACTCACCCACGACTGTATGCATAGCTAGAAAGTAGAAAACAAACAAAGAAACCATTAAAACATAATATAAGTTATAAAATAATCAGTTTTTCTATAGGTAAAATATATTAAATTCTACAAAATTTATAGCTGGTTATCACAAAGCCGCATTCTTTGTGAACATTTTCTACGTCGAGTTTTATTGTGTAATTGGCCGCCGATCGATAAGTACGTATTATGTCAGAAAACTGAAGGACTCTATAAGATTGATATCTTGATAGACGGGTATTTAGTCATTGCGAAATAGTTATTAGAGTTGCGGTAGAAAAAGCCTATCTTTTGAGCGGAAAGGGAGGCCCCGTGACCTTCAACCGCGCCACTGAGTGACCTTGAAGGGGGTCAAGGGAGAAATCAATTTATTTTATTATATACCATTCGTTTATTAATTTTTATATACATTATAATTTTTCAGTGTGAATTTGATGTAAACAAGATGTTATTTTTACAAGGTGAATAAAAATATTTTTTTAAAAAATTAATAAGCAGATAGTTTATACTAAGTAGATGACGTCGCTTTTTAAAATGTATAGCTTTGCGTATGCTCTCAAATTACGTTACTTTTATTTTAGTTTACTTTTAGTATATTTTTTTTATATTTGAAGTATCAAAAAATTATACCTGAACAGATCGATCTATCAAGTGATTTTATTCAGGGAGTTCGTCGTGATTGCCATAATCAATTATGGTTTACCAGACCATTAAAAGCTGTTGCACGTCGTTGCATATTTAACAAGTGACTACCAAATTGATTTATCAAACAGACTCGTTACTTAAAAAAGAGCGCGGCGTGTATAAAAGCACCATCTGCATGCGAATAGCTGAAACGCTTTATTAAATTCTCATCTATTATGGTTTGTGTCCTAGATATTTATAAACCTCTTGATCAAATATATAATATTGAAAAATTATGTTTAACATTTTAATTTGTTCATTTAATCCCCAGTAATTAAAACGAATTTATAAAAGATAAAAACCTTTTCGAGATAATAGAGAAAAACGTTCGTAAATCAGTAGCTTAACCTATATATTTTTTACATAAATATAATATATTGTTTTAATACTTTTGTGTAATCATATTTAATATTTGAAATAAAAACTTTATAAGTATTTATAAATATTTGGATATGCTATAGATGATTTTAAATAAAATTGAGGATATTCAAACACTTTTGTGGTATAATAACTTTAGTGGTAAGAAAATAATATTTGATGTGAAGATCAATTATTATAAAAACATTTTTATATACGAATAAAAAAAAAACCAAAATAAATTCCCGTACCGGGAATCGAACCCGAGCCTCCTGGGTGAAAGCCAGGTATCCTAGCCACTAGACCATACGGGATATGCAGAGAGTAGTAGTATGCAGTATTAACTTACGAAGCAAGAGGTGATGCTGCTTGGTTGCGCTTGGCAGATAGTTCCTGGATTAAGTCGTTTACGTATGCTTCATTTTCCGGTTCAATTTCCGCATCGAGTTCAGCTCTGCTGTAAAATTCAATCAATCAGTTTGATAAGTGATTAATAATGACAATGCAATTTTAGAAATCAAACATTTCTTTTTTTTTTTTTTTCTTTGCAGAAACAGAACTTTTTTATAATACAGATTTTTCATAAGCTTACTTTAAAAAGAATCATTATTTTCTTAATGTTTATTTACAATTGTCAAGATTATGTTTACAATACGCGCAGGTTGCGGGGCTTCAAAGATTTGGTTTAGGTGGTAGCGTACACGGGTTTCTCTATTTTCGTTATTGACTTTGTATTAGTTAGTTAATTTTATTTTTCAGTTAAAATATATATATTTGATTACATAATTATCACAATACAAAAAGCAACATTTGAATATACACTTTACTATGAAATCTATGCAAGAAAGTCAAAATTCTATCGCTAGATGGTATCTTAAAATGTTATCGCTATCGGTCGCTAGATGTCTATGCACACAATGACATGCACAGCATTGCTAACTGCTAACTGCTAACTGCTAACTGCTAACCTGAGCGGCCATGCCTCGGCCTGCGCAGCCAGGAAGCCGCACAGGGCCAGCAGGACAGCGGCGGAGAGGGACATGTGAAGAGAGAACTGCATTTTGCTTCTTATCTGGAAATATAAAAATAAAAATAAGTAAAGTAATTTATAAAACATTAATTTTGAAACTGAGTAAATTATTTTTTACATCTTAATTCAAAAGTGTTAAAAATAAAAGCATTATTATGAAAAGTACACATTTACAAAATGAGAGTTTCATTAAAAGAAAGGGGATTTGTTGAATATATATTTCACATATGTTCAAATTAATTCAACACAAACAAACATGTACAGATAAGGAATTTTGCGTACTTAAACAAATATGATTTCGCCCGCCTGTTTATACGAACTCAGCTCACTCGGATTGAGAAAACATTAACAAGTACAATATACGAATTTAATTCCATGGAATTTTTTTTTGATAACATCATCAAAGTCATGTTCACTTCTATTATTTATATTTTGCTTGAAAGCATTTAGTTTAATAATTAAATATGGAAATAAAGGATTAACTTTATTATTTTAACTACTGCGAATATATGTACATTGACATATGACGTAATTATTAAGACAGAATACCTTAATAACTTGTACGTGGTTAGAGTTCATGTTTGACATAGGACGTGCCAAATTATCAGTATATAATCAAATAGCATATATATAATATTTATATATATAAATACATATATATTATACATATTTATATAAATTTATATATACATATATTATGTATTTTATGTGTCATATTCTCCATTATCTTCACCTTGGATTAACACTGGTCCTTACATCTGCACCTTCGCCAGTCCCTCGGCGCGACGCGTTGTTAGTAACTTGTTATCAGAAAGCCGTACATAAGTTTATTTTGACGGAATGAGACGAGACGGAGGGAGCAGAGAGAGACGGAGGGAGAGCGAGAGGGAAACGACGATATAACTTCCGGCTTAACCGGAAATCTAAATTCGTTAACTATCCGGCAAGGAAGTTTTGATTCAGATTTATTGAATAAGTTAACCTGAAACATTTGATTTACTTCATAGATTTTAATCCAAAGTAAATTGCATGCAATTTTTTATAGTTTCTTATAACCAAATCTTAAGAGATCTTAGTTATGGTTAAAATTGTCTCCTTTAATTATTTTAAATGTATTTTTAGTGTGTTTCTTCTTGTGAATTGATTTATCATAAGAACTTCATTTTGCCTAAGTAATTAGTTCATAAAATTAAAACCAGCTATGTTTTATTTGATTTTTTTTATTAGAACGATGTAGTGGAGCTTTATGTTGTGTTATTTTTTATTTTTTGTTATGAGTTTTCACTATGAAATTCATTACTCACCCAATGGTCAATCGACACGAAACGCATCAGCATCCATCATTCCACTCCCTTTGATGTTCTTTCGTGAACTTCTTCACAAAGAATTTGATCACAAAAGGTGGGCGAGTAATCTTATTTTTAGAAATTTACATCTCTACTTATTATCTATTCCTCCTTCTCAGTTGAAAATAAAATACTTATTGGCTTAACTTGATATGAAAAAGCCATAATATAAACACTTAAAAATATATTTTTTGTCAAAAACTTTATTGCTGTGCAAAACCAAATATACTCGAACGAAAACTGCTTAAATAAATATTATAAATGTACTTAAAAGTTCCGATATTCGTTGTATCCGAATCTCAAAGATTTGAAGGTATTGTTATTAATACATGGCCGTAGATCATTAGCAGATAGTTAACAGGTTGGAGTGAGCGTGTCTGCTGCACGCCATCAGGTAATTATTATTGTTACACGCTGTCGATGGCGGCTGCACCCGACGGCGTTTCCAATCCACACCAAGTTTGGCAAAACAACCAAGAAGCCGTGAGCAGAGTTTGATCTTATTGTTTTATCTCATAATCAGTTCAAAACTATATAATAAGTTTTGTTGAAGCAATTAAACTAGTTTATTAATTATATTATTATTTCACAGCCAATACAATTCTCAGAAGCCAAAGACTTACGAGAGAGATTATATTTCTTCTTTGATTATATTACTACATTAAGTATGCTGACAGTTTTTAAATGTTTGAATTGAATGTAAGATAATGATAATGAATATAATAATTTCCATAGTGGATTGACAACAGGTGCATTTGTCATGTTTGTTTTCCAAAATGAGCGGCCGTGTTAATAGTTTTGAAAATGAAATTGATCGATTTGAGAACAATAGTTCATTTTGTTATTTTTGAGCCAAAATATCGATCAAATTGTTATATTTACTTTTTGTGCTCAAACCGACCCGTTAGTTTTAATTTTTAATAAATAGTAATATTTTTTTAAGACGTAATAATATTTAATGTCTATTGATTTCTTTAGTCAAAAATAAAATATAATATTAGTAGCTGATATTTCAAGGGTCTCTTGCAGCAGTGGACCATTTGTTACGTTTTGGAAGTACAGTTTTTTATCTTTGTTTATGAGTGATATTATTAAGGGGACTATTTAAAGCCAAAATTTAATTAATTTGAAAGCACTGGGTCTCGGCTTGTCATTAATCAACCCGCCCCGCATCCCCCACCTAACCTAACCTCTTCTGGAGAAACATAAAACATTATTCCGCGGCAATTGTTCCTCCCCCTCGAGTTTACACAATCATCGGTTACTCCGCAATTGTCACGGTGGAAATGTACTTACGAATTACCATTTCCACATAAACGTTAACATGCTCAAATTATGTTTTAATAACAAAACCCGCTTCGCGGTAATTATATACCGAGCGGTGAAAACGAAACATATTTAATTTTAAAGAAACAAAGCAACCCACAAAAGAGTAAAGAGAAAGAAAAGAGCAAATAAGTCTTAGCACTGGAAATGTCGAATGCTGAGAGAATACCTCGGGACACCCTCGTTGAAATAGATTGCTTTCGCTATTTTATTATTTTTTAGATTATTTTACAAGTATATGAGGATTGTCAAATATCATACTATTGACTGTTTATCAATAATATAGTCTTATAATTCACTCATAGTTTTGAATTATAAATTGTTATTATATTTTTTTAAATTGCATCAATATGAGAAGAGTCTCATTTTTAAACATCGTTTTTTTAAAAGGGTTTCACAAGGTTTTAATAGTTTTCATGATAAATATGAAGTAAAGCAGAGAAGCTCATTCAGGCACATTTTTTTGGAAAATATCACTTGAAACTAAATAGAAGGCCTAGCGTCTGACACTCGATCCAATATATGTATAAGTTTACCGTAACATACTATGGGTATTTTTTTATAAACTATTAGTTTAAAAATATCGATTTATGAGAAAAATCCTCAAATAATGTACAGGTGGGAATCGAATCAAACCTCTCGGCTATTACGGCGAAAGTGTGGCGTTATTTCTAGTGTTAATCTTTTACCGTATTGGTTTGCTTGTTGGCTCTGCGGTTCCCGAGGTCGTCGACATTTATTTGATATTTAATAAATATAAATTGTAAATACTTATTATTATCATTTTTTATGCACGATTAAACATGAATATGTAAAATAAAAACATATTTTTTATATTCCATTCAAGTCTCGCTGATAGAAGTCTTAGAACATAACTGTTTATATTTTTAAACTATACCGTTTGAAAGTGTTTTAATAATTGCAGTTGGTCGTTCAGCCCTCGTGTGTATTGTACCTACTCGTGTTTAAGTAAAAACGAATTTAAGAAACGAAATTGAAAATCATTATCTCTGAATATGTCGTAAGTGCGCCGACCGGAAAATAAAATTCCTGCTGGAAATAGACTTTGGGATTTCCCCATGAAAGCAATCACACAAAGTTAATCTCAACAAAACTCACTTTGAAAATCCAACAACATGGCAAGCGCGTCAGCTGCGGGTGCCCGATTTGTTTTTTTAAATTTATTATTTCTTTACGTTTAAATCTAATTTACATAAATAACATAAATAAGTATGGAAACATAAATCGATTATTAATATAATCGATTATAATTAATTAAAAATAGAGCTGATAAAGAAGTCGGTATTGGTAGATAATTTGGATTTTAGTTGACATATTTGTCTAAAACTTTAATTAGGAATGTTTTGGTTAATACAACAGTATTGTATTTTTAATTTTGATTATAAAAACGTAGAGGATCATTTAAAATATTAAAGCAAGATTTTTGAAAAAATTACATGATTGTGCTTTCATTTTGTTATTTTAAAATTGATACAAGATTAAAAATATACTAAAAACAACAAAAAAAAATAAGTTTATCGTCGAGGGTGTTCCTGAAACCCGAGCCTTTGTATAAATAAATAAACCATCGTTCTTCGTGAGCGCCACGATAATCAATATTGTACTTGTACTCGTGGTGAAGATTAAAGGTTTAATACACAGTGTACAGGTAATCCGCCATGGGTAAAAACCGACACGAAATGCTAACAATGGAATCCGCTACATATTGCTCTGTCCTTCAGATTTGCAGGTCTCGTGTTTGTCCATAACAAACTAGCGCGGAGTGGGTCATTCCTGCAAATCGTGGTTTACCAGGCACATAACACCTGACTCACATTTTGTTTGCTGATACACTATGATCGGAACCATTGGACAACTCTGTTTTGCTCCGTGTTGTTATTATAATATGTCGTATTTTAAGAATTTTATTAATCAATGGACAAATATTATATTCGTCAAAACATTGAACAAGTCTTTGTAATTTGAACAGACAATTTTTTTTCACTATTGAAAACTGATTTATTGATTCAATTATAGTCTTAAAAGTTTTCACATTATAAATTTTATTCTAAAATCGTGAAATTGACAGGAAATAATTATTCAAGTTTTTCGCCTAGAAAAGGAATGGCGCCTCTTTGAAATAAGTGCAATTTTTCGCATTTAAATCAAATAAGTTATTATTTTGAGTACAAAAGAAGTTCAGCATAGTTTAACTGTACAGTTTCTAGTCAAGCGTTTTTTCCACAAAGAAACTTTAATAAAAAGTAAACTTCAGGAAGATATTAAATTTTCTCAAAGCGTAAAATCTCAGCAACGTAAGCCTGGTTCTCGGACTTTTACAAATCTAGAAAACCACCATTGTTTCATTAGACAATTATTTATATTTAACATTTTTTGCATAAACTGTATTTTGTTGTAACAATCATTATTACTAACAAATCTATAGTTTTTCACTCTCTGGGACTTGTAGAGCTTTTCTTGTGAGTTATAAAACTTAATTGTTTTGATTCTCTCCAGTTGGCGTGTAAAGATATAAAACACTCCGTAGAGGCTCTACAACGCCGAGGAGTGAACGTAAATGTTCAGAAAATGAGGATATTTGAAGATGCTCGCGGTTTTACGTCCTTGCCAGACTCCCGAAGTAATCGTTTGAGACCAATCCATTCTCACTGGAGAGGTTTATATTCAACACAGATTTAAGATCTCCTTAAGTGTCCAGCATTGGCTACAAGCAAGTCCGACAAAGGAAAACGCTAAGAGACGTCGAGATTCCAATGGGAACGATAACCAGAGAATGCTTGAGTTATGTTATGTTATGTTACTGTAAATAAGAGAAAAAAATTATGTGCGATGATTACGAAGATACAAAATTTGTTTTTTTTTTAATATTTGTGCGCAAGTTTTGAAGAACTGAACACTAAATGTCGACGGCAAAATCTGCAATCATCCACGTTGACTGAATTTCCAATACCAACATAAAACGTATACTTTGAATGGAGTGTAAATTATTTGTAAATTTATAAATTCATTTTCATTTGGATATTTAAAAAAAACAATGGAATGGAAATTATAAGAGCCATAAAAGTCACCTCGCAATACAAAAATATCACTTCATTTTAATCCAATTATTCTGTTCATTTACCACAGGACTTTTTCTGGGATCAGTAATACCACCTACCTTTAAAAACATTTTTGGAAACGTTCATATATCAAGTATTTATAGCTGTTTTATGATATTTTTTTATCTTTAACGGCGAAAATATTAACGATGTGTTTTTTTTTCAAATGTTATGGGTGATAAATCAACTTTATATTTTTTGTGAATTTATTCATGATCAAGGTGATCTTTGGTCCACATTTAGGGTTTATTACTCTAATTTTTTACACCTGCATTTGTCATAATACTTTTTTAATTGGAAAATATAATTTGACGGATTTTTTTAAAAAATGACCATATCTGTCCAATGACCGAAGGTTCCTTGAATATTTTTATATGCCACTAATTAGTCTGTTAATATTTGTGAATCCATTAAGTTACTATCAATTAACTTGGTGTATGTTTTCCAATTGAATCATAATTTGTATTCTTTACCAGTTATGGATATAAGTTGGTAGATATTATATTCTAATACAAATCTGTCACTTAAATTATCATGAAAGCTATCATCTAATACAACTTTATTGAAAAAAAAAAATTGTTTAAAGTAATTTAATCATTGACAAATTGAATGTCTTTATTTTTATTATCAAATTTATTTTAAAATTATATATATTTATTTCATTAACTTAATATCAGCAATATGAGATTTCTATACAACCTTGATTGTATTATTAATTATTTAATAATTTATGTGTATTTTAAACATGAATTATTAAAATTGAAACAACATGATTTCAAGGTTGTTTTTTGACAGTAGTCTAGTAAACGTATTTTTTTAAGAATTGGTAGAACAATATAACAACACTGTAATAAAAACCAAAACAAATCTTTTTAGGTGCCTAGAAATAATATTATGGCAGCTAAGCTGAACTTATATTTCTTAGAAGTAGTTTTTGCTTGTGACCAACAATCACACCCGACTGCTTTCAAACGGTTCAAATACAAAGTACTCCCCTACAATACAACATTGACCCATATATTGATTATTACTGGTCTCTAATAACTTTATAAATATTCTGTCTTCAATAAACTCAGGGTGGCCTTCGTATCCTCTATTTCCATGTGAATTGATTGCTTTTCTCATTCGTCAAATACTGGGTTTACTATGTTATCTCAAGCTTTCAGTATTGCCAATTTCACCTTTGTATATTACCTCACTGCACAAATATAATATAAGTCGATACCGGCGACTAATGTTATGCTTACCAGACAGACGTGATGCTAGTAAATAAGAAAATCTTCAGTCAACTTATTAGAAATTTTAAATGGAAAAATTACTAACGATTTATATGTAATTATAAACAGAATTTTATTTTGATATGACAAGGAACCGAGTTGATACATACATGTCTCGATAATTTTCAATTTTTACGTGAAATACTTAAAATCGTTATACTACCCTATAAAAACTATACACTAGTTAATTTGGGGTCATTATAAATTATTTTTTACAGCATTGTTTCAAACGAGGATATTAAATATTTCTACGAATATTGTATTTAAAAATAGCCTTTTCAATATTTTCGCTCTCACTTGAAAATCCAAAAAGCACTATATTTGCGTATTTGAAGAAAAAAATATTATATTAAGAATTCACAAAGAATATTAAATTCTTCAATAATTTCCATAGCTATTCGAGGCATAATTTATGTTTAATTTTTTTTGACTACTCGACCAAGCAAATCATAAAAGCACAAAGAAGTGCTTTTCACCAATATAAATAAGGCTCTCTGCGAATGCTCGGCCCGCGGCGACGAGCTCCGATGAAAATTACGATTGAATGGAAAGGAAAACAATGCGAATGATTCCACCTTATCTGATTATTTAGTATTGAAATAAGTAATAACGTCGCTTTATAAATACAGGTTTATTGTTTCATATTCAATATCAAATTTGAGTATAGCTCAGAGAGTTTTCATTGTATATGTTTTTCGCAGAAATAATTTATAAATATATATAAGTTGAAAATATTGCTAAAAAAATCTGTTGTTGAAAAAAGTTTATTTGATAAATATTGTACCATGTTGAATAAATATAAATCATAATAACTCATAGATTTATTTTCAATTCAAGCGTATTTTTAAAGATACAAGTAAATATGGAAAAAAATAGTATAAAGTTTTCATTCCGATATATTATTATTAAAAAGAAAAATTTATATTAGCAAAAACATCAACCAATTAAATTTAAATAATTGTTTCGAAGATGTTTCCAAATAATTTATTCTTAATTTTGTACACAATTGTATAATTAATATTTTGTTGATATTTAGTATGTAGTAAATTTAAAAAAAATGTTATTGGCTTATAATTTCAATTACATAAAGGTAAGGTTAGGTCGGGTTACATTTTTTTATTTAAACCCGCCATCAGAGAGCATTTTATAAAATATGGACTATCTAAGTCAATCTATGACATCGGTGTTCTACTTACAATGTAGATCGTTACATATTAAAAAGACATAGGATGTTTTGGGTACTTGGAAAATAATGTTTTCCCAACGGTGAAATTTCCAAAATTTCCCAAAAAATACGGTGCATTTGATGATATTTATAGAAATATAAATTGCACAGAAATTAAATCCAATCAGTTTGTGACGAATGATTTTCATGAAGATGGAAATGCTCCGTATAATAGTGTAGCTCATTACAAAGGAACGAAACACGGCCGTCCATTTACAAAGTAACAGAAAGTTGCATTAATTGTACTTTATATTTATTACTTAATTAACTTTGCAAGGGAAAACAAGACAGACAAAGAGACCGGGAGGAGCTATTGCATTGGCTCGCTTCATTACAAGCACAATGTTTGAAAAGGTCTCTGCTTAATTGAAAAATTTATGCATCTCCTGCCATGTTTTGTTGACTTTGAATGAGCAAACATAACTTCTCATGAATTACGTATGTGGAATATGTTGTTATAAAAATAGGGCCTTCCATATTAAGTTATGCTTTTGATTATGTATGGGGTCTTATAATTCAATATAAATAGAATCTTGATTCACACATTTAATACGTTGTGGTATTTTGTTTGAGTTTGTGCTTTTCGTTTGTCTTTTACAAAAATAGCATAAATTGAAAATATTAATATATAATATGATGATAATGGTTTTTATTTTTATGCTACCCTCGAACTAAATATTGGTTATTTGGAGCAAGAAAGAAGATTATATATATATTTTTTTAAATCAAGTTAAAATAGACAAACGAGTCAATGTATTCTCCGCGTGTTTATAATACAGTCAAATGGCGTAAAGTTTATTTATGCCTCGCAATAGTAAACAAGATAATTCTGTGAGCATAGGTATTATTTGGTCAAAGCCCCTCGGCTCTAGCCTCCTTGGGGTGTAAGGCTCTAGTAATCGCCTGTAACGAATTCCTTTAGCGCCCCGCCGCGGGCCAGGGAGGGCTGTGTTTATGATGAGGCAAGGGGTTGTGTTACTTAAAATAGAAAAGATAACGTCAAGCACCATAAGATAATTTTCTTTTCACTCAAATAAGAATACATGAGCCTGTGAAGTCCTAGCGTCTCGGTTAATTTTAAAACAACAAACAAAAAACGCACAAAACTGTTTAGAGATTAATATGGATTCATAATAATTTTTTTGCATTCGACTTCTGTAACAGGGAAAATAATTGATGTATTTCAATATTGTTTCATAGTAGTTCTAATTTACCTAAAGAATAAATAACAATAAAAAAAATATTTTCCAACTATAGTCGCCAATGCAATAGACTAAAAAAAACATTAAATTTTGTCATTGTTAAAGTAACTGATATTGATAATGGTAAAAAAAACACCTCATAATTGAGAATGTATTCTAATATATACAAATTTACCATTAACTCAAATCTAATAGTTTTACTGAACTTTAAGCATGATACAAATTCTATTTGCTAATATCTTTGTAACCAGTTCTTTATAACCTGAATAAGGATACCAACAAAGCGGCGGTTGTTATTGTGCTCTATTCATCTAAAATAATCCACAATTTTTTTACAACCGGTTGGAATCTTACGGTAAAAATATATAGCCAAAAACTTTGTGTTTTCTTTTACTAAAGAATAAGCACGCCTTCTATTATAAGTAAATCGTTTGTTGTTGGTCTACAAACATCCCTACTTTAGGGTATTCACGGAAGCCGTAACTTTAAATTCGTGCCGAGAAAAATACTGAACGCGTCGGTATCGCGACGCCCCACTTGGTTGTAAATATTGAAAATCTCCTGATCGTGGAGGGTTGAGCTCCTGCTACCTCAAGAGTCTCTCAGCGAGTCTACTGAACCAAACAATATGAAGGTTTATTTGATCCCTACATTTTCTTACGACTGACATTTAATATCTGTTAAAACAGCGGGAAGTATGAGTTTTCATGGCGTGAAGGCAATGTCGAATGTCGTTTAAATATCTTTTAAGATTATTTTAAAATGTAAAAGCCATCAAATTTGACAAAATATTCCAACAATCTTAAAAACTTGTGAAAGTCGACTGTAAATAATACAGAATTGAGCGAATTCAAATCGCTTAGCAATGTTTCGTAATATAAGTGCAAAGCCAATTTCATGATTTTTTTCATTCAAGTTAAAACGAGACAATGTTTAATCTTTTGCAGATAAATAATTATAAAAAAAACTTAATTAACACCAGACTCCTTTGAATTGAAAGCTTTATAGTGAATGTCTCTACGGACGGCTGTGGTCTACGACGTTTGTAGCACTCGCCTCTACGAGCGGCATTTACCAAGAAAACCTGTTACGCTGCATGAGAGCTGCGACATAGTCTTGTGGTATTTTGTTTATATTTCACTGTGTTCTCACATTTCACTCGGACGTACCATCGTGGGAATGCTTTGTTCAAAAATGTGTTTCCACTCAATGTTTAGCAAACTATACGTAATAGATACGAACGAATAAAAGTACAATAGACGCGACACAAAAAGGAAATAAACAAAATATATCTAAAATATTTTCCAGATAAAAAGTGAAAAAGAATTCTTAGAAATATGTTTAGGTTTTAAGCTTTGATAATCCATTAATATTCACGACATTTTATGAAATGGGTACCTTTGTTCTCGTTTGAATGGTTTATTAAGTAAAGTATTTTACGTATTTATATAAATAGAACGTTCGTATAAATAAAAATGATTATGCATAGTTCAAGCATATTTTTTTAAGTGTAAAGAAATATTTGTTCGTAATGTTTTATAAAATATTTTTGGTGTTTAAATCATTTTAGAAAGCTAAAACAAAGAATTTTCACGAGGAACATCCCAGAGGAAACAATTTATCCCCGCATGTTATTTATATTCGTAGTAAAGTTAAATTATACCGAGTTCGACGTTTAACGACAAAGTACCAGCAAGCAAGCTCCGGAGACATGCGGAAAGAATATCGACTAAGTTTTAAGAAACCTGTTGGTTTAAAAGGGATAATGATTCTTTAAACTCGTCTATTTTACTATTCATTATATTTTGCGTGGTTATTATTATCTTCCTAGTTTATTTTTTCTCCCAAATGAATTATGAATTGCATTGAAAACAATGTCTCAAATAAAATAAAATCTTTATTGGTGAGTTTTATATATGATGTGATTATTACAATTATTTTTATATCGTTTCTATGATGCAGATAAATTGCAATTATCCATAATAATCCATAGATTAATTTGAGAGGAAAAAGGTTTATATAAATATTTTTTTTACACTCTGCTGCTACCGAAAATCGTGATAATATTACTTGTTATGAACGTATGTAACTCTCAGAGACTTTTTTTGGCACATCACACACTCACAACTAATTTAGATTTACGCTTCAATTACAGATAACCATTTGTTAAATGTTTAGGTAACATTAAAACAATTCGTTTTTGATTTTCATTTTGAACATTTCACCACAAAACTAGCATAGTATAAAAAAATTGTTTAAAAAATAAATGTAAAGGTCCTTTATCAAATAGTAAGAATGTGTTATTTTTACTCAATTAAATAAAGAAAAAGAAACCAGACAAACCAATCTCAGCCGTCTCACATAAGTCTCACTAATAGTCTTCTTAATAAATACGCCCGTCTGAGCCTTAATACTAATTTAGAATTCCTTTCGGACCGAAGTAAATCATTTGATTAACGAAACGTTCGACTCTTTTTCGGCAGAATTGTAAGCGTTGAAAGCTTTGGGAGTAGATAAGTTCGACAACTTATTAATTATGAACTAATTTTATGAACTTTTATTGTGTATATGGTTATTGGTTAAGGTTAGAAACATGCTAGAGAACAGAAAATAATTATTTTACAAAAAAAATATTTCTTTTTAAAACTGGTGTAAGTTTAATTTTTTGTGTTTTAATATTCAAAAAAATTAATTAAATACTACTACAAAAACCATAGTTATTTTAAAATGCAATATAATACAATTTACCGTACAAAAATCTCTTCGTGTTTCATTATTTTATTTAATCTCATCTCTCAAATAATAACGTCGAGCGCTATAAGTTATGTGATCCAGAGACGCTCCCGGCGAAGGGATTTATCTAAGAAGCGAGGAATATTATTCACTGTTCCTCTATGCAACGAGGAAATCTCAAGAAAACAACCGAGGTAAATTCGCCTCTGAGCGTAATGAATGGAGATTGGAGAAGAGCTGCAGCTCTTGGGAACCGCACGAACCTTCCATTAGCCAATTAGTATTATAAGAAAATATTAACACTTAGGAAACCATTCATCCAACCCACAATTTTTTTTCAGAGTGAACTTAAAATGATTCTTAAATGCACAATGTTCTATAATACAAGAAAGCATAAAGCACTTGTTTATTTTTACACTCACTAATCAAGTGGTTTACTTAGTTAGCATTCGTATAATCTTGCTATGGCGATATATTTTTTTGTTTCAATACAACTATTGTGAATAAATTGGTAGAGAAGTGGAGAAAGAAATCGTGTTATTTAATAGAATGTCATGAGAAGATAATGAGTCAATAAATAATGTAGTCAGTGTCTACTTAACTAATGCAAAAATATTTAAACGTTTCCGTTAAATATACAAGAATAACTTATTTCTCAAACTTGAATCATCAGAAACATAATGATAAATTATTACATATATTTTAATTCATAATCTACATAGATAAACAGTATTTTGAGAGATAATATTATTACTGGAATTACATTGGAATACATCGTAAAAAATATTTTACGCGTAATTTAATAGTAGAGCTCATTATTTCATGGCATAGCTGATGTATACCTTAACTAACCTTGTTTAGACTTAAAGGGTGCCTCTCTTTATCGTATTGTGTAATAAGTCCGTCAATTCGAGTAGGAATATCCTGATAATCTCTTAATATGACTAGTATCCTTACATTGTCCCTCTAATACCGACGCCATAACATACAAAGCGCCGCTCGACATGCCGGCACGTATCCTTCAGAGTAGGCTGGCCACTAAAGTACCCACTCATCCGCTCCACAATAGTTTATGTGTTGCCCGCAGATTAAATTTGATATTCCTTCGCGGTAAGCGGAGACAAAGGACGCGGCGTGCCGACCTGACAGGAAGTAAATAACGCCGGCCGGAAGTCTCTCGAATGAGGTAGCAGTCGCCGATGAAACGCATACCAAATGTTTTCGAGCGAAACGCAATTTCCAATAGCCATTTTGTAAAGAATTTTAATTTAAACGTTTACTTACTGCGAATAGGTGGGATTGTTTCATTTGTGTCAATTGTTAATAAAAAAAATGACTTGCTATAGCCACCCATTAACTACGTATTTTCTCGTTGCATTTTAGATAGCATAACAGCACAATCCATTGACTAATTATTCCTACCTACTGAACTAATGGTCATTTTCTGTTATTGCGAATATTTTTAAGAAACATCGAAGGACAATTTATAATTTTATATATTAATTTGTTGAAAGTGTTAGAAAAAAATAATCAAATATTCTTATCACAAAATATCAATCACATCATGCTTTGGAACTTCGAGATAATAATCTCTTAAAGTATTTTAAAAATTTGATATGGCTTTAAATGAAAACAAACAATTATAAAAATCTCTTATAATCCCATAAAAGTTCAATCATTAAAAAATATATTTAAAATATAAGAGAAATTTATTTTAGCACCATAAAAAACGACTTTGTCAAAAATTTAATTTCAATCAGCGAGCCACATGACGCGTTTTATTAAAAAGAAAAACAGGAATCCCGAAGCCTAAAAATCAGTATTTAACATTTCACTCGCTTAAAAGGAGAGTCCACCATCCACAGTCGCGTAGTCCATACTGGGGTAGCAAAAATTCAGTATCATAATTTTTAGCTCAAATTTATTTTATTCAAGTTTAATTAAAATAAACCAACATCAATAAATGATATTTTAACCCGAGTTAAAAATTATTAACTTTTCGGAGAATTTAGCAGAATAATACATCAAAATTTCTAGAACATATTCTTTTATATTTTCACGGATTTTATGTTTAAATATTCTTGGTAATATTTTATGTTTTAATTTTTTGAATTAAAGTTATTTATAATGCATCACGTAGTATTATTCACTGATTAGATTGCAGTGTTCTTGAGTTTCTGTAAAAGCCTTTTTTGAATGCAATAATTATATAAAAATAATAAAATATTTATCATTCGACTTTTTTGATTGTTGAAATATTTTCCTGTACTTAATAAACTAACTAAATCTCTATCACATATAGCTATGTTAAACTTAAACATTTTTTAATTCAAGTACAGTTTTTTTTTATAGAATATTAATGTTTTTGCTAAACTCTAATTATTATAACTTATTTGTTACAGGGACCCGGTACGGTAAGTACTTGTCTTCTTTTTTTCACTTCGTGAATTTCAGAGAGACATGCTTCTAACGTGTAAGTTATGTGCCTTAAAAAATTACGATTACGGTTCCTTAAAAAAAATTACATATAAGTAAACCCAAATAAAATTTCAACGATTATAAAAAGTTAGGTAAAATTTTATCTGTCATTATGATTGTCATTTTTAAAATAACTGAAATTTGATATTGTAGCTATTGATGTTTGATAAAAATGCATTTTAACCAATAAACAAATACTATTCTCAAGCAACTACTTTTATTGATTTTAAAGCTACGAAATGCATTGTATTTGGATGTAAATTTTTTGTATTGGATAAATGTTTTTGAACCTTCAAAAATATTCAATAATTTTTTACACATCATCACTTAAAATTTTCTAAACTGTGCGATAGATTTTGTTCATGTGTCAAAACTTCTATTTTTTTGTAAATTACTAAAGTTGTAGAATTATTCTGAGAATAAGTGGTAGTGATTGTGAATGTTTTGGTTATGTTGAAAGATAAAAGCTTTAAACGTTATCGGTGGAAAGTTGATTAAAGTAAAAACAAATTATCCCGTTCGATAAGTGCGTCATCAGGTGATAAGTTTCAGCCACCGTGTGTCGCGAACTCCAGACTATTAAAGTTTTTCCTCTCGGCTGACAGGTTTTTCTCCCACAGACTTGGAAAATACTCCACTAGAATATGGAGCTCGTTAATCTTAATACTTATCTATTCTCACATATCAAAAAACTCTTGGTCGTTTAATTGATGGCAATAAAATAAAAATGATGAAAAACACTTGGAGCTCATCGTCTAACAATTCAAGACAGTTAGGGCCAGTTTTTAAATATTCTCCAGGCTGACCATATAAATCACAATGACAAATTTGAAATACAGTAAAAAGGTCAAACAGAAAACGCTGTTATTTTATCAAAATAATCTTGGATAAATAAAACCTTCAGATATTTTATAAAGGTTAAGTTTTATTGAGGCGTTGCATATTAACAGAGTTTGTTTGTTTATTGTCTTAAGACTTTTATTCGATGTTAATCTGTAGTAAAAAAAAACTACAAGCTTTTTAAAGCACTAAAAACTTGAGTTGTTTAAGAGGATTGGCGTGCAGGCTCTCCATGCACATCGCTTTGGGGATTTTGGTAAGCCGCTTTCGTTGGAACTAAACATAGAATCTGAGTTAATCTCAAACAAAGGGTTTGTAAAACACAACTAGATTATCTTTTCTTGAGAGTACACAGCTTTGATATTCAAAAAATATCTCAACTTCATGCGATCAACAAAACATTAATATTACATTCTATAAAAAATAAAGGAGATTTTGTATGATACAATGAAAACGTGCATGTATAATAAAAAAAACGTATTTACGAATTCATTTAAGATTGAAGTCTAATGTGCTGTAGAATTATTTTAATTAATGGTAAAACTTCATTGTATTTTTCTTTTCATTGCCATTAATCTTTCTAAATGCTCCTCCACATTTGAATTCAAAATAGTTACGTAAATAATCTCTCCTCGATGCCTTAATTGCTCACCGTGGTCGACCTTTGAATACCCAAGCATGGGAGAAACTCGTTCGCCGCGCGTCGTTCATTAGTCTTTAATTGCATTTAAGTAAAAAAAAACTAACGGGTTTTGCTGTGGTTATTGAAGAAAATATTAGTAATTGAATTCTCTCTGAAGTTCTCCTTTGCATGGAAAGTAGCAATTATATTCCTGTTCACGCCTGGACTGAAAAAACTTACAGTTTATTCGCTCGGTGCTTCAAAGTAACCTCCGGGCTTAGTGAGTGAGTAATAAAATACGTAAGACCAACTTTTATTAGTTAAATCTAGCGCACTTTACAACCTGTAAAAATATTAAGCTCCATCACTTAAGGAAGATTGCGGTGAAACCAAGTAATAATATATATCCAACAGTGTAAGGTTCCATAAAATGTGTTCATATTAAAAAAAAATGTCTTCTATTAATTTTATGATATAATAAAACAGCTGCACAAAAAATAAATATTAATAAAATATGTATTAGGAGTAATTTAAACTTAACAGAAAGTTGCATTATTACTCTATTACTTTATTATTATTCCATTATTACATCACATTGAATTCTCAAAGAAATACAAAGGACATGATTTTGCATAATCAAACCAGATTTGAGAAAATTAACTCTTTAAAACTTTCATAAATTTCATAAGTCCATTTACAATATTGGAAATAATTTCACGGCTGAGAGGAGCCGTGGAATATTCCATTGTGTTATTGCCAATTGATGGAATGCGTGAAATGAGGTTTATCCATTCTTAAGCTGTCCTCAGACGTACGATTCTAAAATTGCTGAAAATACATTGTCACCACCGCCTGAGGAGCGTTAGCTTTTCAGTCAAAATTTCGCTTGGATAAGAGTCGTTCATCGGAGTTGAGAGAAACACCGACGTAACAAATGTCAAGTCTACATTGTAGATTAATGATCACTTGAAGCGAGGTTATTGTAATAATGTGTCCTCAAAAAAAATTTGTTATTAGGATTATGTTTCATAAGGGTAAAACTCTTTATAGAAAAATTAATGAGAGAAGACGACAATTCTCCAAGGCACTTTTTACAAGCGAGATATTTTATTTTTACGTTTGTTTTTAAATAATACTTGATTCGAGATGTTCACAACTAAATTTTTAAACCTAGAAATGAAGCTTTAAGTGAATATTGCCTTAAGTTTATAGTTGTATACCTTTTTGTAATAATGGTATTCGCACAACTATTTCTTGCACTTTAAATTTGGTTAAATATTTTAAAAAATATCACACGATACTTTATGTAAATGTTCACCCAATACCAGAATACAGAAATCAATGTTGGATACTTTGATAAAACTTATATCACTAGATGTATTTGATAAAAATTTTGCAAAATTGTAAAGAGAAGAGAACTATGAATCCAAATGCCAAGAAAAAAAGCGGATAGTAATTATATATGTCATAACGCTTTTGGCAATCTTTACGGGAAGTATAATAAGGATATTCCTACTGTCCATATAATTGTATCCCTCCACGGCCAATCGCGATGAAAGCGAAACTTAAATCGACTTTCGTTCATTCCAAAAACTCAATAAAAAGATCGTCATATCAACGAGTTAAAATCACCGCCGCCATAATCGAAACTTTCCAAAGAGACGAGCCGATTCAACTTCGCCGTCACACTCTTTTCACTGCCAATCGGTTTTTCTATTCCGCCGCATTGTGCGGAGCGAGCCGCGGGAGAAGCGAGAGTTGCCATTTATTTAATCCTCGCCAGGCCCAGGAAGAATGCTTTATCCGCTCCTTTCTGATTTTCCATTATTTGATTCGGGGACTCCCCGGAGAGACGGCGACATTGTGAAGGAAGCGCCGTATATATTCGTGTGGAGCATTCATAGCTGAAATTGGCACATCACATACAAATGTGCTACGAAAAATGTATCAAGATATTCAACAGCTTGGTAAACAATTTTGCGTTCACAGTTTCTACACACGAAGACACAGGTTTTATTTTATTTAAAAAAATAATTAATGCGTCTTTATCTATTCCAACGATTATGTTATTATTTTTTTCGGCAACAGTAGGTTTTCTTTGTAAGTTGCTGGCTATTTATCAGATAGCGCGTTTGATTGTCGTTGTCATGATTTTTTATATCTCTGAAAATACATGTCAAATTAATGGAAGGTCTGAATTTTCACAAACTCAATATTTTTGTACGATACATTAAGTATAACCCTTTGATTTTGCCGAATGCAATAACGAAAAAACGAGTAAGCTGTTAGTAAAACGCATTATGTCGTGTGTTGATCAAAATTATTTTTACTCAGCATTTCATTGATAAGAAAGATAAGCGCACATATGGCAGAATTAGATTTACTGTGATGGAAATGTATTTTAGTTTGTGGATTATTTACTAATATGCATAAACTTAATCTCAGTAATGTTTCAAATAATCTTAAGCTTAATTAATCACATACAAATATTGTCGGTTGATAAATTTGATACTTGCGGAGGAAAACTTTAAATTTGATAACTTAAGTGACAACTTCTGTTTCAAAATGAAAATAATAATGTAGCTTTACGCTAACAAAGCATGAAATATCATTACAAAGTAGTATTTTAAACAAATAAAGCGTCTCCGCCTATTGAAACAATAATTTGATAAATAATTTAACAAGTTGTATAAAATGTTCTTCGTGTCCTTTCAATATCATATAATTTTATTAAAGACCCACTATGGTGTTAATATTCCATCGATGCTTTAATCTAACGAGATTGAAAGCTAATGGCTTAAAAATAATGAGGAAAGGAATCATGAAAATGTGATTCTGTATAATTTAGCCATACCAATTCACCTCTTTTAAAGTTTTATAAATTTTAGTCTTGATATGACCAGAAAACTAATACCTATTATTTTAATAAATTCGTTTGTAAATCTTGAAATTTCTCTTCTTTTTTGTGCTATTTTATCAACATTATTATTTATTTGAATGTTATGGTTAGCCATGTTTTATGTATAGTATTAAGAAAACAGTTAATGCGATTACGTAAAAAAGTCATATTTCAAAGTGATACGTTTTAACTATCGAATTTGCGGAGACATATTCAACATGACAAATATCATTTGGGTTTCTTTGTTCAACCAGTTTGTTCGTTCATGTGAAAATTGTAGAGAGAATCTCCAAAGAAGGAATACTCCAAAGGAATGAACATGGCTAAAGTTTACATTCTACTGAAATCGATACGAGAATCAAATCCTCTGTAGTATTTCTATCAACCAATCTTAATCATTGATCTTCAAGCACGTTAAAAAAGATATATGTATTAAAATTTTGAATGGATGTATTACAAAGCGATACATTTGATGAATGGTTTTTTTATCGAAGGGAAGATCGGTTATGTAAGAGGCATTTATTTTCAGAAGACGCTGAACGTTGAAGTCATGAATATTGCAATAGTTCAGGTTAGAAAAGGTTCAGAAAAAAATTGAATTCTTTCAAATTATTGAAACGTGTTGTATTTTATAAAATTATTATTTTGGTGTTTTAATATATAAATATATATGTACATAAATATATATATATATATATATATATATATATATATATATATATATATATATATATATATATATATATTTATTTATTTATTTGTAATATGTGTACATGTTTGTATGAACACTAATGGAAAATTTATCCTATAACCAGTAATTTGATAATAACTGTCTGCTACAAGTTCAAAGGAAAACTTGTATTTCTCTTTGAAGAGAAAAGTGCTCGATAGAGTTAGAGACCGCGAGGTAGTCAAGTTAAAAGTATTTTCTTATGTCTACTTATATAGATTGAATTACTAAAACTAGTAGACAATATATAATAATAGATGACTTCTTGTATTAAACTGCTATAAAAACTACTAAATAAAATTCGGTGTCAAGTGTGATACAATCGACTGTACTATGTCTTTATTTTTCCCCTTATATTTGCAGTTCAAATAATATGTCTAAAAAGTCATAGAGATTTACCAGTTTTCACTTAAAACTTTTCGTTTTAAACACAAGTTCTAAAAATGTAAAAAAAAGTCAGGCACGGTTCATGTCAGACATGTTTCATTCATATTCCATGGTGTGTTTTGTGGCTGAACGCCGACATCTTAATGAGCATGAGCATAGGCTCTTGGTTTTCTTGTTTCTTTCCCTAATAATATTTTTTTACTTTCACCTTTATAGCACATCTAAATATAAAATAGTATTATAAGTATTTTTATAGAAATAACTAAAGAAATTATGGCATAACTAAAGAAGTTTTTTTATAAAAATATAACATTTAAAAAATATACACTTTAAGTTAAAAAGCTTAAAGCTCACTTAAAAAGCTTAGTATAAAGCACTTTATTTCATTGGTCTTTAAAATTACCTGGTATGCGAGTATGTTTCAACATGTATTCTTAAGAGTATGAGTGTTAAGAGACAGTATTGTCCATTACTGTCTCTCATGACCTGAAAACATACTCCCAGCATTCTAAAATTTTAAACACTTATACTGGCAGGTTAACTTTGCAAGGAAAGCAACTCGGAAAGAAAAGCTTTTGTAGCGAATTCTGAAATTGACCAAGCTATTTAAACTGTGCACCACTCTCGAGCTTTTAGAGTATGCTTATTGAAGAAATTCTGTCGACGTTGAATGTACAACTGGATTAAATGTCACTGCGGTTGAATTTCACTGTATATGACGATGTACACGTTTTAAAATTTTATATAAATTTTTACTCTACCTGTTGGTTTTTTCGTCAAAAAATCCGTCAACTAATTTTTTATGGAAAAATAACTAAACAAAATTTGAAAAAATAAATTGGCCTTAAAAAAATATCAAAAATTATTCCATTTTAAATGAGTTTTCACTTAATATGACGATCAGATTTAATCTTCTGTGAAAATGCTCTTCATACAAAGAATATACAAATGGCCTATATTTTAAAATTCTCTTTTCTAGTTAATTTTAAGACACAAAAGAGGCTGCCGTTTACAAGGTCCGCCCGTGTCTTCACTTCCCGATACTTGTGGTCAGTATTGGAAAATAACACTATTAACAAATCTTAAATTAAAATTCTTTGGATACAACCAATAATTGTTGTTTTATTTCCTTCCTTTTGATTAACAAATTCTCGAAGCATTATTACGAAATACTTAGAATCACGGCTTTTCTTTTGTGATCGTAATTCAGCTTAGGATCTATTTAATAGAACCAGAAGAATCGAAACAAATAATAAAATATATTCATTTAAAAAAATACTCAAAATATTGATTTGAAATAAAAGAACTTAGAATAATATAAACAGTATTGATATTTTAGAATGACCTAAGTAGATGATTTATATTGGATTGGCTTTTTATTATATTGGATATTTTATGTGGCTACTTTTATTCGTTTTCATTAAAACATATTTATTCTAACACTAACTACTAGTACATGTTAAATGTGTTTACAGCAATAAGCAATCATCTTAAAGGTATTCCCCAATTTCAAAATATCATCGAAACGAAATAGCGTCATTTTATTTTATTTTAATTGCCATTGCCACGTGAGTTTCTAATGCAACTACGAAAACTTGCGATTCGACATTTGTTTCCAAAAATAATAAATAGTGGAATCGCGTAAACATAAAACGCTATCGCTTGGTAAGAAACGTATTCCCAGTATTCCAGGATAATTTCCCGGAGTATAGGGCGGCCGCAGAACCGTCGGCCATTTCCTGATCCTCGCAAAGTATGTTAATGCGAGGGCAATAAGAGTAAAGGGCTCTGTGCGGCGCCCACTGCAGCGCACACTCCGCGATAATTGCTTTGCATTATCGGACCATGGCGCTACGCAATATTAAATCAAACTGAGTGCAAGCTTCTAGCCCCGGCCTCGACGACGACGGGCCCTGGCCTCTGTTATGCTTTCCTAAAAATACTCATTTACAAATTACAAAAACTACGGATAACGATTGGGTTTTTCAGGTCAAAAAAAATGTGTTGAATTTAACAAATACTTGTCAAACAAATGCACAATGATCTTTGGGCGTTACAACTGAAAAAAACGCCTTATAAACTGCACACGAAAAGAGTGTTCCAAGACATGTCGATTTTGTCAGTAAAAATAGCAATCGCAGCTGTACAAACACATTGCAACCGAATGCTGTCATCCATAAACTATGAAATTTATTATGAACAAAATTAACTAGTGTATACTTATCTCATATGATATAAGTAAATCAGGCTTAAAGTGCAGGCTTCTAGCCCCGGCCTCGACGACAACGGGCCCTAGCCTCAGTTATGCTTTCCTAAAAATACTCATTTACAAATTACAAAAACTACGGATAACGATTTGGTTTTTCAGGTTAAAAAAAATGTGTTGAATTAAACAAATACTTGTCAAACAAATGCATAATGATCTTTGGGCGTAACAACTGAGAATAACGCCGATTTTGTCATCGAATGCTGTCATCCATAAACTATGATATTTATTGTGAACAAAATTGACTAATGTATACTTATCTTATATGATACAAGTAAATCTCATTTTTACGAAAAGTACGTGGGCTTTAACTCCAATTTGGCGTAAAAAACTGTCGTTCTGTTTTATTTTAGACTGTACGTGTATTTTCAAGTTAAACTGATGAAATATTGTTAAATACTTTGCTCGATTGAACTGAAGCTTCCTATATTGATGATCGATTATCTATTCGATTAAACACAGACTGTTTGTAATGGAAAATAACTTTTATTTATTATTAAAAAAAGTTCTATTTTTCTCAAAGAGAAATTTCAAACAAGATTATAAAAAACACTTACATTTAATTCTGGAAATATAAATAATATTACTATATCTGTGTTAGAATTTTTTGATAAAGTACTCTGAAAAGGGTCTAATATTAGCTTTCCTTCAAAGCTTGAATTTATACCTGATTTTAAAATTATGTACCGAGGTAAATTCAATAAGATCTAAAAAAAAAATTTAAATTATTATTGGTAGAGTTATAAACGGTCTTTACACATTCGGAAGTCGTGGATGCGGATTGGCAGAAATAGTCAGGTTCTAACGCTAAAGACACGTCTCCTAGCTGTAGCAATTATATGCAAGTATCACGAGTGCAGGGAAAACTCAGGAACTGACACTCCCGCGTGTTTACTGCTGCTCATTAAAACTCAGCGTACACCCAGACCAACGCAAAGCATGGGTATACCTGCTTCCATAATACACATAAGACACACTAGTTCTATAAAATACCTAGATTCATGTTTGTGCTCTAAAATAAGGAAAATTATATACTGTAAGAATATAAAATTCATTTTGTAATTGATGCTCCAACAGGTCGAAATGAAGGTGGCTCATCGCGCCGAAACATACCCGTAATGCTTATTTGCACTAGAGTCAGAATATTAGATTTTTATTTAAATGTTTTATTTAATAATCTCATTACTAGAAATTTAGTTATACTAATTAAATAATTCATATATAAATTATGTCTTTTAGTATGAAATGTAGATCATCTTTAAAATTACTTGTTTACTTGTTACTGATTTACACACAATACAATAAATTTTTAATATTCAAATAAAAAAATGATTTAATGCATAAACAATAAATCCAATAAAGATAAATTAACTGAGGTTATTAAATGCCCATGTTTAATGTAAACTATTACAATATGAGCGCTCAACTCCATAACACTAGAATTTTGCCTTACAAGTTTATTTTGAAGTTCAAACTACCCTCGTATAACACGTGTAACTAATGTTTCAAAATATTATATGAGAGTTACTGGAGGTGTTGGTTCAAATCTCACCTGTGCTATGTTAAATTAAAATTAATAATCAGAAATGATGTATTGAAAAGTGATAATTTACAAAACAATTATTTTTTAATAATATTAATTCAGTCTCGGGATCTTCACACTGAACGTGTAGTGTTGTAGAAACATCGTAGACCAATCGCACGATGCCGCACAAGGTCTGCTACTCTAAGCTGTTGTCGAGCTGCAATGTCCTGGATTAGGTAACGAATACCGGAAAAGCAGATCGTAGAATCTACACGATAATATGATTAGTTTTGCGAATACGTGGGATTGGTTCGAATGCTTTATTTAAGTAAGGCAGACACCTGTAACGTAATTCTTTCAGAATGCTTCAGATTTTTTTTGATAATAACCATAGAAATTTTCAACAAATTGAATAACATCCGTCATATTGTTTCTTGCTTAGTACGCTCTAAGACTTTTAATATAAGCTAATAATAATTTTAATGGTATTTGTGTATTACCATTATAAAAAAGTTTAATGTTTATGTGATCAATGGCCGACCATCTCTCTAATAATTGTAGTTTTGATCTTAGAAATGGCTAAAACGTAAATTGTCATTAAGGTGCCTTAAAAGTTGGTATTTAAAAGTTTGTTATTTTAGGTACTTAATCAATTTATTAATAATTAAATGATATTTCATATTATGTTTTAAAAAAAAGAATTTTTTAAATTTATTTGTAATGAAAGTTTGTAAAAAAAATAACTTTTCACAAAGCTATTTATTTTTATGTAAGCTTACATACCTGCGTTTAATCGAAAAATCTAAAAATTCAAAAGAGCCTGCAACATTGTTAATAATTAAAATATCCATATTATCCTATATATAATAAGAACAGTGTTCGGATTGCCAATATGTGGAAAAACGTAACCTAAAGGCTAATGGGGCCATTTCGTCTTTATACGTTGTAAAATATATTTCCCGCTCCACACGTAAGGTGTACGTACAAAGGCCTCATTTCTTAGAAGGGAGAACCTAATTATATTTTCTTTGTGTTGTTTTTATTTTTCATTAAAAAAGATAAACACATAGCTCTGTGGCTTTTGGTCGTACTTTTATCATTTTAATATATTTTGTACCTCAGAAATAAAAAACTTTAAAGTTATTAGAACTACAATTTTTTAACCTTAAGCAAGGGCATATTTAATCATTATCATTTATTTTTTTGAAGTATATCGTCGTTAGATAAATGCACATATCCAATACCTTAGAAATAAGGCAATCAAAAATATTATGACTAATAAAGATACGAATTATATAGTTACAAATTAATTGATTAAAAAATTGATATTACAAAGAAATGGTATTAACATTAGATGTTCATTAGATATTAAAAAGTCATAAATTACCAAATTTTATTCATTTAACATTAATTATGTTTTTTTTATAAATCAATAACAATTGATATAAAATAAATATGTTTTAAAGATATAAATCAATGTACAAATAAAGTACATAGCAAAGGAAAACAGATCTTCAAAAGGCTGTCTAATCAAACACTTCATCGCCAACCTTATTATATGTTAGCAATGTTTTTCTAGCTTCAATAAACATACATATATATGTATATATATATATTATTTGTTAGGTTATTGTAGTGTCTAGATATATTCTCATGGGAACTATTGACATTTGATATTTTCCTAGTCAGAATAATGTGTGTATCAATCACAAGTCGTAATTTCATTATGCTGTCATACGATATAACGCTTCAGCACTTTGTTTTTCCGTATATTATTTTTTTACAGACTTCAATTCGGGCTTTAATTTTATATTGTAAGATTTAATCTTACTGTTAATTAGTCCAATGTATCCTCACTTACGTGCATTTTACGATGCAATAATATTCCTTGTGAGTGAAACTGTTAAAACTCTTACGATATTTTTGGTCCATTTTTCGTCCTTTACTGACTTAACCAATCGTTTTTAGCTTTAAAAAAACACTCAGAATTAAAATTATAATTCACTGTCGGTTTTGACATGCATACAAAACATGAATTAAATCTGAAATAACTTGTTATTTGAAAAGTGATACAAATACTGATAGAAAATCAGCTATGATAATGTTATTAAATATTTATAAAAGTTTAAACAAATATTTTGAATCAAAGGAATCACAAATTAGATATAATAACCAAAAGTGTAAATATAAAACTAACTATAGTAAAGTTTGTAATTTTCATTTCTATGTATTGGCAACTACTTTTTTGTGGTTTTTAAAAACAAAGATTATATTTTCAGTACGCTTTATTAATAAAATGGTATATGGTAACCATTTAGTTATCAACATATTACTGTATGTGTAATATGATTACAGTAGTCCACTAATCCGCCGCATATAAATTTGTTATCACCGGCTTTAAACTTAATGTATCTATCGCATATCCTCGAAATTAATTAAAAAAAGCCATTCAATAACTGTTCGCCATTTGTAGGATGTTGCGAACAAATTACTAATCTATCAATATATGCTATCAAAACAGATCCTATCCTGGGTCACGTTACCGGGTATCGAACCTTACAAAAAAACAAAGCCCTTTCGGAGAAAACCATTTACGGTCCTTTCCAATCTTTTCTGGAAAAATATCCGTCAATTTACTATACTAATAGCATTTACAAAAATATTGAAATATATTTCTTCTTCAATATTTACTATTAAGAAGTTTATTATAATTAGAATCTACCTTATTTTGAAGCAACAAAAACTATTTTTTCATATTACCAGCAAATCTTAGAAACATTTATTGAATATTAAATGATAATATTATTTCATCTTTTGCTTTTCCAAAGAAGAAACAATTTATTAAAAAAAATCTAGTGTTTAAATAATTTTTTTTAGTCATACTATCATATAAGTTTTTACGTCTGGCATATCTGCAACCCCATTCATCAGATTTGAAATATGGTCATAAAAGTAATCATATAATTATTTAAATATGTTGCCACGAGCCTTCGTTATTTGTTATAAATGAGTTACGCGTTGTTAATAAAAATCCAGTTTAAAATTGCAGTCGTTAAAACTTATTTCATTAGAGTTTTTGAATTAATGCATGCAGAAAAATTGTTTTCATTCTTTCAGGAGTTGACGGACTTTGAAGGACCTGAAGAACTGTTGCATCGCATAAAGTATAGCAGGCGAGGCTCGATTTGAACTTTTCCCACAGGCTCGCGCCGAGATTAAATTTTAAGTAATCTGAAGTTAGCGGCACTTTCAAAGTGAAACGGACGGCCATATTTATTTTGCTGTTTTAAATCGGAATTCACTCAGCAAACACGTAAATATTTACTTTAATATTTTAAACATTAAAGCATCACAATAATGTTAATATTGTGTAAAACTGAAATTCGATACGGAAAAAGTGAAATACGTATTGTAATTTGAGGTTTATTTTAACGATTATCAGGCGGAAATATTTATATGTTGAAAAACTTATATTAACAAAAAAACATTTTTTCATTTGAAATAAGTTTAGGTTTGACCCCATTCACTTTTTAATACTAGGAAAAGTGGAAATTAACACCAATGAGCTTTGAATTTATCAGTGTTTTATGTTTTCTTTTAACTATATTATATTTTTATAAACATACAAGTTTCTTTATAAGTATTCATACATATTAAAGCTAACTGATACAGTACCAATATTGTAGTAAAATTGACGTGTTAATGCTTATTTTGAGTAGGAATTTGTATTAGCACCACGATAGGAAATAATTCAAACTAAATTTTAGTTATTTTATCAAAGTAAGAAATGAACAAACAAAAAAGAATTAATGTTCAAATTGAACAAATATATTTTTTTAACGACTCAAAAATAATTTTTTTAGGTGCTTTGATTTTGTACCAACAGCAATTATTTTCTCCGGATATATTGAATAGTCTCTAAGGATTAGAATTTCAAACTACCCAGCGGAAACCGAGCTCACTAACCGCTCGACAGTAAAGCTAAGATAGGAGGATAGTATTGAGGTTAATTAATTAAATGTATAGTATAATGATTCCACTTCATTAAGGCTACAGGATTAGCGCGCCGTTCGCTCCACCGGACAGATTCTCGCGGAGGGTCTGCGGTTGCGGACAGCAACGTACTCGCCGTCAGTCCTGCTGCTGCTAACATTGGCAGTGCAGGGTGGTTTCCTCCCCCACCCGATGCCGCTATCGAGTTGTGTTGTTCCCCGACAAACCGAGAAAACAAACAACACTCGCAATCTTGACCCTAATGTCCTACGGTTAGATATACGCGACTCTTATATCCACGTGTGCACATTACGAAATGACTTTTCTGGTGGGTTAAGAGTGCCCGATTCCACCGTGCTTTTACGTCATTTTTTATGTTTTAAAATTATTTTAAGCTTTACGCGTATATTTTGCGTTCATCACTAAATCAATTACAATATTATTAATATTATTCTTAAAAATAAAAATAGTGAAATAAATTGAAAACACGACCCCCATACCTTTGTGATATCTCGAGTTAAAAATATAATTTAATTAAGTTTGAGGGATTATTTTGAATAGTGAGTACAAAATAAAAAACGCACACTCTATATACGACATCAAAGTAAAAACCACAAGGTATTCCTTTTTACAAAAATTTAAATTAGCCAAAAAGATAGAAAATTATAATTAAAATTGGTAGCGTATATTTCGACTTTCAACGGCTATTCTCGATATAAAAATCTCACTCCTCGTGGAACTCTTTAATGGGACTCATACATTATTCTTTACAGTCTGGTTTTTTTAACAGTTAGCAGTTAGCATATATACTTTAATTATTATGACTCAATAGATTATTATCTTAAAGTCTAAAAAAAGTCATCAAAAAATGAAAGCGCATATTTTCAGAATTGTCGTTCTCCTATTTATTTGTCATTCATATTACGACGCCAAGATGCAATGGCCAAAGCTCGGATAAGCGAGTTACCCTAACTCAAAAGTTACAGTAGTTCCTGAAGAACACCTCTGGTTAAAGGAACTATTTGCATGAGACTGTTAATGAGATAACATTACACAGTTGTCCATGGAGCTGGGCACAGGACATATCTGGTGGCGGTGCACAGCCACCTCAGTTAATCGCATCAAAGAAGACATTAGCATAATGGTTTACGTATTATTAACCGTACAGCAGCAGTACAGTGGACTAGGGTAACTGTGGGCGGCAGGCAGGTATCCATAAGAGGTAGTTAATCATCCAGGTATACGGTGTGACAGGGAAGGTGACACGCTCGATACCGCAATATGTACCGAAGCACAATGAAAGTTTGATTTATGCTAATAAAATATAAATGAATTATCAAAGTAAATAATCAAAAAATCAAATAAGCAAAACTTAATGATTTCAAAGATTTTTTTGTTTAATTAAAACATTCTCGTATTTAAAATTTGTATTAACCTAAACTTGAAGTTCATAAAAAATTGTGTTTATTATAGAAATAAAAAACAAGCGGGTATCTGATAAAACTGAATATGTTTTATTTTGTCTAAAATATATCTTAAAAGAATTACTTTCATCTCATATACTTGTTGAATTGTAATTAAACCGCACAAACTATGTTAATAGCATTAATAATAGACACGATATTTGGTTTTTATACATTCTGAAATTGATAGTACAAATACTGACATAAACATATAATATCAGTTTTGTTGCTGATCAAAAACTGTTATATTTTACTATTTTTAGGTAAATGAGGTTTGTATGGCCGAGGTTGTATAACCGTTTAAAAGCGTGTTTTCGGATTTAGTTAAATTTAACGTTGTAATGAAATATTTTATACGAGTTGGATAAGGGCGTTAAAATTTTCAGACTATTTCCATCCGCTGCGCAGTAATTTTTTTATTAATCTCAATTACGACTGCAATCTAAACGAAGTAAATACAATTTACACGACGGGCGGACAGCTCGCGGGCTGCGGGACGCAATTTTAAGTCTGAAATTTGCTTCACAATTCTCATTATTCCATTAAACGGCTTATAATTTCAACAGAAATGCAACGAAAAGCTATGCACGTTTCAAAACGTTTGTCAAAGTAATTTTCATGTCTTATATTACATCAGGTTGAAAAGATTTTTTGGATTTGATATTTTTTTAATAAAATTTATTTGTAGTGATTTTTCCACATTTTTGTTTTGTCTTGTCTTGTTGGTATTTTATAACGAATAGAAGCAGGCCTCAACCAAGCCCCCGTAAGGTTCTTACATTCTTCAATTGGAAGATAAAATTACACTATTTAATAATTAACCGTGTGTTCAATGATTATTGAAGTATTCAAACAAGAATTTAATCATTTAGTATTGTAAAAAAAAATGTTATACAAGCTGAAATTTTCAGTATCATTTTCTATGAAACTTTTTTTTTAACAGTTTAAATTACTCAAATTCAACAAAACACTATTAAAATGAGTAATTAAATTTATCAATTTTTGAATATGATTATGTCAATATTCACATAGTGATGGCGGGGTAATATAATGAATAATGGAGTGTGACACCCGAGCTTCTGGTCCAGGTGTGGGGCTCGCTTCTCTGCAGCCCTCGGCGGTGTAGCCTCGAAATAATCAATTTCCTCGGTCCGCCCCGAGGCTGCGGCCTGCCGCCCTGACGCTAATTCCTCTCTCATCTCCCTAATCGTGACGCACGCCGTGAATAATCAAGACTCACCCTTTGGGCTTATTTTTGACGGCATTTATTGTCAGCCCTTTGGGCAAGGCGCCTGCGAAAACTTCGCCGTTTACGAGAAACCGCTCTTCTCGCATTCTTCGGTGATTGAGTATCGCCGTTTTCAATGCCGACTTAAAAATTTTATTCTTCAATTGGAAATAGATCGAACTATATATAACACACTATCCAGAAATATATTTGTAATTTGCAATCGATTAGTTTTATATATAAATATCAAACAAAATTTGTGTATTACCAATCGAGATGAAAGCATATTTAACATTTGAAAAAATTTTAGTTAATATTATTTGTGTGATATCTTTATTCAGAAGGTAATGAGGTTAACAAATGACTGATCGAGTTACTCTAGCATAGTACCGGATCGTCTGTTCGCCAGAGATGTTGCGACCTTCCCGGGTATGTTTTCTTTGAAAATTGCCGGAACCCTTTGACAAAGTCCTATTCTTGTATTGAACCAAAAAAATATACACATATTCCTTTAGGAAATTAAAAAAAATGAAAAGAATTATAAATCTGTTTATTTAATAATTATTTACTAGAAATTTAAAGGATCTCGTATATTTTCCTAAATAAATAGCTAGGTAGATAGGTTTGCATAATTAGTCCGAACGGACCTTTTACTTTTTGAAAAGCATAATGTATATATTAAATCTAAAGGCATATTGCTTGTGGCTGAATTTACATTTAGATTAGGTATGTGTATTAATAAAAAAGACATAACCAAGTCAAAATTTATGGTACAAATACGAATTCAACTAAAATATTTCTTTTATAAACCGGAAATGTCGAATTGACCAGCATCACAGGAAGCATGATTTCCATACATTTATATCCAACAATGAAAATAATTTGATTCATAAAATAAATTAGACCCCTAGGTCCAAGAAAAACACTTATGAAAATGATTTATTATTGCTAGACTCTAACTACAAATAGTTTTTGCTTTAGTTCAAAACTTTATCTGTATATGCGTAGGTTTATCGTAGTCGTTGCTTTTAGTTAATTTAATATTGATTGGCTGACAATTAATGTAAACTTTAACCTGTGTATGTATTTAAAAACTTATTATTGACTACAAGAACCTGGTTTATTTGTATGTATCCCATAATTAACTGAATAACCATTGGTAGATTCTTTAGCCGAGTGTATTATATTTAAAGCAGTACAAGGTGCTCTCCCTGTAAGTTTGCTCGATAAGTATGCATATTGCTTTGCAGAAGCTGTTTGGTTACAAATCCTGCTGTTCGTACAACTACTCAACTGTACTATTTCTAATTTAAATTTATTATAATATTTAACTTTAAATGTTGAAAGGTCTATTATATATATATATACACATATAAGAATATATTTACACCCTTTATTATAACGAAGGTTAACGGGTAAACGTTTCGATGTTTGATTGATCTAATTGATAAAGTGTACAAATTAGTTTCCAAAATGAAAGAATATAATTTTGATTTATTCATAGCTTTTTCCCAAGTGTAAATAAAGTACAAAGAGATCCTTAACTTTAAGCGCTTTGAAAAATGTTAATTGAGCGTTCGTTTTTTTGTCCACTTTATTTCAATTATTTATTTTTAATTGATAATCAAAATCTCGCAATGAGACACGGATTTGCGGATCTTTTGTAAGTAAGTTTTCTTTCATCTTTTAAAAAATAATGGCATTATAATAAGTGGTGTGATTACTTTTTGAAATTATTACACAGAGAGACCAGGTAAAAGTACGCGATAGTCTCTCTTCAAATACAGCGGATTAAAAATAACGGAAAAAATTCAATTTTCGGAATATGTTTTACGGGAATTTACAAAAACGTTTTAATAAATAAATCAATAGAACTATTTTATAACGTAAAACATAATTGTGCTTCGATTGATTAAAACATCGACAGATAAATATAGTATATTCTGTAAGTTTCGTTAATATTGTCTTTAGATTACTAACTATTTTCTGTTATGCGTGACATTTACTAAATTTTAATATCTCAAAAGATTTCGTTTTGTAGTAAAAAAGTGGATTTATTTTTTAGTAATTACGAAAAGTGCTATATCAACGTTTTATTTTTTTAATATAATATCCAAATTTTTTCGAAACCATAACGCAGATTGTAATCAAATAAAAAAAAAACTTATACTATTGAACTTTACTTCAAAGTTGTTACATCAAATAACCCTAGTACGGATCAAAGAAGTATATTCAGAAAAATTTAAGTCTTGAGAAAATTAAAGAATCAAATATAAATGACGGAAGGATGATGATGTTCAGCACTTACCTCGGGTTCTGGTTGCGTGGGGAGGACTTGCGTCGGCTGGTCGGGAGGCTGTGGCGCAGGGGCGTCTCGGCGTCGAATGATGTGTGGGGCGGCCGAGGGCGCCTTATATAGGCCGCGCCATCCCTGCCCTGCCCCGCACCGCCACCCCATCATTTTCATGACGCCATCGAAAACACACGCTTACTAGTGGTGCAAATTAATCCAAATGCATATTGTTCTCTTTTATTCTTATATTTATGTTTTATTGAATATTACTAATATGATTAGACACATTAGTTCACACATAGAAGATGATTAAAGAAGGGTTCAAATCCCACACAAATCACGATGATATTTTTATGAGAATTTCTTTAATCATCTTCTGTGTGTGAACTAATGTGCCTAATAATATAATAAACCCGTAATGGGTAATAAATACGCATCTGATTGACGTTCAATCCAAAAAATAGACATTTTATTGAATAGTTTGATGATACCCTTTTTTGCTGCCAATAAAAATAAGTAAATTTTAAATATGACAATAATGTATCGAAATTTTTGAGTAAATATTAAAAATTAGAATCTACAATTAAAATGATATGATAGATTATTTCAAAAGCTTATAATATGAGATATATAAAATGGGAGAGTTTAGTAAAAAAAATTCTACATAATTTATTTTAAGAAAATTCACATTGCAATATATTAAAGGTTATTTATTGTAGTAAATTTCCATAATCCATAATTCCAAATCTGTCATAGAATTATTTTTTTTAGGTTACTAACGTTGTTTTGCTAATACAAAACTTCAAACTAAATAGCTGCGAGGACAGCTAAGATTTTTAATATTGATTTAGTTGATTAAGCGTCTTGGTAGTCTAAAAGGTCAACTCACCTCGGAAATCTCAGTAATAAGCTTTTTAGTTTTTCGTTTAACTAGAAAATATAATAGCATTAGGGATATGAGTTTATATGTTATTAGTAACTTCTGTTATTTATAATAATTAAACAAAAATAATTTAAAACTTCATTTGTATTTCGTTTCAAGACCCGCTCTTCTCACGATAGCCATCCGTCTTTTCCATCACGCCGACATCTGAAAGGCCTCTCGATAGTGTTTTAGCCCTGATCTGTAAGGTGATTAAGAATGAGTTCTATCCATTCTCTGTTTTTCTTCTACACCTCTAAATTATTAGATTTTCTTAACGTATAAAAAAAACTAAAGCATCTATTCAGCCACATGAAGATTTTTCTTCAGCCTTATTGACGAGTCACGTAAGTCCGTTTTTTAGAAAAATTACAGAATGAATAGAAAAACTCAGCTTCTCTGCATTTATATTAATCATAAAATATTTTATTTATTATTTATGAGTACAAAAAAAAAATTATATGAAGTTTTTTGATTCACTCATTGAGCGTATGTTTTTAGAAGTATTAATCAAAATATTTTTTAAATATATTAATTGCATATGCTTAAAAAAGAGATCAATGCGTCTCCTTGATTATTTGAGCTTTTAATAGTGTTGAAAAAGTTGTTGTAATAAAAACCACTTAAAATAATAAAAAAATTAAATTTTTTTACAAAAAGTTTTCATTTCAATTTCATCAGCTTTGATATTTCAGCTTATATTGCAATCTGACAATTTACAGACTGCAGCTAGCATCTTCCGTTCACGGTCGGACTCTGAAATTAACTTGTTGATTAAGTCCAAGCTGAAAACGAATTAATTTCAGGAACTCTATTTCAACGTACTTCAGTAGCTTTTAGTTAGTCTAACAAATTACCATCAGTACGAGCTTTTTTGTTTGCGTGTACAAATATTTGAGTTCAAATTTATATATATTTTTTCGCTTTTATTTCATTTATGTATTATTACTCATATTACTTAATTTTATTCATAAGTAATTATAAATTCGATGAATAAAAAAGTTGCCGATCGTTAGATAAAAAGAAAATATATTATATATATAGTGTATATAGAATATATTACTGTTTAATTAATTTATTCTGCCAAAACCTTAAAAAACTCAGTTAATTACGATCGTTTTAAGTGAAGAAATTACTGCTTTTGAGCAGTTTTAAATGCAATAAAAATCTTCAGATAGTAATGGAATTGAAATCGCTGCACTTATATATTTGCTGAAAATATAAAAAAATATATTGGTAGTTTTTTATTCATACTAATCTTTAAAATAACGGCTTTTTGGTAGACACTATTAATTCTGAAGTAAATGATAATTCTTAACCTGAGATTATGGAAATATTATTTACTACAATTAAACGCAGAAAAAATACAAGCTTAACGTAAAAAAGAGTTTTTGTAGTTTTTGGTTTAAATGATATAGTTCTGAGAATAAATTTATCATAATTAAATATTAAAGTGCGCATAATTTTTGTTTACGTAATATGTACTCGTATTATTCATGTTGAGGGTTGATATTAAAAAAAATAATACATTTTAATATAGGCATTATCAACCCCATTTCATCCGGTATATCTATACATGCAATTAGTCACTTTAAATAAATCCCAAGAGTGGGAATCGAGACCGATCTGGTTTAACCTCTGAGACGCGCCTTTTTGTCCAAATTAAGAAACTACAATAAAAATACTTTTTATTTATAAGTATTATATTTTAAGTATTTTAGAGCAGCAACTATAAGATTCTCTTATAAAATTATTGGCGACTCCTCCAAATATATCACGCTTGAATATAAAAGCTTATCGTCGGAGACAATATTCTCATCGCAAAGTGACATGTGATACTTTGTAAGTACTGTCTATTGTGGAATATACAAAGAGAGATACATTCCGAGAGAAGGTACATCGTAGACACTTTTCCCTTAGAAAATATACCTTGACGTTTATCGAATATTTTCTTTTGCTTTTTCTTAAAAGGCAACATTCCTATTAACGTTTTGCCTTGTAACAGGCATTATAAAACATCATTCATGGCAGAATTCTACGTAAAAATAAGTACATGCCAAATAACATGTACATCACCAACAGGAAGCTAATGCTTTATATTATTGACACTATATCATATTTAGCGTAATAATTTGAATGTTTCTGTATAAATGTTAGAAGCATTAATTGATACTCAAAATACACTTAATATTTTCAATAATTTTGGCCGTGATTAGCGTGGGACTAAAGGTAGAGCAATTATAGAGTTGTATGAAGATTGCTGCCTCTAAAGTGAACCTTGATTTGTCAAAACATATTGATAAATGTCTTACTTTTGTATTTAACTTTTCAAAGCACCAATGATCTTTTATACACTTGCTTTAATAATATTAATGCATATATTCAATTTGCCATCCCCATAATATGTTTAGCATCGCATCAAAATTTTAAATATTTGTAGTCTAATATTAATTTTTCCATATTTCAAAATAAAATGTCATAAGAAAATACGGATTACTGTTTGTTGGTGAAGTAAATTTTACCTTTCAAAAACATTTTCTAAAAAGTACGTTCATTGTTGGGACAGTCATTACGCTTAGAGTATTATCTAAACTTATTTTACTTTTACAATAGGTTAGTGGAAATACTTGTGCTTAATATAATAACTAAGCGGTGAAATTAAAAGTTGAATCCAAAAGTTTTTTTAAATGTGTGTTAGGTAATACACTTTTTCTACAAAAAAAAAAACTTAATGACGGCGTTTATCACATTTCAGCATTTTCAAAGATCTTTCATGAATGTCCATTTTTCATGTTGGTCACTAATTGCGCGTGAGATCATGTTAAATACGCAATAGGAGAATAAGGTGTACATAATATTTTTTTTAAAATAAAAACCATTAACATTTCAGGCCAATGAATAAAATACACTTTTGATAATTATTTATCCAAAGACAGATTACAAAACATCGAGAGCGTGTAGATGGCATACAGTTAAAGCACAAGATTAATTTGACGGGACGAAGGCTTCTGCTGGAGAAAATCGCACCAGGCCCCGAATATTTTTTTGCAATTACGCATTATTAAATGAAAGGCGCACTCGGCGGAACTATCGTCCCAGGGAATGACTGCCGCCCCGGTGCGGCATATGGCGGCCCTTGATAACACGAATCAGATTATTTGTGATTTACTTTGTCCGAATATGCCTGCGCTTATTACAGCACCTTTAATCGTGTTATCGTATATAATAATGAATGTGTGAGTGGGTTCCTTGTTTTCTGGCAATGGCCGATTTATCGCTTCTAATACAACGTGCAAACATTTCTCATCAAGATAAATTATTACAAACGTTTGACAACAAATGAAGTTTTTTATCACGTCAATAATTTAGCGGCTGATTTAAAAGCACTTACATGTATGAAATTAAATATTTAAACATGTTGAAGGTTTCTTATCACCAGATTGCTTCCGATAGTTAGATAACATTGAAAATCATTATAAATATATTTGAACAATTTGATAACCGTGCAACAAACAGCCTCAGTGATTAGCAGAATTACTTACTGACTACGGAGAAGTATGTTTTATTATTATTTTTTTGTAAACATTAAACAATTTCTCAAGGTTCAGACAAAAGGAAAAAACTTATATTTATTCTCAACAAAATTAATTTGTCATGTGTCAACACTACTATGTGATGAAAAAATCTATCAAGATTCTTATAGATTAAATACACCTCCATTTTGAGTTTAAGTTTCATGGTTAGGCATTTGTTAGTTCTCCCCGTTTGTAATTTTTTTTGTCTGGGGAATGACTTGCATTGATTCGCACTTCCATCCTTAGATAATTAAGCCAAGTATTTATGCAGCTTAAATTATTAAAAAAAAAAAATTGCTATTTAGTAATTGTGGGTTAGCAAATGAATAATTTACGCTTAAACAAACTATACATGTTTTGATATTCTGTGAAAATATACATATTTTCAAAGACTTATTTAAAGATTTACCATTTTAGGTTGTAAAAAAATCTATAAAAACGTTAATTATTTTACTTTTATATCAATTTATTCCCGCGTGTCAAATATCAATACATCCCGCATCCCTTCGTGGAACTTGCTACAGTCGATTGTCACGACTTCCACAAATGGCGATTGCAATCAGCCGTACAGTTTGCTGATTCAATATCCAAATATTAGTGGTTCCCCGCCTATGTTCTTCCAGCCACCTCAAACATTTGCTCGGCCTAAGTGATCTTTGCAAATAAGATGTCGCGTGTCGCGTGTCGCGTGTCGCGTGTTGCGTGTCGCGAGGCGCTCAGGACTCGGCGTGGCCTGGACGGGTGTTGGCGGACGCGAGTTATTCGAAACGAGGCTCGGTCGTAAAACGGCGTTGGCGATTTATGGGGATTTTAATTCATTTTCATCACTTATTTTTTAATTATTAAGTGTGAACTGAATTTAAATGTCTATGAAACGACGGTTTGATTTTATTACGGCATAGTAAAAAATATTTTTTATTATCGAAAATATCTCATCGCAGCAAATTAAATATCTACAAGTACATCTTTTACATGCATTAAAGTTGTATATTGATTATTTATTTTTTTGGTGTTCATTCGAGATTTTGAAAATTCAAGATTAATTGAATTTTAATGCATGTAATACAACTTTAATGCATGTAAAAATTATATTTAAATAACATCAAATTACTTTTAAAAAAAACATACATTTATATTTAAGGACATGTAACACCAATCAATTATTTATGATTTAGAGTACTAGTTCAATGAACATATTTACTAAAATCTTATGTCTGTATTTTGCGATATCTACTATAATAATAGCCATTGTGTGTTTATTTGTATGTATGTTTCATTTTTCCGTTCTGTATAGAATATCTTAAAAGATACAACGCTGATTTTTTGCACATAAGTTAAGTAAATTTTTCCGCAGCTATGTGCCGAATTTCAAGACGATAGGATAATATTTTCATTCATAAACTTTAAAATATGCTTTAGCTAAACTTTAATTATATAATTCACTTCTTCGCCGCGAGATGTCGTTCACCATCAAATTCGTCATTTTGTGACGGGCTACATTACTAGTGATATAATAATACGAGTCTTACAAGATATAAATAATCACTCATAAATTATTTCTGCTCTCACATCAGTTTATGTTGAAATTTATTTTTGTATAATTATTTTTATTAGATGCAAAAATTTCGTTTACAGAAAGCTTCTAGAGGAAAACTGAAAAGCGTCACGTCTCAAGTCAGATCCTGAGGCTCAAGTCACATCCCTCAATCTCGGTGACAATGACTTTATATGGCCGACTTAGAAAATTGTGTAGTTGAATTAAAATTTTACCAGGAAGCCACCAGTGTGGATGTCAAACTGTAAAATAAGCTCTCTCGCATAAGAGCATTCCCGACACTCGCCCTTAAATATGACACCTCAGGGAAATCGGAACAATTAAAATACTCTACTATATCAATGTGTATATTTTAATAAGTTCAACATCTCTTTATTTTTAATATTTTGTTCCGTTCTGATAGTTTATTTTGAAAATAAGACTGTTTTTATTTTAAAATATGGGAGGACTGTGAATGTTTTTTCTTCACTTTTTTACATCATGGTTATTTCTTTTATTACAACATTTCGAATGACACTACAATAAACTTATATTATACTTGCGACTTAAATGTAAAATCGAAAAAATAGAAGATGTAGTTAACATACCGCAAAATAATTTTCATAAAATGCTACCAAGTATACTTTGTTTAAAATATTGTTTATTATTTTTTTAAATGTATTAATTATATAATATATCTGTCACGTGATGTAAAAAAAAAAAATACTGAAGTCGTTGTGAAAAAAGGCGTAATGCGTAATAACTACGGAGTTAGCGATACAACTGAAAGATTTGTTTATTTTTTGATTTAAAAATACGTTGCTCATTCAAAACAAATTTGCGGTCTTGAATTGGCTGGGCATTTAATTTGAAACCCCTCGCGCTTCTAGCCGACGTCATTTTATAATGGCGTGTCAGGCAGTCCGCGCTTCCCTCGCGGGTTATATTATGCATTGGCTGTGGCGCACCCCCATCCCGTGCTTGCACACCCCCCATAACTATGCAAATTGGTCAAGTAGCTTCCGGATTTTAAATTTATAAAATATTTGTTCAAAATGTTAACAATAGTGAGATCATAAATAATCAATCCACTGAATTCATTTAAACTTCTTCTTATGTAGTGCAGTGATGGTTTTATTTTATCAATGTTTTTTTGTGATTTTCGCAATGCAGGTAATTTTTAATGTGCGAGTATTAGTTAGAAAAAAATATATCGTTTTTATTTAGGTAAATAAATCCATCTTCCTGTATCGCTCCCCTGTTCCCCAGAGCCTGGCGGTTTGTTGGTGTGGGAGTCATCGGAGTGTATAATTCGTTAAAATGACTCGGAGCATTCGCGTCGCTTCTCAGGTCACACTTCTGTGTTCTGGAGCCACTTTGGGAATAAGATGTATATCCTTTGTATTAAAATACTAATTCGGAATGTAATGCGAAACCAATTTTAGATTTAGATATTTTAGAATTCACAATATAACTCGGAAACAGAGAGGGTGAAAGCAAAAGAGTCAACCCGTAAATTTGTTATATCACTGCAAAATTTAATAAAAATTGATTTCTAATAGTATTCTAGGACAAGGGTCCCCAACCTTTTTGCACCCAAGAGTACATTCTAGAATACCGGTCGGGCGGCGGGCACCATATATTTTTTCAAGGTTGGACACAGTCAATAATACATACAATGCACAAAAAATATTTAATTCCAAAAATATAATTATAAAATATAAAAATTATTGTTTACATTTTAATGTAAAATAAATAATAATTAGTAAAAAATAGCATAAAAAATCTGGTAATTGGGACTAAAAATATCAGGGAATTTTTCATATAACTTTCTCTTCACTTCTTCTACCGCAAAAATATCAGATAGACTCTCAAATAGCTTTCTCCTCACTTTTATCAACGCAAAAATATCAGAGACACTTTCAAATAGCTTTCTCTTCACTTTTATCAACGCAAAAATATCAGGGACACTTTCACAAAGCTTTCTCCTCACTTGTTCTACCGCAAAAATATCAGATTTATATTTATTCAGCAACTTTTCGACGAAGACAAACCAAACTACACCCACAAGATGCTATTTCAACAGGCTTATATATGACTTTCTGGAAAGAATTATTATTTTCAAAATATTTCGATATATTATTTTTAGCTTATATATCTCTGTTTAATTACTGAATATTAATAATTACACATAAATAATTTTTTATCGTGGTTGCACATCGGCGGGCACACATAAACGGTCGGCGGGCTATATAAGCGAAAAAAAACGGGTAAGGGTTGGGGACCACTGTTCTAGGGTATTATTTCCAAAACACGGAAAAAATAATACATATTTTTGCCAAATGTATATAAAAAATAAATCTGGAAAATCACAAACTTTTTTTTTATTTGGAAAATTTTTGTTTTTAATTGAATACCACCAAGTATTTTTTATTAAATATATTTTCTGAGTATCAAATGAGTAAATAAATCATATTAGAGTGCATGATTATAAAATCCTTTTCTCATTCTATATATGTTTCTATAGGTATTATTTACATGATAAGATGTCGAGATATTTAAAATACCATGCTAAAGCCAAATACAAACAAATATTTTCTATCACCGCCTTATTAGTTATACTAACATGTCGAACTAAATAATTCCTAAGAAATGTACGATTGATATCTGCATTTTTTGCATTACGGAATAGATATAATAAAGATATCATTTAACATAAAGAAATACATATAACGAAAGATACATACACGATAATGTATAATAAAAATTTAACAAAAAAACCTTAGCCAAATGGTTAATCCTTGTAATTTTTTTACACTTTTTTTAATTTTTTACATTACTGGTATAAGTTGTATTCAAATAAAACCATCTGTGTGTATCATAGAAGGCAAAGACGCAGAACGTTGAATGCAGCAGTAATATAAGTAGAAATTATTTAATATAGAATATGACTCGTTCTTTACAGAAAAAGATACAGTCCATTGCAAAATTCAGTGACGTTTTTCTATTTTTATCATAATAAGATACATTGGATACCCAACATCAATGGCAACAAAAATGATTTATATTTCCTTTAGCCATTCTTTTGTATATGAGCTTCTGATAAAGTTCTTACAAGCTTTCAGGCAAATCAACTCCAGTTGTTCACAATCTTATTAATTCAATATCTTTTGATGCTTTATTATTTTTCGCATACCACGTTTCCCAACAGCCTGTGTCTTGAATACCATCTGTGTTAACTGCAATTTCTTATACTTACTATATTTTAGATTCACTGGGCCATTAGAGAGAATGCCTTTGAGTATAAATATGTGGAATGTGTGACTTATTTTGTTTTTTATCAAACCTCAAAATAATTGGGCCGAAATCGCATAGCATCCATTAATACATGGTTTCAGAAATATAATTTTTGGTATGCTTCTTATAGACCTTCCTTTTAAACGTAAGTCTTGAAGATATTCTATTGATTATTCTTGGTACAAATTAATATAAATAAAACACCAACCCCACATGATTTTTTTAACAATCTATTGTAAAGTGGCCATAAACAAAAATATGTTCCTAATGCTACAGTTGAATTTCCCCCGTTTTTCAGGAAACTATTAATTTTTCAATAGTAAAAAACAGACAAACATTCCGTGTAGCTGTTCTCCCTCCGGATATTGTTTAAATACAATATCTTTTAAAAGGTTATAAAACATAAATGTAAATCTTAATGCTTCAAACAAGAAATGGCTGACACTTTACTTCTACTAATATACAAATAAATTCAGCACACATTTGCTTACCAGTGGACCTAATAACCCCACAATGTTTTATAGATGCATCCTAGCGGTATCTCATCAGTTATATGTGCGTAAATCAAATGCACTGTTATTGTGTAAAATACCCTGACGATTGAAAACCACAAAACTATGCACCAAACTCTGCTTAAAGCAATGGGCATCTAAACAAATTTTAGATCTCACTAACGCCACCTCATACATAGCAAATCGTAAATAAAAATAAAAGTACAGCATAAAACATCTCTATATTTTTTTATCACAAGTTGTCATAATTATTGACAGACATACAATCCAGAGATAATATATATCATACAATCTAAGATCAACCTAAGTTAAAATCAAATTGCACACAGAAAACTTATTTTAGTACGCTTTGCAATTGACCAGTCCAAAATATTCAAGATTCAAACGTAAGATAAACTACAAGTAAATTGAGAAATTTTTATTCTACGTATTCAGTGTAAACATTGCTGTATTTCATGATTCTAATATGACAGATGTTTTGTCCGCATGCAAAACTGTAATCATTTATTGCAACTACTGTATTTATTTATTAGAGTATGCATTTAATAAAACTACCATCAAAGAAAAGTTTCATATTATGGGTAGTTTGAAGAACTGAGAATGTCTCCCTGTTAGTCATGTCGGTCACTTTTACAGAAGTTGCAAAACGTTTATTTGAGAAAAAAGACAAATAAAAAAAAGAAAAATGATAATATACATATAAAATAACCTTATTAGAGCATTTGTATGAACAAATTAAAACTCATTGCAAAATACATTAAGAATAAAATTGTTGAACCAACTGATTTTGTATCAGCATATTGTCATGTATAGTGTTTTAATATGAACAAAAGAGGCATTATTGGTGGAAAGCTATTATAACTCATAAATAGAAGAAAAAAAGCACTAATTTATATATTAGGAATTTGTCCAACTTTTATTTTGATGTTAAAATGACATTTTCTTGTCATTTTCTCTGGATCTAAATCTCATGTTTTGACAATAAGTACGCTAATACCGTTTGTAAATCATTGTTGAACTCCAAATAAATTTTTTCTAACTAAAGTACAGATTTCTAAAATCCGTATGTTACATCAATTTCACCACATATAATTTGGATAAGTACCTACATATTTCTAGGTAACATTCATCATGAGGTCAATATAACAATTTGGCTTGAATTGGCAACATTTTCATGGTTTTTCTGATAGAAAATGTTTATTATAAAATAAAATTTTAATATTGCATGCAGTTTTAAAAGGAATATATCACCACTTCAAAAGTAGATACTAAACATAATACAAATCTTTTTGCATTTCTGTCACACGGATATCCATCACCATTCAAACAAACTATAATTAAATGGAGCATATTTTCTCTCCATTACTGCAAAACCTGTTGTCCCGAATAGTCTATTTCATACTTTTGCTCTCAATTGTATTCATAATTGGCATTTAAACTTTAATCAAATAAATTCAATGGACATTAATACTTAACAATTTGTAGATAAAAAGATATGGTATTATTCCAACTAGTTCACTTTCATAAAAACCAGAGCGAGTAAACTAAAAAATAAAGCTTACATACAAATTATAATAGTATTTTTTGTAAAATAAAATTTGTGTGTGAAAATGATTGACTGAAAATATTTTGGCCATCTTCCTGTTTTCAAGGGTCTATTTCAGGTTTCATGGGATATATTTCGGATTCCCAAAACTCAGATAGAGACTAAAATAGTATTTTCATAATCATAACACAGACACCCTGACATACAGAATAATAAATGCATTACTGAAGGTGAATAGAACACGCTTCTATATGCCTCAGAAAAAAATTGTGTACAACCAGTGAAAATATTACAGATGAATATTACAAACAAAGTAGAAACAATCATTGACAAATTAATATTTCATTCTTTTTAGAATGTTTATAGCTTGCCAAAAAGTATTCATTATTAGGAAGTATTAAAAATATTAATTTACTATTTACAATACTTCAAATTTACTACAACAAATAAATTAAAGCAATATTACATTACCGTTGGTTTTTATTTACAACACTAATCTTGTTAATTTTATTACAATTTGAATGAAATCGATACAAACATTATTTTATCATCAACAAAAATAGCAAGATTGTTATATTTTCTTTAAGCTCTACAACAGATGGTAATTTTTCTAAAAGGTATTTTTCTATAATAGTTGTGCAATTAAGAATGAAGAGAAAATACATAGAAAAAGTATTCTCAGTTAACCAATGTACATTTTTAATATCAGATATTAGGCCATATACACTGAAAATTTCAATCAGCTATGACAAAAACTGTTACATCATTATATGATTTTTATTTTCTTACTGATGCAGAAAAGCGGAAATGACAGTTAAAGCTTATGGAAAAGCAATTTTAAACTTTCATTAGAAATATTATAAAACAAATTTTTATTGGAATTCTATGAATATCCTAAATGTTGATTTATATGTAAGTTGTGATTTTTTTAAAACAATATGTTAGATAATCTCAATTGTATACGCAATAATTCTGTATGGATTGAAATTACGGTTTAATTGAGTATTTAACAATTGTCAGTAGTATTTTTTTTGTTTTTATCATTGTTATATAATTATTTGAATATTCTTAAAAATACTTTAGCATAAAATTTACGGTATGGTAGTTAAGTCATTTCCCTTTTTCGGTGTCAGTAAAATTACAAGAAACAATGTTATTCTTCTGACATATTTTAATTCATATTAACTGATTAATGAAAAATTTTAAAATACAAGATCCTTGGAATAATTCAATGGAATAATTTGTTAAAACAACTATGAACACATTTAGTACAATGCTACAAAATGCATTAGAAAAGGTAGGTTAGACAACCCTACTGTGTTAAAAACTTCTATGAAAAATTTAGATTTGTTTTTCCTAGTATTTTAAATGTTAACTGCACAAGTATAATTTTTCTCGTGCGAATTGGTAAAGCTCGATAAGATCTCAGCCGAGTGCGGGTAGCTCTGGTGCCACCAGTCAATTACTTGCATCTTAACAACAGTATCTAGGACCACATAGCACTCGGGAACACCCACCATGAGATCTTGGTAGCCTGAGCTAAAGCCAAGACTGAGTCGGTGGTTTCTCATATTAGCTGCAAGGGATGTTTGTATGGTCTTAAGAATCATACCCATTGCTGGTGGAGCTTGAGAAAAATTTCCACAAAAGACCTGAAAAAATATTACATGTAGAAATAAACTAAGAATACTTTAAGACTATTAAAAATAAAACTTTTTTTTAAATTGCTATATAATTAAGTGTGTTCGGAGGTTATGGCTGTCGATTATAATTAATACTTGATTCTTGGGTGTTATATTGCGTTTTATCTTTTATGGTGGTCTATCTTATCAATCCCAGAAGTGGGGCTATTTTCAGGCAGTTGAGGGGTAGCCTCAGTACCAGAGTGAAAACATTGGATCACCAAAAAATAAAGTATCTACCATATGTTATGCTGGTATCAGAATGTTTATATAAAAATTTTACAAGTCAAATACAGATTATACAGCTTAGATATATACTATATTGAATCGAAGTTTTAAGCACTGACAAAAGTGGCCATAAATAAATCTTTCACTACATTACTTTTTTCACACTTTGAATAAAATATGCTTTAAAAATATAAATTTATCTTTCGAAGGTTATAATATACATTAAAGTGTTGAATTGAATATGGGTAGACATATTGACAAAGTCATTTTAACCAATAAATAAATAATTAACATGAGTTAACAAATATAAAAACTAAAAATATATACTTACTTTCAACACCTTACAATCTGCTTCTTGGTTGGCATTTATATCATCTAAAATAGTCAATAAATTTTTTTTGCCCGATTCTTGTCGGGATCCATAAATTTTTCTGTGGATAGACTTCATTTTGAAATAAAAGATCCATTGATCTTTGTACCTGTGGTACCACATAGATACACATCGCATTTTAATCAAATCCTGAGGAGTGCAGAAGTTCTGTGGCGGTGATCTGCACACAAACGGTAGATATGTGTAATATAAACTGCGAATGACTAGAGTTCGAAGACTGTATCTCCTAGCGATGGATTCCGGTTTCAGGCCTTCAGGAAGGCACGATGTCTTCTTACAATATCTTTTGTACAGGTTGTACCAAAATTTTGCATATGACGTTACAAACAAGGAAGCTTGGCAAATACCAGCGAATCTTCCCACGTCTTCAGGCCTGATGTATTCTGATATAAGAAACCATACAATGACAGGATACTCTATTCCTTCCGCATCATCAGGCGGGCGTTCATCATAAGCTCTTCTTCTACATTTTGATTGAGGGTTACTTTTTGCTATTACAATACTTTTGGTACCATCTTCGTTTTCTTGTTCAACTAGGTCAATATCGTCATCGACATTGTCATCCCAGTCCCAGTCTACTTGTGCGGCCATTGGTTCTGGTTTCAAATTTGCTTTTAAGCTTGCAGCAGATTTCTTTGATCGCGAGGTTATGAATTTCGAATCAGCGAAATCACATAAAGATATATCTTGAAAAAAAACAAAGTCATATACAGAAGTAATTTGATATATTATAGCACACCTACTTTTTAGATTAAAATCTACTGAATAACTAATTAATTATCAACATAGATACAATAGGCAAACCATTAAATCAATAATATACAAGGCACATAACATCTATAATACATATTTTATATAAAAAATATTTTTTCAATGGAATACCTTGGTTATGATTACTGTTGCTTTTTTTCCTGGATTTTTTATTTGACATTCTTCCGTCTGTAATACGGCAATATATCTAAAAACATCAGTTTTGAAGTTCTAGATAAAATATTTATAATTGAACATAACTTAAATCATACTTAAAATACGCTAACTAAAACTAAATCTCAAATACGGAAGAGATGTCATTCATGCTGTCATCTGAGTTGTCAACAATATGAAATGTACTTTTTATATTTTGTATGGCTAACAAATTAGTTTTTTTATTTCAAAATATAGCCCAAATTATTGTTTGTCCGGTATATTTGTCCCTCAAAATAATTATTCATGAATTATTTTGCATTTTGTTGTATTTTGTTATATTATAAGCCATGTTTTGTAATTGATTATATTTGAACGTAATATTTTATTTTATGAATTATAATTTAATTTTTCAAAGAAAAAAATATAATTAATGGGTTTAACGCAAGTGCCCATCAGTATTTAATTAATTTTAAAAGTTACCTTTCAAATGTTGAATCCAGTTTTCCAAAAAAACATCTATAACCTTGTAAAACAAATGTTTTAAAAATATTTTTTATTCCTTTTGCAATAAATCAATATTTTTTTTACCTGTTTGAATAAATATATTTTTATACAATAATGTACAAAAAAAAATCCATAAGAATAAATAACTCAATAACTTTGATTTTGTGGGTTTTGGAATAAGTTATTAATTGTTATCGTTTTATTAATATAACTTTTAAATTAATTTAATATTTTATTTATTCAGACTATTGCAAATAGATGTATTATTTTTGCATAACTTTTATTTTAAATAAAGCGCTATCTGTGAATAAATTTGCAAAGTTTTCTAATTCGATTCGAGTGCCGCCACCTATGAGCGGAGAAGGAAGAGAGCGGCCTCGCCTGACGTCAAGATCCAAGATGGCTGTCAGGCCGCTGGGTCGGGAAGTGTAGTGATGGAACTGGTGCGATAGGAATTTGTAGGTGTGTCAACCTAGATTTTCTGCTATAATGTCGTTGAATCGTTTGAATATAAGTTTTCCCGTATCTATGGAGCGTTTAAAATATTTTTTGTCGTTACCGTGCGCTAGGTTTAGATAATGTTTGTACTGGAACATAAAACATCACCGCCTATAGTGAATATTCGGCGCCGCCGAACGTAAAGAGAGAGACTTTTATTTAGCCGAGTGTTCTCGTAAAATGTGGAATATGATGTGCGACGTGATGCCTACGATTTCGGAGGACAGCATTAGCCAGCGGAGCTCGCAGTTCTCCGGCGAGAACGCGGACCTGGAGCAGCTGATGGTGTCCATGCTGGACGAGCGCGACAAGCTCGTGGACAGCCTGCGGGACACTCAGGAGCGCCTCGGCGACACCGAGGGCAAGCTCAAGGGCGTGGAGAAGCAGCGCGACTCCCTGCAGCGCCAGATCGCCGACAGCCTGTCCCAGGTGAGCCCGGCCGTCGCCCCGCGCCCGCGCCCGAGCCCGCGCCCCGCGCCCGCGCCCCGCGCCCCGCGCCGAGCATCCCCCGCCCCGGCTCGCGCGGGCTGCTAATACGTCTATTTCCGAGCATGGCGGGTGTCTGCCTCGTGATTGTGCGAATGCGAGAAATAACCCGCATTCGGCAGCTTTTCCCCGAATGTCCATCTCCGCCCTCCCGTGCAGTGGGTTACTGTCACTCATCAACGAGACGCTGTCAAGTCGGCTCCGATGAATTGACCTCCTTTACTTTCGCTGTTACGAATTTACGTTACAGTTTTAATTCATAAATACTCGCTGCCGTTCACGTTTCCCGATTGCAGTGCAACGTGTTTATACGATACGCGTCGAGCTAATATCGATTTATATATCGTGAAAAGAATCACTCGATGTTGTATTTTGTTTATAGTTTTTGCGTCACTATCTTATTGATGAGGTTATCTGTATTTCGTTTTTTTTACTTTCGTAATAATTATCCTCGTCTAATAATTTATTTTTTATTTTTATAAATATTACATACTATATAGCTATGCACCGGATTATTTGCACCAGCATTTTAGAAGAATACACAAAATTTAGTATGGAAATTGAAAAAACTATATGTCACAATTTTTTATTGCGATTTACTTCCTCAATGCGGTATTAAATATATCTGAAGTATATAAAAGGACGTGCACTTGTAGTACTTACAGCCTTACAGATGTTTCCAATGCAAATCTAGTCTAGCTACACAATTGCCATATATTTTTAACACATATTAATCCTACACGGCTACCGTACTTAATTTTTTTTTTCATTGCATCCTATATGTACTCGAGTACCCATCGACAAAATGTTCGGTCGAGCCGTTTATACTTTAGTTACTTATAATAAATTATCATGAAAACGAAGGAGCTCGGGTGATTAGCGACCCGAGCTGGAGACGTGGAGTAGTCCCCTCCCGCCCCTGCCCCAGCCCCAGCCCCAGCCCCGGCACTCGACAGGCGTTCCCGACTACAGCCCTGCCCGCCTGTCCGTGTCAATGGCTCGCCAACTCGCAGGACGATTCCCCAACTTTCCAACCACTTCTCTGTCCCACTTGCGACTAAATTATTGCGAAGGTACGACACAGCCTACCAGTCGCAATTCATGAAAATCTTATCTTAAATCTACACATGTCTTGCATGACATAACCTGAACAAAATTGTTAACCGTTTCTCCTAGTAATCTGGTCTTGTCTGGTTTCGACTTTACGGGGCCTCAAGCAGGGGCTACCGTTTGCCTGTCCTATCGGATCTGGTTGTGTAGAGTGCTGAACGGAAATAGTGTGAGCATTAAAACTTTTAAAGGATCCTTCAAACACACCCCGGGGGTTGGAAGTCTCTTAACTCCACTCGTTGAAGGCACTGGTTTTTTAATCTTACGGTGGGTCTGATTTCTGTAAGAGATTTCCATATCAGCCAAACTATTAATATCTCTATGATCACTAGGAACAAAACATATTAAGTATCTACATTCTGTTAAAACTTTTAATTTTATCCTATACCACCTAAGTAGTTATTTATGCCAAATATATTACATTTAAACAAACAAAATCTTTTTTTTGCATTGATCTCTTTTAGGATTTGTATTTAAGTCACTCGTAATATTGCAATGAAAGAGTGTGCGTTCTTTTTATTTTTTTGTTAATAGTTTGTCTCAGTCAGTTTTGTTGGCCAAGGCTTCTTCATAACGTGAAACGATAAATAGCAATCAAATTACAACAATAAAATCTGTGGAGTTTCATTAAGCGCATATTAACGAATTCGCTTCTGCGACCTAGACACCGCAAATTAAAAATGATGACTTAGTGGTTTGTTTCATGTTGTGTTGTTTAATTTATAAATAACTACGTCAATGTTTTCTTTCGAATTTCCCAAATGTGAAAACCTTCCTCACTTTGCTTTCACATTACCAACACTATTTATCAACGTGCTTTTGATTTGAGTATTATCGATACGTCTTCGGTTCTTTCTTCATTCGATCTCTGCCATTACATAAATTTCTTTGGCACGCTTGACGGTAATAAGCAGAAGAAAAAAAACTTGTTTTTATAGTTATTTCTTCATATCAATTCGCATATTTATGAGTTTTTTTTAAATATGTATAATTCTAATCAATATTTCGAGTATCACGGCTCCTGTTGGAAATTAATAAGATTCGGACTTTATTTATATTGGATTTTCCTTCAGACTGAGAATATTGGTCGAATGACATTGACTTTGTGTAAATTGACATATTTTAATTCTCCGAAGCCTTCTTAATAATACGCAATTCTATCGGGCTCACACGTGTCTTGTCTTTATTGGTTATGCAAAGTATCTTTTTTTTTTAATTTAACGGCATTACGAAGGTTATAAAAAAGCAAAGTTGATGCAACATAAACAAGTTATGCAGTAATCTTGGATTAGAAGTATTAGGTGTTGGAAGGTGCAAGGACATTCATGCAAGTTAATTTATTGTTTGGATCAACTGTTCGCTCGTCGGTCGGTGAAAACGCGTCTGATAAGCTCCCATGCGATTCGGATCTGTATATTCTACCACTATTAGGGGATTTTTTCATTTTTCTCTTCGATTTTTCGCTCTAATTTCTCGACGCTTTTGAATTCCACTCTGGGTGCGCTTTAAGGTTGTCCGGTGAGTTCCTTGGACGTCATATGATCTCTGACCGCTATTCAGCTTGGAGCAGAGTTTTTACACGGTCGTGTGAACACAATTGTCTGCCCGTTGAATTTAGTGTTTCAAATTACCTTATTATTTTTGCCTTTTTAAGCAATAAAAAAAAGCTTTGGTATTTATCGCAAAATGTGCCGTAATTTTTAAATCTTTTTTGTAACTTATATCCAGCGGAAATATTCGCGTAACTCTTATTTTTTTTTTTTTTAATAATTTGTTATGTTATTGCTTCAAGCTGCTAATGTGTTGTACCTCGGTGTAGGGTAGAATATCTCGCGGATTCCCTTGGCTCTTCGTGCCCCCCGAAGGACTGCTTACCCCGCGGGGAGCTCCTCCCACCGGGCCCCTTTAATTACGGCACGTGTTGCACATGCGCGCTGCAGCCGCCCACCGTCACCGGAGGTTAATTCCCACAACACATGTCGCATTCACACTGGCATGCGGCGTCCTCCGTCCCGCAGCAACGGGGAAGCCAGGGCGCGTGCTGGGCTCTAATTTCTATACCATACACCGTAAATCAGACCAACTTGGTCCTCAAGCATCGAATTTGTTTCAAAATACGTTTCCATCAAACTGTTCGAATGAAAAATATGGCACGGGTGAATTTATAATTTATCATCAGAATTTTATGTTTTCTATTATAATAAAATTATTCAAAATTGACCAAAGGTTTACTAAACGATGTAACTTTACTTGGCTCTCTCCAAACAAAATTGCTCTTGTAAAAAAGTTTGCCCGTCTCTGCCCTAAGGGATACAGCTGCGGGCGGATTTGCTTTACGACTCGTATTAAAATAAATATTTTTGGTTTTGCACGGAAAAGTGTATTGTTTGTGTAATGAATCACGATTTTGACTCAGCTGTTGTTTTGCATAGCACACGCATGCACCGTTGTGGGATTCCGAAATGTCGTTAGGGTCGATATCCACCGCCGTCGATACGGTAGAACCCCCGACCGAAGCCGCGCTATCAGAGGTGTAAAACACGAAACGCCGGTGAATCACAGAGGCTAATTATTTTCGTTCGAATATTGACCTCTCAAAGGTAAAAAAAGAGTACAAATGTAGCTGTCGAAATCGTGTTTGTTCAATATCATTCGTCTAATCTACATAGTTGTAGTGTTATTTACCACCTTAAAATAGATCCGCAAAGCTTTACCAAGTATATATTTTTAAAAAACAATCTAATGTTCCAGTTTAATTACAATGATCTTAATATATGTGGGTTTAAATACCTTTGAATAAAAAATAACACGCTCATAGTTAATGTCTACGTGATAAATAGATTTAAAATTGTAATTTTAGTAACCATCAACTTATGTCACACATCACTTATGTGATGTATCTTTAAATAATTATCAAACAAGAAGTACATTAAAAACTCTTAAAAATGGACAGTCAGTAAAATGTTACATAAACTGAAAGCTGGAATTATTATAACACATATGACTCTCAACTTTGAAAAATCCGTTGGTATTCATGAATCTTGGCGGAGTCTGGAGCTATAGGTGTAGTAAACGGAACTCACTCATATATCTTAATATATTGTTTTGTCGTCCATTCATCGTCTCCTTTTAAAAATAATGTTTTTTTTACGTGAGTCGATACATTTCTGCTTCTGCTCCTTATTACGATGCCTAGTCTGTTTCCTTTGCCCGTGCGTTAGCGGAACACAAGCCGCAGAGATCTCCATAATGCTACTCAAATAAAATCCAATGTAAATTTCTTATATATATAACCGACTGTTAGCAGCCTCGTGTCTAATAGGTAGGTGTGTGTGTGCTCTTTTGCCATGATTTACAACCTGCTTTGTGCATGCCCCTTCGCTGTTCATTGATTGTAAAGAAGGCTGCATTCGCCAGCAAACATGTGAGTGTTTGTATCGGTCGGCAGGGATGTTGTTGAGCGAGGCAATATACGATACTTCTCGTGTCAGTCCGCAGCGCGCTGGGGTGATTACGCGAGTGAGATGCATGTCATTATTCATTTCCACGAAAGCAGAGATAAAACGCTTCTTTGTTTGGCGTTTCTACTGTGCCTCGAGGAGAAGGATAAACCATCGATAGTCTCTTAACAATCCACTCTCACGATACTCCTGCAGAAAAGACATCACAATTTTTTTTTACTTTATGAAAACTATAGAGCTCATGAACAATTATTATTAGCTATGCTTAATTATTACGTCAATTAATATATAAGACATAAATTGTTATTGATTTTCTATTCAAAGTTGAAAAGTTGCAGATGTTAATAGTTTGTACATTTTTTATAAAAATAATTTATTTGCGTTAAAAGCTTGTTGTTTCTTTAAAAAAACAAAATTCCTAATATATCGTGCAGATGAAGTAATATGTCCAGTCAATTTTTAATATCAAAATAAATTATCCAAGTAGCAAAAACAAACACCATTCTGATCAGCTTCAAATGTCAACGGTTCAGACCTGATCTTGAGCTCAGTTATTGCACAACCTCTTAAATCCATCGCTGACACAAGCTCGCGATCGGAAAGGTCGATTTTGTTGACAATTCGTGCTCGCGGCACCTGTCGGCCGAGCCTAGTTCAGCTAGCGGAGATGCTCCTGCGGGGCCATCCCCATCCCATCCCCGCAGTCTCATCCCCGCCGCTCATCCCCGCCTGCACCGACCGCAGCTGGTTCCGGGTGCACGCACGCCTGCAAGCCGGATATATTATAAGATATCCCAATGATTTATCATTTTGACTAAGTGGCTCCGGTTACTTATCGATTTTAAAAAAAAATCAACAACCCTTTGTAAAATATACTATAGTTAACTGATGATTTCATATACTAATAATTTTAAATAATGAAATATTCTATTTATCTGTCATGGATATATAAGATAAAGCTAGAGAGATTGTAGACATACCGAGCATGATAATGATCGGACTTCAAGGGCTTATATTTCATTTCGATTTTTTAGTATAAATATTCAAACTCAAGCGGTAGTTTGAATTTAATTTATAGTGTCCAATACTGGATATCAATAATCTTATCTGTGATAGTCGAAGTTCACATTGATAAGTATTCAATCATAGAAACCCTGTGTAGAAGTGTGTACACATAATCACATATTTTTCAATAATAATCAAAATCGGATGCTGTGGCTTGAACCGTGCATTGAGAAGGTAGTCTCAAGGTTTTATGCAGTCATTTTGTACAGTTTAATTTTGATTAATCAAATTCACATGTAATAACAATGCCTAAGCACAAACAAAACGAGACAAAAATGTTTTTTTTCTTTATCTCGCATTGTTTTGCTTGTAATTTTTATTCCGGACACGATATTGGTTATATTATATTATCCATATGTATATATATAATATTGTTATTAGTGCTATTCTCCCCAAAAGGTTTAGTAAAAAGATAAAACTATCGTATCCAATGCCTCTAAAATAGCCTTTTAATATAAAAAAATACAAAAGGTACTCCGAAGTTAATCCCACTAACGTGTAGCGTATTGGATCCCGTGACGAAACAGAAAGTAAACGTCACCGCTGCCAAGCGCAGGGAACAGTCAACAGTCAACAGTAATCAGCGGGCCATCGAGTCATCGTCCAGCGTGTCGCATTTAGAGGGCCTTGAGCGTGACTCGAGAGGGAGCGGAGAGCGCTCGTCTCGGCTATTTCTGGCCGCAGACCGCAGGGTCGGGCGCGCCGGCTCCTTCCCACGCTGGCAGAGGCTCCGTCAATGGATCCTCCTCCGGCCACTGCGCTCATTATCGTGTTGTAGTGTTCATACATCTCTAATTCCGCATCCAAACCTGAACACGGCAGCAATATCGCATCGTGACTGTTTGCACGGTGGTGCTACCAATCGATGTGAGGCTTCTCTTAGACTCTGAGAGTCATGTTGCAACGCCATGTTTCAAATAGACCTGAAGACATCCATATTATATATTTAACAGTTGATATGATGGCATTGCGTATCGCTGCAGGACATCAAATAAAATTTCAGTACAGCACTGACACGAATGTCGTGTCAAGATCTGTACTAATTCATAGTAATTTCTTTCACTGTAGTGTAGCAGTACTGAGCACTGGTCGTCCGATACAAAACTTGTGTAGGTCTTGATGATTTTTTTGGACAAAAGTGCCGCTATGTCGTAAAGGTTATAGCAATATACAGAGATTGCTCTGGTTTTTAAAATTACGTAACTCTCAGTCAATTTAGTAATGACGACTGTTAACCTACAAAGCTAAAAATTATATACCTAAAAATATTACTTGCCATAATTTTACACATAGCACTTATGAAGTTTGCATACTACTGATACACCTGCACAACGTGTTAAATAATAATGTTACATCGGTATGTCAGGAAGCTTTTATCGAAATGTTTTAACGACGTCAAGTTGGTACTGTAGTTGAAAAATTTACGAAGCAAATTCGACTTTTCAGAATAACTTTACATAAAAAAAGGTAATCGAAAGAAGTGACGGTGTCATCTTTTACGACCTCCAACTGGAAATGAGCGTCATTTTCGTTTTTACCTTGGATACAGTTTAATTTTTCGTTTTTTCTCCATTGTCTTGAATCTGATGTGAGTTTAATCATTGCGATACTGACCCGCGGAGAACTGTGGACCTTCGGCAACGTCAATGCAATAATGTAGCCTTTGACCGCTCAGGTGATCATACTATGCTCAATTATGTTGTATTACGAATTTTCACGTGCATATTTTTAGCTGCCATTAGGTGTTGTTCTTGGAAGTATTTACGACTTGTTTTAATACCCTGACAATTAATTTGATTACTAATCGACTATTAATAATAACACGTTTAATCGCGAATTAACGTCTAAACGAATTGCCATTAAGCTTTAAAGTGAGTGATACTAGTAGATATACAAGTGAGGCTGCAATCCATGTTTAGATTGAAATGTGACTGTACTTTAAGAATTTATTTTTGTTTTCTATTAATTTACTTGTTATGATTATTATCAATTCAATGTTTTAAACTTAATTTTCCGAATAGTTTTTTTATTCTGCTTTATATCTACACTTATACCAGAAATACAGGACAACACAATTCTTATTATTATTTTGAATATTTTTTATTTATTTCCTTTGCAATTAACGGTACTTGAAAGAAATAAATAACTGACTATATATTAAATTAGAAATTAACTTTTGATATATGATATATGCAGTTAAGTTTATGTATACAGTTAAGTTTTATTTTTCTGCTTAGATATTAATATATACTTTTGATAAAAATGAAGTTCCCGGTATTGTTACGCCACGTCTAATTTGCAGTTAATCAGAATTGTCTATTTCCCGGTCTGGCGGTTCTTCGTGCATCCCAATACATCCACTTCCGATGGAGTGCCATGGATATAAATAGGCGCAATGTTTTGGTCAGCGACTCGCCGGCCGGGAGGGAATTAATCAAACCGGGCGGGCTGCGGCACTCGAGCAGCGGCAATCTCAATCTACTGAACCACCAAAAATTCATTTAGGTTATCGATAATGTTCTTAAAGGAATGAAGTCGATGTATTGATAAAAAAAATCCATTTAATTTTTATAACATTATAATTAATTGATGAAATGATTCTGTGATAAATAATATTTTGATATAAGGACAGAGTAATTTCCCTGAGACAACTGAGAATCCACTGCACGGTTCCAATTTATCAAGGGGAAACAAAATAATCTGCCTTACGCTTCACTGTCAATGTAAACAGTAGGTAGAGTGCTTTAATTTCTTGTCAGGTTATATCTAGGTTCGTCTTGCCTCTGAATTTGTCCATCATCTGCAAAAACTTGGTATAGCTGTAACTCGTTAGATATAAGTCACAACACGAAATCGTGATGTTGATTAAATATACCCAAAATGTTTATTCGTGGTTTTTCGTATTGAAATTTTTTTTGTCTACTAAATAATCCGCTTTGGAGCTAATTTTCGTAGTAATTTCATTGTCACTTTTAAGCAAACTATTCAGTAAACGGACGTTGAATCGTCAGTTTTCTTAGCAGTTCAAGCATCTTCTTGACTAAATGCTTGCTCTTGATGTAAAATTCTAAGTTTTAGAGGATCACGTCTCACAAGCACACACTAGCCGTCACAAGAAGATGGAAAAACGCCAATGTTTTGAACAGTTTAAATTTAATTGCGTATTTTGAATGAAATCCCAAACTTCGCACTCTTTTCTTTGCTTTTATCCAGAATAAACATTTATTCAAAGAGAGCGATCAGATTTTATGAACCAATATTGGCTTATCGTATTAGCAGAATAGTCAGCACGGCGGCTGAAGTTTACATTACATCGAACAAAACGTGTTTTTATAATTTGCGTAATTATTATTACACATTCAAATCGCGCCGTTACTTCATTGGACTTGAATTATTTCACACGGAATAAAACAATTCAAAGTTGTTCGTACGCGTACCCGTGCGGATCGAGATTGCGGGGCGCAAATTTGTGTCAAAAATGACACCGAGAAACTTTACTCTCCGCCAGATACTTCGGGCCGATTAGGATTGCGCGAGTAACCGAGCCCGATTAACTCCGTGCCATGACAATTATTATTACGTCACGCCGGGTCCTTCGCAAACTGTTCGAGCAATAAGGGGCGATTGCGTAATGCAAATCATCAGTATTCGGTATAATCTGGTCGAAATTTCAGGTAGTTTTTGGAGCTATCTTTGCAGAAGCGAGCAAAATTATAATAATTCCCTTTAAAATTAAATTCACAAACGTGACGAATCGTCATCGTGACGGATTTTAAATAACTCGCTTTATCCGACCCGAATCTGAGTAATATCATGTCAGAATAATATCTCCTTATGCAAAGATTAATGAGATGTTAGCGTCGGAATACCGAACGCTTCGGACTCGCCCCTTCCGTTCCGTACGATCCTGGGCGCATTCGCATGATTGATGGACTCAACAAATGCCTCCGCCTGATTGCTCGCGGCTTTTGAATATGAATGTGTGCAGTTTTAGAAACTGAAATGTTCGGGGCGGCCCGGGCGCCGGCATTCCGCGAGCAATGTCACGGCCCGCTGAGCCACTATCCTCTATCCACTATCCACTATCCACTATCCACTATCCACTATCCACTATCCACTATCCACTATCCTCCGGCTGTCTGCCGCGTCCATGACTGCGAATATTCTCAAAGTTCAAAAGTAAGTTCAATGCTTATGTTTAGTGACGTTTTCGTAATTTTGATTTATTTAATTGCAAATTTTATATTAATATAACGCGCGTATACTAAATACTCTTCGTGTGAAAGCAAATGTACACCAATAATATATAATTGTTACAATTTTTTTATTCCTTCTGTATTTGTTAACTAAACAATGAAAAAAAGTAAATCAATGATTATGCTTTGTATATTCATTATGTTTTCATTTTCAGAAATTACCTGATTGTTTTCTTTTTATTTACAAAAAACGCTTCATTTCTGCTTGGATGTAGGTGAAGATGGCGATGAATACTGCATGACACTACACGATCATACATTTGTGGCTATATGAAATCTTGGTGTATTCCATTACTGACGAACATATATTTTTTCTGTACTGTTCAGTTATTCGGTGAACATTCTATAGAGCATGTGTAATATCGCAGGTGCCTTTAACTAATAATAGATGAGCCCGAAAACCCTCGCACAGTGTGATTCCGCCGCATCGTCCGCGCCAGCGTATCGGTTCGAAGGTTGCGGTTTGAGCGTAGGGCACGAGCAAGCGTCCACAGATCGGGTCCGATAATGGCCTATTAGTACGTCGGTCTGCCAGGCTGGAAGTCCTTTGCAGCATTAACTCAATTACAGAGCGTTTCTGCGCTTTTAGCAGCACGCGACTTGTCCTGTCGCTCCGGCAACTGAATAATACATATGCAGCATGGGATTTCATCTGCTGCCTTTGAATAATTAATTGTACGTTTTTTCAAACAAAAAATTCAAAAACTTTCAGAGTAAATAAATAAAAGTAAATATTAATTATTTTTATAGTTTAAAAACCAAGCAATAAATAATTTAAGTAAGTTTTGTAATTAAATATTAAAAAGATGACATTTGTTGTCAACTTGACAAGTTTTTGCAAACGAATACAAATCATACGTTTTTTATTCTAGTTGGCTTTGTTAAATCTTTAAAATTAATACAGTTTGGGTATATACAGAGTTAAAAGCATTATAAATTGATACTATAGACAAATTTATTGGTTTTAAAACGGAGTAGTCTTTCCCTTATTACCTCCATTGTCTTTAAAGTGGCAAAGGTACTTCGGGTATTCAGCAAGCAGGGCCGCCTGTGCCGGCATCGATTTCTCAAGGAGTGCTGTCCAAAGCCTCGCAATAAATTTGCAGCACCCTGCGGACTCAGCGCATGACTTCCGGTAATCCAACCGCTGAAGTATCCGGCTTAAGATCCTGGCTTCCGGCGCCTTGCAGCCCCTTCACGGCTATCGTCTTCTCTTAATAGTCTGCCAGCAACAAGTTCACGCTATGGAATATCCAAATTCGTGTATGATAATTTCATTGTTTACTCCTACGTCTTACGTAAAGTGAGCTTGAAAGAATATTTACTGAAACGAATTAAACTCTCCGAATCTGATCAACACTTCAAACGAGTTCAGAAGTTTGCGATTAGATCACCGTGCATGCATAAGCAAAGCGCGATGCTTGTCTGACGCTCCCTCATGTTTTCTTTATGATTGTGAGGATTGTCTTTTTTTAACGTCTACGACCGTGCAATCTCTGTGTTGGTTCAGCAGCTGACAGCTTAAATTATAAAAACTAGGAATAAAGTAAGTTTTGAAAACAAAAAATAAATAAAAATCAATTGTTACAATCGGATTGATAAAGTTTTATAAGTTACATGTCGATTTCAAGTTTTCACTCTTTGTCTAGCGACGACACGAGAAAAAAAAATTAATCCCAAATACCCTAACAAATTGAAGTATTCTAATTTGGTTAGGTTACCTTTTATCAATTTTAATTTAACTCAAGCCCTCTAATATAAATAATTGCCGATAATATTTATATTATTATATTCTATGGTCCATTTCACTAGCGTATTACATTTCTTAGATAATTTGTATTAAATATGACGAGCTGCATGTTGTATATTAATTGTTTTATTTTCCTGTTTAAGTTATTATTAGGCATATTTTATTTCCAGATGTTTGATAACGCGCCGTGCTAGGAAAATAGGTACGCTCCTTTATGGGCTTTCAAGACTTCCTGTGGATTAACAACACGCGCCCAAGAATGGCGATCGCTCCTTTAGAAGTGTCTTCTAAAATAGTTGCCAGTTCGACGACCTTCTCTCCCGCAATCTCCGCGCACAATGAGATCCTACATGTTATGGTTATTTGTAGCGGTTGATGGCAGTAATTAACTTGTGAGCGACGGAATCTTTGGGATTGTATTTCTGTGGTTGTATCGGTAATGTATGTAAATACTTGAATATTTGACAAACGGTAATACATCTCATTTGGATAGCCGAGCAAATCATAATGACTCATGCCTTGGTGCTTGTGCAAATAAATTAGGACACCATTACGATTATGCTCTTCACAAAGACAGCTGGGCTCGGCTTCTCAGAATCGAAAGATGATGTATTATATATGTTCATTGCAGTCATTCAAGGATGCGAGATACTTCAGATATAATAGATTTTAAGGACACTAGTTTTTTTTGTGGCTTTTAGTTTTTTTATTGTAAAATTAAGATTATTCAATTTAAAATAGTTATTAAATATGTTATAACGATACAACGAGATATTTGAAAACGGTAAATGTTTTGATGGTCCCGTTAAACGCCAATTTATTCAAAACATAATAATCCTCCTCTGTACCAGTTTATCCAGCTGGCTGTAATTTTCGCTCATGTGAAAATGAGTCTGGTTATTAATAATGGATTTAGTGTGCATACTGAAATAGAATTGAAAGTGTTTCTTGCGGCATGCATACCCACGTAACTCTGGCGGCGTAATTATTTACACAATGAAACAATAAGCGCTCCGGCGCTAATAAAATTCACGGCTACTTAATATGTCATTTGCATCTGTCCTGTTATGCAACTACGTGAGTATTTTTACTGTTATATTGTAATGCTCGGTTCGATTGTATTTCATTGTTCATCTGATGTGTAGTTATTGGATGAAGTCTGGCTAGTAGATGTCTCCGCTCGTACTCCCGGCCGGTTGCGCCCGACACCGAGTGACCCCTGCGTCATTCCCCGCCGACTTTCATATTGACTCATGTTCCTCGCGGCTCGTGCCTAGTAGGATTTCCTCCCCCGCGGGTCGAGTCGCCTTGCTCGTTATTTAGTACCCACTAGAACTCGAGGAGACTTATTGCTTTACGAAATCTGTTACAGTTTCTCTGCGAGGATACAGGCCGTTAGTGTCAAACACGAGAAATCATCATTCAAACAGAACTATAATAATTCTGCTTATTGCCGCATTATTCAAAAAAATACCAAACAACTTAGTGGTTGTATGAAATATTGGTGTTCTCTACTTAAACGTTAATAAATCACTTTGCATCTTGAATAAAGCTTAGAAAATTATTCACGATACCAAAATAAAAACTCTTAAAATACACAAGTAACATTTTACATAAAAAAAACCCTTTAATTGATATTTTTTTAACAAAAAAAGTACGAACATTTCTATCATAAAAGTTTTTACTTCCCATTTTTGTAGTCATTGTACGCATAGTACTGAATACATTTACTTTTATTTCAATAGATCCAGGGCAATGATATAAATTATCTTAAAATTCAACTGTTTAAAAATATTTGATGTCTGGTATATTTTTATGAGTTGTATTTTCACTTTACAAAATACAAATTAACAAAAAAATATTTTTCTCGTAATTGTGCCAACCGATGTACTGCTACGTCGTAAGTCATTTAAGAAACGGTATACAGTGTTCGCGTGTACATACAGACGTTCACGTTGTTGCGATAAAAACGAAATGTACAGACATTGTTTCGGAGCTGGAATGAATTCTCCGGATACCTTTTTGTTAGCTCGGCGAGACAACTTTGCGTTGGCCCCTCGCGCTATGAATGATTCATTGGAACTCGCGGATTTGTGAAATCCCAAACAGTAATACGTCGGGGAAAGTCTTACGAGAGTTTACCTCTACGCCGGGTGGGAAAGACTGCCGGAGGCATCACTGAATATTTTTAAAATGAAGAGTACCCAAATATGTTTGTGAAGTGCCGTGACTTTTCTGGCGGTAAAAGTTTGTTTAAATTCATAAATGAAACGCAGTGTTAAACACGTGACAAAATTCCTGAGCATCGTGCGTTTCGGATTATTGTCATATTTTCTTTTTTTCAATTTCGTGTAGAATGATCGTGCTAAATACGAATTGATGCACATTGCGGAAGGTGCTAGCCTAATAGACCAATAACCCTAAAGCTGAAACATTAATTAGACAAGTCTGGCTTTAGGGCTCACTCTATGGTAGTATCTTAGTATTTCACATATTTATAATTCAATAAAGGTCTTCAAGCTAGTGGGTGCCTTTGCGAATATACCTTACTGCCTGATACCTTTCGACCCCCTCGGGCATCGGACGTAAAACTGGCGGCAAGCCTAGATATCAGGATACTATAAGTGTTGGCTTGCATGGCCGTTGAAATATTGGCGTATTTTTAATATCCATAGTCAAATTTCATATGTATGTTGTCCAAATTGAATAATTATTAATTTTTGAAGCTTAGTAATGCAAAAACTAAGCTACACTGTTGGAGATTGTCACCGGCATGACGTATAATGCACGTGTATATATGAAACTCAATGTGATATTTCAACCGAATCTCGCTGCCGCCTTGCACATAAATGATGTTCCGTTCTTTTTATAACTAAACATTTCATATCGCCGGGCCGATCTTCCTCGGTGGGGAGCAGTGCCCCCCAAGCCTCGGGCCGCGCCTGGCGGCCGCCCCCGCACTTACGTGCCCTGCATGATAATTGCAGGCCGACACCCCGCCAGGGTTTGGAACCGCTTGCCGAATGCTCACTTTTGTATGAAGATTTCGTTATGAAGGACACCTCATTGCTGATCTGCTCCTTTCCACTGCTGTTTAGTAAAACCGACCCCTTTGATGCTGTAATTACCTTCCACTGATGAAGAAAAATAAACCGGTGTCGCATGTTTGCACGTCATTTAAGAAGATGTCATTTTAGAAAATACAAGATGCTTGTATTTTCTTTCAAGGTGTTGGGTTTGGTACAGTTGGTTTTTATGAAATGGCTTGTTGAGTGGAGTTCATTTACAAATGGCCTCGGTGATTATAATTGTTGTGTTTTAATCGAATGTTCGTTGTTTATATCACTACCCTAAAAAGTGACAATAACTAATGCTATTGCAGTCGCATAAGTTTCGGTTTTGTCGAATAACATTTACCGAAAATGCATGCGTCAGATCCAACTATTTTTATAAAAAAACTCAAAAAAATGTTATTTTCTGAATTTTACATACTGTTGGTTTATCATAAGTTTGCATCTAAATGTGTATTAAAACGTCATGATAAAAAAAACTTCCTGATTTCTCGCCATTAATTTAGTAAAGTCCCGTTTAATTTAGGTTTGCCGCAATAAAATAAGATTTAATTGAGTTATTACCGGCCATACATTAGGGATAATAACACGTTCTTGATGCGCTCCTGCCCTTCGTTTGATTTATGCCCAGTTATCCGGCTTAGAACAAATTTCACGCAAGATTTACTGAAAAAATGTCGAGACGCTGGAGTGCTCACCCCTGGGCGGAAGTGCCTCCCCTCCCGCCGCCCCCCGCGCCCCCGCGCCCCCGCCCCCCGCCCACCGCCTCCGGCCGCCCGCCCCTATTACCATACGAGCGCCGTGAGCGAGCCGCACCACCGCACCATCGCACTGGCCGACGAACCCGAGAAGGAGCGATTTGATTGGCGCGTGGGAGATTCCTACTTTTTGCAAGAGTTTCAGCCTTAAGTCCCGCGATTACTCCCATGTTTATTTTTTTGCACGTCAATTTAATGTGGATCTAATCTTAGAATTGTTGTCTAGACTGTGCTCCAAAATTAAAGGGTAGTAATTGATTTTTGAAAAATTGGTGTTTCACGTATTTACTTTTATTTACTAATTTTTCCGATTTAAATTCTCACGTATTGACTTCCTGTCTGTTTTTTTTTATTTTAAAAAAGTCTACCAGTAATTGAATTTTGTTACGTTTGTTTTTTTTTGTAAATTTACTCTTATTTTGTGGAACGAATTCGACTATTGATGTTAAGTTTTTTTTCCGGAAATCATCTGAATCTTGTGATCTAACCGTATTAGGTTCAAGTCCGATCGGGATTCACCACTTCGCGACCCACCCGTCGGGGTTGACATTAAACCGGCGAACTCTCTGTCAAGAGTAACCAAGTCGACCGTCACAAGTCGCGCTGAATGCCTGCTTCGCTGGTGTCCGGGCACGCGGTGGCGAGGCAGCCTATCAGTGCCTGCCGAGTATGAAGATCTACGAGCGCGGGCGAACTGAATCTTGGCGCCTCGTCGCTAAAGCCGACCGGTAAACCGAATAATTTAGTATATTTTGGGAATATTTCGTCGCGGCTTACTGATAATCTGTCGGCATTAACGTCTTAATCCTAATGTGTGAATGAGACTCAACACGTATTCTGTATTGCTTTACGTAATTATTTTAGCATGTGATGGAACAAGTAAAATTTTGATGTTATCTGCCAAATTATCCTGTTATATCCATACAACATTGCGTGCTTTAAACTTACAAGGAGAATAGATTTATTTCCCTTCTGCCATAGCTAAATTTATTATTTCAATAAAATAATATTTATTTTTACCGAAAATTTCGCAAGTTTCGCAACTTATATCATTATTAATAGGGCCGTACAACTATTTTTAAACTATACAGTATGATATTGGTTTTAAAAAAAATAATGATGCCTTTACTGTCTTGAACCCAATAAATGCTCAATAGGCATTGTATACGATCTTTGCATATTGTTAATATTTGTAACTATCATTTGAAAATTATATGTATGGGAATGTTATCTACCAGTTTTATGATGAATAAACACGTAACATTGATTTTCATTATTCTAATGACTTTATTTATTGTAAAAAATTACGTTTTCATATTTTCAAAATATAACCTTATTGAATATGGTTATAAATTTTGATTCTCAAGTATCACCCTACATGTACAAGCGTTGATCTGGCAGTTCAATTTATCTAGAACAACAAGCTATGTTATGACTTTCCTTAAAGCAACAAATAATATGGCTCTCGGATAAGGAGCTCATGTTTACCAAGTGGAAATGATTCCTTATATTATGTATATACGTGCCAGTGCGCTATATCTCATTGTTAGCACTCCCTTGCCGCCCTACGTCATCTGTGTATCCCCGCCCAAGTGCTGCGGACCGCCGCCTCCGCCCATAAGGCGGCCGATTGAGACCAGAATATCGATGCGGGCAAGAGATGCAGTCGCCAAATCTGCCTATCGTTAGCGATATTGATTTGCGAGCTTCGTTTTGAATATTTTTACTACAGAACCTATTTTTTTGCATATATTTTTTGGTTTCCTATAACAAATTGAGTCGGAATTTTTATTTGACTTGTCATCTCAATAAGACTAGCAAAACTATATATGTGTGTGTGTGTCTTTGTATATTTATTATATTAGTTATATGATGATTTCACAACTGAAAATTAGAACACGAGGTGATAATAAGTACACTCCTGCCGATATAGGCGAGTGGAGCTAGAAAACAATTCCCAGCGCACGCGGCACGTCTCGGAGAACTCGACACCGGCCGGGCGGCAGGTGTCGGGTTCACAGGCCTTCCCCAGCGTATCCAGTTACCGTCGATGCTCACACGAGACTGCAAACGCGAGAATCACTCCAACCGTGACAAGTGACAATTAATACGCCGATTCTGCAACGCCTGTCATCTGAGAGTGTCCGACATGACGGCTGAATGGTCACCGTGCTGAATAGATGCCAAAGATTTTTATAGTAAAATATTACGTCGTGGTCTATTGATTTACGTAGCTCGTTATTGGTCTTTGAGTATGAATTCCAGGTATAGTGAAATCGTATTTTGAAATAATCATATTTTTGCTGACGTAGCTACAATTTTTTCATGAATTATTTAATTTTGTCGCAATGAAAATTAAAATCTTGAAATATTATACAAAATTTAAAAAAATAATTAATTTTACAAAAACAGATTTAGGTAGATGGCAATACAAGTATTTAGATATACTAATATAGGAACTTGGATTCACAAAAGCTTTAAGTTAACTCATGCATAGATTTTTAAGAGAAGTTTTTGTGTTAGTTAACTCTTAGTGATACTCCACCTTTAAACTCAAGGACTTATAGATTTTTTATCGCACCATCGGAAAAAAATATTTCGTAAATTCGTTGAGTATTGCACACTGTGTATTTTACATAATATGTAGAAGCCATTGAAATTCAGCTAATTCGTATTATTTCTTATTGCATTAAATGCTAAGAAAAACTGTACTGTCGTTGCAGTTTTCTCAATTAAAACACATTCGCCATAAACCCACAATCACAAAGGCTGACTGCACAATGCAGGTAAATTCGTGAAATTTCCAGTGAAACGAGAACGTGCAAATATTCCAACTAAGTGTTTCTATTGAACTCTTACCCGTGTCGATTAGGCGATATTGAATACGGAGCATGTATCGAATCGTGATTAGAATCGGATTCAACAGCTGACGGTGAGAGCAACAATCCCCGCGGACTGGCGTGACTGGAGGTTTCTGCGCCACGGGTATTTGATCAACGATACCGATCTGGTTCAACTCCTGAGAGCCGACAATTAAAATACGTCTTCAGACTTGCATACTTAATATTAAACTTTATATTGCATGCGTGTGTACTCTTGCCATATTTATTATCTAATGGAATTATTAAGATGGGTCATGGCTCCCGCCGAAAACTTCATCATTTGGCCGACTGTTATTTGGTTGACTGTACCTAAAATTCTAGGCCTATTTTCTATATCTATCCAACCTTATCATCTTCTTCAATTATCATGTGAATATTAATGAAACATTGTTTTATAGAATATACAAACACTGTGTCTTTGCCTCTACGTGACGTCAAAATAAACTAGACTAGACATAAATGATCTATTATATTTTCAAGAATATTGTAATTTATTGCTTATTCTTGTAGTATTTTCCCGGACATATTTCAATTTATGTATTTTGTGCAAAATAAAGTTGGATGATTTTTTAAATTTATTATTGAATATGAAAACGAAATGTAATTTTCTGTTGCTCGCATACCGTTATATTTGCTTTTGTGACATTCTCAGCATATTGATGCTGATTCTCGATAAATAACTAAAAAAAACAATACGTTTACTTCTTACATTTAAAAAGGTATGGCAACTTAGATGCTTTTTACTCGTATTTGCTTGTTTATACTACCAATAAAATTAGTTTTTGTACTCAAGTAAATGAAGCAACACATATATAATACGACACGGCTACACTTAGTTAAAATCTCTTGTCTCCTATTAAGTATACTATTCATACTTGTTCCTACTCAAAATTCAGGAGAGACGGCCACGCTTCTTTTCCTTATCCTCGTCCATTCATTTGCGCTGATTGGTAAATACAGTTGTGGCCCGCCGTGATACGGCGTGGGCGTCATTCATTACTACCGCGGACTATACTTAATCCGCTTCGACGTTATTTCTAAACACACATTCTGTGTTTATTTTTCATACTATTCGATAGACAGAAAAACTCCTCCGATCTATTTGGCGCCGCTGTGACACACTTCTTGGTATGATTACAATAGTTTCATGAAATTAATAAAATATACCTAAAATAAGTAAATCTATTGGTGTTTTCAGTCAGAGTTCATGTAAATTGAAAATCCGTGGTGGGGTGGCGACGCTCGGACGGTGAATGGGAATCAAAGCAAAGTGTTGGGTGTCTCGCCAGTCTCACGTTGTGCATGTTCCTTCGGTAGACGCGATGAAGCGCGTGTGGGCGTCATTCACACCAGAGTACCAACAAGCGCATGTCCGTGAACTTGTCTTGTTTGCATAGTATATAGTGTGTATTCTTTTTCTATAGAATACTGAGCTTTTAATTGTACATGTCTACTGTGAAAATAGTTAAATATTGGTATGTAATTTTCTTGTTGCTTTACATGATACGTAAGTTAAACACTCTTACCTCTGACTGCATAACTGATTTTAATGAAAATAAAAATGATATTTAACTATTGTTAGTTTAAGATATGTAGAAACATAATCAAAAGACTAATGAACTTCTAATTATCTCAGGAAAGTAAAAAATAAACATTATTGAATGTTTTTATATAGAATATTTAATCTAGACATTTATAGACCAGTTATACTAAAATGGAGCATATTCTGATTGAAATTCAATCCTGAAAAAAATTAGGGTCAGTAATTTTTTCTCCTAGTGTATTCCGCTGGTACAGTGTAATTTACTTGCTATGCTTTGTCTGTATCAAACATTTTGTTACATTACAACCGTAGACGTATTTCTTTGTCATGAAAAAAAAAAACACGGGTTGTGTAAACACGACGATGCTTGTTTGGTATTCGCGTGGGCACTATCCATTGTAATCTCGGCAACCGAAAATACAGCCTATTTTCTTTTCAGTACATCTCCCGGACACTGTCTGCTACACGGATTTTTTATTCGTCTGCTATCGCCGGCCAGGCGGCCGCACCGCTCTCGGTCTCGCGTTCTAGGTATCTCCGGGCCGAGTGACCGCCGTGTCGAGGTGGGCGGCGGTCCTCGTCAAAGCGGCTCGATTAGTAAGTCCACGTGTTGATCGGGTAGCTATCATCGAACTTGACGTTCGAACATCCGCTCTGATTAAACCTCTATTAGCGCGGTGTCCATCATTTACCACTCGGGCTTTGGTGATTCAGTCATTTATGTTAAACTCATCTATTCGATGTCTTGTTTAGTTCCATGTGATATTTATTGAGTAGGAAGATTTACAAGGTTATTATGTCATATTTTCTTTTGAGTGTATTCATTTTTTAGAATATCACTTAGAAGATGTTTCACCCACGCACGACGAAACAGAAATACTAAAAGCTTTTAGTGGTATTGCTTTGTCTTAGGGTGATACTAAATATTGTCGCTGTAGCCAAACTATCATTATGAGACTTGTATCATTAAACTTGTCGCTACATGGATATATGCAGTGTAATATGTGTAGACAGTACAAATATTAAATAATGCTGATATTTCAAATTCAGTTGTACGATGGCAGTACGGTGTTATTAGTTGAACTTAAATGATAAATCCGAATATTTACTAACCATATTATTTGCAAATATCTTATTCCGCTGGCATTAATTTTGAGATCCTGAACCCTCTTTTTTCTGAAATATCGCTTATCGTTGCAAGAATCTGTTAGAACGAACACTGTGAAAAAAGTAATGGCTTTGTCGTAAGCTCAGAGTGAAAAAAATAATTGTGTCGTTTATATTGATATTATTTTTATTAATCCTGAAAACATTATTTGAGACAAATGGGTCATCTATGTTGTCACCCTTAGAATCTGTATCATGCGGCAGAACACATCTTGAACTCTAATGTTTTTTAAGACATAACTGCTGTGAAAATAACGCAGTGACATAACCTTTTATAATAATTGCCGTGAATAGAAAAGTACACATTATAAAGGTATTGTATTTTTTCAGTAGAAAAATTATAGATAAAATTGAAATATTTTACAAAAGTTGTCAATTATATATAAACAAGAAGAAGGCTTTTTGACTAATGATATTTTTTTCATTTTCTCTGTTAAATAGTTTCAGTCAGTAGAATAAGCTTGTGAGTGAAGTATTTTTTTTAATTACAAATGTAACTACGCATGAGTTCTTTTTATTTCCACGCTTAATTTTCTTACAATATAACAATATTATAACTAAACAAAAAAATTCTCCCCAATTTTTCGTTTTAATTTAATAAGTAGGTATACGCGTATACTTCGCGCTATTAATAAATCCGCAATCACAAGTTAGAAACTATAATAATCCATTATATGCTTGGCAAGTTTGTTATGTTACATATTGGGAATCAATATTACTCGGCCTGTAAAAATTGAAACTCCTTTCCGAAGTCGGCGCTCGTAAAGAACTTTTTCTTGTGATTTAGGACATTGCCACATTATTGTCGGGGTCTGACGTAACCGTTATTACTCGCTCCGGCGACAAGGTGACCCACAAACTTTGCTGTACAATTGCACATTTTATTTTAATCTTTTTTTGTGAGAAGTAAATTAACATACAAGATGTTAATGCTCGCGGAAACTTTTTCTTGCATTTGCATAAGCGAGAGTAAGCGCACGAGCATCCCTAGCAACTAGGAAATGTACTGACGACGACGACGATTATTCATATGCCTATTATTCTACTGATTTGCTTTTATACTACTTTTGAATTGTGTGTGTTTTCCCCAAGTCAAATATCTCGATAGAGAGCTCCTGTTTAGTGGATTTTTTTGCGGGGGCGGTAGATCAAAGAAAAGGTTTTACAAACTTGCGCTCTTTTATTTCCCTATTTAAGTAAAGTAAAGTTTACAAAAAACTAATTACACTTAGAGTTCTCAAAAACATGTAAATTTTTTTCAATAAAAAAAATGTTAAAAATATCCAAGGAATCAAAAGTACGGGTCGGTACAATTCTGGAGCAATTTTTCTGGATTTATATTTTTCCTCGCCTTACAAATTAATATTTTTGGTTTAAATTTGAACCCTTATCTAATTAAATAATAGATAAGGGTTAATACTAAAATAAATATCAAGTTTTTTAGTATTACATATGCAAGCTATTTTGCGTTAAAAAACTGTTTTGAATAAGATCTTGCATGTAAGATACAAAGGCACATCTAATTGTATCTATTTATGAAACATTTCATCTCAGAATACATTTCAGTCTGGAATCTATTTCCTCTCGATCGAAGTAATAAATTCTACTTGAACGAGTTAACCAGCTGTGCAGCGGGCCGAGGCGCGTGCGTGGGCGCGGCCGCTAACGATAATCCACCGCTCATTTATTTAGGCAAAGGTACCGAAATGAATAGTCAATTATTGTACATCCCCAAATTACCTGCTCGTGGTTCTTGCCATTACATTCGCGCAATACTATAACAATAAATTAAGCTTAATCGAAAGCGTTTTAAATATTTAATGTGTTTTGATAGGTATATTGATTAGTTAAAAAAATTATGATATGAAACTTATGTGGGCAAATTCCAGAGTAAATTTATCGTAATTCTTCGAATTTTGGTCTTGAACGAGGCAAATAAGGGTGTGAGGATAATTTGGTAATAATATCTTGCTATGTTTGTTTTAGCGATAATACTCGCTATGATAAATACAGTAATTCTAAAGATGCTTCATTTTTATTATCAACACTTTTTTTCAAACTGCTATAATTTTGACTTATCAGGCGCAATTGTTTTGACTCTGCTAGCATAACCTCTGCACACAAAACCTTCGCAAAAAAATAAATTTACAGCAATGAATTTCACGAGTAATGGGCCGTGCTTTTGCTTTTTTTTATGTACTTAAAACATATTTTCATTATGCTCTTCATGCGATTGTTTTCCTCCCCATTTAATATTTTCCGCCTCTGGCTTTAATAATTAACCACCGGCCGCTGCTTTATTTTGCCTTCCCATGTTAACACGATAAATAAAAATATTTCTCGTTGGGCGATCGGCGCCGAACGATATGCGGAATCGTGGCAGTGCCACGAGCGGCGAGCGTGCCGAGCTCTGGACGCGTCAATACATCCGCCCATAGCTCTAATTCGCACCAGTTTAGTTTTATCTCATTAACATTGTCCGCAAAACAAAACACCGCGCATGATAAAGCAGCAACCTGGCATTTTACAGCAGGCGATAAACATTTTACAAATCAGATTTTTTTTATACAACTCTTATAAAATTTGTACTTTTTTATTTCATAAAAACCAATCTGAAGAGAAATATTTTCCTTACATTTTTTTTATTTATTCAAATCCTTCTATAATAGGTTATTAAAATTTGTATGTCTGTGCGAAAAACGCTTATAAGGAATTCAATATAAGATTTTTATTCAAAGCTAAATTCAACCGCAGACATCGGTATTTGATTGTATGTAATATATTATGTGAGGTGTGTATTTTCACAGAATGAAATAATTTTAAAATAAAATATTTATATCATACACTCACACACACACACACACACACACACACACACACACACACACACACACATACAAACATTTTGGGACAATTTGTGTTTATTATGCTCTTAAGTTCTATGGAAACTAAATTTCTGATAAATTATTATAATTTAGCTTTGACATAATAAAAAATGATTTTTTTCCCTTGATGTACACTTTTAGATTGAATAGAATAATTTACTATGTATGAATTGAACAATGATAAGGTACCCGCTACGAATTCTCATAGTTTCGAGCGTTTCGTAAGTCTGTAGACTCCTGAAGCTTAACTAACTGCGCCTCGTCTCCGCCTCATCAGCCGTGATGGATGCTTAACCTGCGGCAGACTGGGAGGGGCTGAGGAGTGAGACAGGGGGAACTTCTTGGAAGTATGATGGTGGCTGCAGGGTGACGTCACGAACGCCTTTATCTTTGCGAATCGGCCTTGTGCCAGGAATGCACCGAAGAGACCACAATGCAAAATAATCCTACGCGTGGTATAATCAGATGCTATGGCACAAGATTTTCGTATAAATTGTGACTAATGGAATTGCATTCTAATCATTTATTTTATCATACCAATCGTACACGCAGACTTTCAACGTTCATTGTATCGTAAAATTTATTTCGTTTTAATCATCTTTAAACATATTTAATAACGGTTTTCTTATTCAATATTATGTTTCTTATATCTACATCTAGATTGTATTCATTTCAATAATCAATAAATTTTGCTACAAAAGTACTTTTTAATTAAATTCATCAATCATTTTAATAATATTAAAATGAAGCTGGTTTATTAAATGTTAAATAATATTTATAAACACAATTTAATTTACGTTTATTAAATACATATATTGGGATATACTTGTAACTGGGTGTTGGTTATGATTTTCTTTATTCACATCGTGTATGTTACAACTACGCTTCAGATGTCGACACAAAAATATAATGTTATGTAAAATTATTGGCATTTATTACTCAACTAGTAATGTAGCCCGTCACAAAATGACGTATTTGATGAACGATGCGTCTTTTGTTTTTTTTGTAAAAGTTCTAAATTTGAAATTCTCGCGGTAAAGTTTAGCTAAAGCATATTTTAAAGTTTATGAATGAAAATATTATCCTATCGTCTTGAAATTCGGCACATAGCTGCGGAAAAATTTACTTAACTTATGTGCAAAAAATCAGCGTTGTATCTTTTAAGATATTCTATACAGAACGGAAAAACGAAACATACACACATACAAACAAACACACAATGGCTATTATTATAGTAGATTGTAGTAAAATACATTTGTTTCTGGTATAAATTCTAGTTTAACTTCCTTCTCTGATTTAACTCTTTGTCCGGCGAGATTTTCCTACTCCATAAATTCAAATACAGCAAAACAAATAGGTGTGTTGGTGCTTTACAATATTTATTGAAAGATTTAGGCAAAATTCAGAGTCTCGATTATTATTCTGCACAGTGACTAATTGCTTACCCAAGGCTGTCAAGTTCTAATTCATCTCAATAAATGAAGAAAACAAGTCAACTGTGTCAGCGGATTTGTCGTAATACAAAATTCCGAGTCAACTGACTGATTTTTTCACTTCATAGCATCGATACTTCACGGTATTAATTGCCAAATAAACTAAATATAGAATCTACAAATTAACATTGAATTTATCTGATGTTATCGAAATATTGCTTAGTGTACGTATACGTGAAAAGGGCGTTTCAGCGAGATCGAATTGTATTGTGGTTTGGATGCAATAGTTTTCTTTTTTACGTTGTATATAAAATATACTACTATTATGATTAAACCATAAGCTATTTGATTTCGGTTTGTACCAAAAATCGTTTTCATATCATGATAACGACTGCTATTCATCCATCTTCATAACATATACACATTTTCGAAAACATACGACCCCCATTGAGACGTATTTCTTTAAAACAGCTTTTCATAAATCGTCTACTTCCCAAGTCTGATTTTTTTATTATTATTAAAGGATTTATTGTTGCTTTGTTGCTTTATTTAATTAAGTTAACAATGTTTATTTTATTTTTACGGTTTTTCGAATTTTTCTGTTTTTCCGTACTGAGCTTCAGAACTAATTTCCCGTGTGTCTAGATGTCGTATGTCAAAGTTATGCGTGTGCTAAAAAGTTATGAATTTAAAGTAGTCAGTTCTAACTGAAACACCCCTTAGTAACTATCTATAAAATGTCTACTTTATTGGTTATTTTACGGCTGTTACCTTTTATACCTCAATAAAAACATCTCACACTTGACTGAATCCAAAACCATTGGACGGTCTATCCATCAGGTGTTTTTTCTTCTTTTTATCGCGTCGCAGTTCTTTGCCGAGACTAAGCATTCGTCTGCAGGCCGATGACCCCCAGACTGTAACTGCACCATCATCATCAATAACCTTATTAGCACCCATTGTGTTGCCAAATGAATATAACTAAATGATTACTAATCTGGGCTGTCAACTGAAACAATCTTAATCATATGCAACATTTTGATTTAATCAAAACACAAAGCTGAGACTTTTTACCACAGCATTATTTTTTGTTTTAAACTTATTAATGATATAACCAAGTGTTTTAGGTAATGCATTGAATTATTCTGTAGTAAATTTATTCTTAAATTAGTAATTTGCAATTTTTATATCTTGGTTTGCCACCCGAGCGTGTATATTAAGATTTCCAATGTTTTTATTTAACATTTGTTGGACATTTATGCGTGTCTGTATTGTACCTCATGCATATAACTTATTCTTTGAGAGTTTTCATTGGATTTTATTAGTTATTACAGATATCAGATATATATTTTAAAGATTTTTATAAATCAAAATAATTATTTTTCAACTCAAAAAAATTTCAGAACCACACGTCTTACTATTTTATAAATTTGTTTTTCTACATAAAAAGAAAGTTTCTAGCTTGGGATAAAAGGTCACATTTGATTTTGAACATTATAGGAAAGTACTCTTGAATATTCCAGACAAAGATGAATGTGCTCATATGTGGGAAGATGTTAAAAAATTTCTACTTCTATTAAGAGTGTATAAGTAAATAACCGGTAGACATGGCGTACTTATATAAAGTTATTACATGCTCACTTCACACGTGACCGCTATAGAAGGCTCACGGGAAGTCGCGTACTCGCACGGGCATCACTCGCGAGTGAATAACAAACCCGATGGCGCCTTGAACTTCTGCCACATTGCAATATTACTCGAACCCGAAACATTTGCGGTTACACTGATAACAGATGCTCCCACGCAGTTGGAAAATCCAGCTGCCGGGCTGACTTCCCTTCTTATCATACCCACGCGTATGCTGCGCACAAGCTGAAAACCTGGTGGAGCAGCTAGCGACAAAACATCGAGGTCCTTTTTAGAACAGCGACTGCAGTCACGCGCTTGATTAAAATGTCTACTATTAAAACAATGGGTATGAATGATTTCCAAATCTGACATTAAAGATGTAATTATTGTAATGATACCGTTATAGGTAATGCTATGGTAATGAAGTAACAGGAGTTCATGCACAGTATTGTCGTTTCAAATTGAAAAAGAGCCGAGAAAGTATTCATTTTAAGCTGTTTGATGTGTAAAAGAATTTCCATTAATACTATTGTTAAAATACAATGATTTTCTTAAGATAATTATTTCGAATCAAATAGGTGGGTAAATAGTTTTCGAAAAGAAATGATATCATAATTATTATTTTACACTTAGCACCGGTCGTATCTTTACGTACCATTCGTTTAAAATTTCACCCCAATGCATATGCATCGCTAAATCTTCGTTTCGCTCGATGGTAAAAAATGATAAAATAAGTCTTTCGATTAGTTAAATGATTCTTCGATGGAAGAAATAATTTCGAACCCCACTAGTTACACACAAAATTAATCATTTGATTATTGTGTACTTACTTTTTTACTGTGTATTGTAGTATTTTTACTGCCTCTCATAAATTCCATGTCCATAAAAATCGATATTTCACGTGTATCTCGTACAGATAAATCTCAATTCACACGACTTAACCGTGTGTTAATAAAGGGCAGATACTGTGTTTATGATCGGGTTATCACACTCGTTAGCACTCGAGCTGTACTACAATCTACATCCACCTAAACCTTATCGTAATGTTTTTGCTGAGTGCTTTCTGCACATTGTGTGGTACAATAACATCATCAAGGCGATGCATTGTTCCTTTCGCAACTTTTTTTATTACCTGGGAAATAAACCACGTTGTCAGCGATGACCTCACCTTGTAAATTATTAAATTTTCAATGCAACAAAAAGCGATTACCTAATATTGCCTGTGGACACTATCCATCCTATTTATGTCGCTTTTTGGGAGTTTTATATTTAATTAGTAATTTCGCACGTGTTTGTCTGCGTTCAAATCAAATGCCTATATGGAAAAAATATTTGATTAATGGTATTAAGATTCAAAATATTGTGAATCAGCTGACATTCCTTTTAATTTTCATGCTTAAATTATATAAAAACATCTGAAACTGGATTAAATATTAAATAAGTATCAGTTTAATTCAAATAAACTGCCTTTGGCGTTAAATTTGAAAAACGTATATTGTTTGTTTTGTAATTTTCTATGAAATGTGGTTATGGAATTGTTTTATTTATCTATATATTTTATTTTCATGAACAATCAATATTATTCCTAAACAGAATTTGGTTTTGTTATGATGTCAGCGTCCATCTGACATCACTTGATGCACGATGTGCTGTAATGACATATACACATCCTACTAGGTAGATAATATACACTGCAAATATATTGGTTCATTCAATATTGTTAGATCTATTAGTGTATAAAAATGTATATGATTTCAGACTATAGTATCTATCAGGCCCCCAATGGACTCCAACGATATTGATTCTTACTGGCTTTGAAATATAAATCAATTTTCATAGTCGAACCGTAGATTGAATTTTCACCGCAGAGGCATATTTTGTTATTCTCGCGATGGTCCAACATCACATACAGTTTTATGAAAAATTACGTAGCCTCAGTATTCCCTAAAGCGCGGAGTGGGAAGCCGCGGGGGTGGCGAGCGCAGACGCCAACCCTCGGCGGGCGAGCGGCCGACGAGCTCCGGGAGCACAGGCGGCCGATCCTCCCACGCAGGTGACGGATTTATTGTTTCATTAGGTCCCCACGCACTCGTGACAGACTCTGCAATGTAATAAAATCTATTTTAAGGTGTCGTTATTAATTAAACTCGCGGTTGTTACCTTTTGTGGCATTTAAAATTTTGAATTTCCCGTCGTGTTGAATATTCCTGGAAACGCGGTGACTAAACCCCAATAAGTTACGTAAATATTCTGTATACTAGGACGTTCCGTAACAAGTGAATCTGTTTTGATTGCTTATTTGTTGATGCCATGAGATGTGGATAACGAATGTACTCGGCGTCCAAATTTAACTATTTAATTTTAACGATATCAATAGTCCCTAAAAATAGAGCTAACACATTTTATTTTCTGTTCTACACGTGCAAATGAGTAGAAATTATCTTCAACCGCCGAAGGTATTGATTCGCCTGGTGTAACTAAATAAGAATCAGCGAGTGCCCCGGCAAATAATCTACAGTCTTAACGACAAAGCTAGTTAAGCAATGTAGTGGATAAAATGTTTTATGTACAATAATATATTCGAGTCTGTTTATTTTATGATTATTTTAGTATATTATAAATATTAAATTATTATATTGTTAAATACAAAAAAGTACACCGCGATGATTTGTCACAATTTTATTTAGTACGATTTTAACAAGACATAATATTTTGCAATATGCTGTTATTGGTATTTTTTTTTTGTATATTTGTTAACATTTGTACAGCGTACGTACAGTTAAAAAATTTTCTAGTAGAGAATACCTATATGATACTTCATTGATCTATTTGTGACACATTCTTGTGTGTTTTTATCACATCTTTGAATCTATAAATATCTTGTTTTCGCTCTCATGTGGTTTTATATAAAATAGAATATCGCAATGAAATATTTTTTATATAAATAGTTTCCTTTGATAATGTTATGGAAAGCCACAGTTATACATATAAATTCTATTAATGTTTTTATACTCTTTATACAAACAGTTCTTAGGCGAGAACTTACTTTTCTTTCATGTTGAATACGTATATAAAGAGTAGGCAAGGAATTAAATATTATATTTGGTAAAAAAAAAACAGCTTTTTATGAGCATACTCTATAAAGGGTCGCAGCAGTTTACCTCGTGTCATCTCGCGGTTATATAACATTCATTTTATTTCACTTCACTGAAATCACAAAGCTGTGAAAAATTTTCATCAAGAAGAAATATCTATATATGTCAAAAACCTATGTTTGTGCGCTGTGTCCTAATTTTTCCTCTAATCAATGTTGGACTAAGCTTTCTAAGATAAGAACATTTTTTAAAAATAAAGTTATAATAAATGTAAAATATATATTTTACAAGTGCATGATGATTAATATTTACCACTACTTATCACATAAGAGTATAAATTGTTTTTGTTTTGTGCCGTTTTATTTAAGAACTGGCCTAAATCACTGTATCAAAATTTCGCCCAAGGGCCACTGATGTACATGACCATAAGTTTTTTTTCATATCGAAACATAAATGTATATATTTGTATTAATATTTGAACAGTGAATTGAACAGATTGTTAATCTTTTAATTATTTTAAAACTGTGAGCTTTTCACACCCACTATCAGTAGGTATACTTCCTAAATTCAAATGCGGCTCAACTTTGGGTAAGCAGCCGAGCCGCACTTCCTGTACTCTCTCCATATAGTAATTAACGAAAAGCAATCGCTTTATACGATCTTCAAAGATGCAAATCCCCATTCGGATCCCTTCATCTCATCGAGAAGACGGAGGCAGTCGGGCCATGACGTCACGGCCGTCAGTCAGCGCCAGGGCTGCACCCTCGTCAGGCTCCGACCCGCGCCTCCCCGCCGCCCGCTCGGGGTCACTTTTTGTATGGACGGCTTTTGTAGTCAGATCTCCCCCCCGTCTCCCTGACTCCGCGGCCCGTCTGTTGATCTGCCAGCCCTGAAATGATGGAAGATTTCAGGCAAACGGTAATAAAAAAATGATTGAGATAAATGACTGAATATATTCTCCATTTTTGGTAATAATTTTTCAATTTTTCGTGTTTGGAGCACCTATCCTTTTTATCCCCGTATTGACTTCTCATAAAGAACATTTTTGGAAATGTTGGCGTGCTTTCATGAATACGCTCATTCTATATTTTCAATATAAATACAATATCTTTATATACCAAATTGTAAGAATATTGATCGACTAGTGTAAAATTCTACAATTATTAGTTTAGCACCACGATTCTCAGGGAATATACATTATAAATAGAAAGGTTAATTGTTTGCAAAACCCGTTAAATATTTCAATGTTCCTCAATACTTAATAAGGTTAATGAATACTGAATGAATCAATTTCATAGGCAGGCCATTAAATTCCGTCGTTGAAGTATACCTTCGCATCTCTCAAATAAAGTTCAGGTATACTCAAAAAGTTTCTCGTTTCAAAATCTTCGCTCTTACCCTTCTTATAATGCCCGAGCACTCCACAACTTGAATTTTCTTATCGTCGGGGGGCTCAGAAGTTAGTTCCCTCGGATGACCGCGCCCCTCCGCCTTTCGCCCGGGGCAGCTGCATTCAGACTCAAACTTGCAGGTAGTTCGGTTAGAGGTTAGACACCCTAGGTACGGCTACAGGGTTGCCAAATTCAATCATTTTCACGAATAGCAATGTCTATTGCTAAAAACGTCATGTCGATTTCCCTTAGGTACTCGTACCTTCATGATATTAAAAAATAACGAATAAACGCTAAGATTATTAAAACTGGTCATGGATAAACAGATTTCATAAATATTTATTTATTTAAACGTTTAGTTATCATATTATATTGGTTTATTTAATTTTCCCATAGTTAATATCTGCATACCACTTTTGGGTAACTTTCTATATATTTTTATTTTTAAACTTATTAATCAACCAGAAAAAATATTTTTTTTTAAATATAATTTCTTAATATTATTTGTGAGTATTACAAAGACTATATTTTTTTGACAGCTAATGATGCTGGTTAAGAATGAAAGCAATTCATTGATTGTACTACATTATGACTGCACGGACGTTCAATAAAAGTGAGAAGGCAATTGGAGAAAACAATTTATTAGGTGTTATAAATCGTTTTTTTTTTTTTTTTTTAGATTTGTGTTTTTTTTCAAGTAAGCATGACAACGTACTCTATTCAAATGAATGGATCAGGTGAAACCTCCACCTGAAACCTCAATTCATTTAATACTGAGAGCAGCGCGAGATATGACTGTGTAGACCCGGCCATTCGGCATAGTGCTGCGTCAGAGGGCCAAAGCTCTCGAGGATGGGACACGATTAAAAAGAAACAGCATAATTTGAAGTCTTAATAAATTGTGATACTTTCCTATTTTTTAAGTTTTACCAGCCCTGGTGTCCAGAGATCTTATAATATATACCTCGACGTTGTCTATTTCTTCGTTCTATTTTATCTCTTGTCATTTCTTTTATTTTTTGCAATGTATACTTTTATCTGCGTGTTTACGCAGCTGATTTCAAGGATGTTTTATTTTTATTAACGACTAGCTTCTTCGGGGCTCTTCTGGGTTAATTATGAAACTTATTCATTAATCTGTGATTGCTGAAATACTTTCACTTCGACTTACATCATTCTGGCACTAGGTTTCAGAACTCTACATCGAGAGTCGGCGAAAACATGGATCGAGCCAAAAAGACATCCCAAGATCTACTATTTTGCTTTATGTAAATTTATATTTTTCTGACGGTACCCAAGCTAGCATGTCTCATGATATTTATGTTCTTTAATAAAATTGATAGCTTCATTAATCGTCGATTTTTTATTGAATAAGTAGATGGACTTTTATTTAATATTTTAAATCGGCATTATTAGTACGTATTTAGATATAGACACAATAAATAATGGCATATCGTGGGACTTCTAAAAAAATCCATAGTCTAAATTTTTTTCTAATTATGCAACACGAAACTTTAAAATTTTTTTTTTTTACAAATTAGGCACTCACTTTTTTGTGAGTACACATTATTTTTAATTATGTTTGAAGTTTTCGTCGTTGATACACGCAAATTACTATTCGTAATTTCACACTCAAACACATGCCATGCATTTCCGTTTGCACGGATTACACGCAGCTGGATTCCACGCAGCCTAGATATAGTCGCTCCCCCGCAACACACCCACCTACAGTTAAGCCCAACGCAGTAGACAGTCTTGGGAACCGACCCAACGTGCAGTGGCTCCTTTGCTGAAGGCATTCTTACACTGTACGAACTTCACCGCTTTACATAATACGAACATCTAACGTTTAGGCTAAATTTAAACATTAACCGGCAAATGTAAACTGGGAGGTTCCATATTTTCATCAATTTCTTTTTATTTGGATCGACTCTGTACATGTACGTATTTTTTTCTGCGCAGTCGGAAATACAAATCTAGAAGACGTTTTCGAGGCTTCTCTGCTTCGGAGGGAAGCGAAAGTTTCCACGAGGACATTGATCTGCGAAGTTTGTATGGAAATGAGGTCGCATATTATTCTGTGGTAAATTGAGAGGAGGCTAAATTTTCTCTCAAATGACTGAATTACATATATTTTTTCATTTATTTTCTACTATCCAAATAAGCACTCAATTACGGTAGGGAAGTAAAGAGATGTACCCGCGAAATGTTAATAAAATAGTTTATTGCTTGTTTTATGAGCCTACTTATTCAGGTGTTTTGTATTCACAGAAAAATGTGAATTTATACACTTCAACTGCAATGTTAATTTAGGTGTATGGCAGCAATTTTATATTTTTAAGAAATAAATATCATTCAAAAAGCTAAATGAGGAAAAAATAATATTTGCGATAAATTTATATGAAATACAATTTTTAATATTTCACTCTGATGTTAGATTTATGCCTAATGCCACATTGCCTAAAATTTAATGATGTTTTTGAAATAATCATCTACATATATTTTTTTAAACAACACATTAGTTTTATTACTTTTATAAATACGAAGATGCGATCGACCCATTTTTATACAGAGTAAAATCATTGTCTGCGGTTATTTGTCTTCACAAGCAAGCACAAAGTTTTAAATAATTAAGGTAAACAATGAATTATTTTTTTATATATTTCACATTATTGAAACGTAATTAAACTTTTTTCAAATGTCCACATGCAATTACTATGATATTCTAGGTATAAAAATCCCATGTAGGGTTTATTTACCGGCAGAGCCACATACAAGGCTAATAATCTAAACTTCTAAATTATTCAAAATTTCAGCGTTGCTTGTTTATTCTCGAAAACTCATAAATCAACATTAATTAGATACTATCAAAAGCAGCTGAAATCTTTTTCAGCGCTCGGAAAAACAACTTTTCAAAACGCCATGAAACTAGCCCCGGTCCCCACGGGGCGGGAAGGGGGTAGTAGCCGCGCGGCTCGTGTATAATTCCGGGGAGGGATGATCGCAGCAGGCCGCTCTCGGCCAGCTCCCCCGCCGCGCGGCGAGGCCTTGTATTCAAATTGTTTTGTTTGAATTTTGTTGGGCTTTGTCCTGACGCTCTTCATTGTAGTTGTTACTGTTGCTAATAAAATTTGTCCGCTGTGCTTTTTGATTTGTGGAAGCGCTGCTTTATGGCTTTTGTCAATTTGAAACAGATTCTCTGCCTCATACATATCGTTTTAAATTCGAGCTTCCTTTGTCACAAGCTACTTTGAATTACATTGCTTCCAATTCGTAACTGATCTTTGGATACATATAATTAAATTTACATTAATCGTTTTATAATGCTTAACGATCGTTAAAACTGACTCGTGTGGAAATTTGTAAATGATTTTGTTGTAATGTTTTGACTCTTAAAATCTTTTTAAAATATTGAAAATGAACTCTAGACATGTTCCAAAGCCCATTGACTCGTTACAGATCGAATAAACAAAAATATAATACCACCCAACTCGCTGACATAGTACTCGAAAACTTTCTTTGAATTTTCTTGTCGTTGAAACTCGTAGACTGTCTAAGTTCGCAATCTCAATAAAAATTGGACCCAGTTGTATAACTTTATTTAATATCTCATTCAGGAAATAAAACTCATAAAATATCAGTTAATCCTTATAATAATTGAATTAACAAGAATTCTAACTAACAAAACTGTTTTGCAACGAATTGTATTTTTGGGTCGTATCTTTAAGCTATGTTGTTTTGATACGCAGACTTTGATAATTCGTGTCGAATTTGACTCATTCGTGGTTACAAGTTTTGTTATATTTATTTCAAACATTTATTTTACGGAAGAATAACTCAATCGCACTCGATATATTGACTTAATACTTGGGCCAAATTCTCAACATCAACATGCTTTCAATTTGACACCCGCTTTGTTTCAGTTTATTGGTACAATGATCGTAGCGATTAAAAAATACAACGAAAGCAAGCTAAATGCGCCCACGTACTTAGTCGATTGCCGTCCCCCGGCCGGGCAATCCACGCTAGTGGCCGTTAGCGGCTCAGCACGCGCAGGCAAAGGCTCGACGTGGCCCTCTCCTCTCCACTGTTCATCAATATTGTCCATACTAATAGGATTTATAATTAATGCTGTGAATACGTGTCAAGTTATTTATATTTATATTAGAGATCCAAGTTATTTATATCTATATTAGAGACATGAGACATTGGGCATCTCTTTAAATAAAATTATTTTTTGTAATATCGTATTGCAGATGAGCAACTTTGTCATAAAAATGACATATGTTTGCTGTTGAACTAAAATTGTCGATCTTCGTTATGAGGTGTTAATTGACGGTTGATTGTGTGACTGGGGGAGGCCGGATTAACAGTCCCGGCAGGCGACGCGCGACCCCATCACTTATATTATCAGGTGACTCGGCCGCCCTAATCCGTCAGGTTAATGTCCCGTCGCGGAGCCTGGCCTAATGGAGGACTTCTGTTTGCTTTTTGGTAACTGGATCGGAAAAGTTCAGCCCGGCTCCTGACAAAGGTTATTTACTCATCCCGAAGGGTACTTTATTGATGTTACAGAGGAATTTGGTCGCCGTGTATTTGTTTTGAGACGGGCCCGAATCAAATGAAATATTTAAGCGGTTCTGGAAGCTCGGACGGACTTCACTTATAATCTCTGAATGCTCGCGCATCTCGGTAGCTCATATCTAAAAATAGATCACAAAGAAGCCCTTGATTTTGAACTTAATATGTAGAACAAACGTTATCAAAGTCACAGTATCTATCCGCGGTCGTCGTTCCTTCAAGCAGAGGCATTCTCGTAAAATAAATTATCAGCCAGAGTCAGGTAAATAATATGATGAGAATTAAATACTATTACTAGAAATACATATTAAAATCAAAAGATCCACTCATTAATATTGTTGGATATTTTAATGTCACAATCTGCAAATATCAAACTACTCGTTAATAAAAAAATAACAATGTAATACTTTAATAGTACATAATCTCAAGCACAAATAGCATTTTATGTGAGTTATTACGATAAAACACGATTTATAAAGTATACGATTCTTTGTGATTTATCATGGTTAGTAATAAATATAAAAAAACACGTTATGTGCATAATAAAACTCGTGTGTCTTTGTTGTGTATGCAAAACTGTAGCAATCATATAAATCCGTTCTTCAAATATTTAATAAGAATAACAAACGCGCTCAAAATTACGGGCGCGTACTTCGGTTTGAAACAGAAAATGTCCCAGCATTTCCACCGAGCCATCGATTCATTATGCAAACATCAACTCCGGCTACAGATACCTTCGCAGCCCGTAACGCCTCGTGATACTGTTAACGTTGGGGCGGGCCGCTCGGTACCCTGGCGCCAGATGCGCCCGAGTTGGACCTCCGCAGACCGCAGACGAGCCAACTTCAAACATCTAAAGTTTCCAACTTCCATCACACTTTTAAAATACATAGATTCCGCAAGAAAAAAGAAATTTCGTCCCTCCGTTGTCTTCCAAGTGGAACGAATCGAATCGGAGAGGGTGGGTATGGTAATATGCAGTGTTTTTTTCTAGGGGAACTTATTAATTTTAAATTTATATTCAGAGGTATGCTGAGCTTGAATTTATCTAAAATTATTCTTTGAAATCGCGAGACTCATCCTCTTGTAATTTTATCTATAAAGATAAAATCATCCGCCTTAGGTTGAGCGCAGAATTTGCATAACAAACCTAATAAATATTGATTTAAGGGTAATAAAGTGAAAACAATATCTTCTCAATCATTAAATTGTGAAATACAAACTTCGAACGAGCTAGACCTTCACTAACAATTACGACAACCGCAGACTACGTATTTTTAATACAATAACGTTCAATAAAGGTCAATATTTTACAAACCTAATAAAATATTCATAAATACGCTCTCATTCGCTACTACAAAATTTGGGATGTATTTTTTGCCTCTGAAATGATAAAAGTTGTTTATTTCAAAAACTTTTTTCTCAAACGTGTGTGGCTTTTATAGGCAAATACTTCACGTGTTTTCAGTCGAGTAGCACTCCATGTCTGCCAACACAAGTGAAACCCGAAATTTTTATTACTCGACCGTATATTTCTCTCGTAGCCTCGATATATTTCTAAGCATTTTTTATTCCTTATAAAAATGTCAAGTAACCGCATCGTGATATCGGTTTATTGTCTTATTTAAATTGCAAAGCATTCAAATGTAAGTATTTAAATTGGATTCGTATCCTTAGACACGTCTCGCGCAATATTTACAATGCCGGTCGATGGCGCCGATCTTCACCTGATAATCTATTTCAAGAAAACAAGTTCACGGGCCGCGCCTCGGCGGTAGTTTGCAATACCGGATACTTTTGGAAGCCTCGCAGGGCCCAGTTTACGAAAGGTGTTATGGTTCCTACGCGACTTGTTGATTCATTCTTTTCGATGACGATGAATATTATTATTCAAATAATCAATTAAACTATGATATCTATTTCAAAGATGCTTGCCTGCCAATCAGCATATGAGATCCGGTCACTGACTAAATTCAAAATAAGTAAAATCTGCCTTGTCACATTTAATAAAAGCGTGTGCGTATTTTTAAGATTGCATCAGCTCAATTGCATATCTGCATAAACCCGTTCGAATGGCTTAGGTATATAATTGCATGTATTTAAGTTCACGTGGCCTGGATCTTAATAAATTTTCATAAACATTTCAATATCTATTAATATAATCATAGGCTTGAAACGGGTCTAACAGGAAGCTTCAGTCTATTGCCCGGTACTTGGCACAAATTTGGTGATAAGAATTCGCACCAGTCGGTCAGGTGTCCTCGCTGTGTAATAAAGGTTTCTTTATATACCGAGAGTATCAAATGGCATTGCTTATTCTGTCTTTGTTCGCTTCAGATAACTCTAAAGCTCTATTTGTATACTAAGCTCGCGTCTTCTAAGGCAATTCAGTTTGTGTCATGTCCAAAAATGCTTGCAGAATAGTAATATATTAAAAACTATTTTATTAACTATCGATTTCATTTTGATTTATACTAATTTTGTGTATGTATTGTTTCAGGTAACCAAACCACTGCATTAAATGAAGCGTGATAGGATCCTGAGAATCCGTAAGTGCTAAGTGCTCAGATACTATAGTACCGCTAAAGGTTATGCGGCGGGACACGTACAATATCTGTTTCGAAGTAAGCAGATTCCTCAAATCGATATAAAAGTATCTCAGTCAGTTAAGAGACTACCAAATAACTCACACATATATTAAAAGATTGAGTAGGGAAAATAAATTTTCCACGGGCCGAGAAATCGCTAAATATTCTCTGCAAATCTTTTCACGTGCGTTCAAGCGGCTACTTCCTCTTCCTCTAGCAAACTTATTTATTCGTATCCATAAATAATTTACAAGTTACTTCCTCCAAGAAATAACGGCAAATGCGGCATATCGTATTTCTCATCATAATACCCGGGTTATATTATATAGCGGTACTCGCCGGCACCACTCGATATACCGAGCTGACTAAATGATTCTTTCTCCGACCGATTTATCATTTTTGCGTTTTCGAATAAGCAATTCAATCAGCCCTAGCAATTCAAAGGTATAAAATTGTATTAAATGTCACGTAGCCGAGTAAACATCGCTTCGCCTTATATAATCTTTCATAATCGGCGTTGAGCTTGAGTTTCCGTGAAGCGTGCTATCGTAACACGTAAATTAGCCGTCTTGTAAATAATTCGCTTTAACGACTTCTTCACAAAAAAAATAGGTAGACTGAAAGTAATTGGAATTATATAATTGGCCGGTCAAAACGAAAGTTGCTGCAGTAGATTCAATGTAATGAGGTAATTTTTTTAGCGCCGATTGGTTGGGTATTGTTTTGAAACAAATAGCCTGTACGCTATAGGGAACAATAAAAAATCAGACTTTAAATTTTAAATTGTTAGGCTTTCGGCAAAAATTTTGGCGCAAGCTCTCTTGCACTCATGTTTATTTCATGTCCGCCCATGGAAAACAGCGGAGAAACAACATTTTCGTACGCATGGCACAGTCAAGTATCCGAAATTCTTATTTCTTTATTCCCATCTCTCCGTACAAAGCGGCGTTCGAGTACATCAATCTCCCATTGTTTTCTTTGATTCTTTTTTACTTTGATGTTCTGGAGAGCACTCGCCGCCGTTGTTTGTCGCGCGGCCCTGCCTGGGCGCGAGGCGCGAGGCCGTCGGACGCGCCGCGGCGAGGGCGCTACTCTGTTACCTAAATATTAAAAAACATAGTACATACTGTTTTTTTTATGAAGCTTACTAATGCCAGAGAAAACGCTAAATGTATGAAATTGATTTCTAATCGTAATTTGGTGTTTCTGTTGATTGTTATGCTTTCTGTTTTGCCTTTGTGATTAAATCCAATATATTATATTACATGTCCATTGCAGGTTCCTCACCACACACTTTACAATGTGTGATTTGGCCATAATAGGCCCCCGCGTTCACTGTCGAGCGTCGCCTGCGGTTGCCGGTATCTAAATCGTTATATTGCGTGTGCATCTATAGAACACCCAATTTGCTATATGTAATATTTGATAATGCTACGATTTTTATTGTTACAATAAAAAAGTTGGAAATTATAGATGCACTGCACGATATTTTTGATGTTGAGTTGAAATATTTACGATCTTATTACCGGGTGCGATAATATTGCAGTATATTTTTTACACCTGTACTTACTCTCCCCGACTCCTTACTATAGTTTGGTAGGTAAGCAATATATAAACTTTTATTGCTTGGCAAGTTACATCCCATAAGGCAGTAACACGTGTTTTATAGATGTTTCCTCATAAAGGTGATTTTCGCATTCATGTCCATGATAATAAATACGGGCAAATCCCAAGAGATATCGATCGACATTCAACAATTATGTCCCGCTAAACTATTAATCTATCGCCGACTAGATCAGACGTCATTGTTCGACGCTATCCTGCGGCCCGCCTGAAGTCAACTATGGTCTGTCTCGAGCTAACAATACGCTCTCAGCTCCGCGTAGCTCGCCTTTGATAATCACTGTGCTTTCGATACAATTGCTCGTGTTTGTTTGTTAATTGCAGGAACGGAATCATAACTCACCGCGTAATTGGAAGCCGACTCGACTGAAGTCGATTAATTGAGGACAATATAAATTCAATTTGGTTTCGGTACAATATAATACCTTTTTTCCAAAGCATAGTTTGTTAGGGTTTCAGGGCTAACATAAGTTCAAGTAGGTTTTAATTGTATTATAAATGTTTTGAATGGCATTTGCTTACCACTTCTTTACTAGAGTGTATTTAGACATTTATTTTAAGGCAATAAAAAGTATCAGATCGATAACCGTTGCAGGTGCCATTCTGGCTTGTTTTTTTTTTGTTTTGTTTCATTTCCTTGAAAGCGCCTCGTCGAGCAGCCTTAATGACTTTTGAGAAATTACATAGGTTAACAAATATATTTTAAAATTGCCTTTTGTCCCCGATGGAGCGAGTAAAAGTTTTCTGTTTTAATTTTCCGTGCCGGGTCTAACTACAGGGAAGAGGTAGTAACAACGTGCAGCGCGGAGTGTAGGAGCTCGCTGGCAAATACCCTGACGAGCCACATCCGGACCGGAAGCCGCGATTGCGCGCCCCTGCTCCCGTGACGTAACAATATTAATTCTCACGACTGAAGTGATTTCCAGGGACTATGCTAAAACCCTTACCCTGTGGCTTTTATTTTGAAATCTGGCAATTTTTTAAAATTTTGTAATGTTTGTAGACGTATTCAGGTGGTACTCAGAATTATACATGAGGTGTGTTCAAACAGAATAATACATGAGCTGGCATGATGACATTATAGATATGCGTGCCCGTTGCTTATTTATTAGAAGAGAAACACGGGGTAAAAATTTAGAACATTTTTTTTATTCAGTGGAATTTATCTCGGTTGAATTTTGGTTGCAAAGTGGAAAATGCATATCACATTTACGAAAACGTTTTCGTATTCCGAGCAAGTTTCTATCGAAATCCAATAAAATGCATTCTACAGCCAGGAAATACTCTCGATTCGTCTTTGCGTTATTTAAAAAAGGTAATCTTTTCTGAAGAACCCCGACAATTTTTAATTATTTTATTATATCGCTTTGACGTTCGAATGCGATACAAATAAAAGGGATGTATGCTCGCCGTTTCGATGTTTATTGTGAAAATATGCTAATGTATATCGGGAGGCTTTCAAATCACGGAATATCAATAATGCCAAATAATGCCATTGATTTCACCGGCCTATTATAGGATTGTCAACACGCAGCTTGCATTTATAAAAGTCAAATTATACTGACGGCTCGGGCAAGTAGAAATATAGATTTTTATAAAAATGTTATTAATCAATATATACTTGATGACATATTTTCGATGCATTTGTTGACGGTCTTTTACTGTAAACCTCAGTTATTGTTTCAAATTGAATTTATATATGTGTATATATCAACTTTTAAGTATTATAATGTCAACGTGACAACCCAGTCCCCAACAATATTGTACGACCGGTACGAGTGGCGACCACATCATTTATTTTTTCCACGGTCGATATGTTTATGGCAACATTTCGTAGCTATACTCATTGGACGTTTTCAGTAATGAAGGTGTTTATCCGCAATCGCCGCGTTTCAGTGCAATTCAATGCGAAATTAGTACTCCAAGTCTGTTGCGCTTGTTGCTGAGTGCCTATCTGTAACCGCGATTCGGTCATGATTCTAATCGGTGTTAGGGCCATTTTTATTTTGAGGTAAAGTTTTTCAATTGAATATTGCAACTATAATATCCTTTACCTAATCGACTACTATTGTGTTTTATTACAAAATTTATTTGTTCGGATTAAACAACCTCACAACATCGCCTAGGAAAGCTCACGTATATTGGCGTGGGATGTACTCGCACGTGGAGTCGAATTTTATTTTTTCTCTTTGGCACTGCTCTTGTTAATGTCATATTATACATTCCGCGTCGTTTATTTGAATGTGTAGTTTTAATGAAATATATTCGTGGGCGCTTTGTAATATAATCCCCTCATTCAAATCTTTGATCTAAAGCACTTCTTGGAAATTTTTATACAATCCGACCAGATAATAATAATGTTATTTTACTCCTGGGGGATATTTGTTTTAATATACATAGACCGATCACCTTTGGAGACACATAAAGACCTGACACAACTTTTTTTGAAGAAGTGCTATGAAGACCTCATAATTATCGATTCTTTCCATCCTATCTCTAATTCACCACAAAAAACTGGCTTGTCTACGCTGTTTATAAAGGAAAATGCCTCGTCAGCGATGTAACTATTAATTCAATTTAATAGATTCATAGCTGACATTGAAGCGTGTTTTTTACTCGAATGATGAAAAATTATAGTGTATACTTGAAAATAATTGTTCATAGGGCTTGGCAGCCAATTATCTTAGATTACGACTTTGTCATTCAAGCCCAAAACGTAATAAAACTCATCTAACTTATACGGAGAAAAAATATTTTAAACTCTTGCATTTTTTTCTACAAAATTTCTTATGTCTGAAATTGATCCCCACTGTAATACACGTTAAAGTGTAATGCGTTTAAACTTAATATATTTTTCTGGTTTGAATATTTTTAAAACAATATAAAAATTATTGTTTTTCGGTTTTCTAATGAATTCGCATAAATATCCGTAAATGCTGAATACAAAAGCCACGGTGAACATAAATCCTTCGTTAGCCGATACCGGTCCGATGGGTCCGCTCGGGGTGACCGGTCGATAGATCGGCGGGGCGGCGGGGCGGCGGGGCGGCGGGGCGGCGCGCGGCGCGGGGCGGCTGGCGCGGCCTTGCAAGGCCGCCCGTACTACGGCCGCGCACGCCTGCGCCGCGGAGCTTTCGTTGGCTCCATTGTACCGGCGCGTATGGAAATGAGCGGCCCGGCCCGTGTGAGTGCCTTGGCATGCCCACTCGCGCATGCACGCTCCAGACGCTGATCTCGGCTTCTCTACTCCGGCCTGAAACATCACCCCAAAAGCGACATCGTTTAATGTTGAAATATTCACTTTTTTTTTTTTTTAGCAATTTGGCATGTAATCTTTAATCCTCGAACATGCTAATGTAATATTTATTATTTATAAAGTTTTTAAGTATGATAGAGAAATTTAAACGAAATCGAAATAGAAAAGTTTTAAGCCTTCGTAATTGTGTTTTTTGCACGAAAAGACCGCCGGTGAAGTTTTACGGGCTCTCAATGTTAATGGGTTGTTTTATATAAAACATTTTCGCAGATGATTGTAGATTTATTCACGTTTTTTTATGTTTTAAAGTCTTTTATTATATGTTTAATTAATAATTGGTTTTTATAAAATTAAAAAATAAAATGATTTGGTTTTTCTTTTGAGATTCAAATGAAAATGAACATTACGTAAATACAACCTCACTCTTACATCGACATTTATTTCTTTTACATTTTTAATTTCAAAGAGCAATATCCTTAATAAGTTTCAACGTTGATATTGATTGATAATAAATAAAAAAAACTCCATTAGTAGAAGGCTCTTAAATTCCGGTGAGCCGAGTACGGGCGGGGGCTTTGGCCTCGCGGAGATGTTTGTGAAGTTCACCTGACAACAAGCTAACTGGGATGGATTCAGGGACTGGCGCACCCCATGACCTATAAAACCTGAATGCATTCAATTCCGATGAGAAACAAATTCGCCAGATCGTAACCCAGCGTGACCGGGCCAAACACTCGCTACCTTTTGTGTAATTCAACCTAAATTTCTCTAGTTTGTTTTTTTTTTATTGTAATTTTATTTTTACTTTGTAGTATTTAATTTTATAAATTATAATCGAACCAAAGAGTTTTCAAATAAAACTGACTTTATCCTCAATACTATGATCGTTTAGCCCTTTAACCGTAACTTAAAATTTTATGATGCCTTTACATATACAAAATTAATAAAACAATTCATTCCTGTGCTTATCACACTATTATTTTCTACTACATTATTTAATAATTGTATAAGAAGAAAACAATACTTTATTATCTTTTAATTTCACGTATATTTTCATTTCGTTTTCATCTTTCATCGTTCGTGAGTCTTACCTGATACATGAAGATTTTTCTCATTTTTATAAATAACATTCGACTGATTTTTCATTATGCACGTACAATAATGTAGTAATTCTTTTATAATGAAACCGTACAGTAAAATAAATAATTAAAAATATTTGCGTGTTCATCGCGTAAGGAAGCGTTCGCGCTATTTCGCGCGACCTCGGCATTGATGGGAAGCCCTGATTTATTTTGTGACACTCGACCGCTCGCATAAAAACACATTGTTTTCGATAATCCGTTCGAATGAATACTTAAGCCGCAAATGGATTCGCAGGTACGTGTTCGAAAGTAATTGTAATCGTGTAATTATGTAACATGTTATTGTGTAGTTGATTAATTACAAAATTTGCTTCTACCGTGTCAGGGTCCGATCTCATTACCAGATAAAAACCACCATTTATATTAAAAATATATTTATTCAACCTGTTGGAATGCTCGTAATAATGGACCATGCGCTATATTTGACTGCGATCTACATGCGTTTTTTTATTAAAAAAATATAGATCCGAAAAAATATTTATATAATTTGGTAATATTTTTTTTAATTCATAAATTGTACCATGTCTCCAATTTTCAGAAAAACATGAACATTTATTCCAAATGTGTCCTGCAAGCAAGTTTTATTGTCTTTTCTTAAATTTCATTGGAAGAAAACAAGAATTTTTCGGGTAGAATTGCCACTATTGCCACAGAATTATACTTTCTATGACGTGCGAAAGTTGTATCATCGTATACCAAATATTGTGCCAGTAAATAATTTGCCACGTTATTGCTGTGGCCGACATGCTGTCCCGTCTCTCAGACTTGTAACACAATTTGTCGGAGCGTAAGTATGATAATGATCTTTGTATCTCGCTTGAACGATTCAACTCTTGTGGGTGCGCTGCCGACTCCAGTCTTCTGTGGGCGAATAAAACCCATTAAGATCTGCCACAATTATTACTGTTCTTAACAATTTCACTGATAGTAATGCTTCCTTTCGTTCTTCAGTCGTTTAGTTGAACCGAGTAAAAAGTTACTTAGGACTACGGAGTTCCCGGCCCAAATACAGACATCTCGCGAATCGAAAAACAAGTTTTCTCTAATTTTCCCAAATACAGACTCTCATAGCCAGCCGGACAAAATTGACTTCAGTTAATTAATGGAACTGGTATTTATTTTGTAATACTCCATTTTATAACAATAAAATAAAACCAAATGGTTTTGGAGACTACGTTTATTTTGCTTATAGCGAGAGCTCTTTCGCCGAACACGGCATCTTCAAGACTGATTCTATATAGAAAACACGAGTTTATACATAACAAAATCAACAAAATTACATGAGTCATAGATATTACAAATTTATGTGGAAAAAATTGCTTCTATTGGGTGCTGTGAAACCCCATTAAAATGACATTAACAGCAATAATTTTAATACTAAGTACTTAAATAAACTATTTTATGATGATTCCTGGCTGTCCTGGCCGCCACCTGAAAGCAATTAGTTTGGAAGCAGAATCACATTGTATTTTTAAAAATATTAAGAAGGGGAGAATTATGGTTGTTAAGTTGTTCATTGATCAAAGGGAATTCTAGATTTTGGTGCTTAATTATTTCTAATTGCTCCAAAATATTAAGTCTATAGCCTTTATTGGAAACATGAAGGAGACTTGGCTTATTATCAACATTTAACTTATGTTTACTGTAACAGTTGCTCATCTGCTCCTATTACGCTTACAAAGTGGAGTAGTTTGTAGACTTCTCTTGCTCGTGAATTAAACATTTTTGAAAAATCGACCGTGGTCTTCTGGCCTGAACCAGCTTCAGTTGACAGTATATTCGCGGTCGAAACGCCAAGTTCGTGCGTTTCATCTCAGACAGTCCCACGTTATAAAACAATATTTATTAATGTTACGGGGGTTATGTTCCGTTTATATTTTGACCGGTTTATTTATCGGGCACTCCTGCTCGAGCGCCGGCGGCGACGGGAGAGTAAACACTCGCAGGAATCTATTGCCGGCGTTTCAGGTAAACACCGGCGGCAGTGACCCCGCGCCGCGCTGGCGCAGCGATCTGCAACCTTTTCTCGCTCGTGGCACTCCGACTACGCCTACAGTAGGATATAGTGCACAGTGGAAGAAGATTCAGTGATTATATGATGAAGCTGTGGTGGACCTGGCTGTTGGTCTTTAGTGCCTGTTTTTAAATTACCTGCGTCCACGACAAGAAATATTGCCCTTTTCTAACCGGCAAACATTGAAATCTTACATTTGAAAAGATTATGTAAGGTTGTAAGGTGCAATGAAATGACTTCGTTGAATTATTTTTTTTTCACACTAAGGCTTAACTAAATATAATATTTACTCGTTTTAATTACTGTGCATTTGCTCACGACTCATTTGTATGGTGCGATCCAACTGCCGCAAGGCACTGCTTTGGTTTACCGACTAGAAAATTTCTTTCAACCTCAACCAGCTTATGATGTATTGGCTTAACGAGCGATTTTCACTTTTTAAATCACTACTACTGAATTTGCCAAGCGCGGACTAAACTGATAGGATAGCCTTACGTAATAGATGGGAGCTCTAAATCTTTAGTGCCTTTTCTAAGCCACCAAAGCTCTATCACTTACTTTTCGAAACGATCCTGTAAAGTTATGCCAGAACTGTAGCAACCCTATATGGACTTTCCACCCTGGAAGGGGTCCGGGTGATCGAGAAGTATTCGCAAATAGTTCTAAAATCATGAAGAAATTTAAAAATAGTATCTGATGCGTTCGTTAGATTGTGGTTTCTTAAATAAATTTGTTTTGTTTCCTTTAATCATGTTTATTCTAGTGTGCCCAGAAAGATCTGTCAATATTGGGTAACCCAGGAAGAGCATGTAATCCTTGGTAAGAATGTCTATAAAGACCACAAACACACTCGCACTCCCACTGGCTTCAAGGCTGTAAGTTCACGGAACGATTTATTAACAGCACCAACCTTTGAATGTAAACTCTACATAACAGGTTTCGTCGTGACAGCTACTAAATAGCCGTTTAAAATCAATATTCTAGTTTTATATTAGTAACACCAGACAGCATTAATATAGAACTGTTATAATATAATACCACTGTGCTTTTTTATCCATCGTTAAGTCTATAAGGCAATCCAACTCTTGCATAATAATAAATATAAGCACATACTACCTAACTGCTAACGTGTCTGCTCATTTATTCACGCGTAATAAGATTAATAATTCCCGTCTAAAGCAAATCTATTTTTAGAGTCGTGCTTCAGCCAAGGTCATTCGATTTGACACCATGACCTACACAACGACAAAGGTGGGGCATTTTTTTTTGTTTTTTAAATCGAAATTTCATTCAAATTTGATCCCTAATGACTGTACCATTTGTTTTATTTTAGACAAAATATAAGATCTTTTTGGTGTATTAAAAAATCTCAGATTGAAGCATTCCCTGCCGGCGGCGTCACACGCGACGGATTCCCCAGCCGACGCTTACCTATCCGGGCAGCCTGTAAATCTGTTAGCCAGGCCGGAATAAAACATTACGCGGCCGCGACTTTCGTCCCCGCTCCCTCCCGGCACGGCGCGGCTCGCGGGGATGATCGCTAACGGCGCCCTGGCGGCTCCTTACGTCGGGTCCGCCACGCAGCACGAGGGTCGACCTCCAGCGTTAGTACCAGGACGTTAGTGAATGTTTTAAACCTAATTCTCCGTCGTTCTGTTTTTCTATGTCTCTTTTAATGTTATACTTCATTGTTGTTGCAAAAAAAAAAAACAATAGTTGAGTTAACGCTTTTTTTTTAGAATAAATTTTATACTTGCTTTGACATACTTAGAAACACTCTGAGTCTAAATACATTTAAAGACTTTACTAGATAATTACTGGGATTTTTTAATTATATCTTTTTTTTTTTTTTTTTTTTTTTTTTTTTTTTTCATATTTAAGATATATGAATATGTCAGCAGGTTTCGTTTAAAAGTTAATATAAAAATTACTTGTATAAAATGGTTTATCTTTCATTAATATTTAAGGTTGTAAGTAGACTGTGGGCTACTTAGTCAGACGACTCTTTAACCCGTGACAGCTGTAGTCTAAACCAATTCCTTCGTAACGCTTAACCACTTATATATAGCTCTCCACAGTGCTGCAAGTAAATGTATTGTATAAGGCAGCTGTTGGCGATCACGAGTACGACGCTTTACAGCCCTAGACGTTCGTTTATTATAAAACCATTTACTACAATTGGAGGTGAGGTCACTCGTCCTTTTCATTTTTCAAAGATTCGTTGACATTTAGTTTGCTTCAAAGAATTTCTACACCTTTATTTCATGGAATTTTTTTCTGAAACCATTCGCCCCATCATACGCCCAACAGTGTACAGTTATTGTTGTAATTATCTGATAACGAGAATTCTATAAATAAATTTCCCGGCAGACGGAGATGTACTTGGCGTCGCAATTAAAAATTAAATCAAGTCTAGCAGTTGGCCAGACCGACTTCTCCAGCGAGCTTCTATTTGCTCAATAAGTTCTTTTAGCTTTTTCAATTAGACGTGACAATTTAAATTCATTGTTAAAAATCTCATTTCACAATTGCACTTACGTCGAATTTTCTTAATTGAATTTCAAGTAACTTAATAATTTACTTATATATTTACTTTCTCTCTCTTCCTCTTTCTGCATCTTTTTATGTCATCCAATCATCGGACAATGGAAGGCCGACTTTTCTTAATTCTTATTTATAGTATAATTTTTATGGTTTTTTTTTTTTAATGTAATAATATTTTTTTATAAGTATTTGGTACATGAATTAATAATTCAACAAAATTTGTTCCATAATTTTCAAACAAAATAGTAAAAATGATGTGAGGAATCACAATAAGCATTGCGAAGAACACTGTTTTATAATGGAGGAATACAGATTGAAGACTATTATTTACGAACGCTCTCGATAGTAGCATGGTGTTCTAAAAAATCTATTTTTCACATTGATTAAAATTAGCAGTCGTTACGAACGGTATATGGATTAGGTCCAAAATTTCAATCAACCTGGTATATTTTGTTTTAACATTCACAAACATCTAATCTTTTGCTAGATTATTAAGAATTTTCAATCTTAAAATACAAACAGCCACGCAGTTAATTCCAACGTGTCTTAAATTCATTTAAAAATATCCCTTCGAATAATTGATTTACTTATTTTTCAAAATCGCATGCCAAAAACATGTAAAGCTACTTACCGGCCGTAACCGCAACTCTCCCCTCCATGCAAACCGCAACCTGTAAAAAGTCTAAATGAGTAATATCGGCTTTCACCTCGGCGCCGGCGATTCGTCACTCAGTAGAGCGGGTCGGCTGGCCGGGACGCCCGCTCCTTGCACGTGCGAATAATTGATGACGCGTGCGCACTTTGCGCTCCGGCCGCAGGATGTGGAAACGCGTGGACTCTTCCAGACCGGCGCGGGCAGACAGGATGCTGTCGTGATTCTTTTGTCCGACAGCTGAAGTACGGTTCCACTGATTTAGCCTTTTTTTTGTGTCCGCGCTGCAGAAGCGGCACGACTGTAGATCGCAGACATTTATTCGTTTTTCATAGACAGTGATGCATCGCCTTTTTATTCAATTGCGTTTTTACAATGCAAAAAACTCCAGACGCTTAAATTAAAATATAATCGTTGTTCGGTTGAAATGTTGTTGATAATGTTAATTCATTAATTTACAGATTTTAATTTTGAATACGGCTAGTCAAAACTATAATAGTTCATGACTATTGATATTAATTTGGTTTTTCTGTCACATTATATACCATCATTCAACATTTCAGATGTTGCAGTATTTATTTATATTCTAAGGCTCAAAATTGTCAAATCGTGACTTTTCGTAAGACCATTTTTGTCAAAAAGTCTCGTGAAAAATCGAATGTCAAATTATTGCAAACTGTAACTTTTTAAAATGTATTATTTATTTTAAAAAAATAACCATTCTCTAATCCCTATATTAACTGAGTTTAGGAACCTTGTCAGTAGCGTATCGACTGCTAAATACTTGAGAAATATTTTTTCTGAGCAACTTCATCTATTTAAAAAGAAAATCTCGTTCTAATCCTTTCTGTTCAAGTGGAATCGTGCAAACATGTTGTTTGTTTTGAGCCAGTAACCCAATACACTAATTTGTTTGTTTGCGTGTAATAAGGCGCTGCATTACTCATCGCAGAATCTCCATTCCTCATGGGAATTCCCAAGTAAATATTATTCGTTACATATTGCATGGTAATATTGAAAATTCTCTACTGCAAGACCGTCTACTGTTTAATTTCGTTCAACTTCTAAGCACGTCACTGATCGTGAATTCGCTCAGATGTTGTAAAATAATATATCCAATAATCTTGTGGTAATTTCTTCAATGATTATCTAAATGAGTGTTTTCTTACCACGGAAATTTCGTCAAAGGTTTATTTTGTGCCCTTATCTTCAAGTCCATCAAACAAAATTACCATGTATACACCTGGCTACCGAGTGCTATTTGACTTTGAAGCTTCTTAATCTGACTTTGCTCCTCGGATATTAATGATATTATTCCGCTAGTTTTCTCAGGTTGAGAGGTCTCAAAGAAGTCGAAAAGCTTCGGGCCTAACTGCATTAGCCGGGCGGCGCGCGGCGGTCCACCCCAGTAACCAAATTAAAAGCAATCACCGGCCGGCTGACACCTCCTGCGATAAGATCCGCGGGCGGCCACGTGGGCGGGCACGTGGGCGGGCACGTGGGCGGGCACGCGGGCGGGCGGCGCGGCCAGACGCGCCCGTATCGACCCGCCCGAGATGTGCCGCCGCCGGCACCGCCGTGCGTGCGACTTACTGCCACAGCTCTAATTATTCGATTGTTCTGTTTATTTTGTGGCCGTTCATATTTTGATGTCGGCACGAGAAAACAATTTAAATTGTTAATAGGTATTAAATTGTGAGCTGCAAATTAATAAATTTACTGTAATATCGTAATAAAAAATTATACCACTTAGAAAGTATACGGTCGTAGGTTATTTGTAATATTGTTTACGATATTATTCTTGGCACCAATATACATGAACGTTTTCTCTTCAAATTCCGATTTTTTTTCATCGAGGGTCATGGTAGCAATTGATCAATACTGTAAGTCAGTTTCGTCTGTACATTTCCCCCCACCAAATTGTACGATAGCATAGAAAATCAAAAACCAATAATTCTACTTATGATTCATTAAATTTTTTATTAAATGTACATGTATTATTTCTATAATATTTTTAATTGCACGTATTCAAAATATCCTGTGAGTAAGTAATAACGTGTTTGCAATGGTTATTTTTTGTGATGGTGAATACTGCACAATCGATCAAATGAGGGATTTTTTTTTAAATAATTTATATTTAAATTTAAAAATTATGGTGTATTATTTTTTTACACGTAATAAGTGTATGATTATCAAAAGTTTTACAAAATAGAAATGATATTTAGCTGTTGTCCTTTCATATCTTCAATCTGCGCCAACAAATTCCGTTTGAGACACGAGAATAACACTTTTCAATCGATATTTGCAAGTCTCTATGTTTACATGCGCCGAGGGAGGATATTTTTGTACGCTTCTCTTACAAATGAATAGCTTTTATTTACTACCCACCGTACAATAAACCCAAAACAAAACGATAAATTAAGAGATACAAGATTCCACCCAAATTATAAGTTACCGGGTTACCCGGTTCATTAATTATTGTATAATTTACCGATAAATAACCTCGCAGGAAACCTGTCTTTGTAACAAAGACTTAAAAAAAATGTTTGTCTAGATTTGGCCTTAATTTTTTTGCGGCCATTTTCACACTTACTATACGTGTGTTTATATAATAGAAATCCTCAGAAGTTGTATCATTATAGTTATATCAATTAATCTTGGAGTTAGAAGTTGCCAAAGAACTTACAAATTTATAAATTAACCACGAAATTAGAATTTACTGTTTTTGGTATAAAATATATCTGTTTTAAACATTATTTTAAATGATGAAAACTATTATTGACTAAAAAAAAATTGTGCTTTTTTCGTTGACGCGTATAGTCATTTTTATTTAAAAAAAAAAAACTGCCTGTTACTAATTTAATAATTATTACTAATATTATTAGGCACATTAGTAATAACATAATAAACCCGTAATGGGTAATAAATACGCACTTGATTGACGTTCAATCCAGAAAATAGACATACATAATTTAATAATTATTAATAGGTTATTTTTCATACTGAGTACATATTATAATAAAGTAGCTACATAGATTCCCAGGATTTAATACGTTCAAATAACCCATTACTTTTGAATAAAATAATCTTCCTCTTTATCTAAATCAAACGTCATGTTAGTGTGAAACTTATCTATCAATATATTTTTAATGTCTGATCTTTAAGAAAAGGAAATAACTTTGAGAGATTCCATTTATGGAACTATGATTGTGTTGATATTACTCAAGCATCTTCAAAAATTTAAGATGGATAGGTTTTATTTTGTTTGATCTATTGTTTTTCGATTAAATTTGTACATATTGATACAATTTTTATAATTAGATAATATATCACCGGACTTCCGTTTGTTGTAAGTGAAAATCTATATATAAAATTTGAAATCGATACTGTCGCAGGTACTGAATCAGAATTTCATTTAATAAGGCGAGTCGCCGTCCCATCTGCGTGCACCTGATACTCCGCGCGAAATGAAGAAGGCGGCGGGCTCGGGCCGCTGCGCCTCCACATTTCCATGTAAATCTATCCATTTCAAGAGACACACTCCAATATAATTAGCCAGCTCTGAAAGAACAAAAAGAATCGTAATATAATATCTCAGCTTGTAGAAAATATCTGAATTTATATTGTCCTAATTTATGATTATTAATAATGTTTAAACTTAAATTGATAATAAACTCAATATTTAATTTGTGTTTACCAATGTGGGTTTTGGGTTGTGTTACATGTTGTGATTTTGATTAAAGAAGTGCCTTGCGGTTGGATTGCAGAACGAACTCATCTAAAAGCTGCCTCCACACAAAACAGCGTGATTGGATTGTATGGAACTCTGTATTGCAATTTGCACGCTTAGTTTTTCTTGTAATGAGGTCTGCTTCCACAGTTTGCCATATAATAGTATATAACCAATTCAATACTTTTTTTGCTTATTTATAATGCAGACCTCCGTAAATAGTAATGTTTTACTTGTATACATTTTAAGCAATAAGTCTTGATTATTTAAATATATAGTTTTTCAAAATGAGTTCTATTATCTCGTCATATATCATTTATTTAAAGGATATCTGTGTTAAATAAAACTTAAACTAATACACGTGATTGTTATTTATAAATTGGATTGTAGAGATGCTTGCAATACAACTGGCATGATAATGTTATTTTCATTTCGAGATATATACATGATTGAAAGTCTAACCGTTCATCATCATTGTGGCAAATCCTAGCACTCTTAATCTTTTTTTACACAACTAAATATACTCATACATAGTAAAACTTGAAATATTTTATCCATATTATTTTGAAGTGTCGACAAAACTTACTCCTGTATCAGATGGTAATTATTGTGCGAAAAACAAATTAACAGTCGGCAACCTACTCTTTTGGCGTTATGTATTTCACGTCTAAAATATAAGTTTTCTTTACGCTACTATTCAAATAAATTTGAACGGTGTAAGTATTTTAGACTAAACAAAAAAATTGTTCATTTTTACAATTCATTGTCCGTAATGAAGTTTACGCATAAATTCCGCGGGCCGGCGGCTTTCGTCCATTGGCGTGCATTTGGCGGGATAGTTTATTTAATTGTTTTTAATTAACGCTCTCTGTATCGCACTCCGGTGGCTGCCTTTGTACAAGCACTTTTATTCAACTCTTGTAATTAACTTCATATCAAATTAACTCTGTCCTATCATTTAAATGTTTTTGATTCCACCATTTTATTAAGTCAATGCTGTTTATTGTATTTTCAAACAAAAGTATAAATTTTACTGAATAATAAAAACTGATTTGTTTTATATTATAATTGAAATAATTATCATAAAACATACGGTACTATAAATTTAAAACTATCATGTCGATCTTATGTCTTATCACGGTTGATGAACAATATTTTCGTTTTGTTTGTCTTAGACGGTGAGAAATTTAAGGTTACATCTTCATCGTCCTATTCAAAATTGTGTCAACAAAAGATTTATATATTATATTTCATTATTAATATTTCTGATTAAAAAATTTGAGACAGTAGAGTTCTTTAAAAAGTTATGAATATTAACTTTACTTAGATGTTCTAAAGTTATTGACTATGAATAAGTTTTTTTAGTTTACTTGCCGAAAAATTTTCACTTTGCCAAAGTTCTAAAATAAGTACAGTAACTTTCTATACAGAAATTAACTTAAAAAAAGGTTTTTTTTATTTTAAGAGAAAGTTTTTCTTAACGACTTCCAAATATTCTTAATGCATAAAATTTTATAAAGCCGCTTAAATTTTACCATGGGATATGGCTGCACCATATTAATACTAAAATTGAAAAAAATATTTCCATATATTTTTATGAACACATTTTTCATAAATAAGAAGATACGAGAGCGGTCCGATAAGTACTTAGCCTCACCGCCCGATGGTGCTAGTATCGCGAGAAATATTTACTATCGTGTAGTACATTTTTGAAGACAGCTACAGACTAAATATCAGCCGAATCGGACCCGTAGTTTTGTTTTGACCGTGTGTGGAAGCGGACGCGTATTTTAGAAAAATCGAAAAAAGCAATATCGGTCGGTGATTCGATTCTTGTTTTTGGAAGGGAAATCGCGCAGCAAAATCAAAGAGCGCTTGGATGCTGTGTACGGTGACTCTTCTCCTTCGATTCAAAAATTGGTTTAACGAGATTCAACGTGGTCGCACGTCGGTTTTTAATGAGCCACGCCCAGGAGCCTCAAAAATGGCTACCACGGAGTTTAACGTGACAAAAATCTACGATCTCGTATTGGCAGACCGCCGATTGAAGATGCGCGAGATAGCTGAAACAGTAAGCATCTCAAAAGCATGAAATTTTGGGCATGAGAAAGCTGTCGGCGCGATGGGTGCCGCGTTTGTTCATTCCGGACAACAAGCGCAACCGTGAGACCACTTTGGTGCAATGTTTGGCGCTGTTTAAGCGCAATCCGAAGGAGTTTCTGCGTCGTTTCGTGACCTTCGACGAAACATGGATCCACTGGTACACACCAGAGACCAAGGAACAGTCGAAACAGTCGAACAGTCGAAACAGTCGAACAGCGAAACAACTTCACCCGGCGAACGTGCTCCGAAGAAGGCGAAGACTGTCCTACCGGCCGGAAAGGTGATGGCCACCGTTTTTTTGGGATTCACAAGGTGTGATCTATATTGACAACCTAGAGAAGGGCAAAACGGTCACAGGGCTCTACTATGCCGAATTATTGGGCCGATTCGACGCCGAATTGCAGAAAAAACGGCCCCTATTTGGAGAAGAAAAAATTGCTCTTCCACCATGACAACGCACCGGCTCACACCTCCGCCGTCACCACGGCCAAATTGGTCGAATTGCACTACGAACTGCTCCCCCATTCACCGTATTCTCCAGATTTGCCCCGTGCTATTTTTTTTTTGTTTCCAAACTTGAAAAAGGCAGAAATTTAAGTCGAATGAGGTCATCGCCGCCACGAAGGCCTACTTTGCAGACCTCGAGAAAACGTATTTTTCAGATGAGTTAAAGAAGTTAGAGCATCGCTGGGTCAAGTGTATCGAGCTAAAAAAAGACTATTTTGAGAAATATATCGCCACTTTTCCAAAATTTTCGTTTTTCTTTTGTAGGCTAAGTACTTATCGGACCGCCCTCGTATGCATACATGCAATAGAACTTGAGCTAATCGCGCGCCACTGGCCTGGCTCGCTTTTACGATCATTAACAATCAGAAGTGACATTTAATAGTTTATTAAACGCATGTTTTTATTTTCATTTATAATTGATGTCAAAGTCTAATTATAAATAATACCGAAGCTCCATATTCTAATGCTAACTGCCGTTCCTTTAAGAAAAAAAAAACATGTAAGAAATCTCATTATCCCGGGGGCCGCCCTCCCTGGAGGTGCAGCGCCGAGCGACAGTCTGGCCGGTGGCGCAGACTACACGCGCGGGGTTAAAAGCTCCCGGCCGAAGTCTGGCGTCTCGGCCCCTGCCCACACGGCCCGGACAGGTTGTTCGAGGCAGGCTCGATGGTTTGTGTTTGTGCTGGAGTAATGACATGCGTTCAATATAATTGGCAAGCATTTCTAGGGTTGTTTCGTGTATTTTATTTCTTTCTACAAACGATGTATACTCATCTCCAAACTTTTATTAATTTCTTAGTAAAAATATTGATATGGGTATTATTAAGGGAGGGAATTACAACGTTTATTATCTGTGTCTAAGCACTTCTCTGTACCCAGCTTACGTGTTTATTGTTATTATTATTATTATATATATATATATATATATATATATATTTATCATTTAAAATGTCAACAATCAATAAAAATAAATAATCTATTTATGATCAATTTTTAACATAATTTATAAATCGGCATTCAATAAATATTTACAAAAGTGTGTTTTTTTATGCAGGTACTCCATATATCCATCATTTTTTGGGTTAAAGATCCCTTAAAAGAAAACAGAACTCACAACCAAAATTTTCCATAGTTAGTATATATAAAGAGCATAGTTACATGCCAGATATATTTTTGTTTAGACTTTTTGTGGCAATATCATAGACACACGCCGATTGAAATCAATATAATAATAAATAAATAAACTTCTATATTATTATTTTTAATTTAACATTATAATCAACATTAAAAAAGCCATGAAAAATTTAGTGGTGATTAAATTTGAACGTGTTGTCTTTAATCGATTTTGTCGTCGATTGATCTGCACGCAACTGTATATTGTATGAAGCATTCACAGAATAACGTTATAATATTGTCATTATTAGAGATTAGGCACTGTACAATAATTTTTTCCAATATCTTTAAAACATTATTGAAATTAAAACCAAACCGTTAAGTTTATTCCTTTGGTCGTCGTACTCCACCCGTCCGCAGCGAGCAGTCCGGGGCCAACTGCCAGCGGCGCTGTGGGCTTAGCCGCAGACTTCTTTCTCCGCTGTTGGAGTTGGAAGGGAACGTCCCCTCCGGTCCCAGAGGTCGAGGGGTCAAACAAGCCACCGCCACCGCCTCCTATCTCCAATAAATTCGGCAAGATTTTACAGACTGCGGTCCGCCGCTACATCATCTCTCCGGGACGATTTACTGCGCTGAGGTCACATATATTATAGCATCGGGGAATCGTGATCCGGTATTGCTTACAGCGTTATGTAATCATATCTCCATGAAGCTACCTAACCCACTGTAACTTATATTTAATGTAGTATTAAAGTATTTTACTGCCTTATTTAAGAAAAATATGAATTATCAAATAAAATAATAATTCCAAATGTTTTCTATTTTACTTTTGCGGCTCAATACGGAAGGGTTTCTAGAGCGCAAGAGTGTAATAATCGTTAAAACTGAAACCATTATCGTACCCCAACTAATAAAAAAGATATCTCTCTGAAATTGTATATGTATACTGTTTTGTCTTCATTTGTGTTCACAAGTATTTATTTTATTATAAATTGCAAATGCGAAATTAATTCGTAACCTGAAATGTATACAAATATCACATAGAATTTTTTATGTTACATATTTTTTCTAAAATCACGTGTAGATTTGTCGCAGCGTTTTTTTTCTTTAAAATTTGTCAGCGTTTCTCTATCATATTCAAAGTGATAAATAATTACGAACCCTCTCGCAGCTCGGCGCCTCTTTTCGGCAGGTACAGCAATAACATATTCCATTATTCCCGCCAGGGTTCCACTTATCGTGCCAAGAAAATTGCTTTTCCGAATTGTCGCTCCGCACTCTAGACGTCTTCCAAAGCGAGTCAATACCGGAATGAGTTTTTTCAATCGTCCATACAAAATCCGCAGCGATTATACAAATATGATGATATTTGCGAGGAACTCTATATTCTATACCCTCTCAGTACTAAATGTTTTTGCAAAAGGCGCAAATTCATCAAGTTACTTTTGAACAAAGGTCAGGTCATTATAAATAATAATAATTTATAAATGTAAATTTTGATTGAGTTATACGCTTTAACTTTAAATTGTATATTTTCAAGATTTTAAAAATAGGATATCCCGTGAGTAAAAGTCCAATCCAAATGTTTTTGTATTAAATAATTATCTGTTATTCTCCATAAATTATTGTACATCCATTAATAAGTTTCAAGCTTTACTGACAAAAGAGTAAATATATACTATATACAGTTAAACCTCGATATAACGGACCAATTGGGGGGAGGGGGATTCCGTTAAAGCCGAAAGTCCGTTATATAAAAATAGGTTTAAAATAAAACAAAAAAACTTTTCGTTTTTTTTTTAAATACATTATGTATTTAGGTATAAATAAAAAAATACAGAATTCTATTTAATTATCTTCGGACACTGGTCGTGAAGTGACGTTGCTACTTGATATCGACGCGCTTGCTTTCGGTAATCCTACTAAAAAGGAATCAAGTTTTGTTTGCACTTTTGAAGTTTGCTGTTTTTTTATAATCAACTTTTTTAATTTTTACATCTTCGCATTTAAAACGTTTTTATTTTTTTTACATTTGATCGGATTTTTTTTCCCTTATATCCGATGTTCGTTTAATAGAGGTCTGTTATATCGAGGTTTTTCTGTGTGTATAATATATATGTTATCAGAAAAATGTATATATTTAGAACGTTATATTAAAGGTTCGTCAAATTGTGTTTTTGTAGTACCAACAGCTTAACAAAAAAAAGGAAAATCTCGAAAGCCTCGCTTGTAATTTTATTTTTCCGGGCGCCGACAAAGCTTTTGTATAAATAGTTTAAATTCATATTTAATCACTTTGAGTTTCGTATTCAAATCACAAACTAATGATTTAACAGCTTTTTGATTGTTATATGGTAAAGCGTTTTAATCATAAAAAAAAAAAAAACAAATTATGTATCTTTTTAATTCAAAAACAATTTTCGCTTATCTAAACTATTGAACTTGACTCAAAAAGAACAAATGTCAACGCCGCTGGCCATTGTTTCAATAACGATCCAATCGGAGAGCTTATCGGCGTCGCGTGTGAGGCGTGAGGTGAGGTGAGGTGAGGTGAGGTGAGGTGAGGTGAGTCACACGGCTCGGTGCAGCGGCCAGCTGACCGCCCCACGTGGCCGGCGCCTGTCAGCGTGACAGTCGCTCTCGTGTCACGGGGAATGTGGCCGCCGAGCCCAGCGTCGCGCTGACGTCACGGTGCTCGTTATTTTTAAACGCCAGTGAACGGGGCGCCGTTATTAAAGCGCCGATTGATATATACTCCTGAATATATTTAGTCTGGAATGGTTTTCTTTTTATAAATCTATCGTAGTACTACTCGATAGAAATGTCTACGGTTCATTAAATTAAATTTATATATATATATATATATATATATATATATATATATATATATATATATATATATAAATTCGATTCGAAGTCATCGATTTACTCTATACTAAGTATGATGCGGAACAATTTTTATGATATTTTAATCGTTGGTGCGCATTTTGTACTCGTAGGTGATGTAACGTCACATTCCTCTGAAATGAGATTACACGATATCTGCTTTGTTTTGTGTGTGATATAAATAATGTTTAATTTATTTATGTATCGTAACTTTTTGCCTCGGTCGCTTTTTTAATACAAATTTGAACTAAAAGTTAATTTTTTTACATTTTTAAAGAGATCTGCTATATTATCCATGCAGTTTTTATTTTATTTTATGATGATATTTATTGATATTAATACCTCTTATCGTCTGGACTACTTTTATTGTGTTCTTAAATTTATATAGATCTTAATGTATATATTTTTTATTTTCTTGGCAATACTTAGCATAAAACGTTGTTTCTTTTGTTTCAACTTAATACTTAAATGTCTAATAAAATCTGAATTCTCGGTAAAATGTACTGTTTCGGAAAGGTTTAAAAAAGATTAAATAAAAAAAATGCACGTAATTGTACAAAATTTGTTGTAATTATGAAATGCTCAGATATTTAAAGTATTGAAATACCAGCGCTAATCCGTGGAATATCTCGAGCATTCCGTTCTCATTTCTCTCGAAGCGTTACACTTATTTATTTACTAAGAGAGCGAACTCCTTTATATCGGGCGACGAAAACCCAACAGGACCAAAAAAGCAAACAAACCGTACGACTGTATACAATGATATATATATATATACCTACACGTATTTGTGTCACTCCGCCTTAACGCACAATGGATCTTGTAGTTTAATGTATGCGGGTAATTTTTCATCGAACAGTAGCAATCATCTGATAAGGGGCAATGCTTTTTATATTACAATATTGACAAATTGTCAAGCAACAATACAAGCTTAATGTATAATTTATAGTTTCTGTACGTCGTTATAGTAGAATAATAGTTGATGTTATAGAAATAATGGTAATATTTAGATAAACACAAGCAATCAATGATCATAGACCATATTTTTTGCTTTTTATGTTTTATTCATAGTGTACAAATCGTGATCTCTTATAGTATTGTAAAGGTCTAATATGCGAACTTTATGCATGCCACAGTGAAGAGTTGATATTCAATTTTAATGTATTCTGACATAATTTTATTTTTTTTACCGTTTAACTATTCAAATATTTTTTCAAATTATGATTTTGTTTTGAATAATATTAAAATGTTAATTCTCATAAGAATTATAACAAGTGAAGAATTATAACATGTGTGGTACATCTTTTAATCACACCTTACAAGGCATTCACACACAACCCTTACTTCAAAGGCTACACACACCGGGCTCATAGGTATACCCTTAATTTAATGTCGTACTTTACCAACTAATTATTCTGATAGGTAAATACTTCACTACAATGAGCTACTACTTTGATACTGGGCAGATTGTGTCTCTTACGCTCCAAATACTAATCTTATATTAAATTAATAAAAATCGTGGTCGAAATTAAACCGCATAGCAATCACATTTCGAATTGAACCAAATCAAACATCTTGGGGTTGCTTTATTGGTGAGTGGATGCTCCGCTGCCCGGTCGCAGGGGAGATAAGAAGGGTTCTAGTCCCTGTGCCGGTCAGTTCTCCAGCCAATGATTTTTTCGATCATAATGCACTGGGGAAGCGAGGGGAGTTTTATCACTCTTCCATTCAGCCAAACACAATTGTCTGGGAAGCCCCTTAATTCGAAATATATAGACTTGGATAAGCCATTTATTTTTTCAGAGTACAACCATCGTGTACATATTGTTTTTTGTGTTTATTTAAAATTAATTATTAATATTTTATAGTAAAGTACAAAATATGGTAGAAGACTATATATATTGTTCTCGCCAATCATATAATTATTTGAAATATCTAAAGTTTTATGTTCACATATGCCGTTAATTTCACAAAACATATATATATGAAGCATTTATGATTATACATTTAATTTTTTTTTCTCTTCGTTAAATAATAAAAGATTAATTCCATGAAACTATCCATTAGTGGACGCATTAACCACCCAATAAACCGCAATCTGAAAACTGAAACTAGTTCAATGAACATTCACCTATTTTGTTTAACTTTTATTGAAAAACCCATTGTTATATTATTCAAAACTTTTTTTACTGATGGTGTATTTGAGTATTATTATTTATAAGTTTTATTGTGGTTTTAAACATAAAATATTATTTCAGCAGCCTAATAGCAGTTTGTCTAGTTCTTCTCAATTAATATGACTTAATTTACGTACACTGAGGACCCCCATAATTAAGTAAGGCTCTACGCCGGTATAATGATAAGGACATTAAAATCTGTATAGTCCCTAATGTAATGGCGCCGAGCTCCGCCAGGACCAAGGCTCCCCAGCTTGTCGCAGGCCCAGTTTATAATCAGTTTATTGAGTAATTATTCCCCACCTCGGCTCGGCGACACTCCTAATGCTATTTCAAATTCTTCCTATTAAATCTGCCCGAGCAGTTCCATTTAAATGGACTCCCACGTATCCCACACAAGTTGCCGAAAAAAGGAGATTTTCATGCCTTTCATTGGACGCTTCTTCATTTAAAAAAAAGTTATGGTGTTAATCAATTCTCAGGTACTGATAAAATAAAAACTTTTAACTTATGGTTATTGCACACAACAATTTTCATATTTTAAACACACTTATTGTTCTGTAAATTCATTGACAATAAATCCATATATTTATAATCAGAGATTTTTATTTTATAGTTTGTTTATCAGTATTGTATTGTTTTCTTTCTTCTTAAAAACTAACATTTATAGTCATAGAATTTTTTTAAATTCACAATGCAGATTAAACGTACTGTCCGTATCTAGATATTTTAATTTAGGCGACAAAAACCTTAATTTTAAATCCGCTTGGATTTTCTTTAGTTCGCTTGAAAACACTACTATAGGTAGACAATTAGAGTATTCTTTGAGTCCATAGTCCATTCATGCTCAATAATACTTTTTTGCAAGCGCACCCCATTCACAAATTGGGAATTATTCTAATTCCACGGCGCGCGAATTCTCTGAAACCACAAAGGGATTTCCCGAAGCAAACCACCAACAATAATAATATTCTTCCATTGGCATTGTACGCCACATCCTTAATCCCGGCACCCCCTCCCGCTCGGGAGGACTGCATCCCGTCTCATTGTTGCTGGCATCAGGGCTACCATACGAAAACTTCAAATGGAGGAAAATGTTTTACCCGTAAAGCCCGAAAGCTTTGTGTGGTTACTTGAGCGTTTAGGATCTATTACAAGCCACCATTCATCGATGTTTTCAGTAGATCATTCAGAACTATCGAAAGAGAAATGGGCAGAGGGACACTTATTACGTGAAGTCACGATAAACGCAGGTAACACTGCTCACGATGCATAAATTATTTACGGAATAAATTAATAGCTTCATAGTTTATTCTGAAGAGATTGAGACTGCGGAAAAATCATTCATGTTAAAAACTTAAATTAATTTATTATGTGTTCTATTGCTTTATAGCCTTATGCTGTTCTCTATAAATTTGATAGCAGATTTGATGAAAATCTAGATGATATTCAATAAAGTTCGTCCAGTTTTTTCTCTTGAATTTAGCACAAAAGTTTTATCAAAGGAAGCTATTTGCATTCTTTATTTAGGAACTCGTGTTTAACAAGTCTACGTTAAATATTATATGGGAAAAAACACAGAGTCTACTGCTAACATGCATTTTTTTAAAATAAAATATTGATAGTACATCAATCAGTACGGTAAACTTTGTGCAATGAATACTAAGACACTAGTTTATCGATAGCTGGTGTATTTTGAAAATAAAAGTGGAGTTCTCTGATCGGTTATGGTATGGAGACCCTGACGCCGCCTCTGGGTAGCTCGGACCCCGCCCCGCCCCTCGCCTGCGCCGTGTGAAGTGAGCATCCAATTTGCCATCATCTACATTCCCCTCCCTTTTACTGAACGGCTTTTGATAGTCGACTTGCGTTTACCTTGTAAAAATATCTTATACTGTAGCACCGCGGTCGTGTTTTTGCTTACAATTTTATATCTTTTTAAAATATATTTATTTTTACCATTATTGCTAAATTGACTTTCAAATGAAATTATTTTTTTATTATTACAGTGTATATTGTAACTTATCAGTTGTATACTGAAAGATAGTCCTAAGGAATATGTTTATTCGTTCGGTGATAGTTACTTCTCATCGCACAAAACCTTATATTTTTAACTATCCTTATCATATTTCCACACAGCCCTGTAATATACTTTAACTATCGTACTAAATGTAGTAAATAATATCTGAGACTTTTCAAGATATTTAAACTGCAAGTCGGTGTACTTCGTGTTGCCGCTATGCAAATGTTAACATTTATATTTACATATATTTTTCTCATAACATATTATCGCTTAGTAACACTTTGATAGTAGTTTGTGTTCAAAAAATATATATGGTTTTTTATTTTTTTTATTAACATGTATTCCGTTTTTGCTGTGGATATTTATATTTTTACATACTACGTGTTATAATGTCATAACTGCAATTTTTCGGTCGTAAAAGAATTCAGCAAGTTTGGTCCATGTAAAACTATCGCCTCCCCAGCCTCGCCCCGCGCTCAATTTCACGGAAATCGAAGCAGTGTGGTGATACTCGGACAATTTGATATGCCGCGAAGCCTCGCCGCCCTGCCGGGACTTTAAACCAGAGCCGCGAGGGCGGGGAGTCCCATTCAACGGAGAGAATGGCCCGCCGACGGAAAAATGGGGAGATTACGCTCGGAATTGGAATAAATTGTGTGCGCAGGTAGGGAGCACTTTTGTACCGCGGAAACAAGATTGGTAATATGAAAGATAAATATTGTTACTAAAAATATCACGGCTGTGGGTGGGATACTTATCTCTGATCAAATCTGATATCTGCAAACTCTTTTATGTGCACAGGTGAGCTTCTAGAACTCTACGCACAGTCCTCCTGCTCGAGTAAACACAATTTTATAAGTATCCAATGTTCGTGCTTTTTTGTAAGAATATATATCAAATTTATATTGTGAAGTTAAAATAAGCCTTTAATTAGATTTTTCTTTACCATCAGTGGTGAAAGTCATTCTATTAATTATTAAACAAATCATTCGTTTTTATAATTCTAAATAATATTGTACTGTTACTGAAATATTGTAGTGACAAGCTTTGACGAAGAACGCGACCCACCTTTCATAAAGCATATAAGTATTCATTGTACACTTGTTTATGCGCAATGTTGAATAACTTTCAACTCAAAATAATACGATAATATTCATCAATTTACATAAATACAAAAAAAAACCTTTACAATTAAGATACCATTTATATATTTTTTGTACCTTTCTGAAAAATCGTACCAATCATACATAAAATTTTCTAAATTTCCCTTTAAAAAATATTTCATCACAAAAATCGGACAGAAAAAAAACAGAAATATCCACATTATGTACATACATATTGTTTTCTCTTCCGTTGATTTTTACATAGCTCCTTTCATTACAATTTCTGCACAGTGATATTTCATAATCTGCACGGGCAGGTGTTTACAACAATCAGAGCTCCGCGGTGCACGGCGCGCGTCATGGAAAGCGCGCCACTAATTGACCGATTGATGTGCAGATTTTTGTCTTTTATAGCACTGAGTAATTCAATCATTTTTTTTTCAACATCGATTAGACCGCTTTTATAAAATTAAAGTTAAACATATGAAGAAATTTTTTAAATTTAGGAGAATTGGGAGTCCAGGGGTACGCTACTTTTTAAGGACTAGAATATTACATCCCCCTCTACTGTTTTATCATCAAATAATGCTTTATGTGAGAAGAATGATTTTCCTGTAGTTAGAATCTGTACTGAATTCTAGTTTGAAATTTTTAGTGTTGTTTAATTCTAATTTGGGATACGTGCATAAGAGAGCAATGGTACTGAATAATTAAGCTTTGATTTCATCTTTGGCATTTGTATCATCTTCATTGCTGTTAAATTTATGTGTTAATGGTAACATAAAGTATTTGTTTATCTCTTGTCATACGTGCTATTAGTATTATAAGGGGGAAATATTTCTTGTCATATCAAGTGATTTTTACGTTGAATTTCTCTTATAAAAACTACAAAATAATAAATAATTGTAAAAAAGTGTAGCTCCCGTAAATTGACGATACTTGAAAACAAGAATATCAATTGATTAGCGTATGTTTTGTCAGTGAAAAATAAAACTATAAATATTACATATCAATCTGAATATGTTTTTTATATCGGGTATTCGAATTTCTGATATTTTGTGTACTTCATTTCACCTGTCTTCGTTGTATTTTATCGCTTAATACTATAGAATTTATTAAAGATTTGTACACAACTAACACGAATACGTTCGTTTATCATAAAGGTAAGGCGTTGCTCCAGGCAGTAAACAGGCACTCACTGACATACTTTAATACCTATTGATTTATATATCAAACTCATAATTTCCTTCCAGCAGAGCTTAATTTTCCTTTTAGTGTAACATCGTAGACGTATTTATACACAACATGTCAAATTGCTTATTAAAAGCCATCCATTCAAGCGCCTGAGGTAACTTTTCATAATTAAAACTACCAAAGTAAGGGATTACGCTTGCGAAGTTACCCGTTAATGAGGTATGGACATTTAAGTTGCGCTCCGAGGCGCTCTCGCCGGGCCGGGGGCTAATAGAAAATATTTACATACACAGGTGCCGAGATAAGGAGAAGCAACAATAGCTGATATTATGTAGAAGGAACTGTAAGCTGGGCTCACTCCGAGCACACTTTAGACTGTCATTAAAACATATTAAGGGTTTCAAATGCCGACAGAGCTGTGCTAACTCTATGTTACCTGTATTTTACCTTTGTAGATTTGTACAATTGAATAGGCATCGCCTAAATTGTATTAATGTTTTAAAATTGTTTATATATGTATTTCCATAAACAATTGTTTTGTGTAAACTTTTATTTACCCATTAAAGTAACAAAATGATAGGTGTAATGACAGAATTTTCAAAAATCCGTTACACAAAAAAAGCTTTCGGGTGTTCATTATGTCCCTAATGGCTGTTGGACAAAATGTTCTTTAAATAAAACTAATTATTTTTCATAATACGATCTCGCGACAACCGATGCGGGTGTAATTCGAGTATTCGTTTTGCTCACAGTGCGCGCCCAGCCACATAAAATCACATTAAAAACCTGACACGGGTCACTAAGTGATGTGCAGCGCATCTCTCCTATAGGCAAACAAGCGTTGTCACCCACAGCAACATTATCCTCCTCATAGCTACCGGCATGAAACGGAGACTGAAAACGTCGTATTTTGGATCAATTTAATCAATTAGACTGTAGAATGGAGTATGATTTTAGGAACCATGATAACATTACCAATAACATAAACCCGGAGTCACAGTTTATAATTTGTACTAATATTCGCCAGTTTTTTGATAATGGGTATAGTTCACATTTTGGGACTTATGCATTTTTTATTTATCGATAAGTACTTTTTAATCGTGAAAAAAAATTGTATTTTAAATAAAAATTTAACATTGAGATGTCAAAATTGCGAAATGAACATCAATATTTGTTAAAAAGCCGAACATTTTTAAGCTGTAGCTATAGTGGTTGCGAGGACTCGCGTGGTTGCCTGAAACGGCCAAGCGGTCTGGAGCTTTTCATGTTTGGACGCGCATTAATAGAAACGCGCGTGGAGTGGGGCCGTACCCTTCTCTAATTGGGTTTTCTTTTTGCATAACGGATCGTGGGTTAAAAAGCACAGCTTTCTTTGCGCTGAAATGGTTTTATTATGAAACAAAGAGATAAGTGAACCCCGTTTTTATATCGTATAGTAGTTTAATATTTATGATTTTCTTTAGTTTTGTAGTCACAACTGACAAATCAAAAGGCTAAATTTTATATGGTTTTTTTGTTTCTGAAATATGATAATGATAGTATTTTTTTTATCTCGACTGCTATTGTTTATTATTTCAAATCATTCGTCATATATATGTACTAGTTTCGATGTAAAATAAATCGAACTGATCGTTTTATATTTACGTATTTTAAATTAGTACTTATTAGCTATTTTAATTAATCGAGTAATATGTATTAGTAACATAACCCCAGATTGGATACTTTAAGGTTGATTGTGCAAATAAAATCTCTCACAAATTAAAATTTAAACGATTACCTATCTATCAGACGACAGGACCAATTTTGTATAACCAATAGTTATTTTCCAAATCAAGTTTATATTTAAGATCAAACTGTCGTCTTTCGTTAGAATCTAATTTGCAGTTTAAAAATGTTACCGTTTACTAACTGAAAATTGTTTTATTATATATTACACGATGTAATGGTGTTAAATTATGATTTACGTCATGTGGACTTTTATGCTCAGCGCTTATAAATCATTTAAGATTTTTCTGTTCTTAGCTAACAAATAAAAATATTCTCAAAATACATCACTCAGTAAATCATCGTAGTATAAAAAACACGGTACAAGCTGCGCTTTGTTTCCTTCCGTGACGCACGACATAAATCTCCCCCGCACTACGGCGGCCGAGCGAGAGAAGCACGGCACGGGACAAGAACAAGTAAAAAAGGACATCGACACATGTTCGCGGCGGGCCCCCTTTGCCGTGGCTGCAAAGTTGGCAGACCGCGGAAGTCTTGTAGAGCCCTCGGCGCCCCTCGACCCCCGATTGATATTTTTAGCCGCTCTCCCCCTCCCTCCCGTTTGGAGAACCCTCCACTCTCCAGGCCTGGAGCCCTGACCTATATAGCTGCAGTGACCTCCTATTCTACTCTTAACTGGATTGATGATTTAATTTAATTAGTTACTATACTGACAATTTAATTAAACAAGTGGCCACCATAGCTTCTAACAGGCCACACGTTCGCTGGTTTGAATCCCGATAAAGCAATTGAAAGAAAAATAATTTTACAAGCTTTTTTCGTGTGGAACTTTTTCTGGAAAAACGTCATATCAAAGAGCTTCTATGACACAGCATTTATTTGTTTATAAGATAGACTAAATGTTATAAGCTGGAAATCGCACTCAACAAATCTTCTACTTTATCGACTTACCAATTCGCTCAGCTTGTATTGGATATAAGAGTATTGTCAGCAACCCCAAGTCTTAAAAGTCTCATGTTTTTAAACACGGTGTAAGCGGATATCACTTTAGAGTATATGCATTATCAATATCAAACTAAGATCAAATCCACCTAGATTAAAGCCAATTTTATGTTTCTGTTTACTAAAGGTTAATTCAGTTAGTTCTTCATTACAGACACTTCAAATTCGCGACTTTTTTGACTGAGTAAGAATATTTATAAAACTACGGATCATTTTTATTATATTTCTATATATTTTGATTGGTTCTCAGAATCATTTGTTGAAGACCAATGAGTTTTATAATCGTAAAATAAAAATATTATTATATTTTATGTATTACATTAATATTATTTATTGATAACCCCTGACTTTTAAACATTTATTAGTGAGATATTATAACGTTTGGGAAGTAATTATTTGACCAGTTTCGTTTTTTTGTTCAGTATGGTCACCCTACACACCTCTCACGGGCACCCCAGCAACTGGTGGATTAAACTTTCTCCAATTTTCAGTATATGAGTACATAGGCGAACTCAATGCTGATCGAATGATTGATGTGACTTTCAAAGAAGAAATATATCATTTTACATTGAAATTTTCTGTATGAAGATATTCAAGGGAAGTAATCAATTATTGATCAATTAATATGTTAAACAGATATTTGTTAATTATAAGGTTCTCTTAGGTTTTGAAGAATCTGCTATCTTGATATACCTGCTATTATTAGAAATATTATGTGCGAGGTTTAGCGAGGATGGAATCGTTTTCTAGTTATCGTGCATTTTTTTCTGATTGCACAAATATTATTTTTTATTTTTGTTAGTTAATTATTCAAATTCGAAATTAAAAAGGTGGTTTATAAAACTTATACTTATCATGTCTCGTTTTTTTTAAAATTGTAATTGTATTTTTGTTTGATTTTATTTGTTGTAAATCAATATAGGCATATAAAAAGATGAAACAGTGTACCCACTGCTATCAGACTTCACCGTGTGTTTGTTTTCTGTAATACTTGGTGTTTTTGTTTACAGTGCGAGATAAAATGCCAAAATTGGTTTTGGTCGCTGGTAACCCTGTCCGCAGCTTATTTCTTATTTCATAAAGTAGGATTCCGTTGTCATCCGCCAGTCCATTCGTTTTTATCAAAGTCTTACAAACGTCTTTTGATATGACGCAAGGCCTTTGTTTTCAAATCCCTTATCAGAAATCATTAGAGAATACCACAAAACCAAGATGAAGTTTGGTTTTAGCTGAAAACATCACAATACCGTCATGTTTGCTTTGTGCAGTGATATATTTAAAATATATTTTATGTTGTTTTCTATTCACGATTCTCAGTCCGGAGGTGACCACGGAAAACCGGGGGTGAGCAACTAATAAAAGCCTTTTTAAATACTTTAAAAATAAAACGTTTTAACTGACGATTTTGTAATATACTTCTAACGATAAAGAAATGCAGGAAAATTTACCAATCGGGGACAGTCTCAAATAAATTTTACCACCTTAGCATTCATTGCTCAAACCACCACTTACTTTTTCATCTAGTAAGCGTGATTTTATATTGCCAACGAACCTTTTTATGAATTTATGAAAAAATATGTATTTTAAGTATTTTTTGTATTTTTTAGAGAGCCATACGCGTAATATAAATAGTATTATTAATACAAGAACTTAAAGTACTTTTTAATTATACTTTTAACAATTTTTGTTCAAAATGTATTACATACTACAGAGTCGAAATCTATACAATAAATTATATATACGTAAACATGAGATGATATCCATGATGGAGACAAATCCTCCTGTTTCGGCTCAGTGCGTGTGATCATCAGTTCGCTGACGCTAGGAGGATTCATAGGATTTTGAAGCCCATGTCGTTATTTCCATCGTAAGATTTTATCCCTGACTCCGCATCCATCCTGGCGGCGATTTATTTTTTTACAATGGACATTTAAACATATAGACAGTATCCCGAGAAATATTGGCGAGAACGTAAATATTTAGACATCTTACATGTATTATATCAAAATCCTTTCCCCCAACGGTCAGCCACCTCTCTGACCCACAAGCATTGAACTCCGCTTGTCACTTAACGTCGCTATGCTAGCTAAGTCACCAGAATTTTGCACCTCCGTGCAAATTCAATTTATAATGTAGGAAATTTTGTATGAGGTCTAAACGTCATATATAGTAGTACCTCGGCTATGGACCGCTTTCATCCGAGTTAAACCCGATAGTACAAATCGTGTGTACTAAATATAATAAAACTGCCGTAAATAATATTTTTATTTTCGTTTTTATTGTAACTCTACAAAATATTATATTTCCGCTGGTTTTCAAAGAGTATACAGCCAACCTGCTCACTCAATGTATTCAAGTATATCAATGTTTCTCTATCATAATAACGGTGACACTTTTTTAAGTTGTCCTTTATTATGAAGTTATTTCTCTTATATATGCAAAGAGCAGTATTTATCCTCGCACAAAATCTACTGGCTTTGCATAGACTTCATCGCAATTACATGGAGTCATATTTCTACTCGATACCACCAATTAAATTGCTATGCATGCATTTGTATGATTGTATTTTTTTTTAAATATGGTTTGTATTTCTGAAATCGTAAATTTGAGGATATAAAAATAATATGTACTTATCCAATTTTTTTTTGAAGCTGAAAATACTCAAGTTGGTTTTAGTAACTCATGCGTGATACGATACCCCGTCTACTCTTTCGGAGCGATGCGCTTCGAACCACCCGTATTTTTGCTATCAATATCCTGAAATATTGAATAATTAGTAATTATCATTATCTCGCGACGATTGGCCGTATTTATTCCTCGGCTCCAGCTTCGGATGTTTCGTTTACCGCCATCCCGCAATGTATGTACATGCTGTAATATGTATGTACTGTTTGCATTCTACGGGAGCACCGAATAATCCCAATGAAGGGCGCCGTGGCATTGTGTGTGCCCAAACAAACCGAAGGAGCACTGCGCCAACAATACATACCGGCTACTGCCATTCTTATGCAAATACAATGAAATAATTACCCAATTGGAAGATATTTAATCCAAACCACTGCGGCCTTCGCCGTACCTGTGCCACAACAAATATAATACAATGTTAAATTGTACTTAGCCTTCATCCGCTACGTTTTGTCAATCTATTGTGTATGACATTAGAAATTAAATGGCACAGTGGTTAGATCGGCGACTCTGGTTGAGAGTTTGTTGCGATTTCCATCCTGTCACGGGAATTATTTTTTTAACGTCCTATAGAATTGCGTTGAAAGAATGGACTCTTTAAAGAATGGAATGTTTGAGGTAACTAATTCACATAAGAAAAAACCTAGAACACATCATTTTAGATAGTGTTCATCGACTATCTTAAATCATATTATACCTATATGGGTAAAGTTCAAATCTAATTAATGTTTAAGATACATTCAAGTCAAGCAGTCGTCAATTAACGTTTGTCAAAACATCATATATTTATTTATGAATTATAAATTCTCAAAGCTTACCACTTAACCAGATGAGATGAGGTGTATGAATAATCATTTGAAAAGTTGATGTAACATTCCACTTATTCACATATAAATCATCAATCCGTCATTGAAACGTTGTCAGTATCGTAGTTTCCCAGTATAGGAGTATACCCCATGACGCGGCCGGCAGCGGAATGACGCGCTCCACAAATAACTCCGCCCAGCGCGTCCGCCGGCGCTTTGCTAATTTTGGTATTTCAATACACGAGCCATTATTCTAATTTGTAGGCCCCTGTGCGAGATGCTCGAGTTTTTTGGAAATCAAGTTTTTTTCTTCTATGTAGAGTACCGCATTCGTTTTTTCACTTGATTTCATTTAAATATATTTTCTTTTTGAATTTACATGTTTTCTAGTGTTGTAAGTTCAACGTTTTGGGTGACACACTGCCACCACCGTTACAAGCATCGACGCTTTATCTAAAACAGCAAACCGATTTTATATAGATGCTTTCATTTTTAAGGTAAAAATTTAACTACGATTATTGTAATCTTAGAAACAAACATTACTCATTTTTGGTGGAAAAATAATTTATTAATCGTGAAAAGAAAAATAAGAAAAAGCGCATTTTCAAGTGATTTTTGAATTATCCCGTGTAAACATTTGTAAATTGTGTATTTATCAAAACTATTTATCGTATGTTAATTTAACAATTTCGGTTTAGAAGTATTGAACTATATTTAAAAAAAGTATTATTTTTAAATATGGTACATTAGTTCTATGCGCAGGATCATACGTTTGGTATTGTAATTATTCATATAAGCATTGGTATTTTTAAAACGGCCTTTAGTAAAAAAAAAAGTCTACCTTCAATAGATGAATTGGGCTTTATATGAAACTTGTAAAATAAAATGTTGCTGACATTTGCTTACACGTATGTATTAAATTTGTATAAAAAGTGAATGATAGGCCAGCTCCACGTCGTGGGCGGCTCCTCTGACGTAAGCACACTACGCGCTGCCAAAACCGATAATAATCTAAGTATTCCAAACTAAATGTATCATCATCGCTTCATCGTGGATTGTTTTGATCTTGTTAATAATCGTTATGGCATCGGTTGTCTGGTCTTTGATATTTTATTACAATACTGCTTTGTTTGTTACAGGTAAGGAGCTCTGATTGGACGTTTTGCCAAATTTAAGGCGCGGTATGTATGACAGACTAAATATACATTGTCGAATCATTCGCATGGCCATGAATGTGTTTGATTAACTGCTGTTATCGTTCTTCACGCTAAGATATCACAATAATATGCCTACCATCAACTACAATAAAAACTAGGCAGTATCAACAATTTAAATAGAAAAAGTGAGGCGAAATTACCAAATTTAATCGTTTTGTATTAGCTACTGGCTTATTTCCGAGATTGCTGTATTTTTGTACCACACGTTAAATGCTAAGAGTTACAATATACACATATTTTAATTTACAGTTTTTGTTGTAGCATTTGGGATTAGTTTAATATTTTTACAAATAATTCAAAGGTAAACTGAAATTAATAATAATATAAACATCCTTAAGTGTTTTAATTTAGATCGTTTTATTTGTTTTATTTTTCATTATTTTATGTTATAAACTTATTCGGGGCTTGAGTACTGTTCCTATCACAAGCACTGAGACAGATGTCAGTCTATGATGGTAATAGAGCAAGGGTCCCCAACATTTTTGCACCCAAGAGCACATTCTAGAATGCCGGTCGGGCGGCGGGCACCATATATTTTTTCAAGGTATATTTGTAGATGGACATAGTCAATAATACATAAAAATTATTTAATTCCAAAAATATAATTATAAAATATAAAAATTATTGATAACATTTTAATGTAAAATAAATAATAGCATAAAAATTCTGGTAATTGGGTCAAATTGGGGCAAAAATGCAACGAATTATTATTTTAAATAACTAAAAAAAGGTAAAAATTTCAATCAGGTAAGAATTAGAAAAATATCAGTTATGGTCCAGGCTAAGTTTATGAAGATTTAATTTTAATTTTAACTATCGTCCTATCGCAAAAATATCAGATAGGCTTTCACATTGCTCTCACCTCACTTTTATCAACGCAAAAATATCAGTGACACTTTCACATAGCTTTCTTCTCACTTGTACTACCGCACAAATATCAGATAGTCTTTCAAATAGCTTTCTCTTCACTTTTATCAACACAAAAATATCAGGGACTTTTTTTTACATAGCTTTCTCTATACTTGTTCTACCGCAAAAATATCAGATTTATATTTATTCAGCAACTTTTCCATCAAGTACCTGAACAATTCCGTGAAGGCATTATTAGAGGGCGTTATTACAGAGACGAAGACAAACCAAACTATACCCATAAGATGCTATTTCAACAGGCTTATATATGATTTTGAAAATATTGCGATTTTTTTTTCGCCTATATTTCTCTGTTTAATTACTGAATATTTTTTTTTCGTAACATTTTATTGTAAACTTAAATATGTTTTATCGTGGTTGCACATCGGCGGGCACACGTATAACGGTCGGCGGGCGCCATGGTGCCAGCGGGCATTGGGTTGGGAACCACTGTTATAGAGTAATCCTATTTCGGTAGAGTTTTTTTTGCATTATATTTTTTCAAGCAATGGTACAAATTTGAAATCTTGTTCAGTAAAATAAACATAACAAATAAGGCGAAATATTATATTTTTCTAATATTGTGTAGGTGGTTTATATACAAAACTGTATTTTTAAAAACAAAATTGGAAAAGACGTGATTTGTGTCGCTGCTTTTGTCGGCAGAAACGTCCGTTGCCTTTAGATGTTATCAATGATTTTGTAGAGCGATTTTTGTACATTTTCTAAATAAAATCTAAAACGTTTTTTGAATTTCTTGTTATATCCTAAAACCTACACAAATCTTAGAGGGAAAATATTTTCTTCGCGACACTTAATTTTGAATAATATATATTTATTTTTTAGAACATGCATTATATTATTCAAAATATTTAAAATTTAACCATTTTTTATTTTTTTTATTGTTTGATAAATGCTTATCTTTTTTATTCTTAAGCTTAAACCCACGCTAGCAATTCTGAGCACTATCATACATTTATTTAAACACATTACGATTGAGCTACTCTTGTGATTTCAAGAATTAGTTACTATACACAAAAATAACATTAAAAATATGATGTCAATGTGATCACATTGACACCGGGTTCTTTGGTTATATGAATTATTTATTCATCGTTTACTTTATTTCTTGTGCTACACTTTTAGTTTGTGATGTACTTATTGAGCCACCAATTTTATAATCTCAAAATCAATCACGAATTCAACCGATTTGCTTAACATGGACAATGCTTATTATTTTATGGTACAAACATGTTAGTGTCGTTTACCTACAGTTGCCAGACGTTTCGTATCTAAGTAGTAGAATTTGATATTTTGAATCCGCGTGTATAGTATGCAATAAATACCTGCGACAGTTGTGTCACAGGCGTGAGTGTAATTTACTGGCGCGGCCGGAGCGGGCCGGACCTGTTGCCGCGCTGCCGACTTGATCTGATAGCGGCCGCGAACTTCACGCCACCTTAGCAGCCCGTCACTTCCGAGAGAGGAGGAGAGGTGACCTATCAAATGTCACGAGGACGGACAACGAGCGTATCCAATTACTAATCAACCCGAAACGGAGAGTATACCTGGACTCATTTGCGTTCAAATCCTAAACGATACGACACATTTTTAAGAAACTTGATAGTGCATATAAAATGGCATAAAAGCCTGTATAAGTCGAGTGGGCTGTTATATACTACTTAACCCTGCTGCACCCGCAGCGACACGACTTGCAATTACCCAATAGCGTCCCTAAGTAAAATACGCAAAATGAAACGCTATCACAAGTTGGCTAGTCTAGGGGCTTTACTGGCCACTGAGTCTCGCTTTCGGATCTGAGTCATCGACTTCCAGGCTCAAAAGTTTGGCCGTCTGTTCGAGGAAAACTCTTTTTTAATATAAATATATTGTGATATTTCCATACACCATAAGCTATTTTCCAAAGAGATTTAAACTACTTTTTTCACAAGCGTGTAAACAGCATCCCTCGTGCCTATGCGTGAAGAGACCGTTTCCCATCAATGGATCAAAACGACGGCTTCTGTTGCAAATACTTATTATAATAATTATTAGACATTGCGTAACATTTTTTTGAGTCCGATATCTTGTCTACAAAAAACGACTGTCGTATAATGACCTTTTGTCACACAAAATGTCATGTGTGAATCGATTACCTAAATACTGTATACACAACAAACCTGTATGGATGATGAATACAGATTTAATAAAAATATTTCATAATAATTATTGGTAAAACACGAAACTTATTTAGTTTGATACCAAAGCAATTACTACTCTACAAATACAAATTCAATAAAACCGAAAAGATTTTTTTAAATAACATTGTTATATTAGGTACACATATCACTTTTTGTGTTTAAATTACTGCTCCGTGTGTCTTTTGTATAATAACAAGCATGTTATCACGTTTTAAACTTAGTAAGTCCTTTAGATTTTTTAAAGAATTTTTTTTGTTTAACAACAAAAAAACTTTTTGTTAAAAACTTCGTTCATTTCGTCGAATCTCCTGTTGATCAAAAGCCGGTCTCGATGATAAAATTTCAAACAGATTGAATACTTTTCTTACAATGACAGTCGTTTTGTCGTAATTCGTAAATACTTTATTAATTTTGGGGCGAGCGAGTTTGTAGCCGTTCCCTAAACGGAGACTCTCCTTGCGGTCGGGCCCGACGAGCGTTTCTGTTTAAATTTGTACTTTGTTTCAGCAGCTTTACGGGGAACGCGGCCGGGACTTATTTAACGAAATATTTTAACCATTTAACTCACAGTTTCAATTCTCTTCTTAAGAGCGAATTTATTAAAGCGAGCGAGCGCCTCTCCTGCCTTATTCGGTCCGAATGCCGACTTTGTGCTTATGGAATTCTGCTTCTCTTATAACAAGTGCTTCCCTCGAGAGTATTGCCACTCTTAGGACGTGTCTTCGTGCATATTGCCTATTTTGACAAATGCTCAAATTCTCTATGGCAGCCATTTTCTCCAGCTTCTGTAGAATTATCTCATTATGCTTCGCTTTTCTTACTCATTTATATAGTGCTGCAATAAAGCTCATTGCATCATTCGAAAAGTGAAGGCAGATTTTTTATAACATGGATTTAAAAAATATATATAAAAACAAAAGATCAAAATCCAAAAAATTGGGTGAGATAAAAAGCGAATTAGCTTATTTTTAACAAAAGCTAACATCTTTCAAACCTTTATTTAGATTAAGGGGTGTACGGTTTTATTTAGACTAAGGGCCACATTGATCCATAATGACTTAGATAATCCGCCAAACGAAACACGCAAGTCATTCGTCATATCCGATCATCTAAACATTGTTTTTTTTTTAATTGGAGTATACGATGATCCGATCTCAATTTTCTCGATTGCAGTGCCAGAAACTCACCGGGCTTTGCAAACCCGCTTCAGATGCTCCACTTGTTGCCGTTTTGTTAAATTCTAGTAAAATATGATTCAACAAAACTCTTTCGCATTCAGAAAAGAAATACGCTTATTTTTTTTATATTTATATTCATGCTATACTAGCGACGCGGTAATCAAATATATTAATTACAAGACCTGGACCCAATTCCGGGTTGAACACGTCGGGGACCCTATGATAAACAAAATAAATTTAATATTGAGTTAGACCATTTTTTATTTGAAATATATACGTTTCTGATCTTAAACCGATGCTTCAGTCTCCTTACATTAGGGATGTACATTGAGGTTTGAAACAACGTATAATTTAATCCAATACGTAAAATACATAAAAAATGTTTGACTAGTTTGAAATCACCCTGTTTCGTTTCTTTTGATTAGTTACTTTAAAATTATTTTTAGTACTAGGGTCACATTAGTGGAAGTACGCAACCCAAGGTGGTAATAACACCGTGTCACGGCTCCCAACAACATAATATTATCTTTAAAATATAGACACTGTCAAATAAAAACCTAAATCCGACTTTTGATATGGGTCGCCCAATCCAACCGCGATCTTATCGCTATCCCAGAGGCCTACATATAATTACATTTTTATATTTTCCATTCATACAATAAACAACAGATTTAAATCCGTGTTGGTAACTCAGCTCGCCCGCGATGATGATGATGATGATGAGTATCGACTGAACTTTTGTACAACTAGTACGTAAATACCAATAATTGATAAATCAAAGTTCTTAGAATAAACTATATAATTTATGTCAAACGATCTTCTCTTGAACTCTCCGCATATAATGTCGGCATTCCGCTAGGCTGTACTTGAGCGTTTATTATCACCTATTCAGGTTATATTGAGCGGTTTCATATAGACTGGTGCGTGTTGATATATTCGCTAGTCAATTGCTACTCAACACTTCTCTGATATTCTTCAATCTTGAAACTGTTCAGCGGTCTACCGCTGACCATAGACGCCGTTAATACAGCATCCTCAATTTGACGTTTAGGGATTAGGACGAGGGCGCCGGTACGTGTTGGTAGCCAACAGCCCTCGTAGCAAAAAATTATGTGCTGGGTATGTCTTGAGAACCATACTCCACTCGCCTGTCAAGGCTCATGCGTCATCAAAGCGACGAGCACCCTTTTAGCAGTTCGGAAGGCGCTGTTTTATATAAAAACCACACAACGCGTTTCTCGTGCGACTTGGCAAGTACGCTAACGACATCTATCAACGAGCATATGAATTATAAAAGAAAATATTGTTAAAAGATATATTTGCGGAATTCTTTGATGTTTTAACGACTCGTGTTAGTTGTCATAATATAGTTTATCTATAAAAATAAAAAAATTGTATAAAAATTTTTTTTTTTAATTATGTGAATGACTTGAAAAAAAATAATTTGTTTTTTTTTATTGGTATTAATATTAGGCCATTTGATTTATGTATCTACGAGCTTTTAAGTTATGAGTTTGTTTTAAAAATAATATTTGTTTTTTTTATCGCGTCTTAAATACCAGCGAGATATAGTCCTAGTAATCGTTGCGTATCAAACACTGCGTAAAAACTTCATCACTCAAAAAAACTCATACACTGTTTATTAATTTTTGTCTTTGTACATATTAGTTAATTATTATTACTTTTAATATTGTGCTCTCTTTTAATCATGCAAATTGCACAAATATTATTTTTTAACAAAACAAAAATACGTGCGGATCAAACTTTGCGATCGCGTCTATTGTCAACAATGTCAGCCCGCCGGAAACGTCCCTGGCCTGGCCTGCCCTGCCCCCGGGTCGCAGTTTTGACCCAGTTGGGTGTCCCGGCCGTGATTCTTCCACCGGTGTCAAGTTGGAGCCGAGCCATAAATTCCCTGCGTCGGATCGCTCTGCCAAGGCCTCGGTACTCTCCTGCCTGGGCGCTGGGACAATCGGGCTGACGCTTTTATGCGTATATTATTTATCTATGCAAATTCATATCAAGTAAAAAAAAAATCCGGGGGCAAGCAGACTGTCGATATTTTTTTCTCTTTCCAGTTTTTTTCTTTGAGACCCCAGCGCCGATGAAGTCTACCGGAAAGTCTGTTCTCTTGAGGAACTGTAACTGTTTGTTTGTAGATCCCCGAGAATCTCCGCATTGACAGGGGAACGCGCTGCAATATATCAGTATCGCCTCCGGATCCAATGCGGATCAATACAACTGTGTCAGTCGTATTGACGGTACCTCTGCATCACCCCATTGTCAACGAATACTTCAGAAATTTACATTTCTGATCAATAAACTTTTACGTGTTTTTATTTTTTTTTTACTTTTACATAATACATATATTTAAGTGCATGGTAAACTGCAAATATGAGTAGTCAAGAATTACTCACTTTTTTATTCGACAAAGATTCTTATCACTGCGGACACTAATTGTATAGTTAAACTATTTTCCCTATGCATTGTGAGTGTTTTTAAAATATTAAACTCGTCGTAACGGAGAAAAACCCAATGCCTCATACACAAGAATTAATCAATTTAATGTAATTTACAATAAATATAATGGAATTGAACACGAAACTTGGATTCTACATTTGTATTCAATACTTATTCTACCACCGACACCGATTTCGCAATATATTGTACTTTAGACCTATTTTTAAATATTAATGTCCGATTATGTAAATAATTATGTCCGAGCATCGCTTTCTTTCATACTTCGCTCCCAGCCCACAAGCAATTCCCCCGTACTAACCGAATAATTCACTTTGCGATAATCAAAACGGAACGACACCACAAAAAAATCTACAGCAATTCCTCAGGCAACAATATAGATTCCGGGCGTAATTCCCTCCGCTAACTCACTGCGAAATTGTGTTGCGTCCCACAGAAGACGCACTCGCCGGCCTGGCAATTTATTATCCGACTCTTCCCTCCGTCCGCGACGACGCCGGCGAAGGTCGCGGAGGGCTCGGCTCGAAATGACGGATAATATGCAATCATACTTTTTATTATTAAAGTTATAATGAACGAGAGTACTTCTCGAGTCATTCTTCTGCAAATCTTTGTACCGTATTTCAAAATATTCACCTCGGAGGAACACTTAAATCCGAGTTGCGTCTCAGCTTTTATACGATTTCGTAGATTATCGTCTTTGGGTTTACGAGTTGTTATTAGATTTTTGCAGATATGTAATGATTTCGACATCACATTGTAAAATTTGTATTATTCTTCTTGCGGATAGGCTGATAAAAAAACTTTGATGTCTCCCGACATAAATTAAAACGATGTCAGTCGTCGCTACGATAGTGACGTAATTCCGAGACGGTACGTCACGCAAAGAAGAATGCATTTGCGGTATAATTTAGATTTTTAGTGCCGAGAGGAGTACAAATGGTGGAAGAACTCATTTTATCGTTGCATTATTTGGTAAAGTCAGATAGTTTTTTGTGTCGCCGAAAGGTATAGTCTCCCAAAAACCAGCGTCGACAGCAAACTATTCAGGCATAAGTATCGTTAAATCGATTTGAAACTTCTGTTCCTCTTGTACCGAAACCTCTTGCGCTTCACAATTTTGCTAATATAATTATTTGATTTGAACTTTTTGCAATCGCTCGACGGCGGTTAGAGGAAACGTACTCCTCGCTCGGACAAACAGGGAATCGTTTGTTATTTAATGTTTCCGTTTGTACTGCTGATCGTTTCGATCCCTCAATCGGCTTAGCGTTCAGGAAATGTTTTTATTCTGATTCACGGCCGCCCCCCGAATAATCCCAACCTCCCCGCTGCAGCGTATTTAAAAACTCGGTCGCGACCGGCGCCTCGTCTCGTCTCGCCTCGCCTCTCCTGGCCTCGCCTGGCCTGGCCTGGCCTCGCCTCTCCTCGCCTCTCCTCGCCTCGCCTGGCCTGGCCTGGCCTCGCCTCTCCTCGCCTCTCCTCGCCTCGCCTGGCCTGGCCTGGCCTCGCCTCTCCTCGCCTCTCCTCGCCTCGCCTCGCCTCGCGGGAGGTCCGGCCGCATGAGGCAATCGATCGGAAGGGGACGCCCTGAGGTCGAACATTGAGCGCCGACTGATCGATATGCAATTGTACCGTGATGCTGGCTTTTGCTGCGTCTTTTGTAATGGCGGGGAGTGTCGCTCCATTGTGCCGCCTACGAATAGAAGGGACCAGAATGAATTGACTCAGCGTTGGAATCGTAATAATTACATTAAAAAAGTGATTTACACTTTGTTTATTAGAAAAAATATTTCTATGCATATGATTTCATATTGAGTTGATATATTCGCGCTCTCGTTGGGTGGTTACAATACAGTATATAAAATATTTTCAAGAATACAAAAAAACTGTTTATATTTTCCGAGATTCGTTTGACAATGAAACTGGTAAAATACTTATAATGACGAATCTGTGCTTAAAAATCGTTCAGCCTCTTGGCAAAGTTCATTTTAAAAATAGCTGATGAAAAATTGTTTTCCCTTTGGCCCCGATAGGCTTTGGGCACTAGAGTTTGAACGTATAGAATTTGTATTATTTTTTTTTATGACGGACAGCGACGCAGTCGACCTGAGCCTCGAAGTGCCCGCACCCCACTCGCCCCCCCCCACCCCCCACCCACCACCCACCACCCCGTCACCTCCCCGGCCTTCCCCCGTCGTCTTCCCGGCGGCACAACCGTCTCGCCACAACGTTGCATCTTGCGAATATTATTTGTAAACGTCATGGACCAGCCAACTAATGAGTTTCTGCAGAACTCGTCTATAAACCGTCAAATAACATCGAATCGATCGGTTTACATATATTGCTATAATTTTCCATGCATCTAAAGCAGTGCGGCAAACTTTCAGAATTTTATGCAAGTTTTAATTTTTTTTTCTGTGTCTTTCGTTTGATTAAAGTATTCATAAATTAGTGCTCGAAGAAGAAAAAACAAAATCTATTTAAAAACTAGAAAATTGTCGATAGCTTTAGCCAATGTATTTTTGGTAGTTTCCTGAATATTGTAAGCTTCTATGCACGGGCTTACGGTGTTTATTTGGGACGTAAAATATTATACTGCATACAATAATATGTGCTGCATTGAAAAGCTTCCGTTTTATTACAAGCGTGCAGGTATTTGGAAGATACTATTTATACTTTTTATCTTCTAATCTGTAAACATTATATTTATCGACAACGATACATCCGATGTTTTAAAGTAAAGTAGTTTTAAGATGAATTATTGGCATCGAAGTACTTTTTCTTCAGTAGAGTAGTAATTTATCACTGTTTTAATTATTTTCGTTTTAAAATACTTATATTGAATATTTTGACATTGAGTGGGCATTTATAATCTTTAGGCGAGCAATTATTATTTTGTGGTAATATAAATAAATTGTATACTATAATTTAGAATCTCCGGCTCTTCGTGACCTATGGTAATTTTAAAAACACGTTCTTGCGAATCTCAGCGTCTATTTTTTTTTAATTTCCAGCGTGAAGATTTAAATGGCCAACATCAAATGTTAAAATGCATGAAATTTTTCTTTTATAATATTTTAAGTATATAATTATTCATTATAAGCACTGAGTCCGTCTTGCAAACCTAAATTTTTCATTTTGATTTGTGGTCTTTTGTTTTTAGAGCCAAATAGTCTCTAAACTCTAAAAATCTGTAATTTTTTAAACACACAATTGCTTCGTATTTAATTTATTTTCGCGTTACAGTTTAATTTTGAAAGGAAAAAGTTACGTTTTACATCTAATTATTGAAAAGCTCAGTGAACCCTCTTCGGACTTGGGTATTTAAAGCCGGATAACATTTAAAAATTAAAAAATCATAAATAATGTTTTAGTGTTAAATTTATCATTGCCGTTCCATTAGAGAAAATTGTAAAGCTTATCATAAATTACTTGATAATTCGCTTCTATTGTCTAATAAACCGATGATTCGACGTAACCCATAAAATCACACTTGTTACCAAACGAACAATTTACAATATATATTTTTTTATAATAATTTATTTGTCGTAGCGTTCCCTTCAGACGAAAGGTGCATTTGCACTGCTCCGTACAATTTTTATTAAAACCTGTCAAATGCATTTGTCACTGCCGGGCACTGAACTCAAACGCTAATGAGTAGAAGCTCATTAGTCTGCAAGCGGGCGCTCAGACCTCTGCAGCGTGTCTGCCAAAACGGTCGTGGATATTTCACGAATACGAGAGTATTTATATCTCCCAGGACGCCTGCGGTATCTTCCCCTCTAAGTTTCCTATCTTCGGGGGGTGCAACGCGTTCAGGGTGCCGTTTTCTTTTTAAAGATAGCCAAAAAATATTTTATATTTTCAATCAAACATTTTAAATTTAAATATTTTTTCCGAGTTTCGAAAGGGTATCGTAACGGGCGCTAATTCTATCGATTCCTTTTGCAACACTCGCCCCGGCCCGGCCGCGTCTCCTCGGATCCGAGGGAATCTCTCTGCGCGAGTCCACTCCCCACACTCCCTGCACTCCCTGCACTCCCCGCACTCCTCGGTCTTTATGCAGATTCGACATTTTTAATCCTCTTCCAAATCGCTTTCCATTATTCTCATTCGAATCAGCAGGGAACTGGAAACACTAGGCGGTGTGAAAATATGCGCCCGACGGTGTGAGAATCGGAATGTCCGTAATTTTGAATATCAAAGAATTTTTCCGCTAATGACTCTACTATATTCATCTATGCGAGTCGTTGATCATGAATTCCACCGTTGTTTTCTCGTTTACGTAAGGGCCTCTAAGTAACGTGATAAATAGCCAGCGCCGTGTCCCCCACGTAGCTGTCGGATTCGGCACAGCGTCGAGATAGCCTTATCAAGATTTCAGTTGTCTTGAAAATGTATAATTCCGGTGCCGACGAGTCCGCCGATTCACCGGTCCACGCAGCCTCCCGGGCGGGCGTCCTGGGATCCTGGGATCCTGGCGTCCCGGCGGCGTCCCCCGCGGAATGATCGTTAGCCTGCGGTTACAGTTTCCCCCGGAGACACTAGCGCCGCACGCCGCTGGCGGCGGCTATTTGCAACACCGGTTTACCGCTGTCGGTAAAGCAGAGCGCTACTGTTCGATGCGATGGTTTGCGTCCCGGACGAGCTGTAGTTTTCTTTTGGTGTACACAGATGTCGTAAGGATGTCCTGAATTCGACATCCAATATAATAAACTACATTATTTTCAATGACACGATTTCATTTATTTGACCCTCCGGCTTTTTTTTTTTTTTTTCCATATTTGAAAAAATTTATAAATTATATTTAACTATTTTTATTATTATTTGATTAACATCCTTTTTTATGGTAAAATGAATTCTTGAAGAAGTTGAAAAGTTTTTTTTTTAATTTTTATACTAATCCTATGCGATAGGTTTATATTAAATATTCGAAGTCCAATTTAAAAAAAGACTCTCAAACGCTTAGGTTGCTTATACCGTAAGATTTTATGATCTCCAAAATGTCTAAACTTCACTCGAGAAAACACATATTTCTCATATTAAAAAATACAATAATCTGGAAGGAAAGTATCTAACTTTTTGCATTTAAATTTTTTTGATTGGTGCAGTAGATTTTTCGATAAGCATATTTTCAAAAAGCATCAATTTCGAAGATAGCCCCTTTAAGTATTTATCCTTATTATCTAGTCCTTTTTTTTTTTTTCTTATTCAATTCATGCAAAAAAAGAGTTTTTTTTGCCCACGAATCCATGTACGCTACCACCTAAGCCACATCTTGCATACCCCACAATCTGCGCCAGGTCCAAGGACAGTCACTCACCTTATTGTCAGCATAGCTCTAACAACTGTTGTAAATTAACAAAAAGAATATAAAGAATCTTGAAATTTTAATTAAACTTTTTTACATAAACTAGTAAAAAATTTTCGACAAAATATTACTTACTATTACAAAATATTATTTTTTAAATAATAACACTTAATCGTTTTTTAAAGTGGCCATATCACCTAACGCCCAAAATTGTTTCCGTGTTTACCCAACAGCTATTTAATTTACAATAGCGAAACAGTTTTTACGTATATTATTTTTATTTGTCAAAAACTTATGAACTGTAACAATAATTTTTTTTTATTGCTTTTTATTTTTTCCTTGCACGATAGTATCCAAATAGGCTACAATATGTATTCAATCTTGTATCAAGCGATACAAAAAATGATATTGAATTAAATTCGATATCACGATTATTTGCCAGTAGTAAAATTTAATTTTACGTGGCCGTGTCTGCAGAATTTGCACAGCTGAATTAAAATGCAAGCAGTCGTGAACCGTTGTACGTTTCCCGTACAAGTATAATTGAATCGTCGAATTGTCGCTTCACTCTTGCTGCAGTTTGCCGCAGTCGGCTGATTTCCCGCGGGACGCCCATCAACTGCACTGGGGTTTATTCCCTGCTTATTGTTTTGCATTTTCAGCCTTTACATGACAATGCGAGATTTATTGCCGAAACTTTCATTTTAAACATTCCAACTTAATCATAGTAGGTATTATTTTATCCGGCCGAGCGTACCTTTATTATTTGCAGGATCGTGCACTGGAGGCTTTCTTTTAGACGATTTACATATTGTGTATTGGAAAATCTTCTTGACTTTATCGCATTTCAGTGAGAGTGCGCCCTCCTCCCTGATCCAGGGCGAAAAGCCTATTGCGGTCCGCCTCCATTAGGATTAATCCTAACAGTATTTGTACGAACATAAATTTCAAAGCACTTTGCTGAATAATATACACCTCCAAAAGGAATGCTATAATGAAATATAAGATTTTTTAAATTGGCCTAGTAGATGATTGTTATCTGTTATTTGATGTAGAGTGATTCAATAATTTTTCAAGAAAAACTTAAGAAATGTCTATTTTTTTACATAAAAAAAACAACTATTGCACATTCTTAAATTGGCATATTTTACTTTTTATTTGCTGCCTGGCCTTCTCGGGAATGTGTGATATTTTCGTGTGAGGCGTGCGAGAGTACATTTCTTCCATGACATTCTCAATTCGCCTAATTCCCGACTTCCATAGAATGTCTCAATCCCAGGTAGAACTGCCGCGGCTCCTTCTCACCTGTCCCGCGCACCCGCCTGATAAGTATTCACAAAAAGCCAAGGAAATAATATTTCTCCAGGAGTTTTATTGAATGCTGAGCCCGCAAATCGTCCGAGACCTCCGTCCGGCCGTTCTCCCCGGATTTACAATATCACTCCGCGATATTGCAGAGTTATTACGCGAGCGCTAACTCTGTGATTACGCCGAGTCCTGGCTTTCTGAGGCGTAATTGACAGGCTCGGTGTTGTGCGCGCGGCCTTGGCTCTGTGGCGGTTTTCTCTACAATTACCGCGGCTCGGGCTATGATTAGATTCAAATGCAAAGTATTTTTTTTTATTTTTTGTTTTTTCCTTTTACTACTTAATTTTTGGTAGCGAAACGACAGCGAGAACTGCCGGCCGGCCCGGGAGCTTCCCGGCCGAGTGGAACTCGAAAGTACCGCATCGCTTAAACGCTTATTTATAGCAATGCGTATTTTGTTGGTGGTTTTGTTTAGTGTTTATTACTCGCATTGCGTCGAAACCTCACAATTAGGCGCTGGAAAAATATTGACATCATAATTTGAATACAAAATTGGACGGAGGAGTTTCCGCATTCGTCAGCTCGTGTGTTCGTTAAATCAAATGTTCGTTACGCCGCTGTGGCAAGAAATCGCTGTTGTATTCACTGAAAAATCACGTTTTCAGCACAAAAACTGAAGCGCCACATTGTTGGCTCACCCTCGCGCAAGCAGTTTTAGGTTAGCCTTTGGAAAAAAATATATTATGAAGCTCAAAAATTAATTCACTTGATCTTTTCTCTATTTAATATTTGGTTATATTTGCCACCATCGTTTAATTTAGGCTGCGCATTTGATCTATTTAATTTTTCATCTAAGTATAATGTGTATGCATACCAACGGTACATAAAAATTCAAATGTAAATTTTAACTACACGTTTGATAATAAATCTTCGTTTAATTTAAAATCGTGGGATTTAGGCATAATATTATTCTAAAATTAATCCGCTTATCTATTCAGTACATTATGTGCTTATGTTTATTTTATTAGGAATATTATTTCTCTCTTGCGGTCAAAATTAAGTTTTAAGTTGAGAATTTCTGCGGTCTTCAGCAACTCTCATATGCCAAATTTGTTTTCGTTTTAGTTCATTGTACAACCAGGCCAATTAAAATAAACGTACAAATGCAAATCCACTTATCTTTCGATACCTTAGGATTCCCGACCATTTTTCAAAATAATATTTTTTGTGATCATCTTGCATGTAGCTATTGTACATATTTTAAAAGGAAGCGGAGTTGTAATTTAATATTATTTTCTGATATTCAATAAAAAAATTATTTTTCATCCACTTATAAAAAAAATTAACTAATGAATTTTTTTTTTTTAAATATAATTTTTGTTATCTTTATAATAATCCTTCCACTATTCCCACACGCGTCCATGCACTTCTTCACAAGTGCAATACTTGCTTGTTGAGAGTGCATTTTAGTATTGATACTATTCTGCGCGGTCGAACTGAAAAAAAATGGTATTGCTTGTGGAACGAAGGAGATAAATAAACAAAAAAAATCAATGTGCGCTGTAATAGACGTATCAAGTCTTTTTTAAATATATCTAAAAATTAGCATCGATGATAATTAAGCATAAGTAAAACGAATTAATGGAATCCCAATTAATCGACATAAAAATAAACGGCCTATTGAAATTATTATTCCCATCAGGGCGTCGGGAGGGCGATAAATATATTTACAGCACGATCCGATCCACAAAAATTAATCCAATTAATTATCCCCCGGCGAATTAAACGAAATCAATTGACCCGCCTGTCGCGCGCAGCGGCGGCCCCCAACAGTGCCGCTGCAGGAATTAAAATTTGACCAGGCAGCGATCACATCGCCAGTAGGAGCAGCTCTGTTCTCTGACCTGCCCCTTGGCCCCCCGGCCCCCTGGTCCTCTGGTCCCCTGGTCCCCTGGTCCCCTGGTCCCCCGAACACCCCATCCCCCCCGGCCTCGCTTTAGGTCTCCAACCAACCCCGGGCAAGCATGTTACTTTCTCCTTATATTGCTTATGTAGGGATACCGATTTATACACAGGATTTTAAAGCCAATGGGTCGCAAAGCAAAACACTCGCTAACTTCTACTTCATTACTAAGAAGTTTTTATGTCTATTTATATTTATTTATTCAATAAAATTAATTTACGGCTACTATCGTAAAATTCTTAAAAACAAGTGTATCTTTGAGTTTGATTTTTGTGTTTAAATTGAAAAATTCATGTATAGTTCCATGACAATGCAGCAATTTTTTTTTTCGAATATTGGCGTACAAAATTACTAAATAGTATATTTTATGAATACAATCCTTTTTTCTGCAAGTAAATTTACAGGATATTGAAACCTTATTTCTTTAATACTCGTGATAAACCTAGATTTATCATCATCCGCTTTCAAAAATAACACAGCTCGCATTTTAGTTGACAGAATCAATTATAATAACCTTTGAAAAATACTGAACCCATTTTATTTTGGTGATCGTTTCATGTCCGATCATTTTAAATGTGTGTATCGTAAAATCAAAATAAAATTGTTTTACAATAAGCTTTTGAATAGTCCAGTGCGGAGGCGCCTACTCGCTCAGCCTCGAACATCACGCGTGTACTTTCGCTGAAGCAAATTTAAAATACAATATCCACCTTCTCCATCCATCCAACGGCTCTATTAACCCAGGGCAGCTTGAAAAAGCGCCCTTCCCATCACTTTTCACAATTTGATACTACAGTTATTAATAGCCTCCCCGGGCATATATTACCGGCGCGCGGTACGCCCTTTTTTGACAGCCCCCGTGCCCGCCCCTCGCGAGCGCCCCATATGCAAATCACATTCACAATATTGGACGGATTGTACCCTTTGAGTGCCGGATCACCTGGAAACCGTGTCCTCGTTTCAGTCCCAAATGGAAATATGAAAATTTCAAAACAAGCCAACGATTTTTTTGGGTTATTGTTTTATTGACTCTCTTGTGAGTTGTGTAGTTTTGTATGCTTGTTTTAAATGACGCGTGGACTGTGGAAATATGACACAAATAATTTGTGCGGAATCTTCGGCTATCGGTGAAACGGCACTGTTTACTTTTATAATTTTTTTTCCACATAAAATTTAATATGTATGAATTGTGCGTCCATCCATATTTATCACCTGGATTTATTTTTTTTATTATTTTCATGTGTTGAGATCCTGGAAATTTAACCCTTACGTGATGACAATTATCTCACAATATATTTGTAATAATAATTTTGTCAAATTATGACATATTTATTTATTGTTATCTGTGTTTTAAATTAAACTACCTAAAATGAACAACAATGCTCACTTAAGTACAGGTTGGTATCTTATCAGCAAAAGTGCTGCGCGCAAGGGTTAAGTATTGTTTTCGGTAATCAGTTCTACAGATATCGGGCGCGAGTCTTGCTGGCAGCAATGTTCGGGTGATTCCTTTCTCATTCATCTGCTAGCTGACGAGCTGGATGAACACAATCCTCGATTTTATTTTGACTCGACCCTCTGAAATAGGAATAACATTAGTCTTTATTTTCTCTTTGTGAATTGTATTAGTTAAATACACACTCAGAATATAGCAGCTACATCAAAACCTTTTGGCTTTTAAACATGATAAGTTAACACCACATTTTTGGCCCAAATCTCCACGTGTCCTGATTAATAAAATGAGAATAAATATTTTAGTTATTAATTAAAAGTTCTATGTAAAAATATTCACTAGAAATTATAATGGCGTTCACAAGTTACATTTTTAACGCGTTTTTCAATGTCGGCAAAATCGTGCGTAGCTTCTTTGAAAACTCGGCCGGGGAGTTCCTCTACGCTGCGGGCTTTGTGTGCGAGGCCCGCCAAAGGAAACTAGATATTTTGATTCACGTAATTAAGTTTGAATAAATCAGTACTAAGCGCAATTTTGCGTTTCTTTTCTCGACAAAATGCCGCCTGAAATTGCCTTATTAAAAGCGAATTCGGGTCAGAGTTATTATACAATAGGTAAAATTAAAAAAGTGTATGCCATCGCCGGTTTCCAATTCGCTCGTATATCATAGGCTGTCGACTGGTATGGCTCAATTCGCACCGCGCCTTACATAATGGGCTCCGGCCTTATCTACACACGGGCACAAGTTTTTCTAGCCTCTGCTAGCCTGGAAATGAAATATGAACTGAAAAATTCCATATTGAAATTTATAGCGAGCCCGTCTGACGGCTCCCTGGGTAACGCGTGTATCTATCTATCAATAAATTCTGAAATTTTAGAATAAAATTGAATTATTATTCGCCTTGACTTGCGTCATAACTTTACTTGTTGTTTATTTAGGAAATCGCTTGATTAAAGAACAGTGTTTGGAGTAAATTTAATGTTTAATTTATGTACAATTATTTGGTAACGTTATCTAGAATACAGACAGTCGAGTCATCGTTAAACATTTTCAGGGTTATAATCGATCTCCAGACAGCGATGGAAGATAGAAGCGGAAAGGTGGAATAGTTCAAGGTCGAAGAGACACTCCAGCCCCTGCGCCTTGCGCGTCAGTTCTGCCCGCCACTGTGCAGTTGACTGTAGTTCAAATAGTTATTCATGAAATTGAATCGTCTCCAACTCTTCGTTGGTAATTATTTTGAAGAGAAGTTTTTTATCATTAGCGTTTGAACTCCGCATCCTATTTCTTTTATCGTAATCTACATTTCGATATAAACAATAATTATAAATTGTCGGTTCCCACACGTAAAACAAATACTAAACTATCAATAAAACTTTACAGTAAGAATCTAAAAATTTGTATATAGATTGAATCTTCCAGAAAGTACTAAGTTAGCAGAGAGAAGCAAAGCATTGGTAATGCTCCGCTGCTGAGCAACCCGGCGGGGGTTGAGAGTAATCTGATTGACCGGGGCATCGCCGACTTGCCGCGGACCGCATCGCCCGGCCCTCCGCGGACTCCGCAGCCAATTTGGCCTCCTTCATTATCCGGCTCGGAACTAACCGAGTTTTCTTGCGACTAACTATTTATACCTGAGCTAGTTTGTTGTCTTTTGACGGTAAATTCGGAACGGTTTGGCCTAAATACTGCCTCCAGAGCTTAGGAAAGGCTTATTTTAAATATAAACAAAACGTAATGTTCAATGGCAAACTATATTTATCAGGTAGAGAATAAAGCCATTTATTATTTGAGCTGGCACTCGACAGAAGTTCTCCTCAGTAGTGATGACTCTTTTCTCAAAATAACCCGCTCGTGGCCTTTAAAAGATGTATTGCAATTAGCTTTTGTGAATTGACAAAAAAAAAAACCACCAGTACTTGCTCAGAATCGCTACAGCATAATAGCGGTGGTGGATACCACAGCGAAAGCTTTTATTGTAATGTATTCGTTTGTGCTTTATCTCCGAGTATATCGCTGGTCAATGGTAAAACTCTAAAAACATTTTATCTTAAATGTATGATTTATTTGTAATTCAAGCGATAAACATAACTCGTGATTCGTGGTTAAGTAATAAATATGTCGTTTATCATTTTTTTTTCGTGAGCTATTTTCTATTTCGTATTGTTGAGAGACAATATTTTTTAACCCAAAAACAATTTAAACTTTTTATTTTTCACTTTGCTAAAAGGATTTGGCACCTCGAAGCCAAATCCTAAAAACCAATATGTTATTTGTAAACTTACAATCAATATATTTTTTCAAAAAACGCCCAAAAACAAAACCCATAATTAAAATTATTTTTAAATTTATTATATTAAATTGAGCTTTGTAATATGAAATAGTGGGTTATAATTACTGAATCTTTAAATTTTTGAGGTTAAGCCATACATCTCCATATATATATATATATATATATATATATATATATATATATATATATATATATATATATATATATATATAAAATAACTCAACTTATAATATATCTGTCAACGATAAAAGAATATGTAGCTTTGCTATGTAGATCGACCTTGAGAATTTAGTATTTTTATGGAATATGGGTTTAATCAATTTACCTGAGATTGTGATTTGTCAATTTTTCATACGGCCAGTCGGCCATTACCCCAGTGGCCCGGAGCGCCACCTTCCTCAGCACAGTTATGCTAAAACCTCCACCTTTTGTGGGGCTGCTCGCCCGCGTCTCACATTTACCATATTCATATTCTTTATTCTCTCGCCAGAATTCTCCATTGTAATCTCCCCACTGCGTGTTGATAAAACGCCCTCGTTTCCCTGATGCCCTCGAATAATTTCTCATCTGAATATAAGTTTACATTTTAACCTATAATTTCTACGGAAGAGGAGCTTCCGCGATATATATTCTGAGTAACTCTTAGTGCTCCTTTTATTAAAAATTCACAATTTATTTCAAATAAAACCTTCATTATTACGGTTGCAAGATTTCGTTGTTTTCCGTAAGCAAGCATTATGTTTAAAAAATATTTTTATTCTTTAATTATAAAACTTACGCAAAAAAAATTGCTTTGATGTGAAAATTAACATAAATTTATTTCTCGAACTCACTTTTGAGATTTTGTAATTTTTCAGTGATTTGTTTCTATTTACTTAAATTTTTCAATTACCAATTAAGTATACTTTCACATTAGCATATTAAAGTAAGAAATATTTATTCTCCTGTAAAAAAAAAAAAAACAAGTAGTCTTGGGGATGAGAAAACCATTTTTTAAAAAAAAATTATTATAAGATAGATTTGATAATTTTTATTCGGAGTTCCCTGCTCGGTGTGTTGGCGTGTATCATGTGCCACGCGCAGAATTGATAGATATAAATGTCTCAATAATCATTTGGTTACCAGTTCTGAAATATTGACGACACACAAGTAGTGTAATAAAGTAAATCTCGTACGGCTTCTTTAAGCGATCATAAATCAATTATTTAAATAGGCGTCCCTCCGCGTCGTTAACCCCTTTTGTATGGAGATAAGACGCAGCGCAGCTATGTTTCTCTCCCACTCACAAAGTCGCTATCTTTATTGGTTTCCATCGCTCGTAATATTATTGTTATTTTTTTAAAGCTTTTTGCTGGTGCCATTTCTAACTTTAAGAAGCCTTCAAATCAATATGGCTTATAAACATATAAATCACCCTATATTTTAATAACTTGGAAACGCGTAGGTTTATATTTCATATTTATTTATATTGTCCTTGATCGTTCACACATAAATAATCGCAGTTTATTTCTCAAGTTTCATATTTTTACCTTACACCTGCGACTTCACTAAAAATCTTTTCCCACCCAATCTCCAATCAAATTCAGTAAATTAATTCTGAAAATTTTCTATTAAAATACGACTGTCCCATCCACAACGCCAACAAAAATAAGCGAATGTACATAATAATTTCGACACTCGTTTTTGTAACCTTTATATTACAAACGTAAACAAAAAAGTGCTTTAATATATTTTTAAATAATATGAAATTCTACCCCGAACGGTGGTTTTTATTTAAGATTTGATATTATGCAGGATTAAATGAACATCATATTCCATAAAATATTTGTAAAAATAAACATAATTCGAAATAGAGGAAGGTTATACTTTTTATATAAGGAATTTTTTACATAAATTTAAGATTTCATATAGAAATATAAATTTACCTACGTTTAATGCCGATTTTCGGAATAGGAGAAGCGAACAATAATCTATGACATGTACTAGTCGTGCAATGGTTTGTTATCTTCATCGTCGTATCTTTTTATTGTCGTTGTTTTTTCAATAGTTCTATGAAAATGTTCAATAGTTCTAATGAAAATTTTAAATATTGTTATGCCTATCATATTTTACCCTTAACATCATGCGATTGTTATGCCAAAAAAAAACATTCCATTATTGAGAGAAGCCTACAGATATTGTAGTTTTCCATCACGCCAGTTCATTTTATCTTTATCAATATATCTTTATTATTATTAAGCCTGTAAAGATTATGGCTACGTTTATATGGAAATCGATACGCGGTCCTTCGTCCTAACTCCTACGGCCCACTTGAATTTAAAAAAAAGCTGCTTAACGTTAGATATAAACAATTTTTATTATATTTACTGTGTTTGAAAATGCCGATGTAATCGTTTTGTTCAAAATATTTAGATAAATGAACTAACTCAAAATACAATTCATATTCGTGAGGTTTATTTGATAACTAGTGCCTTTGAAAAATATTCAAACCGTGGCTGTTTTTTTTTTATATGCTTTTGGTGGAAATGGAGTGATTCAATCACCATAATAATTAATTTTTATTTATCAAATACGTCCTTAAGTCCTTAGTGTCCCGCCCCGCGCTGCACCACGCGGCATCTGCTGTGGAAGCTCTCCGTGGCTTTGTGCCGCTCGGGTCTTGAGATGTATTGTTATTGCCCGAGAATCTCCAAAGCACTTGCTAAAATTTATACACCCTGCAACCGCTGTTAATAATGTAAAAAAAATCCTCTTGGTGTTAAATTCTAAAATCTGATAATATTATTTGTAAAATTTAAACTTTGTGTTTTGTGCAAGAGCCATAATTTAATCTTATTTGTATGGACGATTCTTCGTTAATGTAATATATTTTTTTAATTTACTGTTGCATTCTTTAACCACCTATTTATTGTAGTCAAATGTAACATTGCGAGTATTTTCTTGTTTCGCTGGAAACAGACGCAAAATCAGTTCGATTGGTATGGATTTTTTTTTATTGACTATAGCATCCAGTGGTTCCTAAAGCATGATAAATCCGAGCACACAACTCACCGCTCCCGACGTCTGCTTATCGCACATCTGCTCCGTCACAGCTTTCTAGTGTCTGTCTGCGAACTTTCCGAGCATCCCTCGCGAGGCGGAATCTTCCCGTGAGTATCGCAGGTTACACGTAACGGCCGTATCTCCGTCCTTGTCAATCACGCGGTCTCCGCTTTATCTCAGCCCCGGCCGGAGTCCTGATTGCGACGCGGCATCTTGTTACCCACGTGCTCGATTGTCGATTCGATTATGTTGGATGACGTCACCCGCGTGGATTGGATAATAACTTACCAAATGATAATAATTTACTTATTTGTACCGATAGGTTTGTGTCACCAAGATCATCATCCAACAAAGTGTAAATAAAACGAAAACGCTTATTTGTTTTCAATTTTCGTAATTTGTAAGTATCAGGTTTACGGTTAGACGATTTACGTTTAATATGCACATATTTTAGGAAAAATACTTCAACCTTGAATATTATTACTGCAAACTTGTGTTTTCGTAATTTTGGGATCAAACCCGATAAATTGTTGAACCCACAGAATGCAAAAACGTCGTATCCCACCCTTATACTTAAAATTTGCCCATAGATTGCTCACTTTACAAACAAAAACATCCATATCTCTCTTTTTTCTTCCCGAGTTTTTGTTCGGCGGTTGACGCGCCTACGTGACTCGCTTGTGGATCGCTGAAGGACCGACTCGAGCTGAATCAATCCGCGCTTTATGTGGCCGCTGTCCCACCGAACTACTCACGGTAATTGCCATTTTGATAATGGAGCGATGGGGATATTTTAGGACCCCGTTTTATTCTTGCGGAGCGTGCTTTATAATTGACCGCCAGATTTCATTTGTCCCTCGAGTGTCGGCGACGATCTCACTACTGGAAAAAGTATTTTCTTCGATGATTTTATCCTTAGCTATGCCACACGATAATATATTTTTATACAATGAAGTAATAGTACAAGAATAATTTAATTAATAGCTATATTAAAAATAAAGTAGTTTATAGTAGCACTTCGAGAACGTCACTGAAAAATGTAAATAGATATACCAAAAGCATGTGACCGTGGTAGTTTGGAATAAATAGTGTCAATTTGTAATTAAGGGCGGTTGGGCCGCATTGTAATTGTAATGGGGCTTATCCCCTGGGTGAGAGGATTTTTATACCCTGCAAGATGAGATCTTTCGTAATAAAGATATTTTTATGAAGATGTTTTATCCACATTTTTATGATTGGTCGCTTATTCCGCATCCGCTCATCATCCCCAGAGATCTACTTTGCTTAAGGAGTTTGGAACCGATTTTTGCCAAAAGAGTCACTTGAAAAATAATAATGTGATTATTATGGTCGCTTTTTTTGTATACATTGATGTTTTTAGCTGTACCAAGTTTCAAAATTAGAACTTGCACTGCATATTATCTAAATACACATCGTGTTTCATATCCTGGCGTATCACAGATTTACTTTTTTAACAAAACATTAAAGCAAAGAAGCATTACTATAATATTTTTTAGATTTATTATAAAACAAATTAAACCAAAAAATTAATAAACCAACTCTGGTTAAATTTAAAAAAATATATTTTTGATAAATAATAGATTAATGTTCTTGTTTTCAGATAATACCATGAGTTCAAAGAAAAACCCTGCCTGAGTCCCATTCCGGCTATTGCTGCAGTTTAATGTTATCTTAATGCTATAATGCAGATTTAATAACGTAAAAGTTCTGTTATAATAATACAGCCACAGTTTGCATACCTTACTGCGTTATGGGGCACTTGGAAATCCAGGGGTTGGTTTGCTCATTTTAGATCGTTGTTTGGGTCATTCTCTCCCTTATGTTGCGTATATATTTTTATGTCCTTCTTGAAGGCGCCGGGAACGGTACGTTTCACGTCTATAAAGTAGCGCAGTAGGCTTTATAAAACTAAATATTTTTACTGCATTATAAAAGAAAACTTTTTACATTGTATTTTTTTAATATGCCGAGTTAAGGCGTAAATTTATGGTCAACTGACTCGCACGTACTTAAATAAAATATTTCATAATACGTACATGGATATAACATATTAAACTTAATCTTCCCCGCGTAAAGCAAATATTAATTAATCATGTTAATAGTCCTATTTTAAAGTATACATTAACTATATATCTGTACACCTTTGTTTCCGGGTTTCAGTGAATTGCTGATATACTTAGCCGGTACTTGTTTTATTATTGTCACCTGATATTTATTTTAACGTTCAACTGAAAGTTTGATGTAAAAGAATAATCATTTTAAAACAGGAAAGTATTTTATAGATAAGTTTTTCATGATATTTATCTGTATAAATATGTAATGCTTGAAAAGATATACTGTAAATCGTCATTATCATATAACGATTTGATTTACCTAGAAGTTAATAATTTTTTTCCTGTATATGAAACCAATAATTAATTGCTGTAAATATACGGTCATTTGTCGTGTTTCTAAACCTTAATAATTTATTTATCTATTTTTTCATATCTTCATTTCCGATTTGATAGGTCTTAACGTATTACTAAATAGAACTCATTAAATCTTGCGCCTACGTGGAAAATAATAAAACTGTTATATAAATCCACAGCAGATAATAAATAAGGTCCTTCCAAATCCCGGTCCGTTTACGATCCCACTTGCAATTTTTTTGCTTACATCCTTCATAACCCCTACAGGCTCCACGCTACACCCTTACCCAGAAGTAATGAGACAATACGCTCGGCTCTCAGCCCAATTTGCCATTAATATTTTTACGAGCCCACTACCTTCTGCTCCCCGAGCATTTGATACACGCCGCGTACTTAGAGGTAAATTACCTCAGGTTAATTATTTATATTTCTGCTATTATGAAAGGATTAATGAAATCTTAAGAAAAGTAAAAAAAATTATGCATAGTAAAATTTATTAAACATAAAAGTATATTTTATTGTTCGTCTTTGTAAAAACACCCTTATTTTCATATATTATATATCTTATTTTTCCAGATTTCAGTGAACCTAATTTCTGGTAATTGGAAGTATTCATTAAAAAATAATGCTTGATATACTTCCTTTATAACCGGTTGTTACGCATTTTGATTTAATATCCTTATCTTTTAGATTATTACAATTGTGTCTTGGTGTGTTAGTGTACAATTATCATTTGTAACCCTTCTCCGGCACTCTGACTGTAGACAAATAAATAATTCCCCTTATAACCAACAAATCTTTCGTAATTCTAATATACCATTGCTTAAATTTGAATTGTTACTTTTTTATAACGAACTAATAATTTTTAGTTCATCTGTTATTAATTTCCACACTAGTTTTAGACAAAGCCCTTATTAACAGAACAAAAGAGCTTAACTTATTACTGTACGTTTTTAGACAGGTCTATTTCAATACTCAGTATTAATACAAAAATCACTGTTTTTATTTATCTGTCATTAGTCTTTATTAAAACTCATCACTGTCTAGATTTTGACTGCCGTTTTGCATTTTCACGGCTTAGCTATTTATTATTCCACAAACAAATGTCGACGGTTTCAATTTGAGATCTTGCAGACGAAATAAACTCACTTGACATGATTTTCTGGACCGAAATAACGAATCAATAACTTGTCCTACAACTTACGGCGAGCTTTTCCAGTTTTGTGTAAGTTTAGCTGCGGAGCCTCCGTGACTCCCACGTTCAGATTTTATTTTCTCCTACGTGACAAGTTCACCAAAGTCAGTCGTCCGGGATGAAGCCATATAGGTCATACGAGCCGAGCACTGAATACACGCTACTGCCGGGAATTACTCGATAACCGTAAATGCGAACACTGCGGCCAAGACTCGGCTCACGAGTCAATAAAATACTATCGGAAACTTTTAATTCTTCAAACGTGTTTTCGAATATAGTTAGATTCGTCGTGAAGGAAGGCAGATCATATCTGAATCACAAAAAAATCTGTCGAATCCTTCCAACATTATGTGCAAATAATTTTATAATTTAATTTTTCCATAGATATGCTTTATAATCTAGCAGTTCATTTGTTGTAATATTTGTATCAAATAATCTCTATTATATTTCTGACTTTCTCATTTTTAATGTGTCTTGAAAAGAATTTTATTTTTATCACTTTTTTGGCATTGGCGTTACCGTATACGAGTAGTTCCTAAAGAAACTTCCCGATGCACCGCAGGTATCCAGGTTGCCGTATCATTTCTCCGACCGGTGGGACCAAAGACCTTCTTGCTGCCGTTTTGGCAGTTTACGATGCGGAATTTTTTAATGTAACTGTTTCCATATTAGTTTTCGTTCAAATCCTATCTTGGTTGATATCTCTGTTTTCTACGTTTGACGTTGCTCTGCTCGCTCCAGGCTTTTACTAGCTTATAATTCTCTGAAGGCAGCTTTAAAAATATTTGGATGTATGTTGGTTGGAGTTTTCTGTCTCGCGCTCTGTTCATTATCTAAACTACCCCGACATTTGAAAGAGTTCATACCGAGTATTTATTTGAAAGTTCTTCACATTTACGAAGTTATTTCCAAACTTTTGTGAACTCCACAGCGCTACTCTGGATTTAATCAAAAATCTGCGGCCTCAAAAGTACTCTGAATAATTGGAAGTGCCTCCAAACAATTTAATTATATCCGGCGATGTGGACAACGCGCAATAATCCATACTATTCATACTTACCAGAATTTAATTCGGAATTGTTGTGACGCCTCGTAATAATGCAAAAAATAATTAATATTAAATAAATGCTCCAGGGATCGAACAGTGTGTTTGTTCCTGCAAGGTGTCGGATTCTAGGAAGGTTTGGGACATAGACTGATATTTATGCGTAACCATCTCGGCGGAACCCCACAGCTAGTTCGTCGTGTCATCAAATATAAATACTATTTTATAACACTGAATACAATAAGTAATTTAATAAAATCCATGCGTATTTTCACTAATTATTTTAAACGAACATTCACATATTGAAAACATATGTAGATAATATCAAATTATTTAAATGAGATAAATAGTATTTCATTGAATTCAAAAAGCACTTACATTAAAATGCATGCTTTTATGTTGATCTGTATTATTAATGTATACGTTTTTAAGTTATTTATACAATGTTTAACAAAGGCGAAAAAAATCTAATTCTATTACCATTCACCATAAAATAGTTAACACCGTATATATTATTATTCTACCGCATTTGGTAGGTACCTCCTTTTTGAAAATAATATCACCTATCGAAGCGCGTAATAGGAAAGAGGTTAAAGCTACGCTAATATGAAGATTAATATAAAGTCCGGCATGGCGAGTCGTGACCTTTATTAAATCATTGCCTCCGTCGGAGGCACCCCGCGGCTCACGGCCCGGCAGTCCTCTCACCTTATAAATCACCGCGCGGAGCCCCGAGCCGCGCGGCTGAGCTCACCTATTGACTCGGGTAATTTGTGTGATTCGTGTATGCTCGAATGTCTAGAAAAAGTGAACCCATGTCGAGCGATCAACACTGTTCGAGTAAACAATCTGTTTTTGTAACCAAATGTATTACTATAATAGGAATAAAAATTTACGTAAAATAAAATAAGAAATAGTTCGTAAAAATATATTAACCTAACGTGTTTTACACATTGTATTGGTTTACTTTTCGAATAAATATTTAGTGTGAGTATATTTTCGATACTGATTATCTCACAGCAATGGAATTTTGACAAAATAGTATTACACGCTTGAGGTGCGGCATGTCCTCTCGCGTGCTTGCCGGAATAAGGCATTCATGGCAGCCACTCCGGGAGCATACCATAAATAATCAATTTGGGCCGTCGGAAGAGTATCAATAGAGGAGAAGTGCCGCGCGACTGTTTGCCCGCCGCGTATCGCATTGTGATGCGGCGGGCGCGCGCCAGCCCGGCCGGCCTCGCGGCTCTTCATCAGCCCGACTCCGCCGGAACGAAACAAAACAAACTACCGCCTCGGACGTGCTTAGCACCTAACGCAATTAGCCTTTCATTCCTTAAATAAAATCCCCCAGCGAAATGGAACACTTTAAGTACACACTCCTAGCTTCACCTTTACTTGCTCAGTTGTATATTACAACTAAATGAAGCACTCACTAACCGAATATATATACTATATATTTTCTGTTTTTGTACTATTGAGTACTATTGCTAAGCTTTCTGAACTTATCCCCAGTTTACCGTGTAATAATTTTTATGCCAACAATAAATGTTAGGAACGAATTTTGAATATATTAAGGTTCACGGCGACCTTGCCTCTGCGGAGGCCAATACGCTTCAAGAATTCATCGCGAGTATGAAATAAATTATCTCAAGGAAATCTTGCAGGATCCTCGAGATCTGGAGCATCTCGGCTCTAGGTTCGCGTTCCGCTCGTAAATAGAACCGTCCCGCGGTCACGGGTGCCGGGCTCAGACTTTCAATTAAAAAGGTTCTCCCTTGTTCCTGCCGTCCTCGCCGAATACCGTTCCAGTTTCTTACCGAAGGATTGCGCAAGAGCTTTTTGAACGCGAATAATTCGCAAAAACTCGCTCAGTTAACCGAAATGCCATAAATGTATTTGCGTACACAATAGCCGAAGAGCCTAACTCGAGCACCGCAGTAACGTGTGTATCGAGAGGCGGGTCCTGTGCGTGCTCGTCCCTCACTGCGACAACCGATAGGCGCGCTCCAGCAGACCCGGGCTGGTATGATTCGGAGACATTAATTTGTATGCGATGTTCGTGACGCCAGACAATATTTCCGATCTACATTCTAAGTACGGCGTTGAGCCGGCTGAAGCGCCTGCTCTTTATGTTTCCCTTGTCAAACGGCGGAGATATCGTCAGGTCCGCGACATGCTTTATGTTTCGGCGTGCTTAGCAGACAGAAAGGAAAATTAATAAACCGTTTGGACGCGAGTTTTCGGCGGATTTTATTTTCTATGTTTGTTTTCTGTTAGGCCTGTAGTTCCGTTCTCACGTGTAAAAAAACACTCCGCTTTGGCTCGGCCGCAAAATGCCTTTTTAACGAGATTACGCAGAAAAAGAAGGGTCCTCTTTAAATCTCCCTTCATTACGCCTGTTAGGAGCTCTGTTTTCATTGTTTTACTTGGCTTAATAAACCTCTCAGAATTATGGCTTTGCAACCTCAACTTAGAAAAAGTTACATGGCGAAAAAGAAAACATTATATATTTTGTTTCATCTTTTACGCGTGTAGAATTTTTAAGGAATACATCTGTTCACGTTAGCGAGTATCCGATGGGCGACTTGCCCCGTTCCGGCGGGCCTTGCCTCCGCCTGCCGCATTTTCGTAAATTATCATATTTAGCTGTACCTGTTCAAAACATAAACTACACATTTACCTATTCCATTACTGGATATTTTCTTTATGTCAAACTTGGCAGTAAATCATATTTCATTTCTGCTACCCTGTTCATGCTAATTTATCCAGTTTTTGATTCGCAAGCCTGGTGTATTTAATACGATGAAAAACCACGTCCAGACATTTAATTTTCCAGGGTGCATTGCGGTCACGTTTATGTAATAGTTGTGACTTTTAACTGAATAGAAAACGACGCAGAGAGATAATTGGTTAATTCAATGGCCACAATACTCGTGGGATGTCAATCCGTATCTTTCTTGCACAAAAGTATTTATTAAATCTTGTAATTTTTTTACTCATTAAGGCTTTCGTGTGCAAAACGATAACAATAGTAACCAAATAATTAGTATATTAATTCTAAAAAACTTTTTGCTTCAATATGAATATATAAGATTATTTATTATATTTATGAAATTCAATATTTTTGACAGAATACTTGGTGGAATTATTCCATTTTAATATTTTTGAATAAAATATTTTTTTTATTCAAAAATATAATTATATTTATATAACGATTTCCCTCATTGTAGCAAAGGATTCTCACCGCTGAATTTGCCCTTTCAAAGCGTCTAAGCGTAAACTTGTAAGATTAAAATATAAGTTTAATTGATTGCCGATTTTGTTTTTCAACTTAGTAAATGAGTAGTTGCGGACGCCCAGAGCTAGCCCCGCGGTGATTCGGCAAGGCGGCGACTCGTCCAGCCCGGGAGCCCGAGCTCCAGCAGCGCGCGCTGTATTTCGGTGAAAGTATGACGGCGCATGACGCGCGATTTATGGCCCGGCAATACGGGAGGAATGCCGGTTGTTACGGAGGCGACGGGGACATATGCCGCCGAGCCCCGCGATTGAACAATGCTCGGGGAGCAACCGGGCCAAGGGCGCCGCCGAGTGTCCTGACAAATGCGTGCGATACACGCCGACTACCTCTGAGAAATCAAAGGAATCCCTCATATTGCGCGCGAAGATTGTTCGCTTATTTTTTTTGTATTAAAATCTAAAAGATTTTTATTTCAGTGCATTTTTTTTATTTTCGATCAAATGAATCTTTTTATAAACTGTATTACTATAAAAGACCAGTTATTTTATTTTTTTAATTAAACTGCAATATGTCACCTCACGGGTAGGAACAATATTAATTAAATTTTAAAAAACTCAATATGTCTTAAAGGAATGTCCAAAAAATAATAATTTATTATATATTTACATAATCGGAGGACCATAAATATTGTCTTATTTAATGTACGCAGCAACTTCATGACTTTTTTATTTGTTGAGCAAATATCACATTGTAATATTTATATTACTGTTGATTTTATTTTAGTATGTTTATTTCTTTAAAAAAAAATTGACAAGAATTTTTTTTTCTCGTGCGTGAAAAGATCGTAGCTGCTTTTTGAGTAGTTTCCACCTGACTAATAAGTCCACCTGCTTAAAAAATGCCTAAAACACTCCTGTGCGCAAACATCTCGGCGTTCACGTCTTACTCGCATTATTTATTGCGCAAAGAAAGCATAAAGCACCTCGCCTCCCCGACCCCGGACATCCCACCGCGCAGGCTGACGAGGTCGCTATGCTCGGAGGTCTTTCACAGTCACAATACAATTATTTCGATTACAAACTAGGAATTCAATTATCTATTACTTTTCTGTTTTAACACAAGCCCTGGAGAAATAACACTGAAATGTTCCTGATACATCAGCAGTAGAATAGATCACCACTCTAGATGAATCCAATTCATATTATCAACAAAATGGATTCATTGTCCTATTATCATGACAATAAGAACTATTTATTAGTCAAAATAAATAAGTGAATAGGATACAGAAATTGTATGCCATCCATATTTAGCAAAAAGACGCATAATTAGATATAATACATATATTTTTAACATCTTACTTTTTTTTTCACCACGAACAAAATATACCATCATTAATTCTACATTGCCAAGAAAAGTTGCAGGCTGAGTAAACTTCTCACACTCTGAAGTCAATAACGTCTGGCAGTTCGCGGTGTGTCGGTAATCCTGATTGGCTCACATTTAATAAAGTATATCCTAAGAGGACTAGCGTATCGATAGTATTGTTCCTTTTTATTTGTTTGACAGAATATATCTCTAGTGGCACAACTCTCAAACACGTAGTACTGCGACAGCCTTGTTTGAGCGAAAACTGTATCGTTAAGGGACCAAAGTTACTTCTTGTACGTTATTACTATATAAATTATATTGACAAGGTATTTTTTTTTTTTAAATTAAATCTTTCCATTTAAATATTTTAACTAAATGCGGCTTCACTAATACGACTTACAAGTAAAGTTCTAAATTCACTTAACGCCTGTCTGGCTGGTCCCGTGCCAAGGCCCTGATCCTCGCCACGAAGTTGATTAAATTAGCCATATTTTGACGCTCTTTTGGGACCATTAAGGACGATGGCTTTGCCTCAGGACCTGCTGGGTGCCTATTCCCCGGAGGGTATGCACTTCTAACAGTCAACGATTAATTCAAAAGTTAAAGATAATACATTCTAAAAATAACTATTTTTGTAAATATATGTCACTATCGATAAATGCCTAAAACCGATCTATGTTGTCAGACTATTTCATAATCATATTCGTTCATTTCCACTGAGATATGCGCTACTTATTCCGGAAATTCAAAGGGGGTTAATGGGGGTTAAGCTCGACCAATTAACGCGGTGTATTGGAGAGGATTATGTAAAGTTAGTGCTTAATGCATGAACAGCGCCAGTTTCAGCAGGTGCTATAACGTAGGCAGCGGTCGTGTCTACCAGTAGCTCATTCAGTAATAATGTGAATACACACTCTCAAATATGTAGTTATTTTGTTTGCAATTTAGTGCTAAATAGGAACTTTTTTTGACAGTTTGAATAAAAATAACTTACACATCGAATTTAACTGTAACTTTTCTGAAATAAATTTATCTTCAGTCATCAGCTTACAGATGGGCAAATTTTCATGTGGTGATTCTGGTGATTCTTCTTTTTGATTCTGATGTGAGACAAAGTATTTTTTTATACTATTCAATATAATTTATACATACATTTTATAATTTTTTTTTTGTATCCACAACAGAAATATACGTCATTGAAGCAAATATTTATTCTCCTAGTCTCGTTTTTACGACATTTTTCACTTACGATTTTTATACGACTGAAAATACAATTTTCATCCAAATAACATCGTACACCGTGTGTGTACGTTAGTACTTACAGGCGCCCCTAAACCGTGGCTCGGGACCCCACTAACTCACCCGTCTAGTCGTTTTAATGGCCCTCCCTCTCGGCTTATTGTATTTCAGTTTGTGCATGCGACATAAAAGTCTGCATACTTTATGAGATATGTAACGCTTTTCTAATATTTTTAAAATATCCGAAGCTTTTAACACTCGGCATCCTTAGTTTACTTTGTATTCAAAATGACACGAAAGTACACATTAAATTGTGTGTTGATTAACGTGAATTCTAAGCAAAAATATTATTTACGCAAAGATCTATTTTTATCTACTCTATATATAAGGAACATAATTTTGTCATTTCTCAAAAATAAAGCTTATTTTTTAAAATGACACTATTGTGCCGTAAAAAAGTACCAGGCATTTTTATCTTTGCCGTCTTGTGATTTTAAAATCTATTATAATAACTTGCAGATGAGCTCGGTATTTCATAGTATAAAAAATAAAATATTTTGTTTACATTATTATTTGCTTTTTTGGTGCCCTTTGTTTAGTTTCACAAGAGTTTTGAAAGACTGCATATAAAAATCACATATATTAATTTATATATATATACACCTTTTGAAATGCTGTAGCTTTTAAGCCAAGGGAACTTACTTGTACATATGTATGTTTGGCAGTAATTACAATATATAAAATAAAAGAACCGACCGAACAACATCGCCTCACAAATCTAGCTAGCGCTGTACTTGAACCCTCTCAAGAATGTAATTCTCCCTCACATGCACCCTGGAAAAGCCTCGGAGACCATTAGAGTCCCGAGCTCTGGAGCCCGCCTGACATGATCCTCATTTCTTATACCATTGTCAATGCGACGCTTAACTCCATGCCCGCTGGATAATGCACAGCTTAACCTATGCTATTATATTTTTTATGAAATTAATGGGATCATGTATTCTAAAATAATAAAGCTCACCAGACATGAGATAGAATTTAAGAGCATCTATTACGTTCCGTGTACTATCATAGTTTATATTATAATATGAGTTGAAATTCGCCATAATTTTTTAGCTGATATATTTATTTTAGAGGAGAAATTTATATGCGATTTTCGCTAATTAAAAGATTGGCCTGCAATATTGAATTTAAATATGACAGACTGCGTATAGTGCCAAACGGCTTTACATTCCGGGGTAGACTTCCATTCTGCGCTTTCACCCCAACTTGCAACCGAGCTCGGCGTCCGCCACCCCCGCCACCCCCGCCACCACAGCCGACCGCTTACCTTTGAAGTTCGTCTAGCTCGACTCGTATTTTTCGTAGCAATTAACAACTGCAGATCACTTTAAAAGTCTAATAACCTATGGAATTTTTTAGGCTCTCCGCCTTTGATGCGGCTTTCTGTTATTAAAAAAAATATTTGCACCAAAGAGACTTTATACGTTCAGCATATTTAATTAATTTTTAATACTATACCGTAACTGAAATTTCATTTGGTATTTATTTTATGCTCTCATATATCATGTACGTGTACCGCACATTTTTTCTTTTTTGTTTAATATCTTTAGTGTATCTTATTATATGTGTCTTTGGCTAAATGTATTTGTTAAAAAAGGGGAAACTAAATATAAATGTATATGTCATGTTATCGAGCAGGGTGAGTAGCGCTTGACAAGTCTTTTCTTCTGGGCTCTTAAGCTTAGTTTCAGTCTTGTGTTGTAAAACAGGTCACAGATATTCTACTTTTTCTCTCTTCTATCTTGCTGGGAGACTCTTGACAGTCTTGCGAATACACGGAAGTTGTTCTTTCATATTCTCTAAGAAAATAAACTTAAAAAATCGCGATACTAATACAATAAGATTTAATGATACAACATGTTAAAAAGGTTCTTGAAATATGTAATGAATATCATTTTTTAAAGATAAATTTATAATATAGCAACAATATATCGTTTGTCTTCTAGTTTATTATTTAAAGTAAAAATAAAAGGACTAGATGCCAATGATATAAATATACATCTCATTTTTAATTTCAAGCAGACAATAAAATGACTGAGTTTTCTATGAGCCGGTCACGTTTCTAATGAGGGAAATTAAAAGTGATATTGTGCTGTTATCAAACGACAAAAATGATGCTGCCCATGGATTGATGAGGGGGATGGGCGCTGCAAATGTAACTTCTGTTATTAAGTGGAGATAGGATTGTGTTAGTGTGCAATCCTAATTTGGATGCTTCTAGCTTCAATATCGTATAAAAGTATAAACATGTCTAAATATCTTAGAACATTTCTTTTTTTATTGATAGTTATATTCGTTTTGTTTAATGGTGTGAACGAAGATAAATTAAGCGTCTGCCAAGTATTGACAGCATTTCCGAATCAACTATAAATATAATAAAGGCATTAGTAAAAATTAGCTAAAAAGTTTAAACCCCACTTTGAATGTGAACTTTTACTATCTGAATGTTATCAATGTATTGAAAAAGATTACCTCCGGGCTTCTAATAAATATTCGCGAAACGCCGAAAATTCCCAATATGCTTGCGTCAAAAGCGTCCATTTCGAAAACCGTCAAACTATGAAATCTGATCTTTCACGTCGTGCGAATAGAGATTCAACACGTTCCCGATATTTATTCACCGGCGGCGAGGCGGGCCGGGCCGAGGGAGCAGCTCCCGGAGTGTCGCGGCGGCCCCGCAGGAGCCCTCACCTGCCTCACCTCACCCACCTCACCTGTAAATCTGGGGAATGGCTCGCCGTATTATTTAGCGGGGTGTTTGTTTTTGTTAAGGGATGCGCCGGGATTTGAATTATGATCCCGGGACTGTTGAGGGCGTGCTCCGCCAACTGCAGCGCTGGCTTTGCAAATAGTACGTTTCGAAATAAAGAAAGACTAACCGTTTTGTTAAATTTAAATGTACAGCCAGGCACATTACGCGTATTTATTGTAAAAATATGCACAGGATTCTTTTAAATATATGCTGCACCATTTTATGTTACTCACTATTCTTTGTGAAGGAGGATTTTGCAAACGGTACGTGTGTTTCATAGAATGTGTGGTTTTGTATTGTAGACGTTGGAGTTCACGATTGAGGCTTACTTTTCGACCGCTTCTGCCATTATAGCAAACTTTTATATCCGGCTGCAATGTTCCAGCGCTCGAGCCGACTTTAAGCAAAGCTTGTAATGATGTACAACGTCACTATATCTTTGATTGATATTTTAGAAAACCTCAAAAATAAAATATTATTATTAACTTCTAAACCAAACAAACTTTTTTTTTCATTCATAACTTGATTCTTTAAATAAAGGGATGCTGTAAACTAAAATTATATTTATTTAAATATCGATTATACTGTACCTATGAAGTTCAAAATGACACCATTAGAAGAACGCGTATAATATATAGTAAAATAGCATAATCGCGATAGAATTTTTTTTTATTGAAAACTATTATATTTATCAAAGAGAAATCGTGTCCTACGTGATCCCATGAAACTTTGATCACATCAAGGGAACTTGCCTGACTGTAGCCGCGAGTGTGCAGCCGAGCTCGCGTGAGGAGCTGCACGTCGGGAACGGTTCGCAGAGCCATCCGTCTGCTTCAGCTTCGCGGAGGATGTTATCACTCAGTATTTATCCTACTGGCAATGTAGATTTTATTTTTCTCGTGAACCTACAGTGGAATTGTATTTCTGTTACAACACGCGAGTGAGCTGCTATATCTTGTTTGTTAAAAATGTTTTTCGATAAGCAAAACAAATTTCCAACAAGATTATGGCTTCGGCGCGCTGTACTGCGTACAAAAACAGCGTTGAAAGTTTAACATTCAATATAAAAATAATTAAAATCGCTCCATTGATTGTTTGAGTTGTTACACTCAAGTTGATGAATTTTGAACTCTTTTGATCTGAGCATACTTCGTTATTGCGTAAAATAAAATATACGGTGATTAAAAAAAATCATTTGTTTTTAGGTTTGTATATCTGCTTTCCATACTAGTTTTAATGTCATGTTTTGTGTGACTATTTTAAAAATATTAATAAAGTAAACCTAATGTGTCTGTTAAACAATTTATTATATTGTAAAATAAGTGATATTAAATTAGTTATTATTTTTTATATGTGCTCAAAAAAATAGTAGTTAGCTAAGAGTATTATTTATAGCCAGCTTTATCTAATTCTAAAGAATTGAGCTAAAGCTCAAAATATTTTTCTTAATACGAATGCTTCCTTATTACGTTGTTAGATATATTAACCTGGAAAAAATGCAAATATGCATAAATCAGTTATTCAATCTGTTATTACATAATACTAAGAAATCTCTCTGGAATTTTGTGCAAACAGGACTTCAATAATTGTAAAAGTTTGATACGCGTATTAAAAAGAGCCTCTCGCCATTTTTATTTCTTTTCAAATGTTTGTTTGATATAGACTTCAAATATTTCAATTTACCTTAAAAGGGTGGAAATCGTGGCATTCCTTTAGGCTGTTGCGCGAGCGCGCACTGGTTTCCATTTAAAGATAATATTTTTTAATTTGCAGTACCGAGCCTCAGCCGCCTCGCCGACCTCGTTCTCTACTTTAAAGCAGCCCGTGTCTATTTTGTGGAAAGCCTTATCGAAATGTTTTTATTTCGTTCGGATTGCGAGCCGAATTTATCGCAGGAAATTTATGCTTCCGAAGAGTCAATTTACTTAATATCGCTCTGATTGTTCAGATTGATTTATATCGTGTACCTTTAAATTTACCTTAGCATTTCTTTGTTGATACGTGAATAATTAAATGAATCCTTATATAAATAAAAAATCTTTATCTACAATTATTTTTTCATGATGAAACGTTCTTTACTTTTTTAGACCAAATTATTTTATTTAACTTATAATTAGAAGTGAGAGTCAAAGTTTGTATTAATTTTCATAAAGATTTATGCGATATTTCTCAGTTATTTTATTTGTAGTTTAACGTTAATATTTAGTTTTTTTGTCATTCTTGATACTCCGAGCCTAAAGTTTCAACATATTATAATTTTTTTTAGGAGTTTTACGTTTAACGATTTGAGATCAACTGTTTTATATTTCTTTTAAAGGTTCGTGGTCCAATTTAAATTATTTTTTTATATCCGTTACCATCCAAATCTCAACACGATGCATATACCGCTTATGGTAGCTCAAAGCTTCTTGTTGCATTGCAGTTGTACACTTCGCACCATTTCCATAGCTAATGTCAAACGGTAAAGAGCGCAACAAAGTAGCACAAGGATGACAAAGCCGCGCAAGTTATTCTGCCGTCAGTTCCCCTCGTATGTCATTGCGAATCCCGGGAAAGCCTCGCTCGACACACCGGGATGAGCAAACACCCCGCGGGGCGCCCGCCGGCCGGTGCAGCCCCGCGGGACAAGTTTATGCACTCTAAGTAAATTTCAGTAGCTTACCATAAAATTTGGCCACAAAGACCCGAACGGCATCCGTGAACTTTGACTGAAATATAAAACACGCTTTGTCTTTTACACGGGAGGCGAATAAAGATCTGCGATAATACTCTTTGAAACATACTGGCACAAAGTTTGCTGCTTCTTTGAGGCGCGATGCGGGTGCTGAAATTTGTGAGAAAATGGCTCGAGTTTTTATTACTTCATTGTCTTAATAAAATGTTTGAAATACTAGTCTTTTTTTTAAATAATTCAAGTTGTCAGAGTATAATTGTAGGAAAACAATATCCAATGATAACAATAATAAAAAAAAACAATTTTTATGTAAAGTTAAAAGTAATACATCTTTTAAAAGAGTTTGTTAATATATATATATATATATATATATATATATATATATATATATATATATATATATATATATATATATTATAGTTAACGTAGCAACTGTAGGAAAAGTATCGGGTTTCACAGAAACCATTTACTTCGGCAAACGAAATACGAAATGATGCATGGTAATATTATGTATGATTTAAATTTGGTTCGATTCCAACTTTGCAGCCATAAAACATTTTTCTCAATAAACCATAAATTATGATTACATTCTTTCCTATATTCAAACAGTCACATCATTCATAATAAAATTGTAAGTTTCCCTTCTGGCAGGTACTCGCGCCGCCCCGGCGACTGACTAAATTTATGTTCATTTGTCAACATCTCCCGGCCGGGCCGAGCGGCTGCTTTATCCTCGAAAGCAACAGCTCTACTCCGAGCACGCGTTTAGTATAAATCTATTTTATATCTATTTAACCCATTAAAACTTTAAGGGAGGTCAACTTTATGGCTTCCGGGTCAGTTATTCTGTTTAAAGTTTATATATTGAATAGGATATATTATTGTGTTTGATACTACTGAAAATAAATTAATACGTCAGTAAGTAAATTTTGTAAGAAGAATATAATAAAACTACCAACCGAATATTTTTTTTATGTTATGAAATTGTCTAGAAAGTTATGGCCGCTTTCGGTGTACGCTTGCTATAAAAATAATATGAGCGGTGAATATTGCGCTGGGTCTGCATGTAGCTTTATTGTGTTTTTACGTTTCCTTCTACTAGTAGATTTGGGGCTACATTTGTGTTTGCATTTAAAGGTAAAATGTAAAGTTTCACTTTTTATTCTCTCTACTTCTATGATTATGCTAAACAGGTGAGTTTTGAGTGAAACAAATTGCAGTGCTTTGACGGCTACGGCATTTCTCTCGCTTATTTCGTTCTCTCCGGGCTGTTGCAACTATCTCCGTATTTTTATGCTCGGGTATAAAAGCTGCACTGAAGTTCACTGCGGGGCACGTGGAGGGCGCGTGCCCAAGGCTGATGCACTCTAAACACGGAGAATTCTTACCACTGTAATGAAACTTGCCATATTCTTGAAGCGGAATTATTCAAGAAACCTTTTTTGTTTATCGCACACGCTTGCAAAATGTCTACATTTTATTTTATATAACTATCAGATTGTTGAATTAAAACTCTAATTTATCAGTTACCTTGACTATCTTTTCCATTCAGTGTTTGTGTTTCATATTGACTGTGTGCCTTTCCAATATTTACAATGTTCTACAACGCGTACGCCCTTTGTATTGAAGATTTGTAATTCGTTTTTTTTTTATTGATAAATATCTCAAAATATTTTTTTTTTTCATGAAATTTTTGAGAATTTATTCGGTAAAACACCTAATGCCAAATTTCAGTAAATGTGAAACACTACCGCATATTCAATAAGATATCATAACTTATTGCATCATATACACATTTTAAATTTATTAACCTAAGTTTTATTAGCGCATTAAGTCCCATCACATTATTACTTACTTTTGGTGATCAAGATATGATAGATGAGACCCTATTAAATGTACTAGGACTTATCATTCATCGCATATCAACAATATTAAGTCATTTTTACGTCTCATTTAACATCTGCTTAATTTATTTACTTTCCAGTCAAAACCTTTTATTTTAATTTTACGATGCTTTTGAGAATATAGAATTACAAAATGAATAGTATGAAGCGCTTTGAAGGTCACCTTCCAACGACCTCTTCCGCATAAAATAGCGTAAACGGCTTGAATGGCCAGACGGACTTTTGTTCCATATAGGATAAAATATTAAATAACAAAGTTATTCTCATCGCCGTCTTGTAAAGTTGGAACAAACACTGGCTCGGAGCTGCTGTACACTTCTTGAATACATTTCACGGGCCGGGACTCACGGCGGGAGCGGCTGACAAATATACGCATTTGCGAGTCTCGCTTGACGTGCGCGTGCTGTGAACTGCATTCGGAACTTTTGATTGCATCTATTGTGTTGAACTATTTGACGTGTTAAATAACATGGTGATGTGAATTCTGTAACGTGTTATGACTCATCTACGTTCACTACAAACTCATTACTTGTGACACCTCTCCTGAAACACTAGTACATTAAATATGTTTTGCATACTTCATACCTTATTGATAGAATATGTTTCAAGCATACTGCTGAAAAATTATATACATATATATATATATATATATATATCTGGTTACACTGATTGGATGTTGTATAATTATGCCATCCATTGCACCTGTCAATATTCCAATTAACTGTGTATGCTCTGTCATTAGTCAGTGTACTAGCCATGTGCACGTAATGCGTATTGTCTGGCCAAAAGCTAATGTTTGCTCTAATCTGTTACAGGTGAGAAACACAAAAGCCCGTGGTGCTGGCTCGACTAACCCGGCGAATCGAGGCAGTGCACAAGTACAGTATGAAAATGACTCCAACCGCTATCAACGCACATAAGTATATGACGTTCCTACACGCTAATACTACCCTTTTGATTTTGATTCTAAAGATGTTTATTAAAGGCTGGCGAAATACCAACTATTAGTTCAGAATAATTTTCAATCCTTTTTATACTTTCCAATAAAAAGTCCACGTTCTGAAAGCTTCTATCTTGGTAATTTTTAAAGTATGCGCCCGTTGGCTCTATTTTGATTTTTTTAGCAGCAATGCACGGTTTGTCAGGTGACACAATTTTTGCTCATGTATTTAAAAATTATGTTCTTAGTTTTGTCAAAACATCAAATATCACGTTCATCCAATATATAGATATAACCTAACCACCTTGATTACTGAACAGTTTTGAAATAGTGCTTTTTTTAAGTACTCGGTGTTTTATATTAAAAATAAGATATGCCTACGTCGCACTATTATAAAATCAAAATAAATATGTTGAACGTTCATATACATATTCACAGAGTGTCACTCAAGTGTGATGTAGTACAGATTTCATAATATATTAATTAAAATTCTCATTTAAAATAAATAAAAATTTGAGTATTTGACAATAAAATCTTTGTTTTTTTTTAATTTTTATAAAAACACTTATTCAAAGTGTCAGATATTACCGTCGTGAAACACTTATTTTGATGTGTTATTATATTGCTATTGATAACGCGCCTGGTTATTCATCGAGTGTATCTTTTAAAATATTTGAAAAATTATGTCGAAGTATAGCAGTCGATTCATGACTGATGTTTAATAGATGTATTTGATATTTGGAGCTTCAGAAATGCAGCCAAGTTTTATGCGCATTAAACTTTCATACCCCAAGTGCCGCTGCAGCGCTGAGCGGCTGCACCTGAAATCCCACGCAACCTTCCTGGGAACATCGCGCATATTTGTATACTAAATCACATCTTATTACGAGACCTATCTCCCAGCAAATATTATAATATTGCTTCATACGTTGTGCTGCTGACTCAATTTATGGCGTGACTAACTGAGAATAATACCAGCATAATAACACCCTTTTCGTTTTACGAGGAACGTAGATATGGAGTAGAGGTATCTCCGTAGTTTTAACACCAGAGAAAATAATTAAAATCCACATTAATTATGTAAATTAACCGCAACTTTTCAAAATGTTCGGTATTAAAAGCAGCCAAAGTTTTTATCTTTGAATGATATAAATATTAAATAGTTTTTTTTTTCAGCCAAAAAAATTCTTCTGAGATTATCTCTAATGCTTATATCCATTGATATCTTGTTCCAATATGAAAAGGTCTAGTTCTAATCAGTGAAAGTCTTTTCAGCATATAAGCATCATACAAAATATCATGAGTATCGAAATAAAATTCCTAAAGGTAACCAAATATTTTAGTCTGGCCCCTGGGGAAATTCTGCCCCACACTCCCCCCAAAGGGTTAAAATATCGCATGACGGTTTCCTTCCTAGCACTACTGATTCCCCGTGTACTTTATCACATGATAATGTTTTATCGCTTGAAATGGGAATAACTGAAATATACCAATACTCAGATTTCTCCGCTTATGGAGTATATACTCGATCATTAATGACTTATAAATAGTATAAAAAACACAAGTTGTAATACCACCACCAAATGCAACACGATCTGGTGTTTTAGACGGTAATCTTAGAATTAACATGCAATGTAAATGCTTTGGTTAATGCCCTTCGTAATTCCTAAAAACAATTCTTTTAATTGATCCAAAATTCCTAGTATCGAAATCATCCACCGACGTAAAATTAAGAGTATCAAAGACAGGAAAGACACTTCCCTTGATAACTGAATAACTTGGCCAAATTGGTAGCAAAAAAGTATTATCATATGTATTACAATATAATGTAAATACGTTGTGTGAAAGTCTAAGAAAACCTCGCATCGTCTAAATACGAGAATATAACATTCCCCTGGAAAACTTTTGATATGTTTCCCATATCATGTCTATCTAAAAACTTGTACAATACACGTCACGAAATTTGACAAATATTTATCCTCTGCTTTATATTTATTCATTTTATAATAAAAATAAAAAAATTACATGTGTTCACACGTGTATTTTATTTCGTATCTGAAATTTGGTCGTTTTATCAGCTATTCAAAGACAACATAATTACCCGAGTATATATATAATGTAAATTTATTTGATATTATTAATCTTCGTCCCTAAATGATAGCATCTTCAGACACATTAAACATAATGTGAAATAGGTATGGATGTCCCTTATCTCTCTCATTAATCATGTTGCTACACGCTTTCCTCCATGGCTGTAGTTCCTCGAGGATATTCTAAATTGGGATTATTTTATATTCCGTTATAAAATAAAGCATAAAATTTGTATCGTTAATATTTTTGTACATTCAGTACGCGCCACCTACATTGAAATTGTCTCGGTTTGCTATATTTCAAAGCCACGTCATAATTACGGCATTTCGTCATATTTTTTTTTTACTCTCATTAAAGATGTCTGCTTTCACGAGCTTCCTCGTATTGAAACATGGAATATTTCTGCATATTTTGGGCGTATTTCATTTATAAATATGCATTCAAAACAATGTACACGAACACATATATTATCATGTGTGGGCATATTTTCATCATAAAGTTATCATTTTAATGTTTATACTCCGAAATTTTTTAATTAATTTTGAAATATTTTTTTATTATGCTGTTGCGAAATTTATTGAATAATTATAATCAAAATTATGAATCTTAGTTAGGTGATTAAATTTTAGACGTCAATTCTTTACTATGGCACTTTGTTGCTGCCGAACTCTCTTTATATATTTTTGATAAAGTTGTAAAATTGACCTCATTCAATAGTATCGCACGTTTGAAATTAGTTAATTTTAAAAGGTTGCAGAAACTCAAAATAGCATCGACGCCAAATTCTGCTATATGTTATAGGCTATTCGAATATTGGCGGAAAAATACAACATAATTTGGTTCGATCCGCATTTTGGTCAATAGTAATATGGAGTGGCCATAAAACGACACCGCGCACTTCTCGCGCGGTCCATTTCCATCGGCAGAGTTACGAGCAGCACTGGCTCGGGGCCTCCCGCTGCGCACTAACGCGAACTGAATTACTATACAGCTCTCTAAAACATCGCCGCCAACAAACAACAATCACCAAGGAAACTTGGAGACTTTGCGGGCTGGCGTATCTAATTCAACTATTTATTTGAGCTGCTACAAAACAACCGACACCTGAAAACCTATTTCACAGCGACGCGTGCTTTTTACATTTGAAACTACCAGCAGCTTTCCGTGCCCCGCGTTGGAAGCAACGAACACTCGGCACACGTTTCGTGTTTCCGAAGCATCAGCGCGCGTCATGCTTTATATTTCTTTGATTTCTCATTATTGTAATAACTTTATTTTGCAAACGCTTATTACAATCGAAACTGCGAATAAAAAGCAAGCACTTTTTTTAATTCTCAAAAAATATATCGTCACATCTAGAACGTAAGCGTAATAAATACAAGACATCGATGCTCTTTTTCGTCGGTTTTGAATGTTCGATTTCTGGTTTTGCATGTAGGCGCCGGTACGGATAACATACCACCTCACTATCTTATCCCCGTCGGATTCACAGGTACCGTTCATTTATAATAAGATAATCCAAGTCAATAGCAGGTGCCCCTTCCCAATATGGCCGCCTCGCAGGAGTATTACCCCCCCCCCTCCTCCCCCGGCATGGTCCTGACAGCCTCTCCCCCTCCCCTTCCCCCCCGCCCCTCCGCCCCCCCCGGCTGTTCCCATGGAGATGCGAGCGCCCCTATCGCTAGTCGACGTGCCTACATCGACGTGTATTTTTCTTTCAATACTTATCGGATATCCTGATGAGATAATTATTATTTATTGAAGTAAATTTATTGCCCTAAAAATACGTTAGTCAAAGATTTCTATATTCTTTTAAAACTTCAATAGTATTTCAACGTATTTATATGAGAATGGAAGTTTACTTAATATTTTATATATCTGATAGTTTTTTGTCAGTAATCAACGTTTTTTAATTATAATTATTTATCATATTTTTTGACATGATTTTGAAGACCTTTCGATATTTTTCGCGGTATTTTTTTTAAATGAAATACTCTATAACGTATGCCAGCCGCATGTGTCACCATCAAAACATATTCTGAATCTTCACACCGAACACGTTGCCCGGCTTTATCATCAGCTGTATGCTCGAATATAATTGCTTTTTTTTCTATTATAACAGCACTAAATACCGTTATGTATTTAACAGTTCGGCATTTTATTATTATCTTTTTTGTTTTTTAACACATTCCTTATTAATAGATTATCCCACTTGTATGTTATGTTTTTTTTTTTCCTTGATTTTTATTCCAAGTATTTAATACTTTGCCAAATGACTCGTGATTTCTTCAAACAGATGTTCGACGATATTAACTTAATATGATTTTTCCCGTAAGATATAACGAAGTAGCTGCAAATTGATGAAAAACAAATATTCAAATTAATTTCATTCTCACCCCACCAAAAAAGCATCATTCGATAAAATCAATTTCAATTTGGGTAACATTTTTCATCCTTAAGGCGTCGCGTCTCCTTTCTGTCAATCATGTCCCTGACAGGTATTGTAATAAATATCAAATCGATTTTAAAATGAGAATTATGCATTACTTCCACGTCAAATGTTACATCTTCCGCTTACACATCAAATAATATACATGAATATATTCCTCGCGTTTTCTCCAGCCCGGTGAGGCTCACCGCGTCGCCTTGATACTGTAACACCCCATTGACAAATCGAACACATACGTTCTCGAGATACGTCTACATCTCGACGACAATTTTAATCAAGTTCTGCGAGGAATTAATACCGGAAGCCATATTCTTAGATTAATTTATTCATCTATTCATAAAATATAATGAACCATATAATCAGTAAAGGCATGCCCCGAGTTGCGGATCTTCGACTTGCGACGCTGTGGATATTTTGAATTTTCTTCAGAATTCAGTTCTCGTTTTCAAATTTCATTTTCAACGTAATAAACATAAATTAGAAAGCCATTTTACATTTTTTTTTCTAATGGCGCCACACATCCGATATTCGCCTATTGCTAAATATTTACCATTCGCTGTACATTAGTTCCTGACGTGAACGGGGAGAGAGAGTAGATTGAGTATTACCAATTATTTGCGGCCAGCAATACATCCACACTATTCAGCATTTCGCAAGTGGTCATTGAGAACTCGGTGGATACAGAACACGCGTCGTGTATTTATTTAAAACTATCCGAATATTTGGAGTGAAGAGAAATATATGTATTAAATTCAAAATTTATTTTTAAATTAACTAACTTATTTCGTCAATAGTTTTTGAACACCCATTTTTTGTGTTATTGCTCTAATATGAGAAACCTTGACTACTTATTACTTAAAGATGGCGACCACCAATTCTACACGGCAGCATTGTTCGCTTCGGCCATCATTGTAAAATATAATTTCAATAAATGACCCTGCCATTGATTTAATTTCCAAAACAAGGAAACTGATGTCACAAAAAAATATATATTTTCTTTAGATAGGTTTGAGTTTCGCAATGCAGCTTATATATATATATTTTGACTTCGTGACGTTTCCGCACCACGCCATTGCCAGAAACCCAAAGTGAGGAAACTCTGGGGGTTTGCCTGCGTAATTATCTTTGAAGCCATCAGACGTTTAAATGCCATTTCGCATTTAAAGCTGCGCTACCTCATTTCATCGTACTCCTTAGATTTAATCAAATTTGAATATTCATCTCTCGGTGAGTATGAAGATACTATTGCAGTCGGAGAATCCTCGGCCCTCTCCGGCATTACGTCATCACACTAATAACCATAAATCAACATTAACTTTCTCAAATTAATATCTGCGAGTCTTTTGCAAAGATAAATAATCACCGCCGCGGCTATTACAGTTCTTTTCTGTAATTTGCAGAACACAACATATTCAACGTAATTGCTAGAATTCAAAGACTCTATCTCCCGAGTTTACAAACAGTCTTTGTCTTGCTGAAAATTATGCCAGCGTTCACTGTATAAATTGTTGTCCTTAAATGGTTACTTCGGAGATAATTTCTTACATAAATATTTACAAAACCAATTTCTAATTACCTTAACTTCTGCGTGAATTAACGCTACTCCAGCTTGGTTTATTTATTACCTCAGCGATACGATTAATTTTGTATATATTTTTGGCTATTATATAAGTTGTTTTAATATTTTTCAATCTCCCCCTATTTTCTCTTCGGGCGTCTTTATTAAGATGTCAATTGCAGAAGCGTCGGCGCACAATTTCGGAAATTTGTCAAAGCGGAGATGTCCCGGCTTAAAAATCTTCGCTTCCTTATTTATTTTGAGGTGTACCTATTTCTAAAATAATAAATCATCTCCGGTTTCGGGCACCTCCTTATCGAGTTGTACGGTTATACAACAATGAATTGTTCGTCTTCAACAAGGTGTTGAATTAAGTATGTGCAAGGTAGAGTTGGCCGGGAACTTCCGGGCCCGGAAGATGCATAGCTCCGCTGCATCTCTAGGAAATTTACACCAGTTCTGTTAAAGTAGGACATGCTTTTCTCAGATGGTTTTATTCCCCGATATTTCGTGGACTGAAGGAAATACTTCTTAATTGTTATAACAACGTCCCAATAGGTACGATTCATTTATAAATTTACTTTTGATTTTATGCCTACGAACTTTGGTAATCATATTGCACGAGTATGGTTTTAACATACAAAGCTGCCGTTCAGAACCAATCATGGTGTCAATCAAAGCGTCTTCACCTATTTTTATATCGCTGAGCATTTGCATTACTCTTATTTACCCAAAAATAAAACGTAGCGTTTAAATTGCAAGTATTTGCTCACTTTCCACATCTTTTCAATAAAGACATTTTAATACATTGAAAATCGAGTAAGGGTTGTCACGCATGTCTATTAACAGTCTTCATCCATACTCGCCCTTGTCTCGGAATGAGTCTGTATAATTCTGTGAGCTTATAAATATTTAAAAAGGTTTACTTTGCATCCCGCCTGAAATATTCACGAGTGTTTTCAATTTCGGGCGATCGATGACGCGACCCGCGGCCGGCTCGGCCCGCTCCTTCCTGTCGTGTCGGAGCGGCGCCGCCTCGGCCCTGCGCGCGGCCCTCCGCATGACCCTCCGCATGACCCTCCGCATGCTCTCCGATACAAATTTCTTTCCTTACATAATTCGCATTACGAACTCGTTATTTAAAGGTCGAAAATTCGGTCGCTTAAAAGAAGAAAAAGAAACCTTTTTCGATTCCAAATGCGAAAACGATTATTTTGTACTTTGTTCCCAAAAAGCGGAGATTTCGAATCTGATACGATCAAATCCACCATCCTCGATGTAATAAATAACCCGCGCCGCCTGTATTATTGCTTTTATTTCTCGTATATGATTCCGCCACGCCTATCTTGTAGTTTGATCGAATAATTTAGCCAGAGCGTATCGGTTTTTACATCACTCAAAATATACAAAGACCTGAACGAGACAATCAAATCAACGTATATTATTGTATGACACAAATCACAACAAAATCTCCATGGGTTTCCCGTCGGGCAGTCCCGCTCGCTCATGGGGCCTCGTTATTTTAGAACTGAGAATCTTGCACCTTCTGCTCTGTCAAAAATAAACCGCAGACCCTCGTGCCCAATCGGCTGCAAATATAAATCCCAAGTCAAATTGCCTTTGTATTTATTGTTTTTGGTTTTTTAGATATCCATCTTAGACTGTATATTTATTGACTTCCATTGAATTCGAGTTATAAAATTCAAATTTGCTTCGGCGAAATCTGAATAGCATTACATATTTCCCAAGTCGCAGTCGCCGCTGACTGAATTTTTTTATGATGCTAATTTCCTTTATTACGGCACCTAGTTCATTTGTGGAAGGCCTAATATTAATTCATTTATGTAACTCATAAAACGTGTAGGTACGTCGGAATCGTAATTAATTTATTCACAATCGCGTAACTGTTGCATGACTTACACATTTGTTAATTTATTCCGTTGTTTGTTTTATATTAATAAAGTGGTGATAATAAAAGTTAAAACGAAATTTGTGTTAGTATGAATCAAATTAAAACCGTGAAAAGTCAAAACAGTGCATTTTAAAGACCCAGCACTTGCTTTGCTAATTAAATTTTCATTTTGTAGTCAAATGTTTTTATAACTAATACCAGGTCATCGAAAGCAATGTTTTCTTTATTGGACACTTCAAAAAATTTGAAGTATAAATTCAATTTTGTTATAATAAAAAATATGTAGGATAACTTAAGTAATTCATATTTTTGTCATTTTAAAGAGATTTGCCAATTGATGGTATATTTGTTACACTATACTTATTAAAATTTAATACAATTTGAATTACATCAAATTATTTTCATTATCTGGTTTTTACGACTTATGAATTTTTAACAACAAAAAACATTTTTTTGATACCAAATGTTAATTTGGTTATTATTATTCATATGAAAGAATCTGTAGAGGGTGTCTCTTGAGAAGATAGCGAATCTCATTTAGTAAGTTAGTCAGCGTTATTTACAACGGCGCAGATAATCCAAAGCGCCCATTAACTTATCAAGTAGCTCTCGTATCCAGATCCGCGTTGTTTGTGGCCCAGCATGGCGAGGGCGACTCCTCTAATGGTGACGTAGTCGGCGCCGCGCGACCCTCGCCGACAATAACTTCTCGTATCGCCCGGGGCTGTTTTCCGAAGGACCTCGACTCGCGGCGCAAACTTTATAGTGCGTAATCAACCCACGGCGACTGCTCTCTGTTCAACCACCATCAGATCATCTCGTGACTACGCTTTGAAATAATTTTTTTTAAATAGTTGAGCACATACCTGTCTGTCATCTGCTTGATGGGTGTCGTCAATAGTCTTAACAAAATCTTTTTTTTTTTTTTTTAATACAAAGTGCTGAAATATTTATTGAGTGCTTAGAACTCTACTACACGGCGGGTGTGTATTTATCATCTATACCACTGAGAGAACACGCATATCTTATTGTTAAACTATTATCATTCTTAGTGATTCCGCACGCACAAAACTATTTTGTGTTTCGCTTTTGTTTGACGGAGAGGAAAAAAATGTTTTTTTTTCGTGTATCGCGTTTTTTCACTCTCTGTATTTTTAAATAATATTTTAAATTGCAACTCAAATGCCTCGGGGCCGGCCGGCATTGCTGGGCAAATTGAACGCGCGACGTGCGTTGCGGGCGCGGAGCAGCTGGCCCTGCCCGGCCCGGGACGCTCGCGGCCACCCCTGGATCTTCTGAAACTTTAATAATCTCGCATATTTGGAATAACATATTTTATAATCCGATTTCGGGTTTCTCAATTAAATTACTTTTACTACGAAATTATGAAAATAATTAAACGAACATCGTACTTAATTTTAGTTTTCCTTTTTACATTAATTTATCATCAGTGTTGTGCCCGTCGAACCTCTGATGAATGAAGACTTTTTCTTTGTGTATTTTACTCTTCTGCCTGTTATAATTTAAATGCGGCCTTAGTCACTTCGGATTATTTCCCATTCGCTTTTTATCAAAAATAAAATTAACTAAGTGATGAAAATCTTTTTGGTTAATAATTTATGTTCACGGTACAAGTATAACGCTATAACATTATCAGCTCGCTATATCCGCATAGTGGGATTAACAATAAAGATAATTAATATCACTAATTCAATACTAAAACAATAACCGCGCGTATCTTCAGTGCAATTAAAATTCACAACCCACAGATAGATAACAATCAATATGCAATAGATTCTGTTATACACCGTAAAGTATGAAATTGCCTCCGGTAAAGCCTCCGCGGCCAGCTCCCGGGAGTATCTACCGAGCCCCCCGAGGCCCCGGAGGCCTTATCTGCCCATCACCGCGGGTCAGGGCCCCCGGAGCCCCGCGCCGGCGATTTGTCTAAGAGCCGCAGATAGATATAATGTCAGGGTCGACCTTCACCGGCCTCCTCGAGCACCCCCGGTTGTCTCAAATATATTACGTCTTTATCTATGTTATGGGAAAATATAGGATGGTACCCCTCTTTCGTTTCGGGGCACGTAATGTCTTGAAATTTCCTCAGCGCAAAGCACGAAGATTTCATAAACCTTAAGGTACTTCTGTTTTTGCAAATATTTTTTGAAACTACGAGCATATCAGCAATAGAATGAACAAAAATGGGAATTTTATAATACTACTCTACACTGTGTGTCGAAACTCAAAAACAAGCTGGTACAGCAATATGGAATATTTTTTCAAATATTTCTTGAGAATGGAAATACTGTCTTCGAGGAAGATGAGGTTTTTTCCTCCCGTAGAAATACCAAACACTCGTTCATTATAATGGACGTTTCGATCTGAAAGCGGATTAGATATTGAATAAAGAGATATCAAGATTCATCACTAAAGAATGCTTGCCATTAGACACTGCAAAAACACTCGCTCGTCATATTGTCAGCATATTATGAACGGTTGTATTGATATGATAGGCCTACATGCGCACAAATTTTACATATTTGCATGTTTGTAAATATTTATGAGAAAAGTTTTATCAGCATCGGAAACATATCGGTCCGCACAAGGACTTCGATGGCATTCAACGCATTATTTACGACAAAAGTGCAGCCCGGCAATCCGCTCTTAAACTGTTTTGTATTTTAATGTAATTCGTGGAGTTTACACAAAGCCGCGTCAAAACAGGCGGCAAGCGAGAGCGTTTTATCGCCCGTTTTATTTTTAACGAGGAAATCCGTACGAAGTGCGCTCGCAGGGAGCTGGCGGGTCCTGCATACGACTAGGAATGTCGACACATTCGCTTCTGCCAATCTCACACTTTACGACCATAAATGCCGTACGATATACCTATGTCAAGCAAAAAATACATACTTCATGCTTTTCCAAAAACATTGCCAGTTAAATGTCAGCGAATTATACCTTTAAAATATCCTTACGTCTTATTTTACAGTTATAAAATATAAATCGTACTATAACGTATGTTTATTGATTTCATCATTTAAATTGTGAATTACAGTCGAAAAAAACCAAAGGGGAACATTCGATAAAATTCTTAAATTTATACAATTGAAGTCTGCTCTTGTCATGTCTACATTGCTCTTTAACATTAATTGAAATGAAAATAATAACAATGCTATATTTTATCACCTATCACCCATCACCTTCATCAGTTATTTTTGCGTTCATGAAAAAAATACTACTTAATAAATATGATTACAATGTATCGAATGTCGTTTTTTGCAAACATCATTTACAAGGACTACGTTGATTATGTTAAACAATACACGCGATACATTCTGATAACGAGATTATTGGTCGAGTATATAAATAGTTTGTGTATATAAAATATTATAGGTGTATTTTCGTGTTATATTTTTAGGCATATCAACCATCGCTGTTAGAAAAAAAAATCTTTTTTGTTTTCGCTTTATCTTCTTTACCCATGACTGGTGCTTCACAGTAGGTGTTCAGCTGATAACACAAGCCGCGACCGTACGTTCTAGCTTTGTGTTTCTTTTTGCCTTCCACACACGAGATTCTATTAAAATAGTACAAGTTTACAGTATGATGCTATCTATCCTTTCACCTGGAGATAATTTCACCGCAACGACGTAGTCCAATTAATTTATACTAGTAACACCTAAAGAACAATACCTCTAATATAATTAGGTTTAAATCATGCAGTATCTGATATTAATACAATTAAGACTGCAACATTGCGCTTACATTCGTGAACATGCAAGCCATGCAATTCCCTAAAATTCAAATTTATTTCGCATTGAATAGCAGTAGCTCAATATTATGCGGTTGCTCGAGAACCCTAAAAGTTTTACCGTATTGCAGAAAAGACTAGAAAGCTTTGTTAAATGAACTCTCAAGTAAATACACATTCAAATTGATATTTGATTATGAAGTAATGAAAATAACTGTGAACTAAAAATCTAGTTTATGTTTTATCTACTTAATACCTTCAATATAAGCCTAAAAAAAGTATTTATAGCCACAAGTATAAAATCTGTTGATTTTATTCGAAGGTGGCTTCAAAGTTACAAAACTGTCCAAATACGACAGTTACATTTTAATAAAAATTTACAACGTGCAACAAAACACGAGAAAGCTATTCCCGCCGAGTGTCGGGCGGACGAGTTTCTCGCCGAGACATTTACATATCGGATTTTTTGTTCCCAGTATCTTATGAATATTTTTGACAGTGATACCGACTCGGGGTAATCAGGTTAGTTGAGTTGCCGCGACCAGCGGCGGCGAGTTGATTTAGCTTTTACTACCCTCTGCACGTTCACATCCCGCTAAGTTTCTTTTACGTGATGCTAATTTCAAGCGCTTAATTTTTATTCGGATTCGTGCCATTCTATTATTTTTCCAGCATGATTTATGAATTTAAATGGCGAAATTGACTGCCTTAAGCTGTTTTTGACCTGTGCTAAAATAATAAAATCATGTTTTTGTGTTGTTGCTAATATAAAAGCAATCGTGATATACATATTCGATGTGTTTCTTTTATGAATATATTTTATTTTTCGTTTAATACGTATAATTTAAACATAATCCCGTATCATATTAGTGCCATGCTACTGTGTATGAATTTTAAACAAAAATATGAGAAGTGACCAAATATTCACGTTTAATGTAATCCAATAAAAGTAAAAAGTGATCGCACGACTAGTCCTGATTTTAATAAAGCATCTAATTTTCATCAGCACTCATATTGTTCTTGTGTATAAAATATACGTATGCTGTGTCCTAAATCCGTCGTGCGTAAAGCTTATTGTGTATTACGACATATTTCGCTTGAATTCTTCTCGTGCGATACATCTTCGAACATAAAAAACAGAAATCACTTTTATCTCACTCCACCAAGAAGCGCAAACTCCCTAAAAGAAAAAACACTGCCATGACAAAACCATAAATAAAAATTACCCTTTACGCACCTTCTCTCCCTGTTCCAAAAAGCTTGCACCGTCGTGGTGCCCGGGAGCAGCCTCGGTGCGGCCGCGGCGCCGATCGCTGATTCTTCAACGGGACTCGGTGGAGCGTTGATGGCGTAAACTCGTTTAAAATCGCACTTTTCCTGAAATTCAATCTACCTCAAATTGAGCTTTTGCGCCATTCTTAATAATAATTGCTCACAGAATGAAATCGAAAGTTTAATTATATTATTGCTGCAATCATATTATTTATTACATCATCGATTTTTAATATTTATATTCCAGTATCAAAATAAATATTATTGTTCGTTATATGACAGACCAGCATTGATTATTTTTCAAATGCCATTGCACTCTAATGTGACATGATGAAAACCAAAATAATTTTTGATGCGATTTACCATTTTTTTTTTAATTTGTTTTTTTTTTTTTAATAGAGAAACAAGTCTTTATGTACATATCTATGCTTACTTTGACTGCATTTCGAATGTAATAATTATGTTATTTGAACGCCACCGGCTCTGAAAAGCTCGTGCTACGCCCCGCCGCCCTCACGCCGCGCACTAGCCATGCGGCGGGCCGGCCATGTTTCATTTCGCTTGCCTTCCGCTTATTGTTTTTGCCGGCGGCTCCTATTTATGTCTCCTTAAGGATAAATATGGGACATTTACGGCTTTCGGGTTTCTTGAACATTTATATTCTCGCGTGAAGTCGAAACTTTTGCATTAGGTGCCGGATCACCGCTAACGCCCCCTCCCCGCGCTCGCCCCGTCCCCTGGCGCTGTTTCTTTCTGATTCATAACAAAGTTGATCTTTTTTGAGAGCTTCGCGTTTTGAAGTATGTCCTCGTACAAAAGAAAATCGATGAAGCTTTTAAAAGCCATTCTAGCGAAACCTCCGTTCCGACTAAGTTATTTAATGCCGAGCTATGTTCCGCCGCAGCTGTTCGCTTTGAGTCCAAACTAAAACTTTAATTGACCGAAACGGAATTAATCATTTTACCGTAGAGTTTTTGCTCTACCCGTTCATAATGATTGAAAGATGAAACGTTTATACAATACTCTTTTTAGACGAAATTTTTCTTTATAAATACACACATACCCATAAATATAAATATATATATACTATATATAGGTAGTCAATATTTTTGACAGAGATTACTTGTTGGAATTCCATTTTAATATTTTCATTTTCCAATTAATATATATACTATAATATATATATAATTTTTTTATTAACACCGTTACATGACTAGTATTTGTTAGAACGCTTATATTTGTTATACGATATATTCAAATGATAAATGTAATCAGATGCTATTTTTTCTATAATAAGGCTTATACTAAAGATCTTACGCTTTTGCTATCGTTTCAATAAATCAATACGAATATCCTATTATCTTCTTTTTTTATACACAGCTCGGAAAAATATTTTGTCAAAATTTACCTGGGATAAAAAAATATTTTACCATCACTTTTAACCACATTTTCAAGACTTGTCATTTTAACATATCACTTACTTTTTCAGTCTTCTTTTCTTAATTAGTTCCTCTCGCCTCGACACTAAAACATAAAGACAAGCTCTACGTATTTTTAAAGTCATGTTTGTGTTCGTAATTACTTCATGACCCCCGAAGTACTTTTGTTGAACTTGCCGAGATAACTTTCTAGCTTAATATTAATTTTAACTGTTAAACTAATTTAAATCTTTGTATTTTATACCATACTCGTTGCGTTTAAGTTTCGCTTTATTATAATACGTAATACTCTGTAAGCTCTCTTCTTCCGGTTAAAGTGAGCCTTATTTAACATTATAATTACAACATTATAGAGTACAAAAGAGAACTCCCGGCTTTATCAATGAATGTTATTTTTTTTTTATATATACAAAAAAGGCTATGTGCTTTGTATCATCGGTGCTATATTTATCACAACTATAAATACATATCGTCCACTTATCACAATAAAAGCGTGTACCGTGAATCACAGAAGCCGCTGGCGCCGGGCAGGAGTCGCTGCTCGCCCCGCGGCTTCTACATTTCCCTACTGTTGGTTCTGTCATGTTTGTATTTATTTTGCTAATTGTGTCGTATCCCGGCCCACGCATGCGAGAATGTCTCTTTTGTGAGAGCGATGGCTGCCGCTGAACCCCAATTTCTAAAGCATATTATGTCTCCTTGACGAAACATATCTGTTTCTTTTCTTTGTGCTTAACGCTTTTTCACAAAATATGACTTTGATATTCTCAGATAGCTCGATTATTATTCGAACGCACTCCTACGCGGTAGCCGAGTGACATAAATCTATTATTTCTATCGCAGCTCCGTTAGTTCCTGTACAATTCATTACTTAGCAGCCTTATCTCGTTCCTCACATCACCATCAATATTAACTCATCCCTTAATTGGTCTCGCCCGTCACGTCTGCCGTACACCCTTGCTCCCCTTCGGTGTTTCTTACGAGCCCCATTATTGTTATGTCTGTTTTAAGGTTAGTCGAGCGGCCGATCGATGACACCGACATTTCCTTTGACCGCTTCGATCCAATTTATTTTTATACGCATTTTATTATTGTCTCTGTGCATTTGGCTATCACCTTCTCGCTCCCGACTCTCTTTACCGAGACCGTTTTCGGAATAACTTATGTAACATAACGTTATTTTAACAAAGTATTTTTTTCTGTTGCTTCTAAAGAACTATCGTTGAGAAAGTATTTTCGATTGTATTTGCCTTCAGAATAAGAACTCGAGAAAATGTAAGCTTACCCTTTATATAGAAACGCGTGCCTTGAAAACAAACGTTCCTCGAAAAGTGCTTATGTAATGTGGGAGAAGAATTTTAAAACTAAAAACATCCCCTTGACCGTAATAAAATAACATAATTTATCAAACCGACAGCAGAAATTTTAACCGTCCCCCTGAGTAGTGAAAAGCGGTACCTACGTATAAACAGTCGTATATCTTTTATTAAAAGGGCTACTGTTAAGTTGTACTTTCTACTTCGCTTTTCTCGCGAATTAAATTCAAAATTATTTGATTATCCTGCCAACTTGGAAATTTTGCTAATAAATATAAAAGTCACCGGCGTTGTTACCATCGCGCACCTTTTCCTGGCCTTGTTTACAACTTCTCGTCTCACCTCGCGAACACCTCGGCTGTCCCCGAAGCCTCTCGGCGCGGCGGCACCCTCTCGCGTGCCAGATACATACAAAAATATATTTCATTCGTATTATTACATCATTTTTTCTATCTCTAGATAAATTCTGATATAACTGCATTGGTAGAATTATATTGAGTATATCGATTTCAGATTATTATTAGATTAAATCTGAGGTAGATTTCATTCACACGCATTTTCCCGCACAATTTCAGTGAACGTGTTATTTTATACGTGGATATTTTTTTTCTTATTCCAATGTACAATTTCACTTCTTTTAAATACCAATTCCCCAGCACGTGCAGCTGGGTCTTGAAACGTTAACCCGGAAAAATCTTTTAACAAAACGAAGCAATGACAACATTGAAACTATAAAGTTTTAACGCTCACATGAATATTTTTATACATTTATTTTTAAATTGTATATTGAATGACGTTTATAGTGCAATTCAAAGTCATATTCAATTAACAAAAAAATTTACCGTGAATTTTGAGTCTGATAATCTGTCTTTAATATATTTTATTAATATCAATGTTCTGCAACTCGCATTTCATAAATATAGAACAACCCCATCAGCCTTTTTACCACTCGTATCCTCCTCACGCAATAATTGTCCCGGCGTACGTCCGCTTATTTAAACAATACAAGTCGGGCCAGCAGAATGACTGAAACCATCCAATTACCACTTCATAGCGCCGCGGCTCTAAGACCATCCCCTACCTCATCGCGTGAAAAGGTAGTCCTGGCTTATTCTTCACAATAACTGAACTCTTTTAAAAAGAAAACTCTGCTTCGTGCTATGCAATATATCAGATAAATCAGTAAATGAGACATAGACTTCCCAAAATTGATGATAAAACATTTTTTCAGTAATTATCGGTGATGTAAAAGAGAACCCCAATAGTTGTGGTAGTACCATAAATGACGGTGTCTTTCAAACGTAACTTCCGGATTATCCCGAAAAAGAGTTTCTCCTACCTGAAATGCAGTAAAAAATCGACTCTTTGTGGTTTAGTTTATTTGGTTGTATTTTGTTACTATCTCAATAATGTGTTTCTCGCCAGATCTATCGCTCTCATTGTTATTGCCGGGGTAAGTTACGTTTCGTCCCTCGGTGATTTTATACCTCCTCGCTCGGCTGCCAGCCTAATCCTTAGATTTTTATATGATGCTTTCTGTTCAGAAATGGAAAAGATAAATAAACTTGACGGAGCATGAGATTTATTGTTACCATGCTCGCGGTGATGTCATTTAATATCATCTGTTGTGATTCCCAAAAGTAACACTAACAATTATTAAATAAAATTGCTTTTGTTATTGTATTGCAAAACTAAACAGAACATCTGCTGGGTCTATATTCAACACAGTGTATGTAATTCAGAAACGAGTAGAAAAGGAATTATTACTGAACTGCTGTAGAAACTCCCGCTTCCTGAGGGATGTAAAAACAATTTAATGGAATGCGTCCCTCGCTGTCGTTTCTAGACCGTATTTTAGATTTTTATCCAAATGTTCGTCACCTCCGGCTATACTATTCCTATTCCGATGAAAATCAAAAGTAAAACAAACTTTCTGTATGTTTCTTTTAAGCCTTTAGTTTTATATAGCCCGTGGACAATATTTTACAACCACTACATATTTTTTCGATCTACAGTTTCTTGTGATAAATATAAACCGCCAACAATTCCAAATATTTTTGTTTATTCAGTTTATGGGATAGCTATTCACCCCTCCCTCGTAAACCAATGTCATATTATTTTCACGACTCCTGAAGTAGCCTTTGTTTATAAGTCATTGGGTGAGTTTTATCGCCTTTTTTCTTCGTCAGGTTCTACTCTCCCGATTTTGGTATTTCCAGGCGTTTAATAATCCCCGCAATAATGAACCCGGCTTTAAACACCCATTACTCTCTCGGGCATGAAGCCTATCGCGATATATTTTCGTAAGCGGTAAAAAATAATAAAAATTGCTGCAATATCAAAATTTTCCAATACATTCATATTTTTATATATTTACTTGGTTGAAATTAACTTCTTTTTTAAGCAGTCTTAGTGTAAATTTTACAAAATATATTTGTCTTATATCAAATGTAAGTCCTTGTGGAATTTTCAACCTGCTTTAATCAATTTTAACCTTTCAAAGTCATTTTAACAAACAAACGTAATACTCGAAGGATGAGACAATTGATTTATCGTTAACATTTCAGCATAGTTGTTGCCTAAGTTTCCGCTTAGATTTTACTATATTATATGTAATTTATTGCTAATGACACAATCATACCTTCATTTTCCTAAACAAACATTAATGCGATAAATCTCCGCCTGATTAGCCTTTCTGATGTACAATTTCAGGGCTCATTCGCCTTTTACGTAAATTATTGAATTTTCATTTCTCCTACAGTCTGCGGACCTAAATTTATTTTAATTAAATTCGATCGGTTTAATTAATACTTTGCTTAGTTAGAACCAAAATATTTTAACAAATTTAATATCATTCTTTTAAATTGCAAAATTCTCTCTAATTTCTACTATTTTGGTCGTTCGTTTGAATTACAGTTTTAATATTTACAGTTACTGAAAACAGTCTTTTTTTGACAAAAAAATATATCTGTGGAATATAAGCTATATTTTATGTAACAACTAGATGTTTATCGTTTTATTATATATAAAATTTCTATGTATCATCTCACTCGATCGGAGCGTCATATTTAATCCGATAGTTGCCTTATAAGAGCGATTGTTTCACTTTGCGCTGAATAATTAATTAGCGTGTAGTCTGTAACTTGTCAATTAAGCAATGCTGAAGACAGCGACAGACTTTGATGATAGTCTTCATCACCGATCGTTATCACGACCAGGACGGCGCATCAATCATCTGTCGACGGAAGCTGCGCTCTTGCCTGCTCCATTCAGGATCTGATCTCACGGCGACAACTCGAATGATTTATAACTCTCCCCCGGGGACGAAAATTCGGGGTTAAATTCAGACATCCACCACGGCGTTGTTTAATCTTCAACACACGACGCTGCACGGTAAATATTGATAAACCGTACGAAATAGAAGAACGCTCAGAAAGCAACGGAGGAATTTCATATTCCTAACCCATCTTCTTATATCGAAGCCACACCACGATAGGTTTCGTTCGAATAATGCAAACATATTCCTATGTCAAAATATTGTTTTTAGTATTTTTTTTATTATCAATACATTTTCTTCGCTGTAATCATCACATGGCGTATGCTTCACTCACAAATATGTAAATAAAGTACACGTTATGAGAGAAAACGTTGAAGTGATAATGCGATAAAAACCGAAATTCAGAAGTTCCGGGAAATGCTGCAACTGAAAATTTCTTCCAATGTGTCACGTCGAAGTATGATTCGGTGTTCTCTTCATATCCGTTTCTTCAATTTCAACTGTTTTAAATGTAATGATTATTCTGAGAGTCTACTAGCTCCGTTATAGTCTCACTGGACTCTTATCAGGTGAACCTCAATTTTTTTATGAATTCGTACGTATTTAGAATAAAAATAAAACCTCATATAGTTTTCGTTCATACCGAATACCGATCTTGCATTTTTTTATTTCATGAATTGTATACTTTTGTCGACAGTTTGTAGAAATACGACTTTTTGACGGTCTCAGCCTGGAAATACATATATACTATATGAGTACATCCTTGTGATGCTTTGAGATTATTGTTGCTCTTTTTCTCTGGGAAAAAGTGAAAACGCATTTATTACATGGTTTTGAGTTTTGGGTTAGTGCAAGGATTAATCAAATTCTAGTAGTTATTTTCTCTACAAATAAATAACGTAGTTATAAATAAGAAAGTTTCAAATTTATTGAAGCCGTCCGTATTCGATTTTAGTAAGTATTTGTACCAAAGATTGTGACATCTTTCTTTTAAAAAATACATTCTGTCACTCCGGGTTAGATCTAGAGTAAGCTGAAATGTCTTTATTTGCATTTAAATATTGCCTGATTACCGTCCTAGCCGACATACCGTCAAGAGAATAAATATCCCGGTTCCCGGAATTCCTCGGAGGCGTTGGGATATTTCTGAGCCGGCTCTCGAGATAGTTTCGTTTTGTCAAGTCAGCCAACTTTCATAGCAGTGAATTCCGATTGCTATTTGAGTCAGGTATTCTTGATTGAACTGGTCATCACATTTGTCAAATTGAACACTTTGAAAACTACGTGGTGGTTTTTTTTAAGTTTTTACATATTGTCTTTGTTACGGATATAAAAAAAATCTTTAGAATTTATTTAAAGTCCAAATATCCTATTGTTCGTGCAAAGGTTATGCGAAGTGAAAATATCCAACCCGACAGATGATTGATTAGACTTCCGAACGCGCCAATCCCGTTTCTTATTTATCAAAAACTTCATGCTTTTTGTTGATTGCAAGGGTGATTTTTGTAATAAAATTACTTCAATCGAGTAAATTTATTCGTGAATCCACACACTGTAGTCTTCCTTTACGGCTACACTTCGAATTAGTGGATTCAGAAGCAAACGAGAAGATCCAGCGATAACTGCGAGAGTAAACGATACCCTAAAGAAATCGGAAGATTTCATTCTATTCTTGAACACGTAATATACACAACAGTACTGTGTTTATATTTGTTTCGTTTCTGTTTACCATTACAATCTCTCCGACATCTCCCAGTCCACTCGGCAGCGACCCTTTGAAAACTTTTGAAAGGTATTTGTTGTAATTTGTAGCTCGTTCCCCGGCCACATTGATTAGCGTAGACTCTGACCGCGAATAACTTAGCTACGAGCCACCGATAGCGCGCTACGCCGCCCGTAGAGTGCTCCGGCACTCGTAACTCTCGGTTATCATATTCGGCAAGAGGCGATGCGGCCTCAGGAATGAGTGATTAGGCCTCCATTCAACAAAATATTCTTAATTTCCCGAAAATTACCATTCATGAGCCGTTTTAATATTAAATTACTAAATTCGATTAGTACTTCTAAGTAAATATCCTGTGCATCTGTTAAGATAAAAATTCTCTAGGTCAGAAGATCTTATCATTTATTTTCTTTATTTCAGTTACTTCATTTTGAACTTTTAATTTCAATGTTTCTGAAAATATGAAATCCTTTAATGTGATTACTAGCATTAGTTTATTTAAAGGTCAAAGTTAAATCTGATATGTACTTTCCACACGCGAGCAATACTCATGATTTGTAAATAATTGCCGTATTAACTACGTTCCGCTCATTACAATTAATATATATTTTTTATTTAGATTTAAAAGAAAGCCCTGAATCCCTGCGATGAAAAATAAGTGAATAGTCACTTGCTATGATGTAATATTATTCACATTTTTTATATTGCTTTTTTCATATTTTATGACAGTTTTTATTTATATGTCTGACATTAATGATATTTCCGGAGACATATTCTACTTGACAGAAATAAAATCTTATGTATTATCACTTACGCCCATTTTCCAACTCGTTCTATTTGTTTCTGAAAAAATATTAAACCGGTCCCTGAATAAAAGTTACAAATGAACACCATCATTCTTCACTACTCTACTCTCAGTCAATTTTTCATAAACAAAGATCACACCATTTGATAGTATTTTCATAAAGCTAAAATTTTAGCTTTACTAAGTAAACATTAATTTCATTTTGCTTGCTTACGGGCGCTGCTGGAAATAGACTCCATAATTTTTTTTGTTACTCAGGGATTCCTAGTGAGCTTTAATTTTATTTTAACGAAGTTAAATTTTGCACCATGGCGACGCTTGCATTTAACAAAATTCATGAAATAATTGTCAAATAAACGTAGCAACGCATTCAGCATAATATATAAGGCATGTTCGTGATTGTTTTCTTTAAAAGTACCCTTTGCGAATATTCCTTCGTATATTTTTACATTTACACGACTCAGGGGGCCTCCGCCCTGGGAGTCCCCGAGGAGAGCTCACCGTCGTTCGTCGCGGCGCATGTGCAGGCAGACGCGGAGACCGAGCGCAGCCTCCCCGCGTGTCGAACCTCAAACAATTCTGCCTCCGGAAAGATTGAGATGTACCGAGGCTACCTCGTACCCTTTTCTCGCGCCTTCCTGGGCGCGCTCTTGAACCTCACAATCTCAAAAAATAATCTTGAAATGTTCCTTATTTTTTTGTTTTTTGTTTTAGTACAGTGTCCGTTGCTGAAGAGACAAGTTGAGTATTCAGCTGATTTTTTTTTTGTAGAGTTTTCAAATACTATAAATTTTAGTCATGGTTTCATATATTTTGTCTTAAAAACGTTGTAGCCGTAAATTTTTATAAATTACTTATTGTTTTAACCTGTTGATGAATGATAATTTTTCCGCAGTACTATATTCTTTATCTTTGTTATTTATGAGCCATTACAAAAATATACATTTACGGACATTGAGGACTTTTAATTTCATAAAATATCATTTGATTTAGCGGTGAGTACACGTGTACATATTAATATTTCGATACTTAATGTATTGAATTTTAGTAAATATTATTTTCGATTATCGAAACAATCGTGATATATCACATGAATTACATGCATCTTGAGTTTATCTCATTTCCAATGCTCGCAAACACTCCGCGATTCAAATCGAATATTATCGAATGAACACATACGACCCGTATTCATTGTATCGTAACTGACAAGAAAAATAAACAAAAACGCATCCCCCTAGGCCGAGACACGGAATGACCGCGGCGCGGGCCTCCCCGGGCTCGGGGCCCCGCGCCGGCCTGCTGCGCGCGGCGCCCGGCGAGGCGCGCGGGGCCAGTCGGCCCGCCACGGCCGCACGCGCTGGACCGCCGCGTGGATCGCGCCCTCCCCGGCCAAGAGCGCGTCCGCAACAATACGGACACGGATCGCGGTGCAAACTTGAAAACTTTCATCGAAAAAAAAAACCCACTCCGCTATCTCTAAATCTCTAGACCTAAAGCGTCTCCTATAGGTTTTAAAAGAAGTTACCCTATTCACCTTTACTTGTTTATTTGAAGTCGTCTTTTTATAAATAAATAATTAAGTTATCAGAGTGCGTTATTTATTGTTTTTATTTTAATTTTTAAATTTACGCGGTGTTTTTTTAGCTGCAAAATAAATACATCGAATGAATCACACGGTTATTGACCCGACAACGATAAATCTACAGCGATAATGCTCCATCGATCAGTGAATTCTGTATAATTTGCGGTCCGCTCCTCGCAGGGGGCTCGCGAGTTTCCCGGGTGTCGCGCCCCGCTTTCCGGCCGAGTGCCCCCGCCGATAGCGCGGCCGAGCCCGATAATCGCTATCGGCGAGCGGCGCACCGCCCAGTGCATCGCAGCTGAGCGTGCCGAGTGTGCGTCCAGCCCCGCGCCTCGCCGGCGGACGGCCTTCCGTGCCGTGGAGGTTTTCCCTTATCGTCGCCAACGTGTTTGCCGAAATCGATCTTTTCGCTCAATTTATAATAGACGATTGGAACTGTTAAAACTGCCTTTCGGACCGAGTGCTTGTTCGGCGGTGAATGGAAATGTTTACCTTTGGTGATTTATAAAAGTGCATTTTGAATTTTTCGCACTCGCATCAGAACTGTACATCGAATTATTATAAGTGTACTGATCACAAATTCGTTTACCTCGAGTGTAATTGTGTTAACGTTAATTGTATCGATGTGTGCAGATAATTGCACATCGACCTAGGGGAAAACTATCAATGTGCTGTTTGATTGTAGTGTTCTGAGGCACTCCGTGCGTTAATTAGTGGCAATTGTCATCCGCACCCCTGGAGTCTATCACTCTGCCGCACCCTATAGCTATCGGGATCGGTTTGCAATTCGCATCCCCGTCATTCGAAGCAGGGTCTCCGGAAGAATACATACTGACAGATCAATTTATAGTATGGACTTAGGATTTAAGGTTATCGAGGCGCAGAAAATGATAAGTTAAATGAAATGAGCTGTTTATTTTGAAACAACATCGATCATGTTCTTCCAAGGGTCCGCGGGGGCGGCGCCTCCTCCGGATAATAACAACGAAAACAACAACTGTCCCACCGGACCCCCTCCGCGACCCCTCCTGGGCCCCGCCGTGCCTCAGCGCCTGGCTTCTCGCCCGATGCCGCTCAACAAGAGCATGGCCGCCCTGAGCAACGGTGCCGTCTCGTACCACCTCGCCAACTCCCCGCCTAAGATCAACCGCTGCAACAATCCGCCTCTGCTCAACAACGCGCCCTCCGGGCTCAACCATCACAACATGATACCGAAGAGCGTCCCTCCCGAGAACAACTCCCCATCCATATTCAACAAAGTCACTCTGACCGGGACTCCGAAGAATCTTAGTAACATATCGATTCCGTCGAATAATCAAAATCATTACGGAAATCCCCAAATGTCCGGCAACAACAGTCCGAAATCTTTGAGCAACGTCCCCACTCCGGAGAACCACAGCCCGAAACTATTCAGCCAGATGGCGAGTTACGGCAACCCCAAATCTCCCAACATCGTCTTGAACGGAAACGACAGTCCAAAAATACTAAACAACCGTCCTATGGTGTTCAGTAACGGCCCCTCCGTGGGAAATGACGATCTGCCGAATCACAACCGAGTCCACAACGGGTCGGCGCCTAACAACCCTCCGCAAATATTCGGAAACGGAACCGCGCCGCCCGGTCACGGCCACAACATGTTCACGAGAGGACCCATCACCTACAACACTAACCTGACTCCGATCAACAGCGGCCCCAACTCCCTGAGCAGCGACCACGTGGCGAATAATAACGCCAACTCGGTCGCCGAGAGCACCGCCGCTGACGTCGTCGAGCCGCCGGCCGACAGCAGACTCCTGGCCACGGAGCACATGTTCAGCAACAACATCAACAACAACGGCTACCGCCTGCTTTCGGCGCAGGGCATGGAGACCCTGCAAGTCTTCCTCAGGGAGCACGGAAATGAATGTATCAAGCAATTTGTGCAGGTAAAAGCGTACACTTTCAAAACAACATTCGTCGTAAATAACGAAAGTACTCTCATTCCAGAATATCTCCGATTCCCTGCATATCGAATGACTCATATACGTGCTTACCCTGTTTTAGTAACGAGTTATGCTCCAAATTTAGTTCCCCTAATGTGAACCGAACATCGATCGCTGCCGCTTTCGGGAAGTCGGTAATCGAACTCCGTATTTTTAGATACAGCCTCCCCCGAAATGCCAGAACCTAACGTAATTTTGCCTACACTTTTACTATCTTCAAACTTATCATACTTTATTCACCGTTTACTTTTTCTCGTAAGTTCCTCGTGCTAAATTTTTAATTAGATGTTTACTTTCTGTTACTTTTTTTGAAGATTAAATTTGTATAAATATTATGAAAACAGAATATCAACAAATAAATAGCATAAAAATTAATATACGAGTACGTATGAGTCTCAAATCTAATAAATGTTACACAGAAACACTGAAAACTGTAGCACGTCAAATTTCACATACCAAGAGAGCTCGCATTATCCGTTGGCTAAGATTTTTGCGGAGATATGCGGTCGCATTGTTTATTTAGTGGATAAGTAATTCAGTGTATTGTGTTTGATTTGCCTTTTGTTTACTCACCAAGTATTTGTTCTCCAGAGTTGTCGGTGTTCGCGGGAATACTAAATTAAATATCTCCGGCGGGAGAAATGAGTTCCTCCTGCGGCGCGAGTACACACAATTGCATGAGTGCAGACTGCGTCCACATTTGCCATCTGGGGGAAAATAAACTTCCCTGTCACTAATTACTACGATAGGAAGATTACAAAATTTAAATTATTCGTTTCTATAAAGAGGGTCCCATTAGAGTTTGTTCCAGCTAACTTCATCCAAAATAAATTTGTCTTCGATGAATCCCCGGCTTCATTTTTGGTGACTTTATAGGTATTTCTGCGGAGGAAGTAAAAACTTTATAATAACCTTTCTACGCCCGATCGTTAACAATCTCAACATCGCTCGCGAAGTTTGAGCGGGTGGCGGTGTTTCTCCGAGCCCAATAAAATGACTAAGTTGTGCAATTTGGACGAGTTCATGATAATATACGTGTCGCCGTGAATAGAAGACTCTGTATTATTCAGCGAGTGTCTCCCCGCGGAGGCTTGCAGTCTGAACTCTGCAGCGACTGAGTCGATCCACACTTATTCGCAAATATGAACCTTAAAATACTTTCTCGTTCACACTACAAGAATTCGACGTAAAACTTATGCAAAATTACTAAATATTATGTTTCATGCATCGGCATTTTCGCAATGTGCAAACCGATAACCTTGGCTATCCGTGCATTAAAAAATTATTTTGTTGCAAATGGTGCTTTATAACGAGCACAGAGGACTAATATTCTTTTCGTTTAAATTTTTCGACATTCATCGCCCTTAAACGACGAAGCCACGCCAATAATAAACTAATTATACTGGCCTTCTTTATTTCCCCTAAAGTCCCACTAAAGCGACACCTTCAAGGGTTTATACTATTCATGAAAAAGGTACAAGTCGAATTACTCACTTTACGAGGGAAGTAAACTGGAGGCTCGCCCGGCCGGGAGTATTCTCATTGATTCTCTCGGCCGCTTTGCGGAGCTGCACGAATACTTTCGTCTCAATTGATTAGTATTAAATAAATATTCGGTACTTTATTTGCGAATGCGAATTAATAGTTTACCACTTGTTCGTCTGGGAAACTAGTTAACCTTAACGACTGAATTATTAAATTAAATTAAACAAGAAATTATTATACAGCTTAGAGCCTTAGAGTATCTAGTGTTTGATTCATTCAAAGTGTACTCAGTTTAATAAACTGATTTATATTTTTGTGTTATTATAAACCTAATTTAAAAAAATATTATTATTAAGAAAATGGTTCATTAAGTTGTATTGTTTGAATATGGCGTTGAGCGTATTGAACTATATTTACAGCCAAGTAGTTGTGTGAGGTTGCACACTAGCCGCGAGCCCGCGGACCACCGGCGCCCGCCTGCGCCCACCTAGGCCTACCTGCGCCCACCTGCGCCCACCTAGGCCTACCTGCGCCCACCTACGCCTACCTGCGCCCACCTGCGCCCACCTGCCCCGCGGGGCGCGCCGTCTATACGACGTCCGAGGCGTACGGCGTCCTCACGGCGCATTTACTGCCCGTCTAAAGCTTGCCCTGTGTTCGACTTACGCGCTCCGCCATTTTACAAAATGGCCGCCGAGCCCCATGAGCGTTGTGTTAACTTTCTCAGGAAGTATGTAAAAAGTTCGAGACGTGAAACCCTTCAGGTTTCGTCTGTTTTCGCCGCATTTCCCCAACATTTACATTTATGTAGGAAAAACAACTTTTTTGCTCAGCGGCTGAATATTTAGTTCAAAAGTCGTGAATTTTCATATTCTATTATAATTTCCTATTATTAACAAAAATATTTCACCGCGGATACGAACGTATCCTATTTATTCGTTATGTGCGGCGTTTTTGAATTACGGCGGTATCTCCAGAACTTTTCATCAACGCTGCAGTCGTCAAACCTACACGGGCCGCGTGATGGGCGTGTAGTGGAAATTGGGGTCAAAGGAATAGATTGGATTAGGATATGAAGTGACCGACATTAAACCTTTTACATTTTCACAATGAAACACCAGACAATGAGTTTTATATTGTACAGACATTTTATATTGGTGAAACCATTTGATATTGACGCTTAATTGCCGTATAAATTATTTTCACCAATAATCAGAGGATATTTACGTTATTAAGTTAAATACTGGCAAGCGCAAAACAAAACTTTAATTCCAATCAGATGATGGATTTTCTCTATAAAAAATATAAAGTGTATTTTTTGATAAAAAAACAAATTCTTCGGAATAAATATTGTAGTACGCACGCCTCCGTATGCAATATTACGAGACAAAGAAATACTTTTCTCGAGGCACAAAGGAGAATATTAAAATTTCTTCTATCAAATAAAATATTTTATTAAATCGTGAACATTCAATATTGATTATTAAAAATAATTATACTTATTCCTGAATGAAAAAAATATGTAAATGAACACCATTCAAATAAAAAAAATCGTACGATACATTAACATTCTTTACCACAAAAATTTCAACACCGAAAATCGAATCTTTATTCTTTCAAAATCTCTCGTGATTATTAATGGCGATCGCTTGTTTATTTCTTTCCTTTGGTCACTTTGGTCTGGTTTTGTTTTATATTTACTTGTGGATCGTTTATTTTCATAATCGATTTCTACTAATTTCTTGTTTTATTATTTCAATACGTAATCAATCAGTAAAAAAAATACATAAAAACACAGTAGAAATATTAATTCTTGTCAATGCTAGGCCAGAGTATCTCCTCCGAGCCAGTCACCTAACATAAGGTATCAAACTTACCTTAAATGTATAAGATAGAATACAAAACAAAAAGTAAGTCGCCTTCGGCGCAATGGCGTAGACTCGTAGAGCATAAGTGGGCCCCCGCCGGAGCGTTTAACTTTCCGCGACACGTGTCCTTTTGACCCCCCAAACGAAGCCTCCCTTTGAACGGCCGCCGGTCATTTCACTCCGTTAATTAAAACGACTGCCAGAGCACTCGGGGCCCGGGACGGCCGAGTCGCTGCCACTAGAGCCTGAAGAAAAACAACGCCAAATCAACATACATTTGTAACGAACCGCCTTATAATGTATCTCTATCGGTATATGGAAACATATGGCCGTGTACTTTTCGTTGTCCCGCTGAAATAATTGAATTATTTTTATTTAACTGAAGTGTGATTCAAAATATTCTATAAAGTTTGGTTCTAATAGGTAATATAAAAGGATCGTTTGCGTTGCATTTTTTTCCTAAGCACTTAGTCATTTATTTTGTTAAATTGATAATCAGCATCAAGCAATACAAATGCAATTATCATTTTCAAAAAAAGTTCTCTACACACGCCGCGGCACAACTTGCAACCGACTTGCAATTAGTCAATAGCGTCCTATTTTGCGTTATTTACTTAGGCAAAACAAAAAAAAAAACATCCAAAATAAAGGGACGCAAGTTGTGTCGCTGTGTATGTAAAGGGCTTATATTCTATTTCATTTGGTTTATCTCGTACTTGTCGGTAATAAAAGTATATTTCTGCACTTGTGTGTGTTATTTGCTATTTTTTTTCAGTCGGGTATGCATGCATTCCATGTTTAGAAATAAAATTACTCAGTAATTTTATGTTACACGTATATTTTGCACAAATTCTTGTTTTTAAAAATTTATAGCTTAAGCTTTTGTTTGATAGTGAAGAAATACACAAAAAATATTTTATACGTGCAAGTAGCAAACTGCTACCGACTTTATTTTGAAACAAGGTGTATTGAATTTCGTTCTTAGCAACAGCTTTTTTCAAGCTCTAGACCATCCATGTCTAAAAAATAAATGTGTTTTTTAACCCCTTCGGGAGTAGGTACATACGCGGCGTACAAAAAGGTTTAGGAATAAAACCTACTTTGAGTGGTTACGAATCTTTTGGTGAATAGTTCTTCGCCATCATCTTTTGACAGCTCACAGAAAAATATTCTGTATTACTATTATTATTTTGCTAACGCTACGTCGATCATAAATAACATTTCGTTTGTGAAAATTGTTATTTATTTTACTTAAAATTTATCGTTCAATCTTTATTGTTTTGGCAGCAGGTTATATGTCCATACATTGTATATATTTTTTATTTTATTATTCACTAGCATACGTATGTTTTTAACCCGCCGCGAGCTGTATAATACAGCACCGAACATATTAATCAAATATTTGAACCCGCATTACCACATACGTCAATCCCATGCATCGTACAGCAGCCCGACCATCAATAATACAGCAACCAAAAACAAAACGCCGCATCATTCATCCTGGCAACACTCAACTCCTCGCACCTGAGATCCCCTGAGGACACTTTACCTTCGTAAAAATTCACTCAATTAGTCCGACGTCCCAGAAAAATATCCCCGACGTACTTGTAAAAAATCACCCAGCGAACGTGGTGCCTTTGACATGAGAATATTCCGTCAGGCCCCTTCGGTGTAATTCGAGATAAGTTCGTCGATGGGGAACTCTTGAATTCAGTTGGCACTGGCACACGGCCTGCTCGTGTGCGCTAGCTTCGGCTTTATTGATAGATTCCTGAAATTAAACTGAAATGTCGCAGTAATTCAGCTGCGATAGATATAAATATATTTTCTCTCAATAACGAATAGAATTACTCTAATTCAACCTAAGCCGGAGACGTGTCTCGTATTTTATTGTTAATTAATTTCGTCTTTTCTCTTATACCGTCCCGAAAATTTAATCACAATATTTAACCACGCACTGGTTGTCTTCCAAAAGGTACCTAGGGACAGGCAATATACTCCTGCGTAGCTGTCTGCAAGTGTACATACATAAATTATACAGTCAGATTTTATTATTATTGTTCCTGTAGTGCCAAAGTCGCAGCTTCGGTTTGAGTGCCGCAGGTATATATTTCATGAATAACCCCTTTTCAGTCAGCGGATCCTCAACTAAAAAACGTCGGCCCATGCGGCTCGATTCTCTATTGATTGATTCCACCTATGTTTCGGGCATCGTAAAACCGTGGCCATAAAACTCTTAGGAGATGGCCAGCGGAGTTCTTGGTGTCCTCCAACACGGAACCTCCATCTCTCCTCGGCCTTCTGAGAGCCCCGAAGCTTTATGACGTCGCTTAGTATAGTGAATAGTTCTGCCAGAGTGGCTTCCTTTCTGCCCGCGATGTGCTCACAAAATCAACGTCGGAGAACGTAATGAAAGTAGTTGTCGAGAGATTGCCTCATGGTTGTTTACATGTTTTATCATTATTGCGCAATGCATGTGATTCGATGTTACATTATTAACGTAGAAAGCTTAATATTTCTCAATAAAGTTATATTTAGAATTAATTAATTATCACAAAGTATGTCGTAAAATTATCTTTATTGCTCTTTTATTACGAGAATTGTAATCATTATGTGATCAGAAATGAGGAAATTTCTTGTTATTGTAAAAGGACCATTACACACGCTGAATAATAATTGTACATTATGTGAAACAGTTTGTTTTCTGAATGTGAAATATATACTTTGTATTTCACAGGTTGTATGCGACATAGTCTTTTTTACAATGCTACAAATTCAACGCGTTTCTTTAAAAAGAAAAAAAAACGTGGTTTGAGCGTTTAAATGCTAAAAATCCATCATTTGGTTTAGACACGTCATTTCCTTTAATCTCACGCCCCGAGGCTCGCACCGAAGCGTCCCGTGCATATCAGTCGACTGATTTAGCTTCACTCAGTTCCAACGATGAATTGTAAAGATGGCTTGTGTAATACATTAGAGCGAAAATAATCATGTTATATCTTTTTAATTTGTTTTTTAAAACCTTATTTTCAAAACACCCACAGCCCAATAAATAATTGTTTAACCAACGTATTCACATTGGCAACCCATAATTATATCTTGCGAGCGTGCTGTTTAATATTAATTCAAAAATTTTAGAAGGACGCAATTTTGAATTATTTAATCCTTCAAATAACCATTTAATATAACTTAATATGTAGGCAGCGAGCTAAGTGTTATTGAAACTAGGAATAAGTTAACTCATATTTAATAGAATTTGGGTAAATTGCCTACTTGAGGTCTAGTCATTCTCCATCCAGCGTTTTATCTAACTTTAGTGGAGAAATCAGCCGCAGGAGACTGCGGAGCGGAAGCCGTTTGGGTGTTAAAAGTTTTCCCTAAAATTCTCTGCGTCTTTGAACGATCGCTTTTAAAAATATGCCCGCAATATGCTGAACATTATAGCATAAAGCGGCGGCGTGCATTCCATACAAGCAAAAAGCACTGTATGCTTTTTTATAAATACTTTAAATAGTAATATTTTTTAGGACAATTCGTACCAACATAAAATGGAATCTACTCGTATGCAGGTTTCTTTTAATTTCGTTATTTTTTTACTAATAATTCACACTCAAATTCACTGGTCACAGCAATCTTATTTTTACAAAACAAGCAATAGTATTGATTGAATCTAACTAGTAAGTAATTTCAACATAGAATAAAAACTATTTATCTTACACAAAAATTATATATGCATGCTATTAGGCCGACCCGTTACAGTATTATGAATAAAAATTTGGCGGGAATCAGATTGACAGTTCGTACTATAAATTAGTTTTCAGTATATGATACGTTATAGATGAAAACAAGCTGTAACGCCTGTAAGATTTATAAAATAAATATAGCTATTTATATCACTCACGATTAGTGTTGCTGAAATCGATGGCTGAGTTCGTCTCGTATTGGAAGACGTGTTCCTCTCGATTGGCATCAGCCCGCGGCCTGCTGCATGCGCCTGCCGACCTGGTAGATATTGCAACTTTGAATTTCCCAGCGGAAATTGTTAAGTTTACTACGCCAAGGTTTACCTGAGCGCCTTGCCTGTTTGTTCGGCGTGTGTAACGGCAAACACACCATCGTCGGGTACTGCGACAATATTTGTACCCTTACAACGTTTGAATCCTTGTGTTATTTTTAGGGTGCTAATATAATATTATTACAATGGCCTCATTTGTGACTTAACCGATTATAATAATACTAGAGATTTTTTTTAAATATATAAAACTCTTTCTGTATATAACGATAATTTTTTTTTTTTAATTTAAGATAAAAACAATTACCTAAGATTAAAAATATAACATACTGTATTTTCTAGATCGTTTTTTTAAATGTCTATTTGATATATATTTATATAAAACTTTTGAATCCCTTATCGGTAATTTTTTTTTAAATTCGATTCTTTAATGTATCACTACACTGCGTAAAGTCAACTTGCATAGTTCCACGTGGGAGTTATAAATTTGGGATATATTTCCAATCTAGTCCTGCGAGTATATATTCTTTTATAATATTGCGCGTTTAAAAATTTCCTGCCCTCGAGGCCTGGGTAGGCGCGGCATTGTTCGCAAATAAAAAAAAAACTTCCCCCTCGGAGGAGAGCTAACACGTCCCCCTGACATATCGGCAACTTGCGCGAAAACCAAATTTTTACATTATTATTCCTACCGCAACAGCTTATCCCGTTATTATTCACAACTGTGTTGGAAAATTATTTTTTTGCTTGCACGCGGCTCGGCGACTGTGTGATAACTATATTTTAATTATTTTGAATGTGATGCTCGGACATCTGTTCAAGTAGCGTCATGCTGTAATCTCCAACGACGAATTTTGATTCAAGAGCTTTTATTTTTACGATAAAAGAATAGCGGTTATATTGTATTATGAGTTATTGAGTGCTCATTGTATTTATCTAAATCCTAATTAAATATAAACCATTTTTTTTAATTATCAGAAATGCTTTAAGGTCGGGACGCTTTGAGGTTTCAATGTCCTCTCGGAATCAATCCAATCCTTCAGCGAAACTCGTCGGTTTTAAATTCTCGCAGCGGGCCATCGACATTCCACCTGACCGCTATTGAGAGGGAATCTTTTCACTTCACGCGATTGATTCGTGCTGAATAGCGCTGGACAGATTGGAGCACAATTGCGGGCGGCGGGGGCGCACGTGACCCCAGCCCCTCGGGGCGGCGGGACCTCAGACATCGGTCCTCGTGACCGCCGCCGCCCTTTCAGCTCGCTAAACCCCCCGAGGCGCAGATACCGGACGCGAGTATTGCTTATTACATTAAAGAAAGACAAAGTGCGACATGCTTTGACTACTATGTACTCGAAGTTTATTTTTATATTTGCTTATCCTGCTTTCCTTATTGCGCAAGGTTTTATTTAGTTATAAAAGTAAATTCAATATCTAACTTCCCTCTTAGCTTATGATTGCGTTGCAGGATTTACGCTTGCGCTTTCTCTTTAGTTTTAGTTAATTACGATAGTTGTTGTGTAATATTATATCGATTAAATAGTATGTGGTTACTAAATGTTTCCGTTTAATGCCTACTGAGTGTAGTAATTTATCGAAGCATAAGGTGGTGAGGCGTTAGAACTGTATACCTCTTAATATCTCCCACAAATTTTGTAGTATTATTGTATTGTGTTAAAATTTCCATATTAATATCTTTCTTTGGGGGTCGGATTATTTAAGTTATTTTACAACCACTCCTTGCATAAAGCATCTCTGGGAGAACTTTGTACAGGTTTATCTTAAACTTGTAAATTATAACTCAAATAACAAATGTGACTTAGCTCTTGTTCGGTTTGTACTTTGCTCGAAAGGAATCCTCGGAGATAAAAATTAAAAACGAGATACTTAAAAATTGAGTTAAAAATTTAAATCCTCTTAGATGTTTCCGAGAAACTTTGCACTTCCAATTTAACGATTTCTTCGTCTCGTTATAACTTTGGTCTTCTCGAACCGCCGACTCGGGGGATTTATATTTTTATGAAATGAATCATTATTGTTTTGATATCAAACAAACTTGGACCGTGTCAAGTATACACATGACGTTAGTACACATTAAAACTCATTCTCGGTCCCGGACGCGCAATTTCGCGCACTGTCTGTACATTGTTATCTGAAAACTCTCGCCTGTCCCATTATTTGTGTTTCTCCAGCACACCTGTTCGAGCACTTCTATACTAGAAAACTTTTAAACTGGCAGTTAAGGAAACTTCCCTTCTACCGCCAAGTTTTTCTCGCATTGCTCCTCCATTTGCTCATCCCTCATTTATAAAGTGGGCCCAAATCTAATTTACTTCCTGCAAAGTTAAATACGGCGGATTCAATGAAAGCTTCAATTGCTACACCTCGCTACATCAAATATTGAATTATTGAACAGCTTAATTTTGCTCTCTTCCGCAACCTAATTGCGCGTCATTCAACCGATCCGGTTAAATGGAGTTTGAATTTTAATGACGCTTGCTACTATCGTCGTTTAATTATAATATATATTTCTATTTAATTTTATATATTTCATTGAATAAACTGAATGTTAATTAATTTTCGTATACTTATCCTGAGAAAAATAAATTGCTTCTTTTACCTCAATCCATGTACGTTGCACTGTTATTTTAATTCATGTGTCTCAAAGTAATTAACGATCCCCAAACGCTCGTTTCATCTTGATAGCTCACAACTTTCTTATGTTTTCTATCACACGTTATATTTAAGGGTACGCTAAATCTTCTCCCCCACCGCGTTCAATATACGCAAATTCAGTTTGAGAAATTCCCCTTTGAGGATGACGGGCAGTACGGGTAAGCCCAGAGCACTCGCGAGTATGGATCCGTTCGCTTCGTTCTATTTTGCAGCAGTTGTTGACTTTTTCCTTTTGCCTAGCATTCCTGCCGGACAAAAGTTAGCGCAACTTTTCGCGCTGTCGTTTTTTTTTCAATTCCATTTTCCTATTTATGAAATAATTCACTTGCAGGTTCCTGCCATAAACATGGTCGTCTAATAGATTTTTAGCAAATTTGATAGCGAATTTGTGTCGTAATTAAATCGAAAGCTGTAATGCTCAAACTTTTTTCTTGGTACGAATGGAGTCCTTCATTTGTGGTCCGCTATACCATTCTGTACCACTGCCTTTTTCCGTGTACTTGCCAGAAAATGAAAAAAATAATTTATCGAAAAACTCAATTATAACTTTCGAGGAGAACTGCAATTTTTTTATATTTAGTGTAATACTTTTTATCCATGTTGCTTGAAGTGAATTGACTCGGATAAACATTCCAGAGAAAAGAAAACTCAAATTTAACCCGACCGCACGGTCTGAGAGCTCTTAAGATATTTCAGTGTGGCGTCCCTTTTCCATTCATTATGTGTATCTAGTCAATAAGGAAGCACTCGCTTCCGCCAGCCGCGTCTGTACAATGTTAAACCGGAAGCTTACCTTGAACTTTCTTGGAAAGATTTTCGAGGATGAAGGTGGTTAGCAATTTCTTAAAGCACAAATATCAAACATTTCATACTCGTAATAAATAGTTTGCACATGCGAATGTGAAAGTGATGGATATCAAGGAACCCGCTGATACCAGTACTTTATCATAACTTATTTAATATTCCATGATGAATGTCTTTTCAATTTGTCATACTTGTATTACATAATAACTTTTCTTTATTTATTTTTCTACTATCATTTTTATCTTTGAAAAATCATAGCAAGTTGAGTTATATAAAATAATGCTCAACGTGAGTTGAAAATTTAATCGAAAACGCCCACAAATTAATTTTTCAGAAAAAAGGACTGTAATGTCGTACTCCTGCACTAACTCGCTTTTATAATTAAAAAACCCGAAAATAATAAAGTAAAACCAGAATTAATTTCTTGCTTCACAATTTAGTAAACCTAGGTACACATAATAGGAATATACTGGGCTTCATGCTGTTCCAATGGCGATATTTCATTTTAAAAGGGCGTTGTGACTAATCTCGTTTAAAAAATGGTTTTGCTCTAAATATAATATTTGATTTTGTAATTTTTACTCAAATATTTGTTGAATTGTGCGAGACAGTTTTGTGTCACGTAGAGAAGTCGGGGTCTTAGCCGAATTTCCTCGGTACACTCCCTGTGATTGAAATCATCCTCCTTTCATTTATTGGAGCGCTTTTCGCTTTCACATTGAGGAGAGCCTTTCCATTGAGTACTCGCCCGCCGGAACCTTAGCGGTGCAAGTACAAACGGATGTGTAATTTTCTTTTACATGAAATATAAATTGAATTTGCTTGCAACTCTACTTTTGATTAAAACTTTATCGTATTAATCTTCTATATTTTAACATTTTATCTTTATAAAAACCGTATAGTTATACTATTCATTTTCTTGTTTTGGAAATGTCTTGAATTTTTATATTGTTTCAGACCTCCATAGATCTACCATTTTTACTATGAAACGTACAAATTAAAATAAAAAGCATTTGAAAAATAAATTTGATACTTGCTTTTTAATCAATATTCGACAAGCGTAACGCATCTCCCAGGCATCTTACGCGATTAATCTTGTTAATATTATTTACGCAAGTGTGCAAAAAGTAATGAAAACAATTTCCTTCATTTCAATTGCTTTTTTCCCGAACTTAATTAACCTCTACATCGCATAAATAACCAATATTAAGAACCCTCCGGGAGGTGCGTTTGGTGTGTCAGCTCCAAGGGTGTTTACCTCCCTTGGAAGCGCAGTATATTAATCTCAACCCTACGTTCATTGCTTCTACTTACACAAGTTGCGTTTAGCCCCCCGTCCAAAATATTACCAATTCCTTGCCACAGTTTTGAAGGATTTTTATATTTTATCTTCTTTCAGCTTTTCAAAATACTAAAAAATGTTCATGTTTGTGTCAAATCCTTTAACATTTTTATTCTTTCATTCTTTATCTTATTTTATAAGGTACTGTTAGAACAGTATTTTCGTATTAAGAAACACAACTCGTCTTGATTTTTTTTAACAGAAATAAAAAACCGTCCGTTTTTATCTTGAACTGATACTTTTTACTTCCGAATTTATTTTACCGCTAAAAAGTGGCAATCTCGTAATTTTGTAACCTGAAGGCAGGCTTCCCAGGTGACCTGCCACCCCCGCCTACTTAGCCGCCCTTATTTATAGTCCACGGGGCCTCGAATCCGCCGACTATTACCACGGACCGATCGCCCCTCTGAAACATTGATATTAGTACCAGCCCTCACTTTATTGTGCGTGAACGCAGCCCAAATATTAATGCCGGATGAAATAGTTAACATCGCTCAGAGGAGCTACTCAACCTGCCAGATTTAATGAAACAATCAGGCCGCGAATGGCCTCTTCTCAAGTAATTAAAGATGTTAACTTTGCTTGGAATTTCAGTATAGCCTTTGCTATAAAGCAACTAAAAAAAAATCTTCAACAGTTTATTATTCGCTTACTTGGAAACATCATACAAGTTACTGTCGCTAAACAGACGATTATTGGTGTACCTTTACTAGACCAGACGAATTTTAAATGAACCTGGGCTTTCGATATTAATCTCCTAACTAATATATTTATTAGCATTTATTTTTGTATATACTTATATTTTTTTATAGTTACTCAAATTGACATCCATAAAATTAATTCTGTTTGAATTGATATAGCGTTATGTATTATGTATTCCTACCTAATGAAAATTTCAAAAGGAGATAGAGAGGCTCTCCCAGGCACTACGTCTCTGGAGTAAAATAAACTGTAGCTCCACCTGCGGACGACAGGTAAACTGCAGGAAGTCCCGCCCAGGGGTGAGCGGGTGCATCATAAAGGTGTTTTGTTTGTTACGTGAGCACCCCTCGCCCCGGTAACGCGTGTTCCCTCCCAGTCGATTCCAACAAATCACCACTTCCTTGCCTCCACTTCACACGAGGGCGCCGCGCCGAGCCCCGGCGAGGCCCACGCCGGTTATTTCAAATGTCATTACAATACGTTGTTCTCGGTTAATCCCCGGCCGGGATTCCCCTCGCTGGATTAAACTAAATTAAACAGGTTATTTAGTGGCTGCCCGCCTTACCTTAGAATTGCACGGACATATTTTCTCGCTCCCTACTCTTCGTAGACTCTCCTGCGATCCATTAGATTATGTGCGCTCGACTTGCCTTCGGTTTTTTAGCGGCTGCTTTATTGCGGTCTTGTGTGTGATTATTTGTCTCCGGTTAAGTACATTTTTTTTTTACTTTTAGTCGTATTCAACCAATTTATAGCTTAATTTGAAAACGTGCATATCAGTATACTTGAACTCTAAAGAGTTAATTGAGAAAATGTTACTTTAATCTTTTAATTCAATAACAATAATATAAATATAGATTAAATATCTGTAATGTATATTCTGAGCTAATCAGTAATATTGCTTTTTGATTCAATAAAAGAACCATAATACTCATAAAATACTATGAAAGCGTTTACCTCGATGTATCAATAAAGTTATGTATGTTATTTACGTTCGTATAAAAATGAACTTCAAGTAAAAATAAACTTTGAGAATGATATTAACCGTTTAAAAAATACAAAATAAATCAAGAAAATTCGGCTCGTTCGTGTTTATTTTCAATAATTATTAATATTATATATGTATATATATCTGATACTTCAGTGGACTTGTTAGTTAGTTTCTTCTGAAATGTTTGTATGCAGATGATTCAATTTATTATTTATTATTATTACTTAAAATTTTAACTTATTATAAATTTCGGTATGTTTTATTACCGCTTCAAGGGTTTAAATCTTACAGTGTGCTGAAATTTCCACCAACTGGACTTTAAGAAGACTTAGAGCTCCGGCGGACCGGACGGGATAATGCCTGTGGACGTTATCGTCTGCAGACTTAAAGCCGCGTGGACGAAAGTGACAATTTCCCTTTCTTCTCTTAAGTATGCTCGATAAGCTCCTTTCCAAGACAGTAAATGTAGTTACAAATAATAAATAAAAATCGCCTGTTGCAGTATAGATAACTATAAATTATGAAATTTTAATATATAATTAAAAAATAACGTCTCATCGGCGTAAATTATCTGCAATTTATGACTCACCAGGCAGTCTGGATGTGAAAGACCAGACAGGGAAAATAATACATTTTCTTTGAAATTCGAGCTATACGAAAAACTTAGAAATGATCATCTTCCTTTATTGCGCCGTTATATTTTATCCCGGTGTAATCTATAATGGTTCAAAGTCTGAAAGTGCCGGGACGTATCAAATTACAATTTCCAAGAACCTCGATTGAGTCTAGACGGCCATCCCCCGAGCGAGGCGGAGCACACGCACGCCCCTATTGAATTTTTGCAAACGGAGAATCGTTTAAAATTACCCTATTGCGTACCCTTCCACTAGTGGTTTTGGACTATTGAACACCAAAACGGTATTATTCCAATGCTTTTCAATAAAATGGTAAAATATTTTATCACGATTTGGATAAAAATGATAATAATATGAGCCGCTCTTTGCATACGTTTTTCTTTACAATTACATATATTTTTGTTTATATTAATACTAGTTTGTACGCAGATTACATTAATATTTTTTTGAAGCATAACTAAGGTTTCTTTACGTAAGATGGTAAACCAAAATGGTTATTTAAGTTGAGTCTGCGTGAGCTTGCGCATTACAGATTCCAGTCGCGTCCCCGCCCGCCTCCATTATCTGCCGGAATATTTCATTAAACTTGTTGCGCTCCTCTTGTGGCACTTTTTTTTGTTTCTCGATCCTTGTTATATGTTTACAGTAATTTGACACAAATATATTAATTCCAGTCGCGTTGTTTTCTCATTCATTCGATAAACCCTCGTTATTTTGGCTTAATCTATTTTATAAAGTTTTAAAAGAAACTACCTCACACAAAGTTTCTAAAAATTTAGAAATTATGTTTTGTTGTTGGACCAATATGAAGACCGAAAACTTAGAAACTCTGAAGACTTAAAAAATACCCCCATGATTTTACTTGCCTCCTTACTAAGGAAACCTAGCTAACAATTTTCAAACACTACTACCATTTAGAGTAAAAGCTCTTTCTTTCTATAAAGGCACCGTGAAGATTTTCAACGTTTCCTCAACCCACTTTCGATAGTGATAAAATCGGCAATGTGGTATCAAACTGATTCTTTACTCTATGTGAGTTTCATTAAGTGTTCAAATTTAATTTAAATATATTTAAGCTACTTTATAGTTTATTTTGCATTAAATTTTATATTTTTTCCGCTACACGCAAAAAGTGTTTCTTAATTTTTCTTTGGGATTGATATTTTTGCTGAAAATTTAAAATCGCGATTATTTAGGATCGTGATGTGTAGAATTCTCCCCTCACACTCTTGATGCATCACACACAAGAGGTTATTGATTTCCAGATGATTAATTACACCGCCCTTTATGTCCTGTCTCTTTTGTCTCAGATTTGTGTTTTTATTGTGTTTGCGATGCAAAAGCGCTCCTTTGTGTGAATAATGGCGCTAATTATCTTTCATATACAACTCGCTGTGCTGTACTGCTATCTTTCGCCATTAATAACCAACAAATAATAAAAGTAATTCGAAATCTCTCTAACAACACTGCTATCAAAATTTTAATTACATTCCACATCCATTCGTTTTATTTTCATTTCGAGAAAAAAGCAAGAATATTTTCGCACAGCGCGCGAGCCGAAAATGGTTTCTTGTCTTGGATGTATGGAAATTATTTTTCAAAATAAATGCTTTCGAATAAATCTCGCAGCAATACATTCAAATTTACATTCGTTTTTGTATAAAAAGTGTTTCGCTTTTGATCCGAAGCCTTTCGCAGCAAACCTCAAACGAAAATACAAAAACCACTTAAGCCTCCGGATGCGTGCAGGGACGTTTGAAATTTTTATTGAGTTATGAATGTCTTTGAGATGCCGACTGCGCCGGCGGATGGACTTGGGGTGGTGGTGCAGGTCGCTTGCGAGAAATTATGGAGGACTGTTGATTGGGGAACGGCCAAGGTCAGGTGCTCATCAATAATGCACCACTCTGTACCTTCCTACCATAATGTGTGATCTAATATTTTACACTGTCCATTTCATTTTGTAAAGTAAAATATTTTTTTATTAACAGTACAGTTTATGGAAAAAGCAACAACAATGCTTGGCAATAGGCGTTTAATTTAATTGAAAATATATAAATACATGTAGGCCGTCTTAGTTTGATACCTGGATTACCATAAGCAATTTTGAATGTTAATATGAATTGTTTGAGTGTAAACAACATAAAGGGGGCTGCCTCAAGGCTGCGCAGTTCCCGTGATTGAAAGGTTGTGCTCTGCTGAGCGAATGTAAATGAAATATGTGTATGCTTATTTAAATTCATGGTGTGTCCCACCCCGGGTAGACACCGCGGGGGGATGCTTTAATTCCAAAAGAACCTTACGTGCGCCTATTATTCAATATTTCGTGTTTCTCATAAATTTCCACTGTTTCTTTCCACATTTCTTCTTGCATCATATTTTTTTGATAATGTCTGCGACAAAGCCATAGTTGTATTAATGACGTAATCGATAATTTCGTATGGCAACTTTTAAATTGACTTCCATATTGTTTATTGTTTTATTTAATATTTTGTAGCACAGGTTTTGTCGACACGAATCATCTCTGGACAAACCGAAACAGACAAGCACAAAATAAAATCAGGACGGTATTTGCTCGTTGGGGCTACCTTAAACTTTGAATGAGTAAATCAACAATGGTCCATACCACGGAGCTAATATGCCCGGCGTGTAATTATTTAAACGTTGCTAGGAGCTTCCCGAATTCTGAATTTCAAACATCTAAACATTCTAAACTGATGAAGATTTTGAGCGTCGATGATAATTATGATCCTTTTCAATACTTTTTTTATTATCCGAGTTTAGCGTGGATTCATCTCAAACATCAAAACAATATGAGATTATATTTGCGAATTCAATTCAATAAAAAAATTGATTTCTTTGTTAAAAAAGTATCTCCCTGTAACTACAGTGAGTTTAATAATTTATTCGACACTGTATGTGAGCTCAAGTGTGAATTCAGGACATTCTTAGATCCTCTTACTTCAGTCTCACCTGTCTGGGGGCCCGGGGCTCCGGGGCTCCGGCCGCCTCGGGGCCCTCGTGTATGTTTAGTGCTGAGACTTTCCATTTGGAACGGTGAACTTGCCGCGCCAGGAAACTTTACTGGGAGGTAATGAACTTAAAATTCTCGCGGCAGTGTTAAATGTCTCTGGTCTTGTTCTGTCTCTCGGCCTTTTATTATAATTGAAATTCGTATTTAATATCCTGAAAGGTATTTCATTACTTTCAAAAGAAGAAACTTTATTCTTATTTATGTATTTCTAATTTATTGTTTTTGTTTATTTCAGGTATGGCCGCCAAAAATAATGGAGTTTATTTCTTTGTGCTTTGAAGCTCATCTTATGGGTATGTTGACTTATTTTTATCCCCAAAGTTTCGTATTTGACACTATGTCTACATATTACTTTTTTATGTGTACTCTAAATTTTCAGTGCGACTTTGTTAAATAAAAAACATTTTTTTATGAAAATACCAATTTCATATGAGGCCATAATTTCATATGAATATATAATAAAATATAAATATCCTACTGTATACACATATATTTTTTTTATTATAGGAATGTAAATTTTTTAAAAACAGTAATTCAAAATGGATCTTAAAAAAATATTAAAAATTAAACTGAATATACGAATAACTCATTATAATATAATAAATAATTCATTGTTTTTTTTCATGTCAATGTATTTTCACAAATCAATGTTTAAAATTAGTACAAAGCCTTTCAAATACGCAAATGTACCCACTCTTTCGTTTATTTTTTATGTTAATCTTAATGTATTCGTGAATTTCGCAATTTTATTATTTACATATATTCATATTTTTTATTATATCACATTGATCATTAAATATGAAATATGTAGGGTAAAAGTGCATACAAAAGTAGTTCGACTTTTCGTAGAATAAATATTCGTATATTGCAATAGTAAAACCAAAAGAAACGAAAATTCCTTTCAGTAGATTAGCTCCCCGCATCGCTTCATCGCCCAGCTGGGATGTTTTCTCTTGCAAATCAGTGTTTGTCCTGAGTCTTCTTTTGGCTGCTTCCCGGGGTGTGCTAGGCGAGTGGGGGGCGGCGGGTGACGGTGACGGGTGGCGGGTAACGGGTAGCGGGTAACGGCTACATGCAACAAGAACCACATTGATGAAGATTTCTCGCCAAACAATCCGGTCCCGAATCCCTGGCTGGCGCATCGCTTATTGTGCGGTTCGCCTTCAATAGGGTTAGCGTTTTATAAGGCAACTGGGATTTTATCGTGCGGTCCGCGCAACTTTCGGGGCGCATGCTTCACTTAACTTTTGCTTACAATGCCTTAGCCGCGCTCCGTTCACTTAACAAGTAATTGTTAACTATCGTTGCACAAATTCACATTTTTCTTATGCAAGTGGAAATGGTGCATATGTACCACACACATTCGTGTAAAAAAAGTCAGATTAAGAGTATGTAGAATATTCAATTCGCTCCGTTTTATTTGATTAAATTTATTTATTAATTTATTAAATTAAATTTTTAGTAAATTTACTAAATTAAATTCTTGTCTCCCGAATAGAAACCCGAAGTCTTGTACATTACTACTCTATCAAACTCTACGCTACATATTGGTTTACTAATTAAGTCATGTATAATATAACAAGAAATATTATCAAATTAGGTCGAAAGTTTATGCGTATAAATATAAACTCGATTTAAGTATTCACAAAAAGAAAAAAAAAAACAAATTGAAAAAAATATTTGGAGACAAAGTGATGAAAAACTGGCCAAATTTCTCAGGGACGCGCGGTAGACACATCCCTCACCCCCACCTCGGGCAGGGGCTGGGGCTGGGGCTGGGGCTGGCAGGGGCAGGAGCAGGAGCTGGCGGGCTCCCAGGCGCGGCGCAGGGGCCAGGGCCGGCGCCGTGCATGCAGGGGCGGTGCGTGCAAAAGGACGGAGGCTAAATCACGCCCAGTCCGCTGGGAGCTGTAAAGAGACCGACCTACGAGCGGTTCATATGCTTAACTGGGGAACTTCACGGTGTCGAGCCTACCCCCACCACCCGCCTAATTTCGGTCCCAAAAAACTTCGCCCTTTGTAAAATACTCTTCGGAATATAAGTTTTTTTATTACTGCGGAATTTTTAATTTTGTTCAATTTGTTTTTTTTTTTTTTTAACTTTGCACAAGTAATACTGTAAAGCTTTGCGCGGTATTTTTCCAAACTTTTTTTCTAATCGGGCTCCTTGTTCTTCAATTTAGCCTAATTTAACAGCGCATGCTAAAAATTATCTAGATATGTGTATAAGAACTTATCATTCATGTTACACTGCATCGATAATTTGATGTAATCTAGTTGTACGAGTCCCTTAACTACGTTGTTTTTTTTATCTGGCCGATCTACGAGCCGCTGTTCCGTACCCTTATTTTTTTATCCATGGTAGATCCCATAATTTGTAATAATATTTATCACTGAAATGATTGAGTGTACCTATAATCACATAACATTTGCTTTATACAAAACCCAAGAGATATTTTTATATAGAAAGCTTTATTAGATTTTTTAACGTTAACTTATCGTTAAACATCGCTTTTTTTATTTTCTACTATTAGCGATTATCTATTTCGAATCTTTAATGAATGGCTGATATGATAACATTTTACATTGTAGCAGTTTTTATAAGATTCGCTAAGTATTAAAATATCGTATATTTGTAGGGCAGAATACAAAAAAATAGGTTTACTCTCGGTAAGTGAAGCCAACGCCCTGGGGATGAAATATTGTTTTGTTCCTGTTGCGTGGTATCAGCTCTGTAGAGCGCAAGGGACTCGGTGTCTCTGCAAAGTTGTTTGTTTCGATAAGATCCCCTGGTGTCATTATTGAAAACAGCTTTATCCGGGACGAGAGGGGCGAGGAGCGCTTTGTCAGACACGGTGCCACTCGTGCCGGGAGACTCGATATTTCTACAAGTTTCTTCATTAGAGCAAAACCCGCCGTGATTAATATTCTGCAGTTGAGTTTTAATATGAAACAATCAACGAAACGTTTAATTGAATATTGTCGTAAATCAAAATCCTTATTTATTTTTTATGTTTATGTTATTTTTTACACATGTTTGTAATTGCAGCTTATAAATAATTTTATTGGAACATATTAAGTTCACTTACATATGAAGCATACTAAACTGTTAAAACTTAAATTGAGAATAAAGATTTATGTTGATTTTTTTATTAACGTCAATCAGATGCGTATTTATTACCCATTACGGGTTTATTATATTATTATTAATGTTAGTAATAATATAATAAATTTTTATAAAAGGGTTAGTACTCCGGTCATGTAAACCAGGGGATGTGGATTCAAATCCCACACAAATCACGATAATATTTTTCTGAGAGTTTCTTTAAATCATCTTCTATGTATGAACCAATGTAATCATATTAGTAATAATAAAGATTTACTGTTGTATTTGTGTAAAATATGAGTATATTGTACATAATATCTTACCTCGATTATCTTTTTTTTTTAAATTTTTATTACTGCATTACTCAAATTTATAAACGCGGTCCGTTGAAATGACCAACTGTTTTCTCATCACGTAGTTTTCGTAATTTTTACTACCTACGTTATGATGTCCCGTAAAGTCGGTATCAAAAAGGAAAGCAACATTTTTAATGACGCGACATTAAATTACTAAGCCGCGCACTTTAACAATAACATCCCCTAACAGCGCTCTGAGCGTTGCTCTTATGGCTCTATTACGGCGTTATTCTCGCGGGGTTTTCTCAAATTTCATCGCGTGCGCTTTTCGAGCATTTAAGTGGTATTAAAAATGCATGTGCCCGAACTACCCGCACATAAAACTCAACACAGCCATATGTTATCGCCCACTCCCACCTTGGTACACTTCGACGCCTAGCATGTCTGCAGAGACGGTTATGCGGCGTGATATAATATATCCTGCATTCTATCAACATTATACAAACATGAATGGTTGGTAAACTCTCGGTGTTTTAATATCGCCATTATAGCTAATGATCGGTGATTTACCCACATGCTAAAAAAATACGATTATCTATGTGTATGTGAATACTTTTATGTAAAACAAATAAAATTTATTTGTAATCTTTAAAAAACATTGTGTGTTTGTGTGTACTTCTTCAAAACAACTGAAAAAATAAAGAGAAGCCACACCTTATAACCCTCACAACCTGCGAATTCAAATTAAAAAACATTTTTGTAAGTCAGAGACTGTAAGAGTTGTGTAAGGAATTTAATTTTTTTATTGTTATTTGTATACATTTCACTCTGTTATATATTGATAGCATAACATTTTTCAATTTCTAAAATCATCAACATTGATTTTATGAAAATGTGTAAATCATGGCACTTAAAGTCACACGTATGTTCACATCTAATGTACACATTATTAACACTTCTTCATTACTTATAAAAAGCGAAATTTGTTTTGTTTTGTTATACACTGGTTCAATATGTAAGAAAAATAAACTTTTTTGTGATCTTGTTAAAAATACTTAGAAATAGAATGGGATATTTTTTTGTTTTATCACTGTTATAGTAAAAATCTTAAATAAAATTTGAAAACAAAATCAGATGCCCAAAAATACGTATATTTAATGGATGTCGACGCCGCGGTTCCCCGGAGCCCTGCCGTCGCATCCGTCCTCCCCGTGGACGAGCAGATCGATCTCGCATTCGGAAGTGCCTGGAGCTTATATGCATCAAGTAATTGGGGGGATTCCGTATAAGCTCCTTATCACGTCGACTGCAGTTGTGGCCAGGGACTCGTCCCGGGAGGTCTTAAAGGGCCAAGCATCAGAGTAATGCACAAACTTGGGACGCGTACCGCATATCGGAACGAATATTTCTTTTTGTATTTTATGCGAACCTGCCTAATTACATTTGTTAGTACTTTGAACAAAAAATTTTTTTTTATGGTTTTTAAAAACTTTTTGTACTATTTACTACTACGTTATTTTATACAAAATGAGTAACATCATATGTTAATGTATACGAGTTTTCTCTTAAATTTTAATTTTTCTAAAATGCTACGTTTTGTTATCCCCAGCGCATTTAGGCTGTCCTTTTTCGTGTTTTATTTTTCTTGTTGTTGTGGTAGCTTTTCGTATATCTATAATAGGATAACAATGATTCTATAAATAATATATTATATTACCAATATCGCTGATATAAATATATTGGATCCGCACCCGGACATAGGAGGCCGCCTCCCTCCCGCCGCGCCTTACAGCTCCCTTGATACTTCGTTAGGCTCGCGTGCCCGCAAACGTCTGTATTTCATTAACCCCTTGCTAACGAGAAAATCCACCATGATTCTGTCAAATCAAATTCGGCTGAGGATATTTTTTGGCTCTATTTTTAGCTATATGCCTTCCCTTAGGGATTTATTTGGAAGATTGCAACTGTCGTGATTGAAGACGGTCACTAGTCACCGAGAGGTTCGCACGCAGCAAGCGGCGCGGCACGCGGGAATAAATCAGCAATATTAAGTAGATGTGTCATAAATATGAAACAGCATTTCATGGTTTGTTCAACCTTCGGCGTGGCCTTGGGAAAGTAATTTTAACTTAAAAATAGATTTTAATAAAGTCAACCTGTCTGGGGAACTTGTAAGCATGCAAGTAATTAATAACAAACCGATGATTATGTGCTTTTCGTGTACTTTTTTTGGAGGTGGATTTACTTTTTTGTCACAATTGTTTATTATATTTTATTAAATACTATCATCACCATTACCACTTCACACTTTGAAAAATGTAAAGTCGTCCTTTCCAATAGTTTAATGTTGTAATTTTGTTTTAATTACTGTTATTTTTACTGTCCTACCAATTGATACATCAAATATTTCGGAGCTGTTATTTGTGACTTATTTTTGGCCGTGCTTATTCATTTATTTGTTAGTCTCTTAACTTTATTTCCCTTCATCAAATCATCAGAAATATCATCATCTGAAATAGCCCTCTTTTAATATACATTTTATCTTCGTTATTTAGTGACAGTCAGCTCAATTAATTAATTAACTTAAGTTATTTTTTCTGTTGAACAAGTCGTATCATTAGCTTGTTCCTTTCTGTACGAGAACCATTTAATTAAGACTTTTTGTTGATTTTACCTGTCTTACTAAAAGTCGAGTTTTCTATTTCTTTCTACTGGTGTAACCTGTACGTGACACATGAGGTGTGAGCATTACTATAACGAAATGTTGACATATCTCCTGCGTCTAATCTTATAATTTTAAAATCTGATTCTAAATGTTGTTTTGTCGCCTTAATGTATGGCGATCACGCTAGCCATAGTCATAAAAATAACATAAAACGTTCTTGCAGACATGCATCTAAAATATGAAAGTTTAGTATACTCATAACCCGTAGAATTCATAAAGGATTCGTTGCATTCTGTTTATATTTACTTTTAAAACGAAAGAAAACATTTTTGGCCTATTAAGTCACTTGCAATATATGTGACGGATTAGGTTCAAGCTCCCAGCTAATCCAATTCGGGATATCGCATATATCTGTGCATCGCAGTATAACTCTCTCCTACCCCCCGTCACGCTCCCTCTCGAATTTCTCTTCCCTTCCCTCCCCTAATTTACCGTCTCTTGCTGTTTTCCGTTAAGTGACATTGGACATAAATCTGCCGAAAACGTTGTCACAATATAAGTACCCATATACAACATGGAAGTCCACTGGAATACAGATTTACCTAAGATTTATACAGAATGTTTGCGGAACTTCAACGCATTCCCCTCGCTCCTTAGCGGAAGAGCCCACCACCCAGCGAGACCCAGCGATCGAGAAAAATACCCGACAGGCTTATTATATAATAGAACGTATCGAAGGCAGATGTATCCAGCTGCCACAATGACTTCTACGAAATCCAAAACATGTTTGCCGAGCTCGGTGGCTTATTTCAGTGACTGGACAAGTTTGGCAATATAACAAAAACATATATATATATGTAAAGATAAATGTGACCCGACAACTTCAGCCGTCATACAAATATATGTGTTTGATATTAAATATCCATTTTAAAATCACAAATTAACAATAAAGTAATAAACTAGACTGACACATCCATAAGCCCCGCTGCGTTTTCTGAGTCAGACCAGACTAATCTCACTGAGTGAGGATTTATTCCAATGTTTTATCTTGGTGAAACCTTTGTGCAGAGGGCATTAGCTCGGCTGCATTATCTTTCATGCGTTTTATCTTGCTTTCAACTTAATGCACTGGAGACACTGAATGCAGCATCATTGTAAAATGTACGTTATCAAAATAGTGGTGAAACATTGCAAGTTTTTTAATAAGAATAACCAGTGGTAATTATCATATGTAAAATTAATTAATCTTCTATTAATTCAGTCTAAAGATATCACTGTTGCATATTTATTTCAAACGCTTCCAATAAAAACTAACTTCATACGTACTGCATTGAAAAAAAAAACCATGTCCGCATTGAATAGGCTATTACAAGTATCATCATCATAAATTTTAAATATACTAGGGATGTGGTTGTCTCGTGTGTGCGCTTAAAATTCCGTCTATAAATCTCTGGCATACCTCTCATATCTCACGTTTGATCTGTTTCCATACCCTTCCATTTTTTGGCGTGTTTGATCGGTAGAGTGGCCGGGATTTCTTTATGCTCACTCCTGGACTCGCGCCTCCTCCGGCTCCTCCTCCTGAATACCAATGGAGGGCTCCGCGGCCCCAGCTCGCCGCTACCGCCGTGATTAATTGTTGCCATTGCGTAGGTAGGCTTTACGGTGTACTCGCTGGCTATATAGCATGGCGAAATTTATAGCGCGATTTTTCACACCAAATTCCAACGGATGCCGAGTTGTCCCTCGCGGACATTACCGCGTTAAATAATCCTCGTTATGCATTTACACTCGAATTGATCTCACTTCCGATAGATAAGCATTATCCGCAATAAATTTCTCTGTAATAAATTAATTCAGATTTTTTGATTTGGGAACGCTTCTAATTTTATACACAACGAATGCATATATTATACATGCTTTATGTTAAACCTTTTTGTATTATAATTTAAACAGCTTACACACTTATGATAATAATTTATCAGGCTTTTAAAGGATTAGTTTGGTCTCTTCTGTAAAATGAAAATTCGAGATGCGGAATTAAATCAGAGTAGCAACGAAACGCCCCACATGCAGAGGAGCTCTCTGCATCCATAGCGAAAAAATTGTTTTACTGATAATTTTATTAAAAAAGTTTCTATCTTTTGCCAGACAATTCTTTTTTTTTTAATTTATCACATTATTACTTCTTGATTCAAACTCTGCAGCTTAAATTCATTTGCTCCTGAACAATTACCCACTTTGTACCTATCAATTATTCACCAAATACAAAGAACTGCCTCATTCCATTAATGAACATTAAAATTTTATGTACTCTAATTTTGGTAATTTTACCCCGAGTATTATAAAACAGATAAATGTGATAGTCCAATAAGTTTTTCAGTTAATCATATAAATTTAAATTACTTTTACATCTTTACTTATTTAGTTTTTTTTTTATTCCCTAAAGCTATTAAGGTTTTTGTAAATTACAAAGATATTCTTAATTAATAAAAACATTGTGGTGTACAAAAAGTTAATTCAATTTCAAATTGAGACCATCTCTTAGGATCTTTTTTCGGTTCTTTTAAAAAAAGAAAAAAAAATGTTTTATAAAATTTTTCATATAAAAAAACTTCTGCGTTTTTTCGAGTCACGCCGAAATAAAAACCCTAACTATTGAACTGAAACCAATCCATTTACACAACAAAAGGTAAAAAAAAAAAAAAAAAACACGTTAATAAACAAACTGAAAATCACCGTGCCACATTTGATGCGATCGTTTATTTCCGTTAGTCTGAGACAGCCGGCACGGGGGCGGCCCCTGCAACCCTCGCATTGTTCGGCACCTCGGAGCCGCTGCACCCCCGCGCTGGCCGGGTCGCCCCCGAGCCGCGCGTCTAGACACTCGAGCGTGCGAGCCTCGGCCGGGGCATCGGCATGCCGCTTGCTGGCGATTTCGGCAAACATGCAACCCTCCAATTACACATAAGAAATGCAATTTCCTTTTTAATGAGGAAACTGTTCACCTGTTTATACTTTGTTACAAAGCTTGGAAGATTTTTAAATAATGCGACAGTCATTTGCTAGGGAATAATAATACGAGTAAAATTTTAACTTCTGCAGTAAATATATTTTAATATTTATTATATGTAATAATAAAATTACAGAATACTTCTATTTTTTTTTCCTTGAAATACTCAACAACTCACTTACTCATTTTTTCAAGATGATTCATAATTTAATTGAATTTATATTGATTTATTTATATAAATGATATGTTGTTTGCTATTAACTTAACTATCTATTTTTTTTCCCTTTTTTTGTTTTCTCATTGAAAATGAAATACGAGTTAATTTTCTATTTTAGTTACGTTTCTTCTGGTTTTCAATGATAATAACAAGTGCAGATAATGACATGCGCGCTTCTCCCTACAGCCCCTAGCCTGAGGCTTCAAAGGTTATGGAATCTCAACTCACTCCCCCCCCCCCCCTTCTGTGTACGAGTCAAAGACTTGGTATTTCAGTAGCTTTCGTAAAAGCTTCCAGATCCTCACTTTGTGTTGATTCTAAAATGGATAAATAATACATTTTCAAAATGCTTTATGAAACAAACTAATTACTTTGTATATTTTTAATGTCGTTTTAAAATCGTTTTTATATTTAAAGCTCTTTTTAACCAACAGCTATTTTTAAGAACCTTGCGCTCACACATCTTGGCAATAGAAAAAAAATCTATTCAGCTATTAACATAGTTGGGCATTAATTGTTTTTTAATGTTTCCAATTTCTTTCTTACGCCATAGTGATTTAAAAAGAAGAAAATGGTTTTGTGGCGTTCACACTGACAATAAAAGGCTACAACTGTTATAATGATTCTCGAACATGCCTTTAACTCGACCATATAGTAATTTTAAGAGTCGTTTTCAAAGTTCATTATTATGTACTATCTAATCTACATTTTTGGCCTCATAATAAAATTGATAAAGTTTTGTATCATATCTGTACGTTGAATATTTTAATATATATAAAACCATATCTTAATAGGAAAAAGGTCTAAGTTAAATTAACTCACATAATGACAAAACATCTTTTTTTGAAGCTGGTAGCATCAATTTAAACAAAAACATTGTATTTCATATTTTTAAGGAAATATTAAGTTATAAGACACTTGGTATCTTTTTCTCTTTTTGCGTTTTATATTTCTACATCATTAAATCAAGTAAAATTGTCAATGGTATTCTTTTAATGTGACAGCAATACTTTACTTGGAAATTAAATTTTACTAATTGGAGAAAAAAAACGGATCAATTTATCAATACAAAGCATCAAAGGGTCTTCCTCAGTTGAATATACTCAACGTAACATCTATCTGGAATCAATTATCACTTTTGTTTTGCAAGCGTGTTGACAACTTAAGTGCATGCCCTGACGGATAAGGATATAAACTTAATTTGTCTATTGCAGAGTATTTTTGTGTATATTTTTTATTCTTAAATATTTTCAGTATACATATAACCAATGCATCTCTGTATGAAACGGTATAGCGGTATCTCTCTCACCATTGCGTTATGCCATTCGCATTTAATAGTCCTCCCCACGTCGCCAATCTGCAGCGCGCACGCGGCCCTCTTTGCCCCGACAGCTCCGAGCCTCAGTCCTCGCGACTAAAAGGCCGCCACGCCCCTGAAGAGGGAAACCGCCACTTAACCTCCCGGCAGCTCTGCATAAGCAGATTTATCATAATGCCTCGCTGCCTACTGAGAACAGACCATTAGTTTTTTTTGCCGATTCATTCCTCATTTTATACTTGTGCTACGTTTGCGATAGCTTTTCTTTTATAGCGATATAAATCTGCTTAGTTTTAATATTGCTTGATCAACACAGGCAAATAGTGGTATACTATGGGAATATAAATTATTGTCACTTTAATAAAATTGAAGGACGCAATTTTTTTTTTTTTTTTAAATAATTTATTGATAATTCAAAACAAAATTGCCTCAGTCGAATTGCTTGCGTTGTAAAACGAAAACTTGATGAATTTCAACGCTAGGTTTTTTTTTGTGTGAAGGTAGAACAATAGTATCGTATTTATTTGACGTGGAGTTTAACCTCTATCAAAATTGTATTGGATTAAACATGCTCTTAAAACTAAACAGTGAACTATTCTCACGGTTAGAACTCTATATATTATGTATGCCGTAGTTATAAAAAATGTTTAAATATGTTATAGGTGGTGTTATAGTAATAGCTATATCGTATTGAATATGATTACTTGATATATCGCGCATACTCAGTTCATATATAATATTTGTAAAAATCATTTTGCGTCACAATACTGTTAGTAGGGACTTAAAACGTGGATGGCTAACTAATTTTGAAATTGTATTACAAAGTTATATTTACAGCCGAAGTGCTACGACATAGTGATTAATATCTTGATATTATTACCACTTTTAAAGTGTTTTCTTAATTTCGTTTACTTTTTTATTTTTTGCAGTTACCAGGTGTTAGTAGATTCTTCGTGCAGGTTTCAGTCATGATGAATTCACTACATTATTTCTCCAATCATCAATGTAAATATTAGGTTAGGTTAGGCAACTAAGTATTTAGGTTTTTTAAAGCTTCCCGCAAATGCTGTTTTTTGGCCCAAATCTCTGGATCTTCATTGTTTAAAAAATATTATCGCGTTGCCATATGTCTTGGTATTATGACTGATTATTGAAAACCGATGTCTAAGCTACAAAAAAACCACAAGTTTATACATGTATGTCGACTACATGTGTCGTCATCTATGTGTGAAATCTAAAAACTTAGTTGCGCACCTAGTAATTGCACTACGTTTTTATTCCAGCTTTTACTGTTATTTTATATTTATTGATAAATATCTAGCGTATAACGTAACCTTTGCATGCACTTTTCATACGGTGATCCAATAGAGATGCATTTACTGCTAAAGTACTCGTAGACCGTCGCGCGCGGTAATGCGATATGTGCATTATTCCCAATAGTTGTCGGAGCCTCGTGCAATATGCCGCCATTCGTTAATGCGATATAAATTATCCCAATCTTACCTCCAGCCCGCGACCACTCTTCATTTATCACGCTGAGTTGAATTATATTAATCGTGACCCTTGGTATTCTATTTGCGTAGATTTACCAAATAACAAGGAATTTATTCAAAGACTTTGCTTACTTTTTCGTGAATTTCTGAAAACAGCGTTCAACGAAACCCATCTGAAAATTCAGAATTTTCATTAAGATAAATACTTTTATTTAAATGAATAGGAGAAATTCCTTTTTTTAAATAAGAATTTTATCCAAAATATTATCTTAGATTTTTTTATGAAACAGATTACTTTGTATTTCATTCAGACAAACCTCAAACGAGCCTTGTAACAATGGCGCTTATTTTTATACTCAAAAAATAACAAATTAATTTTGGTAATATGATAAATTATTTAAGTTAATAATCGTATGGTATTTAGTAGATAATTAGTTTGTTAAGTTGAGTATGTCATTTTCAATCAGTCTTCATACCGTAATTTGTCAAAAAGAAAGAATGACCGTGGGCAATCAAAGCGAGACATGTCTTGATAGGTAGGTCCTATGTTTCCCGCCCTCCCTCCTGTAATCTCTCCCACGCAGGGCTGGGCGGGGGAGCCGCCCATTGTGAGGACGACAGGATTCCTGAAACACGGTCCCCTTACTCTCTCTCCTCTATACCTTCAGTTATAATCTATCAGTTACCACGAGGACCGCTTTTATTAGACTTTCTTATTACCGATCTGTAAACTTTGCAAAGAAGCAGTATTTGTGCAGAAACTTAAGCTAATTATGTTTTTGTTTCAGATCATATCAATATAGGTTTTTTCGTCTATAAATTCAATCATATATGTTTTTGAAGTCCGCTGAAAGAACTATCTATTTACAATACCAGCTACCTTTATTGTAGAAACTTTTTAAAAATTATATACCCAAAGCAAAATTAATCGATTTTAACGTAATAATCAAGAATGAGATAAAGAATATTGAACGAAATTTATAAATATTGAACAACATAAAATACTCCACAGTTAATTAAATACTTACAAAAATCTTTCACTGTATCGGATGAACCATATATCGTTTATTGTGATCATAACATTTTTTAGATTTTTCATTTCATTAAACAAATGAAAATAGTTTTTTTTTCACACCCAAAACAATGAAAAATAATAATTGGCAAATAATATTTAAGTTTGTATGTCACAGCAATATCAATGCTTGTGCGGTTGGGTTGCCTTTAATCACCAAATGTATTTAATACTACTTTACCAAGTAGCGGTAAGCCGTCAGCGGTTATCTCCAGAGGAGCGCAAGCCGGACCTTATCCCCGTAGTATGAAATAAGATCTCAATTCCGATGTATCTGTTCAAATGCCGCACAAGCTAGAGAGTTTCTCCTTACAACGCCGCGTCATCTTACTTAAATAAATTACAGGGATCAATAGACTGACCTGCGAACTATTTTTTTTTTCTGTTTTGCGAAGCATATGTTAGGCCGTGTTTTTTTAATTCTGGCCTATCAAAAGTTGAGTATCGTATAAATCGGATTAATTATGTTTGATTTTATATCCCTGCATACGTCGGCGGCTTTCTGCGTATTCACTGAACGTTGACATCGAGTCCGGGCGTGGGGGCAGAACGACTGCAATTAAACAATTCCTATGGCTTCCCTAATAAATGCAGACATTCACGGAGTGAGGGCATTTGCATGCCACATGCGTCTTGCCATTTCATCTACAGTTGGACGCTCTATCGGAACGACAAGTACTTATGCATTACATATATATACATTAAATTTAATGTATTTAACATTTTGCAAGCATTGAATTCTGAATTTCTTTAAAAAATACTTTAAATGTATGCATGCGATCATGTCTTTGGTAAAATGTTACCAAACGCAGTTTCTTTTGTCTCAATAGACGCTTATTATAAATATTTTATAAATTAAATAAAACTTATTTCATTATTTACAGCTTGACTTCATTTCGAACATCCGATCAGTGGGAATCGACATCGAAGTCTCATCAAATATTCCGGTGGCTGTAGAGTTGATTTCATTTTAATCCAAACTTATTAACTCGGTGGACAAACTTACGCGCTCAGCCCGGCACTTCGGGAAGTCAAACAGCCGACTTATTCAACAATATTTAACTTTGTTAGCTGAGATCGCATCTCACGCCAGCCCGAGGAACTATCCGGGAGGAAGAAATCCCACGCCCCTAATGGACCCGCACGGTGTCGGATATCCGCCCGCCGAGGGAGACCGCATCTCCAATTCTGCTTGATTAATATACTACAGTGCTGGGAATTATTCCCCGAGTAAAAACTTCTAAACCTAAGTAGATCCATTAGGTACATACTTAGAGTAATCGATACGCTCTGCCCTATCAAATTCTTAATCGATGGTTTTCAATGGTATTTTAATTTAATTTCTATTTTATCATTTTTTTTAAACTTTTTTGCAAATCAATATACTGTTTTTCAAAAGCTTTGCTTTTTTCAAAGAATTATAATAGAAATGTCGGTTGAATACAAAAATTTAACAATCATAACGGCAGAGAATCTGAGTGATGCGCTGAAAACTATATGAGACTGAAATTTCATCCTCATTATTTATTCCCTGAATCTATTTCTGATGCTGGGGCCAAAATGTTAGAATCCGGCGTAAAGGATTTTTCAATAAGAATTTTAACGCCAGTCAGTAATGTTTAATACAATCACATTTTTAAAGAATAAAATATAAATGTCGAAAATATATTCAGAATATGGCGATATTTTACTACATTTTTTTATTTGTTTATAAGATATAGAAACCTGCTCAAACAATAAAAGCGAAAATAAAACGTATGTTGAAAATACTAATAAATTTATTGCCATTTGAGTGTTAATTAATTCGTTGTTTTTTAGCTCTCATTGTCATAAAAACGTTTGGTATTTGCCAACGTGATATTCTATTTAATTAAATTTTCACATAAAATTACATGAAGTCCAGACCCCACTCCAAATCTAATAAGAGCACAAATAGATATTATCGAATTTTCGCCATGTGAAAATACATCAAGGATTTTTAAAAGGCGTATTTTCGCCTTTCAGGCATCCCGATCGCTTTTTGTCTTGGTCCAGTAGCGCCAGAATCCAATCTCGTCGCGGGCTTGTAGTAGTTTTTCCTCGGGCTCCTTCTTCGGATCAAGATGCGTCAGCGCTTCGAGATATTAATTCCCCTCCTCTTCCGAATTCTTTAAGCCGCTAAGTACGAATACGCTCTCCGGGATACGCCCCGAGCCGAGATTCTCATATTGATACAAGATTGCGGGGGGGGGTTTTTTTATTTTTTTATTTCACACCTCAAATTTGCATCTACGCGTTTTCCGCAAAATGTATAAATTCTGCACAGTATGCTGGCATCAAATCAATTTTATTTAAAACATTATCAAAGAACGAAATGGTAAACCCCGTTTAAGTAACTTAATATCTTAATTTATTTCAATATAATATTTTATATTATGAAACGTTATTTTCTTATTTTATAATTGTATTATTAAAGGAAAATCTTTAATTAATTTATCCTTTAAAGTTCGTTGGTTAATATTACAAATCGATGCTACGTCGAATTCAGAGCCGCACCGCACAACATCAAACAAATTAGATGCAGATTACGATTTTACATTGAAATTTTAGAATCGGCTTGCGTACCCGAGGTGTGCCTCCGGGCGCCTCGCCGGCGATGACGTGTAATCCTCGGCTGCTCCTCATTTTCCTGGAGGAGCCCGATGGGGCCGCACTGGATTGGGAGCAATTGAATTTTTGCGTTCGATTTTCCTATAAAGGCTCACCGCTCCCGAGCATCATTCGGATTTCCCGGAATATAAACTTTTATGTAAATTCAGCCTTATTGTATTCACTTCTCCAAATTGTATTTCATTTTATTTTTATCGCCAAACATTAAAACTGTGTAAACTGTGGAAGGGTGCCGTATTTATGGCTGTTAATTAAAATCCTGTTTTTTTATGCAACCAAATCGTTTTTTTTTTGTGGTATCTTTAAATTAAGCTGCAACTATCATATGCTTTATTTTTTTATAATATTAACAATAATAATACAATATTTTAAAGTTGAAATTTATTTATTTCTACATTTGACCAATGTAATAGCATTTTGGCATTGATAAAACTCTCACGTCAGAACGTAAAAACTTTTTAAACGAAAGGTTAGTTTTACAAATGGGTTTATATGAGTATAATACTATCAAAGAGATATTATTATGGGATAAATTCGCATGTACGGCCAAATTATACACATATGTATGAGCACATGGAATAATAACTAATTGCGCCTTTGATCAGGGCTGCTACTTCTGTGAATCGCCCGAAAACATCCTCTAACTATTGCTTTGTTCAAATATTATATTTGATCAAACATTTCATGAACACCTTCATTAAAGCCTCCGCTGTAAAAGCCTTTTGCGCTAAATTGCAAAATGACTGTGAATAATTCAACGCATATTCGTATAATGCGATAACTGGAGAAGCATTATGAGTGTTTATTAATATCATAAAGTCGGAGCAGATAACTTCTGAAAAAATACAGCACAGGTTGAAATTCGTAGCGGGAGGTTCGTAATTGAAAAGATGCCTCGGGGACTTTAAGAAGCTTTTGACCCGCGACTTCCTGCTCTCGAGAGTACATCCAATATGATAAAACTCCCTTAATTGAATGCGATGCCGCTTATTTTGAAAAATATCCTTTTTTGTTACATAATTCTAATAAAATATATTCGCAGATAACATTGCTTTTATCTAATGTTTTCTTTGATGTAACATTATTTTAATGTCTCTGTACTTTGTACAGATTTAAATGCATAAGCACACCTTATTCGCTGGGAACATTCGTTAGCTGAACCAACAGAAAGTCTTTTACTGAATGAAGCAAATTATTTTATTTTTATAAGTTCTCCTTCAAACCAGATTATTTAAATTCTTCTAGACGAAATTATTTAAATTCTAATAAAAAATTAATATATCCTGGAATAAAAATAATTTATATTACTATTACAAAATTATAACATAAAATGGTCTACCAAATAAAATAGTTGTTTTGGGCGACATTTTGAGATTGTTTGTATTTCATTACTGTCCAAAAAAATTCAGATTCAAAAAGAGCAAGCATACCAAGTACTTATATCAACTTTGTTGTAACATTTTACCCGGTAGAAGCCGCCCCTAGCTCCCGCCTCCCCTCTGAGTAATCCACCCCGCACCGGAGCGTCAGGTGTGGCTGGGACCACCTTCCACTTCACAAAAAGCCGACTTCCAAACTGCAACTCATGGAATTATAAGACGATAGAAATATTACTGAAAAATCCTTCACGAAAAATTCTCCGTAGGTAGTTTGATATTTATCGGTCGCTTTCCTAAAATGATGCCTCTTAGTTTTTTGCAGCCTTCTCAATGCATTTTTAATTCAAGCAATGAACTAGACTTATTTGTCGAACGCTCTTCATAAATCCTCTTATTGATAAATGGCAAAGTTCATTAAATTCTGTAAAATACAGACCTTTTAACTAAAATCTCTTCTAATGAATTTTAGCCTCTCGTTGTTACGTCGCCGTTTGAAAATCTACTCGATTACTCTTGAATTTATCGAGTGATTGACTTATTGAACATTCAATTATTTCCTTTGTCTTTCACCCTAAATATATCTGATAGCTTTTATACTTTCTGTTTTAAAAAAACTATATTTTATAAGACTAGATATCAAAAATCGAATGAAAACGTCAAATCATATTATAATATCTGGAACAATAGATATAGTAATTTGATATGAACTGTGAATGATCTAAATATAGAAGTCTTTGTTACAGTTAAAAAAAATTGTATGCTTGAACTAAGATATATGTAATAGTTTAAGGGTTCCTTCACTTAAGCTGTTAAGTTAATATCGTCGTTGTTTCTCTTTTCTACTGTACCACCGTCTAAGAAACAACAATCGAAAAAAAGTCACAATAAACGAGTGAGTGGGCAACCATTTAGTGAATGCAGTAGTCGTTGTTAGACCGCTACCAGATCCTGGTGAATGCTCTCTATTTTTATTTATCTCTGTTCTCGCTCACCATACACACCGTATGCCTATATCTTCATCTCCAGGATATCCAAGAACTTGGCAGAAAAAATCTAATTGATTACCAAAGTTTGTTATAAAATAAAAAGCTGTTAAGCTTATATTACTCAAAACACATTAAGTATTGTCGTGATAAAATAGATAAATCGAATTAATTCGCAAGTACGCTAAACTTACACGCTTTTGAAACGTAAAAAAGTAAAATAACTTTTCGCGCCCTTGACGTAGTATGAATGATGACAATTTTAAGTATTTCATAAACTATAATATTTACGCAAACACCTTTATATTTGGTATGTATATTATTATAATTTGTTTCCGTTGTGCGACGTTATAGCTATATCCATGTTTTGTATTTTACCGGATAGTGCGATAGTGAAACAATATTTTATCAGTATTTTTTCCACTTTTCTTCACAACCCACTAAAAAGTAGATCTGAAGTGTATTTCAAACATCTTCATTCCACATGGGTCTTATTTTTATAATTTTCGTCGTGAATTTTATTTTCATTTTTTAAAATCTTTTATCTATACAAAGAAATACATTTTATAAAATTAAATATGTCTTATTTCAACAACACTTTTATCTCAAGGATTGTTATGTATTCCTTTTGTTGTATTATCCGAAGTATACACGCATTCATAATGCGTTGTTTATATCAAATACGATAGAAAATGTCTAGTATAACTTCTCGGTTTTTATATGAGAACACAGCGAAAACAATCTCTTCAAGCCAGTAATCGGCGCTAGTCGATTTAAGCAACGCTTTGGCAAAGAGAAATCTTTCCTCTACTTACAAATTGCGGCTTTTTGAACAAAATGTAGAATTAGCTCGAGCGATTTGCCGTTCGGGATTACGCTTTAGTTTTATCAGTCAGATTTATTTGTTAAAATTTTTCTTTTTAGAAACATTTAAACAGCATTTGTGACGTTCACTCTTTTATCTGAAGCTGTTTGGCTGATTCAAGCCATGATTTTAAAAAGCACTAATGTTACCCGATTACCATAATTTAATACAATTTCATTACTCTCTGAAGCGATTCGCATTCCTTTGGTGTTTATTTACATTTCATTTGAAAGCTTTATGTTTTTTCGTATAAAAAAATTCTAATTGCATTTCTTTTTGTTTTTTTTTTATTTTAAAATATTGATATTTATTCTCATGTTATCCTCGCACAATAATATTCTTATTTGAAGTCAATGTAATTTTCCATCGACGCCGCACCTCGCTCTGCCGAATAAAATGCCTGTAGTACTGTTGTTCTTCAGAATTTCACCCGGGAATTCTCAATTCTCGCCGGTCGCCTTTTAAAAATGTTTACGAAATTTTCTGGAGCAATTTAACCGTCGTCCTGTGAATTTTAATGGTTTTAAAAATATGTTAGTTTTTTATATTGAGAACATTCTTCTTATACAGCTTAGACATAAATTCAGCTTAGTTATTATATATACTCACTACATTTTTTTAAGTTATCTGCACATCTAATAAAATGTTGTTATTTCAGGCTCGAACCTTATTACAAGCATTTGAACCCAATGAAGTTATAATTTATTTAAAATTTTTGATTTTATACAATTCAATTCACCAAGCACCATTAATAATATTTAATTTTGATTGCAATTTTTTCTTTAGTATAAAAAACATTTTTTATTTATTCCTTGATTGAAAGCTAATTTCCAAATGTGTTTTCTTTAATGTTTAAAATAGCTTTTATCCATTGTGTTTGGGTGCGTGAAATTGCATTTCTGCATCATCAGCCTTCGCGTGTTATGTCGAGCAATCATTATTCCTGAAAACGGAATCCCATTAGCCAGACAGGAGTATTGTTACTCGATCCGGAGTCCCTGAGTTTCTTTGTACTGCGGCATTCGAGTGGAGCCCCGACGTGACAATGCTGAAATAAATTAAATTTTCATCTTATTAATCATTCCTATACCTCATGACAGATACGGAATATTTCATTCAAAGCTACTTTTTTATAACACAAGAATTGAAAAACTTATTTACCTCATTCAAATTAAGCATTAAAATTTTGGATTTTCAATTACATTTTAAATGAAAGGATAGTCCTGTTATTTATGTCGAAGTTTTTCTTTGTGTATCACATACTGGCTGTCTGCACATTTCTTTCTTTATTTCTAGTAGCTTTAAAGAAAATATACTAGAGTTATCAAATCTTACAGTTTTGGCGTATCAAAATAAAACTGCCTTCACAGTGATCGTAACCAATCTATGTCATGCCGCTACGTATAACTTTGTTTTGAACACATTTGCCTTTCTCGGTGAAAGGTTGGTCTCGCAAAAAGGTATTTTGTGCAAAGACAGCTTCGATTCATGTTGCTTTTCTTTTTACCCGCCAGCTTGAAAATAATATACAAACACACTTACTTTTATTGTAAAAATACTAAATATTCAATCGATCTCATAGGGAAGACACAATTTATAATACAATGTGAAGCAAACATACTTCTGCAAAATTTATTTCGTATGTTTGCAAAATATGAAGACATTTTTAGTATTGTAATATGCTGCATTGAAAAAGTTTATTCAAATAAAAGTGTGGTGTAACAAGCCTTCCGAGCATGCCCGTTTCGACAGAAGCGCATCACGAATTTGCATTGAAATGGAAACACGCCGGTGGCCACCCGAGGACGCGCCCGCGACATTCGGCGTCATTTCTCCTCAATATGAAGTTTTACGTTCGAAGGTACCCACGCCTTGCCCCATCCACAAAGATGTTGCTTACTCCAGTTCTATGTAATTGGGGAATAATTACGCTTTTCTTTTCATTTGGATTTTAATCTTAATTATAAAGAGTCGCCGGTTACAAAATGTTTCGAGTAATTAACTCGATACAAAGTACACCGATTAATCATCTTTTGGTGAATATTTTTTGCCATCTTTTCAAGTGGCAGCGAAAACGTTATGAAACAAAAAAAAAAACGTGTACATAAGTATATACCCACTTTAAAAACGATACTTTAAGTGATCGTTTGAATTCGGAGAATACCGATTTAAGAAAATTATTACGACTTTGATGCCGGTTTGACGTACAAAAATTCGTATCTAGAAATACGACTGTCAAAATATTTCCCTTGAAGCGCGGGGCGGATATAACTTTACTCAATTTTACTGCCAAATAAAACGTTAACTTCGGCTTGAGAGCGCAGCGGCATGAATGCACAATTCGCGCCCGGGCCCAGACTACCAGGGATGGGGCGCTTCGCGACCGCTGCCCCTGAAATAATAGGCAGCCTCTTCCGAATAGTGTGATCACATTCGCTCAGATGTGAAATCCGAATGTTACCATTGTAACTATTAAATGCCAGCATTTGTGAGTGACCCACCACATATGCTCTGAAGTTCCGGAAATTGTGTATGCTGTTATATTATAAACTCAGTCCCCAGTAGTATAGACACGAATAATGCATACACATTGTTTGATAATAGTAGTTCTTGCAATTCAATTTGATTGTTTATATTTTAAACTCTGAATCATAAATGAGACGTAGTTTTACGCGTCGAAGTTGTTTTTGTTGTATTTACGGTGGCAGTGAAGTGAAAATAAATAAATTTACAATTAAAACCATCATTATCGTCCGTAGCTCACACTCTGATGTGGGTCTTATCTCCGGCGTGCCCTGTCGGCCTCGCTCTTCCTTGTCACCACGCCTCGAGTACTAAGATATTTGGCAGCGCAATTTCACTTCCACGATATCCTACCAGGTTGACTTTTGTTTTTCGGTTCAGCATTTATTTACAATGCTTAAATCAGGTTTTGAAAATAAGTTATTCATGTTTACAAAAATGTCCAAATGAAGATATAATTTCATTGCTTGCGCTGGGTGGTCTTAAAATCAACAAATACAATTTTTTTATAAATGTTATTGTTTAGTAATATTGGAGCTTTTTAGTGGGTTATTCACCAGCCTAACGATGTATGTACACGTAGAACGATAACTCTTTAGTTAATTCGTGTTCTTTTAAAGGTGGCGGGTGGCGAGGCTACTGTTTGCCCTTAAAATGCTGGAAGTTTTTTTTCGTTTGGCAAATGTTTGTGCTGAACGGTTAGCGCTAACGAGGTTACATTCATTTTTAGTCACTACAGATTTTATTTGCTGGCCGAATGTTCTCCACGACTGTATTTGCGTTGGATTATTACGCACTGAATTCCATTTTCTTGTTTTAGAAATTTAATTGGGTAAATATATATATATATATATATATATATATATATATATATATATATATATATATATATATATATATATATATACGCTTAGCAGCGAGCATAAATGCTCGAAAAACATTCGCCGTAGATAATGTTCTTTCAGCCGTTCTGTAGTGCGTTATAATATATCGGTTTGGTTTGAGTTGCCCTACATCCGAATAAAGGCTCGGGCCTCTTATGAAATGACCGTACTTGAGATCCACTCTGTTTCAAGTTATTCTTGTTGACACTGGCCTAATTTAAAATTATGGGACAAATAATATTTTGCTTCGGGTTATTTTAGGAGTACTCGTTATAAAAATATCCAACCTACTTTTTAAATGCAATTATTTATTACTTTTTATTTTAATATTTATTTTTTAGTGTTTACTAAAACTGTATCTACTTCTATTATTTTCAATAGAATTCTTGGCTACTTCGATATGAAGTAAGTAAATTAACAAGAGGAGTGTAAAGTGATCCTTGTATCGCTTCCTTGCTACGCCCTGGCCACTCAACTTGCTACTTTGTCTGTAAGCCTGGATGCTCTGCCGCTTCAGGTATTCAACTCCCTTATTAAACTTTCCCACTCTTCAAACATTTTGCACCCTCGAACAAATGGGTGTGAATATTTCACTCCCTTGCTTTTTTTAAAAACTATCTCGATCAAAAGTTTGTAGCTCAACTTTTAGCTTCAGCCTAAACAGCTTTTATCGGCTTAGCCTTACGTTTAATATTCAGTTTTATCTCGCTCTACCTAAACAAAGTCTTCGCCTTTCGTAAGTTATACTTGTAATCAATCAAAACGCCAGTTTTAATTTTCTAGGTTATCGTAAATCATTTTGCATTATCTTTATTATTTTTTGATTTAGGTAAAAAGTGATATATTGTGTGTTAACGCGAAACTGAAAGTAATATTAATTTCATTGATTTGAGTTCACGTTTTATACTTAATTGTGTTATTTATATTTCATTAAGAAAGGGCCAGGTTGAGTGACCGTCTGGTGCGTCCAGTTTTCTTTGAAGCTATCAAAAGGTTCGTTACTGAAATTCACATGCAGCGTCTATCTGCGCCTTTGTGGTGATCCTTGTTTAATACTCGGTCGGCATCGCCCTGTCGTGCCATGCCCGTAAGAAACTAGGTGCCACGCCGCTGGATACACCTGGCCAGAATTCTATGCTGATTCACTATTAATATGCATGAAAACTGCCGGGACGGGGAGTCCGGGGCGGGCCGGGCTGCGATTGTTTGATGAGTGCTTCATACCTCTGCCATTCATTAATATAAATTGAATCGATAACTCTTCACAGTGACCGCGAGAATAATTCCCAACGCGAACTGAGTACCTACACCGTGCACCTGTAATTATTCAGGTCCGTTATTTTTTCTTGCCGCAGTTATCGCCATAAATCTTCGTTTAGTTCATCAGAGGAGATTTTCAATTTAAATCTAGGCCCTCTTTTAATCCCCGTTCCGCGCGCAGTGCTTTACTTAATCTCACCGGGTATTTTAAATCCGCACACTAATAATTTCACCGCTTATTTGTGAACATATTAAATGTCAACATTTTGTTTTGTAAATATTTTCCTAACCGTAGATTACTTTTTACATCAATTGTCGTACTTTGATTCAATTCAGATGTTTATTTTCGATGTTTGCTTAAAATATACTGAATAACATTGACACTTCGAATTAATCGGGCTTCAAAAAAATTTTAGGTTTAAAGTGTAAATATATTTTATGTTCGTTAAATTGAAATTTTTAGGGAGACTTGCAATAAATGAAGTATTTTTTGATAAATTATAAATTCATAAAATGTTACATGAAGATAAAACACCTTACGATATGGTACACTAAAATTACCACGAAAAATGCAGTGAAATTAGCATAGTTGTATTCTCACAATATATCGTTGTTTTTTTAGTCACAAATTTAAAATGATCGTACCCCACGATGTGGCTCGTATAAAACGGTATTATTTAACCCCCCGCCACAGTCCTGCTTTCCCCGTAAATCGGCTCAATTATAATGTAATTAATATGCATGACCATTGTACCGGGCGTCCCCTCCGAACGCACTACCGCCCCCATTATAAATTCACAGACAATCAAAATGGATAATTGTTTTTTCGGCAAAACCAAAACAGGTTCTCTGTGCGGAGGGGAATACGATCCAGAGCTCTATTCGCTTCTCAATAAATACACCACTGTAATCACCAGGAGCTATTTATTATAGAATCTGACTTTATCACAAAAATTGCATGATTAATGTATCAAACTTCAAAAAAAAGTTTAAGTTGTGTCTCTCAGTATCTCAACCGATATAGCTTCGTAACAAGACAAATATTTTTGAAAAAATATATATTTTCAGATAAGAATAATGATAAATGTGCTCTAAATATCAACAACAAAAAAAAACTGAAGCTTGAAGGTTCCCGAAGTAATATTTATCTCCTCTACCCTTGCAAAGTTTTCCCCGAACGTAAATGTACGCGCACAACACCTTCCTCATCCACCTAATTACCTCGCTACCTTTTAAACAGCCCATTGTTCTTTCGAACATCTTATCCAACTTTTAAAGAGTTACTTAGCACGGACGCGCGCACCTTTATATTTCATCCCTCGACAAAACAGGGTGGATCCGACCGACCGACCCTACGGACACCAAACAAGATGAAATATGAGTTCTCAACTCGCAGGCCCTCCGATGGTTCCAAACTTTCTTATTTAAATTAACTAAATGAGTCCCCCGGCGCGAAACTTTCGCCTACCCTATTCGAATATTTTTTTACGCAGGGACAAGTCCCGAATGAAAAATCGCCTTCGTAATGCAATTTCATGGTGGTGAGAATTTTCGTATGTGTTTTTTGTTATTTGCTTTTACGCGACTCGCGGTTTGAATGAACTTCATGTATTTTTATCAAAAAATTTAAAATACTCTGATTTAACTTTTTTATTGCAGCTTTTAAATTAGTATTGTTTTTGGAATCACATTTATCCATACCCTTTAATTTCAATACATTTTATACAATTTTAATTTTTCGAGTCGTATTCTCTTCATTTATTTTGTCTGCCTCGAAAATAAACCTGCGCTTCCTGAAATTTGATCAACATGTTTATTTAACGTAAATAAACATTGCTCTTAAACTATTAAATTATTTTAAGTAAGTCTCCAGAAAACCATAAAAAAAGCACAAACCGCATATGATATATTTTTACCAATTCATTTTAAAAACATAATTTGTTATTAGTTTAAAATACAGTATTTTATTTAAACTAATGCTTACTTTCAAACAGAAATCAATGTCCAATCAACGTCGTGTTAAGTTATCAGATGCGATGTGATTGTGCAACAATGAGTTCCATTAGCCCGTTTGTTGGGCACGCGAGCATATTTTATGTTGACCCATAAACAAAGAGTAGCCGTGTCTCTGGTCGTTTGCGTTACTCTGCCTACATAATGGCGACCCTCACGACAAGTATTAACACCGAGGAGGGTACACGCCGCAATTGCCTGTAATTATCTTTTATAGATACGCACAAATCTTGGCTTTATTCGCGCCATGGCGGCTTACACTGAAATCACTTAGCGGGAGGTTTGTGCACGATGCCATTATGAGAGAAATTATTAATTGCTGTTTATCTATCGAACTTTATGCATATTCTTAAATTGTATACTCTAAATATTTTTGCCTAAAAAATAAACGTTATTTATTTATTACGTTATTTATCAAAAGTAATCATTCATATAATTATTATATCACTGTAAACGTATACATATTTATAATTATCAAATCTTACTACTCGATCAAAACTATATAAAAGTATTAGTTAGAAAAAAATGCATCGTTTTAAATATGGGATAAACTTCGATTTATCATGATTAATTTGTAAATTGTAAAAATATAAAGTCATTCGCCGGCTTGTTTTTAAAGCGCAGATCCTTGAATCGGAAAATTTTCCAACTGAATTTTGACTATACTAGTTTTTACCCGATATTTTCAACTAATACTTCTTCAAAGACTCGCTCCCTCCTATTGCGGCCCTTAATTTAAGTAGACCAAGATGCTGAGACCCTTCGCTCGGTTGGTTGGCCTAAGTGAGGCTGTCTTAACAAGACATAAATCCAGCACTATCGATTTTGCCATTTATTAAAGCAAATAAGATTTTTTTTAAGTACGTGTATTTGATATTCAGTCTCCGTTGATAATCCTCATTAATTAAAAATATGACATTTTTTTACAAAGACGCTTTTATCAGCATAGGTACCTTCAGTGTCTTTGATGAATCCCAAAAACGTAGACAGTCGCATTATTCATTATAATTACACTGCTCGTAAAAATTTTCCATCTTGTCACTCATTCATCTCGCGGATGGCAAGCAATAAACCAGGCTTGCGTTTTTCTCTTCACATTCCCTCGGTTGAATAATTCGGGTCGAGCCCCGCAGATCTTCTGCTGCCCTGTCTAATCGTCCTCCACGGCCTCGGAGTCTGCGGTCCTTAAAGAAAGCCTTGTTTACAACACTCGTGCGCGTGTGCGGCTTATCCTAAATAATGCCTTAGCATAATTATTACATAAAGCTTCTCAACGTACACTTTAATTGAAGCTAATTTAAATATCCAAAATAAGTACAAAAGTATTTTTATACAATTAAGCTAAGTACATGAATGATGAAGTTTATTATACATATTTAACTATGAATATTCCTTTTTTAAGAAACCTTCATGAGAAAAAACATAAGTCGAATCAATCAGTGAACGTAGAAACTGGTTGAATCTCCTGTGAAATTCAATATTTTTTTTAGAAATCTCATTTCGTAAAAATCGAATTCCCATCAGAGCGTCGATCATGCTTGGCATCGTATTTTTCTATTTGCCTAGTGATGCCGGCGAGTCTTCCGTGTCGCCTAGTCACTGCCTCGGTAGCGCGAAAGGTGCCGCTCGATACAGCCAGCTCAATACTATCGTCAGTCCAGATACCCCATGTGACACACTTTTTTTTATTAAAATGTGCTTTAATTATTTAAATTACATTACACGTCCTCAAATTTCTATTATTTTATGCAGCGTTTATTTATATATTTATTTACTTGACATAGATCCAAAGTTCTCGCACATCCTAACGGATAACATTGTTAAGACTTAGCCTTTGATTCATTGGGTTCAGTTCTCAAACGCGACTGCAAATAATTGTAGTAATTCATTTTTTTTTCAAACATTATTTCCCAAAGATACAGTAAATTGGGCCATAAATTAACGGACGACTTAACGCGAATAGTTCTCAGTCGGCCGCCTGCAATAATGGATTATTTATTACAAAAATGCTCATCGGCTCTTCGCTCTGCCATTATTCTAGAGTAACCGATTTCCTCCCCTCACTTTACTGCCGCCAGGTATTCAGCCCGCCCCCCCCCCCCCCCTCGCCCAGGGCTGCCAGCACCTAAAAATGCCCCACGCCAATGGACGCTAAACCAAACAACAATAATGTAAATTTTCAGATGGATCATTTCATCGTATCGATATTTCAGCGTCCCGTTTCCCGTTCCCCGTTTAAATAATCACCGATTAAATTGAAGGTTTCACTACAAGTTATCACGACAATCCCTATATGTTAGTCTATAATTATTTCAATCTATGAATACCTGATTTCGAAAGGCATTTCTGTTAATTTTATCAAATAATTTAATTCACAACAATCGTTTTTGTTTTAAACTAGAGGAGAGGGTTTTCATTATTTTTGACTTAATAAAAAAACATTAACAAGACTTTTGTAGTTTTATTTTTATTTTCATTTGTATCTAAAAAAAATTACATCCCCTTGACGAGTGAACTTATATTTTTCATTTTAAAATCCCACCCTCTCCCCCTCCCGTGTTGATTTACTGTAAACCCTCCTAAAATCCATTGCATCTTCCGGCGCCTCTCTCCCCGGGCTCGGACGGGATAATTAATGGACGAGAAGGAGAACCTCGCCGAGTGCAGGAGCAACACTGGCTCGGACTTTGTTGGGATGGCACGATGGCGAGCAGACGACTCTTTAAAACCCTGTATTATTATTTTTTAATTATTAGGAATTTCATTACTTAAAAAATTATTTGGAAAGCTTCCTGTTTTTTTAATTTGAATGAATACTTTATCATAGGTAGCATTTCATATTCAAAATTGTTCCCATATCTTGAATTAAAGAATGCGTATCGTTAACCAGAAGTGTGTGGTATCAATATTTATAAATCCAATTAATATAACTAATTATTATATTATAAATGATTTGTGATCAGCTTTGACATCCTAAATTAAATAACTGTGTTATTGATTATCTCAAAATCCAAATATTATTAGCTTAAGAGGTCTTGATGACGCAGGTTAATTATTATAAAATATGATGTATTATGATAAAAAAATATCTTAAAGCGATTGAAATCTCAAAAAATACATTCAGCTACAAATTAATTTGCAATTTTCTTTATTATATTTCATCCACAAATTTTACAAATACAATAACGATAAAAAATTGACTTAACATTTATCTTGTGCTTGTTCATAATATATTTATTCTACAAATCAGATTATTTTGGCTGTTATTCATTTGCAGTTTTCAAGTCATAACAAAAAATACGTAGCTGCGAATTTATCATATCATTTATTCATTTTCCAGCAATAGAAGTTAAAATATCACATTGAACTTCCAAAACTGGTATACTTGTAATATAAATGTTATATAAATTCATAAGCCGCTGAAAATAAACCAGGATAAGATAAGCCTTCTTATTCAAAAGATAAATTTCCCAGGTTTCGTATTTAGTCCCAGCGGTGAGCTTTGTTTTCCTGCAGTCTAGTAGGCGAGCATATCACCGCAATAAACGAATTTCAACAATGTAGTTCCCTTGCCCGCCCCGAAGGTTTTTGAAGTTTCGGCTAGCACGCGACTTTCTTCGCAATTAAATTCCTTTGCTTCCGCGGTGCAACGCTTCTCTGAATTAAAATGTTTTTACACGAATGTAATTAAAAATACAATACTTATTCACGATATATAAGACCACGAAAAAACAGTACAGCTTTTTCACAATTAGCTAAAGCTCAATTAGCGTCGTAAAATGAATACAAATATGTATATACATATATATCGTAATAATAATGTTAGGCATACTTTTTTGTACTTTTGGGCTTTTCTAAGCTGTATGCCGTTTTTGTATTATTATTCTTTCGTTTTCAGCTAGAAACTTTGTGGAATGCGATATTTTTTGTGTAAAAAAATAATTGTTAATTAAATGAAGAATTTAAATCATTTTAGTGTTATTGTAAATTTGAACTTAATATTATTTTATGTTGTATAGGATATTAAAAAAATTACGTTCAATATATTTTTAATCATAAAATGACACGATGATAAAAACCATGAACGCGTGCTAATTAATGTTTTTGTAGGAATTGTTAAATATGAGTATCAATATTATTGTTAATCTATTGAATATCGCCATATTTGGTATGGTTTGAAGTATTTTAAAGGTTTTGATATTTTCCAACACAAAAGAAATTCATGATTTGCGGAAATTTCTAATGGAATGCTTTAACTGCATTGCAAAGTAAAGGTTCTATTTATTGAAATATAAATAATGTTATCCCGATCACCGATCAAACACAACATTATCGACTAACCAAACACGATACTAATATACTGAATTCCGGTCGCAAATAGCCGCCGCTTCCATCTCGCTGACAAGTGCAGATGGTTACGGCACCGGCACGGCAACGGCACGGCACACAGGTCGATTCAGCTTACTCCCCAGGCTCCGGGAATGACTATTTGTCACCCCCAATTATTTATACATAGTCGTTTCTTCTGATAAGGCCGCACCGTTCCCGAATTTATAGGCCAACTTTCAAATCCTCCCCCACGTGAATATTTCAAATAGATAAAAAAAATACTGACAACTCCAAAGCCTCTCATTTGTAAAAGAATTATTTAAATTTTTTTTTTTTTTATTTCCAGAACATCTTGTTAGCTTTTCTATTTTTTTTTTTTATTCTTTTTTCAGCATTCGCTCTGTTTCTCTATACCTGCGTGATTCGTTCATTGTCCATATTGTTGAGTTCTTTTAAAAGTTTGCTTTCTTCTTAGAAACGAGTGATTCGAAAGGGACTTTTATTTTGCTCAATAATACATGTGCGTATTTACCCTCACGTTTTCTATAATTGGGTCTAAACATTTTACACGTTTATACTCCCAAATCAAATGCTGAATTGAGAACTTGTTCATATCAATATCTTATATTAAATTATTTAAATATAAATTGCTTTACCAATTGATTACTCGGTGGACCTGCGTATTATAACTTTTAATTTGACGCTTTTATCCACTTACGTGGTAAACTTATAAAGGCAGTCCATTGACATTTCGATCTGTTGTAACCGCTTTGGCATTTAATTAATTTTGTATACAGCGCTAAATGAATTTTCCCTCATATTTACGGTCTCGGGAAGGTTCAAAGTCTGATGCTCAGACTTCTTCTATCCGACAAAAAATAAAAACACAAACATAACATGTTTAATATTGAACTTACCTAATAAAGCACCTTAAGAAACTTTATATGTTGAACTTTCACTAAGCAAGGTAGATGAAAATTTGTTACAGTCAGGTTACACAAAAAGGTTTTCATAAAACTTGAGATTTTATGGGAAACGAAGTAATCGTGTTGGCGCTAAGTCAGTATCGATGTTATGCTATTGTATATTGGTCTTTGTAGGCTCTTTGGTATATTTGATGTTTTTTTTAATTAACATCTTCAATATTAAAAAGCTACAATTATCTAAGTGTATTACATTTTTCAATTTGTCAAATAATTATCTAGTCTTTTGTAGACATTTTGCTTTGATACCCCAAACGATAAAACATCAAACCACAACCCGCAAATTATTACAGAGAAGTATTTATTTTGACCGTCATCAATCCAGTTGTTAGTTAAAATTGCACTTTTCTGATTCACTCGATCACGCAGGTCACCTAATTGCAGCAATTATACGTTATGACTAACGGCCGAGAACATTTCCAGTCGGCTGCTATACACATTGCTATTGAAATACATTTGATTCCAACTGCGGTAGCGTGTCATTACTCCGTGAACTTATTTTTTTTTATCCGTTAAGTCTTTATTTTTAATTAATTTAATTTATGCACGATTGTTTCTGTACTTTCTTTTAATTAATATATCCCTTTAAAAATACAATAAAGTGTTCAAATTGAAATGAGAAAAAAGTGTCCGACTCTTTTCGCCGGCTTGTTTTTTTTCCAATCCTTTTTTAAATGAAATTTCTTTAGAATTTTTCAAACCCTTTTCAGTTCATGAACATTTATCATTTCACTTAGACTAGCCGCCCCTTCCTGGCCGCGCCCCTTCCCGGCGCGGTATTCCTTACGATAATCCTATGCACCGTACCTGCCTCGAACAATGGTCTATTGTTAATTGCCCTTGAATTGACGTTGACAAATAGAGCGATATACAAACTCGCCAACAATAACAATTACCCGACCATGAAGTCAGATAGAATTTAACTGATCGGAAACAAGACGTTTACTCTGAATCGCGGACCGACCAATAATGAAGTTTCGTCTGATGCAAATATTAATTTTCATTGTTTCGTGGATTTTTTTTAAAACTTATCTAACTCGTATGTACGAGTAAACATATATATTATCGTTATTATTTTTTATTTATTTAATATGTACGTAGACATAAAATATTATTCGCAAAGCTACAACTTTATTGCATTGCTTTTAGTGATTTATTGTCTCTTTGAGTCTTGAGTTTGTAGAGAACTTATTTAAAGCAGTAAACTCTCAAGTATTCCATGCAAACATCCGAATATATTATTGAGGCGAATCGATTTTGCGTTTGAAACGAATACGCCTGGCGCGCATCAGACCGCCCGTAAGTCACCCAGGTTCGAGGCTTCGCAGCACCGGGGGTGGTGGATACCAACAACTCAGAAAAAGTGGCATTCCTGGCCGAGCGGCTGCAGGGGCGGCGCGGCGCAGTTCCGGGTCCGTCTGCTCTGCTAGCGGGTCGCCTGTCGTCGCCGGAGCTTAGATTTGTCAAATTCTAATGTCGCTTGTCGCTCAACGTCGCGCTGTGTCGTTATACTGTTGTATTATTCAGTTCTATCATATAACTGCATTGTGTGCGTTTGTTGATATGTTGCATCTTCAAATAATTGCGACCAAGTCAACGTCTACAAAGTGACATATTTCCCTGTTCAAATTTTATACAGTATTGTGTCTATCGTGCCCAGCTAAAAATAAATCTGTTATCTGAGTCAAAATATAAATAATTATAGAATCAGATACTCGTTTATTACAACATTTCTCTAATGACAATTTAAAATATCTATTTAACTGAATCTTTTATCGGGTAGCTCGATTTATATATTTTTTTTGATTGAACGTTATAATGTTTTACGCTTAAGAAACGTACACATTTCACCTCATCTAAATTAATTGGTTTTATTCTCACTTCCGCGGAGTTCCTTTGAGGCTGTCATTAGCCACGTGGTGTAGCCGGCGCCGTGAGGGGCCGCCATTCCCGATAGATAATTGGCCGAAGTAAGCCCTCGCTAATTAAGGGCAGGCTTCACCCCTGAGGACTCCACTACACACATTCCTTGACTCCACCGCGCCCTGCAAGACGTGAGAGAAACTATACTAACATCCTGTAGCAACTTTAATATAACGAAGTGGCTGGGAACTAATTCAGTATTTATTTGTATTCTTGATGAAGATATATTTTTGTACTCGAAGTAAATATTTGTTTTTAGATCTCTGGTGTTTTTATTTTAACCTCAGTTTAAATATATGCATTGACTTTAATTTTTATCTATTTTAATAGTAAAATTAACTATACAAGAAGATAAGTCACATATATTTAATTATGTATTAAGTACGGCGCAGTGAACTCTGTGTAGTGTTCAAGTTTATGGAGTGAACTCATGCATTTCCATGAACGGGGGGCCGTGCCTGCTGCGGGCGAGCTGCCCGCCGAGGACTGGCCTGGACTCGGCCGCGGGCTGGACTCGACCCGGCCTGGGCTCGGACCCGGGCTGTGACTGCGTCCTGCACCTTCTCCTGCTCCAGGTCTCCTGATGCACTAATCTCGATACTTAATCGCTTCCGTTCATTTCGCATAAAGGCCAACCTTTCCTCGTTATCCACTCTTCGCACTTCTTGGCCAATAATTCACTCCATCGAATCTTTTCAGTCGCTTTTGAACTCAGCGCTACTATTCTAAAAAAAAGTTCTTACAAACGAATTTTATCCTTAACATGGCGATATTGTCTGGCCATTTTCCATTGAGATTTTTTGTAGATAATGCCATGTCGCATAGTGGTTTACTTTCTAATATATTCACTTTCTAGTGACTCTTTCTTCGCATTATACGATACAGTTCTTTTTTTATTTTTTTATTGATTTTAATGTATTTTTTATTACTGAAAATCACACATTGTATGGTTGTTGTCCTTGTGGCGTTCGATGTGCTTTCGTGGTACAATCTGGGGCGACTTTACCGGACGTTGATCCTGAAATAATGTAAATCTAGCCAAACCACCCGGACCGCAGTTTCATTGGTATAACACAATTCGAATGATTTTTACGTAATCATTTTTATTTTATTTTATATCAGTATTTCTTCGGAAAACTCTGATTTGTATAATACATAAATTATTTTTACCAGACTTTTCAGTGAAATTATTAATATTTAGCTTTTACGCTAAAAGTCTGTTGTAAAGATAACACCTTGAAATTCAATTTATCATCCCCGGAGAGACTTATCCAAATCCTTTTATACTTAATACGTGTATTCCTACATACTGTACAATCTCACCCCGTTCCGCATACGATAGCAGGCTGTTCCCATACATAATTGTTTTCAGGCAGCTCTGAAAATCCGCCCACAAGAACCTTAGGCTTACCGCGACATACTGCCTCCTTTGTTTTGACAGATCGAGCGAAAAAATATATCAGAATTTATTTCTGTTCTTGCGTAAGCTTTCACCATAAGCCTATCGCGTAACTAAATAATTTATTACGTGTATAATATATCTTTTTTGTAATTAGAAATACGACCTCCCGGGCCCTGAATTAAGTCCAAACTATCACCAAATAAATATGTTACGATGATACTCTTTTTACCAAATGCTCCTCGAATAAATGATGTATTTTATAAAGCTATAATTTTTCTACGCAGCACTCTACGACGAATCCAATCAGATCAAAATATGAAATCACTAACACAAATAACTACAATCTAGTTTAATGATTTCTTTTTTTTTCAACTAAAATAAATAATTTTCCCGTAAATCCACCAAAATAAATCAATTACGGTTCCGAACGAAGATTTCTATGCAAACAATTTTTTCCGCCGAATTATAAATACAAAGCTCCCGCGGCTCACCCCGCGCTTACGTAATGCCTTTTTTTCCGTCGCCCAACACCTTTTCTCCGAGATAGAAACCCGCCACAAATCCATTTATCTCTCCAGTTATTTGTGTTTTGTTTTTTTGGCCACTTAGCGGCGCATGCGTCCCCGGCGTCCGCCATGGCCGCTCTGGTCGCCCCCGTCCTCCATTATTCATCAGCAGATTCAAAGCAACTGCACTCCGATAAGTATTCCGTTATTTCCAGCAGCCGTCGCTTCTCACACTTTGCTACATTCTGCGACGACTATAAAAATATATCTCTAGTTATAATAAATAGCCTCATGTGGAAAACCTGTCTAGACTCTAAATGTAAGATTGAGTAAAATTCCTTGAAAAGACTCTGGGATTCTTTTTAACTATCAACGTTATTGAGATATGTTACATTTTGCATTGAAATTTAGATTCAAAACATTTTATATGAGGTCTTAAAAAGTTATTAGTGATTATTGAACCACTCAAGTCCTAGGAAAGATTGTGATTAAAATCAAAGAGCTCTATAACGTTATGAAGTACAAAATAACATTGAAATATTTACACAGTGGATCTATATATGCGTTTAGTTCTTTACGATTTTTATTTTTTTATAGTTGGATTCATTTGAACGGCGGCATTTTCTTTTCTTGCCATTGTTGTTCACGGTATTTATTAAAACTCTGTATTATACTTCTAATTTGTTAGATGTTGAATGTTAGAACTCTTTTTTTTTTAATCAATTTCTTTTTCACGAATATTATGAACGCTTTCTTCTTTTCCATCAACTTTTGTTGAGATATTGCTGTACCTGCCGGATTTGTCTTGAATGTTTATCAAACTGTGATCGATTGTTCTCGCTCTTTCCTATTATCGTGTGTGTAACATCGCCGAGTATTTCACAGTACTCGCGAATATACTACTAACTTGAATAATAGCATTACTGTAGTGAAAAATAATATTGATTTTTTTTTCATCAAAATGAATACTTTACTATCTTAATATTCATAATCAAATAATTTTCTTACATTAATTTATGTTTTTTGTTTAGTAAAGTTTTATTTAGTAGAACACAAATTCAATGATTTTTCCATTCTGCAAGGTCGAGTTTTTCATTATGGAGGTTTGTTAATTGTCTGCTAAACGCTATGAACACTGTAAGCAATCATAATAAACCCGGCACGGAGCGATTCCGTTAAAAAATGAACTTTCAAAACGTCAGATTCCTAATTAAGTCGAGACCTCCGTTGGGTCTAACTGCCTTCATAAGTTTTTATCAGAAGGTTTTTATCAAAAGCTTCCTTGCCCGGTGAAAGAATTGCGGAGCTATTTTTCCCGTTTGATTCGCTTTAATTAGACGTTTGGGCTCCAATCCAACTACAACAGTGTTGTTACCCTCTTTTATTATTACTCGTGGCACTTAATTTATCAAAAAGTTTTTCGCCTTGTAGCGTTCTATAGACATCATTGAAATCAGTTAAGGGGTACTTTTTTACTTAAATTTGAATCTCGATACGATGAATAATGGAGCAGTGAGAAAAATGGAAATTATTTTTTTTTTTTTAGAAAGTTGTTGAATATATAATAGAACGTATTTTGGTAACACACGTAATAAAATATTTTTTATCTTTATTTTTTAAATCTAATTTAAATCTTTTTTTATTTTACATTCGAATCTAACTTTTATTAGAATTCTTTTTTTTACTGTGCGATATAAAACTTGGTAATCTGGTGGAATTATTTTTCACGCTTTTCTTAAACGTCACTCACGTTTTACAATCATTATCACGATCTGTGTGATTGTTTTGCCGGCACGCTTTCTCTCGTAAACTATTTTACAGTCGACACTACCGCCGCCCCGTTAGCCGTCCAGGACAGGCGCCGCCGCCCCGCAGCCCCGCCGCCCCGCAGCCCCGCCGCCCCGCAGCCCCGCAGCCCCGCAGCCCCGCAGCCCCGCAGCCCCGCAGCTCCTGCAGCTCCTGGCAGGGGCGGCGCAATCCTCAGAGCGAGCTACTCGGCACTAAGTAGACGAGAGGCTGTTCTTTAATCGCGTCGTGTTTTGTTGTGCCGTCGTTGGCAGCCGCCGGCCCGCGCAGATAAGAGTCCCCGTTGTGTTGAGCGCGGTCTACCTTCTACCCTTGATATCCTACCCGCCGCTTATGATTTAACGATATTTTCCGCTTTATTTTAAATTTTGGTCGCCTTATCAGCTTTACTCTTTGAGGTATAATTCATATTTGTTTTGCGTAGCTATCTGTTTTTGTAAAATAAAATATTTAAAAACGTTAAAATATAATATATTATATTTCACAACTTTCTTCGATTAATTGAGTTAATCAACGATAATAACGCATTTAAAAATACGTTTTTAATTATATTCAATGCTTCCGCTTCAAAGACTCGCTCTCTGAAAATTTATTTACTTTGGACCCGAGGTGGATAATATTACGTCCGTCCGGTCATATTTCCTATTTTCATTATTACAGCTCTCCTCGAAGCGGAAAAGGAATACGTACCTTATTACAGGAGACTCCTTATCTAAGATCTCGGCGGTGTTTACAAAAGTAAGGAAAACAAAAAGCAAAACCAAATTAATAATGTCAGAGACATTTTATAATTAACTGCGCCATTTTTCGTACAACGTTTACCTTACGGCCATTAAAAAGAACACGCAAAGGTTCTTTGTGAGATTTTTCTGGATGGCATCTTTTATATCGAACCCGAACAAATAACAGATGAAAAACAAAACAATATCTTGAATTAAATGATACTCAGTGTATTTAAAATAATTATTTTATTGTCTTTGGAGAAATTACAAAAATATAGCTGTTCAAATTAAAACTATAATTTGTTGATTTGATGTGAAGGACAAAGGTGCAGTTTACGCATCGTCAGGGAGCTACCTGGCTAAATCACGACCCTTGCTGTGGCATGTTATTAAAAGACTTGGAATATATATCATGGGATATTTTGTTTTACAAAATGAACATTTGAAGCACAGTTATGTCATATGAATATATAATTTTCGAAGGTGTATTATTGAGCGTTTTATTTATAAGTAAACTACACATTTACATATTTATTTTCACATATTTTTTCACCCTTTATTATTTTATAAAACAATCAATAAGATACGACTAAAAATTACAATACATTTGAATAATGGCTATGTATAGTATGGTATGTTAAGCAATATAGATTTACGTTTATACTGTAATTATAGCAATGTCAGAAGCTTTGTGTTAAGTGTTATTAGAAACAAATGCGACTTGACAATTATTTAATAGCAGTGTGACTATAGAGAGGAACGGCACTACAACACTTGGATGTCTGCGAACACTATCGGCTGATCGGCTTGTTGGCTCAGTGTTTTCATGACCAATTCGATACTCATACCGATAAGTAAATTGCAATCTTAAACTAATGTATTGATCTATGATCTCCTTATTAAAAAATATATATAAAAGACATAGAATTGTATTTATTATTGTATTAAAAACTTCAAAACCTTAATATAGTTAAATGCATAGAACATCTCAAGAGTAGGTACAATCAGTTAGTAGCATTCTCCAGTGCCAAGGTTTGGATGTCAGTTAATTTGTTCTTTATTTCTGTGTACGCAGCTCTGCGGCCTTTCGAGCATCTTTTAACGATACGGCAACATGGCGTTGGCTTATGTAATTGAAAAGCTTTAACCTTCGCATTTTCTCGAATAGCTTTTGTAATAGCATTGTGTGTTTTGTTATGGATAATTTTATCCTAATAAAAGGTACTTCAAACAGGTATTTACTCTTGTATGCATTTACATGTTTTGAAATGTGAATTCGTTAAGCAAGTGTCTGAGATATTGACAATAGTAATATTTTAAAAACAGTCAATCCCAAAAAGTTTTCGTTTCCACACGCAATAAGTCCGAATAACGTGCAATCGGTGCAGTCAGCTGAAGCATTAATTGTAAGGTTGGTTGCCTGCCCACCAGGCGCCATGATGCATTTTTAGTTGTCGTTTGCGGCAATTAATACCAACACTATTTAATATTTTTAATAAACACGTCCTCGGTAGGCGAAAACTGCAAGCTTGCTGTTCCGAACTGTTCCGGTCCAGTGGCGACAATTCATATATATTATAAATTTTTCAATTTTATATTATTGCGTCCCTAAAACACGATCATTTACTGGGCACGGTAAACATTTCTGTCATATTCAAATGTTGTTGTATAAATTTCCATGAAATACAAAATTTTATTAAAAAATTATATACGACTTTGATTTTATGCTACTGGAACTGCATAATAAATGCTGAAGAATTATACATTGTTAAAAAATCTGTAGAAGAATTTATTGCTGTAGTAACATGTGATTTGTGTGGAAATATATCTTTGAAATGTTTTTTCTTCAGAATTTTTCTATTCAGTAGTACAACATACACTTGTCGGTTATTCTAAAGATAAATATTCGAAGGCGGAGTTTTATGTATTATATTTTACAACATTCGACTGTATTGTGTGCCGAATCGTCTCACTCGCGATCCATTGTTCGGGAAATCAGACTCGCGGGGGATCTCGCACGATGAGGAAGCGAGACTCCCTCTCAGCGGCTCTGCCCTCCCTCCGTCATTGTCTGGTCTCCCATTGAAGCGGCCTGATGAGAATTTACTTAGCATTTGGCGAGACTTGGTGAAAATAAAGATTTGCTCCCTGCCTGGTGCGGCGGTGACACCTCCCGTCCTCTGTCTTCGTCAAACGTAATGCCTAGCTTTAAGATGGCTCTCGGATAAGCCTCATCAGGTACAAAATAAGAAAGGAGCTTCTCTATTATAAATATTTTTTTGAACATTGGTTTTTTTTTTAATTTAGCCGCATTTTTATTGTTATTAACACTTCCCTTGATTGCTAGTGTCTTTGTTTAAGCTATTTATTCCAACTCTTTTTTATTCAATTATATTTAGTCAATTATAAATAAGCCCTTAATATATTTATAATTTGACATGTTCATAAATGAACGCATATCACATTTGTTGAACTGCTTATGTCATGGTAATATCATATGCAAAAGCGTTTACTTAAAATGAATAAATACGTTTATACATAATAATCGCTGGTTGAAAAATATCGATTTCAAATTTGGGATTATTTTCTTTTAAATTCCATGTACTCACCGTGCCTTTCATCTTTTTTTTCGCAGGAATTCGCCACCCTCACCAAAGAGCTAAATGTCGTCAGGGAAAAGCTGCTAGAGAGAGAGGAAGAGATCTCCGAACTCAAGGCTGAACGGAACAACACTAGAGTGAGTACACCCTTTCTTTTAATAACTGAACTTTGAATTATTTAACAAAAAAGTACACTCTTGTTTGATTAAAAAATATTAAATTAATTTCTTTCATCTACCTTGTTATCAAATATAATATTTCTGAAATATTACTTAAAACGAGTGTTGGGATTATTCAGATAAAAGCTAAATTAACTCGATCCATTATTTTAATGTACCATGGGGAAGCTCTCGTTCTCTTGATTAGTTATTTGTACGGCTTCGTTCGTTTGCTCGAGCCGCGTAATAAAACATAGGCAGTTTCTCCATTGAAGAATACATTTTCTATCTTTTTTTTCAATGCGAATCACTGTGGGAATAAATCCTTTCTGGTCGCTTACATTACTCTATAAATTCAGCTTAAAAGTACGTTTTACTCACAGTGAATTTACACGTCAAAAAAAAGCCGTGAACCTTTTGGCAAATAAATAAAATAACGTTCTGGAGATTTTCTTTATTCTTTCATATTACTGGCACTAAAGTTTAGGAGTGCCACATATTACGCTCATTCAAAAAACGTGCACATCATCACACGCCACCGACATCTTTAAGAACTGACAGACACTCGTCATGGCGACAGCTCGAATGCGTAAGTGTTCACATCTCCCCGCCGTTGTGGACCCTCCGACCTATCTGAACCCTCAGGAAAGTGCGCACCACATATTTTTATTTATTAAATTTCTGGTTCTATCCGCCTGTTCATTCAAAAGGATAAGCCCCATTTTTAATAATTAAGAAACAGGAAACAATTTAAAATTTAAACACTACTAATTGAATAAAAAATATATATACGCCTTATGTGTATATCATAAATTACGTGTTTTTATTTCCTTTTCTTAAATAATTATTAATAGTATTGTTGGGCGATTGGACTTTAGGAACACATGCTATAAACGTTTGTTGATCACTGATTTATTAAAATCGTTTTCAGTAATGAATAGCTAAACTTTGGGAATGGACTTTTCTGTAAGATTCCTATTTGATTTCATTTCTAGCAATGTTTTAATATTTTAATTAAATTGCACATTTCCTGCAATTCTGCATCTGCATATGTAATTCAAGTCATTTAAAATTTTAAAAAAAATGTTTACAACGATGTTACGTTGTCGTTGTTGGCAACCCGATGGCAAGATCAATTTCTTTAAAATATAACTCAATCTAGATATGATTTGTTATTGGTAAAGTAATAAGTGGTCGCCGAGTCGATACTCTTTTATTTGATATTATGTTTAAAATCGTAAATTCACCAGTGACAAGTGATATATGACATCCCCTCTGGAGGTCTCAGTTGAAGCGAGCCCCTCTGGTTTAATATTTGTGTTTTTAAAACCTATTGAGTTTAAATTATGTGACATTTCCACTCATGGATTCAGGGTACTGCGCGCCTGCAAGGATCTTTTGAATAATTTATTAATGCATTCAAGTGTTGTATTGACTTTAGAATTAAGATAAAGCTAAAGTTAAATATTTTTGTTAAGTAAATGTATTGCTATTTGAAGCACATGATGAGCTATTTAGATGCTCGTAATAACGACCCCCTCGGTCCTTCCAGGAACGAAATGTTTTTTATACGTGGACCTTTATGCGGCCACGGGTGAATTATTATAAAATTAAGATATTAAGCAGATAATAAATGATTTGATATTTTAAGGAACATGTACAACTCTCGAGATGCATAGTATAAGTTTATTGCATACAGATGTGAGGTCATAAATATTCAATCTCGAGAGTTATCTCTTAGAAAATACTTAGGATGTAATTGATTTATATAACTTAATACACATAAACACATGCGAATAAAGGGTTTTTTCCCACTCATTTTCCCTGCCTAACACAATATCACAACCATAGAAATTCATGTACGCTACCACCTAAGTCACACATTGAGAGCCCCGAAACCTGCGCGCAGGACGGGGATAGACAAACACCTCACCTAAACATTAGTTATAAGATCTATTGTAATAAACCTAATGAAAAATAAAAGAATTTTGAAATTTAATTTTTTTTTTTACGATAGCGTTCTATTTTTTGTGAGACCTAAGATAGTAATATACCAGTAGACCTGCCTTGGAAGGGCAGTGTTAGTTCAGAGACGGGCGTGGAGGCCACGCTCGTCCACAGAATATTTGGCCGCGAGTCGGCGTTATTTTGGCGGTATATTTACCGTGTAGTATCGCTCCGGTGGATTAAACATTCGTCGTAAGTAAAGTGAGATCTTACAAATCTCAACGAACATACAGCCGCGAGTTGTACGTATATTGTGACATATGGTCACATGTGAAAGTTTTAAATTACCGACCACTGTGTCGGCTCAAAAGTGAAGTCAAAGTGTTAAGTGTAACATCTTTGGAAGCATATATTATAACGAAGTTTGTAATAAAGTTGAAATAAAAGTTTACACATACAAAGTGTTTAAATCTACCCTATAATACAGTCCACTAAATATTCACGAACTTTGGCGAATTCGTGAAATCACACCGAAGAAATCGAACGTCTATCAGAAGTCTCGAAGTCGAGAACCATACCTGATAGCCGTCGCCAATAGTCGTATTTTTATGGAAATTTTTATTTTTAAATAAATATATTATAAATTACCTGCAAGTTTTATAAATTACAACACATTGATAATTGACTAAACCGCTAAAGTATTCTTGTACACATCGCGGAGTTGACTCCTTACCTGCATATACTTTTCCGTTACTCTCCATGCTTCGTTGGCAGGTCTATATACATATTACATTATTAAGGTCTATTGTTGGCATTTGCTGTCTGTGGTTGTGTGTTTTACTATTATTGCTGTCATTCACTCCGGCTCTTTCTGCTTTTCTCGCGATGTTCCTTGGGGCTGGTTTTTTGGCAAATTTCTGGTGGCCAGATTGTGTATTTCAGAAATGCCGAGACATTATGCAGCGTAATGTGAATGTTTGTTTCTCGAGTTTCAGCTCGCTGGGCTTAATTTAACACCCCACTGCTTTATTTCTGGTTATAATAATAAACTACACAGAATAAAGTTAAATTTACGTTTACTACTGGTATACACTCCTATTTCACAAAATTTCAACGTATCAATGTTCGCAAGTTTTCAATAAGAAAATTTACATCACTATATCACTACTTTGTTTTTTTATGAAAAAAATACGTTTTTGACATAATTTATCTATGTATTTAATATTATATTTACAATAATATTACTAAAATCTTCAAACGTCCAAACAATTAATTTGCATGTACTCATAGTATGTGAGTAAATCTTAAAATTAAAAATGCCATGAAATTAGTTACAATTTTGACATCATCGTATTAATTATCATTTTCATGTGTAAATTATTATATGTCTTTAATATTGTAAAATATACACATAATTTTTTTTTTCACTATTTTTGATTATGAAATGAATTAACGTTTTAAATTAGTTAAAAACTTTTTTTTTAAACTATATGTTTTTTTAGCATAGAAACATGGTGGAAGTAGTCCTCCTTAATTCTTTTGCAATCTTTGATTAACAAATATTGCATGTGCGCTGAAGCTTTTATCTTGACATTGTGTATCTACTACTTCAATGCGTTCATCGTTCATGTAGATTTAATACATAGTCATTTATTCCGTCCATCTCTCAGCGATCAGAATATTAAGTGCTTTCATCACATCAAAGTCCAATATATATCTTTAGGTGTTTTCCACGAAACTATTATTCGAACACGACATACTTTTTCTTATCATATGCATTATTATCAAATACCATATTCGGTAGTGTAAACCGTTCGAGCGTTTACGGTTTTGAAAATATCGATATCTCTGTATGTATATCCTGCAGCACTAAAGCCTCGCGTTTGTATAATAAAATATTGGTCGTCTTGAAACATCACCACATCAGATCCGTAATCTTCCAATAAATACACCAGGGACTGGGAGCGCCTCGGCGGTAGTCTGATACCATCAAATCCAAGTGCCAGCTCTTAAGGAAAACTCCCAACCGTCAGGTGATATTACCCAGACAGTTAGGTACCTGTATGATTCTCACAGCTCCACCGTTCGTACACACCTGCAAATACATTGCTTACGTGTTAACATTATTATTGTTATTATCTCAATTATTTGAATTTAATTCAGCCTAATAGGCTATTATTTATCACAAATTTACTTTAAACTAGGTGTCTAAACGTATCTACGAAAAGTAATGTGTTTATTTTGATTTTTGGAGGAAACCCAAAACAGTTTATTTTATAGACTTCAAAATTGTTAGTGAGTAGGTTCGGATGTGGGTGTGAGAGGCAATTTAGATGTAAAACACGCTCATTACTATCAATTCCGCACCTGTAAAAAACCCCCTTTTTAAACTTTTGATGTGCTATCGATATCAAATCTTAGAAAACCGATGGTATTCAGAGAAACTATTGACATTTGCCACTGTGCAAACTAGCCCAATGTCCTCGGGGGAAATGGCTCTCTCGGTTGTTATTACAGATTTATTTTTCTTGTTCATTCTTAAAATTGGAGATATCATAAAACGGTATGAATGAAGTAAACTGAATGAGAGATTGACCAGGGTTATGACACAACCTTTCTTTTAAACGTGTGACTGCGAGCATTCCTTTCACATAAATATATTCTTCAAATACATTCCGATGATTGCATTTTCTAGTTGTCTTATTTTTATCAAGGGCCTAGCTTCAATTAGAGATTCGCGATAAACAAAGTCTTAACTTTTATTATTTTGTAGTATAATGTAAGTCGCAATAATTCAAAAATGATAAACGCTCACTGAAAATTAAGTATAGTTACTGCAGTTATACTAAATGATTTTTTTTATATTTTAAGGCGAATTAAGAAATTTTTTTTTTTACTCAAGAAATAAAACAAATTGTCAACTTTTTTCCATCGTGAAGTTTGCGAAGAAGCGCATTACCATTTTATCATCCACAAAGTTCATAAACGAGCGACTTGTTTATTATAATTTCCAATGTATATTTTAAAAGTCGTTTTATTCGCGAGTCTTGTCGGATTTCCTGCATTATTCAACGGCCGTGTTCCTGCGCGCCCGGGGCTGGCGAGAGCGTCTCTTCGTCTTTTCACATCCCCAGGTTATTTTTTTTTTTCAATCATTCAGAACTAAGATCTTTGTTCGTCCATAATTTTCCCGTTTTGATTGTGTGCTTTAGGATAAAACTACCAATCGCGTTATATATCTAGCATTTACAAACGATTTTTATTATCGAAGAAAAAATAACCTCTAAAATGAAGCAAAGTTAGAATCTAAAGGTATTGTTCATCGAACTGACAGCAGTTCAATTAAATAATAGCATCCCGCATTAGCCGGTAGGAATCTGTAGTTGTCGCCTCACTGAACCCTTTTTTACATTTCGCTTTTACTTTTTTTACAAATCGCAAATCACTGCCCGCGCGGAAACTATCAGCCGTAAAATATACACATGCGGGGACCTCCAGAGCCCGGCCCGGCCGGCGGCGCGAACAGAGACTTATCAAAGGTAAAAGTGCCCGATAAAAGCGTAAACAAAAAACTACTCCCCGTCATCCAGGGGTTAACAGGCTCAATCAGGCGGCCATCCCCCTTGTCCTGCTTGTCGCACGAATAAACCATTTCCGAGGACTGCAACGCCGCGCCGCCTCCGACTGACTTCGGCACGTTTGTTTATTATTTACTATCGTTTTACCTTTTAGGATTTGATTCATGGCTCAAACCCAAGGGGCTGCAACAACTATCGTATTTAAGACTACGTTGTTTTTAGAATCAATATTTATTTTTTTATATATTTGATTTTGTAAGTATCTCAGACTACGCGTTAAATTGTCGGATGACCAAATACCGAATGAATCTGTTTTATTTTTGAGGCTATTAATATAAATGTTTTACTATTTGGTTTCTTTTCGCAAACAGTTTTTATAACTTGAACAATCATATTCTATAATTTTCAATAAGAACGGGAAATTTTAGTGAATTTTCCGTATAAAACTAACATAGAAGTTAGGTAAGCGTAGGATTGAAAATTAAGCTTTCGCATGGTTAAAGAATATAAAATGTTTGAAAATCTTATAAGATTTATTGAAAAAGTTATCGCATTGTTCAGAGCACGTTAAACATGTACAAATATTTTTTTCTAAGAGCTTATCGGAAACTTGTTTGATATATATATATATATATATATATATATATAATTTATTAAATTAAATTTATTCATATATATATATATATATATGAATAAATTTTAATAGAATTTTATTTTATTTTGGCCTACTGTTTTTTAATTAATTATTATTTTTTTTTTAATATATTTTGAATTATTAAGTTCACAATAGCATTTAGCAAATGGGAAAAAAAATTACCGAAAAACACCTATTAAATCAAAATTTGTCATTTGTGCCACCCAAATTTCACTGTTTATTTTTAAAGATACATTAAAAATAGAAACTATTGTGTTCAGCGGTTTTTTTCGCTGGGAATAATCTTTCTTCGGCGGGCATTTTGCGAATCCAAGAATAACTTTCCATTACAACCTCCTGCCACAAAAGTCTCGTAATATTCCCCGATCGCTCGAGATTATTAATTCATCGCGAGTCGTTTTGCTGCGATGTTTTCTTTGACTGTCAGAACGACTGTGCCTTTTTCTATTTGTCATAATCCTAGCAATAAAAATATTCCCTTCGCTCCTCACCCGCGGGACCTCGCCGAGCCTTTACTAATTCACATTTCCTCCACGTCAGAGCCGCGCACTTCCTGTCTCCCGGGGAGCCTCGCGCCCTTCCCAGCCCCCAGCCCCATCCCCCAGCCCCATCCCCCAGCCCCCAGCCCCCACCCCCCAGCCCCCGAGCTTCAGTCGCATTGTTAAATATTCCGCACACATCGATTATTTTCAAACGCATAAATTTGAAATCAACCATCTAATTGTGCTGTTATAATTGTATATATTACGCCTAGTTAGTTTCCGTTCCAATTTACATCGATTTGACGATAAATTTGATTCTGTTATAATAAATTTTAAATATATGCCACCTAAACTGTCAAGCCGCATTTAATACTCTATAGAAAATAAACAAAATATTTCCCTATTCATATTTACAATATTAAGCATAAATAGCTAAGGATAATTTAGTTATAATTTTTTTTTAAATATATTTAAAAAGGGTTAAGTATGTGTGTTGTCTCTCTGTATGCTGTAAATACCTCACCGCAAAAGCGGGTATTTTTCACAAATATTTCGAGACGTGTTATGAAGTTGTTTTGAAGAAATTTTATTCCCTCTTCATGCACTATTTTGATTTCCATTTCCGCCGGCAGTTCACGCTTATCTGATCCCCGGGTTAGCTCTGGCGGAAAATTCCGCACACTTCATACAAAACATTTTTGTCGACGTTTTCTCGCGTCTTATTTTATCAGAGCTTACGTATTCATGCTGGAGTGTAGTAGATTTATTTTGAATAAAATATAAGTGTTTTACATCGTGATCGTAATAAAAAAGCGTTTCATTACGCACGGGCCGTCGCCGCCTGCCAGTGCGCGCGCAGACGCGTTAATAATTACAAGCTTTATTTCCTCTTCCAGTCGATTGACAAAAATCCTCGGAGTTTCACATCCAAAAACTCCGGCTTAAACTTCTATAAATTAAAGGATCAGCGCCGGTACCTGTCGGTTATGCGCCCTTTTACCTTTAAATTTTAGCTCAGAGCTCGGTATTATAATTCTATTCTTTCCAAAACTCGACGTTTTCATTTTGTTGATAAAACAGTATTTCCAACTGAGGTGAATAGTCGTCGCCCCACTGAGGCCGGGATGTAAGTTTTGGCTCCTTTGTGGTGGCAATTCTTCTGTCAGAATCACTTCGGCCGGGGAAACCGATTACCGCCACTTTACTGAAGACCTGATTATCTCTCGGATGTCGGCCGCTCGCCCTCGCCCTCGCCCTCGCCCTCGCCCTCGCCCTCGCCCTCCCCCGCGCGGTCCTCCCGGCCGATAGTTCGTTCTTATAATGTAATAATTGAAGGATTATCCGCACGAAGCAAAGTCGGCATTGCGTACAATTCCAAGTTTTTTTCTTGCGAAATAAGATTTAACCCAAACTTCTCGAAATTTTCCCCGTACTTTTGAATACGTCTTAAAGTATAAAAAAACTTCTTTCGCAAATCTCTTTCGTCGAGTTTAATTCATTATTTGGTCACCTTTATACTTTATTGAAAGAAAACTTTTACAAGTGTGATCATACGCTTTTTCATAATTTTCTCAGAAGTAGAATATTAAATTTATGCATTTATTTCAATACAATTTGCTTTCTCATTATTTGTTTAGAATGAGTTTTATATTTTTAAAGTCAGTTTTAATTTATTTATTTACAATATATTTTTCCATTTATTTGGTGTGTTTTAAGTAATCATTGTTGAAAAAATTGAATGTTCAAAATTAAGTATATCTATTTTGTTAATCATTTAAGTGTAAGAAGTGTAGTAACTTTTGATATCATTTTTTTTTAATTTAAAAAACAATGCAATGAAATTGTTTATTTGTTGTGTTGTATCGTTTGTTTATTTTTTTTAAATCTCAAGAGAAACATGCGAGCAAATGCGCTTATGGTTCATACAAACTTAATTTGAAAATAATAGTCTACAAAACCCAAACAAGTGGCAAAGGAAACGAACTGCTCAGTCCGACGGATGATAAACCTCTAATATCCTAGGAAATTTTCCTCGTAAAATTTTTGTCCTCTTTCATGTCGCAATTTGATACGCATTTTCTGGCCCAGAGTTTCCTGTTGGTATTTTATCGTACCTCCATCTGCAGATAGTCTACACCAACTAACGCCAGGAAGGAAATACAACTTCTGACATGCATACCCGCTTTGTGTCCCGCACAATCATGTTGCCTTAGAAAGTTCAAATCAAAAGAAAGCAATACAAATATTTTTATGATTGGTTTGAGGTGTGAGCAATGTGTTTTTAGGTCATCGTAAAAGTTAGTTATAATATAAAGTTAGAGTATATAAAGGACCACAGTGGTCAAAATGCTATAAGTATCAGGCCACGTTAGCCGTCGAATCTTATCTGATTTGAAGCTTTTTCTCGTAATTTCACGTGAGTATCGTTATCTTATAAACTGTCAACACAATAAAACTGTTTGCGTACAAATGTAGGTCTAGTGATCATTTCAAAATTTGCTCAAGGTTGAATCGTAACTGCCTGGATTCAAAACCACACAAATTTAAAGGATCGTAACAAATGAGTGTTCATTATTTAATATAATATAAGATGCAAAAATAACGATTCAAGAATAAATATAATTTAGAAAACCTTATACATATTTTATTCATAGACATCAGTCAAATTAAAAACGTCTACGTATAAGTTTTCTTATAGTAAGCTTAGTTAACTTGTATGAGTTTTTAGTATTATTCTATCGAATATTCAATATTTACAAGTGAGGATTGTAATGTTTCTATATCATTGTCTCATTATAATAATTGTTTTAAAAGTTATATTAAATTCTGTTTGTTTCCAAATTTATATCAGAGACTTGTCAACTAAATGAGATGTCATCGAGAAAGGGTACTGATCAATGTTCCAGTTTATCTAATAATAATTTAGTAAATTTGTAGTATAATTTAAAACTTTGTTGAATAATAAACTTGTCTTATATTATTGCTATTTATTTATTTTTCACCTTGTATTTAAACAATAGCCCGAACCTGACGAACTTGATAAATAGATTAAATGTCGATCACCTCAAAACACTGGACACTTTTTAAGCGCTATTTAATTTGGTATCCTTTAGGGGTATTTTCATATGTTTAATATAATATATATAATATGGTTTGTATTGTTTGTTGCAGTTGCTTCTCGAGCACCTAGAATGCCTGGTGTCGCGGCACGAGCGCTCGCTGCGCATGACGGTGGTGAAGAGGCAGACGGCGCAGCAGTCGGGCGTGTCCTCCGAGGTGGAGGTGCTCAAGGCGCTCAAGAGCCTCTTCGAGCACCACAAGGCTCTGGACGAAAAGGTAAGCCGCAACTTCACTCTGCTCTTGCTCCACGAACACTGGACTCCTTACTTGCAATTACCAATTCACCTGCCGAGCCTTCGAGTCCCCGATGTTCAAAGGTGAACAGTTTGTGAGAATTGGAAATGTTCAATACAATATAATGATGATTGCACAATATAATATATACAAAATATAACTGTATTTGGCCCGATATGCGATAGTCTTCGCAGTTCTAATTAATATTTTCCAAGTTTAATCTAGTTATGCAAATCGTAAAATTAATTTGTACCACTGTCTGGTGCTCCGCGATATTCTGTTTTTGCCAAAAGTGTTTGGCTAATTTTATTAACATTGATGATAAGAACGTATAACTGAATTTATCTTAAATTCAAATTGGAATTAATATTTGTTTGCCAAGGATCAACCAAACATTGGTGGATGAAATGTCTGATATCGTAGAACAAAGGGAAAATATACTCCGGCATAGCTTTTAGATTGCGTACAACCGTAAAAAACGTTCCACAATTATTTTGTATAACGGTGTTTATTTTTGATACTATTGTGAATAATTATGACATTCTTTCAGAGGAAATGAATTTTAAGATCAAATGACTAAGAGATAACGATTATTTGTATTCGTTTGTACTCTCGTTTTTAGGACCTTTATCGAACTGTCTAACAAAGCCATTGAATGGCCTAAGAATGTGTAAATCTAATTTTCTAATCAATTGACTAATCAATATTTTTCCATATATAGTATTACAAATTAAACTAGTCTTCCGTGTATAATTTTCCATTTCATTGTTTATAAATATATTACATGGCAAACAATGAGTTCATTAGTAGTAGGAGTTGTTTTTTTTTTTTTAGTTAAAAAATATTTTAAAGCTGTTGGCTTATCGTGCAGACCATGCAAAGTAACGGAAATTTGAAAACTGGATTTAATATTTCACTTTTACGAAAAAATCTTAATATCAAATGTATATGCACCCGCAGTATTTACGTATTTAATCAGTATTAAAAATGCCTAAGTAAATATTATTTGTATATATTACAAATTACTAATACTCAATCCTCAAAAACATAATTTTATATAAATGATTCTGTATAACCCGCGTGTAACCGTTATGTCGTATGTGTCGCTCGACTAAAACATATGTTTAAAACCTTTTTAAAATATTAAGTAGGCACTGTATTGTAATTCATGAGGCCCCAATTTTCAACGCTAGTCTTGAGGTTATTCTGGTGTTAAATTAGCTACTTAAACTTTTTCAATAAGACGATAGCGTTAAAGTTTTCCTATGCAATATGGCTGAGACCGCAGCTCGCACGAGCGGGTCAGCTCGGCCTTGCTAGGCCAAATCGTCATTATCCCATATCGGTATATCTATGGTCGAGTAATGACTCGGCTAATTGCCGTATACATTAATACATTATTTTAAATTAACTCTATATTTAAAAACTAATATTTAATATTTAAAAACACATCGTACAAACGCATCGTATGAGCATTTCAGTTACATTTTTGCCAACGTAATCAAAATAATCGTAGTTTCTTTCTGTTTTCATGTTTGGGAATATATAATATTAAATATATATATATTTTTTTTTTTTTTTTTTTTTAATTAATTGTGGTGCAATACCTTTACAATCTATGGGTGCGGGAATGCTTATGACGAGAAACCACACATTTCAACATCCTAACATTATATAATTAATAACACGAAAGCATTATCAGTTATCTGATTGTTAGAACTCGATTGTACAGCGAAGTACGCCACCAGGCACAGTTTTTCTTCGTTTCATGTCTGGACCGAGTACCTAAAACTTGTTAGATCATCATTCTCTCGACAACAATTGGCACACTAATACCAACCTAACCAGATCGAGTCGCTCGATTCCCTCGCCCGGGATCCCATCCGATCGCAATTCTCTTTTACTCGAAGCCTTTTGTTTTAAGTGTAACTTGACCATCGCAACTTTGATCGTATCGTGCCGAGTACCTTCCTTACTTCGAAAGACTCCAATAAACACTCCCTTCATTGAGTACGTGCTTTCTCGTTGGTAATTTAGTATAATGCGGCCTATCGAGATGATGTAAGGTAATATTGTTTACTAAGCTTTGACTTCGCGTCAGAACCGACACACCACAAACGGCAATAAAAAGTACTCCTAACGGAGAGAGCCTCTCCGGAAGACGGCCATATTATTCACATGAAAAACGAGTCGGCTTAGTTTACATCTCCGTCAGATGTTTGAAACATCTCCTTATCGGACCCACTTGACTCGTGATTAATGAAGTCGCCCGCGCGCATCCATCACGGCGCCCCACCGGCCCGGCCGCGGCCGCAGGATCATCTTACCGAGGGTGTCAACTTTGCGACCGCGGTCGTCGATTAATCTTTAAACTCGTGCCAAAGTGGATGACTCTCTTATTAGAATGTCTCGGGTTACCTCCCCTCACCTCTGCGCTGATAGTGTTCTCGACTTGCGCTAACTACTCGACAATACTGTTTGATTGATTACTCTGCGTGGATCCGCATGCACGATGTTAATGTTCATGGAAAAATAATTAGAAAAAAAATATTTGGTTTTTTAACTGTTTTTACCACATTTCCTTAAAATAAATTCTCAAAACAAAGATATGCCTCAACGGTTAATATGCAAGCAGTATATACTACATAAATCTCGCTGCACTCAGCGTATTGGTACTTACTCAATGAAAGACGTCAATGGTAGAGTTCGACTCTTCGTATTTCGAGCTAACGCCCTGCTGCTCGCACCACTAGCTTCCGATGTTACTATCTACATATATCAACTGTATAATATTATTTTAACAGATAGCACCTCTAGCAATTTTAAAGGTAGGTTTTTTGATGAAGCGCTTTTAAACAGATAATCTTTTATTTGTCGAAAATAAAAAACCTTGAAGATGTGTAAACCTCAAGAACATGAAACGAAACATCTACATACATCGTTCAAATTCATCAAAATTTAATTACGTTACGGAATTTAATTAATTTTCAATTTATTTCACACAAAAGCGCTGCTTAAAATATTTCACTAAATATTAATTACTATAGCTACAACACTGTCGCTTCAATTTTTGAATTCGATTTGCATGATTTTAAAGCTTTACTTTGATTAAAAAATGGTAGCTAGAATATTGATACTATTAGGCAAATTCTTTTTAAACAGAAACTCCAGGTGTCAAAGCAATCAATGAGGCTGTAGAGGTGCCGAAGAACAAAGCAGTCTCGGCCCATCTCTTCGGGATTATGTAATGAAGTAACTAAGTATTCTCATCTGCCTCGGTGCCCGCACTTTTCTCTTTTCGGTGAAGATCGATAAGCCCCGAATCAGCTTCCTCGAAGCGGTTTCCTTTTTACCTTCGCGAGTGCTCGGCAGTGCCCCGTTTGCATAATTCGTAATTATTTACTGATTGCGTTACCGGAACGGGCCGTGTTTAACTTACGACCTTGTATTTATATTATTCTGTTTGAGTATTTTGATTGGAATTGTGATTCTAAAATCTTTGATGTTCGAGCGCAACAGTTTATCAACAAAACTTCTCTCAGAGAACTGTAAGTTCTGTGTTCATTTTAAAGAACAGATTATCCGCGGGCGGGATTTGTTTGCGGGTGAAAGATAAAGCGCGACACATGGCTCGGCGGATATCCGCTGCTCGGCATGTTTGCTACATTTGTATGTATTTATTCAATTCTGAGTTATTGGACCACAATACGGAGTGAACGCCGAATGCCCTTTGTTTTTCAAATACCATCGCCCGCTCAATAGCGCCAGCTGATGGGACGATCTACTTAGTTTTCGAAATTGAATTGTTCATTAAAAGAAATTTATTCCCTAATCTACAGAAGAAACACCCGATCCTCTCGTGGGGATAAAAGGGAATACAGCTCTGCCTTTGTAGTATAATGTAACAAATCCGCTCGTGCGGAAATCGAAGAATATTTTTGTTTTCATTCAATATTCAATGCGAATATTTCAATATTTGCCGATGTTTTATTTAATCATTCCCCGCTGTCCGCAGCGCGTCGTCTCCCTCCGACTCTTCGCCAATCAGCGGCTGAATCAAAAAAACATCAAATCCGATTTCAGCATAAAAAGACAAGACCTCCGTGACGCGCCACAATAAAATCACAAACTTGATTGTCGATCGGTTCTTTGAGATTTTCTACTCATTTTTTTTTTTGGCATATTTTTCGCTGTCTCGTTCGAAGACTTTGTGATTTATGGCCACATTCACCGTTCCGAGGCGACTTATACAGATCCCTGGACAAATAATCGACGTACGTGACGGGAAAGGCGGCGGCAACGCTCGCGGAACCGCCTCGCCGCACACCAATCGAATAAAACATCGTCATCTCAATACCCCGCTAGAACAATGATTGATAATTAAAATTTGTATTTGTCGATTTTATTTAAGAATATGCCAGACACACTACTTACTGTACGCGTGACAATTGTCAATCGACAAATGTTTAATATTCACGTATTACCACTTAAAGCTTATTCAACGATCGATATTTTACAAAAATAACAACAAGGTACTTTTTTTTCGCGTAAAATGAAAAGTCACATGAAGCTATCACTCAGAAGTTTTTTTCTCTCAACCCTTCGGACCACACTCTATCATTGTCGAAAAATTCGAATAGGCTTTTCCTTTTGTAATTCGATAACTAACTGAAAACAAATACGTAACTATCGGAGTTTCCAGCGAGAGACTGGAGAGAGGCGGGCCTCGCATCAACTTCTCTGACAGAGCGGCATTAAGAACCTGAATGATGAGCCGCGGGCTTCCGACGTTAGGCACCGAGAAGAACGCCCGATCCCCGCAACATTCGATTATATTCTGATCACATTATAATCCATAGTTTATTAATCGCATGCTTGCCAACAGCGGGCCGCGGGTATTGCCGAAACTACATTATGCCGAAAGCGGATGCGGCGGGGGTTATCGAATCTCCATATAAATTTTCGGCATTGTCCCAAACGGCCCAAATGTGAAAGCATATTGCACCTCCGCGCCGCTCTATCAAATCGATCGGAATAGTAACTCTTTTTGGACAAGCTATGCGTCCGTCCCTCCCTTTATAGTCCCGAGGGACAAAGATATTTGTCTCTAGTGGACCATCCTATTAAGACGCCAGATATATATTATGATTTGTTAGGATCTCGTTGATTCTCGTTCAGATCTATAGTAAAACAAACCTACTGTATATATTAGATACCGAGTTACGTATGAATTAGTTTATTTATTTTTAACGCTATTTGTAACAATTATTTTTTTAGCTAATATTATTTACATTTTTTTTTAGTATTCATATCAGTTTTCATGCAAACTCTGATAGGTTTCGGAGTAAAGACCCCTCGCCGCCCGATCCCGGGGGATAGGAAAGGCACTGCGGTTTTCGGGACTCTAGTCATTTAGGAGGAGTCGACAACCCCATACGTGACCTCAAATATCTCATAACGTCATATCAACCCCTAAACTGAACCTTTCAAGGGAAATATAAACCAGGCTGTAGACACGCTACCTTACTAGAAAGCCTCCTCGGAAAAATAATTATATCCCCTCATAAAGTGAACGTCGATACACTGTTTACGTTTATCCACAATTTTCGCCTCGTTAATATAAAAACAAACCTCGCTGCCAAGTAAAATTCTATATGGCCGGATATCATTTCCTTTAATAATTACGGCAATAAATCTTATGGCAAGACCAAAATACATCCAATATCTACAAGCAAACTTACCCACACCATCCTATTAGGGAAATAAATGAAATGCCAATGCTCGCCTTATATCAAATCATGTTTGGGGAGTTTGGTATTTACTCGGGAAGTAGAATTTCGAGTTTTTCCCGGATATTTTGATTTAAAAAATAACCGTACAAATTCTTTCGCGGGATATTAGTTAGTACGCTGAACTTTTTATAAGCCGCTGCGAATTCGCTACGTCATGTTTAGACCTATGCCGCAAATAATATTGTAATTCAAAGTTTTAGCCGCATTCTAATCTAAAGAAAGCGTAAAAGTTTATATCCATTTCTCTTTGGCAATCTTTTTCCTCGTCGTGTTAATTTATCATAGAAAAAAAATTGTTTTTTGATATGTAAATAATATTGCAACAAAATAAACTATTTCGAGCTATTTATATTAAATATAATTGGAATATTTCTAATAGTCGGTAAATTGTCGGCTAACCACTGGTGATATATTATTTTTTGTTTCATGTTAAGATCCATTACTGTCATTTTATTAACTTCACGGTGTTACTTTATTGTTAAAAAAACCCCCCGAAAGAGTCGAGTCCCCGCGCCTTTCTCGCCTCCCCGGGGTGATCCGCCCTCGAGGGGAAGGTAATGACACTTGCGAAATGCCCCGCTAAGTTGGGGTTGCCACGGAATATCGGATGAGCCGGACGCCCGAGCATTGGAGTGTTTACTTTACCTAGTCTCCTCGAGCGCAAGGACGCTAGCGGCCCTGCCTACGCGACGTGTGGTTTCATTTTAGCGCTTCGAAATTTTTTTCACACTTTGTGACGATGAAATTATATTGGGTCGTTTTGAGCACAGTTGATTTTCTAAATATTAAGAAAATATATTAAAAACTTATCATGTATCTTTCCATTAGATCGAATCGTACCCTCGAAATTCCAATGAAATACTTAATATATAATAAGATCCAGAGAGAAGATTCGTAGAGATATGTGGACTGCCTTTATCGGGTGATGCCACAGGCTTGCGGAAACGCCGTGTATAATTTAATGTTATTAGTCATGGGTAGTAAATTTATCCTCAGCCGGTCTATTTACATGTTAACAGCCCCGCCCCTAATGCAATAACGTTGACATGACACGCCGGTAGCTCCGCAGCGGGTCGCAACCATCCCTCGTCTGACGGAGTCTCCGCATATAAAGTCGGCAATGGCCGAACAAAGCCGCGGCGGGCCGCCCGAAATCAGGGACCCGCGGGGGGACCCAGCCGGGACCCACCGGGACCCGCCGAGACCCGCCGAGACCCGCCGAGACCCGCCGAGACCCGCCGAGACCCGCCGAGACCCGCCGAGACCCGCCGAGACCCGCCGAGACCCGCCGAGACCCGCCGAGACCCGCCGAGACCCGGTGAGACCCGCCGGGCGGACGGGCCAATCATCGCAGATTCTGATTTGCGAATTGGTTTTGAAACGACCTTGATAAGCTCAAATCGGATTCAAACAAATCGATCCATAAAATATCTGAATAGAACTTTGTGAATATGTCAATTTCGAGGTTTTTGCTGATTACCTACGTCAATTTGCCTTTCTGTTGTCAGAAAGCAGTATACATCCTTTTATCGTTGGTTTGCATATATATATATATATATATATTCAATTCGTAATATTCCTAATATCTTCTAAATTATGTAATAGTTTACATCGCAAATAGTGGTTATTATTTAATGATCGGTCTGTCTTAAGCAGCCATTTTTATGACGTTAAATATTGAAACTTTAGAGTCTTAAGCAATTTAGGATTCGCAATCAGCACTTTCAAATGTAAACGAAGTTTATAAATTGCAAATAATACGACTCCCAAGGCTCGGCTGAAGCCAAACCCTCGGCGGGGAAATGTGCTTTAACCAGAAAATATATTCGAATCCCAGTTGGAGCATTTTTTTCAGTCGTGGATTTGCTTGTTTGAGCGCCGGGAGTCCTATTATTTGCGACTTGAAAGCAATTTAATTAGGAATTTAAATTAAAGCATACATACTATTATCCCAAATCAAATTACATATTTTTTAACTCAATTACTTCAAAATATTTTAAAAAAATTCTTGGCTCGAATATTGTCTAGAATATTTTTTGTGATTCGTGTATAGAATTAGTTGGTGTGTAAATTTGTATTTCTGTACAAATAAAGGATACTCCTCAGGGGCGTGTAGTCATTATGAAGTTAGGAAACATTGAAGCACGGTACTATTGTATAGTGTGTATATTTATATATTTAGTGACAAATGTTTTGCACAAGCTTTGGTACAAAATGTTGTACTTTTTATAGAGTAGATCGCAAATTTCACTTATTTGTGAGTTCAGTTGAAGAAATATGTTTTTAACTATACACGGAGAAAACATGTTTTCGTATGTATGAAAGCATGATTTTCGCAATAATAAAAACAAACTCTCTAGTTATTAATTTCGAAATTTTGTTCGCCCACAAATATTTGCTAGAATCAACACAGTGGAATATTTATCAAGTATCAATATTATATTGAGACATGAAATAGTTTTTTGTAAATGAAGTGCGCTCTCCGCAATCGAAGCCGACCACCGCTCAGCCCCTCGCTGTAAATACTCTCGCAATACAATGAAAACTAATTGATCGTGCGAGTACTCCGCGGGTATTCAGGTTTATTTCTTCGCTCATTCAATTTTCCCGAGTTTACCTTCTTAACTATTTGCCAACACTCCGACGCGTCTGAGCCGGCACTTAAGCGTGATTTCTGGTGTGACAATATTATAATTTAAATTATTAATATACATAATTTGTTTCCACACACAACCTCGCCCCTTTGTTTGGCAGAATTATAATTCAGCTCGGCTCCAATTAGAATACTCCGCCGTGACCCGTAACGCCTCCGGTAATTTATTTAAAAGGAAAATGTTATTACTCTCACCCGCCGTGATTTGCGAAATTCTGCCGAAATCTGCAACCGACAACATCACACCATACTGAATCCGAAATTAATTACTGGCTATAAATAGTTCATTCAAAAATTGCAATCAACCAAATTTAACCCACCATTGTCCAGTGATCAACCGATCACTAGATTTATTTATCAACAATACATTCGTAATTTGTGTTTTCATAGTTAAAGTGCGGTAAGAAAATACAGTGGTTTTTAGTTGCAATTCTCGCACCCAATCAGATCATACATTTGACCATTTATCTTTATGAAGGAGCTAATAATACCTGTTTATGTTAATTAAGCTAAACACGGGAAGTAATGACTCGCATTCGGAGAAGTGCACTTAGCTTTCGATAAGACATATACACCATGAATCTCGTGAATGATCGCTCTATTACATGTGCTTTTTTTTAAATATTATATGTTATCAAACACCCGATACCTATTAACAAAAACACATAAATTCATTCCTAAACATAATATCAATATAACTCTGCTCTCTCTAGGATGTCATTTAATATAAAATTCACCGAAGAAACGGACGAAATTCAAGGCAAGAATCCAACATTTCAAAATTTAGCCCAGTAATCAAGTTTTAGAAATAACAAAATTCTTGAATAGACTTTAACACACTCTGAGCTTGATTGACTTAGGTTCCAACTAGAAACAAAACTCTATGTATTAATATGATTTAATATTATCCAACTATGCTCGAAACACAGTTCAAGTCATTATCACTCGTGGGGAAAATGGATAAAAAAATTAACGTTGGAAAGAAATTCAAAAACTTATTAAAATTAAAAAAATGTTTTAAATGTATTTTTCTGAATATCGCTAGCTGTATGGCCTCAGCTTCTTTTGGGTTGCGTCTTATGACAGGATGCAGTCCATGAAGGATCTTTCGTGGAAGTATCAGATGAGGAGCTCCCACCCGGGCCGAGTGGCCGAGCAGCGTGCACGGTGCCGCGTCGCTGTAGCCCGCAAATTTGTCTCCTATAAGCCGACAATAGATCACGGCAGATACCGATCTCTTGTAGTAATTCGAGATATTCGGGGGCACGCCTCGCTCGGATCCGTCAAAGGGAGTCTTAGAGCCAGGGGGAGAGATTAGCCCTGCGGAGGCCGGCAACCCTCTCCAGCCGCGGGGATCAAAGGCACTCTTCCCAGTCGCGCCGAGGCAACGCGAGATTGTGATGATATAGCATACGCAGGAATCTCAAAGAAATTTAAAAATAATAATTATTATCACCAAATTTTTATCAAACTATTAATTAACACTTAAAGAACCTACAAAGTTCATTTTATTTCGATATTTGAGAGTGTCGAAATTATTAGTCATTGTACCTTAATAAACATAAATATTTCGAAATATTATTCTTCGCATGTTACATTATTTTTCTCTTAAATACTATTATCAATACAATGTAGTTTTTTTTAAGCAATACTAGTTTTCTGAAAGATTAATCAATAAAACTTTATATTAACAAATATTTTACGTCATATCACAAGGTCATTATAAATATTATTCCAATAAGAGGCTAAATTAAAAATCAACCAGCGCAATGGCGCTATTTGCAACCCGTGTGACGTATACTTCTTAAATAAAAAATATTCAAATAACCTCTCTTTGTTTAGATTAGTAAAATTGTGTAACCATGTCTAGATGGAAATTAGCGTCTGCTTTTTTCTCACTTATTTCTAGCTTTCTGACTCAAACGAATCCGCGTCTCCACCTGTGCAGCCCCGCCCAGCTCGGGGAGGAGCCCCTGCCAGCGTCGGGCACACGCATGTCCCATGTCAGCGCGGCTATATTTTATATTCAAACAGATGGGATTGATTTTTCGAGAAATAGCGTACTTTTTTATATATAGTATTGGTATTTTTATGTTTCAAGCAATTTAAATATATATAAATGACTTTAAATCGAACTATCAACCTATTTTTTCTCATGCACAGTGTCTGACATTGAATACGAGTATATCTTTACTCTTTAGCTTCAACCTTAATTGCCTCTTAACTGTTCATATGTAAATGACAAGGTCCAGATATTCCGCTTGTAGTTTCTATTCTTTCCATTATAGCAACTTACAGAGGAGTTGTGCAGGCCATAACCGAGGAATCTCTTATATTAATATAAAATATTGCAGCTCTGCAGCAACTCTGAAGTTTTAAATATCTAGGTGAACTGAGTATACAGTGGACTTACCTTGCTGCCAATACTGTGGACTGCGGCTAGACTTAGATTTAGCTTCCAAAAACGAAGAGATCGTCATAGCTGACGGTGTTGTCAATCGGATAGGTCCGGCCACGTTCCACTTATCTCGACACGCCACTCGGTTTCTTGAGTCAACAATCTGCTTACTGTTGATCCAATAAGCAGCAAAGAACCCGAAAATTTACCAGATCGTTCATTTCATACTTTAATCCTTTGCAATCAACTTTCCGAAATAAGTTTTTGAATATGAAGATAACAATATTTACAAACAAAAAAAATATCAATTTCTATGACATGACATAACATGACAATAACCTGGTTTATTTCACTCATTCTCCGCAATAGCTGAGTTCAAAGGAACACATAAAATGCTATCAAATAATTGTTAATAATTATTGCTGATATTAAAATTTTAATCATCATCATGTCGAGTGTTTACATGAAAAATATTAGTCAGCAATAGCAACACTTTAAAATCTATGATTTCGACTGACTGGGAGATTTTCGTGAAAAAAAATGTAAATATCCCCAAATCTAGAATCAATTACCCTAACAGCAATCCATTTTACCTACTTCATCCCTTAAATCAGAGGTAGATTTGAAAGCCTGCTTATTTGCAAATGATTTATCGAGTGCTATTTTTAAATTGTTGCTCCGCGAGTTGAGAACCTCCCCGTTGCTGTACCTCCCCCTCCCCCCCGGGACCAGGGTCCAGAGTGCTTGGTTATTCTTTGTTACTAATCTAAAGTTGCGATAAGCGATCTCAATACAAATATTTGAATCGTCCTGTCGTTCATCGGCTCGGCGAAGTTTCTCCCGGCGAAGTTTGACGAAAACTCTCCGCGGAATGTTCCGCCGGCCGCGGCCCTCGGCCCGTCTGTGTTGGCTTTTGTGATTAGGCCGGGCGGCGAGGGTGGAAAACCTTGAAAAGCCAAATTTTCTTTTGACTGAAGTTTTTCTTTGCCTTCGCTCAGGTATTCCCTTACATCTGCTGAGGCTTTCGCAGCCAATACTCGCTAGCTTTCGTGTCGTTGGCCGGTTTGTCAAAATATTGATTTTTTTTATATTCACAGTATTTCTTTTTTGATAAATGTTATTTCAATAGGTATCTTCGAATTTGTAAGCGATGTTCTGTTCCGAATTTTGCTGAACGGTCTACCGTGTACCGCGTCTTCCGCCTGCGACAACAGTGGAATACTTCCACCTGGCAGACAGATTCGTTTTATGTCTATCAATAATTTAAAACAAAAATTGCAAAAAATCAAAACCATTTGAAAATAACAATTTTTCACCCAATAAACGCTTCAAGAATGTACGTTTTCTTTTTTTTTCTCTAGATTACAACCAAAATTATACATTCTTGTGAACTGAAATTTATTCAAGCAATCAATATGAAAAATGGAATTAATTTACAAGTAATTCAACTGCAAATCAATAAATTCTGATTATGGTAAACAATTGATGAGATGAATGGTAACGACGTCAGCATTGGTTGGGTGCCATTTACTATAGTATTATCATGTATGTTTGATTTATTATATATCTAATAAAACAATATTATAATATATCTAAAGAAGAAGATATAAAAATAATAATAATATTAGGACAACGTAACGTTTTGTTTCCTATATTGCCTAATATATGAATGTTTCTTATTGTTTTAATCTTACCTTTGAACTTTTCTTGTGTTTTTATTCAATTTATTATCTCGCTCCAGGTTCGAGAGCGGCTGCGAGTGGCTCTGGAGAGAAACACCAGTTTAGAGGAAGAATTAGCGCTTACCAAAGAAGAAGTGAGTACATACACAAATCAAATCATAGATGCAATAATCACCAATATTCATTATAAATCTCCTGGAAACCTATTTTCTCAACATGCTGAATTAAATTTTTTTAAAGAAATTCTTCTCTTTTTTATTCACTGACCCTTGTAAAATTATCAAATTATAGTTTCTCTATTAAATATATACGGTTTCTCCAGCTGCAACAGTACAAGAGCGGGGGGTTGGTGGAAGGCGATCACCTGGGCCCCGGAGGACTGTCCCCGCGTCCCAAGGAAAATGGCCAACCTGGCTCCCTCTCCCCGGCTGACACCAACGGGGAGCACCACGCACCCACAAAGGTACCCCGCACACAATCAACCGACCGACCTAACCTGACTCTCACAACACTTAACGACAGCACATTGGCATTTGGAAACAGTACTACTATTCTTGCTCAAAAATTTACTTGTTTTACTAAACCAACCCAGCTTAACCAATATGACACCAGTAATCTTTATTGGCATTTATATATTCTTAAATGATTCTTATGAATATGCCAAAATCTAAAAACTGAACTTTGTATCAAGAACACTTCAGAATTGGCAAACATTGCATACAAAACTAAATTAACCTACAGTAAACACAACTAGTGGTGTGTTTACTATATTCCAAGATTCAATTCAAAACATCAAATTGTTTAATAAAATCAATCTGACATATAAACCGACACAAGTTCATTACCTGAAACTGCGTTATCTACAAATGTATTTAATTTCAGTAAATTTAAAATTCTTTGTCAGTATTATTTCTACAGTACGTTTTTATTCTGATTATTTTCCTTAACTCTGCATTATGATAATACCATCGAGAGTGGTATGTTTTTATATATTATATTGATCGCGGCTCATTTTTTTGATATTTCGGTGGAAATAATATGAATTTACAGTAGAGTTTCATCAATCTTTTATGAAAAGATTACATATTTCATATTAAAGAGGAATGCTTTCACCGTGGTTTTAAATAAAAAAAATATAAAGACTTACTAATAATTTGATTAGTAAACATATATCAATTATAATTTTATCACAATCTCCACGTTTAAAGACCTTATCCCTTCATATATTCTATTTGAAATAGTTTTTAACTATTTCAGTGGTGGTTCAATAAGAAATATATGCAAAATAGAATATTTTAATTTAGTAAAATAATAATAATTTGAAACTAAAGCATTTGTTCACTGTGATATCTGGAGACTATGATATTATAATTATAAATTCTTATTAATGTCATTTAACCTGAAACATGTTAGGTAAAACTTCTTGTTTTTTTTTTCTTTTTTATGAAAGCACAACTAAACTCGCCTTAAGCTCAGTTGCATGAACATCAATTAAAGTTATATATTCAAAGTAAAATTAGCCAATTGTGTAATTCAAACGAGACGTCATTTAAAAGAAAGTAATATTCGATATTAATAAACAATCTTTGATTTTAACTTTGAACTCGGATGATGTAACCGGGCATCGATGAATTTTCAACTAAATTTAAAATATACTACTTATTTCATTTGACTACCCACACCAAATCAAACTTCATCTCAAAAACATCATCATGTTGACCTACATCCATTATCCAATTAGGCGCTTTTACATTTGGTTGACACTGTAAATGACTGTACCATTCTAGTGTATTTCTTTTGAAAGAGGATCGCTCATGTATGTTTAGTGTAAAAAGCTTGCACCGTGTCTTAGAGAATGCATATAAAACATATTCAAGTCATTTATTATTTAAATGTTACAAATCATAACTTACGCTGGTCTTTTGGATAATTTATTAGCCCACTGTTGATTGGATGCCTCGTGATCATTAGATTATGCATGTTGTTGTAGTAATAATAATAAAACTATGAAATTTTCTCATAATATACTCAGTAGGAAACCAGGAGATTCAACAAAAAAGATAACAGGTGTAAGATTTTAATTATTATTAATTTACTGTTATATTCATCAATTATAAACTGTCCTTTTTTCATTTAGCAATTCATGTTGAATAACTTTTTTAGTGTCATTTTACTTTCCATTTTACCTTTCGATCTATGCATTTGAGTAATTCATCTCAATATCGGATCATAAATTTAAAATATGGATTAAACAATATGGGTAAATTTTTAAGTTATGATGAAATCTCTACTGTAAATTGTATTCATTTGTAGCATGATGTCTTTTATTATGTCTATTACTTAAGACGGAAATCAGGAATTATTGTGAACATTCCCTTTATTTTTATAAAGCTACAATGTTACAAAGGTTCAAAAAATGTCTTTATGCAAAATCATTGAATTGATTGCAATTTCAGAATACTATTCACTTATCTAATGATATGCACTTTTTGCATATGTTCCAATCAACTTCAACAACATTAATAAAGCAAAAAATATCTGTTGTTCAGAAATATAGTGCTATAAATGATTTACATTAGACTATATCTTAGATAATGATGTTTTTGAAATTATTGGAAAGCCAGCAATTCTGTAACAACCTTATATTTCAAAATAAACTGATCTGAATATTTAACAGGATTTATTGATATTGAAATTCAATGATTCATATGATTCTGCATTTGGTGATTTGGAGCCTGCTTGAACTGCACAATATAAGGTTTTACTTGCACAGCTGCCTACTGTTAGTGGCCATGGTTTAAATAATTAAAACAACCAAATTTCAGCAGATTTTGGGTGCACAAATCTAAGAACACAGCTCATGCCGAGTGTGTAGAGCTTTCATATGAATAGCCAAGAGTAAAAGAATCCTCACTTTTATTCCTATTAGTAGTAGCTTAGAATGTAATATGTAAATTATATAATATATATATTTGGACATTAGTAATGAAAACGGATGAAAACAATAACTTCCACTTTCATTAACCCAAATAGTTAAACCTTAATTAAAAGTATAAAAATATAATTTAAAAATTATTATGTACAGAATCAAATCAGTTATACTTTTTAATCTTATTTAATACATATCTCAGTAAAACTACTTAAATTTAATATATAAATGAAGAATAAATTGATCCTACAAAAAAAAGTTGTAATAATATTCAACAAATCAAAAACATTTCATAATATATTAAAACAGTTTATCATTTTTTTCTATCTACGAAATGAATCACAAATGATTTCAAGATGTCAATATTTATTATATTATTTTATAAATACAAGATTGGATGAATTTTATTAGAGTATATTATACGATGACATTAATCGTAATTTTCCTTGTTGCTCTTCGTATGCGAGTCCTTACCCCAGTTCTGACTGCTTTTGGAACGACCCCAGTTTGAGTGCCCAAAGTGCTTTGTTTTGAATCGGTATAAAGAAAAATTGCCAACCGGAACCTTATATTTTGCATTTGGTCATGTGTATAGAAGTGTGCTGTGGTCGGTATGCATGTGTAATGGTGTTGATTTTTTCCCGTTGACTCGCTCAGTCCGAAGAGGCCGTGCAGCAACAAGTAAACGGGACAGACTCTGATACTTCTCAAAAGAAGATCATTGAATTACAAACTACCGTAGAACAGCAGGTTTGATTATTATTGTTTATTATTATTTCTTAAGAACATGAAATCATTATTTTATGTCTCTTTCATCATATATTTAACAGCATTATATGCATTTATTTATTATTATACTCTATGGACGCATTTTATTAGGATCATTGGGCTTCAACCGGATGTGATTATATTTTAGAATTTATTGAAATCAATGGGTTTTTTTTTGTTTATTACTTTTTTGAATTTACATGTATAGCATGATTGTATATCTGTTTTGAAATAATTGATGTAAATTTATTTTACCTATTGTAAGATTTATTTATTAGATGTTTGCTTTTATTAATATTTGATATTTAGCTACAAATGTATCTATTTTAATTTGATGCAGCAATAATAATGCACACGGTCAGTTCTCTTTAATAATAGAAGTGACCAACAGATAAAATTTTATATTAGCAGGCAAAATAACATGTAGCAATTTTCAAAATTTATTATTTGGGATTATAGAATGCACATTAACTTTTACTAATAACCTTGATATTATATCAATAATGCTATTTTAATAATTTCGTTTTTTATGAGCTTAATACTACACATAAAAATTAAGAATTCTTTTTCTAAACTTTTGATTATTTCATTTTTCAGTTTATTTATTTATTTATTTTAATATATTTATATTAATTTTTCTCATTAAATTATCATATCTTAAATCAATTATGAGACTTTTTCAGTGCCTGTTTTTACGCATTTAAAATCCTTTGAAAATACTATTTTACGTAAGAAATGTTAGTTAATCAATTTGATCACAAAAATAAAACCTACATGTGCACTGAAAAAGTAAATAAAGATGCATAACACACTCACTGGGTCGATTGCCTTGCAGTCTGGTGAACTGAGCTCCTGGCAGCGTCGAGTGGCGGAATTGACAACTCGAATTGGTGACCTCGAGGACGGTCTCAACAAGGGACAGCGCGAGCTCATGAAGAGCCAGGAGCAGTGCAGCAAACTTCAGCGAGACTTGCGAGAGAATGTGGCCCAAAAGGGTGACCAGGAAGAACGGATCGCCACACTCGAGAAGCGCTACCTCAATGCACAACGGGAATCCACCTCCCTGCATGACCTCAATGAAAAGCTTGAGCAAGAACTGCAGCACAAAGAGGCACAGCTCAAAGTAAGGATCCTCAAAACTTAATAGTTTTTCTCATATTTACCAAAAACACTTGTTTTTTAATCAACCCAATACCTCATAGTTAAATGTAAAACATGAATTCTTGATTAATATGTTGCCATTATTTTATGATAGTTAACATTGATTATAAGTACTAAATCAATGGTCCTTTTGACAGCACAACAAACTTTTTGAAAAAATGCAATGTAACCAACACATTGGAGTAAATTTGTGAAATTATCTGATAATTTATCTTTCAAATCATACTTTACAGCTTCAAGAGGAAAAGATCGCAGCCATTGAAGAGAAGCTTGAATTATCATCTCAGAAGCTTGCTCAGCTATCAGCCTTACCAGAGATGGAAGAGCAACTCAAAGCCCGTATGGAGGCTCTCAGTCAGGTGGGGGGGATACTACGCTACAGATATTTATGTCATATTTCATTTAAATGTTTGCATTTTTTATGCTAAGATCATTTCTAACAGAATCCTTTCAATCCATTCTTACTTTCATAAGTTATCTCATACTGATAAGATTTTGTCTTTGGTGAAGGCACAGGAACGCCACGGGTCAGCTGAAGACAGAATTCAAAGGTTGGAGGCGACTCTGGACGAGAAGAATGCTGAGCTCATGAGACTCAATCAGCGGCTGCGAATGAACGAAGAACACAACACTCGGTTGTCTGCCACGGTTGATAAACTACTCTCAGAATCCAACGATAGGTCAGTTACTTTAAACATTATCCATAGCACTTTAGTCCAGTTGATAGTGTTTATTTCAAACATTCGTAATGTTAAATGTAAATATTTCATTCTTATTAGTATGAATTATAAAATTATCACATTTTGAATAATTTCAATTTTTTATTATTGAATCCCAGATCTGAAAATTAATATTTTTAATGGAAACTAATTTTTGTTGTCACCCAAGTCTCCGTTAGCATTTAAATGATCATGCTGTGTATAAATACTTACTAGTATATTTATTTTTTAAGTTAGCTTTAAAATCACAAGAAATAAATTATGGCACTAGAGTGAAATTTTAGTTAAAATTTGATTAAAGTCAATCTATCCAAAACAAAACTACTTTAATAGATTACTAAGCTTTTTCAAATTAGTATAAATTTTAATTGACTGTTTTCAATTAATATATTTCTATGTTTAGATTGCAAGTCCACCTAAAGGAGCGCATGCATGCACTGGAAGAAAAAAATGCACTTACACAGGAGCTTGAAAGAGCTCGCAAGGCAGCTGAGGAGCTTCAAGCCGAAGCAGCAGCCGCAGCCAAGGAACTTGCCAAGTGCCGACTGGAGACCGACGGCGCCAGAAGACAACTTCTGCAGCAAGAAATTGCATTTAATATCCAGCAGACGGACGCCCTCACTCGCTCTCTGTCTCCTGGTGCTGTTCAGCCCCAGAGCTTCTCTAGGAGCGCAAGTCATACTAGCTTTGACTCACGGCACCAGAGCAAGGTTTGTAATTGTGACATTTATATATATTTTTTTTTAAATTTTGATTTCTCTTCTTTCTATATTTTATTGAGTTCATTATTAATTGTTCCATGGATACTTTCAGATGGATGGCATGCATCGTGGCATGGGAGACAGTGGAGGAGAGTGGGAGAAACTACAGCAAGCCCATGTCCTGGCCAACGTTCAACAGGCCTTCGATGTCAGTAGCGATGTTGAGGTTTGCTTGTCACTCACACCTCATTCCATCCACTATCAATACACTGAAACCAGAGGATTGACTGAATTTACTTTATAATGGAAGAGAAAAGTTTTAGTTAATATCCAACAGACAACATAAAGGCTCTAGATCAGTGGTTCCCAACCCTATGCCCGCGGGCATCGATAAAATAATTATTTAAGTTTACAAAAAAATTTTATGAAAAAAATTAACCCTTTGAACTCCGGACTTTTTTGTTTGTTTGTTTTTTTTTTAATTTAACAATATGAATACGTCCGAATAGCAGCAATTACTTTGCAAAACTGACCAAAAGGGTTTATACCTGCTCCAATACGCACCTAGACTTCTTATAGGGTAAACAATAAAAGGTGCACTATGGCGACCTATAGTTACGGAGTTACAAAGAAATTTACCTTGTCGACACATTGTTGCCAACGGAGTGGAAAGGGTTAATATTTAGTTAATTAAACAGGAAAATATATGCGAAAATAATAACATATATATATATATATATATATATATATATACCTGTATTCTTACCTGTTTGCAATTTTTTGCTATATTATTGACTATGTCCAACTATAAATATAACTTGAAAAAATAAATGGTGCCCGCCGCCCGACTCTATTATTTAAAATATGTTGAATTTAACCACTTTTTATCTATCTTACAAAATATTTATGCATTTTATCCTGGATTCATTGTATTGTTGCAACAACATTATTCCTTAGAAGATTCTACTTTTAATAAAATACAATTATCAATGAAACTACAGCACTTCAACAAAATTGAGAACATTGTATGGATTTTTTCCACTGTAATTGTCAAATGTTAACAAATTTACTGTAAGCTTATCAGATGATATAAGTAAATTTCAATTTAAATGAACATGTCACAGTCATTATTACTTTGACTCTAGAATCACATGCTATCAATTTTATTGAAATTGCCGTGGTAGCATACCAGAGATTTTTGGATAGTCGAAATCTCTAAACCTAGGTCTAACCTATCTACATAAAGTTTACATTTCAGTTGCGAGACTATCATTCCCATTTCACATCGTCGACTCATAAATCACTACTCTTATCATCAGCTTAACACGTTCAATGCATTCAGCTCACATGTGAGGCATGTGCCAAATGTTCTCATGTGCCCTCTATTTATTTCCACCGCTTTATGACACTAGTGTAAACCAGCTATAATTCGAGAAACATGTAGAAAAATGTCTACTATTAATTATTTTGTTAATTGTGGAAAAAAAATATGCAGAAAACGTGTTGACCAATCAAATCAAATAATGCAATTTAACAGGAACTATGATGCTTGCTGTGAATCAATAGAATGTTTGGTTTTTTCAGAATGATGATGGGGATAGTATATTCAGTGCAGTGGCTGAGGCTCTGTCTCCAGGGGGGGGCGGCTCTGGCCACACAGACGCCGCAGCTCTGGCCCTCATGCTGCAGGAACAACTGGACGCTATCAACAACGAGATCCGCCTCATACAAGAAGAAAAGCAGACCACTGAAGCACGTGCTGAAGAACTCGAGTCCAGAGTTAGTATTGTAAATAATACATTTTTATATTTTGTTCTAAAATATACTCTCTCTTCTGTCTTTCAATTCATTTGGATAAGTTTTCATATTGAATATATTTTTTAAAACTAATTAATATATTAAAAAATTAACAGTCTAATACTAAGGATTTTTTCTTAAAAAAAATTCCAACTCAATATTATCAAAACCTTATTATACATGTTATAATCTTATGTATTTCAAAAATTTAAATACTAATTTCAATCTTTTACGCTTTGCACTAAATTAAAAGTTGAGAGGAAGACCTACTACTCATAAAGCATTCTACATAAGACCTGGCTTATATTAATGGAGTTTCACAGCGGTACTTTCACAATTTTTAAAGTTCCTATGGAATGCTGATTATTATTATATATTATACAATGACAGGAAAATAAGTTGTGTCGCTTACGTCACATGCATAGAATACAATCTCCACAACATGTTGGTTTTAATCTATTACTGTATTCTTTATATTTTGCTTGTAAAAACCTCTTGAATTTTAAGAAAGACGAAGGGCTTGGCTACCATGAAAATATCTGACCATAATTAGGCCTATCGAGAGATTCAGAGACCAATGCCTTGAGATGAGTGCAGTCCAGGGGCTTGCAATTCTTAGGGTCTGCTTGAAAGATTCTTTTACACAATTATAATGCTCATACTGTTCCCAATCGTCTGCTTGCTAGACCAGATCTGATAGGAGGATGCATTTACAGCCTTTGATACTCTCTCAAGGAGCAAAGCCACCAGCCTCCTCGATAAACAGAAATCCTTAAAATTCAACTGCATCTCAATTGATCACAAAGCCATTTCTCATAATGGAATTAGAAAGAAATGATTTTGATTTCCGAAAGTGGCACCAAATGTAGTTGATTCTATTTTTTAGTTTCAATTAGCATTCCTCAACTAATTAGCTACAGTCTTGGATGATGATGTGCGACTTGATCTTCAGCTTTTTTCCTCTAAACAAAAATCCGCTGTGAAATTTCAGTTGATATTAGCTAGGCCCAATATAATGTTATTAATTCCTTTACTCCTCAAAGTCTGATGGAGACTTTATGATGTTCCAGGTGGGCAGCTACGAGCACATGAATCTTGTGGCTCGTGGGCGAGGTGCCTCTCCTCCTGGTGCGCCACCCCCCCACACTCCCCTGTCAGGCGCCTCCACCCCTCAGCAGCGCCATTCCCCCTCTCGCCAAGATCCCTACATGCTGCACAAATATCACACGGTAGGACCTTATCCCAACTTCATCTACATTTTTACCGATCCAGCTGTATGCCATCTCACTGGCAATATAATTACTAACAAAATCAAACTTACACAGTTTTTTTCAAACCTCACATTTTTTATTTACTTGGTTTTGTTGACACAACAATAATCGCCCCATGAACTGTCATGTGACAATTTTTGTTATCAAACATTGTGAAGGATGTTGCAACAAAAAGTGAACTTGGTTAAAAATATCATCGGCAGTAATGGTCATAGAAAGCAAAGGTACCAATAATTTATAAACTAATATTATTTTGTGATAGTAAATTAATAATACTTTATTTTACTGATTGTTTTTAACTTTCCAAACTGTCAGTTTTAATGTTTATAAATGTAAACTTAACCATGACAATCATATGAGTTTAGTGGCATGTTTTAAATTGAATGGGCTAAATTTTAATATTTTTAAGAATGTTTTGGCTGAGGGTTTTATCTAATAAATGGATCAAAATAACCGGATGTACTAAATAACTGAAAATAATCAATGTTCAAAACTTAGCGACTGGCAAATTGCACACCATTAGAATTTTCGTGGGGCTCTTTTTTTTTGAGTTCCAGCATAATAAGTGGTATGGCTATGTTGGGTTTTAAGGATGTTCATATTTCAATTCAAAAAAACTTTTGTACAGAACATGATGATTCTAGTGTTTGCCTTGTTTGACCTTGTACATGTGAAGAGATGCTTTAGTGAGTAAGTTAGCCTAAGTACATGAGGTGTCCTGGACAGGCTCCGGCGTCCATGTCACCGGCTCACCTGCACAGCTTCCCGTCGGCGCCCGGGGGCCTCCCGCCCCTGCCCGCCCACGCCCTCTCCGAGTCCATGCCCAACAGTCAGGTATTGCAGCCACACCAAACACAGCTACTAGGGGACTACCGAGGTCTGCATATGGGGCCCAGGGTAGCGGGAATAACAAAAATTTGTAAAGCACTTCTATAATTTTTACAATGGTATAATATACCTATACAATCTTTACTATTGAAAATATACTCTTTGTTTGTTATTCCTGCTGTGCTCACTTTAATGAGACCTCCTTTGCACTGATCATGCATATCAATATTAATCGATTAGTTACCACCACCACAAACTCGGTGAGCTCACACACATGCATCCTCGGGTTGCTTGTGACCTACAGTAACTTTCATACGCTTGTATTGGTCATTGGAGTGGAATCTGTATCTGTTATCAAATTAAAAAATATTTGTGTTTATTTCAGCAGTGAGAAAATTTAATAATTATATTTCTTAGGAGTTGGGAATTCACTAAACTAAAAAAAATATTAACACATTGTGATCGGGTGATTTTTTTGTCACCTAGGGGCTGAGATCGGGGGTTTTTTGGATATATACGTCTCAAATTACAGTTTCTGTAAAATAGCCATATCTTTCGAACTATTGAGTATTTTTCAAAAAAACTTTTAGTGTCTTAATCTAAAATAATTGCTTTATTTATTTATTATACATACATGCTTTGTACACAAAATTACTATACAATAAATGAAATGGAAAGCGAAAAACACACTTTTACGATCAAAATTACATTGTTATAAAAAATCACAATACTTTTTGAAAATTTTTATTAGATCTAATCAGAAACAAAACAACCTAATAATGCGTCAACGTATGATAGTATGACGAAAATAGTATCACAGTGTCACTGAAATAAGGGAGAGAGTCAACTAGTAATAACTATTGTGTTCTGTTGGTATAGTTTACCGTTATTTTTTATGACCATGGTTTCAAATACTTCGATATTTGTTTGTGTCTAATGTTTGTAAACAGCTGGCAAAAGATACGGCACCGGTACCTGCTCGGGTAAAGCGAGCGTTCATCCGTTTCCCGTACACCACGGCCAGTCTATGCAGAACGCATAAATGCGTCTCCCGGCCTCTACCGCCAGGCAGCGAGGAACGCATTTATGCGTCTCCCGATCACAATATGTTAATTTTAATTTTAAAACTACTTGCAGTCAGCAGCACTGAGAGCAATTATAAAACAATCAATATTTTTTTCATTATAAATTCTAATATCCACTGATTTGAATACATAAATATTTTGACGAATATAATGTAAATTAATCTTTCAAAATATAAATGATATAATTTCATTAAACCCAAATTGTATTATGCTTAAAACATAAGTTTATGTTTTGTCAAGATTGTATTTATACTAAGCTTGAATGAAATGTTTACCATGATTTTGTTGCATTTCAACATGCTTCAATATTTTATTGGGTTACTAAACAGACAGTCAACAGAATGGTTGAACACATGCTTTTATAACGACACCTTACGTTAGGCAAAGATGTTAAAACTACTTGATGCTAATCGCTTCGCTCAGATGTAATTTTTCACATCAAGTAGCTTAAGAGCTTTAGCATCTATGTCTTGCCTTAGATTTTATGTTGGTCAGTCCATTCATTGCGATAATTGCTTTATTAACGAGAAGACAGATGAGATGGTCGACTGTCTCTCGTACCATCTGATACCACTGTACCTAGTGTAATGACGTTTGACCCGCTTGTGAACATAACAGCATCTGCATGTAACTGTGCAAGCTTGGACATCAGTTTACGAATGAGACTGGTTTATCTGAACCTAAAATGAGCTTTATGATTAAAGATGGGCATAATCCAATATTCTATTATATTTTTTACTTGTAATAATACAATGATCGAGTTAATTTGATGGTTAAAAATTCATTAATTTAGTATTTTAACTCTGTAATTTTATTGTATAGGCCATCAGAAGGTTACCAGATATCAAGAAAAATAATGACTCTTTGGAAAATTTTATATAAACTTTGTTAATTATTTACATGCTTAATTGAATTTAGCAAATTATCATGATAAGTTGATTATGCCCATCACTGTTTATAACAATTGGCTGTGCTTATAATGTTAAGGTTAGCAAAATTATTATGGCTACTTCTATTCTTCTTCAAAAAATAATTTATGAAAATGCTAACTGCTGTGTACTTACTATAGGAATAAATAAGGCTTGGTTTATGTCAGCAGAAAATTTTCAGTAATGTGTCTGTATTTTTTCCTATATTCCCATTAAATATAATAATGTATAGAAACAAGCAATTCCTTTACTTACTGCAGAATTTCCGCTGATAAAAGTCAATCCTAATTATGAGGAACTCATATGTAAATAGAAAAATAAAATGCAATTTCATAATATTTTAAGTATGTCGAACCCTTGAATTATTTTTATTTTGCCCTTATAGGAAATGAGTCTGAATAGAATAGAATTACTTAATAGACATCAATTGTAATGGATTTGTAAATAAATAATTCCATAATGAAGATTTGCAGATTTGAGTAGGAATATTACTTGGGAATATATGTAATAGTGTTATTATGAATGTAGGTATAAGTATTCTAGGTCAGCATGAATTTACTATACGTTTAAAAAATATGAAAATAATTTAATCTGTACTATAGTTACAATTTAACTTATCGTAATAATAATGAAGCATATGACCCGTTGCCAACAATTATGTTTTTTTTCTGTGAAGTCATTATTTGAATTTTTTTGGTTTCACTGTAGACACTATTTTTGGTTTTCATATTTCTGATTTAATTTAATTATCTTTTTGCTTAAAGCTTTTAAGTCTAACTAATTTAAAGAAACAGATTTAATATATTCTGATAAGCCTAGACATATAAATTAGCAAAACTAGCTTGTGTTTTGCATGGGAATTGAGTATTCAGTAACTAGTTACAAATCTCAATATTTAATGACTTCCACAATTCCCCTAGTGTGCACCCATACGTCCATAAGCTGAACTGGCAGTAGACACTTGGTTGATGCTGATGTGTGATTACAGCTACAGCTCAGCGGGTCAGAGGAAACCGTGGGAGCAGGCGGCGCGGCCTCTCCCCTCACGCAGCGCTCCCTCCGCCTGGAACGAGTGGCTCAAGCCCTGCAGTACGAACAGGAACAACTAAGGAGGTACGAGCATTGTTCTGACTTTTTCAACCAGCTATAATTTTTTCTTATATTTTACATAATTTCATTTGAAAGACTTAATAACTCCATACTTGGTAATAAGATAATTTACAAAATATACTTGATTTAAGAGTATTGCAACAATACTTAAAAAAATAAATAGTATTTACTGATCTGTTGTTCACCTTCTTGTGTATTTTTTTGAAATTCATTTAATACTCTTATTAAGTATCGGAATGTCTCTCTGTTGTGCTCCCTATTCTCCTAGAAGGACTGGCGCGGCGGGCACGCTTTCCGGCTTCCCGATTCACAGGTGCATTTTCTCCCCATACCCCCACTTCGGGGACTTCAGCCTTCATACCACCCCGAGTTCCGACAGCTCCGAGGGGTGGGACCACTTGCGTCCACTCGTGCACAGCCAATATTATAGCAGCAGTGACTCCAGTAGCACTCCCGAAACAGTCTATGCAGATGTCAAACACTATCTTCTGCATCATCCAAGCCCTTGTACATCTATATGTTACATCAACTATTTGTGATTCTTAGAATAAATTTTCTTATGTTGATAAAATTCGTTTTTCAATTTGTATTCTGAAATCACAACAAATATGTTAAAATATTTACACTTCTGAGTTTGTGTATAACTTTGATACTTAGCTTCGGTAAAGCTAGTTATAGAAAATTATTATAATAAATTGTTTTGGAAGCAAATAGTATTGGCTTAGCACATTTTACCTCACAAAAATTATTACCCTTTACGAAATAAGGTTTTTTTGCTTAGTGAAATGACCTTGCTTAGTTATTTTCCATAGCCTTGTACATAATAATCGAGGCTTTCTAACAACCTTTTTTAAGAAACAATATTCTGCCTTAAAACTACGGTGAATATTTATTAATTAGCAATGCACTGCTACATAGCTAACTGCCTAATATTCTTTAACTAGTAGCTAGGGCTTAAGTGGCTTAAAAAGCTAGAGCGTGTGTTGACCCCATATTTTTCACAGCTCGAGCCAGGAGTCGCTGGGAGTTTCGCTGGGCCCCATGGGGTCACCATCGCAAGCTGCACAAGCCCACCACCAAAAGAAACGTGGAATTAAGAGTTCACTCGGCAGGTTCTTCAGCAAAAAAGAAAAGGTATAATATAAAGGAAAATAAGCTATTCTTCCTGATGTACATAAATATTTATGATATTACCAAATTCAATTTTATTGATTTTGCACATTACAATTGGTATATTTTGATCAATTGGGGAAATAATGATGATGTCCATCACAGGCGAAGGGAGCGAAGGAATCACTGGGAGGAGAGCTTTCCATGTCCGCCATGTCTGGGCTCTCTCAGCTGGGCGGGCCTTACTACCCCGAGGGGCCCGACGATATGGGAGGCTCCATGCTGGGAGGATCAATGCTGGGTGCTCCCCCGCACACGCGTGCTGCCGCTGTCGCCGCTCAAGCTCAGGCCAAAGCAGAATACAGCAGAAAGAAAAACCCGTGAGTCTACTATTATTACCATGAGTATCTATGTGTTAAGTTCTCTTCGGTAGGCAGGCATGGTTCTTTAGCAAATTTTACTAAAAGTTAAGAGAACTTTTTTATAGTTTGATTATTCTATAGGTTTTAATTAAAATAAATATTTGAATAAGATGGTTTTTAATGTTTTCAGTCGAGAGCGTGATTACCGACACGAGTTGCTGGGTGAGGCTATGAAGGCTGGAACTCCATTTGCATTGTGGAATGGGCCCACCATCGTGGCCTGGTTGGAGCTGTGGGTGGGCATGCCTGCCTGGTACGTAGCCGCCTGCCGAGCCAACGTCAAGTCCGGCGCAATCATGAGTGCCCTTTCAGACCAAGAGATTCAGCGAGAGATCGGTCAGTGCCTCACTATTATACTTCCTCTTGATCAACACAGTATTCACAGACGAGAGAAAACCAATTCAAAAAGAAAATATTTCTTAAAAGACGTACCCCGATTTGTATGCCTCCAGCACCACAATGAGGTGTTGCCATTACATTAATTTTTTATAAATAAATTTTCAAATATGAAAAATTAGCACTCTCTCAAAATATGCTATGCAAACTAGATTATTCTCATAAAATATTCTTAAATGTATTAACTGTGTAGGTATAAGTAACCCGCTGCACCGCCTCAAGTTGCGGTTGGCTATCCAGGAGATGGTGTCTCTGACCTCTCCCTCAGCGCCCCCCACAGCACGGACCACGCTGGCCTTCGGGGACATGAACCATGAGTGGGTCGGCAACTCCTGGCTGCCTTCCTTAGGTTAGTCAATCCTCTACTTATCTTCAATTTTGATTATTATATTTATACTAATTAGATAAATAACAAGTAATCAACATAATATAATCATAATAATTTATCTTCAACATAATGAAATAATCTAGCGAAAAATTCTCCAGTAATAATACTCTTCTCACTGTATGTTATTATCATTCTTCATATTGTATTACACTTTAATTCTCCAATTTGACAGAAGAGTAAATATATTTAACCATATCATTTATAATTTCAGGAATGCCCCAGTATCGCACAACTTTTATGGAGTGTTTGGTAGATGCTAGAATGTTGGATCACCTCACCAAAAGAGACTTACGAACACAATTGAAAATGGTTGACAGCTTTCACAGGTACGCGCTACAATCTTCAATTGGTTGTTTTTAATAAAAATTAAAATTACTTTGGAAAGTATTTGTATAATATAGTATATGTGCTGGGTGTAACTCATACAAGTCAAGAGTATATTCAATCCTATGTTTTTGGTTTACAATAACATTACATAAATCCTTATTTGATACCAAACTGTTAATGATATTTCTTACTCTATATATATACTTATTTCAATAGTAAATATGAATCACTTAATTATTGTATTACAGAACAAGTTTGCAGTTTGGCATCTCTTGCCTTAAGCGTCTAAATTACTCTCGGTCAGTACTAGAGGAGCGGCGGCGAGCCAGCGAAGGAGCCGTGCAGGACGTCCTCGTGTGGACCAATGAGAGACTCATACGCTGGATAGCTCAAATAGGACTCAAAGTTAGTTCAAAACATCTGCTTTACTCCTGTGTACTTCTTGCATTTGATTCATAAATTAATTATTTATAACAAAGAATATGATAAAAATCAATAATTTGGTGATTTTTCACTTTTCGTGCTCAGCTGAGGTGCTAAGCTGATGGTTTTTTTTTTTGCTATAAATTGAACCAGTTCCAAAGAAAACCACATATTTTTTTTAGAAATTAGGTGTATTTCAAAATTCTTCTATTTTCTTCTTATAGCTAATGTTTTGGTGGAGTGTTTGGCTATCCCCGTCCTGCGCGCAGGTTTCGGGACTTTCAATGTGTGACTTAGGTGGTAGCTTACATGAATTACTATGGTTGTGATATTGTGTTAGGCAGGGAAAATGAGTGGGAAAAACCCTTTATTTGTGAAATATATATATATAATTAAAAATCTTATTTTTTCAGGAATATTGCAATAACCTCCTTGAATCAGGTGTTCACGGAGCGCTTATTGCACTTGATGACGGCTTCGACTCCAATAGTATGGCCTTAGCTCTTCAGATTCCCACACAAAACACTCAGGTATTATTTTATTTAACATTTACTATATATTAAACACATTCTAGTGAAGATACGGTAGTGCTCATCTACAACTTTACTCTGTATCGCAGGCACGACAACTACTGGAGATGGAGTTCGCGAGCTTATTGCAAGTAGCCACAGAGCGCCCGCATCAGCGCGCAGGAGAACAGCACAGCATGAGCGCGGACAACAGCATGGCTGCCAAAGCCTCCTGATATACCACCACTCTCAACTAGACATTCCAGCCGTTTTCGTTCAAGATTAGTCCTTGGACACTCCAGTCCGAAATTGAACATTGATACTCGCCTCTGCGAGGAGTCGGCATGCTCTGCCGACCCACACATTCCTGTCCGAGTCCCGGCGCTGAGTGAATCTCCGAGGACAGTTTCCAGTGCTCAGATCTAATTTCGTGTCTCATTAGCCGCGGTGAGCCCGAGAAAACTTCCGACCGAAGCAATTGCTGAGGTAATTTTGATTGGATGAAATGAATGTAATGTCATGTCTCGATACCAGCATTGTTGAGGATCTATTTTGCGATCACGTAATTATCGAAGTGACCATTTGTTGATATTTTAGTGTTAGTTAGAAAGTGTAACCGAACAGTTAACACTCAACGCCCAGTTTTGTCTAGTCTTTTATACAATATTCTCCATTGTCTGCTGACTTTGTGCTCTGGACGATGTGTTTTGTTAATAGTAAGATTTGGCTATAGACAATTTTTAAAAGTTAAGTGGTTTTAACATTTCTATCTTGATTTCCGTATTCTTATTGTATATTGAATATTTATTTTATATTTTGGAATGCCATACTTTTTTATTTTCACAATGAATTCTGTGGATTTCAATGTGACCCATTTTATTCTAAATAAATGAGCTGGGTGCATATTTTGTACCCAACTGTGCCGGTGTAAATAACCGAACATACCTGAATGATGTTGCTTTCCCTAGGCTCGTCTCTTGCTAGGGGGGTTTCAGTACCTCTGTGGATACTTGTGTACCACTAATTTTTACACAAACAATGAATATTATTTCAGGCTAGTATTGTATAGAACCCCACCCGGTGACCAAATCTCACCCACATACCTACTAGTTTATATTTCCTCATTTTACAAACTTTATTTTACTGACCAAATCAGCCAAACATACAGTTTGTATGATCCTTTTCCCTCTCTGTGTTTGTTAGAAAAAGAGTTAGGTGTATAAAGGTTGACAATCTTTGCATTCTGTTTAAACATTTCAATAGCTTTGTACTTCCAAACTCTTAAAGTACATAATATATCAATATTTTATATTTGTAAATAATTTTGTATACATATTTCCTCTCGCCTTTTTATAAAGAGATAATATCATCAATACACATCACCTTAGTAAATGAGAAAACATCCATTACCAAACATCGTCATGTTGAAGATCTTTAATATATGGATAATGTACATTCTGTGTACTCTTAATCAATAATGCTATGTTGATAGGTTAGAATGTCATCGCATAGTGCTAACTGAGCAAGTTGATATCTTCAGTGTAAATACACGTTTTTGCTCTTCAGATGTTCCCATGGAATTTCTGCTTTAGGTGACAGAGTGTAATTAAAACATACAGGTATTATTTTATTTTGTGAAGCCTTTTTCTATTCAAGATGATGTTTACATATAAAGAAAATAGTTAATAATATATTCTTTAAAATGATTATCTGATGATGCATTGTTATTGTTGCGTAGTGATCTTTTTATGAAATTAAATTTAAATCAAAACGTGGGTGTTATAGCGAAGTATTATAGTTCATTGAAAAATGTTATATACTTAACTTTCCTACGCTAAATATATTACCAACAGATTTACTAGAATTGCCTAAGATTTCTAAGGTACAAATTAACTTGTTAACAAATATATTTTCTTTAGACATAATACTGAGTGTAGAAAAAATAGACAATTTACTTGACATCATTCTAATTTTGGATAATGAAGCGTATAATTTAATTTTGGTTGTACTTTATAATATTTATTATTATAATTATTTATACCATCATATAAAATTTAGTTACAATTGCAGCTGATTATTTCATATTTAATAAAAACATCCACTCATTTGTCACTAGTCACTGGCAAAAATGAGGTGGAGATTATAATAATGGCTCTATTCTGAAGTACTTCGTACTGACATATAGAATGCAAACTTACATTTATCTCGGCAAGCTGATCTACCATTTGTCTGCAGAATGGAGTAGTCTGCTTTCGCAAACATCATACTACTACTTCTTAGCCGTATAATGATATCGTCTGTGAAAGATACATGTTTCTTAGGCATGGGTGGGTTTTTTAACATATTCGCTTAAATTTACATATATTGAAACAAAATCTTTCAGCTAACGTTTTATGTGTTTTATATCCAATTGTGATAAAGATCGGTTACTGCTCGCAACAATAAACATAACCCGATTCATATTGAGAATAAAACAGCGCCATAATTATACTATGTACTCTCTCTAGGTGAGAATGTGCTCCGTCACAATCTCATATGTTTTAATGGTATTATTTAGCAATGTAATGTAAGAAGTAGCAAAAATATATGGAAGTTGTTAGTGAATGTAAATAAAAGTATAATTTTATGTATTCTTATATAAATAGAAGAACATTTGTAATAATTGTATAAAAAGACCATTATACACTAGTATAATCTTCTCTCAAACCTTTGTATACCAATACTAACTACCATTTTTATTATTCAGGAAACAGGAAATATTTTATTATATATGTACAACTGAAAACTTAGATAATTTTTTTCTTATTTATTCTCTAAGCTGTGGATGAGTCATATTGATCAGTTACCATTTTAATAAAAATGAATGATAAGAGATTTTGTAAATATTCCGGGATGACTGCTTTTAAGTTTAATGGAAATCATTTTCCGGTAGCTCGAATGTACACATGTTGGTCTAAATAAAAGTGCGAATATTTATTTTAATTCTTTTATTATCTGCTAATGTGATGCTATGACCCGATACTTGTCATGTCGGTCTCTGGCCATCATTTCCTCACAGCGGACACAGACCCTAGCCGAAGAGAACTCCCCGTTAAGGTGACTTATTATGTTTGCGAACGACTGTCTACTCATTTTCTACTCGCACAAAAGAATCGCTTTGCCTTTTGGATTACCTCTCAAGTACCGTTAACTGTGATGGAAGCTGGCTCTGTTCTTTAAATATATCATACCTCCTCCAGCCCGCTCCAAGAAACGGCCATTGTTTATTGATAAAATTTTAACATCATCCAACATGTATAAAATTCAAGGACAAAGGTATTTTGTGACTTATCATAATATCAAATAGTATATATTGTAAACGATTATGCATAAGTGAGCATGGTGTATGTGTGCGCAAAGAGCTTTAATATATTGTTATTGCATCACTTAGTCAATATACTTCAACTTATTAGGTAATAGTGTTGTTGAGATGTGTTATGTGTAAAGCACTGACTTGCGAGGGATGTACGAGGATAATGTACTCAGTATTACGGTGAAGTTTGGCGGACGTTGATGTTTTAATACTATATTATCTACTAGTACAAATAAAACAATAAAATAGAATTGTGGCACAAACTATTGTCCAAAATGATGAAATCCGGAACTCTTTTCACTCAAGGATTAAGTCATGAGTCTCCATGGCAGGGTGAGGTACTTAATTCTTACAATTCATTTTATTATAATTATTAGTGATCTACATTGCCAGGATAAACTGAGAGTACAGTATTTCAAATTCGAAACGATTTATATCCCAAAAAATCAAATATTCTTTATTGAAAAATAAAATATTTTGTCATTACGCAAATGACAAAACTTAACACTTCCAAAAATACATTGAAATTCATGTTTTAGTGTTGATTGAATGCACACAACTCGGAAAGATGTCCACGTAATGTGGAGAATCACATATTTGGGACGAATCTTCCTAAGTCGGTACTTACAAGCATTGACAATTTGATTAATAATATTAAAATTTAATTAAAACGTGAAATTGATTTATGAAATTTTCAAATGATCAGTTTAAATTACTCGAAATTGAGTATTGATATGTGAAAATGTTTGTGCATTATACACTAGGATTAGAACCAAATAATAATTGTAGAGTAACTTAATTTAACTGTAAAAATGACAAGTTTGAATCTGCTACTGGAAACATATTTATCTGATGATGTATATCTCCAAGGTGAAATAAAATGAATGTGTGTAATGGGTGTCCATATAGTAGCAACTTAGAAGTAAGTCATGCTTATATATCTAACATGTACCTATCATTATTTTTTATTGTTATTTATTTTTAAATATGATGTAAGGTAAATACTACACGAACATGTCTCGCCAATAATGATTTATAATAATAAAAAACAAATTGTCAATGGTAATTATGCAGTGTTGTGTGACAGTAACAGGACTTGAGTCTGATAATTGCACTTGTATGAAGCATCACGAGTCATGAAATGAATTGCAAAACAAACTACTGCAACAAGAAAGTGTAAATATATCTGCCATAAATACATTTGACTGACTATTGTTACAACTTGGTTTTATTTGATGAACTGCGCCACGTCTCATTTTATTCCTTAATCCTTTTTCTTTCCCATTCTGCTAATAGCTCGGCAAACTTTTTTCTTCAGCTCTTTTTGTCTTTTGAGTTTTTTCCATGCTTGGGCTTGTGTCTCTTTTTTATGTTTATCAATTCTCTCGGAAATCGCTATTTTAGCTAAATCTTGTTTCTTTTCATAGTTGACTTTAACCATCTTTATAACATTTGAAACCTTTTGCTCGTGAGGACTCTTCACTACTGCAACTCTATGTTTCATAGCTTCTCCAGATTTATTTGTAAATACTTTTTTCTTGGGTTTATCTTTGTAAGGAAGACTCTTCTGGAGAGCTTTTGGAATCGTTAAGGGTTTAAAAACTTTATTGTCCCTCTTTATATCTTCATATAAGGAATCTTTATTAGCTTCAAATTTAAGATTTTTCTCTCTCTTCAGTTGACCCAAGGTTTTCATTCCTGACCAAATATTTTTCATGTCTACTTCGAGAAGCAAATTTGTTACCGGCGTATAAAACTCTGTTACGCTAACCTTAAACCAAGTTCTGCAAAAGACTATATCGCTCAATAGAATTTTGTCTTCAAAGGTGGCTCTGAAACAACCTTCTGGCTTGTTGATGGCTCGCTTGATTTGACCTCTTATTCCTGAAACTGTTTTAATTTTAGCTCCTTCAAATTTAGCAACTTCGAGTGAACTATTGAACATGTCTTTAATAAAGGCGGTCTTTTTAAGAATCTTCAATGGAGTACCGACCAATTTTAATTTCTTGAGTATTTGGGTAGATTTGTTTATTTCGTTGACACTTCCAGTAGCTGCTATCCTAAATCCCAGCTGTTTGAGTTGGCTGGAATCATTAGACAGTGTCTGGAGTGCAAGAAGGCCCGTGTTCTGAGGAGTGATTGGTCCATAGAAATGCATATTACATGTCACATGCTCGGGAGTATATTTTAAATATCTACATTTCATATCATCTTCAATTTTTGAAAACATAGGTATCGTCTGAAATCTCCTCCATCCCATAGATATTATCAGAGGATCGTTGGTTTTAAGAATCTTCTTGTACCATCTGTGTTTTTTTACTTTACAACTGACAAATCCAATATTTTCTTCGGACATATTCAGGGCCCCCATTAATACAGGATAAGTAGCATCAAAATTTTCAACAAATTCACAAGGCATGCTCTTAAAATTCATTCTTACATACATTCCTGGTCTAAATCCTTCAACTTCTACGCGAATGCCATCATCCAACTCGTCAAAAACAGATTTATTTAATTCTGACTGTTTGAGGGCTTCTGCTTTTAAATTTTCATAATAAGAGTGATCTCCCGTAATTCGTTTTTCATCTGGATTGTCGTATTCAGAGTCAAATCTGGCTTTTAATTTTAATTTTTTTGCTAAAATATCCGCTTTTGATAGATCATCTATTGATCTCTTGGAACCTAACTTTACTTTGATCGGCTTTTCATTTTTCTCGACTTGATGTTTTTCTCCTGTTTCAAGATCTTCAAAATCTCCGAAAAGATCTTCATCGGAATCCCCTACACTGGCGTCATCTAACTTCAATAGTTCCGAAGCATCTTCTCCAGAGGAACGCTTTCCAGTGACAAAACAATTCAGCAGAGTCTGCTTAGTTTCAGGATCTAACCAATCTTTTCCTGCAGTATTGTCAGAAGAATAGAACAGAGAGCACTCCACATCATTCATGGTTTTTTTTTCTTTTTGCATGGCTTTTTGACGTTTAGTGACCTTTTTAAATAGACCTCCGATTTCTTCACTATCACTTTCATCAGATGAATCACAAGCTTTGCTTTCATTAGTCAATGCATTATTGCTAGGATGAAAAACACCATAAACCAATTTCATTATATTTTGTGTCGTATTTTGTCTTTCCAAGTAAGCGTAACTAGCTTTCACAGCCATATTTTCTCTCCATTTATTTGCATATTCCTCAGCTCTCGTCATGTCTTCATCAAGTAAGTTATTTTCTTCAAATTGATTTTCCCAAGGCAAAGATGTACTTATTTTATCATTTTGCGTATCATCTTCATCACTATCATCAGAATCTGTAACCATTCTTTCTACTTTTTTACTTTCCTTGCTGCTATTTTTTGACTTCTTATTGTTTGTGTTCTCTAAATCTGAATCCATATCATCTTCAATTCCTGATGAATCAACATTACTCTCTTCCCCGTCGCCTTCATTGTCATTATCTTCAGATTTATCTTCATTGGCAGCTGATGGCTCTGTAATTTTATCAGTCACCATATCAGAATAAATTACGTTGCCATCACTAAAAAGCTTGAAGCCGGTATTTTTCATTTGATCATCTACAGTCTCTTTTTGCTCCACTACACTTTTCAACATGGCTTTTTTCTCAGATACAACTTCATCATCATTATTTTCTTTGTGAGAATGTGATCCTTTTAATTCAATGTACACTGCATCTTTATCGTAGACAATTCCTCCGACACCAGAGAAGGGAGCGTATATCAAGCGTTCCTTTTCTAAGAGAGTTCTTTTTTTCTGTGCATCTGGTAAGGGACAGGGATCGGGCAGGAAACTGACATCATTCACTTTAAGGTCTCCCACTCCTGCAATAGCAAAATACCATGAATTATGAGCTATATTTATATATTGATATGACAAATATTGATCATGCAGACTGCGTAACTAAAAGTTACGCAGAACTAAAGTTTGAATCTTATTTTACAATTTTCAATCCTCAAGTTTCCACTTAAATTTTCACAAATAAATAAAAAATTTAATTATATATAACTAAAAGACATGCATGTGCAAAAAATACAGCTGTGGTATTGATCTCTTTCTTAATTGAAATATATAAATACATTCATATGGACATACCTGCAATATGCAACATGGCATTGTGCATTAGTGGGACTCCTCGAACATAGCCGTAGAGCACGATGTCTCGACTAACCTTAGGATTGCGACGGATAAGATCTTGGTTGGTGATGTCTTCCATACGGTCTGCCAGGACATACGCATGACTGCTGCGCCAACTCAACTGTCTAAACTTCATAACAGAAATAAATCGAGCAAGGTTCTTCACTTCATTCCTCAAATACTCCCCATGAAGTATACCCGACAAGTAGAAAAGCTTGGCCCCGGCGTACACTTCAGTCCAAAATCGGTGCTTTAGAAGTTTTTTTTGTTTCTTTAGTGTTTTCACATTTCCTATCATATCAAGGTGAGTAAGAACGCCCATTATCTTGGGCATTCCATGAACTTGACATATATTCAGAAACTCGAAAATTTCCATTTCAAAGCCAAAACTGGCATCGCATAACAGTAGAACGAGATCGACACATTTCGCTATGTCGATCATGGAATTTACATCATTATTGCACTCGATCAATGTAATTCTTCGCTTTTTGGAAGTGACGAGGGTTATTGGCCCTTTGATACTCGTGACATTAGTTTTAACAAAACTCTTTATCAAGTTATTAATTAAGGTAGTTTTTCCGACTTTCGGAGGTCCCACAATCGCCACAACGATGGGAGGTGGTTCGAGAGGTGTTTTGTCAACTACGGGAAGGTGCTGTTTTTTGGAAATTATATCCTCCTTCCGTCTGAAACTTCGTTCAGCTCTTACGGCTGACTTGATAGCGAATGCTTTCGGGTTCCTCTGACGATCGGTTAAGTTTTCGTCAAGAGATTTCTTTTTAGCCTTCTTTTTGTCTGCTTTGCGACCAGAATGTGGGTCTCTGTGAGACTTTTTCTTGTCAAATACATTTTCTTCCCCTTCAGCCATGTTAAATTGATAGATTTCTACAACACAAAAGGTAAAAATAATATTTTACATCATCAAGTTTTGGCACAACATAACCCAAAACTCACTTAGTGACTAAACACATGCGCTTTTGACAATATTACTATGGTGTTGCCAGGTGACACAGACTATGTACATTTAATCATTATAACTATGGCTATAATAACTTTGATATTAAATATTCAATAATTTTGACAGAAAGTACTTGGTGGAGTTCCATTTTAATGCTTTAAATCAGAGGTCTCAAACTCAATTTTGCAGAGGGCCATGTATTAAATTTAGAATGTGTAGGCGGGCCAGATTCAAATAAAATAAGTCAAAAAGCTTTAAAAAACATGATTCTTCTTTCTGTGACACACTCGAGGGCCGGATGCGGCCCGCAGGCCGTATCTTTGACATGGCTGCTTTAAATAAAATACTTGAATGGTTTTTCCAAATTTATTATTTTTTTTTAATAAGATTACCGGTTTCGCCAACTTATTTTAAATTATGATAAATTTGGATTTTTTACTAAAAAAACAATTAATGTTACTATAAATAAACTGTTAATTTGAGACTCAACATTTTCTGATCTGATATGTCAGACGACAATAGGCATGACGAAAGATTTTCAAATCCTTTTCCATAATGGGGGTACCCATTTACTATTTACGAAAAAAACTTTATTTCGGTAAAAAACTAGAGTTTAACGATGTTTAAAGCCATTTTTATAATATTTTTTCAAAAGTGCGCGAAAACGCGACATCGCGAGGCGTGACGTCATCGCAGCATTTTTTAGACGCTCTGACGTCATTAACTATATTTGTAACGGGCGTGCCATTGTGTTTGCATTGAAGACCATAGACCAATTTGAATACCATAGAGTTGTTGACGTCAGTATGACGTCATGCGCTGTGATTGGTGTTTCAGTCAAAATGGCCGATTGCAGTATTTTAATCTTTTAATTTATTGAAAATCGTATTAATCTTAGATTTTTAAATAAAACTAAATCACTTTTTTAAATCCTTTTAATATGTATTTTCCCTTAAAATAATTATTTCTTTGATTCTTTGATACTGTCGTCATCCCTATTGACTGTTGTTGTACCATGAGTAATAGAGATTTAATTTCAAAATTCAATTTAAAAAAAAAGGATTTGAAGATATATAAAATATCAATTAACTTGTAATTGTATCAAACGTAAGTCCACTACAGAATAAAGGTCTTTCTCATATCTACATGTATCAATTTTAAATAACAAATCATGAAGTTTTATTTAAAAAAATTATTTGTATAAACATTTTAAAAATAGAAAAATAATAACAAGAAGCATCTTTTTAAGTATTTATTAGGCTAGTAATAAAATACAGTCATTTTCAATATTTTACATCCATGTAACTAGACTGGAAACAAAACAACTAGGAGGCAACTTGACACCCAATAATTTTATTCAATTAACAATGGCGACCAGAACCTGCAAAAATATTTATCAAAGTCAGATGATAATTTACTATATTCTATACGAAGAAGTAAATCTTTATCTTTGGAAAAATACATTAATATCCTGCTAAGACAATCACTTTATGAATTTGCTTCTGGACACCTTGTCAGTATAAGTTTCAAAATATTATATTTTGCTCATCAATCATCATTTGCATCATTTGCTCTGGTAAATATAATTGTGTATTCAACGATTTGCTCTTTTTGAAAAAGACTTAACAGGTGGTTTAGAGAGAGGGAGTTTGAGAATAACTTGAGAACAATCTTTATCGCCAGTGATTCTTGCTCCCACTACTTTAACCATTTGACTCAATTTGACAACAGGTGTATTTATAATTTTACTAAGTATATTTATATCAGATATTGTGTACTCGCAAGACAATAACAAAAGAACAAGTAAATAACAAATCGACTTGTCTTTAAGTGATTGTGGCCGAGCCCAACCTCTATCACTACGAACAGAAAAATTACTCAGTACAGCTGTATTTATTAACTCAGAATATGGGCAAACAATATATTTAACATTTGCAAGCTTCTTGTAAGGGGCGGTTAAATATCTAATTATACAATCTGCATAAAGAAGCAGACAACATAAATTTTCTTTCTGTGGATTTTCTGACTCCAATAACCTGATGATATTTTTTTTAACATAATCAGATGACACATCAGTGTAGGTTCCACTTTCTGCTATTGCCTGTACAGTGCTTCTTAAAGTATCCATTTCCTCTTCAGATAGTAAATCTTCGATCTTGTAAACAGCTTGCACGGTGGTAGCGTCTCTATTTAGTGGCGGTGCATACCTTTCCAGGTTGTCATCTGCATAATCAGCATGCTCAGTCATTTCATCTGGATTGATTTGTTTCTCTGTAACTGTTTTTTCTAGTTGTTCCTTCATACTGTCAATGTCTATTTTCATTCGCTTAGACTGTTCAAGCATTCTTTTGCTGCGTTTTGATCCAAAAACCTCTCCAAGAGACTTTTTGTTAAAATCAACTTCATCAAGCGGCTTCTTCTCTTTTTCAGTGGAAGCTTTTAATAAAACATTTCCGACTTCAATAGCACGAACAATTCCAGTTTTTCTATTTCTAGCGATGATAAAATTATGACCAAAATTATTAACCATTTCTGTGCCAGAATATACCATACCCTCTGAAGCAAGAACAGCATGAAGCGACTTTTCAGAAAATGTATCATTGCAGACAATTCCTTCTATTCCGCTGACTTTAGATTCACGAAGAAGACCATTCTGAAATTGTAATATTAGAGGGTAAACACTGCCTTTTTTGTGCACTTCACTTATTTTGAGATCGTGCTGAGGACTTATCTCCATCGTGTTTATGTTATATTCACTTAACTATAAAGATTTTTTCTGAAACAACGCAGCATGTAAATCAAAACGTCAATTGCACGTGGTAGATTTAATAAACACCATAGAGCAGGGGTCCCCAACCTTTTTGCACCCGAGAGCACATTCTAGAATGCCGGTCGGGGGGCGGTCATCATTTATTTTTTCAAGATATATTTATAATTGGACATGGTCAATAATACATATAATGCACAAAAAATATTTTATTCCAAAAATATAATTATAAAATATAAAAATTATTATAATGATAAACAATAACTTTTTATTTATATCTTCACTGTGAGTTTATTAGAATTATTTTGCATAACTAGTTTCGACCTTATACACCAGGTCATCATCAGATGCATGACTAATCAGATGCATGCAGTTTAGTCATGCATCTGATGATGACCTGGTGTATAAGGTCGAAACTAGATATGCAAAAGATAGTATATGCTTTTCTGGAAAGAATTATTCTTTTGAAAATTATAACAATATATGTAATTATTTTCGCTTATATTTCGCTGTTTAATTATTGTCCTATCGCAAAAAAATATCAGATAGACTTTCACAAATCGGTACTTGTTTTTTATCCGACCACCAAAAAACATTGTCCTATTATTTTGTTTTTTTTTATTGGCAACAGTGTCTATTTTTTGCTTCTTTTGTTGGCAACAGTGTCTATTGGCGAGAAAACACGTATTGTTTATTTATTTAATTTAAAGTATTAACCTAACCTAACCTAACCTAACCGTCAAAGATAACCGTTTTTTCATTGTTTGTAAAATATATGATACAAAATTGAAAAAAAACTTTCATTTCTATGACGAGACTCGCTGTTGCCAACAAAAGAAGCAAAAAATAGACACTGTTGCCAATAAAAAAAAGCAAAATAATAGGACAATGTTTTTTGGTGGTCGGATAAAAGACAAGTACCCACAAATCTTTCACATAACTTTCACCTCACTTGTACTATCGCAAAAATATCAAATTAGATTTTCACATAGCTTTCACCTCACTCGTACTACCGAAAAATATCAGGTAGACTTTCACATAGTTTTCACCTCACTTATATCAACGCAAAAATATAAAAAATACTTTTACATATCTTTCACTTCACTTGTACTAATAGCCAATAAGTCCCTTTATTTTGGGTATTTTTTAATGGTTTTTCCTAAGTAAATAACGCAAAATAGAAGGCTAATGGCTAATCGCAAGTCGGTCGCGAGTAGTGTCACGACGTGTGTACAGGGCTTTAGTTTTAAATATATTTTGTTGTTGGTAGTGAGAAATGCAGCATGGCAAGCAATTTGTCTATTAAAAAAATCATAACAAGAAATGTCAATCAGAGTTACAGGCCTAATGCACTACGGCGTGCAAACGAAAACAACACATATCTTGTTGATATTTTATGAATCTAAAAGGGTAAATCTTCTTTCTGGCGAGACATTTATGTAGATTGAAATCTGTGTTTCCTCTTCAATATGGCACTAGAAAATGATAGGAAATATACTGATTGTCTTCTGATATGTGACATTTGCGGAGATAATAACCAGTCCAAATCATATATAAAATTGGAGGAATTGCCTAAATCTGATGCCGATGAAATAACTAGAAAGATTCTATGGATTACTGAATTTCAGGTAGGCATTATACATAAAATATATTTTTGGATTTAATCTTGTTACTAAGGGTATTGGAGGTGATATTGTTTATCCATCCTCAATATGCATGGCCTCTGAAATTAATATATGTATATTAAAAATTAAATGAATTTAAAAATACATTTTAATAAAATCTATAATTTTGTATTCTTTTGTAAATATTTATTTTCTAGTTTATTCCGCCTTGCTTAAAATTAAGAAACGTGTGTGCAGTTTGCCTTCAAAGGATTAATTCACTAATAGCGTCAATAAAAGAAATTAAAAAAAAGTTTGTTATAACACAGATTGTCTTAAAAAAATACAATGACGATGCTTTTACTGAAGAATGGATGGAATTTAAAAAGTCAAGAACTGCACTTGACCTTGAAAAATGTACTGCTGTTACTGAATTACTAGATAAAGAATTTGAAGTAGCACTTATTACAAGTCATGAAAAAACTAAATTTGACGGTAATAAAAAAAATATTTTTACATATGAATTATTATTTTTTTTTAACACTTACAGCTTTTTTCAAAATATTTTTTTATTTTTATAGAAGGAGAAACTAATGTGACCATACTAAGAAAGAAGGTTGAAACAAGTGTTTTAGAAGAAGGTTGTACTGAATTAGAGTGGCTTTCTGACTCTGAAAATTACCCAGATATAATACAAGAAAACTCTTCACAAATTAGGTACTATTGCATTTGTCAGAATAGCGGGGTCTTGATAATCCAACATGGTCATGTGTAAACGTTCAAAAGACACTATTTTTGTACTTGGTAATATAAAATACTTAAATAGACTGGCTCTACAGAAAAAAAATTATTCCTAAAATGTATAATTTTTAAACATCATGCCTAAGTTGATAGAGGATGAGATTAACAATTGATTCTAAAGAACTGGCTGTTCTAGGTTGCACAGTGAAAGGCTCATTATTCATTATTTAAAACATGCACATCAATATTTATTTCCTAGCAAATACCTCCATGAATCCTGCAGTGGTCATGCTGACTATAAAATCATTTTAATTTACATGGAATGGCACCAGATGTTGTATTTATTGACGTTTCTTTACATATAAGCAATGCACTTCATAGTAAGACATGATCGTCATGGGATGTAGAGCCGATTATATTTGCGACAAGTATGATTTTTTAAAAATACTATTATGAAAACTTAATTTAGATTTGGTATGGATTATCAAAATTTCACCTTGAAAGTAGAATATATTTATTTTATATTTACAATTTAACTGTTTTTTTTTTAGGACCAACAGACGTGGTGTTTCATATACTAGCAGCTCACACAATCATATTGCTCAAAAATTGAATGGTATGTTCGTATGTAGGCTATGTAAAAATTCATTTAAATGGAGACATATGGCCGAGCAACACGTGAGGTCTCAACACACACAGGAAAAACCATTCAGCTGTCGCATTTGCAAAAAAAGTTTTGCTGCTGCACATTACCTCAATAGACACATTTCATGTGTTCACGAGAAGCATAAATTTGTCTGTGAGGTGAGAATAATCCAAAAATTTAATGTTATTTTCTATTGTAAGATCCATGTATATAAATAAATCATTTTAGAAATGTGGCCGAGGCTTTCCAAGAAAATATGTTCTGACCGCCCATGAAAAAATCCACGAAGGTCCTCCAACAATCTCTTGTCCTCAAGACGACTGCAATAAGATGTTTTATGCAGAGCATATACTAAAAGCTCATATTGTGAACAGTCATAAAGGTAAAGATATGTTTATTCTTATTTTTTATACTGGTGGTCATAATTATGTAGTAAAATGTTCTCAATATTAAATATTTATTTTTTTACAGATCGAGCTTTTATATGTGACAAATGTGGGAAACCTTTTCGAACAAAAGCTCGCTTAATGAATCACCGCCTCAGACACAACGAAAAGAGCATCAAATGTCCATACTGCCCAAAACTGTTTCCTGTGAAAACTGATCTGCTCATCCACTTTAAGTATCATAAAGGGACTATGCCGTGGAGATGTGGTGCATGCAACATGTACTTCAAAACTACACGAGGACTGCAAAATCACTTTGCAAATTCTCATAACGAGAGAGTCAGTAGAATAGATCTGTTTATGCTGCAAAATCCTCAATAAAAGAATTTATGTTTATATTTTTTAATATTTGTTTTAATTTCATACCATAAAATTTCAATAACTTATTAATTAGTATAATCAATTAAGACGCCAAGTGTCTGATTTAAAATCAACCATAGGTTTTAAGATAATCGATTCACACATGAAACAACGAGGAAAGTCTTTGAATTTTTTTATGGTGTATTTTTAATATGATTGAATTTATCTTTTAAAAGTGTTTACATATGAAGTCCATATTATCAATTCTTATCAATATCAAATAAACCAAATATCTTATCAGAAACGGTCAACACCTATGAAAAGCTATATGCTATTGGCCTCAATTTTACACAATAATGAAGTTGACTATATTTCTTTTGAGAGTTGAAAATGTTAGATTCATGTTTATTAAATAATTTTTACACATAACAATGGGTTCCGATAATATGGGTTAGTATATATTTTTTTATCTTATATTTATAACATGATTTTCCTATTTTTACTTATATTTTAATATTCTTACAGAAAACTCTCGAAAAATCTTCAAGTGGGGTATAATAGCTTCTATTTTATTAATTACTGTTTTAGTTACTGTTTCTCTTCCGTTCTTAATATCAAAACAATCATCAAAACCGCTTTTATATGGGCTTATTATTGTAGTAGTATTGATATTTATTTTTACAATATCTATTATGGAATGGTTTAGACAGAAAACTCTCAAAAGTAGACCTGAAGTTTGGGTCGCACAATTTGTGAAAACTGAGGTAAGTTTAATGCTTAATTATGGAAAATAATTATGAAATTCAATATTTTTGACAGAGAGTACTATAATTATAATAAATACTATTTTACTGGTTGTTACAATTATTGATTTTGGTATTCTAGGAAAATTATTCTCCAATTCCAAGGCGTATATCCAAGAAGAGCAGTCGTAATTCTTCAGTAAGCTCTTCGTGGATTCATTGGATGCCCAAGTTAAAAAATGTACCGAGTGCACCCTTGGAGTCAGAAATTAATACTTTAAAATAGGATAGACCTACACTTAGCAAAATAAAAATATATTCTTCAAGTCTTTTTTTATTACATTATATTTTAATATTGTACTGAAAATGGTATACTATATAGTATATTCATGGTTAATAATGTAAGTAAATTAATGGTAAGTAATGGTATATGGTAAGATTAAAATATACTTGTGTAACTTCACATTTTTCACAATTTAGTTCAGTTTGATAACTGACTTTACTAAAGTGTAGAATCATCAAATTTAATGGAAAATAATGAGTCGATCGGGAAGAGTAACTATCTGATTCAGCAATCTGCAAAGTCTGAAACCAAAATATCCTGACCAGTCATTTTTAAATTGTCTAACTGAAACTAATCTTATTTCAATGAAGACAAAGTTATTTTCTATAATCCTTTTCTTTCGCCGAAAGAACAGTCTATCTCTACTAAATGTTTTGCAAAACTAGTAAATTTATGGATATTATCAAAAAACGTGAATTGAGTTCGACTAAACCACACAAAAGGTTTGTTACAGTTTTATGTATATTTTGAGTTCTAAGTATATTAATATTTTTCTTGTACAATTTTTTGGAAATATTACTATTATATATAATTGTTGAAGCTGAAATGATTTTATGTTATAATGCAAATGCTTCGATGTGTTCAAATAACTTATTTATATATAAAATGCATATATTTTCTTCCTAAAAATATATATGTACAATAGATACTTTTAATTTCAATAATCTTAGTTTTATAAGAAACAATTTTTTTAATACATGAAAATGTGATATATATATTTTTTTTGTTGAAACTCCATTATAAATAGGCATCCCAATACCCCAAATTTCTATAAATAACTGCATTCTAAGCGTGTATTTTCAGAGACGCGGATAGCGTAAAGGTAGAAAAAATATTTATGTCGTTATTTAATATCACGGAAGATTACATTTTCAGTGTATTTTGCAATGAATTGGCTAGCAACATCGGGAATCGCCAAACGTCATGGTAGACGTTTAGTCGCGCTCTCCAAAGATCTATTGTTCTCGTGAAATGTGGAGTCGGTCGCTCTACAATAATGGAGTTGTTTTTATTTAAGATATTTCCGCCTATATGGTCGTATTAATGGTGCCCTTGTGCTAGTATGCTTAATTCTGAAATCGAAATTACAAGTCCTGCTCCTCCAATGTAAGTGACATTTTGTCGAAAATCATATCAATAGTCCTTTAGGAATCGTACTCGGTATAATCTGCACAATCTACTATAATTCAATATCTAGTCATTACGTATTGTTTAATGCTGCGTAAGCGGTTTTAATTATCTTGTGGAATGCGAGTATAAGTATTAATCATAGCATGGCATTATTATTATTTTTTATGATTTAGATTTTTTTCGTTTTATTTTTTGACTTCTATAGTGAGCAGGAACAGGACTTATCAGCGGATGATAAAAGAAGATTACCATTAGAAGTTTCTTACAAAATAACCAGGTATTTTGATTCTAAACCTTTGTAGAAACTACTTTTGAGACAATAACACTGCATAATATTAATTCCTCCATTCAGATGATATATAGGTAATATTATTTGTAATACTTCTCATTGGAGTGTTATCTCAGCTTATATTTTTCATCAACATCAAACATTCATTTCTTACAACCATAAGCTTTGATGTAGAGATTACATATTAACCTCCCAAATCTGATACGGTCAGTACAATGCTACATAGTCAATGATAGCTTCTTCTATATTTTCCTATGACTAATTCATTCTAGATAGTCTCCAAAACTTCTAGATAAATATCGGTATCTAGAGGTACATTGGCACATACTCATCCTAACAATTATTTTATTGCTGGTAACCTCTCGCTTATACATGAAGTACTTATTTTTTTAGTTTGTATTATTTGATATTGTAGCAGGTAAATATCCCTCATTAGTAATTGCTAAAAAAGTACATGATTACACATTTCTTGCTTGTTGTTTGAAGGCTTTTTATATCTAATTATATCTTTAAAAAAACACTTATCTTCAATCGAATAATTTACGCATTATATTTGATCGTAAATATTGTATGTTATTGATGTAGTACTTTTTTATGCTGGTTTGTAAAATGTACTGAATAGTTGTGTATATACTGAATGCTTATTGTTGATGCACCGAATGCACATTGCAAACGTTTGCACAGTCACATTTTTTTATGACACTAAAGGCTTGGTGTACCTATTTTAATATAATTTATGCTGTACTGCTTTAACATATGAAATATCAGTACTTCAAAAATTAAATATTAATGAAAAATTCACATAAAAGCTCCCTTAAAAAAACAGATTAAAAATGTATTTTTTATATTAAGATATTGTCATATAGAATTTATAGTCTTGTAGCTGTATTAAACAAACAAGATAACTGATTTAATATTCAAAGGTACCCAGATGGGTTTCAATGTTTGTTTTTTTTATCATTGTTTTATAAATACCATGTACTTGTGCGTGTTTTTCTAATATAGTTATTGTAATATATTTAACTGCAAACATGAATACTACTCCATACCACTGTCTTAGTTGCTTTATAAAGTACCTACTTGTTATAAACCAGTAATAATTTCTATAGTATGTATTTTACTACTTTATTAGTGACTAATGCTGATACGTTGTCACAAACATGATTTCAAGTCACGCTTACAGCCAAAACTCTATTGCGTGAACTATAAAAACATAATGTAGACGATGAATAGTAATGAAGCTTTAATTATTGTAACACTAACAAGAATTATGTTTGTACAGTTCACAGAGGAAACATCTTTTTGGCTGGATATTTTTGGGTACAATCTTTATTTTTCAATTAGTGCAACTAACTAATTTTAATAAATAATAATAATTTTTCTTACCGTTAACAAATAATATATGTAGATCTTTCAGGTACAAAGCAGGCATTAGTGAGAATTGTCATGATCACCATCGTCCAAACATAATGAGCTCTCTTGTCACCCACCAGTTTATATCTCATTACAGTATCAAAGTGGATAAGTATCATGAATGCTGACGCAATATCCATATGCTATATATAAATGACTTGCTGATTTTGATATTCTAATACGATTTGTATTAACTTCAATGTGCCTTTCTAAAAGTAAAAGTGATCTGAATAAATAATGTGACAATCCATAATTCTTGATCTATTGTCCAATTTAAAATGTTTTTCTTGAATAAAGTAAATTTATTCTGCTCTCATATTTTAGTAGTTCAATTCTATAAAAACCAAGTTTTTTTTATATCTGTTACCTTATACGCGATGGGCTAAGTTAATAATTTTAATAAAGAGATTGTTAATAATATATAACGAGTCATAGGTAACTGTTGAGAGCGAATTGTCAATTGTGCATATCGAATCTTAATTAATGAATACCTTATAAATATATGTTCACATAGCTATATGCATTTTATTTTTTCGTAGTCTGTAAAAATCAGACAGTTTTAAACTAACCATCCACCGAAAGATATTTTTTTATAATTTTTATAAATTATTATCACAATGCACCTAATAAAATACATTAAATTTTTCTGGCTATAATTTTTTTTGCGTTAATCATTTTGACCTCACATATTTAATAATGCAACATGAGCCTATTCTCTAATATTCAATGCCACAGAGTTAGCTCACTAATTAGGTATTTTTTACTGAAGCACAACAAGCATCCAGATAGAATAGAGCAAGCCTCTCATTAGATGGAGTTGACTTTACGTTGTACACGTGATCATGTTTATGCCTTTGAATACTTTCAGGCGCAAGTCTGTGGAAAACCTTGTTATATCATCACACGATGCCATCGGCCAAAGCATCAGCCATGCCTTATCTTTCTCGGGAGCCATCACTCAACAGGTTTCTCAGTACAGCTCTTCTGAACACAGGTCAGTTTTTAACCGCTCTTTATAATTTATTATACATTGAAATCTAACAAGTATTTCTCCAGCGCCATTGAAATAAACAAAACCATATTTACAAATAAGTTACAGATAAATTTCTTTAGGTTCTTCGAAAATTGGTGGTTATCAAATTCCTTTATCTGATTATCATTAATTACATTATGCTCTTTACTGATACCGATGATTATTATTAAACATTTAATCAATTCACATTTTTCACCCATGTGTACAAGTGTACAATATGCTTTTATGTAATCAATTTACATATGAATCAATAAGAAAAATCCTCAAAAAAATTCACAATACACAAACGGAATTAGAGCCCATGCTTCATGGCTATAGAACCCAGCCCTATTATCTGCTGTTATTATCTTAACTTTGTACCAATCTTACAAATGACTTAATTGGGCTCTCGTCTGTTTCAATTCATTAAAGACAGTTTATACTGGCAACACTGCCACAACAACTTTAAACAGATTAATTCATATGGTTTTTGTTGTAGAAACGTTTCCCGATCGCCTTCTCCTTCTCGCCGGACTGGAGCGGCCGTCTCGGAGCACGGAGCTGCTTCAGGCCAACTGTTAGATGTTGTGAGTACCCAAGCTGTGATATAACACTAAAAAAGAGAAAAATGAAACTACAATCTGCTAAAGTCGACATCGGTTTTAAATTTCAAATAAGCCTTATTTAGCACAGTTCTTTTTTTATTGTATATAAATGACAAGCTCATTCATTTATGCAGTTTCTTCTGGGGTGATTGTACTCTCACGGTGTTTATTTTTTGAACTTACCATTTCATGTTTGTTTCATAAAATATAGTTTCATAATACATATATCTCCTAGTATATAAAGTACGTACTAATTTTTTTTTATATAGGGTGTTTTTTATAGAGGTATAAAACTTTGAAATGAAATAAAACAAAGATAATTTTTTTAAATTGACATGAAATTAACTTTATTCGAAAGATAATTTTTTGGCATTATAATTTAAATATGATTTCTGGCATATGACCGCCACGGCTGGCTCGGACGTAGTCTAGTCTGGAGGTCCAATTCTCGATGACTTTTTTCAACATTTGTGGCCGTATATCAACAATAACGCGGCGAATGTTGTCCTCCAAGTGGTCAATCGTTTCGGGCTTATCGGCGTAGACTAGCGACTTCACATATCCCCACAGAAAATAGTCTAGCCAATCTTGGAGGCCAATTAACGGGTCCGAAACGTGAAACTATGCGGTTACCAAACGTTTCCTTCAATAAAGCAATTGTGGCACGAGCTGTGTGACATGTTGCGCCATCTTGTTGAAACGCTTATGAAAATCTTGTTTTGGGCCCATTCACCAAATCTGCTCCTTGCTAAGTCTATTCATGTTGAAATGCCAAACCAAACTAAACATAAATCCCTTGACAGCTGACAAAATGGCCGCCAGTTAAAACAGTGTTGGCAACTTAAAGTTCTATACCTCTATAAAAAACATCCTGTACAAACTACTAAACATTTGTACCAAATAACAATAGGTTAGGAGTTTCAGACCAAGAGTGAACTTTTCACAGTGAATAACTTGACCCTATAGTTGTTATGAACATGTTATGAATAAAACATGAGTCATAGTATGAATTAATGCAAATCTCTGTTTAATTTTAACTTCAAAAAGTGCTTAAATTTGATTGTGCAAAATAGAGCTGATTAATGAAATAATGGTCAATATAATATATATAATATGCACGTGTATGAACAATATATTTGAACAAATATCATTTCATAATTTTTTACTTTACAATTTTCACAATTGTGTGCAAAGTTTTCATAGTTTGGGTTTTTTTGAGATTTCAGGTTAGATTTATAAAGAATTTCAAGTACAGATTTTAATTTTGAATAATCAAATTAACAATTTTATAAGTTTGAAGGTCTGGAAATTACCATCTGGGTACATCCCTGAGACCTGTGAGGTTACTAATTGATAAATTATTGCTCAACATTTACAACCCAACGGGTATAGTTTTATGGCACGACAATAATCAAAAACAGACATATCTAATATTGATTTCATATTTATTTTCCACCACAAGCTCGTATTCGATTAAATTTGAAACATGCCTCATGTCTTTAATTACATTAGAATTAGTCATGTAGATAATATCTTAACATCTATGCGTATCACAAGTTTTACTAAGCTTGCTTTAGTAAAAGGATGTGATCAGAACTACATATAGCACATGAAAGCTTACTTTAGAAGAAGGTAGTCTTTATTTATTTATTTGAGTTTAATTTAGGGATCTTTACGCAATCAATGTTACTTCTTTTACGTTATTTATTTTATAAAAAGAAAAATTATTGAAAAGTTGTGTGCCAAGTTTAGCGAAAAGGAAAAATAAAGATAAACCAAAGACCGGTGGGTTCAAATCCCAAAATAAGATAACTTATCCCGACAGCCATTGATTTTTATGAACTTTGAGATTTTATAGATGTAATCTTGACATAACCCGCATATGTTTATTTATCTATGTAGTTATCATTTATTTGTTTGATAGGAGCATTCTTATTCTAACATAAAATTGAAAAATTGAAATGTTTTTCAATTGATTTCTTGATTCTCATAGTCTTTTGATCATCGTCATTCAAAATATGTAATATTTCGTAATAAGCTCCTTTTTAGAAACATGTTAATTGTTGCTTAATATGTTGCTCAGTCTTTAATACCTGTAATATTTTTTTAATTTCTAAAATAGTGATAAACCATTTTTTATTTAGTATAAAGTTCCAGATATTGTATAGTGGTTTGCAAGCAGTACTTAAATTTCTCGAGATATAATAAACATAATGTAATGTATGGGAAGAGATTGTGTGTCACCCTGTTTTCGGTGATTTTAAGACGTATCTCCATATGACAACACTGACTAATGTTACTTTCAAATAAGAAGCTACTATCTAAAGATTGATACTTGCTTCAAAATGAACTTTACATCTTAGTATGTGAATACATAAAACATTTGTACGTTTTTAACTTGCTTCAATTTTTTTTATTGGGTTTCTCTGTTGTGTAAATCTCTCAATGTGGGATGAAACCTGAATTGAATTTAAATATTTGTCTGAAAGATTCTCGTGTAAGCTGCAGTCGTCCGTGTGACTTACTATTGTATGGTCCAGGTCCTCTTGAATCTTTGTTTCTATAAGTAACTCCTAAGTGACGGCTGCAATCACACTGTCTAATGTTACTTAATGTGAATTGTATTTTTTTTTAGACACAGTATAAATTTTAATTTTGTTTATTTCTTAGTTCAGCATTTCCCTCTAGAACAGTGTTATCTTTTTATAAATATTTGGACTAGCCTGAATGTGAAACATGGTATGCGAATGTTGAATTAATTTATATTATATGAATTTTTTTAAATAGAAAATTATTACCACTCCCTAGAATAAAATTCCAATAATATTACACTCATACCTCGCTATACGGCCGCTCTTTATACGGCCTTTTCAATTAAGGCACGTTTTCGATTTACGGCCTAAAATGTTTCGCTATAACAGCAAAAAAAACTTTTTTTCAATGTTATTTTGTTTACGAGTGTTATTCAGTGTGTGCTCATAGAGCGTCTGGTTTAGACTTGTCTGTGAGTGTTTTATGTATTATACATATTTATTACTGATTGTTACACATTAACTGGAAAAATTTTAAATAATTAGGGAAAAATTTTAATATGTATTTTTTTACTAAACTTATTTTAACTATTGATTATATGGATTGAGGACATAACAAACGGAGAATGCCAACGAGTCAAACGACTATCCAGGAAAAAACTATAAGTATTTTCGAAAATTTTAAGAATGGAGATACCGATGAATCTGCTGAAGATGTCACATTCCAAGCAAGCCAAGGATGGTTTGAAAAATTTAAAAATAGATTTAATTTGCATAATTTTAAAATGAAAGGTGAAGCAGTTAGCGCCGATGCGGCCGCATGTAAGGAATATCCCAACATTTTAAAGGGAATTATTGAAAGAGGTGGTTATAAACCTGAACAAGTGTTTAACGTAGACGAAACAGGGCTTTATTGGAAGCGAATGCCCGATCACATGTACATTTCAAAAACCGAAAAATCTGCGCCTGGTTATAAGGTGTCTAAAGAACGATTAACTTTGCTACTTGGTGCAAATGCCGTGGGTGATTTTAAGCTAAAACCACTTTTAATATATTTGTCCGAAAATCCAAGACCTCTTAAAGGACTAAATAAAAATCAATTAGGATTGGTTCAAAAATCACTTTTGTACAGAAGTGAAAAAATATTTGCGAGACAATAACTTAACCAACAAGGCTTTGCTAATTTTGGATAATGCACCAGGGCATCCTACTAATTTATCCGAGCTATCTGAAGATGTCATGATTGAGTACCTTCCGAAAAATACAACAGCTCTGATCCAACCAATGGATACCTGTAAATACCAATAAATCACCTCAAAAATATCTCAAAACAAATTAAATAATTGTATTTCGGCCCATTATATTAAATTAAACCTAAAAACGTGAAAACAATTTTTGGACATTTTACAAAAATCCACTTGGCTGTCAACGTAATGTTAACTTCATAAATTGAGACAAAGTCAGAAAAATCGTACATTACATCCCAAAAACCACAATTTATAGTGGCAGTTGAAGTACTCATACATCTTAATTTTAATAAACACTGACAGTCGTGACAGCCTACACCAAGAATTTACCCAATATCTTTTTGATGAACTTTCATTTAAGAATCAACAATGCTAACCTCTGCTGAAAATCTAGCATTGATTTAAATATAAAATTATTTTAGATCACCTCAAAAGTCTCTCATAAAGCTTGGAAATAAATATTGAAGAGATAATTCAAATTACAAGTTCGGTCTAAATATCTGATTATAGGTTCATGTTTGTTATAGTACTCAAAACCAAACAGTGCAGATTGCATTGCTTCTTTCTGGTTAGCATCCATTTAAACTGACAGCTGCAACAGCCAAAGTAGAAATAATAATTCTCTTCACATTTTATGGAACATATTATATGATAAGACATGTCTGGAAATTGTTGGAATGACGTTAAAAAGTTCAGAATATGTCCACAGATATTTATTTGACTATACACAAAATTCTGACCAACACAATAGTAAATAACTATAGATTATAATTCCATAGTATTAATTATAAAGAAAGATTCTAAAGTGGTGAAAAAACTTTTTTCTTGTTTCTGGAATCATTGTCGTAAATTGTTTTGTGGATACATCCAAAGTCTTGAAAATAGCGTAAGAAGTGGTTAGTTTTAGAAATAATAGTTGAAGCTAGAGATGGCTATAAATTCAGAAAGATTGGATGAAAAAGGTTAGAAGGTTTTTCCAAAGATTGTGATGTTTGTAGTAACAAAAGAAAAATTGAAGGGAGATGAGAAACTGTCTAGATTTATAAGACGTGTTCCAGAAAATCTTATCTTCATCGAAGAGTGTTTCAAAAAATATCACAAAAAAGCTAAATGTAAATAAGTGCAAAACTTTTGTAGACATCCAACATATACACGTATTAGTGATTCTGCTGTCCTAATATTGAGTCTACAACATTATATTCAAATAAAGCTAGCTTTTAAGTATACATGTGAATTTCTAAATCCGGGACTACTAAAAGTTCTTTGTAGTCCCGCATTTTGCCAGAATATCATTGTCTATTCATTATTTCAATAAAAGGTTGTAGAATCAACCGTCTCCTGGAAATTGAATATCTCAATTGATCATCAGACAAAATCTAATTGCATGAATCCATTATTTTTGCTGAATTTCTTAGTGGGTCTGACCTCAGTCAGAAACATCCATGACCTCTAAGCTTTTTCAAAATCCACTAAGTCTAATGTTTTATTTTGTTGCAGGGAAATCCCGTGTCAACATCGCGCTCAGTGAGCGACTCTTCAGTATCAGTGACGTGTTCTCCCCCGCACTGCTTGTCAGCGAGTACGCCCCTGCCTGAGGGCCCACCAGGACCGCTGCCTCTACTGCGCTCCGCCAGCCAGGACTGTCATCCACGCCCCCCTGCACCCCTCGCTCCTTCTCCCGCCCCCGGTCTCGCCCCCAAACAGCAAGAGTCACGCACCAAGAAGAAGTCGTGGTACAGCGCCCTCTATCCCACTTACAAGAGCAGGTCCGAAGACTTCAAGAAGATATTCAAAGATGTACCTGATGATGAACGCCTCATCGTAGGTAAGCAGTCATGTGTTCTGCAGTCTTTATAGCACTCAAAAATATTTAAACCTTTTAAAAGACGTGGTCTACTTTTGTTTTTGAGTTTGGACTTATTGAAATGAAATCTGTCAGTTGTGAGTGAAATTGATCAGCACTTATTGATTGCAATTATAGCCTTTATCAAAGCAGAAGTTGCGGCCGAGGCATTTTTTTTTGCTAAGTTCGTTTATTCTATTTGTATAAATGTAAATATGCAAGCATAGTAATAAATGTAATAACGTGTGTTCCATATCACTTTCTATTATCTCAAAATGTTTTTTTAACTCTATACATCCGATAGTACAAAAAATACACATAATTACTATTTTTTCATATATAATGCATAATTTAAAATCTTTTTTGTATACGGGTCGTAAAATATTATCATGGCTCAATAGTTCTGGACTTTATCAGTAGGTTGATAAGCTAAAAATTATTCACTGCTAATAGTTAGCTTTTAAAGCGAGTAGCAGACTATCCACGTATACCACAAAGCTTTGGCTTCTTCAGCTCTCACCGTTTGAACTTTGCTAAAGCTGTGGCTCCTCGCCTAAGAGGTGAGGATCTAATGTAATGATGCTGAAGTACTTGCAAGTTTTATAAATATTCACAAGTTAAGCACAAGCATTGAGTCTTTTCACACGTGTATGTATTATTTGTTTCTCAATAATCCTTGTTATGTCAAACGATAATAATATTAACACGGCGGTGAACTCTTAACATTTAACAGCTGTAATAATAATAATAAACTTGCATGTACTTCTTTGATTTTATCTTACAAATATTGTTTCTTTGTCTTTTTATCTGCAATCCTCAACTGGTGACCTGAAGATTATTCTTGCGCTATCCAAAAGGACATTTTAGTCCATGGCCGACTTTACGTGTCACAAAACTACCTCTGTTTCTACGCCAACATATTCCGATGGGAAACTTTTTTATCCTTGAGATGGAAAGATGTCACGGCTATTACCAAAGAGAAGACGGCTCTCGTGATTCCCAATGCGATATTAATTTGTACGGAAAATGAGAAGCATTTTCTGACATCATTTGCTGGAAGAGATAAAGCATACTTGATGCTCTTCAGAATTTGGCAGAATGCACTTATGGACCAACCAATGTCTAGTCAAGAGATGTGGCAGTGGGTGTGTAATATCATTCATTATAAACCAAACCTTCCATCTCTTCACTTGTACCTCTATCTTCACTGTTGATAACATTATCTTTAGACGATAACACTGTCCAGTATTCAGTATCAATAGATTTACGTTTTATCTTGATCACATCAGTGCCATTCAATTCACAAAACATATTTAAATCCACGAGTGACAGGTAGTTTTTTCATTACCCACAGACAAATAATTTTTTTACGTGATTGTATTTTTTCTTAGTTCTGTGTTATCATTGTAACCTTGGAATCATCTGTCTATTCTACTTCTATATTCATACAAACATTTATTTACATAAGTCAGTCTCTCAGTGGGCACATTCTATGACTAAAAATTTGATTTGTAATACAAAACTACATTCTCTGAACTGATAGTAAAAGGTAGATTACTTCTGTGTCTTTTCTCATCTTTTGCACTCATCATCACATATGTATGCATCAAAACTGCACCATATTAATTTTGCATTTTACTCACCAATGTAACAACATTTTATGAAAATACTTCAAAGATTTCACTGACTATGTGCAAATTGTATTGACTGTTAAATAATACATAACAATTAGGTATTACATAACAATTAACAACTTTGCTTTATTATCTATGAAGAGCGTCTTAATAAATTCATAACCTATTTTGTGCTTTATCGTGGTTTGGCTTGCACACATGTCAATGCAATCTTAAACTTGGTGAGATAAACATTGTACCATTTCATATTTATTAGCTGTAGTATTGTAACTTTTTTACATGTAGTTTTAACAAATGTTTAAATATTTATTATCAACACGGGGTTATATTATGCTATCTTTATAGGTACACATTTGCTACGGAGAAGAATTAGGATTCAATTCAGATGACGAGGAATATCCGCAAAACTTTCTTGAAGAAGATAAATTATCTGGTATGAGATTATCTGCTGAATCTATTGCTGAGGTGAGCAATTTTTTTCCTTTTTTTAATATCTAATATTTTCAAGTACAGTGCAAGAAAATTCTACAGACATCATGTCTGTAGAATTGTATGTCTGAATCTCAATTTTATCAAATAAACATGTATTCAATATTAATGCTGATTGTACATTCTATTTTAAAATATTGCTGTCTGTCCGTTCTGAGAATGACATCATTAGATTACAAAGTCAGATCGCGAGCGAGATGACAAAACTATATTCCGATTCTACCCCTGACCTGAGACTTCACTGCACTGCTAGTGACAATCTCTGTTTGGTCATTTGACAACCGGGTGAATTAATTTTAAGCCGTTTGTGTGATTCTTCATGTGCACTTGTTTGCCAGGACTTTTTGGAACATAGTATGGAGGGCTCTGGTCTCCTGGTTGCCCCGGAAGATCCGCCTTTAGTAGAAGGAGGAAGTCCCCTGGTCGCAGCTCCCGCGTCTCCTCAGTGGCCGCGCTGTGGGTGTCATCCTCAGGCCACTAAGCATTCTGGTATGTTGGATCTATCAGTACTTAATGCCATCTAATTTCTTATAGCATTTGAATCGATAAACTATAGTGAGAGTATATTTGATATAATTCTTTGGTTTTTTTAGCTACTAATGGTAACTTTAATGGAGGTGATACATTACCTACTGATATGTCCGACACGTCTGAAAGTGAAGTTGACAAACCTTTAAGGTGCGTATTAAACACACATAAAAATAGATCATTATATATCTACAGATTTTCAAAGAATTATAGGCAATCTGCTAATTCTAGTTTCTACATAATTGTCTTGAATATTTTTTTTGCAGCTTCGGTCATGATGTTCACGGAATCCAATGTACTGATCCTCATGAAGGCAAGAAACTCGTATCTGCCGACATTCAACTCCATATTGATCAACTCTTCACTATGCTTTTTACTAATTCTAAATTTTATGTGGAATTATTGGCTTCAAGAAAGACAACTGACTTAGTTCAGGTAACATTTTTCCAATTTATTTATTGTTATTCCAGTACATTCAGCATGCATATGTCATTAACAAATTTTGGATTTCAGGCGTCTTGGAAACACAATCCAGAAACAAATCTTAAAAGTCGCAAAGTGAGTTTTACCATTTTACTGGGGCAAGCTGTCGGACCTAGATCTGCTCAAGTGACAGAGTCTCAGGTACATTTGAAAATTTGTACAATTTTTATTTTACTACCTATCCATTCGGTTAGTATGTAAATTTTGTATTTTTTTAGGTTATGTTGCCATGTACGAGACCTGGACAAGTTTATTCTATTGAGGTAACGAGCACAAACGCTGGAATCCCATATGCTGACTCCTTTGTTGTGATGGTACACTACTGTCTTCAAAAAGTGTCCGAAAATGTCACAAATTTGCAAGTCTTTGGACAAATTAAATACAAAAAACATGTTTGGGGGCTAGTAAAAAGTAAGCAGTTAATGTTTTATTTTTTTAATTTTAAGAAAACTCTATAATATTGTTTTAGTAATAACAGATTAATATGTTTATTGTGGTATATTTTTTTAGCATTTATCGAAAAGAACTGCTGGGCCGGCCTCGAAGATTATTTTGAATCGTTTATAAAAGCTCTCCATACAGAGGTAGATGATGAAAGAGGACCTTCTAAAAGAAAGAGCAGAAGAAGAAGAAGAGGCATCGGTAAGTTCACGAATAGGCTCTGCGCATTCATCATCATCACACATTACCCTCGGTCTTTGTCTTCAGAAGGCTCTTCGCGATAAATAACTAATGACAGTCAACTATGTGATATGATGGGATAATTTTAATCTTCCTTTCATTTATCTGTTGGAAAACACTCTCGTAATTGATCATCTTAAATTTCATAATTCATTTTTCTTGAAATTTAAAAATTTTGATACAAATACCCTAGATTTTATTATTTGATCACAGTCCAGCGAGAGATGGAGGTGGGTAGCTCCCCGTCACCGCTGCATCGGCCACTAGTGCGCAAGGCCCCTCCCGCACCTCCACCTGTCCCAGCGCCCCCTGCGCCCCCCCGCCGCGCACTGCTGATGGTTGCGCTGGTGCTATTGGCGCTCTTCAATGTGTTCCTATACTGGAAGTTGGTTACTCTGCAGCCTGATTCCGGAGGTTTCTTCCGTGAACTCCAGGAAAAGTTCCCAGCTAATGTGATAAGGTAATATTAGCTTTGTATTGATCCTGCCTAGTCAATATGAATTTGAAAATGTCAGTGCAATCTACACTATTATAAATCAGGTACGACAAGGCAGCTATACCCATTGCAATCCATGAACATCAATCGTGCAAGTATAAGTGAATAGAGCTGCGATTTTATTAAATGGCTTTTGATGCTGCTGATGCTTTTTTCCATGTCTTGTTAAAACACAAAATTATTCTGTTTTTTAATTGAAATGTTACAACATTATGATTGCAGTCATGAGAATGATCCCACCCCTGAATTGATAGCAGAATGGTCAAAAGTTTTAAAAGAACAATCTTCATTTCACATTGGAGAACTTGACAGATGGAGAAAAGCTCTCAATGATGCTATTTCTCTCTTGAAACAGGTAATTGTAAACCTACAAAATCTATCAAATATATATGCTTATATGTTAAAACATGATGTATAAATCACTGATGTATTTGTAAAAAAATTTCAGACTGAAATTGCCCTGGCCAATCTGCAGTCGATTATCAAACCATCGCTGGACTCGACACAACCTTCGGATTCACCACCTCACTCTGAATTGTGATTCAATCGAATTCTTGTCACTCACAAAATCAATTAAACCATACATAAGCTATGTGTTAAATGTCATATTCAATCGACCATAGTAATTTATAACTTTATAAAAATCTGATGTATAAGTGCAATATTACCTCATCTCGTGGTTCGTAGTTTGGGTTGTTTTAATAGTGCTGATATTGTAATTTTAAACTTAGTTTTAAATTAAAATAATATACCAATGTGCTATTTTGCCGTGAGAATGATATTGTGAAAAATTGAGGCTAACAGTAACGTATACATTATGTGATTAGATTTAGCTCATTGACAAAGTTTTTAACACGATGCTGATCTAAGCGGTCAGCACATAGGCAATTGTTCTAACTCTTTAACTTCTTCTGCTCTGCCAAAGAAATAAGATTGAAATCAAATCCTTCATTCCCTGACATATGCATCAACTGAAGGTATTGCATTATAGCATTACTAATTAAACGGACAGTTTTATCAGATGAGTTTATTGATGTTATAAATTTACATATTTACGGTGGGTATACTTTATCTTTTTACTGGAATAAATTAAATAACCATAGAAATTATTGACAAATTCAAAACATAAAAACATCAAGAATACAAAAACCCAACGCGTATAATTATTTTAATAAACTCCTAAAAAATAATATACAAGTAGTCAGTACATTATTTCATTATTATTAATGTCCAGAAAAAATAGGATGCAAATTATTTATTAAATATCATAATCAACGATGGTTTAAAATGAATACATTATAGGTGCTCATACTCTTGTATGGTTTGTATAGACTAAGATATATATGCATCAGTCTCAGAAAATATCTGCACAAAATTTAGAAACAATGAATGTTCACGCTGAGATAGTATTATAGTACATAGATGCTTATAGGAATGTTGTATTTAATAAAACAGGCAACTTATTGAACAAAAATACCATAAGAAGAAAATTTACACTGGAAGCCGCAAAATTTAGATTAGTTTTGGAATAATAAATTCACGGTTTGGTTCAATTGGGTTTGGGTCGCAATGAACAAATATTTCTAAATTATCATTTAGAGATGATCTCGGTCACAGTTCCACACCATCATATTTAGCATTCCATTTTATTAGTCTGTAATTTTTCATCAACACGTACTTCATTCACATATTTTTTGAAATTATTACACTTTCATTATTATAAAATATAATTAAATTAACCAAATTTAACTGTCTTCCGTTATATTGTTATAATTTATTTTACGGGTATCAGTAAGTGTTTTTGTTTTTATACTTTGTCATTTTTTTACAAACATTCATGCTTTCACATACATACTCTTTATATTGTACTATTGTACTGTGCATTAATAACTATTAAATATTCCCTACTAATAACACCCTTTCTACTTTTTTTACTGATTCATGTTTTTAAATATTTTTAAGTAACAAGTGAAGGACATTAATTTATTATAAAGTGTAAGATCTCAGAAACCATACACACATTTCTTAAAAAATTCAATAGGGTTGCTTTCATGTCTATATCAAAAGAAACGCCTTGTACATGAGCAAATAGTCCTTAAGCTTCTGACGGTGTACGCATCTAGAATTTTAGATTTTCCTTATGTGGTGTGGTTTTTTTAAAATGTATTTGTCAATTTTTATAAATGATTGTGTTTGTGGCATAGTGTTTTTTAATTGTATTCGGGTAGTTTATATTTTGTCTTGCCTTATAAATTTAATGTGATTGAAATAATAAGCTGTGTATAATATAATATGTATTCAAAGCATCAGCGTCAGGTCTATTTAATAAGGCATTTTATAAATATTGAAATTGTTTATTGCTTTTATTCCCTTCGGCAATGTATACACGGATATAACAATTACTAACCCTGCATAGGATCGTCTCACTATCGGGGATATTTTAAAAATATCTTATTTCAAGCTGAATAAGCATCTTCAATTACTCCCACAGATTTGATGAAATCGACACCTTTTTTCACTTGTTTACTACACTATCCTTAACACATTATCCTAACTTTGACTCAACAACTTTACTCTGATACCAAATTCCACCAAGTGTGGTAAGATAGCTAGGCAATGGAATTCAA